>CP124715.1:10775000-13275000 GCA_031232105.1 Capsicum rhomboideum | reverse complement strand
ATTATGTAATATTAAAAAGTAATATGAGAGGGAATAATTAATGCATCCTTGTGTGGGTGGCACCTTTGTCGAGGACTTAAAAATTAGTTGTTTATCTAGGTTAGACTTTTTTTTTAATTTATTTAAGTTTTTTTATGTATATATTTTATTTCTCTATAAGTATTTTTTGTGTAATATTTTATTACCCTTCTAAATATGACATCTTGAAATAGACATTATATGATTGAGTATTCATATGTTGGTAATTCTTATCTGTACATACTTTTGGTGAAATTGTTTTGCATCTTTCCATTCCAAATCTAGTTATCACGGAGTAAGGTGTGACAAAAGAGAAAAGGTACAAGGGAGTTACAGAAGAAAGAGTTTTGGGAGATTTTAAAGCAACTTCGATGGGATTTGAAAGTTTTTTGATGAATTTTTGAGGTTTAAATTACCATTGTATGGCAAGTGATTGTAAATTGTGAAATGGGGTTCATTGGTTGTAGCATTTGAATGATGCACAATTAATTATATTTTTTCTCCTTAATCAATTCCATATTAGCTAGTTAGGATGAAGATTTATCTTTTTAGACTCTACTTTTATGGTTGTCACGATCTAAAATTGGAATCGTGATTGCACCTGTCATACCCACCATGGTGTTCCTTCGAGTATACCGTGTGTTCTTCAAACTTTGAGTGGTATTCTACCATCTGTATTGGCATCTGCTTATGGTTTTCTTACATCGGGGGTGCAATGATCATCTATGGTATCCCCGCATACTAATTCATTGCCTGTCAGACTTACTATTCCTCTAAATATTTTGAGTTCAGTGATGTCTTCTGATGATCAGAAGAGGATTGGGTTCAGTGGAGCGATTGGCGATGATGCCTATGAGTTTTTGATTGGCTGTTAGGAGAAGTTACATTATCTTGGATCCCTTGAGTCTCACGAAGTTGCTTATGCTACCTATTAGTTGATGGACATGGCCAGGGATTGGTGGAGATCTCTATCCAGTTGTAGACCTTTAGGTGCGCCTGCTATGACTTGGGCCCAGTTTTCTAAGGCCTTTTTAGAGAGGTTTATGTTGTGTAGTTTGAGGGATTGGATGCGGAATGAGTTTGATCACTTGGAGCAGGGCTCTATGACTATTGTTGAGTATGAGGCATGCTTCCTTACCCTATCAAGATATGCGGGCACCAGTATTTCCACAGAGTCGGAGAGGATTCGATTATTGAGGGGTTAGATGGTTCTTATCAGTTGGTTACTGCCCAGACGATTATTTGAGGGGCTTCTTTTCAGAGTATTATTGAGTATGCCAAGTTGACAGAGTCTATTACCAGGCTACTCAGGGAGGCACCAAGAAGGTGCGCCATCAGAAAGAGTTTAGTGGTCGTGCCTCCCGAGACAGAGATTTCTCGAGTAGAGGTTCCCGTAGTTATAATGGTAGGCCGATTCAGGCCGTTTTACAGGGATCAGGTAGTGGACCTTCAGTTTCTGAGGCTCTAGGTAGCCACACTTTGGGTCATGCGAGTGGAGGTTCCAACCTTAGTTCTTCGAGTCAGGGCGGTCTTTCTAGTTTTTTTGGGCCCCCTCAACATGATGCTAGTGGCAGAAAGTGTTTTGTATGTCATAAGATTGGTCATTAAGCAAGGGATTGTCCTTGGCATACATTGGGTCCTTCCCAACAGGGTTCTCAGCTTCAGCTTTGTCCTACTCCTATTTCTGCAGTCAGAGGTGGTTCACAGAGTGGTAGAGGTGGTGCTAGAAGTACTCGAGGTAGAGGTAGGGGAGCTCATGGTGGTAGCCATGAGGTTGCTTAGTCCGAAGGTGGACGTGGATAGTGTTATGCTATACCTAGGAGACCCGAGGCAGAGGCCTCTGATGCAGTGATTACAGGTCTCATCCCAGTTTGCTACAGATCTGCTTCCGTGTTATTTAACCCTGGGTCTACATTCTCCAATATTTCTATACATTTTGCTTTTGGTTTTGATGCTTCTTGTGAGCCCCTTGATATGCCTCTTCGTGAATCTATCCCCGTAGGAGATTCTTTAGTGGTGGATCGGGTGTACCGATCTTGTATAGTTACCTTTGTGGGGCGTGAGACTTGGGTAGACTTGATTGTCCTAGATATGGTTGATTTTGATGTTATCTTAAAAATGGATTGGTTATCTCCCTATCATTCTATTTTGGACTATTATGCCATGACCGGTGTGCTAAGGTTAGCTTGGCAGGGTATACTTCATTTGGGTTTGAAGGGCGTTGTATCTTTTTTACTTGCTCGTTGCATGGTAGAAAGAGGGCGTTTGTCTTAGTTGGCTTATGTCCGTGATACTAGTGTTGCCTTACCACTTTTTTTAGATTTTGTTCAGGTTATTCACAAGTTTATGGATGTGTTTCCTACGAATTTGCTTGGTAAGCCTCCGGATAGTGATATCTTGGTTTATTCCAAGAATGAGGCCGATCATGTGAGACACTTGAAGACTGTACTGCAGAGATTGCGTAATGAGAAGTTGTATGCTAGGTTATCTAAGTGTGAGTTTTAGTTGGATTCTATCTCTTTCTTGGGTCATGTGATGACAAAAAGGACATTATTGTTGATTCGGCCAAGATTGCGGCGATTCATAATTGGGCTAGGCCCATTAGTCCTACCGAGATTTGGAGTTTTGTTGGTTTGGCTGGTTATTATCGATATTTTGTAGAGGATTTCTCATCTATTGCGGCTCTTTTGACCAAGTTGACTCAGAAAACGATTACTTTTCAGTGGTCGGATGCTTGTGAGGAGAGCTTTCAAAAGCTCAAGGAGTTGTTGACTTTGACTCCTATCTTGTCTTTGCCCAAGGAGGGCGCGGGTTTTACCATGTTTTGTGATGCTTCTAGCATTGGTTTGGGTGTAGTGTTGATGTAGGAGGGTAAAGTGAATGCTTATGCGTCTCGTTTGTTGAAGCCTCATGAGAAGAATTACCCTACCCATGATTTGGAGTTGGTCGCGGTTGTGTTTGTGTTGAAGTTGTGGAGGCACTACTTGTATGGTGTCCATTGTGAGATTTTTTTGGATCATCGTAGCCTTCAGCACTTCTTCACCCAGTGAGATATTAATATGAGGCAGCGACGTTGACTTGAGTTGCTTAAGGATTATGACCTCACTATTCTTTTTCATCTGGGTATGGCTAATGTAGTTACAGATGCCTTGAGTTAGAAGTCTACCAGTATAGGGAGTTTAGCTCATCTCTTTACTCAGAAGTGGTCTTTAGCCTTGGGGGTTCAGTCTTTAGCTAACCAGATGATTAGGCTTGACATTTTGCCACTCGGACGCATTTTAGCCTTTGTTGATGCTAGATATTCTTTGATGGAGAAGATTAGAGCTCACCAGTTTAATGATAATAGTTTGAGAGTGATTCGAGATAAGGTGTTGAGTAACGAGGCTAAGACGACATCTCTTAATTATGATGGTGTTTTGAGGATTGGTGCCTGAATTTATGTGTTAAGAGTTGGTGGATGGGTGAGATTAATTTTAGAGGAGTCGCATTGTTCCAAATATTCTATTCATCCTGGGGTGACCAAGATGCACCGTGGTCTAAAACAGCGTTACTGGTGGGGTGGTATGAAGAAGGATGTGGCAAACTTTATAGCTCGTTGCTTATGTTGCAGCAGGTGAAGGCCGAGTATTTGAGCCCGGTTGGTTTGCTTCAGAGATTACCCATTCCTGAGTGGAAGTGGGAACGAATCACTATGGACTTCGTGAGTGGGTTACCTCGTACTTCTCATAGTTCTGACAACATTTGGGTCATCGTGATCGATTGACCAAATCGGCTCATTTCATCCCTATTCGGGTTTTCTTCAGCGCTGAGAGATTGGCTCGTATCTATGTTCGGGAAATAGTTCGTCTTCATGGAGTATCCGTGTCTATTATTTTGGATAGAGGCTCAGTGTTCACTTTTAGATACTGGAGAACATTTCAGGAAGAGTTGGGTACTCAAGTTGACCTTAGCATAGCTATCCACCCCCATACCGACGGTCGGTAGGAGTGGACTATTCAGTTTTTGGAGGATATGCTCTGCACGTGTGTTATAGACTTCGGAGGTCAGTGGGAGCAGCATTTAGCCTTAGCAAAGTTTTCTTATAAAAATAGCTATCATTCGAGTATTGAGATGGCACCTTTTGAGGCATTGTATGGAAGGAGTTGTCGATCTCTAATTGGTTGGTTTGAGACTTTTGAGTATAGACCCCATAGTACCGACCTGCTTCATGAGTCTTTGGACAGAGTTTGGGTGATTTAGGATAAGCTTCGGGTAGCCTAGAATATCCAAAAGAGTTATGCCGACAACAAACTTTATGCCTTGAAGTTTGGGGTTGGTGATCTAGTTTTCCTTCGCGTATTGCCCATGAAAGGCGTGATGAGGTTTGGAAAGAGGGGCAAGGTTAGCCCGAGGTATATTGGACCTTTTGAGATACTTCAGACAGTTGGGGAGGTTGCTTATGAGTTGGCCTTACCTCCAGACTTTTCAACCGTTCATCCATTTTTTCATGTATCTATGCTTCGGCGTTATATTTTGGATGAGTTTTATGTGCTTCGTTAGGAATCGGTCCAGTTGAATGAGAGGTTGACCTTTATTGAGGAGCCAGTTTTCATTCTAGCCAGGGATGTTAGACGATTGCGTTCTGGAGATATTCTTGTGGTTAAGGTTCAGTGGAGACACCGTTCTGTTGATGAGGCTACTTAGAAGGTCGAGTCCGACATGTGTAGTAGTTACCCTCAACTCTTTACTGATTCAGGTATTTCTTTCGCTTTTTAGTTCGAGGACGAACTAGAGTCTTAGTGGTGGATACTGTAATGACCTGATAATGTGAAATTTGACTTTTTATGTGATTTGACCATTTTTTCCTTCCCCGTAGTTGTTACATGTTGATTTTGAGGTGTGGGGATGGTTGGCAGGGTCCTCGATGCGATCGGGAATGATTTGGGTGAGTTTGTGGTTTTTAGAGGCTTTGAAAGCTCTATAGTTGACTTCGGTCAACATTTGATGTTCTGAGTGTCGGTTGGTCATTTGGACAGTTTCATTAGATCCGGAATGTCGAATTTGGGTTAGTAGTGGGGTTGGTTCAGGTTTGAGACCTTTATATTGCATTTCGACCCTTGTTGTGGAATCTAGTTAAAATAAGTTTAAAGGGGGTCCTGGGGATTAATTTGTTGAAAATGATCTTTTTACAAAAATCCGACGTTACCATTGAGTCCGAAATGTCTAAAATAGCCTAGTAGTATAGTTCGTTTGCGTTCACAGGATTCTGAACGAATCCCGAGGGGTCGATCGGCAACTTTGCAAACTTAGAAAAGCTGCTGATATGTTGATATCTGGTGCAGTCATTTAAGCGGCCAAGAACAGCTTAGGCGGTAGTCGCTTTAGTGTCCAGACATCGCTTTAGCGGTAGCCGCTTTATAATCAAGCATTTATCTTTGTGTTCTTCTTCGTATTTTTGTGTTCTTGAAATATATTTTCCAACATTTGATAGCCGTATAAAGGATTATGTGTAACTGTATAAAAGGTTACTAATTCCCATAGGTGGTCATAATTAAGAAAAGTTCGGCGGACTAAAGTTATCTAAAAGCTAAAGAAGAAAATGTACTTAAATAAGAAATATTTAGTGGTGGTTGCTTAAATGTTTTTATGTGATGAAATTTTACGAACCGTTCTGTTTCAGAGCTTATGTTATTACATGCACGTTTATTTAAGCCAAACAATTCATACTAATAGAATACTATAAAATTGAACAATAAAAAATGAATCTGAAATTGATAATTCAAACGAGAAGTAGAAACTGAGTCTAAAATTGATAACTAGAAACTAAATTATTTTCTTTTTAAAGGAATAACTTTCTTAAAAAAATTGTATATAGTGGCCCTGCGTAGATAAGCATTTGGAACATGCACGGGACTACTAAAGTTATTGTGGGGCCTCTTTGGTTTTGCTCACTGAAGCTCAACAAGTATCTAGGGTCATCCATGAATGGCGGAGTTAGAATTTTGGGATTCAAACTATAAAGAAGTAAACACAAGAACTAGCCAAAGTAGGTTCGACATCTATTATATATACATAAAAAATAATTTTAATTATGTATAAATAGTATAGTTTTTCTTCGAGAGGGTTCGGATGAACCCCTTGACTCCAAGCTAGCTCCGTCCTTGCCATCGAGTAGTTTAATCAAGCTCAACCTCTCTCTGAGTGCATTATTGTGGCATCTGATTATGCTCACTCAAGCTTAACCCATTTAAAGGGTCATCTAGTATCTCAGTAGAGCTCAGTAACCCATCTAAGCGCATTAACACTTGCAAGCATAAGGTGGCTATCCCTGGCCATCGAGGCACTCATGCACAGGGAGGTTGACCACTTTTGTCTTCTATTTTGAATGTGATCACATTATCTGAATTGAATATAAGCAACAGACAATTGTATACACACCATGATGCTCTTGATGTGTTTGCAATCAGGGAGGAAAGTCGGTGAAGCCCGATCTGAGTACAACTAGTTAGTTTGTCTGAATGGACGAAGTCAATTCTCTTTTATTGGTCTTAGTATTACACTATTGCGGAGGAAAAGAATTCTACCATTGAGGCGCTACTTGGCTAGGCCAGTAGGTTGTGCCATATGAATAACTATATTATTTTAACCATAACTAATAATAGTTCAGCCTTCCAATGTTACGAATAGGTATTCTCTCGTGTGAAGAGCCAAAAACCTCTTGATGTGTGGAGGTTCGATCTAATCTGTTCACCTCAATTAGCGCCTTATTTGATACTAGAGCAACCAGATCAATGACAACCTCATCTTAAGATATGATATAAACAATAAGACTTTTAAGTGCATCCGAGCACCTTTGAGAACACCGGAGAAGAAAGTCTAGGGGATTAGATAAAAGAGGAGAAAAGACAGTTTACAGTGGTGCTTTAAACCAACCATACTAATCCAATCCAATCCAATAGACATACAGGGGAAGATGAGTGAACTTTTAACTTCTATTTCATAATCAAAGAAAAGTTCAAACAAAAACCTGTCATGATCTTCAGCAGGAAGTGTACTATACAAAGTTTATGGTATGAACAAATGCATAAGTTTTATTTGAATTGATGAAAGTTACAAACATAATAGTTTAAAAGTTTTTGCAAGATTACAATCTCTCTGATTTTCTATAAAATCCTTATAAATATAGCATCTATCTGAACACCCTAAGGGAGTGATTGACACTTGAGAAACCACCATCAACCTTCAGATTATGCCCACTTATATACCTCGCTTCGTCACTGGCTAAGAACAGCACAGCGTCAGCAACATCCCGAGCCACCAAATCCACGCCCTGCAGGTTTGCAGACTTGCCAAAGTAGGAATTGAAATCAGCAATTGCATCATCGTTCCTTTGATCCGGGGGCAAGTGAGCCAGGCCCAATCCAGTTGCAACCGCGTAAGGTGAAACACAATTCACACGTATACCATGTTTCCCCATCTCAGCTGCCACATTTTGAGTAAGTCCCACAACAGCAAACTTGGTAGTTGTATAAGCATGAGGCATGAGGCCACCAACACACCCTGCTACACTGCCCAACGACACAATTGATCCACTCTTCCGTGGAATCATTATGCGAGCAGCGTGTTTCATTCCTAGGAAAACGCCTTTTATGTTCACATCAAGCACATTATCAAAGACAGAAAGTTCATAGTCGAGGATATTTGAACAAGGGGGCCCTGTCACTCCAGCATGGTTAACCATTATATCAAGTGTGCCAAATTTCTGAACAGCGAAATCAACAGTATGACTAACATCAGCTTCTGAAGTAACATCACAATGGATGAAACACGCGTGCTGTTCATCGCCAAGGGATTCACAAACGTGTTGTCCGAGTTCATCTTGAATATCAGCAATGCATACTTTCGCGCCATGTTTGTGAAACAAGCGTGCAATGCTCTCCCCTATACCACTTGCACCTCCAGTGACTAAAGCAACTCTTCCCAATAGCCTGTGTAAGAGGATCAAGATGTTTTCATTGATATAGATATCTTATGAAACATCATTCAGTTAAAATATGTAATCCCCTATTCTTCAATGGGCAGCCCGGTGCACTAAAACTTTCGCTATGTGCGGGATCCGGGAAGGGCCGAAAAGGATTTATTGTACGTAGCCTTACGTTGCATTTCTACAAGAGGTTGTTTCCACGGTTTGAACCCGTGACCTCTAGGTTTGAACATAATTCATTAAGATACCTAGTTAAGTATATTTATTTTTGGCAGAATACATTGACAACCTTTAAATTTTTCAATAAATTTCATTTAAACACAGAAACTACGGCTTATTTCAATGGAACACCTGAATACATGATAAAGTGTTCATATTAGACACTTCAGCTCAAATTTCGGAAAAAGTTTTCATGTGTGTTCTCAAGCATCTATTAGGTAGATAAATTAATCACGTAAAACATGTCACCTTCTTTATTTATACACATCAACCTTAATTTCGAACATGCCTTAAGGTTTTGGCTTCTTGAAGTTAATGCGTATAAATTATACGGTATAATTAAGGGAAGCGACATATTTTATATGGTTAATTTATCTATGTAATGAGAGTTTGAAAACACACACAAAAACTTTTCTAAAGTTTGAGTCAGAAGTGTCTAATATAAACAATATATCATATGTTTAGGTGCTCAATCAGAACAGGCCATCATTTCAGCATCTAAATAATATTTACCGACAAGTTTAAGAGGTTATCAAGTTATTCGAATTTTATTTTTTAATTCAGCTTTCAATTAACTTTATCTTCAACGTTTAACTAATATACACTGATAAAAAAATTGTATCTATATCACCTAAAATATAACTACCTACAACAAAATCAGTAAATTTTAAAAATAAGAAAAGATTGCTTGTTACAACAATTAACATACACTATAACTAAAAAATTATTTACATTGTTTAAGAGTACAAAGGATATTATTACATATAGTATTAGACTTTTGGTTGAACTTCTTGATTTTTTTATGTAAAGGATAATGTGCGGACACACGTGGTTGATCTTAGATCAAGTTAATTTGACTTGATTATCAAAAAAAGAATAAATTTTAAAAAATGTAAGTGTCATTTTCAGAATGGGTCCTACAGTGCACGATCTTAATTAATTGAGGCTTTAATGTGATTATCGAACACCGATGAAAGAAAAAAAAGATTGAATTTTAGAAAAGCCAAAAAATTCTCAGAAAAGAAAAGATAAGGAGCTTTACACATTTAAGTTAAAAGAATTCCTTGTCGGTAGATGAGCTTCCACCACACAATAACAATGGCTCCTAAGTTTTGCAATATTTCAATCAAGTTAACTTCTCCAAAATAAATCTTATATAAGAGAATGCATTAATCTAAACCAACCTAATATTCAATATATAACAAATGAACCTAAACATGAGCATTCATTCAAAAGAAAAGACACCAACCAATTCTTACGTGAAACAAAGAATTATCCACCTTTTTCCGAAATAATTTTAAAATTAGTGTTTTGTCATGAAATTTCAAATTCTACTTGAAGTTGAATTTTAAATTTCGAAAATAACTTATTTTCCAAATCACTTCTCACTTCTGAAATTGCATTTAAATTCATTCAAACATGAACATTATTCTAAATATTCTTTGCATATAATAATAAAACACAACTCCAACTTCAATCTCATAAATTTCAACAAAGTGAAAAATATTTGAAACTATGACTAGACGCCTATTAAGAGATTGCATTTTATAAAACAAGACTAAGAATAGCAATCTCCATATAACAAATGAACCAAAACATGAGTAGTAACAACAACATATTCAGTGTAATTTCACAACCGGAGTCTCGGGAGAATAGAATATACGTAGACCTTACACCCACCTTGAGATACAGAAAAGTCATTTTTGATAGACCCTCATCTCAAGAAAAAACAAAACATCAAAACATGAGCCTTTATTCAAAATTAATAGAGGCAAAAGGAAAAGGCAAACAAAAAGTAAATGCATGAAACAAGAAACTAAAGAATTTTTACTATACTCTAAACGAACCATTTGACAAAAAAACAAGTACTAGCAAGAATTTTGAAGCATAACCTTTGGTTGGAAAGAGAACTATCAGAGCTTTCTTTGACTTCCATGGCAGCAAAAGTTTCTTTTTTCTCTAACAGGATAAAAAGATGACCAAGGATAAATAAAATAAAGATTTGTTTTTACTATAAAAAATTGTTATACAATGATTTTTCGACAAAACAAAAGGGCCCATTTATAGTTGCTTCGTCACTAGAAGTACATATATGCTACAATCAGTGGATATTGCATTATTGGTGATGGAAATTGGAAAAGACCACCAACCCCACACCCACCCCACCCTCTAGGAAAGGCATCTGAAAAAGATACTAAGTACTATATACTAAAACTAAAATTAGGAAAAATGAGGAGTTTGTATAAAATATAATGTCTAGGACAATACGAGAGATTGCTCAGATGATAATAACCATCATCCACATCTAAGGTTTCAATTTTGAGGTTTCAATTTTGAGGTTGTGGGGTTGAATCACTAAGGAAGTAAAGAATATTTATTCTTAATATTTTATCAATTAATAAAAAAAATGTATAAATAATATATAAACATACAAAATTACAAAAGATCAAGATGCATTAATACATATCAGTGTTTTGAAAGGCAGAGTTCGGACTCGCCCTAGGACTCGTTTCGAGGCGGGGCACTAGCAAAACGCCTCGGGACTCATGTATGGGACTTAGTTCTGTGAGACTTACGTCCTAAGCGCCCGGATGTACGCCCTGAACACGCCTAACGCCCAACGTCCGGGACTCGCCTAATAGTTCTTACACAAATTGTGTCAAATTCCTTAGTCAACGCTGTTGATACTCATAATTCTCTACTAATTAAATGATGCTTAGTAGTTTTTTTCATCTGTTGAAATAAGAAAATTAAAAGTAACTAGCATATGTACTAATTGAGAACGTCGTGAGGGTGAATATGATTTAACATTTCTGTTTAAAATACATATCCGAATTTGACATATTCACTTGTCATTGATCATTATGTTTTTGTCCTATATTTCAAAATTATCATATTTTATTTTGTTATTTGAAAGTATTTTATTTTTATTCATGAAAGAATTTATGTTTTAATTATAATATTAATAGTTTATTGATTATTTCTTTTAGGGAGGTAAATTGCATAGTATGATAGTCATATATTTTAAGAAATTATTTATAGAATCATTGAAAATTATTCTCTAACTAGAGAATTTGACCGCGCTTCGCGCAATTATATAATACCTCGTTAAATTAATAAAAAAAATTTTAAAAATATTGAGCGCTCAATATTCTAAAAAACTCTTGATCTAATTTATTATTAGTCCTTAAATTTTATGATTTTTATATTTTTAAGAAAATAAGAATTCTTAAGAAAAAGTTTCATATATCAAGAGGTTAATACACAATTGTTTTAATTTAATACAATTCAAATATATGTATTTAAGGATTCAATTTTTTTCTTGCTTTCATTAAACGGTAAACTTTTTATTCAGATAATCTTTCTTCAATTCTATATCTTCTTTGACATTTTATCCCTTCATAGTTCGAATTTATCTTTTTCTTTTTTAACTTTTCATCATCATCTAAATAATTTTCTATTCCTAATTTTATCTCTATCCTCTATTATAGTATTTTTTTATATTTCTTTATTATTTTTTCTTTTCCTTCCTCTATATATCCTACCTTTACTCTAAAAAATGTAAGCTTAGGAATCTTTATTTTTTATTTCAACTTTCTGACATCTCCAAAAATTATTGTTGTTTCAATATTTGTATCATTTTACAAATAAAAATATGCATCTCAAGAGAGAGAGAGAGAGAGAGAGAGAGAGAGAGAAGCAAATAAGTAGAAAAAGCAAAAGAAAGTATCTTATATTTTTACACAATTTATATAGATTTTTTTCCAGCAAAATATTTAATATTATTTTTTAATTGAACCTTTAGATCTCATGACATGAAAATGGTAGATTATAATTCCTTCATGATCTCAACTGCAATCAAGAATTACGTGAAGATATTGTTGATATTCTTATAGATGTATTCTAGTTTAATTTATTAAAATGAATATGATTAACCCAAGTATTTATACTTATTACTATCAATTATTTTTTTTTGCTATTTTTCTAAAAGTAAAAGAAATAAGCAAATCGTTAAAGAAAACGTAAATTATTTTTCGTACCGTAAAAAACACATAAAGAATAATGTATTTTATTATTTAATATATATTCCTTTTAAGCCATTAATAGTATTGTTTGAAGCTTGGTTAGTAATTAGCACCAACAAAATTACAATAGCTAATTTGCTTAAACGAAAATTAAACTTATAACAATTAAAAAATCATGAACGTTCAAATTATAGAAGTTACATAGAGAAAACATACGCATGCACACTCACGCATACACCTTTCTTTGGACATTAACCATAAGAAAATAGACGAAAAAAGAAATACAGAATCAGTGTATGATTTTTTAAGCTCTTGTTCGACAGCCCCTCTGACAAACGATCAACCTCCAAAAGTCTTCTTCATCTAGTCAAGCTAAATCTTGAATTTGATACTATAAATAATACTATAAAAAACACTTTTTCAAATATGAAACAAAAAGGATACTCTTGAGTATGGTCTCATGAAACAAAAAACTGTGACTTTATATAGATGAAAATGAAGGAATATCATAAGGTATCTTAAATTTTATGATTAAATAATTGAAGGTTATGAATATGAAAACTTAAAAGTCATGGAGTTCATGCTATTATTAAGAGTAGAAATTTAATAGTTAATGAGTTATGGAGGTGAAAATTAGAAAACAAATAAAAAAGATAAAAAATAACTATTGAAGAGCATATTATAATAATTATATCCTCTAGACAAATCGTATGGAGGTGAAAATTAGAAAACAAATAAAAAAGATAAAAAATAACTATTGAAGAGCATATTATAATAATTATATCCTCTAGACAAATCTTTTCCTCTTTTTGTAAGAAAAGCACATTTTATAGTCTTGAAATCTCTTTTCCGGATTAGAAAATAAGAGTGGAGTATTAATTAAGAATAGGCATTGAAGAATAAGAATGAATAAAGGAGTAGTAATTGACACATTAATTTTTACACAATCAATATATAGAGTTAAGGAGAGTGACTTTTGAGTTTTTTTTTAAAATACATAAATATTTAAAATGAGGAGAAAACTCAACAAATGGCCAAAAAAAGGAGAAAAAGATAAATAGAAATGGAGGCCATAGAAAGATGTCACATCACCTTGTCTTGTTTCTTCTTTATTATTATATATAGATTTTCCATTTTAGTGTTCTCCATTGTAAATTTTCTTCCTTTCTTCCTATTAACTTCCGATTCTCAAGTGAAGTATTCTCTTCTTCTTCTTTTTTTTATCATTGTCAGGTCCGCTTTTCTTTCGAGTTTTGCTCAAATTTCTTCCAATTATGTTTCACATCTAAAATTCATTGTTGATATCATTATTGTTTTGTCTAATCTCTCTCAAATTTCATTGTTAAATTGAAAATTTTTGTATGTAAGTGCAAACTTTTGTATATTGCATAATGATCCTTTAGAAGATAACATATTATGTGGGTTCCTTTGGGTTTTAGGATACATAATAATTAAGACTTGAGATACCTTAATTGTGAAATATCTCAACTGGACTAAGTCCACTATCCCCGAAAATAATGTTGGTGATCTGAGAAGCACTGAATAGTGGTAGGTGGGATATTTTCAAAACAACTAGGACAGTTAAGTCTAATAAAGCGAGTTAATATTTTGGTACACTGACACTTTGAAATATAAGAATTGAGGGATGGTGAAATCAATATAGAGTTTATTTCTTTTGAGTTGAGCATTCTGACGAATTTTACGAGATAAATTTGCGCATTACTTATTCTTATAAATAAGTGTATCTAATCAAAGATAAGATAACCATCAACAAGTAGCAGTGAGGTTGTGGAGATCTGAAGATGGAGAAGTAGAATTTCTTGATACTATATAAAAGGTTATAATTAAGAAAAGTTCAACGGACTAAAGCTATCTAAAAGCTAAAGAAGAAAATGTACTTATTAAATAAGAAATATTTAGTATTGCTTAAATGTTTTTATGTGATGAGATTTTAGGAACAGTTCTCTTTCAGAGCTTATGTTATTACGTGCATGTTTATTTAAGCCAAACAATTCATACTATAGAACACTATAAATTTGAACAATAAAAAATGAATCTGAAATTGATAATTCAAGCTAGAAGTAGAAACTGAGTCTAAAATTGACAACTAGAAACTAAATTATTTTCTTTTTAAAGGAATAACTTTTTTTAAAGAAATTATATATGGTGGCCCTGCGTAGATAAGCAATTGGAATATTCACGGGACTACTAAAGTTATTGTGGGGCCTCTGTTGGTTTTGCTCCCACTAATGGCAGAGTTAGCATTTTCACTTAGGGGATTCAAACTATAAAGAAGTAAACACAAGAACTAGCCAAAGAAGGTTTGACATCTACTATATATATACATAAAAAATAATTTCAACCATGTATAAATAGTATAATTTTCCGCCGAGAGGGTTCGGATGAACCCTTTGACTCCAAGCTAGCTCTGCCCTTGCCATTGAGTAGTTTAATCAAGCTCAACCTTTCTCTGAGTGCAATAGTGGGGCATCTGATTATGCTCACTCAAGCTTAACCCATATAAAGGGTCATCGAGTATCTCAGTAGAGCTCAGTAACCCATCTAAGCGCATTAACACTTGCAAGCATAAGGTGGCTATCCCTGGCCATTGTGGCACTCATGCACGGGGAGGTTGACCACTTTTGTCTTCTATTTTGAATGTGATCACATTATCTGAATTGAATTTAAGCAACAAACAATTGTATACACACCATAATGCTCTTGATGTGTTTGCAATCAGGGAGGAAAGTCGATGAAGTCCGATCCGAGTACAACTAGTTAGGGGGCATTTATTGGTCTTAGTATTACACTATTGCGGAGGAAAAGAATTCTACCTTTTTAGGCGCTACTTGGCTAGGCCAGTAGGCTGTGCCATATGAATAACTATATTATTTTAACAATAACTAATAATAGTTCAGCCTTCCAATGTTACGAATAGGTATTCTCTCGTGTGAAGAGCCAAAAACCTCTTGATGTATGGAGGTTGGATCCAATCTGTTCACCTCAATTAGCGCCTTATTTGATACTAAAGCAACCAGATCAATGACAACCTCATCTTAAGATATGATATAAACAATAAGACTTTAAGTGCATCCGAGCGCCTTTGCCATAGAGAAAACCGGAGATGAAAGTCTAAGGGATTCGATAAAATAGGAGAAAAGACAGTTTACAGCGGTGCTTTAAACCAACCATACTAATCCAATCCAATCCAATAGACATACAGGGGAAGATGAGTGAACTTTTAACTTCTATTTCATAATCAAAGAAAAGTTCAAACGAAAACCTGTGATGATCTTCAGCAGGAAGTCTACTATGCAAAGTTTACGGGATGAACAAATGCATAAGTTTTATTTGAATTGATGAAAGTCACAAACATAATAGTTTAAAAGTTTTTGCAAGATTACAACCTCTCGGACTTTCTATAATATCCTGATAAATATAGTACCTATCTGAACACCCTAAGGGAGTGATTGACACTTGAGAAACCACCATCAACCTTCAGATTATGCCCACTTATATACCTCGCTTCATCACTGGCTAAGAACAGCACAGCGTCAGCAACATCCCGAGCCACCAAATTCACGCCCTGCAGGTTCGCAGACTTGCCAAAGTAGGAATTGAAATCAGCAATTGCATCATCGTTCCTTTGATCCGGGGGCAAGTGAGCCAGGCCCAATCCAGTTGCAACCGCGTAAGGTGAAACACAATTCACACGTATACCATGTTTCCCCATCTCAGCTGCCACATTCTGAGTAAGTCCCACAACAGCAAACTTGGTAGCTGTATAAGCATGAGGCCCGAGGCCACCAACAGACCCTGCTACACTGCCCAACGACACAATTGATCCACTCTTTCGTGGAATCATTATGCGAGCAGCGTGTTTCATTCCTAGGAAAACGCCTTTTATGTTCACATCAAGCACATTAGCGAAGACAGAAAGTTCATAGTCGAGGATATTTGAACAAGGGGGCCCTGTCACTCCAGCATTGTTAACCATTATATCAAGTGTGCCAAATTTCTGAACAGAAAAATCAACAGCATGACTAACATCAGCTTCTGAAGTAACATCACAATGGATGAAACACGCATTCTGTTCATCGCCAAGGGACTCACAAACGCGTTGTCCGAGTTCATCTTGACTATCAACAATGCATACTTTCGCGCCATGTTTGTGAAACAAGCGTACTATGCTCTCTCCTATACCACTTGCCCCTCCAGTGACTAAAGCAACTCTTCCCAATAGCCTGTGTTAAGAGGATGAACATGTTTTCATTGATATAGATATCTTATGAAACATCATTCAGTTAAAATATGTAATCCCCTATTCTTCAATGGGCAGCCCGGTGCACTAAAACTTTCGCTATGTGCGGGGTCCGGGAAGGGCCAAAAAAGGTTTATTGTACGCAGTCTTACGTTGCATTTAAGAGGTTGTTTCCACGGCTTGAACCCGTGACCTCCAGGTTTGAACATAATTCATTAAGATACCTAGTTAAGTATATTTATTTTTGGCAGAATACATTGAAACACGGAAACTACGGCTTATTTCAATGGAACACCTGAATACATGATAAAGTGTTCATATTAGACACTTCGGCTCAAATTTTGGAAAAAGTTTTCATGTGTGTTCTCAAGCATCTATTAGGTAGATAAATTAATCACGTAAAACATGTCACCTTCTTTATTTATACACATCAACCTTAATTTCGAACATGCCTTAAGGTTTTGGCTTCTTGAAGTTAATGCGTATAAATTATATGGTATAATTAAGGGAAGCGACATATTTTATATGGTTAATTTATCTATCTAATGAGCGTTTGAAAACACGCACAAAAACTTTTCTAAAGTTTGAGTCAGAAGTGTCCAATACAAATAATATATCATATGTTTAGGTGCTCAATCAGAACAGGCCATCATTTCAGCATCTAAATAATATTTACCGACAAGTTTAAGAGGTTATCAAGTTATTCGAATTTTATTTTTTAATTCAGCTTTCAATTAACTTTATCATCAACGTTTAACTAATGTGCACTGATAAAAAATTTGTATCTATATCACCTAAATTATAACTACCTACAACAAAATCAGTAAATTTTAAAAATAAGAAAAGATTGCTTGTTACAACAATTAACATACACTATAACTAAAAAATTATTTACATTGTTTAAGAGTACAAAGGATATTATTACATATAGTATTAGACTTTTGGTTGAACTTCTTGATTTTTTTATGTAAACGATAATGTGCGGACACACGTGGTTGATCTTAGATCAAGTTAATTTGACTTGATTATCAAAAAAAGAATAAATTTTAAAAAATGTAAGTGTCATTTTCAGAATGGGTCCTACAGTGTACGATCTTAATTAATTGAGGCTTTAATGTGATTATCGAACACCGATAAAAGAAAAAAACGATTGAATTTTAGAAAAGCCAAAAAATTCTCAGAAAAGAAAAGATAAGGAGCTTTACACATTTAAGTTAAAAGAATTCCTTGTCGGTAGATGAGCTTCCACCACACAATAACAATGGCTCCTAAATTGCAATATTTCAATCAAGTTAACTTCTCCAAAATAAATCTTAGTATATAAGAGAATGCATTAATCTAAACCAACCTAATATTCAATATATAACAAATGAACCTAAACATGAGCATTCATTCAAAAGAAAAGATACCAACCAATTCTTACGTGAAACAAAGAATTATGCACCTTTTCCCGAAATAATTTTAAAATTAGTGTTTTGTCATGAAATTTCAAATTCTACTTGAAGTTGAATTTTAAATTTCGAAATTAACTTATAACTTATTTTCCAAATCACATCTCACTTCTGAAATTGCATTTAAATTCATTCAAACATGAACATTATTCCAAATATTCTTTGCATATAATAATAAAACACAACTCTAACTTCAATCTCATAAATTTCAACAAAGTGAAAAATATTTGAAACTATGACTAGACGCCTATTAAGAGATTGCATTTTATAAAACAAGACTAAGAATAGCAATCTCCATATAACAAATGAACCAAAACATGAGTAGTAACAACAACATATTCAGCGTAATTTCACAACCGAAATCTCGGGAGAATAGAATATACATAGACCTTACACCCACCTTGAGATACAGAAAAGTCATTTTTGATAGACCCTCATCTCAAGAAAAAGCAAAACATCAAAACATGAGCCTTTATTCAAAATTAATAGAGGCAAAAGGAAAAGGCAAACAAAAAGTAAATGCATGAAACAAGAAACTAAAGAATTTTTACTATACTCTAAACGAACCATTTGACAAAAAAACAAGTACTAGCAAGAATTTTGAAGCATAACCTTTGGTTGGAAAGAGAACTATCAGAGCTTTCTTTGACTTCCATGGCAGCAAAAGTTTCTTTTTTCTCTAACAGGATAAAAAGATGACCAAGGATAAATAAAATAAAGATTTGTTTTTACTATAAAAAATTGTTATACAATGATTTTTCGACAAAACAAAAGGGCCCATTTATAGTTGCTTCGTCACTAGAAGTACATATATGCTACAATCAGTGGATATTGCATTATTGGTGATGGAAATTGGAAAAGACCACCAACCCCACATCCACCCCACCCTCTAGGAAAGGCATCTGAAAAAGATACTAAGTACTATATACTAAAACTAAAATTAGGAAAAATGAGGAGTTTGTATAAAATATAATGTCTAGGACAATACGAGAGATTGCTCAGATGGTAATAACCACCATCCACATCTAAGGTTTCAATTTTGAGGTTTCAATTTTGAGGTTGCGGGGTTGAATCACTAAGGAAGTAAAGAATATTTACTCTTAATATTTTATCAATTAATAAAAAAAATGTATAAATAATATATAAACATACATAATTACAAAAGATCAAGATGCATTAATACATATCAGTGTTTTGAAAGGCAGAGTTCGGACTCGCCCTAGGACTCGTTTCGAGGTGGGGCACTAGCAAAACGCCTCGGGACTCATGTATGGGACTTAGTTCTGTGAGACTTACGTCCTAAGCGCCCGGCTGTACGCCCTGAACACGCCTAACGCCCAACGTCCGGGACTCGCCTAATAGTTCTTACACAAATTGTGTCAAATTCCTTAGTCAACGCTGTTGATACTCATAATTCTCTACTAATTAAATGATGCTTAGTAGTTTTTTTCATCTGTTGAAATAAGAAAATTAAAAGTAACTAGCATATGTACTAATTGAGAACGTCGTGAGGGTGAATATGATTTAACATTTCTGTTTAAAATACATATCCGAATTTGACATATTCACTTGTCATTGATCATTATGTTTTTGTCCTATATTTCAAAATTATCATATTTTATTTTGTTATTTGAAAGTATTTTATTTTTATTCATGAAAGAATTTATGTTTTAATTATAATATTAATAGTTTATTGATTATTTCTTTTAGGAAGGTAAATTGCATAGTATGATAGTCATATATTTTAAGAAATTATTTGTAGAATCATTGAAAATTATTCTCTAATTTTCCATTTTAGTGTTCTCCATTGTAAATTTTCTTCCTTTCTTCCTATTAACTTCCGATTCTCAAGTGAAGTATTCTCTTCTTCTTTTTTTTTTTATCATTGTCAGGTCCGCTTTTCTTTCGAGTTTTGCTCAAATTTCTTCCAATTATGTTTCACATCTAAAATTCATTGTTGATGTCATTATTGTTTTGTCTAATCTCTCCCAAATTTCATTGTTAATAAGAATAGCTCCCCAAAAATAATAAATGAAGAACAAGATCGCATTTACAATTTGTAGTTTACCTGCATAGGATAATTTCCTAGCATATACATTATTGATTTTGTCAGTGATCTTTTCAAGAAGCCAATGACATTCCATTTTACCCCACTTCTTGGATGTTAATGGGAAACCAAAATATCTTCTAGGTAGCTGGCCTATAGAAAACCCTGTCAAAAATAAAATTTTTGTTTGAATCTCCTCTGTAATATCAGTCCAGAATATCTTTAATTGAAGTAAAAAATGGACATCTCTACCATGTAAATTTAAATAATTCAACCCGTTCTGGTAGAATAAGCTACCTACTCCATAACAAATAAAAAATGGGATTATTATTATTTAGGAGAAAACCAATTTTATGAGCCATCTTTTTCATAGCTTGTGGTACTTAAAGGGACAACAAATCAATTAAAGGATTTTGTATTTATTCTGGGCCTCATTTTTCTCATGCATGTGAACTTGTCTCCATTTAGTTGGATATTTGTTCTTCAAATTGATTAATCTTTAATTTTAATTTTCAGAAACTGAATAATTCCTAGAGGCATAAATTATTTAATGATGCGGAACATAATATATGAAATATTATGATGCAAAATATAAATATATATCCCATAAAAAAGTTGTTTAACTAAGTAGGCGTTTGGCCATGAAAATTAAATTTTTTGGAGTTGGAGTTGAATTGGAGTGGAAGTTGGAGTTGGAGTTATGTTTGGCCATGAAAAAATTAGAGTTCTTTTTGACTTTTTGTGAGAGAAGTAGGAGTAAAAAAAGTGAAAACAAGAAAAACTTGTTTTCACTTTTCCGGAAATTTATTTCACTTTAGTGAAATACATTTCATGGCCAAACACCATTTTTTTTCACTAAAGTGAAATAAATTTCTAGAAAAAAGGAATTTTTTTTTATGGCCAAACAGGTCCTTAAAGAAGCAATAAATAAAAGGAAAAAACCAACATAAAATAAGAGCAAAAGTACAAATGACCCGATCAATTGTCTCCCCATTGAATAAAAGACACATAATCAATTAAATTTCTTTTTATTTACAAGGTAGAACTTAAGGCCGTGATTTAAGGATGATGGAATCCGATATATCTCACCACAACCTTTAAGGATCATTTAGTAGGATGTATTAGTTGATATGTATAATACTATGTTTGATAGTTTTTTCAAATTTCAATTTATTGTATACATGTATTAGTTATTATTATAGAGTGTTTCACTAATACTATATCCTACACTAATACACAACAATCAACGGTATTAGCAATATCAGAGCTATTAATACATGAATTAAGCATGGTTCAGGACAGAACTATCCTTGAATAAAAAATAATCCTAGCATAACTAATCTCAACATTGCTAATATATACTCCCTCCGTCCCATTTTATGTGGCCTACTTTTCTTTTTGGTCCGTCCCAAAAAGAATGTCACATTTCCTTATTTGGTAACTTTTTAGAAGCACAATTACTCTTTACCCTTATTGGTCCCACTTATAAGGCCCCACTTAATTAAAAATAATAGTAGTACATTTTTAATAAAGGGCAATTTAGTAAACATCACCAAGTCTTCCCTTATTTATTAAACTCCATGCCCGGTCAAAGTAGGTCACATAAAATGGAACGGAGGGAGTATTATTCATTACATACCATACCAAACAGTCCCTTGGTGTTGTAGTTATTAGTTATACTTCCTTAAAGCTATAAATATAGAGCCTAGTTAATGTATTCCTTCATCAATTAGCCTCAAAAGACCAGCAACTAATAATGGCTTCAACTAGCCTTTCTTCTTCTGCTTCTTCACTTTTATTAATCCTTTCTCTTTTTCTTTCAGTTGATTTTCAAGTAACAGAAGCTCAAGGCAGTACTCAACCAATACTCAACCAATTGTCAAAGGTCTTTCATGGAATTTCTATGACTCTATTTGTCCCAATGTTGAAACCATCATCAGAAGGCGTCTCTGGGAAGTTTTCGTGCAGGATAACGGCCAGCCTGCCGGCCTTCTTCGCCTTCACTTCCATGACTGCTTTGTCCAGGTATTGACCTGATCAGTCTAAGTAATTCTATGCATTGATGACGAGAAAATAATATACAAGGTACTTATTACTAACAAGTATATTAGTAATTTTAATGATAAACACAAGTGGTAACATGGTAAAATAGTACTCTCCACTTTCTCTGTCTTAGTTTATGTGACATAATTTGAATTCGCAGAGAGTTTAAGAAAAAAAATGAACATTTTGTGTGACTTAAAAGCTTCTGATCACTAAGGTAATATGAGAAGTATTAAGTTAATTGCGTTGAATTTTAGAAACATACCATTCTTTTTCAAATAAACTAAAATGGAAAGGGTACCATATAAACTAGAAGGACTAATACATAGATAGGACACTCAAATTTGGACTCAATTGACAAGTAAGCACTACAACTTTAAGAGTGAATACCTAGACATCTCAATTGACAACTAAACACTCCAACTTGTTCTCACTGTATCTTGTGACACCCAATGCTGACATGACACATGTATTTTGAAGGTGTCTCGATGATTATTTTTTAAGTTGAAGTGTTCAACTGACACAATGAAGATGAGTTGATCTGATATCTAGATGTGTACATACTCAAAGTTTGGAGTATTTTACTTGATGGTTGAAATCAAGAATAAATGTTTGTTTATGTATTATGCCAACATATTACAAAGATGTGTGATTTGTGAAGAGTAAAGTCGTAACATAGTTCCTAAATGAGTCAATTGAAAAGTTATATTAGATACACTCCTTATTATTCCTGATGAAATGCTATTCACTGTTCCTGACTTTTTGATAGATAAATTTTTGGAAAAATTACTTAATACAACTTAACTTACCTTAATTATTTAAAATTCTAACCCTTTTGATTAATTACTTAAATCCCTGATTCATCTTTTCTCTCTTAAAATTTCGGATACATCACTACTCACCCACAAATCTCGGCTGAAGATCTTCTCTCCACCAATTTAATACTCCCTTAACGTCTAACCTCCCCTCCTTCAAGAATTTCCTAGAAAACAAACTCCTCCATAGACACAAAACTTCATCCGTCATTAACACCCATTTAAACACTCCCCCATTCCTCTATTTTTCTTCTTGCATCTCCACTGTTTTGATTTCAAAGATTCTCGCAAAACCCTATTAATTTCTAGCACTTTCAACGTGTCCTTCGTGATTGCCGAAATCAATTTGTCCTAATTGATAGAATTTTGTAACTGGTATGTCCCCCACAAAATTGTTTCTCGAAAAAAATCAATGGAGGTGAAGAAGATTCAAAGGTTCGATTTACTGATAATCCCTTATTTTATATCCTATTCCTTATTTTTTCCAAACAAAATCGAATTCGACGGCGGACCCGTACAAAATGTATCTGGTATGGCCCCCACGAAATTGTTACTTGAAAAAATCAATGGAGGTGAAGAAGAGTAGTGTGTTGTCTTATGATGTATCCGTCATTAATGGCGGGATGGTGAAGGACATGAAGATACATCACGGGATCGTCTAAAAAAATTACAAATGCTATGTATTGTACTGAGTTTTGTGTACAGATACATAAGAATGATGTTTTTGGTTGAAAATATGACAAAAATTATATATCAGAATGCTTTTTTGTGTTACTGATACATAAGAATTATATATCGGGATGAGTGTCTCTTGTTAATGGGTTTGTTTTGCAGTGGTTTTTTGATGGACTTGTGTGTGAATTTGGGAGGAGGTGGTGTTTCACCAGCTGGCTGGTTGGAGCGACGGTGGTGGCAACAGTTATGTGCTTTCCGACGGTGAAGAGAAAATTATTGATTTTTGGGTATGGGATTCAACCGGAATAGTGGTCGGTGGTGGAGGGTTTAGCGGGTTAGAGCTCGCGGCGATTTTAGAGTTGTTGTGGTTGCTCCGGCGATGCGAGTTAGTCGGAGATGGAGTTTGGGCCGGTGTCGACTCTTGTGATATTGGAACAGAGGGAGTGTTCTGCTAGTATGTGTGTAATGGAGAAAAAAATTGTGTATTTAGATGGAGATGGAGTTGTGGGCAGTGAGGGTGTCTGGTGGTGTTCTGTCTTTGCTCTCGCAGTGATATATCGGCGTTAAGTGATTTATCCGGATGGGTAAAATTCAGAATTTAAAGTAATTTTGATAAAAAAAAATGGGATATGGAGTAATTAGCTCTTAAAAGGTTGAGATTTATGTAACTTTTATTAAATTTTAATTTCATTAAAAACAAAATTGTTACAAAACAATCATATATGTGCCACTTTTTATATACAGGGTTGTGATGGATCAGTACTATTAGATGGTTCAGCGAGTGGACCAAGTGAGAAAGATGCACCTCCCAACTTGACTTTAAGGCAACAGTCTTTTAGGATCATCGAAGACCTTCGCAGTCGTGTCCAACGAAAAGATCGGGATTGTGGTAGAGTGGTTTCTTGGGCCGATATTATTGCCATTGCTGCTCGCGACTCTGTTGCCATGGTAAGTTTACGTCTTTTAGCATGTTATGCATTTATTGATTTAATATATATATATATATTTGGACCTAAGGGTGACAACGGAACCGGGCTCCCCGGTTGGTGACCGGTACCGGTACCTACCAGTACACGGACCGGTGCGGAAGGGGCCTTTTGGTCCGATTGACCGGTCCGGTTCCGGACAGGTTAACGGTAATATTTAAAAAAAAAAAAAATTAAAAAATATTTTTTTAACCGTTGGTGGGGGCCCCAACGGCTAGTTCCAGCTCCCCCCCCCCAGCTTCCCCCAGCCCCCCCTAGCCCCCCCACCTCATATTTTCCTATAAATACCCACTCTTCCCCCTAATTTTCCCACAAATTCTCAAAAACTCTCTATTACTAATCACTCTCAAATACTCTCTATAATATTGTGTATTTTGTTAATTGAAGAGATTTTTTTTTAAGCAAGCTTCAATTGTCATCTTTCAATTCCGGCTTTTTGGTTATATAAGTCTGCTTTTACGCAGACGTTCGCTACATTCGTTCCAACTTTCATCTGTTTATTTATTTAATTACTATTACTTTTTCATTATATTTACATTGTTTGTTTTTATATTTTTATATTTTTATATTTCTTTTTTTAATATTAAAATATGGATGCAGGTAAAAAAGGTAGTGGTAAGAAAACATTTATTAGTCAGGTTAAAAAAATTTGGGGTAAAAAAGATAAGGGTGCTAGTTGTAGTAGAGGCGGTGGTGGAAGTAGTTCTGAATCGTTGCCACCTAGATTTAGAATTAATAACGATGATTTTAATCAGTTTGATGATACTTCTTTTGAACGTCCTTGTGCTATTGATGTTGCTTCCGGTAATGTAGTAGACCATGAGTCATTAGATAGATGTTTTGATACTTATTTTGAAGACGTAGAGGAAGAGGAAGATGTAGAAGAACAAGAGTTAGAAGATACCCCTACCCCTACTAGTTCGGCTACGGAATTACCGGAACAAGATGAAGTAGGAAATTTACCTACGTTTACTAGAGTAGGAAAGACCGAACGTCCTAAGAGATCATTAGTTTGGAAATTTATGATCCAAAATACGGAGAAAACTACTGCAACTTGCAATAAATGTCAGAAAGTGATCAAACATTTGACTGGGGGATCGCATGGTGGGACAGGAATGCTAACTAGACATTTGAGAGGTTGTGTTCCTGAATATGTTCGTCTAGAAGCTATCGCTAAGGCTAAAAAAGATGGTAAACCCTTGCCCGGTACTAACCAATCTGTCGGAGGTTCTAACATGGTCCAGAATATTTTAGATTATAGTAACCCGGCTGGCCCAAGCACATCACTCACATATAGTCAGGATAGGGATCGTGAAGAATTAGCTAAAATGATTGCGGTTTGTGGTTTTCCTTTTAATTTTGGTGAACATCCCGATTTTATTCATTATATTCGAATGGTGTATAATCCTGATTTTCGTGGTTTTTCAAGAAATACAATTAAAGCTGATATTTTTAAATATCAACGTGAACATTGTCATTTTCTTCGTTGCTACTTTTATTATTTTGATGGTAAATTATCTATCACTTCTGATATGGGTGTAAGTCCTAACGGTAATGAATATTTTACTGTTACTACTCATTGGATTGATCATGACTGGAACATGCAAAAAAGAATTATAGGTTATAAATATGTTGAAGAGAGGAAAACTGGTAGTTATATTGCTTCTTTGGCATTAGAGATTTTACGTTATTTTGGTCTTTGTGATATGATAATGGGTGTCACATTAGATAATGCTTCTGCTAATTTAAAAGCTATTGAATTTTTAAAATCCAGACTTTGTCCAATTGATGATGATGTTTTTCATGTTAAGTGTAATGCACATATTTATAATTTAATAGTGATGGATGGTATTAATGTATTTTCTGATTCTTGTGTTAGAATTCGAGCTGCTTGTGCATGGGTTTTTAAAGTTAAAATAAGGTCTAGAATTATAGAATTTGAAAAAACTTGTGCTTTATTTGAAATGCCGTTTAGAAAAATTCCAAAAGAAGTGACTACTAGATGGAATTCTTTATTTGAAATGCTTATTGTTGCTATTGATTATCGCCAACCTTTACAAATGCTTTATAATAAACATCAATCGCATCGGAGTTTTAAAATCACCGACGAGGATTGGAAAGAATGCGAAGAACTTATTAACTTTCTGAGAACTTTTTATAGTGCTACAAATATTATATCTGGTCAATATTATCCTACTATTTCTTGAGCTTTAGTAAATGTTTGTGTTATTTCATCTGAATTTATTAAATATAAAGATCGTGAACATTTTAAACTTGCGGTTTCATATATGATTGAAAAATTTTAAAAATATTTTTTTCCTATTCCTCAAATATTTTTTACTTCTACTTTGTTCAACCCAACGTACAAAGAACATGGTGTTAAAAAAATGATTGAAAAAATTTATAAAAATTTAGAAATTACAAGTGATGAAGTTCCATCTGTTGAATCGTGTAAATATAGTGTATTAACTAAAGCTAGACATTTGTATAACATTTATAGAGAGAAGCTACTAAATGATGAACCGTCTGAACCTCCATGTCGTAGGGCTAGATTTAATGATTTTGATGAAATTATGGATGAAGAACTTGGTCTTGATTCTTCTAACAATAATGATTTTGATCAATATATTAATCAGGCACGGGAAAATATTAGGGATGAAAATGGAGATCCTCAACTTTTAACTTGGTGGAAGAACCGGACAGAACAATTTTCATATCTTTCAAGGGTGGTTCGGGATGTGCTAGCTATGCAAGCATCTTCAGTAGCTTCGGAGCAAGCTTTCAGCTCAGGGAGATTTTTCATTGGAGACCATAGATATTCGTTAGCAAAAGATAGTTTGGAAATATCAGTGTTGTTCAGAGATTGGATCAACGCCGAACGAAGGAATGCTGGACTACCAAATTTATCGCATCAAGCCGAAGTAGAAATAGATGAAGCACTTGGAAATAATAGTGATGATGGCATGGAAGCAATGGATGAAGAAAACCAAATACCAATTTCGGATCATGTTTCCAAGGAATTGATAGATAAATTACGAAAAACATACTTTCGAAATTATAGATATTAGTATAATAAACGAGACTTAGTTAAAACAGAACCCTTCCTAGAAGGTGGCTGCGTAAATTAGGTGCTCTTCTAATATTTGTAATACATGTATACTTCTTTATTGATTTGAATAAAATTATAGGTTATTCGCCTTCATTTTCTTTTTAAAGTTGTCTTTTATTTAAACTTTAAGAATTAAAAAAAAAATAATTAAACTTTAACTTATAAATTTAAATTTAAATTTAAACTTTAAAATTGAAAATTTAAATTTAAACTTGAAAGTTGAAAATTTACATTTTAACTTTAAAAGAAATCAAAATTTTCAAATGTGAAAATTTAAACGTAAACTTTAAATTTGAAAATTAAAGTTTCCAAAAAAATGTTTTAAAACTTAATAAAATTTGAAAACTAATTTAAATTCAAACAAAAAAACAATTTTTTTTTTTTAATTGATTTTGAATTTAAATTAAAAGTTTAAAAAACAAAAAAAACAAAAAAAAACCCGGGTGAAACCGGAATTCGGATCGGAAACCGGACCGGTTTGGACAAAGGGGCCTTAACCGGGCAGCCCGATCCGGTAGGCCCGGTTTGGACCATATCCGGTCACCGTCCACCGGTGACGGTCCGTAAAACACGGACCGACCGGTTCGGTCCGTTGCCACTCTTACACGGGACTACTAAAGTTATTGTGGGCCTCTGTTGGTTTTGCTCCCACTAATGGCAGAGTTAGCATTTTCACTTAGGGGATTCAAACTATAAAGAAGTAAACACAAGAACTAGCCAAAGGAGGTTCGACATCTACTATATATATACATAAAAAATAATTTCAACCATGTATAAATAGTATAATTTTCCGTCGAGAGGGTTCGGATGAACCCCTTGACTCCAAGCTAGCTCTGCCCTTGCCATTGAGTAGTTTAATCAAGCTCAACCTCTCTCTGAGTGCAATAGTGGGGCATCTGATTATGCTCACTCAAGCTTAACCCATATAAAGGGTCATCGAGTATCTCAGTAGAGCTCAGTAACCCATCTAAGCGCATTAACACTTGCAAGCATAAGGTGGCTATCCCTGGCCATTGTGGCACTCATGCACGGGGAGGTTGACCACTTTTGTCTTCTATTTTGAATGTGATCACATTATCTGAATTGAATTTAAGCAACAAACAATTGTATACACACCATAATGCTCTTGATGTGTTTGCAATCAGGGAGGAAAGTCGATGAAGTCCGATCCGAGTACAACTAGTTAGGGGGCATTTATTGGTCTTAGTATTACACTATTGCGGAGGAAAAGAATTCTACCTTTTTAGGCGCTACTTGGCTAGGCCAGTAGGCTGTGCCATATGAATAACTATATTATTTTAACAATAACTAATAATAGTTCAGCCTTCCAATGTTACGAATAGGTATTCTCTCGTGTGAAGAGCCAAAAACCTCTTGATGTATGGAGGTTGGATCCAATCTGTTCACCTCAATTAGCGCCTTATTTGATACTAAAGCAACCAGATCAATGACAACCTCATCTTAAGATATGATATAAACAATAAGACTTTAAGTGCATCCGAGCGCCTTTGCCATAGAGAAAACCGGAGATGAAAGTCTAGGGGATTCGATAAAATAGGAGAAAAGACAGTTTACAGCGGTGCTTTAAACCAACCATACTAATCCAATCCAATCCAATAGACATACAGGGGAAGATGAGTGAACTTTTAACTTTTATTTCATAATCAAAGAAAAGTTCAAACGAAAATCTGTGATGATCTTCAGCAGGAAGTCTACTATGCAAAGTTTACGGGATGAACAAATGCATAAGTTTTATTTGAATTGATGAAAGTCACAAACATAATAGTTTAAAAGTTTTTGCAAGATTACAACCTCTCGGACTTTCTATAATATCCTGATAAATATAGTACCTATCTGAACACCCTAAGGGAGTGATTGACACTTGAGAAACCACCATCAACCTTCAGATTATGCCCACTTATATACCTCGCTTCATCACTGGCTAAGAACAGCACAGCGTCAGCAACATCCCGAGCCACCAAATCCACGCCCTGCAGGTTCGCAGACTTGCCAAAGTAGGAATTGAAATCAGCAATTGCATCATCGTTCCTTTGATCCGGGGGCAAGTGAGCCAGGCCCAATCCAGTTGCAACCGCGTAAGGTGAAACACAATTCACACGTATACCATGTTTCCCCATCTCAGCTGCCACATTCTGAGTAAGTCCCACAACAGCAAACTTGGTAGCTGTATAAGCATGAGGCCCGAGGCCACCAACAGACCCTGCTACACTGCCCAACGACACAATTGATCCACTCTTTCGTGGAATCATTATGCGAGCAGCGTGTTTCATTCCTAGGAAAACGCCTTTTATGTTCACATCAAGCACATTATCGAAGACAGAAAGTTCATAGTCGAGGATATTTGAACAAGGGGGCCCTGTCACTCCAGCATTGTTAACCATTATATCAAGTGTGCCAAATTTCTGAACAGAAAAATCAACAGCATGACTAACATCAGCTTCTGAAGTAACATCACAATGGATGAAACACGCATTCTGTTCATCGCCAAGGGACTCACAAACGCGTTGTCCGAGTTCATCTTGACTATCAACAATGCATACTTTCGCGCCATGTTTGTGAAACAAGCGTACTATGCTCTCTCCTATACCACTTGCCCCTCCAGTGACTAAAGCAACTCTTCCCAATAGCCTGTGTTAAGAGGATGAACATGTTTTCATTGATATAGATATCTTATGAAACATCATTCAGTTAAAATATGTAATCCCCTATTCTTCAATGGGCAGCCCGGTGCACTAAAACTTTCGCTATGTGCGGGGTCCGAGAAGGGCCAAAAAAGGTTTATTGTACGCAGTCTTACGTTGCATTTAAGAGGTTGTTTCCACGGCTTGAACCCGTGACCTCCAGGTTTGAACATAATTCATTAAGATACCTAGTTAAGTATATTTATTTTTGGCAGAATACATTGAAACACGGAAACTACGGCTTATTTCAATGGAACACCTGAATACATGATAAAGTGTTCATATTAGACACTTCGGCTCAAATTTTGGAAAAAGTTTTCATGTGTGTTCTCAAGCATCTATTAGGTAGATAAATTAATCATGTAAAACATGTCACCTACTTTATTCATACACATCAACCTTAATTTGGAACATGCCTTAAGGTTTTGGCTTCTTGAAGTTAATGCGTATAAATTATACTGTATAATTAAGGGAAGCGAAATATTTTATATGGTTAATTTATCTATGTAATGAGCGCTTGAAAATACGCGCAAAAACTTTTCTAAAGTTTGAGTCAGAACTGTCTAATATAAACAATTTATCATATGTTTAGATGCTCAATCAGAACATGCCATCATTTCAGCATCTAAATAATATTTACCGACAAGTTTAAGAGGTTATCAAGTTATTCGGCTTTTATTTTTTAATTCAGCTTTCAATTAACTTTATCATCAACGTTTAACTAATATGCACTGATAAAAAATTTATATCTATATCACCTAAAATATAACTACCTACAACAAAATCAGTAAATTTTAAAAATAAGAAAAGATTGCTTGTTACAACAATTAACATACACTATAACTAAAAAATTATTTACATTGTTTAAGAGTACAAAGGATATTATTACATATAGTATTAGACTTTTGGTTGAACTTCTTGATTTTTTGATGTAAACGATAATGTTCGGACACACGTGGTTGATTTTAGATCAAGTTAATTTGACTTGATTATCAAAAAAAGAATAAATTTAAAAATATGTAAGTGTCATTTTCAGAATGGGCCCTATAGGACACGATCTTAATTAATTGAGGCTTTAATGTGAATATCGAACACCGATGAAAGAAAAAAAAGACGGAATTTTAAAAAAGCCAAAAAACTCTCAAAAAAAAAAAGATAAGGTGCTTTACACATTTAAGTTAAAAGAATTCCTTGTCGGTAGATGAGCTTCCACCACACAATAACAATGGCTCCTAAGTTTTGCAATATTTCAATCAAGTTTACTTCTCCAAAATAAATCTTATATAAGAGAATGCATTAATCTAAACCAACCTAATATTCAATGTATAACAAATGAACCTAAACATGAGCATTCATTCAAAAGAAAAGACACCAACCAATTCTTACGTGAAACAAAGAATTATCCACCTTTTTCCGAAATAATATCTTTTCGAAATTTAAATTCATTCAAACATGAACATTATTCCGAATATTCTTTGTGCATAATAATAAAACACAACTCTAACTTCAATTCCATAAATTTCAAGAAAGTGAAAAATATTTGAAACTATGACTAGACGCCTATTAAGAGATTGCATTTTATAAAACAAGCCTAAGAATAGCAAACTCCATCTAACAAATGAACCAAAACATGATTAACAACAACAACATATTCAATATAATCTCATAACCGGAATCTCGAAAAAATAGAATATATGTAGACCTTACACCCACCTTGAGAGACAGAGAAGTCATTTTTGATAGACCCTCATCTCAAGAAAAAGCAAAACATCAAAACATGAGCCTTTATTCAAAATTAATAGAGGCAAAAGGAAAAAGCAAACAAAAAGTAGATGCATGAAACAAGAAACTAAAGAATTTTAATGTACTATACTCTAAACGAACCATTTGACAAAAAAACAAGTACTAGCAAGAATTTTGAAGCATAACCTTTGGTTGGAAAGAGAACTATCAGAGCTTTCTTTGACTTCCATGGCAGCAAAAGTTTCTTTTTTCTCTAACAGGATAAAAAGATGACCAAGGATAAATAAAATAAGAGATTTTTCCACAAAACAAAAGGACCCATTTATAGTTGCTTCGTCACTAGAAGTACATATATGCTACAATCAGTGGATATTGCATTATTGGTGATGGAAATTGGAAAAGACCACCAACCCCACACCCACGCCACCCTCCAGGAAAGGCATCTGAAAAAGATACTACTATATACTAAAACTAAGTAGGCGTTTGGCCATGAAAATAAAATATTTTAGAGTTGGAATTTGAGTTGGAGTTGGAGTTGAAATTGGAGTTGGAGTTGGAGTTGAAATTAGAGTTGGAGTTGGAGTTGTATTTGGCCATGAAAATAAATAATGTTCTTTTTGACTTTTTGTGAGAGAAGTAAAAGTAAAAAAAAGTGAAAACAAGAAAAAGTTGTTTTCACTTTTTCGAAAATTTATTTCACTTTAGTGAAATACATTTCATGGCCAAACACCTCTACATTTTACTTTTTTCACTAAAGTGAAATTTATTTCCGAAAAAAAGTGAAAAAAATTCATGGCCAAACGGGCCCAAATTAGAAAAAATGAGGAGTTTGTATAAAATATAATATGTCTAGGGACTGTACGAGAGATTGCTCAGATGCTAATAAGCACCATCCACCACTAAATTTTCAATCTTGAGTTTGCGGGGTTGAATCACTAAGAGAGTAAAGAATATTTACTCTTAATATTTTATCAATTAATAAAAGAAATATATAAATAATATATAAACATACAAAATTACAAAAGATCAAGATGCATTAATACATATACAAGAATAAGTATTAAGAAAACTTAATTTTTCATATAATCATTTTCCTCGGTACCAAACACACCTTAGATTACAATGAATGCAATGAAATTTATCAAAATACTAAAGGACAATCTTGGAATATAAAATCTATTACTCCCTCCGTCTCAAAATAGTTGGCATGTTTGCTAAAAGAATTTGTATCAAAATAGTTGGCATGTTTAAAAGATCAAAAGATAATTAACCATTTTTTCCAACTTTACCCTTAGTAATTCATTTCCATACTAATTGAATAAGATTTATTTAATCAAAATTAAATAGATAATAGAGTCATATTAGTCAATTTACACCCCTTATTAATTTTTCCTTAAGAGTTGTGCAAAATCTATACATACCAACTATTTTGAGACGGAGTGAGTAGTATCTTATAGCATGTTTGACCAAGCTTCTTGTAACGACCCTTTCCGTCGTTATGGGTAAGTCAATCGTGCAAAAAATTCGGGTTAAATTTTTCCCCGAATTGGAAGTTAAAATTTTCATGCTAGGCTAGTCTTGAATGAAATCCAAGCGAGGTATGGTCTAGGGCAATCCGGAAATGGATTGGGTAAATGTAATAAGGTTTAGCTCGATTTTATGTAAGCTAAGACGATAAGGAACTCGTAGGAATTTTCGCAAGTAAATTCGGGTAAGTAGAACCTCCGATAACGAACTTGTCGTAAAGGGGTTAGTTCGGAGTGTCATGGTTTGAGGGTGTGTTGCGAAAAGGTAAAACTGGGAGCAATCTCGAGTTTCTACCTTGCCACACCGGCTATAGCGGGTGGTAGGCCGCATGGGGCTGCCGCTATAGCGGAAGTCAAAGGCGGTCAATCTTGCTATAGCGGGATGGGGTCGCTATAGCGGGGTAAATTGCTGTTTATTCAGAAAATTTTCTCAAAAATGGTTTATTATTTCTAAACACGTTTTGGGGAGGGCTTCGGCGATTTGGGGCAATTTTCACCTATTTTCCACCAGAATTCTTCGTAAAGGTAAGCTATTTATCCCCACTAACTAGTTTTTCGATTCCTTGACCTTATAATCACTAGTTTATGGGTCATGGGAAGAATTTAAATTGACCTAGCTGTATTTCTAGTGTAAGGGATAAAATTGGTGTAAAACCTTTGGATTTTAGTTAAAGGTTGATTATTTACTCTTTCATGACTATAATTCACTAATGTAATCATGAAATTGATAGTTTTAAGGTGAATTTATGGTGGGAAAGCCCTAAAATGGGTGGGATGATCATGAAATCAGTCTTAGGGTTCGGGATTAGGTTGTAATCCTCGATATTATAGGTCATTTGATTGATTATGTGTTTATATTCCTATTTTTAGGTCACAATCAAGTCGAGGTTGCAAGAAAAGGGAAAGATCAGGTTCAGTAGAGCATTTCAGGCTTGGATTGAGGTAGGTGATAGTTTAAATGTAGTTAAAACCCAATTTGTGTTATGTGTGCATGTTAATTATTCATTAGTATTGCTTGTACAACGCATGTTCAAGGAAAGTGAATGATTGTTTGATATCCTAAGTGTTAATCACATGCAATTAATTTAAATGAAAGCTTGTTGGTTTTTACAAGTGTTGTTTTCATTATCATTGTGGTTGTGATTATTGTGATATTTGTCATTATTGTGGAATGTATCGGTATCTGGACAACTCCGCGGTATTGGTTGATATAAGATTGGCAGACACTTGATGTCTGGGATTTGGTACATGGACAAGAGCTCGTCCCCTGCAGGTCATCACTAGTGGGTGACCATAAAATCCTTAGCATGTATGTACAAGGTACATGTGAGTGTGACGGTTCCCTGAGTGAACCGGGGATTATGTGTTTTCTTGATTATAGTGGTTTCTTTGTGTGAACCGAGATGCATGTTAATTGTCATAGTTGTTGTCTTGGGGAAACTTGAGTGGTCCGGGTTAATTGCAAGTTATGACTTAAATCTGTGTTGTCATTACTTGTGTAATTGGGACATGATTTATATGATTGTTGAGTCATGCTCGTTGATTTGGAGTCTTGTTGGTGGTCATAGTTTGACTTGACTTGTTATCCTTGTTAATTGACTCATATTGACTGAACTTCATGTTGTACTTGTTACAAGGTTAAGTGTTATGAACTTGGAGTAGAGTTGCATAATAGGGTTCATGGTTGTCTTGTTATACTACGTTATGGTTATGTGTTGATATTTCTCATTTTAGGTTGACGATGATCCTACCAACACACCATTGTTTCTTGTGTGCTGATACTACACGTGCTTTTTCTTTTGTTGAGTGCAGAGATATTCCAGCGACTGTTTCGAGACCTCAGCTGTGAGATAGACCATATTCGAACTCAAGGGTGAGTTGCATCTTCCGGGATACCATGAATTCATCACTTGCTTTCTGGTCCATTGTTTCGGACTTAGATATTACTTTGTTTCGGGGTTGCATCCCCTTTTTGACAACTATTAGAGTTTTGGTACGATGACTTTCAGGTTCTAGGGAGTGTTTATTTCCACATATGTTATTCTTACTCTTTGTTTAGGATATTGATTATCGGTTTTATTAATGAAATTGATTTAGTTGTCTATTTTTGGCCAAGTGTTAGATGGTTTATGAGGTTAGTTGGTTCTCCCACCGGAGGATTAGTGTGGGTGCCACTCATAGTGGGTTTGGGTGGTGACACTTCTAAAATCAGCTTATTTTGAAAAGTGTTTATTCAGAAAGTACTTTTTTTAAAAACACTTTTGGTGAGAAGTAATTTTTGTTTGGCTAATAAATTAGAAAAACGCTTTGAGCAGCAATTATTGTTTGGCCAAACTTTTTAAAATGCTTTTAAGTGTATTTTTTCAAAAGTGTTTTTCAGATAAGTGTTTTTAGGAAGAAGCTACTTTTTTTAGCTTATGAAAAACAACTTCTACTACTCCCTAAAAGAACTTTTTTTCTTCCAAAAACTTGGTCAAATATTTTATTTTTAAAAAAATAAACACTTTTTAAAAAAATAAGCTTGGCCAAGCAGGCCATTAATTGCAAAATTTACATTGTATGCGCATTGGGATAAAATTATTACATATTAAAAATTATTAATCTAGAGTCAGTTGCCTCTCCCAGTGCTTGCCTTTCCTTTCTTGCTGAAGTAGTGATTCCCTTTTTTTCCAGATGGCCAACTTTTGTTGTAATTAGGGTGAAGAAAGCCCAATCTAGATAGAAACAGTATAAAACTTGCGTTTGAATAATATTTAGTTGAATTGAGAAAAAAAATATATATATATAAATTCCGACAGTTTGATGCCTAATTACAGAAAATACCGACATTTTGCATATTTACAGAAAATCTCATTTTTTGGGCTATCGAGATACATAATTTGTTCCTGATACATTCCGTTGAGATATATAATTACCCACACTGTAATCATTCAAAGATACATAGTGTATGTATCTTTTAAACAAAACTCACACTGATATACACAATGATACATAATTAGTTCCCAATGCATTCCATTGAGATACATAAATGATAGTTGAGATTTTTGTAATTACTATGTAAGGGTTGGAATTTGTGTAAATATGATAAGTTAAGATGAATATTTATGTTATTTTTCCAAAAAAAAATAAAATTATTTGAAGTTGCAAAGCAATGGCCCAACATGGGCGCAATTATATAATGTATAAAGTGTATAACAATGTAAAAATTGTGTATAAATACCTCTTATACATCATTATGCATGTTTATACATTTTCATACAAAAAGTGTATAAAGTTGTATAGCGTTTAAAAATGAGCCATGCTAGTGTAATTATTTTTCATGGGCCATGTAAATGTAATCATTTTCCTTAAACCGTATATTTTTGAAAATATCCCTAATTTTATTAATTCTTAGTATACGACCGAGTAACATTTCGACCAATATAACTATATATGTCACGTATGAGCATTCAGTATTTCAGTTAGTAGATTGCTTAGCATTATATTGCTTCAACACGGGACAATTTTTTATAGATGAACACCATTGATAAAAATCATGTCTCAGCAACTATCAGATAAATGTACGTCATTGCCACTTAGATGTGGCCTCCTGCTTTTACAACTGATATACATGAATATACAAGTTCTGGCGAGCTTCAGGTGCTTAAACATTTACTGCAAACATCTATAATACCATATGAAGATGCACACTCTCCCTACAAATTCATATGTCCATATTTGATTCATCCGGGGGGGGGGGGGGGGGGGGGAAGGAGGGAAGAAGACCAGAAATCATTTAAACAAGAAGATTAAAAAAATAAACAGAAAGATAAAATATGTAATTATGAAAACAATGGACAAGCAAACCCCAGAGAAACAAAAATGTCATCCAAGAATTTGAATATAGACAATAGATTAGTCAGCCAAAACCAGAAAAGCCCGCGATCAACGTGACGACACTACCTAATACAGCCTTCGATTGTGTCAAATGATAGTTGAGCAAGGCATGTCACAAAAACCAACTTTCCACTTATAAGTATCTGCAGCTCAATTGTCGCCTTCCTACATGAAAATCAGCCCACAAAACCTTCTATAAAGGAGCTAAAGTTACATTATCTTGCAAGAACAACTTCTTTCATTCCCATTCTCAAACTCATCATCTGATTCGCCCTCGTCGCTGCAATCACAAGAAGATGAAAGTAAGCACAAAAGACTTGCATGCTTGGTACAACGAAAGAATCAGTATAAAGGGTCGCTTGACTGATGTAAAGTAAAAAAGCAAAACTTAAGAAGCTGGCAACCAGATTATAGGAAAGCAAGTGACTTTTCAACAGACAACGGATCGATATATAACAAACAATATTTCAGAAAAAATTACACATGCATGCTTGCACAAAGATGTAGGAAGTGTTTGTTATGAAAATGACAGGCCTCAGACCAAAGCTTCTACTCTATGAATTTGTGGGTACATCTGAACTCATGGAATATAAGCAAATTAAGATTATCCCCGTATTTATTAACTAATATTCTCCTTTGCTTTTCCTTGCCTTGAAATTTGCAAGCAATTCTACTAATCAAAAGAAACAAAAAATTGAAATCAATTCAGACGTCCTAAAGAGCTTCAAGATGCTAGGGGATATTTTAGTAGAACTGATTATACCATAGTCCATATGCTGTCCCTAATATGTTCAGGCAATTAAAAAACCACTTTTGACATTTGACATGTAACCAAAACACCAAGAGCCAAGCCCGTTGGAGTTGTTTCACACTGCATATTTGAGAGTATCATAGCTCTTAATTGCGACAAAAACACCAGATAGTTAACCCACAATTGCGAGGATAAGAAGGAAAAGTAATCTTCAGCCACAATCAATGAAGATATAAAATACATAAAAACTCTGATAAACCCAGACACTTGTCTGGAGATACTATAATACATAGTACAAATGAACAACTCTGCTCTTATGCTTCCAAACGAAGAAATCCAGCTTGAAACTCTTTTCTAACCACCACATCTTCTGTTGAATAGATCCTCACTTTTTAACTGTTCCTACTGAAAACTACATCCCTTTCTCATAGTTGACAACTGGATACAATTTTTTATTTATCTAGCCAAAATCTCCTGTTCCATTCCTTGCTTTGGAAGGAAATTGAGTATCTATGGAATTAAAAGAAACCAAGTGGATATCACCAAGGAATCTGTTCCCTTCTCCAAAAAGTTTATTGCACGTGTAAAATCTTAGATGACTATAGGGCAACTTCAGAACTCAATCAATCAACAACACCTCAATCTCAAATCAGGAATTCCTAACTAATAATATTTTATTTTATTTTTAACTTGGTAACTTTCTAAATAATAATATATTACAAAATAAAATACTTACAAAAAATGATTCATGTGCTATCCTAAGCATTGATATGTTACATCCTAGGGAAATTTTGCTTTTCAGATTATACACGCCTGAAACTTTTAGGATATTAGCATGAAAAGATGCAACAATCACGTTGGCAAAGGATATAGAAATTGCAGAAAGGCAATTTTGAGTTGCTAAACTGTAGGTATGGAATTTAAGGGCATCCACTCTGCATGTCCACAAAAAAAAAAAAAATTGTATCACCAGCACCTTATGTTTGTACCACAAACTGAAGACCAGACATTTTAAGCTTGGAAGTAGATAATGATAAGGACAAGAAAAAGACTTCATGAAAATGATAAGCAGTTTGCAGCATCATGAGATATTATACTTCATAAAGCTACAAATGAAAGGACCTTCAATAGTCTTATCAAATGTAACTTGTGCCTTGAAGCTGTGGTTCGTACGACAAAGTCACCAGAGAGGTTCTATCGAGGTGCTTGGAGGTTAGAGGTGTGCCTGTGTCGTACACTAGGTCGATTCAGGACATGTATGACGGAGCGAAGACACGTGTGAGGACGGTAGGAGGAGATTCAGCGCACTTTCCTGTTCTGACTAGGTTGCACCAGGGATCGACTCTTAGTCCATTTTTATTCGCCTTGGTGATGAATGTATTGACACGGCATATTCAAGGAGAGGTACCTTGGTGTATGTTATTTGTAGATGATGTCGTGTTTATTGACGAGTCCCGGGGAGGAGTTAATGATAAGTTGAAGGTTTGGAGACAGACCTTAGAGTCTAAAGGGTTTAGGCTGAGCAGGTCCAAGACGGAGTACTTGGAGTGTAAGTTCAGTGCTTTGACGCATGAGGCTGACGTGGTAGTGGAGGTGGATTCTCAGGCCATTCGGAAGAGGGATAGTTTCAAGTATTTTGGGTCTATGATTCAGGGAAATGGAGAGATTGACGAGGATGTCATGCACCGTATTGGTGCAGGATGGTTGAAATAGAGGCTCGCTTCGGGAGTCTTGTGTGATAAGAAGGTGCCTTCAAAGCTTAAAGGTAAGTTATACAGAGTGGCAGTCCGACCGACTATGTTGTATGGAGCTAAGTGTTGGCCAGTTAAGAACTCCTACATACAAAAGTTAAGGTGGTGGAGATGAGGATCTTAAGATGGATGTGCGGACTTACTAGGAGGGATAGGGTTAGAAATGAATTTATTCAAGAGAAGGTGGGAGTAGCTTCGATGGAAGATAAGGTGCGGGAAGTGAGGTTGAGGTGGTTTGGACACGTGATGAAACGGTGCACGGATGCCCCAGTACAGAGGTGTGAGAGGCTCACTATGGATGGTTTCAGACGAAGTAGAGGTATGCCGAAGAAATATTGAAGGAAAGTGATTAGGCATGACATGGAGCAGTTACAGCTTATAGGGACATGACCCTTGATAGGAAGGTGTGGAGGACGCGGATTAGGGTAGAGGGTTAGTGAGTAGGAGTTTGTCCTTACTAGTAGGGAGGAGTGCTTTGTTTGTCGATATACCTGTAGTCATAGTGTTATGCCTGTGTCTTGTAGTTTATTATTTGTGGTGTTTTTGGTGATGTGTGTGTTTTCGAATTGATAGTTCATAGCATTACTCCGTGGGTGTTTTGTTTCTTTTATCTAGTGGTGTGTTACCCCTTTTTGTTGTTTGTTTTTATGTTTTCTGCTTGTTATACTATTATCTGTCCTGAGCCGGGGGTCTATCGGAAACAGCCTCTCTACTTCATCTGAGGTAGTAGTATGGACTGCATACACTTTACCCTCCCCAGACAAACGTTATGGGATTACACTGGGTATGTTGTTGTTGTTGTTAACTTGTTACCATTATGGACTACTAAATACCGTATACACATACGATGGAGAAGAACTAAGTGGAATACCCGAAATACACAAAGCATTTTTGACATACAAACGAATAATTGTTGCCTTGAAGCTGTGGTTCATAAGAATAATACAAAGACATGTTGCCACTTGCCGAAGATGTCAGAGACACGAACGAAAACCTTTGATTCTACCATCAAATAACATGCCCTGCTCAAGGCACACAGCATTAAGTTGAATAATCATGGAATTAAGCATGTAAGCCTTAATCCAGACATTTCAAGATTTTTTTTAGGGGAGCAATTTGTTGCAGAATATATCTAAATCCCATCTGACACGAATAGTCCAATTTTTTTAACAGCCATGACAATATATTTGGAACTAAAATCACTCAAACCATTTAAAGTAGGAATGTCATTGGTAGTTCGATAAAAAGTTTACAATGTCTAGAATGCGGAACAGCGAGAAACAAACATCAGATTAAAGATGAAGAAATGGAGCTCATACCTAGGCTCAAATTCCCTTATCTCAAAAAGCTCTCCTCCAGATGTGTCTGTCCACTGCACTTTCCTTATCTCCGTAGGATTGGGGGCATCATCAACCTTTTCAGAAATTGTGTCACGTTCATCGCCATTGCCACCAGAAATGGGAACACTTTTCACTGGGTTTTTTAAGCTACTCTTAAGAGCAACCTTTGGTGAAATATAACTGCCTTCAATAATATTAACACATTGCAGCTGATCGTTGCCCTTGTCTGAAGCAGGACAGCTGGGCAAGACTTCAGGCTGTTGGGTAGGACCGACTTTAAGGGGAGATGGGCTCTCAAGTCCAGCGGCAGCTCGACCAAAGCATACAAAGGAGCCGCACCCGCGGACAAGCCTGTTCTTCCCGGAAGCCAGCTGGAGATCAGAATCAGTTTCTTGGTCCACCAACTGGTACTGGTTCCACGGTGCAACTCTCATGGGCTTCTCTTCGTTCTTCTGACCCAAGAGTAGAAGGGTCAAGCCCTTACTATATCCAGAAGCTGAAGACGAGAAGAAACCTCCTCCTTCTACTGCAAATAACATCAGTTCTGCTCATCTGGTCAACATGCAAATGCTTTTGTCTAGAGCTACTTCGACCTTTAGGGGAAATACAAGCACCTGCCTCGCACTGCCCGTAACAGCTTGTCAGACAGGCAGCATATGAAATATTACAAACAGAAAGAAAAAAAAGGAACACGAAGAACACCACTTTTTTATTAAAAAACTCATTTCTGTAACACATATTAGAATCTAGTACTCCTCTCTTTCAATTTATTTGACACTAGTTCCATTTTTGCAATGTCTCAAAATGTTTGACATCATTCCATCTATATAGCTTCCATGGCCATCAAGAATTCATTTTTACTGATCAAGAAATTCATCCGCAGCCAACTCTTAGGACCAACCACAGACTTTGAAACTAGGGATAAAGGACCCACCCTTCTATCCTTCTCCACTTAAATGCCAACCTTAGTCCACACGACATAGAGCTTGAACCTGCGAACTAACTCATCCAACCTTTAATACTTGAACTAAGCCCTGGGGACAAGATTTCATATCCATTTAACTATTTTATAATTTGAGGTACCATCTTTTTTTAACCATTACTCTAATATTTCTTCCAGATTCACTAATACAATACATAAGTCAAATTAACTTCTTAAGTTCCCTACTCAGTCAAATCCAGTCATTTTAAAAAAAAAAAACACGGCAGTGATTTGTTTTCCGCCAAATCGCCTAAGAAAAATTATATGCACAAATACACAAAAGGCTGTAGAGACTAGAATGAGTGCCCCTGGTTGCACTACTTTTCTTCTTTGACTAGTTTCCTTATAATAATATTGTAGCCCCTATTCCACGCAGTAAGAATGCAAAATACTAGATAACTGTCAAAAGGATTATACTTAAAACTATTTTCAATCAAGTTAATTAATTTACAATTCTTCAACCATATGCTACAACAAATGTCAAATCGAAGTCAAACTAGGTGGACTCTAAAGTCAACACTGCATTGACACTACAGATCAACAACGAAACACACTGTAAAAGATCAAAATTTTAAAAAAAATAAAAGGATTAACAAAAACACAAAACTAAACTCTAACCAAACATGAAAAAAAAAAATTCACCAGCTCTGCTTTAACAAAATATCTTCAATGCAAAACAAATCTACACCAAAAAAAAATAAAAAAAATTAACAATCAAAAGAGCACTATAAACCTCTAAGTCACATAATCAAAGATCTAAAAACTCCGAAATCAACACAAATCAAATCAAATTGAAGATTAACAGTAAGAAATCAACTAAACAAAATCCAAAACCGAATACAAAAAATAGCACCGCAGCATAGAAAAACTCCGAAATCACCATAAATCAAAGCAAATTCAGCATTAACACTAAGAAATCAACTAAACAAAATCCAAAACTGTAAAGCAAAGCAAATTCAACATTACTAGTAGAAACTCAACTAAACAAAATCGAAAACCGTATACAAAAAATCGCACCGCAGCGTAGAAAAAGGTAGAAATACTCACAGATCTGAGAGCAAATTTTATGCAACAAAAACTTCACCGGACCGGCGAATGCATCGGCGATCAATTACCGAAAATAAATACACTACGGGGAGAGCAGAAAAAAAATCGTATGGCTGAGCAGGAAAAAATCGGCGAGGAAATGAAGAGGTGAAAGAGGAAGAAAAAGCTTTTATGCGGATATATATATATAAACTTCTATTGAAGATTACTGAATAGTACTGGATGTATATTTGGAAAAAAATTGTACACTATATAGTAAAATAAAATTGCTACTCTACTAGTAGTATTTTTAAGTGAATAAATTAGTGGTAAGTAAGGAGAGAAAAAAAAAAATGAAGATTGGGATAGTGACACTGTGGCCCATGATAGCTAGGGGTCCCTTTTTGATTGCCTTCTATTTGTTTATCTTTTATTTTTTATTGACAAAGAAATCAGCTGTTGTTGTTTTTCGGATTCGCAGAAAATAAATTTTGTTTTGAGATAAATTTCACTCCAGTGTAATCGTTTGGAATCAGAAATTTGCCAGTTGAAGTATCACCTGGTTAATCATTATTTATTTTAATATAGAATTAAAACTAACAATATTGTGGATTTATGTCTGCTTAGCTTCTTCTTTATTTTTAGCTTTTTAGGAAAGCGAGTGGATGAAGAGTAACAAAAGAAGAAAAGTTTTTCTTCAATTGTTTCTTTCTTATTTTGGTGTTTCAATCACTACTTAAAATAACTTCGGTTATTTTGGTTAGAAATAATAATAATAATAATAATTGAATAAGAAATGACTTTGAAACTTGAAGGATTTTTTTAAAAAAATATATTATATGTATATAAATTGAGAAAAATATAAGCAATTCTCTTCAAAATACAATAAAGCTCCTATTTATAATATGCATGGAAGAAAAAATTAGCCATTTCATACAGAAATATCTAATTTATAGAGTTAGAAAAGTGAGTGACTATTCTGAATAGTTATCTTATTTCATGAATAGATATGTCCATATGAATTCAAATTTCATATAAACTTTGAACAAGACTTTTAATCTGAAAAGTCTTCAAATTCTTTTCGCCTTCTATTATAGGACAATTTCACTTCATATATATTGTAAATTATTTAATAATTTTTTATTCGATAACTAAATTCACATGAGGATCATTCAAAATAGCTTTTCTACCCTACAAAAATAAGGTAAAATTTGATACCATCCATCCTTTTTGGAGTCCACTTATTACTGAATTGTTTTTTCTCTCTTTTTGATTTGCCACATTGGATTGTTATTATTGTTGTTAATAATTAAATTTACTAGTTAGTCTAAATCATTTTTGAGTCAAATAAGCCCAGGCTTTTAGTAGGTGTTTGACCATAAATATTATTTACAATATTTCAAAATACATTTTTCACTTTATTTCAAAATACTTGTTTGGTCATGAAAATCAAAAACGTATTCTGCATAATTTTTGGTTTTTTGAAACTTTTTTTGGACTCATTTTTTTCTATCAATTTATAAAAAAGTACATCCAAAGTCTAAAAAATTTTGAAAATACTATGGCCAAACACAACTCCAACTCTATTTTCAACTTTAAAAATACCAAATAAAGTGAATACGTTTTTTATTTTCATAGCCAAACGTGTCCTTAGTTCTTGATGTTAATTGTTAACCCCCCACAGATAGGTGTCATTAGCTCTAAAAGGGGTCATTTGTTTTACATAGCAGCTATGCAAAAATTATGGGTGCATAATTATTATTATTTTGGAAAATATTTCTTGGAAAACATGTAAAAAATTTATTTATTTTTCTGTGTTCTTTATGTTGTAAAATTGTTATTTTAAAAATATTTATATATAATCTTGACAAATATAATGGAAGGTGGGGATGAGATAGGAGTATAGGGCACGCAATTAATGTAGAATGTCAATTGTGTAATTTATTTTTCCTACTTTCACTAGAAAAATTACTTTCCTTACCGAATGCACCCTATATAACAATTTAGGGAAGGGAAGAGGACTTGCGAACTTAATTGGAATACGTCAAATAGGGAGTGCCAACTCTCATTAATGAGGGAATTAATTTTTACATTGACCTAACTAACTCCCAATTGAGACTCAGACTGAACCTGTTCTTGTTTTGATCATCAAGTGTGGCATAGCATAAAACAAAACAATTGATGTTCACAAAATGTACGATAAAAAAAAATATCTTTATATTGATTGACCAAGAAAAACAAACAAATAAATCTTAATTTGTTAATGCAAGTTGACGAATTTGACTAGTCTAAGAAGCTGTTTTACTGTCTTGAACTCATTTAGCAGTTATATATGTCTCACGTTTTAGAATTTTTATAGTCTTTAGAAGGATTTATTCTAGCAATTGTGCTTGTGTAGGTGTATTTTGATAATTAGGTGAGTTTCAAACTATTTGAGATTAAGCGAGCAAGAAACCACCAAAAATAATCTTTATCGTGATCATGCATCACCAAAGGATCATATTCTACACTTTAGTCATAGTTTGAAGAAGTTCCGTGTCATATCATACAAAAGATCGCGTTGGTGGCGCATTGTAACTCACCTAATTATATAGTGGTATATATAGATGCTTACAAGAAGAATAAATGATGCACTTGGCTAAATTTTAAGTTATTTATCCAAAGGACTTAAGGGATAAATTCCTACTAAATTCATTTTACCTTCTTTTTTAAGTAGTGCACCCATATTAATTCTAGAAATCCTAGATTTGCCACTCGTGTGGAGTTAAACTTCTCATTTAAGAGTTATGGTTATTTCATGATTGTTATTATTTGAATGTTGATTTCAATTAATTAGTTTATCATTATTCATTTATTTATTTAATTTTGAGTTTAATTGTCTTAAAATATTAATTATCTGTGAATCTTGATTGAATTCGAGAGTGGAAATTCAAGATTGCAATAGGATTAAATAGAGTAATTTCTTAACCCTGGGTATCGGGGAATGAATTTACAATCTGAGCTAGATTAATTTACAGGATTAAAATGTGTTCTTATATATTAAAGTTCACTCCATAAACTTACCAGCGTGAAAGTGACTTGAATAGGCGAATAAAAACTCGACAGGTTCTTACGGGCAATTTTAACCTTGTTAATCAATAAACTAGATAAATCAATTAGTTAATTTAATTGAAAAATATAACTTGAATGTTAGATAATCCATAGCTCTAGATTAATTTCATCTCATTGATAACATAAAAAATTGCTATTTCTAGATCGACAGGTTCTTACGGGCAATTTAATTGTTTTCTTTTCATTTTAGTTAGTTTATAATTATAATAACTTTGACTTTTACTCCATTTCTTATCTAGATAATTAGAATAGTTATTTATTTAATTTATGGTTAATACAAGTCCCTATTTGTTCGGACAATACTTTAATCTTATCATTTGATTACTTGTAAGATCACGTCTATTTACGTGTGCATTTAAAAGCAACATGCTCAAGGGTTGAAGATGTACCTAAAGAAAAATTCAATATTCTTTATTAGAAATTTAGAATCGATAGTTAAGTTGACATCACTATAACTCCAACAGAAATAATAAAGAAATTTGTGGGTGGAACACAAGAAAATAGAATGTAATCAACAACCATATTATATATGATGAGATCAACTATTTTTTGTTTTTTTTCATTATTTAAAGGAAAGGAGGGTGATAAAGAAGTACTCTACCTTGTACTGATATCAATGGTTGATCGAAATTGTTTAAAGGAAAGTTGGAAGGGAAAATAATTTTAACTCATTAATCTACATTGACAATAATATCTCCAACTAACGACTTGAAATATAATATATTTATGTTATACTGCAGTATGAACATGTAGCTAAAACAGAATATATACTTGTTGACTCCAACTTCTAATTTTCTTTAAAACTATTACCTTAAAAAAAGTTATCTATGCTTTTGTTTATTATTATTTTTTAAAAAAAATTTAGTACCAAAGTAATGTTCGAGCAAGTTAAAAATTTGTCCCAGAGTCGCTCTCCCAGTCGGAACACTTGTAGAATTAAGTTTTTGTGTCAATTACTTCCATTCCTCTCGTTCGATCGTCTGTATCACTCATAGCAACAACCCTAACTTGATTATTTCCTAATAATTATAGTACCTCACAAGCAGCGGCGGAGCCAGAATTTTTAATAAGGGGGTTCAACATCAACTATATATACACAAAATATAATTTTAACCATGTATAAATAGTATAATTTTTCGCCGAAGGGGGTTCGGATGAACCCCCTAGCCATAAGGTGGCTCCGCCACTGCTCACAAGTCACATTTATTGGTTGACCAACACTATCTCAACCTTAAACTACCAGAGCGCTATAACTTATAAACATCTTGCCCTAGGGAAAGGCTATATTTAGTACCAAACCTATGAGATATTGATCCACACGAAGCTCAACAAACCCTTAAAATAGCGGAAGCTAATGTGAAAAAGGCTGTTGAGAAGCATTGGTCTTTCTGATTGGGATATGTAGAAAGTCAGCTCAATGACAAGGACAAGAGAAGGTTAATGCTATGGGTGGAGTTGGGAAGTGGATGTTATCAACCATTTTCTTTGGGATTAATTCATATGTACATAATATATTAAATTTTATTATTTTAAATTATTAAATTTCACTTACTATTGATATTGACTCATTGAAAAGTACGAATTAGTATTTAGTAGCTTTGATTGAAAAGTTATATATTTATTTTAAAATATTAAATATGTATGTAAAATAAATTTCAAAACTCACAAAATTTAAATTTTAATTGTGATTTTGTTGGTACGATGATGTAAAATAAATTTTAAAACTCACAAAATTTAAATTTTAATTGTGATTCTGTTGGTATGATGATGTAAAAAAAATCGTATACATCATAACTTGAAAGTACATAAAAGCTAAAATTCATTTCCCCCTTATTATCATAGGATCTTCTGAATTCTAATGAATCATAATTTTTCTATATCTATTATTTTTTCATCGAATTAAATACTTTGTATTACTACGTGTACGAACTACAGAGTTCAAATCATGTATTCAAAGATTTTTTTCGGAGATCTTTTTTATCAAATAAATAGAAAATCTAATTAAAATATAAGCTATTTTGTTTGAACGTCTAGAAATATATATATATAAAGTCGGCATGATCAAAGATGTTTGAGAGTTTCGAAATGTCTTCATCATCATTACTTCTATCTTCCATGAAGTAGTGACTCATTTTTGAATTATATCAAATAAAATGTTCACATTCTTCCATTTCCTTTACTGATTCTGATGTAGGAGCCTTCCTAATAGCAATTTCTATTTATGATGGGAACAATATCTTTTGCCTCTTCTTTTGTGGTTTTGCCTTTGTCAAAGTCAACATCAATCTTTTTTCTTTTTTACCCTATAAAAACGAGAAAATCATATGTAGCATCATCTGATAAGTTATTCTAGTACTAAAGTACCAAACCTAATTAATTAAAATATGCTAAAGTACTAAGCCCAATTAATTATTCTAGTAGTCTGTGGCTGCCTTAGCTTCTCTTTTTTTCCTTTTCTTCTTGACTCATCTTTAATTAAAGTCCCGTTTATTTCGGGCTATTATATTATTCCTCGCTAAGAATATATAAAGGTGTTCAAAATTTGTATAAAGTAATATTTTTATAAATACAATAGAATTTTTTAATATTTAATTTGTAGATTGTAGCTCTGTATTTCTATATCTCTTGTTATTTCTCTCCAGAATTTATTTCTTATGTGTTATAAATTTACTTGCAAATTGCCAAGACCTTTATAATTTTTTTAATGAGAAAATCGTTAATAGAATCGTATTAATTTGTTGTATTATATTACTTTGTCTAAACAAAAGAATTAGTATGTGGCTATGTCAGACTCATGATTCATGAGGCTAAATTAAAAGTGCTCTTTTTAAATAGAAATTTTCACCAGTCATCTCTAAAATAGCTATTTCTAAATATTCATCTTTTTATTTCTTTGGCAGATTATGGATTTTTTAGACTACGTACTGTCTAAATTTTTATTTAAGCAAACTAAAAAGATGACGATCTAAAATTTTATAAGTTATTACAACATGAAACAATAGTTCAATTAATGTTTGTTTATAAGTTTGAACAATATGTGAACATTTACTAAATCTGAATCTAATGTTGCATAATTTCTAAATAACTCTATTTGCATGACTTTTGAAAATAGGGACAAGATCAAATCGATGATTTTAAAAGGGATACTTGCATAAATCAGCCTTTTAAAATTGTGGAAGTGTAATCAATTTTTTTTTAAGTAGTATTTGTTGTTTGTTATTTGTGCCCATTCTAATATGGTCTCACTGAATGTCCTAAAAAGACAGTACATATCCTCAATTGCAGATTGCAGTACTCCAAGGACTCTAATTATAAAAAGATTTAATACACTTAACTTTACTATTATTGGTTCACTAAGACATGCTTGTATCATTACATGCAGCCCAAAAGTGGTTCAAGTTTATTTATCATTGTAATGTAATATAAAAGGATTAAACACAAACATAATTTTAATCCAAAATAGCACTTTGATGAATGAAACTAATTAACTAATATAGTCTCTATTTAGAATTGTCCCTACCCTACTTGAGCCTACTACCTACTTTAGGCTTCAAACAATATACTACGAGTACCTCTTCTTTTCTTTTCTTTTTAATTATGAGACACGATATTACTAAATAAGGGTTGCTAAATAGAACTTTTTTACCTTTAATCAAATATCTCGAATTCAAGTCCTGAGTATGAAAATAATTCTATCAGGGAGCGCTTGATGAAAATCACTGTATATAGGAAAGATGGTGTTACTATTGTTGTTAGGTCCTTTCAGATTTGAAAACTTTAGCAATTAGACAGCAAAGAAGAGTCTAATACTCTATTGTCTATTAAGTATTGCTATTATTTTTGAATTTTGATTCATCAGAGATCTTACTAACTATAATCTTAAATTCTTTCATAGCCACACGGCTCAAATCCGCATTATCAAACCCTCATCGTGCTTGAGATTTTTATTCGCCAAATAATATACACACATTTGGTTCGCCCCCAATATATGTTTGATAGTGGCCTCATTTATATTGCTCTCTGAGGGTGATGTTGTATATCCTTTTATAAATTTGATAGCAGTAGGTAGTTTGTTTCTATTAGTATCAATTTTTACATCCCATTTCATTGCTAATTTTAACCTTTATTTGATGCTCCATATATAATTCTATGATGACGCTTGATCGTGATAGATTTTATGTTAGTGAATATTCTAACATCCACTTGATCAACTCTAAAAATTCCTTTGAAAGCACTATATTGTGTCATACATATTGCAAGATGGAGTATTTGCTACTTTCATCCTAACAACTACAAAAACATACCCAGTGTATCCCCACTAGGTGGGATCTGGAAAGAGTAAAGTGTACGCAGTTTATACCACTACCTCAGATGAAGTAGAGAGGTTGTTTTATCCTAACAACTCTGAAACTAAAATTAGAGAAGAAACCATAAAATTCACAAAGGTGATATAGAACTTGACACTCATAAAACCTCTGGCCAAATGAAAGTCAAGAAATTGAACATCCAAAAAAATTATAACAAGACTATAATAAAAATAAAAATAAAATTTAAAAAAAGAACCTTGGATCCTAATAAGCTTGTTGGCCCACCTCCATTAACAGTCACATGTAAGAAACTGCTGATTTCAGATAGTTTTGGATTGTAGTATCTTTAGATTGGGTTTCCTTAGGTATGTGTTGTTCTTTAGGGTGGTTTGGTAGAGTTTATTAAAAAAAAATAATGTATGTATTAGTTTGGTGTATAATTTATATTTTGTTTGATATATTTTTTAGTTTATGTATAATTAATGCTTGTATTAGTTCTACATTTTATTGTGTATTGAAGTGTGTATTACTAATACCTCCAAATTAATGGTATTAGTAATGCAAGAAATTTTAATGCATGCATTAGCATGATTAAAGATACAATATAATTATCCTTCAAAAATTTTTCTACATCCTTTCCACCATATATGGACGGTATTTTTGTAAAAAAATTATATTTTTAAAAATTATGCAATTCATGTTATTTTTAATACACTAAACCAAACACTGCAGAAGAAAAATACAAGTATAAATAATGCAAGCATAACTAACACACGCATTATTAATACAAGTATTACTAACATACCATATTTTACATTATTTTTATACCCTCTACCAAATGACCCCTTAGTCTGTGGATATCATTATAGGGATGGCAATGGGACGGTGCTGGTGCGGGGCGGTGAGGGTTTTAGGCTTTGCAGGGCGGGGTGGGTTTAAAAATATGTGGCGCGGTTGAGAGGCGGGGCGGAGCGAGTTTGAAATAATCTTTTAAAAAACTAATGCGGTGCGGGTATGGGGCTAATGCGGGTTTACCTTGACTAATTAATTTTTTTTACTGAATTTAATGCATCCCAATGGCATTAATATAATTATCCCCTTTTCATGATTCAAGTGTCTATTAATTACTATATTTTAACTTCATTATATAATCCCCAATTAATAAACTAAAAGAAATAAAATTCCAATTTTTTGGCGTATGTGATTCATGTGACTTGAAATCACATGTAAAAGACTAATTCTTGAACAAACTTATTAAATTAACAGAAAAGGGGTAAAATGTCATTCACCTATTGAAAATTGTGCAAAAATGTCTTTCATCCACGTATTGACTCTATATTGCCCTTCACATCTACCTTTGGGCTCCAAAATGCCGGTCACATCGACCTTTGAGCTCTTAAATGCCCTTTATTTAACATCCTCAATATTAATAAATAAAAAAATATTGTATTCAGCGTAATGTCGGCTCCTCCCTTTCAAGAAAAGGCAATCTCCTTAGGCCTCCAAATTTGAGGGGCCTTATTTTTAGAAATAATAAATTATATATATTTTATTTAAAAATACTAAATACTATTTGTAGAAAAAATAATTTTTAGAAGAAGTTTGATATATCTAGAGTACTTTGTTACAAGAAAGATTATATTATTAATTGAAAAAAGAATTAGTAGAAGAAATTGATTATATAAAATTTATTTAATAACTTTGCATCTCAAGAAATTTAAAAAATAGACTTAACCAAAAAGAAATATTGATTTTTCTAAAAAATTTAAGGCCTCCGTTTGATTTTGGTCTTAAGCCCCTAATGTGCTTGAGTGGTCCCTAATTCAGAGTCATTGATATCACTTTAGAGAAAATTAGCTAGAAGCCTAGAACTACTAAAGACGGACAAAATCATCTACTGGTCTACTACAATTAATTTCTAAACCCCTTTTCATTTACATGCACTATACCATTGTAGTTTACAAGGCAAAACATCATTTCTTTTGTATGCTCCAACAGATTTCTAAAACTGAAGCTCTTATAACCAGGATCTCAGCTTGTAAAAATCATGTGGTGAGTATTGTTATGTTCTAAGAACCATGACATGTTCGATGAGTGTACAACAAGTTTTTAGTTGTTCATCACATGAATTTCAACCACAAAAAGTACTAGATCACATGAATTTCAAAGCAAGGCATTGTGGGTTAGGGGTTTTTAATTTTTTTAATTAATAAAATGCTGACCAATGGGAATGTGTCACTTCATTAATGAAATTTTATTTATTTATTTAATATTGGGGATGTTAGATAAAGGGCATTTTGGAGTCCAAAGGTAGATGTGAAGGGCATTTTGGAGCCCAAAGGTGAATGTGAAGGGCATTTTAGGTCATTTTTCATTAAATTAATAAACTATAATCTGCACCTTTACTACATTCCAAATGCCACAAAAAGATTAAAAAAAATTCTTCCATTCACATCGGCAAAACCTGGTTATGGTGTGGGGTTATGCAGTGCGGGTGAACGCGGGTAGGATGTGGGGCTGATTTATGCGGGTCTAAAAATTATGCGGGACAGGGCGGGGCGGATTTTAATTTTGCGGATTAAAACAAAACCCGCCCCGCATCCGCTCCATTGCCATTCCTAGATATCATTAACAATCCTTTTAATAGTAGTTTATAGACGTAACATGGTAATAATTTGTCTTCGTAAGTCAATTTTAGTAAATGTCCTAAAATCATCTCTATAGTCTTAAAAGAAATTCTTTTAAATCTTATCAACACAACTTTTGACAGTATTATATCTCTTTGATTGTTTGAATATGCGCATTGTGTGGTGTATAATAAGTAGGCGTTTGACCATGAATATTATTCATAATATTCTGGAATATGTTTTTACTTTATTTCGAAATATTTATTTGGCCATAAATATTTCAGAATACGTTTTCACAGCATTTGAATTTTTGAAAAACACCTCAACAGGTGTTTTCACTATTTTTTTTATTCACTTTTTGCACTTTTTAATTATTATTTTTTCAAAAAAAATCTAAATTTTTATTTTCATAAAATAACCCAATTTTCATAAAACTCTAAAAAAAATTAAATTTATTTTCATTTTTTTTTTAACTTCAAAAATACCCCATTTCAAAAATACTATGGTCAAACACAACTTCAACTCTATTTTCAACTTTAAAAATACCAAATAAAGTGAATATGTTTTTGATTTTCATGGCCAAACGGGTCCTAAGTTGTGTCCACTACCCAATTTTTCGATCGATTCATGCATAGAAATTGTATTTTACATACAGTGTTTGTTATGTACATACGAGAGAAAATGTTTTCTAGGAAAATAAATTTAGCGATTTTTTTCTTCTTACTTTTGGCTCATAAGTAAAAAATATTATTCTAAAATCATATATCTCTAATCTAGACAGATATTATATGGGGTGGGGGTGGGGGTAGGGGTATGAGGCGTGGTGGGAATTGAGCTATGAGGATGGGTGAAGATGGGGAGGACATAATTAATGTGGAATGTCACTTGCAAAACTTGTTTTCCTTACTTTCGATCCTCTAAGTCATTTTCCTCATTTTTTGTAAGAAATTGTTTTTTCTAGAGAAAATATTTTTCAAAAAAATTGACCGATTGAACATGATTTTTTTTAAAATCATACCGAATACATCATAGTGTATAACAATTGATATAGAGTGAATAGATTAAAAGACTCCTAAACTATCATCATTTTGGGAATTACATATCTAAATTATTGGATGTTCTTGTTACCCACTAATTTATAACTTCCTTTAAATTAAAAAAATCTTCGGTTGAATATGTAGCAAAATATTTAAAACAACTTATTGAGAAGCATGTGAGATGAAAAATTTCTTCAAATGAGTCCATGACACAGTGATCATCGAGTTAATGGTATTTAGGGGGGCATTCCATGAACACCCCATAATTTATGTATGAAATTCACAAGATCATAGTTTATGTATGAAATTCACAAGATGGTGATAGTTTAGAAGGGGAGGGGGGAAGGGGTTTAACCTATATTCACTCAAAATTAAAATTCCACATGTGCCGTTACTTGAGACTCTTTGAAGAAGTTTTTGAAGTGTGATATTTACGTAGTATGTCATATTTTTTTTAGAAGTGTTTTAATATAAGTTCATGATTATTTCAATGATTCAGTGAGTACCCAATAATTTAGATATAAAATTTATAAAACAGTGATGATTAAGAGATTTTTAACATATTTATTCCAGTTGATAATGTGACAACAGAAATTATATTGCTCCCTAACTAATTCTAGATAATTTTAAACGGAGCTGGATGTGCTTGCATGTGTATTATATTGTGCAGGATTACGATGAGGGGTGCAAATTTTAATATGCTTTAACCCATAAAAAAAAAAGAATGAGGTTTGCGCGTGAAGGATCATGTTAAAGATATAACTAATTAAACAAAGATGTGTTTTCTTCCATTACATACATATTAAGCTTTTAGATGAGAGGTCATACAATCCAACAACCAATAGGATTGATCAGCTTTATTTGTTCATCATTTGAAAATAGGAGGGGAGGAGAGTTGGATCTACAATTTAAACTTTATGGGTACGAGTTCAAAATTCTATCTGATTTACTTGATTCAAAATATATTATTTGCACTTATTTAATTAGTGAATTTTTAATAATATAAGATTTGAGGAAAAATTGTAATTAGCTAGGTTCAAATGAACTCATATCTTGTATATTACATCTTATCGTCGACAGAGGCGGAGTCAGGATTTCAACAAAGGGGGTTCAATATTTGAAGAAAAACCAATCGAAAGGGGTTCAACTCCTACTATATATACATAAAAAATAATTTTAATTATGTATAAATAGTATATTTTTCCGTCGAAGGGGGTTCGGACGAACCCCCTTGCCAAAGGCTGGCTCCGCCCCTAATCGTCGAGGTGCATTTTGCTAACCATTTGGTGATAGTTTAGGAAGGAAACTCACATCCCACTAGTTCAATATAAAACTCAAAAAATTAAAAATAATTTAGGTGTGTCTTGACCTTAACTCTCATAATAAACTAATATAGTTTGTTGTACTCATGTTTGGACAATATTCAGGTGAAGTTGAAACAATCATTATCTGAAGTTAAAATCGAGAAAGAGTATTTGAAAATTGAAATTATATTTGAGCATGAATTTCGCTTGATAAAAAAAAATTGAATTAGTTTTATAAGCAAAAACCATTACTCCAATTGAATACTACTCAAACCAATTCTTTCATAGGAATTTCAACTTCAAATCTCTATTCCAGATTAAACTAACATAATGAACAAATACGTAAAACAAACATTAATTTCGAATAATATCTATGACCAAATTAATTAATTATATAGAAAGGATAAGGTGAGTTCGAATGAGAGGTACAAACGAGATTGAGTAGGAAGTAAGTAAAGAAGAACAATTCTTGGATGAAACAATATATATCATGTGAGTTTTCCCACACAATTGACAATACCACCAACAAGGGTTGTGGTGGAGTGGTAAGTACTCCTTCATTCTTAATCAGAGGTCTTGGGTTCGAATCTCTCCTTTGTTAGGGAGCGCTTTACCCCCCAGTGTGGGACTTTCCGGCACGAATTCGAATTTAGTCGGGCTCCAATATGAGTACTGAGTAAAACCGACAAAAAAAAAAGAAGACAATACCTCTTATGCTTCCTTATAACTACAGTAATACCCCAATACGTATTCCCTCCGTCCTATTTTAACTATAGTTTTAACATGCCCCAATAAGTATTCCCTCCGTCCCATTTTGACTATATATTATTTTAACTTTTTTCATGTTTATTATTTTCTTCGTCTAACAATACTTATTCTTTATTGACTTGGCACACATGTTAAAAAATAATACTCCCTCTAATCTAAAATAAATAAATTTTTGAGCTATTTTTCAATATCCAAAACAAGTGAATTGTTCATTCTTCAAGAGACATGTTGAAAATTTCTTCCAATTTTACCCGTAATTTACACTTTCTAGGTTATGAGTTTCAAGAGACTTAATTGATTTTATTTTAATGTGGCTGAAATTTCAAGAGTTGTTTAATAATATCTAAAAGGGTAAAACTGAAACGTAAAATACAATTTATGTCTTAGTTTCTTTTCCAAAATAAGTGTGCATTGAGACAAAAATTCACTTATTTTGGACTAGAGGTAGTAAATAATATGGGTAATTTTATTATATCACCTTTTGAACATAATAAATTTAATGCTTCGAGAAATGCATTAAGTAATAAATAATATTTAATTTAATAGCAAGAGTAAAATTGATAGAAAAAGATAAATTATCTATTGATTTTTCAAACTTGACAAGTATTGTTGGACATCTATTTTTAATATAGTTGATAAGTATTGCTGAACAGAGGAAGTGAGAAAATAATAAATATAAGATATAATTTATTTAAATTACTTTTATTTTTAAAAAATAGACTGATTTGTCCTCTTAAAGTACATACTTCTTTTATGTTACAAATATAATTAGAAATAACTATCAATTTTAATCTTAAGTTTCTAAAATGACAATTACTTATGATAGATGTTTTGAGTTAAAACAACGACTAAAATAAAATAAGGTTCATTCTTTCCTCAAACTTCATACATAACGAGAGTTTTAGTGCATCTTACTTTCCTTTTACATATGTTTTGAGTTAAAACAATAGTTAAAATAAGTCTGAATAAGGAGAAGTGGTTTTCTTATGCTGGAGTGCACGTCTGGGAAATTTCAACAGTAGATTCAGAACAACCTTTTAAGTACTTGTTCAGTTGGAAGAAACTTGTACAGATCAAAATAGAATTGAAGAAGGAAACAAATGTAGTTTTGCAGTTGATTTTCAGGACATTGGATTTAAGAAAACAGGAAAAAGGAATTATTGTGGCTTAAACTAACGAGTAGAGCAAACTGTAGCCAACCATTGAGTGTTAAATGTTCTTTCACCGATTTAAAATTAGATTAATTTAAATTCACATCAAAAACTCCAATTTAGAGGATATAATTACCTATACTGGACGATCTAAAATTACAAGTATTATGAATGATTTGCTCTTAATAAGAATAACAACTAAAGTTATCCGGAGAGAGTAACATATTTTTCTTAAAAGGTAATATATAAAAAAAAAACACGGCAAATAATTTGAAATCGAAGAAGTAGTCAATACTCAATAGTGTATGATGTGGTCGTTCTCTAAATGCACCTTAATGTTGGAGATCCTATTGGAAATTGAAGTCAAATATCACTCTCGAGAGCTAAAAACACTGAATCATCGTCCAACTACTCTCTATTCAATGATACTTGTTCATTATATTAAAAATAGATATCCAATAACAATTGTCCAGTTTGAAATTTCAATGGATAATTTATCTTTTTTTAATCCATTTTACCATTTTTTTATTAAATACTATTCATCACTCAATGCGTTTCCCGAGACATTAAATTTATTTTATTCAAAGGGTAGTATAGTAAAATTACTTATATTATTTATTGTTTCTTAACATGTGTGTCAAGTCAATAATGGACAACTATTGTTGGACGGAGGGAGTACTACATGGAAAAATATACTCCATGTAAATAATTTTTTTTTTTTTTAGGGTGTGTTCAATGGCGGAGCCAAAATTTTCATTAGAGGTGTCAAAATGTAAAGAAATAAATTCACGAAGAAGCCAATACATGTCAATATATAATATATATATACATAAAAAAAAATATTTTTACCTAACTACATAGTATAATTTTCCGACGACACCCCTCAATTACATATGGCTCCGTCACTAGGTGTGTCACATATCATTAAAAAATTTAATTAGTTAAAGCGGCCATTAGAATGTGTTATCCCTTATCTTTGTTTTGGAAAAATACTTCCTCTTCGATATACTTCATCCATTTCATATTACTTGACCTCTATTGATCTGAGTCATCTGACACATTCCTTAAAAAAAAATTTAATTATAAACTAATTTTATTAATAACGTTTGGTGCTCCAAATTTGACGACTACTACTAGGCCATCCGTCCATCTTTCCTTATCCATGTGTGACTTGAAACAATCCTTAAGAAACAATATATAAAAAGACAATTTTACTATATCACCCCTATTATTTATAAGTCATCTAAATGCTAAAAAATCAATAGTATTTAATAATAAGGGTAAAATAGACACAAAATGATAAGTATCTCATGGTTTTTCAAACTGGACAAAGCAAAGTTGGACATTTATTTTTGGTATACTGGACAAGTAAAGATGAACGAACAGAATACTTTATATAGTTATGTAGTACTCCGTCCATCCATCTTTACTTGCCCGTATTACTAAAATAGATTCCAACAATACTTGTTCAGTTTGGAAAATCAATGAATAATTTATCCATTTATGTCATTTTACCTTTGGTATTAAATACTATTCGCTTATTCAATTCATTTATCAAAGCATTAAATTTATTAGTATATTCAAAGAGTAATATAGTAAAATTACCCCTATTATTTATTATTTCTTAAGGTGTGTGTCAAGTCAACAGTGAACAAGAATTATTGAACGGAGGGAGTACTGGGGGTAGTGTGAGAAAAAAGAAGTAAAAATTCTCTTGATTTATTAATATGAACAACTAAATTGAAATATATTTGATATAAAAACCAAGTAAAATGAAACTGCAGGAGAACTGCTCCTACACTCCTAAAGAAAATGTAGAAGAATATTGTTGAAAGGCTCAAAAGTTGCTAACACAAATTATTATAGCAAAGGCAAGTCGAGAAGATAAACTTTTTAATTTTTCAAAATGATACTTATTATTTTGAACTATTTCTAAAAGACTAGAAAATCACTTGAAAAAGGCCAGAGGGAGCAATACTTTTTCTTGACTTAGTAGTTGATAAGGATGGCTGAACTGCTAGGGAAAAATTGAAAAGAATCTTAATTTGGATCAATCAAATCATTAATAACATTGGTACTCCTCATTCACCACCTAATTGGTAGTTAAGATTACTCGAATTTATTAATAGTAACCAAGTACTTTCTAGATCTCTTGTTTGTTTTTGTTTTTTATTCCTCTTGACTAATTTGATAATTAAGCTAGTGGTTATTAATTTATGGATAAGATGAAGTACATGGTACTATAAACTTTTAGCAGACAATGTATATCAATAGGTCAAAAGCTAAGACAAAACCCTACTCTTTGTTTTGACAGCTAAATGGGGACACATAATTTTCATTTACACTTTGCGTTCACCTCGATTAATTTCAAGAAATATTTTTTACCTTCCACCAGCAACATGTATTATGTAAGTCTATCCACCAAAGCTAGAACGAATGGGAAGAAATCATCAAATATTTGTCTTTGATGAAATTTGAACGTGAAACCTCATAGTTCTCAATCCACTTCATCAACCACTAAAGCACACCTTTGGGCGTAGGAAAAACATATAATTCCGTGACATTAAGCTTTTTTTTTTTTTTTTTTTTTTGGCAAAATTACTACCTTTTCAAATGACCAACTTCAAAACCTTGAAATTCATAGAAAAATTCTTTAATATGTTATATAAGGTTTCTTGAATGTTGTAATTTGAAATCGTGTTTGTTTAAACTTTTATAAATAGTTGATTTAGTCCCACATCGGTGGAGTGTGAGTGTCTTCCTCTCTTTATATGGTCTTGAACATTCTTCATTGCATTGAATCATTGTTGTATACACAATTCATATCTATCATGATATTAAAATCAGGACCATCTCAATTCATTTTTTACTCAATGTTGAATCTCACATCGGTAGAGTATGTACCAGAGACTTGATCTCCTTATATAATCTTAGACGCTCCTCACAGTATGAGCTAACTTTTGAAGTTGCGTTGGATCGAAAATTACAAAGTTCATATATTCGATCTACCCTACGATATTATGTGTTTGTTGTAGCATAAGACGTCTTCCAAAAAGAAAAATCATTGATAAACATATCTTTTAATGTTTCGTAGCATATGGTATATATTATGAAATATTAAAATAAGCATAAGAAATACATTATTAGTTTATTTTATTAAAATAAGCAACATTTCTAATGGGCATATATCACTTTCCACTACAACTATCTTGGGCTCATGCTTCATGCCACATGTCTCAACCTATGTCTCTGTGTGGACAACCTTTAATTCTTAAAATTATCATTAGGACACCAACTCCATCCCCATTCCCATCCGTCAAATTATATTATTAATACAAATTACATATTAAGTATTCAACCAAATACTAAAAATTATCTGAAAAAAATTCCAAACGTAGAACAGTTTTTGCAGAAATATATTTTCCATCCAAAGGAAAAACAGAGAGTACTGAAATCGAGACATATAGATAAGCTATTTGAAAATTCATCCATAAAAGAAACCGAAGGATAATGGTCAAAAACACACCTCAATGTTGAGACTACACGAGCCTGTTGTTGAGTGGGGATAATATTTGGCCAACTCAGCATCGAGGTATGTTTTAAAATAAATGGAGATAGTTTAGTTCATTAGGTAAAACGAACAATGAATAGTTAGGTTGAAACTTGCAAAGAAGTGATAGTTTAAGTATGTATTTAATCGTTAACTCGAATGAAAATAGATACACGTGTGTAATATAGAGAGAAGAAAGGAGAGGCATAGAGAAGCATATTCTCAAGAAGTTTAACAATATGTTTAGTTGTAATTGAAAAGAGCCTTCAAAATTACCTTTAGAAATGGAAGCAAATTTTATTTGTTTAATGTGTAAAAAGTTGGTCAAAAAATAATCAAAGGTTTAGCAATTAAAAAGCCACATCTTTTTCAGTTTGTCTCCACTTATACTTTTCAAGATTGAGAATTTTGATCTTTCGAAGCTTAAAGTAGCAGTGGGGCAATACAGCATGTGACAAATATTATTGTATACACTTAAATTTAGTAAAAGGGGTCCAAGAAAATTCCACATCAAGAAGATCAAATTGGCATACATCAATCAATTTTTTCATAGACTCATAAAAGTGCAAACAAGTTGCATGGGATTCCATCTTGTAGAACCAACTTGATTATGTGTAGGTGACTTGAATTTTTTGGTTTTCTCTTAGACCCTACTACTACTACTACTTGTTTATGCAAATGCCCTAAAATAGAATTTGGAATTTGGAGTGTTGGACCCCACTCTTTAATTTGCTTTTTTTCTTCTTTTTCTATCTTTGGCTTTGTACAATTGTGCCGACATGTCCATGTCAAGCCTCTTTCATCGACCTACCTCTTCCGAAATAACCTTAAGACTGACATATTGATATTAGTTGCTCTTTCATATCGCTGATGGGAGCATTGTTGTTTACCGTAGATTTGATATAATTAAATTTGTAGGTGAGTTAAGTGCACGCATTACGATTTAATCCTGCTTTGGGTTAGATTATTTATCAATTAAAAAGAATAAATAATAGCAAAAAGGAAAGAAATGAGCATGTAAAACAAACGAATTAGAGTGGGCCGAGGCTGAAAACTACAATCGTGCTATCCGTGAGACTAAAGCAAATCTCCACAAATATTTATCTATGCAGAAAATAAATGAAAACTTGAAGACTAAGTAACTACTATTGTATTGATTGAGAGAATGAAGGAGAAGATGTTTTTACAAGTGAGTAAGAATGACTATTTATAGTTTACAATATTGATCGTTAGATAATCAAGTTTTGATAACTGTGCCCTAAAGGACTATGACCTATATGAGTTTAATTAATTAAAATGTTCTCGGCGGATGCCACGTATCCTTGATTCGATAAAAATCACGATAAGAGGGAATGGTAGATTTTACTTTGAATAAGAGCATACTTCACCTGAACTTGGAATGGTAAAATTTGTCCTCTTAAATTTTTCGGTCTAAATCGTTCTTGTTCTTTTCTTTTTTTTTTTTAAAAAAAGTTTTTCTCTTTTTGATGTGAGGAAGAAATTTGTGTACACCGTTGGTCTTCATATATCACTCGTTCAATTTCCTCTTTAACTTCATACATTTTTTAAAAAATTTATTATCCAGAGGGAAGGATAAATCAGAAGGGGATTACAAAGTGGAAAACCACATCCTCACCAATAAAATAAAAATTCAAATAATCAACTGACCAACCTATTAGGATCAAGTCTGTAATTGTAATTTTATGTCCCATGATTGATGATCTACTAATGCATAATTTACTAAAGCGGGTAAAATTTTCAGTAGCAAGGAACTTGTAACCTAAAAATTTACCATTGGGTTTGAGTTTCAAGTTGATAAGGGGCTAACATCCAAATTTGCAAGAGGGGATTAGGTTCTTGTTATACAGGCAAGATGGCTTGAAGACGAAAAACATAACAGGTTTAAAAATTGCTACGAATTAGTTTATGCAGTTCGATAAACATGGAAAACTCTTTAACTTATAATGTTTGATTATGTATTGTTTGGCGAAAGAAAAGGTTCTTTGCTAAAGCTTTAAAAAGTCAATATATCATAGAAGCTTATACCTTACAACTTGGGTACATTTTCCTGATTTGAGAAAGTGCATCGCACTGGGTGTTACACCAAACAATGACACCAGGGGAGGAATGGATCTTGCTTTTTGAATGACGAGGGGTAGGAATGGGAGAAAACTTGGAGACTAAGGGTGTATCTGGTACAAAGGAAAATGTTCCGTGGAAAAATAAGTAGCTTTATTACTTATTTTCTAATGTTTGATCAACAAACAAAAGAATATTATCCGAAGATTATTTATATGTTATCTAGCAAAACATTATGGAGATGAAATAAGGTGGGGAGAAGACAATAAACTTGAAATGCTACTTGTGGAACTTGTTTCTCTACTTTTATTAGACAAGTCATTTTCCTTATTTTTAAGGAACTTGTTTTCTTGGACCAACCAAACAAGAGAAAATAGGGAAAATTCTGGAAAATGTTTCCTCCATACCAAGCAGACCCTAAATCAACCTCCAAGCGTGGCAAGGAGCGCAAGGGTCTGAGCTGAAGAGCTCGGTCTTAAAAGTTTTTTGGTAATGCTCAATTTCCCTTTCCTACTGTGGGAGTTCATTTCTATTCAACATTCTGACCACTTAGAGAATCATTGGAAATATAGGCAAAGATGCCAGTATGTTAATTTCAAGAAATAAACATATGCAATCGACGGTCACGAGCGCAATCATATATATTTATACCTACTAAAGAAACACTTCACAAATATAATAGAAGACCGTGAAGAACTACCTAGTTTAACAGAAACAACAATGTATTCAGCTAGTACTGTGCCCATCACATTGCATTCTAACTAAGAGCACATGTGCATGTCTACATAATGATGATTTACGAGCCAACACGAACGCACCTTTCAATCTCTGAATCAAACAACCAATTCAACAATGCATTTGCTCCTTGACAACAGCTGCAACACACGATAATCAATCAACCTGAACTTGCTGCTTGAATACCACAGCATGATAAGAAGCAGCTCCTGAAACATTCTATTTACAGACTACTTCAGTAAGTAAAATCATGACCAGGGCTATCAGAATGCATATCCATGGACGCATCAGCTGAGTTACAGCTATTGGACTCCCTATGTTGGTGGTGGAGATTTGTTTCGTTGTTTCTTGCTCCATTTGAAGGCTGGACGTTGTTTAAAAAGTAACCTCCTTGAGCAACTTGATAATTCTGCAGGCTTTGCCGAACAGGGCTTGAAAGAGCATTTGAGAAAACATAATTCTTCGATTGCGGATCATGATCCGACCGTACGCCATGTCCTGGAGCTGCTGCACCAATGGAGCCTGATGAGACTGGGAAGCCTGAATTTGCAAAATGCATTGGTTGAGAATGTTGGTTCTGTGGTGGTCTAGGCGACATTGAATGGTCCTCTCCACTATAGTCCAGTTCCGACTGACAAGATCATTAAATGCACTTTCAGATAAGATCAGTAAATGCACATTCGGACAAACAAACAGATCAAATGTCAAAAAAGTAGTAGAGGATGTCTCAGATTATTATGACCAATCATTTACTGAAGATAGCAACCAGAATAGTATGAAAACCGGAAAACTAAAGAAAAAATGTTTTGCAACCTCCACATAATTTTCAATTCAGCATCAGCATAGTATGAAATCAGCTTCTAACAAACAGAATACAGGAAAACTATCATCAACTAGGGTACACTATTTTTCCATTATAACAAGGATCCAAAGATGTATGATCTCATGAATTACCTTTTTTTGGGGGGTTGAAACTGGCAACTTATGATCTCACGAATTACTTGCAAAAAGATTTTAATAATAGAGTATAAAAAGACCATCTTTTCAGTACACGATAAATTTTGTTCTACATTTAAATAAGACATGCACATCATGTACTCTTCAAGTAAAAGTAGGCAAATGGAGAGAATTAGAAGGTAAGTATCTCAAAGAGCACGAGAAGCACGGAACACCATCAAAATAAAGCTGAAAAGCCACTTATTCCTCCTTACCAAATGATCACAATGAACAAATTGCAGAAGAAACGAAGTCAAAAGCTAAAAAAGACCCTTTCAAATCTATAATCAGCAATCATCTTATCTCAAATAAAGCATTTCTTTGAAGTCAATTAGTTCAATAGACTGTAAACATGAAAGCCACGAGAAGAACACATTCAAGCTCATTCACAATTTTACAAAGTTCTTGAAAACACAAGTATACAAATCATTTTTCTTATAAATAACACAAGTACATAAATCATAACTGAAGAAAATCAGATTTTAATCATAAGTATCTTAAACTATTGCCGTCTCAAATCTTCTTCTGGTCCAAATCTCCATGCCTTATCAAATACTACATGAATTGTCCAGAAATTAGTAGGCTTTATCTACTACAAACTTATCAGTAGCATACACACCATATATTTCGTTCCTTGAGAAATTTCAGGAAAGCTAGGATCATGTCATCCAGCAAGGACGGTATCATCCATTAATGTACAACAATACAAACTTTTCACGTAACCACAGCGGAAGTGAGCTATTCTTGAGCCATCTCCAAGTCATTATCCAATTTGGAGAGCTTACCTTTATGCAAACTTTATGGAGAAAGTCCAGATAAAGAAAATAATGTGCTAACATGCTCAGCCTATCAAACAGCAGGTCTGGAATCGGTGAAACCATCTGAAGTCCGATATTTTCATTCTCATGTTTTTCTGAATTTCTCCAACCAGGATAGATACTATACCCTTAAACCTTATTGGAAGAGGTGAGGCTGTTCTGAATAAACATTAAGCATGAGTTTTCTCCTTCTTCTTCTTTTTTCTCTTTTTTTTTTTTTTGGGTGTGTGGGGGTGGGGGTGGAGGGGGGTGTCAAATTTTTAAGGCCTTAATTAGTGTTTGTACTAAGCAGGTCCTAAAATGGCAGAAGAGAAGCAAATAGATGAAAAACTTAGCGTCTAATCTACAGAGATGAGATAACTTCTAAACAAAGTAAATAAAATTATCTTGAGTCTCCTTGCACTCCTTGCATGGAATCCCCGTTGGTTCCACTTTCCTCTATCGAATCATCTCATTCTCACGCCTTCAGATTATTCTCTTCTTTTTTCTATTGAAGGATGGGGCTTTAATTGAGTGCTTAGAGCGCAACACCTGATTTGTGGTTGGCCGCACGACACAGGTTTGCCGTAGACAAGTGTCTGGTATTTAAGTGATGGATAGTAGAAGGGCACGCCTAATTAATAACTAATAAACAAGCAAAGTAAATAAAATTATCTCGAGTCTCCTTGCACTCAATCCCCATTGGTTCCACTTTCCTCTATCGAATCATCTCATGCCTTCAGATTATTCTCTTCTTTTTTCTATTGAGGGAAAGGGCTTTAATTGAGTGCTCAGAGCGCAACATCTGATGTGTGGTTGGCCGCAAGACACAGGTTTGACGTAGACAAGTGTCTGGTATTTAAGTGACGAATAGTAGAAGGGTGCGCCCATTTACCTCCGAATTTCTAATTGTGCATCGAGCCCTCAGGGATTTCTTGATTATCAAGAAAAGTGTAATTTCTTTGATAATAGGAAGCACCATAATACAAAAGGTATTCTCAATTGCGAATGCACAATAGTACAAATCATAGGGTTGATTATAGTTGTGTGGAATTTCATGACAAGGAATGTTGAATAAGATTCAGAAAAACTACATTCCTTATCAGAAAAAAAAACTACAAGAGAAGAGCTCAATTTGGATGCTAAGCATATTGTATATGCCCTACTAGCTGGTAGGTAAAGGTCACAAAATTGTGCATAAAAGTGTAAGTTGGGAACTTTCCAAGTGAATTGATGAATTTACTGTTACTTTTAGTGGAGGAATAGAAATCACTGAGATAAAGTGGGAGCACAAAACTGATGCATTTCAAGCATACGAACTCTGGAAAGGAGGATATCTTAGCGGCTTGACGGAGAGCAACAGTGAATTAGGGTGCTTACTGATGGTGGACAGGAGTCACCAGGTTGGCAGATTCTATGAACTGAGTGCTTTTTGCACCAAATGAAAGTTTCAGTTTCTATCTCCTCTATTTCATCAAGAATTTTTCTCTCTTTTCTTATTCCCTTGGGGTGCAGCTCCTCCCGAACCCTGTGTGAACATGGGATGCTTCATGCATCGGGCCACCCTTTCTTATTGTAATAATCAGTAATTATAGTTTTGAATCCCCCAAGAAAGATCAAATCCTGGGTTTCCCACTTTCCAATGGAAAAGGAATGTGTTTCCACAAATAGGGATCAATGGACCAGAACATCTCAAACATCTCGCTTTCATGGATCATACTGCTCCTAACCAAAGAAAAAATCTCTCGAGCTGTTTTCTAAGCAGAGAAAGAACTCCACAGCATATAACATGAAAGGTAAATCAAAAAAATCAACTAAAAAGTAAGCCAAGAGAACCTGCAGGTAGTTCATCATGTCAGCAGTTGTTACTCTGGATCCTCCCTCTTGTTGCCTCAAAATCCATTGATACATTTTCTCCTATAAAGACATGTTGAATAAGGTCAAAAATAAATCTCACGATTCATTGGAAACTAAACCCCCAGAACCTAACTAGATAACATAACAAAGCAAAATGTCTAAAAGTAAAAACATCAGAAACCTTAATAAGCACAAGGCGTAATGAAAGCTTAGAAACAAGATGTACTAGCACGTTCGTAGCTAGATTAAAGGAATAACTACATTCTAAAATTTGGGAAAAAATTATCAGTTATCACCAAATCCAATCTAAAACCAAAAATAAAACTGAGGTATTAATACTTTGAATCCTAATTTTCTTGATGCATCCTGAGATGCTATTCGACCCAAAAATATTTTCAAACTGAATTTGTTACGATTATATTTATTTGACTACAGTCAAGTTCTATCTCTTAAATGAACTAAATCTCTGTCCAGTGGATGGGATTGAGGAAAAATGTACTGGGTAGCACAGAGATTAGCATCCACAAGCATCGTTTAACATTTAAAGCTTTCCACCCTTTGTTCTTTCTTCTCCTAACACTCTTCACTCTGTACCATATTTCTTTCCACACTACCCTTTCCTGGGAGCTAAAGCTTCCTTAAGCATTTTTGGGTCTTTTGGTTGGAAGTCTTCAGAAATAATCTCAACATAAAATTTTGCATAAAATAATACTGTGTTTGATTTGAGGGACTATCCCAGCTAAGGGCATCCCCCATGCATGTTTTTCCCTACCATACTCCTCCAACTTCTCTAAAGCCTCAGCTTCTTTCATCACAACACATACCTCTCATTTATCTCACTACACGGATTATCAACTGTCTATCTAAACGTCATTAAAGACACTGATTACTGTCTTATGTCATGATACCGACAAGGATAATGCCATATAACCTTAGCATTTAGGGCTTTTCCCAACGTACACACTTCCAATCTCCTGTCACCCACATGTCAGTGTGTTCAATTAACTAGTCCTAAAGTCATGTGCATGCTTTCCACTTCCATACTCCTCCTCCAACTTCTGTAAAGCCTCTGCTTGTTTCTGCACAAACATACCTCTTCATGTCTATCAATCACCCACTGCTTCTTTCCTTCTATTATCTGTCTACCAACTACCTTCTACTCTTTGCTATCAAACCTGCTATTACCTTCTACTTTTTTTATAAGGAAAAGGAAAAAGTTCATTGGAGTTATTACCTTCTACCTTCTACCCTTTTACCTTCTCTTGTTGGTTCGTATTTGGAACTGCCTATCCAAATTCTATTGATGTTTCTTTTTTGATAGGTAAAATTCAATTGATGTCTGGTTACTTTTTCATTCTTCACAGCAAAACCAATCAATGACCTCTTATTTTATGCTACTAGTAAAGGCAATCTGATGTACAAATTTAGCATATAGGGATTTTCCAACATCCTCTTCCATCTCCAGTCACCCATTACTTAGTGTCTTCAACAAAAAGCTATCCTCTTCCATCTCCAGTCACCCAGTCACCTTTCTTCTTTCCCTGTTACCTATAATTTCTGCCTTTGCTTCTTCAAGTGACTTTTGTTTGATTCTTTTTAATCCCTTTCTTGCAGACATTCCAACTGAGTGCATCAGGTGCATGCTTTCCCCTTCCAAACTCCTCCCCACGCGTCTTCATGTATGTTAACCAGCCACTCCTACCTTCCTTCTCCTGTAGTTTGTCCTTCTTTTTTTATCAAGGAATAATTTCATTAATTAAAGGGGAAAAACTCCGGTGTACAAGTAGCTCTAGTGGTTTGGTCTTCTCAACTACCTATCCAAAATCAACTAACAACAATGATTATTACTCTCACTGTTTGCCTTAAACCAATCAATGATCTCTTACTTCATGCAACTGGCAAAGGTGAGGCTATACAAGCCTGCAATATGGGTTCCGAAAGAGATCAAATCACTGAACATAATTTTACAATTTCAGGCTCAATCATTCTAATGTTTGGATACATACTGTAATCACTGAATGTGACAAAAATCAAAAGCTTGAGAATTTGGTGTTGGAAGAAGAAATTTCTGCAAGGAGAACAAAAACCAATTCGAGAACTTTTGGACCAACCAAATTTACTTAATAAAGACTCAAAGAATCCTTTTAAGCCAGATAACAAAGAAGTATGAGTTAACATAGACATGGCACATATAACTCAAGCAAAGAACAAGTATTTGTCTAACCTAAAAGTACCCATTACTTTTTAAGGAAACTTTGGATTGGACCAGATGATATTATCGTCCAAAAAATAATAAATATCTAAATGTGACCAAAAGGCATTAGCTATCATCAAGAAATGAGACTATTGGTCAAAGATTTTTACATGATAGTTGTCAAATCGTGCTTATCCAGTGGACTATTTTGATAAGCAATTGCAGATATCAATAAAATTCCTATAGAGAAGAGCAGAGACACCGAAAACAACTAAGCAACGAACTTAGACCCATCATTCATACCATACATAAGCTCTCCAAGTATTAGCAAGCGTTCAAGCATTTAGAGCTGAATCATCCAGATACAAACTAGTTACTTCTTTCAAACACCAAAGTGAAGAGAAATTGAGTCCCTCTGAGGCGATTTTATTCCACTTGTTAATGGCATATTCAAACAACATTATCAAAGTTAATTGAAATATACATTTTTTGACAAGTGAGGCGTCCTTGAGGCTCTGGTTCAGCGTTAAGGATGCAACGGGGGATATGCAATAGGGACATATGTAATGAGTTAGAACCCGCCGCTGACAAGGAGCCTAGTATTTAAGTAGGAGGGTAAAGGGGCGGACTCGTACTTCCCCAAATTTCTTCCCGAATCCCAACTGGGGTTAGGCCAGCCAACTCGGATTAGTTCCCCCCCCCCTCGGAAAAAAAAAAAAAAGGAAGTTAAAGATTCTTTTTTTCTTTGATAACCATGGTGTCCGCTTGCACGCAACTAGACTAATTTCACAGGATACCTGTCACCTCCTCATCTCCCACCAGGGAGGGGTACTAGGTAACTCTATCCACCAAGGCTAGGATAGATGAGAAGAAATCACCTAGTGTTTTTTGTCTCCCTTGGGATTTGCGACTGAGACCTCATGATTCTCAGCCACTTTATTGACCACTAGGCGCCACCTTGGGTGCAAAAAAAGTAAAAAATTCTTGACAACTTGGAATAGCATAGTGAATCATTTGATAAGGACCTCCACCTTCAACCATGAGTTAGGATTCAACAAAAGCTGAAAACCCCACTGTTACGCTCCGGTATTGAGGTTTACCATATCAAAAAAAAAAAAAACATATATTAAATAATTCTTCACACTAAAACCTCAAGTCTCAAAAATACACAGTAACAACAATTCCATAACACCAGCATTTATCAAACAATTCTCTGTTATTTTTTCTTTTGCTTAATTAATCAATAATGTAAACGTAAACCGCTAAAAAAAAAAAAACTAAAAAAAAACTATATTTAAAATTAATTAATTAAACAAAAACAAATAATTACCAATCCATGGCGTTCACCGGCCTGAAAGGAAAGCTTTTGTTGATTCATAGCTTGACTATAAAGCTGTGAAAGGGAATTCGCTGCGCTACAAAACGTGGAATACATGGTTCGATCCACCTCATCTATGCTCGTTGCCAACGACTTCCGTTTCTTCGCCATCTAAACCTCACCGTTCAAACGTAACTCTCCGGTTAATTTCGATGTTTCTACAACTTAATGTTTCTGGCTCCGATGAATCTCCGGCGATCGGACGGCGAGTGACAGCGGCGGCGGAGGCGGTGGAGGAGACGTGAAGGGTTGAAATTGGAAAGTGTAATTGGAAGGTAATGTATATTGTATAGCTTTGTGGCTTTCTTATAACACCTGCAAAATGTTTGTTTGTTTGTTTTTGTTTTTGTTGCCATTTCCACTTGTGAAACAGAGAGGGTGCATGTTAAGTTATCTTGTGCTAGCACGTAGACTATTTTTTCCATTTTCCACGTGGAGATGCGAAGATTATATTGGGGTTCGTGCCACTTGGGCTTGTCGGTGACATGGACCGGGTCAAGTTCAGAAATAGCCTTGGAAGTCTTGATATTTTGTCCCCCCGTTACAAAAGTTTTATAAAAATAGCTTTTATAAGGGGTGATCTTGAATTTTTGGCCCTGTTTAATAAATTTTCTGCATAAGATAGATGTTCTAACTTTTGTGATACGACAAACGTTCATGACATTTCAAGACAATAAATCTGCACGATTGATTAGAAGTTCTGCCTTTTAGGAAAAAATTTTAGAACACAAGTATCTTGTTCATCGGACATAAGTTCTAATTTTTATCCATAAAGTAGACATTAACGACATTTTGAAATAACTCAATTGACCAGCAGTTTTGTCCTATAAGCAAAGTTTATATTGTTCATCAGATATAAGTTTTAACTTCAGCCCATAAGACAAATGTTCAGAACATTTTAAGATAGTAAAAATATTTAATTAACTACAAATTCTATCTTATAGGCAAAATTTAAAATTTGTTAAGCAACGACAAAAAATTAAAATTAAATATTCTGAAAAATAAAAATTCAAGACCAGACAGTGTAAGTCCTTTGTCAAGGAGATGGACTTGCCCGATTGACTAATGTGCCATTTATTCTGGCTATTATTTAGATTATATTTCTATTTTAATTTTTTTTGAATAATATAGTTCTTAAAAAATTGTCCTCCCAAGTAATATTAGACAAGCTCTTATCTTATGAGAAAGAAAAAATCTAGTTTAATGGTTATTCGTATATTTTTTAATTTTATAGATAATATATTAAATTTTCTTCTAACATCTGAATGATTTGTAAAATTTAGATTACGGTCTAACATTTCTCATATAATATTCAATTTGCTTAAGTAAAATTTTTAGATCGTAATTTAACGTTTGAAGACTTTTTAAAGCAAGAGAGCATCTTTGTAATTTGACTAATTATTCCTTAGTAAATATGAGTTTTTAGGAGGATCTGAAAAAAATATTCCCAATCATCATATCATCGTATAAATATATAATTTTTTAAAATTTTCTAAATTTTACATTAACATTAAATATGCTTTAGAGAACATGAATTATTTTTTTTTTAAAAAAATAAAATATTCATCGAAGACGTATAAATACTAAAATAGTTTCAATGAAAGTATATTTAACGAGCTGTTTGTTTTCAGAGTAAAAATTGCACACTAAAATGCTCCACCATCCAGGCATTTTCACCATTTTAATTATAAAATATTTAATAAACACATTTATTGAATTTATCCCTCAATCATTACCATTTCAATCAAAAAATCGATTATTTTGAACATTCTTTCAAACCTAACAAACATTTTTCTCATTTTCATTAAAGAAAAGCAGCAGACGCCAAATGTACGGTAACGTGAATAAAATTTTATTTGTTAGTAGTAAAATCCAAAGATTCGATAAAAAAAGAAAAAGAAAAACCTAAAAATCAAAGAATCCAGGAATAGAAAAATCACAGCTTCCCTTAAACTGTAAAACACACAAATTCTATTACTCCATCTGTTTCAATTTATGTGACATATTTCATTTCTCAAAATTTAAATATATTTATATTTAAACATAATTTTTTTATATATATTTTAAATAATCAATTATTATGATTTATAATATTTTTTTTAATATAGTTTTTAAATATATAAATTTATTTCAAAAAAAATTAAAATTAAACTTACCTTATTTGAATATAAAAAACAAAATATATCGTATAAATTGGGAGGGAGGGAGTATTCCATTTTGACATTTGGCTACACACATAATACTTTACACTCAACGCATAAGATTTGGATAAATTCACATTCCCTTACTTACTTGTCAACCGGTATATACGTTGTCAATTGTCCTAATGGTCATCTTTTCGTGATAATAACAGTTTGGGCACGCTTGTTTTTGGAAATTGTCTTCAGGGTCGGTTGATTCCATTAGTATATAAGTGTGTGTGTGCTTATGTAGATCTGTTGTGTGATTTGTCACAATTTTGACTGATCTGAATGTGGGGTTCTTCTACTTAGATCTGTTGTGTTGTTTCATGTTGATCTGCATTGTGATATAGTTAACTATTAGGGACTTTTGTTGGGTGACTGATGTGGATGAAGATTTTTGAGTTAAAATACCTAATTTGGAATTTTACTATTCCCTCCGTTCGCTTTTATTATTATTCACTAATTAATAAGGGTAGTGTGGTAAAATAGTCATATCAATTATTATTTTTTCAATGCACGTATCAAGTCAAAATGTGACAAGTAAAACCGAATGGAGTGAGTAGTTGATACTGCTAAAAATTAAATCTTGATTGCACCCTGGCTCAGCCGCTCACTGGTCAATTACGTGGGTTGAGCTTCTCAGGTCCAATTCCTAACCGAGATAAAACAGTAGGTGATCTCTTTTCATCTGTTCTAACCTTGGTGGATAGAGTTACCTGATATCTGTTGCTGGTGGGAGGTGGCAGGTATCCCGTGAAAAAAGTTGAGGTGCGTGCAAGCTAGACCGGACACCATGATTATCAAAAAAAAAATGAATCTTGATTTGTTGAAAGTAGTCTTAGTGCTGGGGTTTTATTGAATACTCGCTTTTCTAGAATTTACAAATTAAACTGCACACAAGGGTGTCAAATACCATTTCTTTTACTATTTACTGTTTTTGGCACGTTGCTATTCATGTTATTTTGTGGTAGTGACGGTTCCATTTTTAGTATGTGTTGTAGTGACGGTTCCATTTTTAGTATGTGTTGTCATGCTTTCTTTAGCAATTTGTCTTGGCGTCTTCACTCTTGTTGTTTCTCTTTCAAGCAGCTTTGTACTGTTTTTACTTGAGCTGAGGATTTATCGGAAACAACCTCTCTACTTGGTAGTGGTAAGATTTGTGTATACACTACCTTCTCCAGACTCCACTTGTGTGATTATACTGGGTATGTTGTGGTTGTTGTTGTTGCTGTACTGCACTCAAGTGTATGATCTAGTGGTTAATGAAGTGGGTGGAGAACCATGAGGTCTTAGGTTCAATTCCCAGCAGAGACAAAAAAACTTGGTGATTTCTTTCCATCTGTCCTAGCCTTGATCGACAAAGTTACCTGTTGCGATTTTTTATTAATTGGACTGTCTAGACACTAAAATGGTATCAAGAACTTCTCTTTATACTTGCATGTTCTGTGCCAGCAGGGAATACTTATGTTTGCCTGATTATCTTTAATGTTCTTTCTATGCATTTTAGGTGGAAAAGCCAAACATAAATTCCAAATTCTGACGTGGGAACGTAAACGTCCCATTATGCTGCTCGGGAGATAAAAACTTGTTGCTCACTGTACAGAAATAAAAGGCAGATGGCTCCTGCAAGCATGGCTGAAAAGAAGGCTGCAGTTGATGCAGCTGCGTGGATGTTCAATGTGGTTACTTCAGTTGGAATTATTATTGTCAACAAGTCCTTAATGGCCAACTACGGCTTCAGCTTTGGTAAATTTCTATGTGGAATTCTGTTACTATGTTCGATAGCATTCTCATCGTGTTAAAGTTAAATAAACATTTGTCTTACGTATCCATTTTTAATCAGAAGAATCTGATACTACAGAATATTCAGAGATTTGTGGTCAGATGCCATTTGGAATGCATAGCTATCCGTAGTCCATACTTATCATCAGCAGTTTTTAGTTGCTGAGACCTAGGCTTTTCCATTTTATGATTACTGATAGTTATTCATTTCTTTTCTTGTTGCAACTGTATAACCACGGAAGTCAGAGTATTAACCAGAATGAAACAATTGCATTTCTGAGAAAAGCAATGGATTTTGCAAGGCTTAGTATTAAAAGGGAAACAACAGTGATATACAATTGTTTGGTAGTTGGTATTGAAAGGTCAAGGTAAAAAAGATGAGTCGAGGTGTTTGATTATCTATTAAAAAATCTCTCCTCATTATCAGTCTGTACCTTTTCTATCTGTTGTTCATCTTTGGTGCAAAAGAAGAAATTCTTTGAACTTTCCTTTTGCACCAAAAAAGGAAATAGAAATGGTACAGATTGATCGAGTCTGAGGGCCTCAGAAAATCTTTCTGAGCTTTATCCAGATTTTTGAATTGCATCTTTACACCAATTGAACCCATCCACACCCTCCTCTCCATGCCCAAAAAAAGAGAGGAAGGGTACAGATCGCCAAATGAAAGAAAGGCTCATGTTGAGTTTATATATGAGAGAGAAGAGACCCTAACACAAATTTAAAAGGAAGTTGCTCCATTAGTACTGCACTTGCAAAAAGTGATAAACTGTTTTTCTTGGTAGGGAATGGAATGTGTCTGTTATTTTTCTGTCGTTTTGGGATGTAGCTGTTCTAGCCTTTGATTACAACTATTCTTGCAGCGACTACATTAACTGGGTTGCATTTTGCCACAACTGCTTTGATGACGACTATTCTAAAGTGGTTCGGATACATCCAAGCTTCTCATCTACCCCTTCCAGACCTTCTAAAATTTATACTGTTTGCGAACTTTTCTATTGTTGGGATGAATGTCAGTTTAATGTGGAACTCAGTGGGATTCTACCAGGTAATTCTATGCTCACCAATTTGATCTTGCACTTATTATTCAATTGATGACTTCAGAAATTAACCTCCTTTGTGACTATCAGATTGCAAAATTGACTATGATCCCTGTGTCCTGTTTACTAGAAGTTGTCTTCGACAAGATTCGTTATTCAAGGGACACAAAGCTCAGCATTGCGGTGGTTCTCTTAGGTGTTGCTGTCTGTACTGTTACCGACGTGAGTGTTAATGCCAAAGGGTTCATTGCTGCTTTTATAGCTGTTTGGAGCACTTCTCTGCAACAGTATGTAAGTTAACTCTGCAATGAAATTTATATGCCATACTGAGAAGATGATTGAATCATCTGTTTACACTGAGAGGATAAATGCACCATTCTCACTTCTGTACTTGGGAGCATGAGCAGCTTTCTACTAAAGTTGCTTTGTTCTTTATATTACTCATTAAGACCACGGTTTTCTTTGTGTGCAGTATGTTCATTACCTTCAAAGGAAATACTCCCTAACTTCTTTCAATCTGCTGGGACATACTGCACCAGCCCAGGCTGTAACTCTGCTGTTATTAGGCCCTTTTTTGGATTATTGGTTGACGAACAAGAGGATCGACCAGTTTAGCTACAATCTCCCATCTTTGGTTAGTTCTCTCTTATCTCTTACCAAATATACTTGATTTTTGTTAGTTGTTCATGTAAGTAGTCGGTGAAAATTTGTTGTTGCTTTCTTTTAGCTAATTATGTGTTGGATCTAGTCTATACATGGATCAACGAAGTTATACACCTATAAAGTTTGATGAATTAGGTCTAGGGGGTATTGATGTTTGATCCTAATTGTTACACAAGGTGGTTTCCAATTTTTCACCGCACCTCAATAAAGAGAAATTTTCATGTAAAACACTTGTATAGCTGGTTTATACTTTTGGGGTTTATAGTTGTCCCTCAATAGGCTTCGTGAGGGGTATTCCATAAAGTTTTTGGGTTACTCCACCCATTGCCTTAGTATTTTGGGTTGAACCCTCATATTCTTTTCACATGGTATCAGATACAATCTTTGGTAAGCCCATTCTCATTCTTGAAAGCTGCACTAAAGTTCTTGTGCCAAAAGTCAGATTACATGTATTAGAAGTTATTAACTTATATGGTTGTTCCACATAAGTTGGGTAAAGGCTTCCAAAATGGTTTGCAAAGTTTTTAGGCTATTACATCACTTGCTTTAAGATTTTCTCTGTGAGTAGTTTTCTTTCAATTATGTATGATTTATAATTCTCCTATGGATTCAATTTGCTTCACGGAGACTAGGATTTCTTGATGGTCACATCATTTGATAGTTTAGGTAGGTACATATGCCTCCAAAGTCTAATATACATTTCTTCAGAACACCTAGAACTTCACTTGCTATTAAAATAAAATACCATTTGTGATATCTTTCCACATGATATATGCTTCAAGTCCCCAAGTTTTGTTTCCCTCTGTTTCGTTTTATGTGTTTTAGTTTGACTAGGCACATAGTTTAAGTACAAAAGACTTCTGAATCTTGTGGTCTTAAACTAAAAATATGTGTAGGTACCAAAAAAGCCCTTTGAATCTTGCGGTCCTCACCATGCCATGTCATATAAGGGAGTGTCAATGTGTCATCAAGAGTTTAAGAGAAGTACAAAAGACTTTTGAATCTTGTGGTCTTAAAGTAAATATGTATATGTAATGCCCTTTGAATCAGTGGTCCTCACCATGCCATATCATATAAGGGAGCATCATTAAGGATAGAATGAGAATGTTAGAATTAAAGAGTTACTAGATATAAAAATTGATATTCTTTTAAGCAGGTTAAAAAGGAAACTAAGATATAAATTGAAAAAAGGGAGCTTTTCGTTTTTGTTGCTTCACTTTTTCGTTTCATATCGAAGTCCACACTAGTCTATGTTGGGTAGTTATGACTTCTCTGCGTATAGCCTTATCATCTTTACATGTGAATCGTCTCTTCTTCTCAGAGGATGAGGTCTATTTGACTACGGTTGCCTCTAATGTTAAATATTTTCAAGGATGACCTTTTTAAAGTAGATATTAGGTAAAACAAAATAATAAGTTAAGGCAAACTCTAAACTAAACTCTGCATATTCACCATTTATTTGGTTAAAATTATATCCATGTTTACCTACAATTTCCTTGAACAAAAATCTGATGGTCATGTGGGATCCAAATTATCCATGATCTTCCCAGAATTCAGTCTTATTGTAAAAATTCTTCCCCAACACGTCAGAATGTTAGTTTTTAAGTTTTGTGATAGAGTGCATTTTCATGCTAGGGACCGAGGCTGTCAGCTTTTAGAATTGTGGCCTTTACAGTCGTTTGCCTTTTGTGTTTGCAGGTGTTCATAATTCTTTCATGCAGTATAGCCGTAGGCACCAATCTCAGCCAGTTCATCTGCATTGGCAGATTCACTGCTGTTTCATTCCAAGTGCTTGGCCATATGAAAACTATCCTTGTTTTGATACTGGGTTTTTTGTTCTTTGGAAAGGAGGGTCTAAACATACAAGTGGTAGTTGGCATGATTATAGCAGTTGCTGGAATGATATGTTACAGCAATGCATCGACAAAACCTGGTGGAAAGGAACGTCGTAGCCATTCAGTTAAGCATGGATATGATTCTACCCAACTTGATGACAAAGTGTGAGATTTTCTGCGAACTTGCAAAGCTCAACAGAAGAGAACAAATACTAGGATTTTTAGTTGGCTGACTCTAATGCACCGGACACCTTTCAGAGATGTATGATGCCTATCTTCTCAGATATGGTCGAAGAATTCCTAAAAGTCTGGATGATTTCTCAATAGTTGGTGACTCTTTCGATGAGTGTCTTCACCACCTCAGTCAACTACTCGAAAGATGTGAGGAAACTAAGTTCTAAATGCACCACCCGAATCCAGCCAGTTAGATTATTTTTAGTTTTATACTCATTAATTTTATTCTTTTTGATAGTATAGCTCCCTTGGAAGGGATTGAAACTTCAGTATAGCGCTTAGTTTGCCTTCATTCTTCGTTTTGTGCTCAGATCATAAGTTTCTTATTTGCGATGGCAATATCGACATGTAATTGAAAAGAACCCTGGGTAAGTTGTTTATGCGCTGAATGCCTGACTAGTGTAACTAAATTCAAGTTTTAGAGAATAGATAACTACCACACGGTGCTTCTAATCAATTTAATCATACAGCATGAGGTGAGGGGCTTCATGTGATAATATTGAATCATGAAACTAAACCAGAAGTAAGAGTGGCAACGGACCGGACCGGGCCAACTGGACCGGTCGGTCCGTGTTTTCCGGACCGTCACCGGTGGACGGTGACCGGATATGGTCCGGAACCGGGCCTACCGGACCGGGCTGCCCGGTTAAGGCCCCTTAGTCCGAACCGGTCCGGTTTCCGGTTCCACCCGGTTTTTTTAAACTTTTAATTTAAATTCAAAATCAAAAAAAATAAAAATAAAAATTTAATAATTGTTTTTTTGTTTGAATTTAAATTAGTTTTCAAATTTTATTAAGTTTTAAAACATTTTTTTGAAAACTTTAATTTTCAAATTTAAAGTTTACGTTTAAATTTTCACATTTGAAAATTTTGATTTCTTTTAAAGTTAAAATGTAAATTTTCAACTTTCAAGTTTAAATTTAAATTTTCAATTTTAAAGTTTAAATTTAAATTTAAACTTGAAAGTTTAAATTTAAATTTATAAGTTAAAGTTTAATTTTTTATTATTTTTTTTAATTCTTAAAGTTTAAATAAAAGACAACTTTAAAAAGAAAATGAAGGCGAATAGCCTATAATTTTATTCAAATCAATAAAGAAGTATACATGTATTACAAATATTAGAAGAGCACCTAATCTACGCAGCCACCTTCTAGGAAGGGTTCTGTTTTAACTAAGTCTCGATTATTATACTAATATCTATAATTTCGAAAGTATGCTTTTCGTAATTTATCTATCAATTCCTTGGAAACATGATCCGGAATTGGTATTTGATTTTTTTCATCCATTGCTTCCATGCCATCATCACTATTATCTCCAAGTGCTTCATCTATTTCTACTTCGGCTTGATGCGATAAATTTGGTAGTCCAGCATTCCTTCGTTCGGCGTTGATCCAATCTCTGAACAACACTGATATTTTCAAACTATCTTTTGCTAACGAATATCTATGGTCTCCAATGAAAAATCTCCCTGCGCTGAAAGCTTGCTCCGAAGCTACTGAAGATGCTTGCATAGCTAACACATCCCGAACCACCCTTGAAAGATATGAAAATTGTTCTGTCCGGTTCTTCCACCAAGTTAAAAGTTGAGAGTGATTAGTAATAGAGAGTTTTTGAGAATTTGTGGAAAAATTAGGGGGAAGAGTGGGTATTTATAGGAAAATATGAGGTGGGGGGCTGGGGGAAGCTGGGGGGGGGAGCTGGAACTAGCCGTTGGGGCCCCCACCAACGGCTCCCAACGGTTAAAAAAATATATTTATTATTATTATTTTTTTTTTAAAATATTACCGTTAACCGGTCCGGAACCGGACCGGTCAACCGGACCAAAAGGCCCCTTCCGCACCGGTCCGTGTACCGGTCACCAACCGGGCCTACCGGAACCGGAACCGGGGAGCCCGGTTCCGTTGCCACCCTTAACCAGAAGTCAATCTCTTGCAAACACAGTAGAAGGTAAGGCAAGAAGCTCTTGCTGATGGTGAAATCGGGTTTTCTTCACTTATTTGTTTGGATTCTCACCAAACCAAAAAAAAAGTGTACTCCTTGGTTGGTTGCCTGAGAGGGAAAGAACCTCAAGTAAAAGGAGGATTACTTATGTTAGCTGATGTTTCATGTGCAATATTCAGGCAAAAACGTGAACCACTTCTTCCTACATTGTCATGTGCAATATTCATGCTTCTGTGAGATAAGGTTCCGGTTTGTATAGAACTGTGTAAATTTGATGAGTAGCATCTCATTCCCAGTTTCTTTTGTTGTACTCATAAAGTCAATAAGGTTTCAGTTCGTATAGACGACTAGGTGTCTCGTAGAAAGTTATATTATGTTTTAGATTCTTTACTATCTGGTATGTTGCCCTTTGTATTGTTAAAATATCTTATTAAAAAAAAGGAAAGGCGAAAAGGTTGGAAAGGACAAAGACCATCAAGTTACTGAATGAACAGGCAAAGAAAAACATTGTCATTACAACTTACAAGGTGGTGACTTAGAGCCACTCTTTTTGTTGGTCACACTGAATATTCAACTGTTATACATCCTATTTTCACAAACATGTTTATATTCAGGTGTACATCAAACATAAACTGAACCAAATTTTTTTTTTTTAAAAAAAAAAAGTTACCACCAGAGAAGGACTACCTATTCCACGACCATGGATGTGCCAAAGGACACTAATCTCATGTCCTGACTAACTAAAGCTCATTCCCCTTTCTCCATCCTCATGCCAATAGATAGTCACTTTCTAATCTTGTGAATTTCATGTGGTACATGGCAAATCATGGGAAGAAAACTAATATACTGCCCCCACTATATCAAGTTATATCCATTACAGCCTAATTCCTTAGCAGCTATATCAAGAAATTGTGTGCACATTCCATTATTACTTCGGCTGTTAGCTTCCCACGTCAAACACTTTTCAATATCCCTTTGCCAGTTAATAGTGCCAATGTTTAAATACTTATAAGCAGGACCATGGACACCATTTATATCTGTTCGTTTAGCTCTAGTTTTTATTGAACCAGCATGCATAATGGCACGGAGAACTGATGTACTGAGAGCACGTACGAGAGCACTTGGATGAGAAATACAACGAATTGTGGCTGATAAGCGGCACTGCAATGTATTAACAAGAAGTATATATCTTAAAAGTGATAAAGAAAACTTTCACTGGTAACAAATCCTTTTACTTAGGTAAAGAGATATTACCTTCAACAAGTTTGACAGGCCATCAATGATTGCTGATCCAGATTCTCCCCACTCAAGAACTGGTTGTATAGCTCTAGCTGTCACTTCCAGGAGCTGCTCAGACAATGATCAATTGCAAACAAGCAATTTTATTAAAATTGAAAAAGAAATAGAATATCATCAATCAATTGCCATTCAGACACATCATATTACTCGGAACTCCAGAGCATATAGAAAGTCATAGCTTGCTGAATCAAAGATTTACTTTATTAGGAACTGGGAACTGGGAAATGGTTTAACTGAACTTCTGAGGTTATTACCTCCAATTGTGGTAAGGTGCATGCTTCTCCATCTACAAGCATCCCATCTGTGGCCCGTAGAAGGAGGTCTGGTGCACTAGCAAGAATTACCAAAGATTCCGGTGTATCGTGATTCCTCATTAGTTCTGCGATCAATTTCACAATTCGTTGGTTTATTCTCCACATCTTCTGACCAAGATCATCATCTTTGGCAATCCATGGTTGCAATTCCTTGTCCGCCTGACAATTAAACGAAGCAAGGAAAGTGACCAAACAGATATGGTGATGAAGACCCAAATGACTAGGTGCAAACTTACAAGATGATTAAAGATGAAAGTCAAAATAACTTCACGAGGCAGACAAGTACCCCACACCACAAAAACATCTAAAATATATATCTTTTATAAATATGCGGCCACAAATTATTATGGACAAGAATGCAATATCTGAAATCTGTGAAAGCCTTATGGATCCGACTAACAAAAATTGAGCTTAAAATCAGCTGGAAGAAAAAACAAATTCATATTCTTGTTAGGGTTTTTGCCCGGATTTTCTTACCAAATTTGAGTATTAATTTTCTATTGAAGGAAAATAAAAGTAATACCATAATTACTTTTACTTTTCTAAAAGGAAAATATAAACTCTTCCATATTTGGCTAACCTCTTTATTGTAGGAAAGGTTTTGAAACTCTATAAATAGAAGACCCCTCTTCTCATACCATAACACAATAGCATCCACAATGTAATCATCAAAAGAGTCTTTGTTTAGGGGGAGATTTATCCTACTAGATTTTTATGTTTTTTCAATATTAGGTTTTCATATGTAGGTCAATTGATCAAACCCTATCAATAATATGTTTTTAATATGTTTTTATTTGTCATCCAATTTATCGTCGATATGATTTGCAACTATTAGCTTCCGCATGACGTCCTCTCGATTTCGAACCCAACAATTCTTTCTCTCTTTTCTGGAGAAATAGTGAAGAATCAAATGTATCTTTCAAGAAAAGAAGTTTCATTTTCATGTTCTCATCAAATTCAACAAAAGCGAAATCTGGACCTGAAGAACAATGGCTGTTGCAGCTTTTGCAGGCAATGCTGATACAACGTTGCATAGTGCGTCGACGACCTGTAAAAACAAGTAAAAGCTATTAAGCGAATTATATTTTAAAAAGTAGTAGTGAAAAAGCTGAATTTTGGTTGTGAAGACATGAATCTTGAGACTAACTCAACCCCAAAAGCTAGTTCATAAGGGGAGGATTGCCCAAAGACCAAATAAGGAGATCACAACCTATTTCCGCTATAGGAGTATACTCCTATCCTAAGTACATGATTGTACAACTAGAGCATGGATAACATAACACGGGGGCCGAAAGAGAACAATAGGGATCGATGGTTTTGGCTCTGAAACCATGTGAAGAAATAAACCTACGGGCTAATTCAATCCCGAAAGCTAGCTCATGAGGAGAGGATTTCCCAAGACCATATAAAGAGACTATATAGCTTAACACTGGTAAAAGCTAATAAGAATTTTAGGTTTTTTACTGTAATCCTGCAAAAGCTTCATTGGTAAAAGCTAATTAAGTATTTTATGCTTTTTTAAGGTACTATTGCAAAAGCTGTATGTTGTCTAAGTTGATTAGTCATATTTTCCAGCAATCATAATTCATAATGCAACTGCGCCATGTAATTATACTAATGGTTGGCTGGCCATAGGATATGCAACTTCATGTGTAATATAACAACCAATATTAATACACTGAAAAATTAATATACTTCAGTGTAACATGTGTTGTAATATCTAAAAGAAAATGTCACCCAAAAAAAGAAAAAAAAAAAGGCAAGGTGCAATCTATCATAAATTAAATCATATAGGACCTCATCTGTTTGCACTTGATGAATGTTTGAATCTAAATAATTCCAATCTCAACCATTAAGTATTTTTCTTTTATATTTAAATCTTAATCATTAAGCTCATTTGTTTTTCTATTTTATAGCCACTTAATAGGTATAAATAGCTACATTTGAGCCGAGGGTCTTTCGGAAACAACCTCTCTACCTCCACGAGGTAGGGCTAAGGTCTGCGTACACTCTACCCTCCCTAGACCCCACTTGTGGGAATACACTGAGTAGTGAGTATGCTGTTGTTAATAGGTATAAATAGATTTGAATGATTAAGATTTATTACAAATTCTTAATATTGTTAAGATGCTATCTATTCAAGGATTTTTGTAAAGAAGACATTGCACTACTATTCCATCCACTCCGCTAATCGCCGCCGCTCACCAATATCAACTACCACTACCCATCACCTCCGCCACAATCAACCGTCACCACCATTAGCCACGATTTACGATTATCACCACCAACTACCATTACCACAACAATCTTCAATCACTACAAACAATACCACCATCAACCATAACTATATATCATCAACTACGTACTACTATTAGTCATCACCACCATCATTAGTCATCAATACCATCCACCACAGTTATCAATCACCATCACTAACCATTACTGTCAGCCACCATCACCACTTGCTACTATATACCACAACCACCATAGTTGTCATCGCCACCACCCACCATCACATGATTTTCTTAACAATAATTTAATATAATATAAGATAAATTAGTATATTATATGAATTTTACATCTATTATTTTTAAATAAAGACAAATTTTATATATTCAAATGCTGGAAAAACAGACTCAATTATTTAGTATTCAAATCTTAATACAACATCTTAAATTTAGATCTGTATTCAGATGCAAACATGTTCAATCTTAATGCACATCTTAATTTTCATAATAGTCAAATTCAAACGTCTTAACCAACAAAAGGCCCCTCACACACCCTTATGGCAGCTAGATCCAGGGTTTCAATGAGCGCGTTTGCCACACGCACCGGAGCATGCGAGGTACTCCGATCAGATTTCGTCTATTGTGGTGTTCGCCACAAGATTCCAACTTGAGCAATCCTATCTCCAACCACTTCCAATGATGACAACTACTTTTTCGACCAATTTTCAACTATTCCAACAACTTCCGAAGCTGATTCTTAGTTCTTGGGGTGTGCCGTGCGCCCTGTGATTTCGACTCAACCCATCACAAATTAGTTATACTTCAGTCGCTAGAACAGTGTTTTTTGGCATCACAATTGATTTTTCTCGGCATTCTTCACTATTTCAGTAGAGTTGACTCAGATATATCGGAATTTCAACTATCAACTTTTTGGTGATACATATATCTGAGTCACAGTCCTAAGTGTCATCGCCGTTGTAATTTTTCGGCAATTTCTAGCATTATTCTCTCAGATTTGCTTTATGGGCACCATAGTAGACCTCTCTTCAATCCCATCATGTCTCCCAACTTTGATTTTTTTAATTCCAAAAATATGGGAGTTGCAAATTCAATCCTATGATTAATTCAAAATCCTTAATAAGGAGACCAAAAAATCAAACATTGCAGTTTATGAAGAATTGATGAGGAGGAGGCCATTTTGGAAGATCTCGACCTAAGTGTAGTTATTGTAATAGGCTTGGACACACTTGTGAGGTATGTTTTTCTCTATATGAATGACCACCTAAGAATGCCCATGTTGCTCACACCGACACTACAGGTAATTAGCAGGTTTATTTATCTAAATAGGAATATAATGAGTTCCTTCAGTTTTCATCTCCTCAAGTAGCCTCAATTACACAGTCTAATACTCTTGGATCGTGGGTCGTAAACTCCCGTGCTTCTGCTTATATTTCCGTTGAGAAATCACTATTTGTCACATATTGTTTATTCACAGGCTCTTCCCGTCGTTGCAATGATAAATCACTATTTACCAAATATTGTTTATTCACAGGTTCTTCCCGTTGTTACTTTAACCAATAGGATCGAAACAAAAGCAAAAGGAGTTGGACAAGCTAATCCCCTATCCTTTGTCACTCTAAAACTTTATTCTTTATGTCCTTGATTGTTTTTCTAATCTTTCATGTATTAGTCATTTGACTCGTGTCCTCAATTGTGCCATAATATTTTTTGATGATTCTTTTGTTATGCAGGATTGTAGTACGAGACATACAATTGGCGTATGACATGAATGACAAGGCTTCTACTACCTTACCTCATAATTCCTCCATAGCATGTCCCGTTACAAATCCTCCAGACTTGATTCACAAACGTTTGGGACATCCAAGTTTATTCAAGCTACAAAAGATGATGCCTAGTTTGTCTAGTCTGTCCACATTAGACACTGAGTTGTGTCAACTTCAGAAATACATCGCACTACATTTCCACGTAGTGTTGAGAGTCTGTTTCTTTCCTTAGTTCATTATGACAATTTGGGACCCTAGTAGAGTTAGTTCAACCATTAACATTTTGTTAGTTTCATTGATGATTGTTCAGGATGAACTTGGATTTTTGTTCTCTACCTTTAAGAGTTTTTGTGTTGACATACAAAGTCAATTTAGTGTCCTTTTTGTATCTATCGTAGAGATAATTCCTTAGAATACTTATCCTTCCACTTTCAGCAGTTTATGACTCAACAAGAAATTATTCATAAGACATCTTGTCCATAACCACTCAGCGAAATGGGATAGCAGAGAGGAAGAATAGGCACCTCATTGAAGCTGCTCGTACTCTTCTCATCCAATTCCATGGTCTACTACATTTTTGGAGAGATACGGTTCTCACATCTTGCTATTTAATTAATTAGATGACCTCATCTTCCAGAGGTTTATCTATTTCTCCTAGGGCTATTTTTGCATTTTCATCTGAGTATTTTGTGGAACGAAAAAATGCTCTCTCCTAGGGTTGTCTTCTCGACGAGCCCTTTTCTCCGACTATCTATCTCGCCGGTGTCTGGCTAGCATCATCTCGACACCCTCTCTCTTTCCCCTCCCCTCCACCTGCTCTTTCTCTCTCCTAGGGCTCTTCTTGTTTGGCTCTGTGAAATGACCCCTTTACAGGTGCTAGCGGCAGAGGGGAATACACAACTCCGACGCCAACGTAGTTCAGTGACTCAGGTGGTATTGACAGGCGATCACTTCAGTACCAGATTAAGTCGGAATCCACCAACCCGAACAGAAAAACATCAAACTCCTGGTGATTTCTACTCCTTTAACCCGCCCTTCTCCATTGCATTTGACTTCTTGGACCAGCTTTGCTCTGAATATATTGCCTATTAAATTTCGTTCTTGTTAACAGTAGTGAACTGATTTGCCCAGTTTTGCATTCATTGGGTATATTGATCTACTCTGTTCAGTGTGGTATTAATTGTATTGTTTCACACACCCATTTTGTCTGATTGTTTGCATTTTCCCCTTGTGTGTTTCTCTTATTTAGATTCCGCTCAATTGGGTTTCTTAGAGTTTGCATTCCCCACTGTTTTGCTTTCAATATGTATTGTCTTGTTTCTTGCTTTTTATTTGCATAGTCTTTTTTTTTAAAAAAATGTTAAAATGTGGCCAAGAAACTTAATTAAAGGGGCAGCCCGGTGCACTAAAGCTCCCATTATGCGCCGGGTCCGGGGAAGGGCCGAACCCAGGGGTTTATTGTATGCAGCCTTACCTTGCATTTCAAGGACTGAAGCACAGCGCAAAACAAACAATAAAAAGAACAAAAAAACAGTAAAAAGTTTGAAGCCCAACAGAGACATTTGCATTGTCATTCCCTTTTAATTAGAGACTCTTTGATCGTCTTGGATTGTTTAGTGTCAATTTTGGAGAAATCTTGGCTTATCTAAATACTCTTGTGCTTGGAGGCCGGTCTTGTTGATTCTGGACTTTATACTCTTGTTTGTTCTTTAGTAGTGGTTCCTGCTCGTTTCCGAGTAAAACCTCGATTAGTTTCTACTTGCATTAGTGGCTTTGGTGTCTGATGGTAGACTAGGGTCGAGGATCAAGAGTGGTCAGTGAGGGTAAGGGAGCTTCTAGGCTGAGAGGAGGTCTTGGAACATTCTCTCTTGGAACATAGGGACATTGACGAGAAAGTCCATCAAGCTAGTGAAGATTCTCAAGAGGAGGATTGATATAGCTTGTGTCCAAGAGATCAAGTGGTTAGGAACCAAGGTTCGGGATGTGGATGGGTATAGGTTTCGGTACTTGGGGGGCGAGAGGAATAGGAATCGAGTAGGCATTAGTAGATAGTGAGCTAAGAGAGCAGGTGGCAGAGGTTAAGAGGGTTAATGACAGGATGATGACGATTAAGCTAGTCGTTAGAAGGTCCACTTTGAACATTATTAGTGCATACCATCGCAAGCGGGTTTGGACAAGGAGGACAAGAAGCATTTTTGGAGAATTTGGACGAGGTGGTGAAAGGTGTATCGCACACTGAAAAGTTATTCGTAGGAGAAGATTTCAATGGACACATTCGGTTTACCTTGACGGTTTATAATGATGTGCATGGAGGTTTTGGTTCGAGGAAAGAAATGTTGGAGGAGTCTTATGGATTTAGCAAGAGCTTTTGTGTTGGTGGTAGCCAATTCGAGTTTTCCAAAGAAGGAGGTGCACTTGGTAACCTTTCGTAGTACGATGTCTACGACTCAAATAGATTATTTGCTTCTTAGGAGGGATGATAAAAGTCTCTGTAAAGACTGCAAGTTATCCCAAATGAGAATCTTATGACCTAGCATAAACTCCCTGTGATGGATTTGGAGATAAAGAGGAAGAAAAAGGTGAGAAGGGGCGTGACTATTTCAGTGACCAGTTCGGAGTCATGTTGGTGCGCTAGACTACAGAAGCCATTTATCTTGCAAAGGGACTGGTGGAGCAGTACATGGAGAGGAAGAAGGGCCCACACATGGTGTTCATCGAACTAGAAAAAGGCTTACTACAAAGTCCCACCAGAGATTTTATGGAGATGCTCGGAGGCTAAAAGTGCAACTATGGCGTGCACTAATGTGATCAAGGACATGTATGATGGAACCAGATCCGAACAAAGACTGAGAGAAGACTCGAAGCACTTCGCAATTGTGATGGGGCTGGCATCAGAGATCAATTCTTTGTGTGAAATTAGGTCTTGTACTTAACTCACACCCCAAAAGCTAGCTCAAAGGAAGGAGGATTACCCAAACCTTATAAAGAAACCACTCATCTCATTAATCACCGATGTGGGACTTTTTTCATTCTTTAACACCCCACCTCACGCCCAGGCCCTGGACATCTGGTGCGTGGCCAATTTTTAATTTGGGGGCCCAACATTGGGTGAGATGGGTCCTGCTCTGATACTATGTGAAATTAGGTCTCGAGCCTAACTCACACCCCAAAAGCCAGCTCAAAGGAAGGAGGATTGCCCAAGCCTTATAAAGAGACCAACTATCTCATTAATCACCAATGCGGGACTTTTTTCATTCTTTAACACTTAGCTTGTTATTATTTGCCTTACAACAAAAACAACAACATACCCAGTGATATCCCACAAGTGAGGTCTGGGGAGGGGAGGGTAAAGTGTACGCAGACCTTAGCACTACCTCATGGAGGTAGAGAGGCGGTTTCTAAAAGACCCTCGGCTTAAGTGCAGCAAATTCAGGTACAAAAAAGAAGGAAACAGTGGAGAAAATATAGCAACTAACAAGGAAACAGTCCAAAGTCCACAACAGAGAAACAAGAATAACAACATAATAGTGCGATAATCGAAACACAATAAACAACAAGCTCAAATTATTTTATTTCAAATTAAACACTATATAATCAATATCATGAAGTAATGTTGTGGATACCTGTCTCCATCCCTGCTGTGCGGAAGTGCTTTCTGCACTTGGTTGTGTTTCAGGTGATGCAATTAACTTGTGCCACAGCAATGAGACAACAGAAAAACATAATTCTTGTTTCTCCGCAAGTACCGACTTTATAAGATCTTCTGCATTGCAATTGAATCCTATATGCCTGTCCATTGTCAGAAAATTTGCCAAATCTGAAGCATCTAAAGGGAAACTTGCGATCCCTTTACCACTGGTACACTGTGCAACCTCGCTTACGTGTAAAATTTTCTCACTCACAGTTAGAGTTTTACAATCAGTTGAGTGTTTGCACTCAAGCAACGATGACTGTTCTGTAGTTAAGCACGAGCAATTGCTATATTTATTATGTTTTTTCCCATTCAAGCACGAGCTTCTTTTCTTAAGAACAGGCGCAGGTATTAGGTGTGCTTCCAATGGTTCGGCCTTGTCGACAATTGATGCAACAACTTTACTATGAATATCAATGAGGTTATACAGTGAAGATGCTCTGGAGAGAATCTCATTATCCCACTTGCACCGAATTAAGACCGAAAGAGCATGCATGCAAGCCTTGGAGTGTCTAAACAGATCAGAAATATGAGCAGCTACCATAGCTGCAGCAACTATCTCATTTGAACTGTAGCTCCATGAAGTTCCAATAGATGATGGTTTCAAAGAGAAAAGAGCTTCCAGAATTGCCAATATCCTCCGAGAGTGACAGACAGCAGAATGAATCCCATTTTTTAACTCAATAGACGAATCATTTGCATGCTTTGCAGCATCCAGGATAGTTTTTGGATCCGAATAATTACTCCCTCTTGAAAGAAAAGGAAAGAGTTGAAGTTCACAAGAAAGAGCACAGACAGCAGCAAGAACATAAGAATCAAAAGTTGAAACAGGTCCTTTTTTTCGCACTTTTTTGGTCCTTCTTTCTTTCTGCTTTCCACTAGCTTCCAGTGAGTCTGAACCCATCTCATTAGGTTGGTGAGAATCTTCACCTACAGGCCTTCTGCTTCCATTTGTTTTTGCTTCATGACTGAGACATACAGTTAAGACAACAAAAAGAAGACGAGAAGCAAGCTCTACAGAAGCACATGAATCCAAGAACAATGAATGAACCATTGTTCGCAATTCTGCCACGGCAAGGTTTTTGGAAGCAGAGCCAAAGATGTATCTGGCTTTTCTAATTTCTTCTCTGGAGGACTCAGATGGGAACGTTCTCTGAAGAATTGCTTCCACTGTGGCCACAAATATTTTCATGAGACAAGTTTCGGATGGACTTCCACGAGGAAGATACTCAAGAACCTTAAGTAGTGGTATATACAGGTTCCATGATAAAACAGGTGGTTGCAGAGGGGTGGCAACTATAATTTCAGGAAGATCAACAGCTGATGAACTTAAAGGAATCAAGCCATAAGCAGCTTCCCATATGGTACATATTCTCCATTCAACCTCAGGTCCATGTGCACAAAGCATTGATGCTATCCCTTGCGCAGTGGCTTCAACTGTGGCTTCTACTGCAGGCACTTCTCTCTGAAGAACATTTCATGATTGGTAGTCACTATCAAAAACCACTACTTGATAAATTTGGAAGAGTTCTGAAGAAAGTCCAGATTTACCACAAACATAACATTCACTTTTCAAACCAATGGATTCCATACCTGCTTTTTATCGCATGAAATATAGCCACCCAGTGGTTCGTGTTGAACTTCAATTCCTTCAACTTGTCTTAATGGAGGAAAGAGCAGAGCAGGTTGTGAAAGTACTCGGAAAAGTAAAGCAGCTGCAGCATCTGCGGCAATTCCTGCTCTCATGGACATGGCAATTCCAATAGCACGCAAGAAATGCAAATGCATCCAATTCCTAGGAAGCTTCAGCAATACATACAAGGTTAGAAATTCTACATGTAAATCGAAAACAACTACAGTTAAGACGAGACAAATTCAATTAGTGGAGTATTAAATTAGGCATACTAGGATTTGATATGGTAGCATTCCATACTTAATAAAATAGTTTTGGTGGTGAACGTACAAGATTCATAATTTCTGCAAAGGACTTCACAGAAAGCTGAGAACAAAATTGAAAAACTGGCAATGTGCAAGAAGACCAGCCATTACAGAATGGCTTTATTGAAGTAAGGCAAGATTAATTCGGTTTCTAAAATTGAAACGAAAGCGAAATAGAGATCAATTCTCACCAGATGAGCAAGTTAGTTGTGGTTTACATGATGCACCTAAAGAGTAGCATATTATGCAATGACTCGGGGAAATGAACGAATGAAAACAGTATCATGTAATGTCTACACTTCATGGTACACGCCACGTTATGGATGTAGGACTAAGACCATCCTACATGGCAAGGACCATAAGAAAAAGAAGAAAAGACTGTTATATGATGGATATAAGGCTTTGCACCTTGAAAACAGAGACTTGATATTCAACCTGTAAATAAGACCAATATTTCTGATTCTCCAGATTCAACATTCAAATCTCAAATTGTTCATGGCATTATTTAATTTGAAAATAATAAAAATGGTCCCTTATGATAAAAATAATAAAAATAATACTTGAGATGTAAGACCACATGGTGGAGGACTAATCAACAACAACAACATCCCCAGTGTATTCCCACAACGTGGGGTCTGGGGAGGGTAAAGTGTACGCAGTCCATACCACTACCTCAGATGAAGTAGAGAGGCTGTTTCTGATAGACCCCCGGCTCAGGACAGATAACAGTATAACAAACAGAAAACATAGAAACAAACAACAAAATGGGGTAACACACCACTAGGTAAAAGAAACAAAACACCCACGGAGTAATGCTATGAACTATCAATTCGAAATCACACACATCACCAAAAACACCACAAACAAGAAACTACAAGACGCATGCATAACACTATGACTACAGGTACATCGACAAACAAAGCACTCCTCCCTACTAGTAAGGACACACTCCTACTCACTAACCCTCTAGCCTAATTCGCGTCCTCCACACCTTCCTATCAAGGGTCATGTCCTCTGTAAGCTGTAACTGCTCCATGTCATGCCTAATCACTTCCCTCCAGTTTTCTTCGGCCTACCTCTAGCTTAAGGGAAAAGAAGAGACATAACAAAAAAGTTTACTCTCCTCTTGTTCATACTCAACTTAAACTCTTCCCTTTTTATCTTTCAGATATCCTACTTAAAATCGTAATTTAGTTGTGTATGGATTAGTTAATGCCTAGGTAGATGAGACGAATGAAGTTTGTTGAAGACTAGCATTGGACATATTATCATACTTCCATACCAAAGTAAATTTATCCCTGTAATAGGAAGGCCATAAAACAAAAGAAAATGAAAAGAAAGAACACAGAAGTATTATCAAATATATAAAACCATTCATACAGCCGCCACTGCAAACTCTCATATATGTGAAGAGCTTAGATTGTCCACCAAGAAATTGGTTGCCCTCTTCTCTCTATGAGGTACCTAAAATCTTGTCACCAGGAAAGGAAGCCAGCATGGCTTCCAATAAATTGGAAGGGGATAAAATTTTTGTACATGCCCCATTATTCAAGTGAACTGTTTTAGATAGCTAAAAATGTGAACAGTTACACTCAACTGTTATACAAATTTGTGTGTGTAAAATTAGGATAATATTTAAGAGCTTTGTAAAATTAGGTCTTGGACCTAATTCATGCCCCAAAAGTTAGCTCAAAGGGAGGAGGATTGCCCAAGCCTTATAAAGAGACCACCCATCTCATTGACTACCAATGTGGGACTTTTTCTCTTCTTTAACACCCCACCTCACGCCCAGGACTGGACATCTAGTGCGTGAGCAATTTTTAATTTGGGAGCCCAACATTGGGTGAGATGGGTCCTGCTCTGATACCGTGTGATAAATATAAGAGAAGAATATTATTGAATTGTTTTTTCTACATTATTAGACTGAGACCCTAGTTATAGACACTACATTCCAATCCTTTTCCAACTAGGATTCTATATGCTATTCCTATTCCTACTCCAATTCCAACAATATTCTAAATCAGAATTATAGCATACTAGTTGTGGACAAGCTTTTATGCAATTCATACTGTAAAAAACTCAATCGTGTGCCCAATAGATTGTGACAGTTCAAAAGTATCAGCATGTTGTATATAGAAACCCCAAAAGAAAAGCTGGGAAAATGATAAAGATGGGACGTTCAAATATATGCAATTGGCCTCTACAAGAACTTGTTCAAACTACTTCGGTTGAACTTTATAACTTACCCGCAAGCCAGAAGCATAATCTTCAGCTGCTCGAAGAAGTTCCACTAGCTGAACAGCAGCATCAAGTGCATCTGGAGCCCAGGATGGTGGAGCTTCTAGAAGTCCAAGAAGAAGCCTCTGGGTGGCACTTGGAGTAGCAATCGCATAGTATCTAATCCAGAAGCAGATGTTAAAAATCACTTTCCTATCTCAAAAGTTCTAAAAATAAGCTAACCAATGTTCTTACCGATGAAACAATCGTGCATATGGCTCAAGTGCTGGTAGCCCTGCAACAAGATGCTCATCCATAGGTGTTGTAGGAGGTGGAAGCAGAAGAGCAGGGACGGCAGCTGCAGTCAAGGTAGCAGTCTCATAACGAGCAACTTCTTCATCACAAACACTTAAAATGACACCAGCACCATTGGCAACTGCCCACCTCGGAGTTGAAGGGATTAACTGAGGATGCTTTCCAGAGCCACGAGAAGAAGCTAAGATAAAATTCTGAGTCAATAAGGTATATCACAATTCTAAAGTATGAACATTCTCTCAAAATACTATCTCATACTTCCATACCAAAGTAAATTTATCCGTGTAATAGGAAGGCCATAAAACAAAAGAAAATGAAAAGAAAGAACACAGAAGTACTATCAAATATATAAAACAATTCATACAGCCGCCACTGCAAACTTTCATATATGTGAAGAGCTTAGATTGTCCACCAAGAAACTGGTTGCCCTCCTCTCTCTGAGGTACCTAAAATCTTGTCACCAGGAAAGGAAGCCAGTATAGCTTCCAATAAATTGGAAGGGGATAAAATTTTTGTACATGCCCAATTATTCAAGTGAACTGTTTTAGATAGCTAAAAATGCGAACAGTTACACTCAACTGTCATACAGATTTGTATGTGTAAGTTTCCCACATCGAACAAATGTAAATATACAAAATGTGAAGTGTGACTGTTAAAGGCTTCATGCGTAAGAAATTTCTGTCATGTAATTTTCGGTTCTCTCATAATTCTCAAATGTTATCAGAACAAATTCAGAATCAGGTTGTTTTGTTCATCACCCTACCCTGGACGGTATAAGATAGCCCCTAGAGCTAGTGTGTGTTTATTGATTACTCTTAGGTTCAAAAGGGATATTGTTGCTACTTACTTGACCTTCGTCAATACATTAAGTTAGCTGATTTCACCTTATTTGAAACTCAAACCTGTTCACACTTTTCTATTCTAGCCATCTTGACACTCTTCTATGTTCTTAGTTACTATCCGCACCTTTTCCGCTTCAGGAACCTATCGGCACCTCTATTGCATCTCCTACATAGCGTCACTGCTCCTCTTACCATTGCAACCAACATTTGACACCAGGTCAAGATGATTTATACCCCCCCACCAATCGTTTTTCTTGTTATGGAACTGCTTCTTACAGAGTCCTCTGATGACTGTTTGATATGGTATTTGTTTTTCTCGTAATCATCATTTACCTATACTTTTTTGACTTGTCGTATTTATCATCATCATGTTTTGTTCTTGTATAGTCCTTGTTCATGTGCCTTTCTTCCAAAAGTCCATAGGCAAAGCTCTTTGAATTGAAGTTGGAAACATGTTATGACTGAGAAATAACTTCTTTACAACTTAGTAGCACTTGAAAATTGGTTCGTTTGCCTCCAGGAAAATTTCAATGTTCATTATTCGTACAGTACAAAATGAATGGTGGTCCAGATGATCAGGTTAATCAGCATAAGGATCGTTTGGTTGCTAAAGGTTATACACAAGCATTTCGACTTGACTACTCTGATAAATTCTCATATTTCTTCATAGAAATAAATATATTTCTTCATAGAAATAAATATATTTCTTCACATGAATCTTGAGGATGAAGTATATATGAACATGTTTCTAAGGGGAAAACTAATGGTTTTTCATGCCGGTTTTGGATAGATATTTTATGGTGTAAATCAATCTCCTCAGAGCATGGGATTGGTAGTTCTGAAGAGCTGTTGAAAATATTTGGCATGACCAACAATAAAGCACATCATTTTGTATCTAATTTACGTTATACTCCAGTCCATCTATATATTAATATTAGTGATCTAATGTTGATGATACAATAGCATAGACAGTGATCAAGATGGTCTTGCTAATTCGAAAGGACATTACATTCTAAGCTAAGGACCTAGGTATTATGGAGTAATTCCTAGGTATTGAGGCAGCTCAAACCATCAGAAATAGACATTTTATAGCATAGACATTCTCCCCACATTCTTGAGAAGAAAACCATGAATGATTTCAAACCTATATATACTTACGTATCCAAGTGTTAAATTTCTACCAGGTTAGGAGAAGTCTGTTACTGATCTGGAGAAATATAAGAGGTTAGTTTGCAACCAGATGCGCTCACAAGTGACCGAACCTGACAGTACCTTCCAAATGGATATTGTGAGTCAATTTTAGGATTCACAATGTGATTATTTTATAAGGTCATTACAAAATGTCTATAGACATCATTCTTAGTAATGTACATAGTCAAAATTAGGTAGCACATTTGTAGGAATCCCTCTTTATTTTCTTTCACAAGTTAGAACTTAATGTATTGTATTCATATCTTGCTTACCTGTTGGAATAAGACATTTACTTCCATTCGGTTACATGGTATCCGAGTAAGGTCCATCCTTGTTTGGTGTCAAATGATTTGGTTTCTACCGAAACTACACCATTCTTCTACACCCCTTCCATTTCTACAAGCCGGGGGAAGGAAGATGAGTGGTTAGTCTGGTCACTCATGATGTGATTGCACAACCAGGTGATGCTACTCTTCCATCTCCTAGTTGCTCTTTTGAGCACCAGTCGACTATTGCGCCTTCAGCACCAGCAAGACCGCCAACTCTGCCAACTGGTCAAGTTTATTCGAAGAGACAAGAGATTGATGATACATGTCCAGTTCCTTTGTCATCAGATCCTCCTCTAGAAAACCTTGACCTCCGTATTGTTCTTTGCAAAGTTACACTGACTTGCAAAGCCATACATTCCATTGCTAACTTTGTTTCCTAAGGTCCCTTATCTTCTATGTCTAGATCCTTGATTGTTTCTCTATACTCTATTTCTATACCCAAAACTGTGAAGGAGGCTTTGAATCATCCTGGATGGTCAAATGCGATGCTTGAGGAAATACATTCCTTAGAGGAAAACCACACGTGGGATTTGGTGGATTTACCAGACGGGAAAAAACCAATTTGATGTAAGTGGGTGTTCACAGTCAAAGTTAATCCAAATGTTTCCGTGGCAAGACTTAAGGCCAACTTGTAGCTAAAGGATATGCTCAGACTTGTGGGGTGGATTATTCAGACACCTTCTCTTCGATTGTCAAACTCAATTTTGTTCGCTTGTTCATTTCTCTAGCAGATTCTAAGAATTGACCTTTACATCAGTTGGATATCAAGAATGCATTTCTTCATGGTGATTTTCAAGAGGAAGTGTATATGGAGGAATCACCCATTGCCCAAAGGGAGTATATAGGCAAGTCTTATCATTTTGAAAAAGTCCTTGTATGACTTAAAGCAGAGACCTCGAGCTTGGTTTGGCAAGTTCGGTGAGGTAGTTCAGGAGTTTGGCCTAAAAATGAGCAAATGTGACCATTTTGTCTTCTACTGACTATCTACAGCTGGCATATCCTTCTGATGCAACCTTCTCCATTGAAAAGAATTGCTCTATCTTAAACAACCAAGATTTCAAGTCTTCACCTGAGAATTTGAGAAACTCCATCCTTGACCATCTAGAAAAATTAGAAGAGGAAGCGGGGAAATTTACCGGACTTCTATCCCTCTGCAGCCTTCCACCTGAAGGTCCTTCTTCATGTTCTAATGGAGTTCTTTCTCGCCTCTGCTCATCAGATGTACCCATGTGTTGCCGCAATTCATCCACCACTTGGTCCAATTTCTTCAAATTAGAAACTTCACTGTTGAGGGTTCCTACTTCTGCTAACAGTTTCTGCATCATTTCACGTAATTCACCCACTTCAGGGGAAGAATTCTCACCACTGGGATCGCCATTAACCCTACCCTTTTTCACCATTATTGCCAAGAATCGACTGGCTCTGATACCACTAATAGCTGAAATCAGGGATTAAGAGTAATCCGAGAATTCAATAACTACTTTCACGAAACTTTACGAAGAAGCTTCGAGAATTAGTAGCTTAAAAATAGAGAGAAAAGGAATTGAAGAAGAGAAAATAGCAGTTGGTATTATTGCTTTCTGATAGATCCTAATGACTAGATTACAATACTATATAAAGCATAAGCTAGACAGTTAAGGACTTAACCGACTAACTAATTTCTGGAATTCATGCTACAGTAGTAACTAACTTTTGGAATCTACAGTAACTAACTAATTCCAGCTCACTATTTGCAATACAATTGTAATACATGTATTAGTCGGGACTTACGCCCTGCAATACTTGTGCCAGCCAGCACGCCTAGGTGCGTTTTTAGTGCGCCTCGACGGGGGCTCGCCCAAAAAAAGGCCTTTTAAAACACTGCTCATAACTACCAACAATACATCCTTGAATCCTGCGAACTTTACATTGAAGAAATCTGAACACATCTGATTATATTGAAATGAGTCTTTCTAGCATATAGTGATTCTTAAATCTTTAAACATTTTCTTCCTTTTACTGGATGGGATCCCAAGCCCATATGCATAGTTTTTCTCTTTGAGAAGGAAAAAATTGGTTTTAATAAATTCAGAACTAAGCAAATCCCAAGACTAAATAAAAATGTAAAAGATAATAAATCCTACTGTCCAGTGATGAAGGAAAAGGTATTTCATACCTGTCAAAAGTCAAGAAAGGCCAAGGGCATAAACCCACCAGAAGACATCTTAGTCCTAACCGATTGGATTTTGCCTTAAAATTACCCTCAGTCCCCCTATATTAGGCCCCTAAAACCCCGTCATTTTTTGTTGCTTAAAACTACCCCCTAAAACTAACGGTTGACTTTTGGGGCTTTATAAAAATAACATGGCACTTCTCTATTAGTCAGGGGTTTATTAAAATTCGGGGAAGGTTGGGTTTATTGCGTGGGTTGGATACATTAGATGGATTGGATCTAATTTATTTTTTTGGCTCCACATAACCAATAAAGACGTGCCACGTGTTTTATTATAAAGTCCTACCAAGCCAACAAGTCAGCCATTAGTTTTAGGTGTAGTTTTAAGCTAGAAAATAATAGTGGGCTTTTAGGGGCCAATAGGTGAAAGGAGGATAATTTAAGACAAAGCCAATAGGTTTGGGGTAGTTTTGACCCTTTTCCAAAACCACAATAAAGTATTCAGATAATTCTAAAACATGAGCCCCAAAAGAGTCTGGAGATGATCTGCCATCTCTGAACCCACTATTGTAAACAATTGAGGGAAGTGGAATGCGCTACTCAGAAAACCCTACCCCATATACATAGTTCAGAAACACTCGCAGGGAAAAAGTTATAGTTAATTTACACAATTCAAATAAGTAAAGATTTATATAAGTAATCTAACTCGATTTTAAATTCCTAAATATTAGGAGTTCCTACATAGTTCAAAAACAAGGAAAAATTTAATAACTCAAATTTTAGTTAATTTCAAAGTCTTAAATGTTAGGGATTTAATTAAATGACAATTTTGTCCAGTGTGAAATCTATTTTTAAAGCACAAAAAGGTGATAAATATTTCGCACTGGGGTTTCGTGCTTTTACAATAGTATATACTAGGCTCTGACAATAGATGTGGTAACTAAAAGGATGTCAACAAGCTATCTCAGGTTTTATTAGCAAGGTCTGAGAAGACTTTTAGCCTACAACAGACACATTCATTCAAACAACATATCAGCAAGAATTTAGAGCCAGCGATTTAGAACTGAAAACTGAATGTGCTGTTCTTGAACACCATAAAACAGACATAAATTCAATCCATGAAGATCAATACCAGTTGATGGTGGCTTTAGTTCTCCAGCAGCATACTTCCCCATAACACCACCACACCTACATATACATGAATCACTTTGCTACATTAATAGCATGATAATGTAATTCTAACTTCCTATTATTCATCGATCTCTGTCCATGAATTAGTCTAAGAACATAATTTAACGAGGAAAATTCAGGTCAATGAAATGATATAAAGTTCTTTAACTTGAGAAGCACCAAAACAGATTAAACAAAATTAGCATCGGGACAAGGGATAAAAGAATAGATGGACCAAACAGCAGAAGCGAGCCTCGTGTTTGTGGTCCTATACATATGTGCTATCCATACTATTCAGAATGGGCACAGACATAAAATAGACTTGTATTTCAGTATGACAGGACAGCGATATATGGACGTTTTAATGGAAGTTGTTCAAAAACAAGAAAGATTCAGAAACCATGCCATGTGGGACATGGGCGATAATACTCATGCACTAGTATAAACAAATAAATAAACCAACCTTGGGAAAGTTTCTTGATTAAAGGTCAGAAGCTCTACCTTCTCTATGGAAGAGTTATTACGGATGTTTTTAAAATAAGTACTGGTCTGAAACTAAGAATTGTTGATTGGAAAAATTGGAAATATTTTCAAGAATTGAAGATAGAAGATTGTGCTGAACAAGAAGACCAGTTGTGGACAGGACAGTGCAAAGAGTAGTTGCAAATTCTGAGTAAATTTGGGACCGGTGGTTCAATATTTAAGAGGATACTATAGCAGCCTAACTATAGCAACTGTCAGTGCGTACAGTACCTGAGTTACTATTGTATTAATGTAGATTGCCGCACTGAACATAATTGTAGCACATTGAGTTACTGTAGATGAATTACTTTAGTTATGGTTTCAGCAACAAGACCGATTAAATGGTCGCTCTGACTCTTGAAGGAGACTGCTGCCACATGAAATCAGGTAACTACATAGTATTCTTTTTCGGAGATGAGGGTGAGGAGGGGCGTGGAAATTTCCGTGAACCAGTTCGGATTCATGTCGGGACACTCAACTACAGAAATTCATCCGGTAAGGAGACTGGTGAAGTAGTATAGAGAAAGGAAAGACTTACACACAGTGTCCATTGACCTAGAAAAGGCTTACGACAAAGTTCCAAGGGAGGTTCCATGAAGATGCCTGGAGGTTAGAGGTGTACATGTGGTGTATATTAGAAAGATGAAGGACATGTACGACGGAGCCAAGACACAAGTAAGGACAGTAGAAGGAGACTCGAGCACTTTCCAGTTTTGATGGAGTTGGACCAAGGATCATCCCTAAGCCCATTTTTATTTGCCTTGGTGATGGATGCTTTGACGCGACAAATTCAAAGTGAGGTGTCATGGTGTATGTTAGCAAATGACATAGTTCTGATTGACGAGACTCGTAACAGAGTTAATGCTAATTGGGATTTAGAGACAGACCTTGGATTCGAGAGGGTTTAGGTTGAATAGAACCAAGACATAATAATTGTTGTGCAAGTTCTGTAACGTAACATATGAGGCGATATGGACGTAAGGCTCGATACACAGTTCATCTAAAAGAGTGGACGTTTCGAGTATCTTGGGTCTATTATCTAAGGAAATAGGGAGATTGACGAGGTGTCACTCACCGCATTGGTATAAGATGGATGAAATGGAGGCTTGCATCTGGATTTTTGTGTGATAAAAAGGTGCCACCAAAAACTTAAAAGGCAAGTTCTACAGAGTGGTAGTAGACCAACTACTTTGTATGGGGCAGAATGTTGGCCAGTCAAAAACTCTTAACATTCAAAAGTTGAAAGTTGCAAAATCAAGAATGTTGCGATTGATGTGTGGACATACTAGGAGAGATAGAATTAAAAATAAGGATATCCAAGACAAGGTGGGAGTGGCATTAGTGGAGGACAAGATGCGGAAAGCGAGATTGTGATGGTTCGGATATGTGAAGAGGAGATGTCAGAATGCCCCAGTGCGGAGGTGAGAGAGGCTGGCCATGATGGTTTCAAGAGAGGTAGAGTTAGACCCAAGAAGTATTAGGAGAGGCGATTAGACGGGAAATGGTGTTGTTCCAACTCACATAGGACATGACCTTAGATAGAAGGTTTGAAGGACATGGATTAGGATAGAAGGTTAGTAGGTAGTAGTATGTGGGTTTGTCATCCGAAAATATTAGTAGTAGTACTATTGCCCCTGTAGTTTCGGGTCCTTCGTTTTTTGTTATTATTTTTTATCTTGTACTTTGCCTATCATTTTGTTGTAGTTATTGTCTTGTTACTATCTGTTTTTTGTTACCATTTTCTATTTTTCGTACTTCTATTACTTCTTTTTATGGACTGCTTTAAACTATTTTTTCCTTGAGCCAAGGGTCTATCAGCAACAGTGTCTCTACTTCTGAGAAAGAGGTAAGGTCTGCATACACTCTATCCTCCCCAAACCCCACTCTGTGGAATTATACTGGGTACATTATTGTGTTTGTTGTATTTTTTCGGAAAAGGACCAATATTATCGTTGAACAATTGCAAATATAGCACTTTTACCCTCCGTTATCTTTTGGAATCAAAAATGTCCTCGTTTTTTTATTGGGTCACAATTGCCTTCCTCACTAACATACTTCAAGCTTGGACAACAAACAGCATAAAAATAATATTTTTGCTGACATGGATTGCTCATTTGGGCAGATTTCTCAACTTTAATTTTCTTTTTTCTTTCTCCATTCTCTCTTCTTTTTCATTCTTTTTTCTAATTCATCCTTGCTAGTCTCCTTCTTCTCTTTCGGTAAGAGAATCCAAGCTAGAAATCGCTTCTTCACAAGCAATTTTTTTATAAAACTCTCCAAATTAAGTATCAATTCAAAATTCAATTCATTCTCCAATTTAACAGCAAAAGAAAGTGCAAATATCAATTAAGGAGTCAGAATGGCGGCTTACACGTTGAGTGTGGTCATTTTTAATCTAGCCTAATCTTATATGAGCGCACATCTATCTTAGCATCCGCATTTTTGTGGACTCGTCTTGGGGATATGCTAGACTTTGGAGGACCAATATTCACTCTCATACAACATCACTGGTCTTACAACCAGTCTAGAAACCTTGTCTTTCCCTCTGTGAGTATCATTCTACCACACAATTCTCCAATAGTAGTACTCCATTTCAACCATGCTATTATGATTCTGATGTAGATTAAAGTGGCACTACTTCAAGGAGGCCTTTCACAAGGAGTCAAGCTAAGGAGCTTCAAGCATTGCAAGATTTATGGATGAGATTTTTCAAAGGCTCCAACATAGAAGACTTGAAGATATTCAATATGTTAATTGTTCTACCATTTTAATTAGCTTGTCATTTTAATGAGAGGCAATTGAGTCTTTCTTAACTACTTTTAGCCCCTAGTATAAATAGTAGAAAATTAGAGTTTCATAACAAGTTTTGGACATATGGAGAATTGTGCCTCTTGTGATAGCTTGGAAATTTTGTTGCCTTCATAATAGCTTAGGTGCTCTTAATTTCCAATTATGTGATATTTTGGTTAGTTTCACCATTACATGTTTTAATTATTTGAATTTAATTGTGTCTATCCTCTTCTTTAATTCCCATCTTTCAATTTCTCTCTTATTTTTACTACAGGTAGCAGAGCTTTGGAAAAAGAATTATTCCTACAATATCTTAATCCTTGGCTAGTTTATATTCTGAAAATTCAAAACAAAAGAGGGTAAAATCAAAAAATAGTCATTGTTTCTGCTTTGGCATCAGTGTTACGTCGAATACGTCGAATCTCAATAGGGTTATGATTTGGGTTGAAATTTTCATCTAAAAATTTGTGGTTATCTCTGTGATTGAGGGCTGAAAAGTTGAAAATAAACACTGAGTTCGCTGGGCTGGAACTTGAAGAAGAAAGCTGAAACCTCCATTGAAACTTCACTAGAAGCTTGTGCGAGGATCTTAGACGAAGCCGCCATATTTTGTTGGACGATGAAACTGATTGTGAATCATCTTGTGGAGTTGTTTGTGTACTGAAACAGAAGAATGAGGCTAGGAAGTCGAAGAATCAGAGCGGAACTTCATTGCTCACCATTAACAGAGCTTTGAAGCTCATTTTCAAAATTTTGGATTTCCGCAAACGAGCTCCGTTACAAGTAAATATTATTGCGCTAAAGATTGGGAATATCGTGAAGAGTTCATAACTGAAATCTGGAATTGTTTGGGTGAGATTTTGAGGTGGGTTTTGGTTGAATTTCAGCTGCCAGCTGAAGGAAGGAGATGAACATGGCACCATTTCAAAAATAGCCAGATTTTGAGAACATAGCTAAAATCAGTAACTCAATTTTCTTCCCATATAAAATATACCTTACAACTTGTTTTTCTCATCTTTTTCTTGTTAATTCTAGCTAGTTTACTTTGAGCATAAGTTCATACTTAACGTTAAACTAGATCTTGTCTGGTTTAATTTTGTTCGTGCCAACTTGTTTCGTGCTTTTTTTTCTTTTGTTTCATAGTATGTTTATTTGTTTCCTTGTCCTTTCGTTTTTAATTGTCCATTTCTTAATTTACATAAACTTCACTCCATCCCAAAGAATTAGTATCACTTATGAATTATTTGGACGTTGTTGGCTTTCAACTATGGGTTATCCATGAGAGGAAAACGGCAAGAGTGAAGTGAGTTCATTCGAGGGTGACCTTAAAAGCCTTTTGGCCTTGAGTGATACACGAACTGAGTGACAAAGTGATGGATACATCAAGTGAGTGAGTGGTCAGAAACTTTTCTACCACTCTTTCTTTATTTTTGTAGGTACAATGATTCAATTGGAGGGAGAACCCTCTAGCAAAACGAAAATGATGCTTCAAAAACAATTGCATAAAATGAAACATGAAGGGGAAATTGGAAGGTGTGGATAGAAGGGTGAAAAACTAAGAAATAGCAAAGCAACCACTTGAGATCTTCAATCCCATTGGTCAACATAATGAGGGATCGAGCAAGACTCCTCCTGATACAAGTCCATCACATTTGGATGTGCAAGATACACTCTCCCCTAATGCTACTTTACCAACGGGGATTCGCAATCAAGCTACACTTCCACAAGGAGGAGGTCAACAAGCCATTAGACCTCAAATGAGAGCCTAACATCAACAATAAAACCTTGAAGAGCATGATTCTTTTAATGGTGCTAGTTACAACTATGGGGTAGACGATCGAGTTCAACATGGGAGGTTAGGTGGAAGAGGAAGAAGAGGAGGAAATGGAGGTTCGCATTTTGATGGTAGGGATATAATAGAAGGAATGATGATGAAGATCAAGGAATCAACATTATCAAGGTTACGCTTCCATTCTGCAAAGGAAGTAGTGACCCGAATGAATACCTTGATTAGGCAGTACGCTTGAGAGTCAATATACTCTCAACAATCTGAGTGATGCTAAGAAATTGAATTATACTATAAGTCACCTTGAGGGTTTTGCTTTTACATGGTGGGAGAAAATTGAAAGAGATGCTTTGGTGAATAGTGATTTTGTTACAAGTTGGAATGATATGAAGGGACATAATGAGAAAGGTTTGTGGTCAAAATTATGATCAAGATACACTCAAGAAGCTCTACATTCTTTAACAAGTAAAAGTGTAGAAGAGTATTATGAGGAGTTAGAGCATACTAGGCTTCGAGCTAATGTAAATGATGGAGGTGAGAAATTTTTCTTTTTGAGAAGGTAACTTTTTGTATGTATTAACCATAAAACAGTAAATGGGTTGTACACTTGTACTAAAACCTTATACATAAGTGAGTAGAAGTAAGCAATCCAATCTACCTTCCTAGCAAGAATCTAGTGTATCCAGGATAGAAATTGTATCTTCAGGGTATATTTGATTGCACCAAAAATAGAAAAGATTAATATAGTTGAGTTTCATTTTCTGGACTGTATTACTGTTGTTTTCAAAACACCAAGCATTCCTATCTCTCCAAATTGTCCACCAAATGCATACAGGGACCATTCTCCATCTGCCTCTATCATCTACGCCAGCACCATCTATTCCCAACTAAAGAGAGCTTTAGTGATCTTTTTAGGCATTTGTCCAGGCTATGACTCTGAGATTAATAAAGATCTTCCATAACTGATCAGTTATATTGCAGTGTAAAAATAGATGTCCCACTGTCTCCAATTCTCTCTCACATAAAAAACATCTTGAGCATAGAGTCCACTTCCTCTTGATTAGATTTTCTTGTGTAAGCACAGCTTCTTTTGGCAGTAACCATGTGAAACAAGCAACCTTGAAAGGTATTTTAGTCTTCCAGATATGTTTCTGGGGCCAATTAAAGCCTTTGATGTTGAGGCTGGTTCATTGTTTTATAAGTTGCATTAACTTGAACCTTCCACAGTTATGTCCTTGCCAATTCGGTGTGTCCTCTTCATTCTGTAGTCCTGTGAAGATATTCAGTTGTTTGAAGAAATCAATTATTCTATTCATCTCCCAATCATTCAAATCTCTTCTCGGTATCAAATCCCAGCCTTGAGGAGACCATATTTCAGCTATGGGTCTCTGTTGAGGTTGAGCTAGAGTAAATATATGAGCAAACAGATCCTTCAAAGCTCCATTCCCAAACCAATTATCACTCCAGAATGATGTCCTGCTACCATTTTGTACTCTTATGGAGACTTGATACTCTTAATTCCCAACTAAGTGATGTTTTGGTTAGTGTTAGAATAGGAATAGGAATAGTATATAGAATCCTACTTGGAAAGGGATGTAATGCAGTGTCCTAGTTGGAAAAGGATTATAGAATCCTACTTGGAAAAGGATTGTAATGTAGTGTCCTAGTTGGAAAAGGATTATAGTGTTAGTGTCTATATATAGGGTCTCAGTGTAATAATGTAGATACGCAATTCAATAATATTTTTCTCCTATATTTCTCACATGGTATCAGAGCCTTGGTGAGAAACTCGATCAGATAGGTCACAGTGCGTCAATTTTCGGTGACTGTCAGGGTTGATTTGCGTCATTGTCAATTTCTGTCAGTGTTGTGCTTCTCTTTTCCAGTAAGGTCGTGCCATCATTCCGACCCTACCCATATAAATTTTTCCAGATTTTGACCACTTTTTAGCCGTCAAATCTAATAATTAGGCGACCTTTGTCAGTTTTCCGACAAGATTTGTCAAGACCCCTTTCGATTTCTCAGTTCAATACAATTTTTGCAAACGTTCATCACTGATTTTGATTTAGTCCTATAATTAAGTCTGAAGCCTTAATAAGGAGATCAGACAATCAAACATCACAGTCCATGACGAATCGACGAGGGGAGGTCGTTTTGAAGATCTCTACCTAAGTGTAGTTATTGTAATAGGCTTGGACACACTCGTGAAATGTGAAATATGTTACTTGTGAAATATGTTATTCTTTGCATGGTCGACCACCCAAAAATGCTCATGTCGGAGTAAATACAGTAATTCAGGAGTTTGACATGATTTGTAGTGAAGTAGATCACTCTGTGTTTTATCAACATTCTGCTCCAAATTTATGTATTTATTTGGTGGTTTACGTTGATGATATTGTTATTACTGGCAATGATCAAGATAGTATCACTAATTTGAAGCAACATCTCTTTCAGCATTTCCAAACTCAAGACCTCGGCACACTGAAGTATTTTCTAGGTATTAAGGTTGCTTAGTCCAGATCAGGTATTGTTATTTCTCAACGCAAGTATGTCTTAGACATTCTTGAGGAGACAGGAATGATAGGATGTAGACCCATTGACACTCCTATGGATCCGAATACTAAACTCCTGGAGAGTCACTAAGTGATCCTGGAAGGTATAGGCGTTTAGTTGGTAAGTTGAATTATCTCACAGTGACCAGACCTGACATTTCCTATCCTGTGAGTGTTGTAAGTCAATTTATGGATTCTCCCTGTGATAGTCATTGTGATGCAGTTGTTCGCATTATGTGATATATAAAGTCAACTCCAGGTAAAGGACTACTCTTTGAATATCGAGGTCATGAGCAGATCGTTGGATATACAGACGTTGATTGGGCAGAATCACCTTGTGATAGACTTTCTACATCTAGATATTGCGTTTTAGTATGAGGTAATTTGGTGTCCTAGAAGAGTAAGAAACAGAGTGTGGTTGCTCGATCGAGTGCAGAAGCAGAATATCGAGCAATGGTTGTAGCAACTTGTGAGCTAGTTTAGATCAAACAGTTGCTGAGAGAACTTAAATTTGGAGAAATCGGTCAGATGGAACTTGTGTGGGACAATCAAGCGGCCCTTCATATCGCATCAAATCCAGTGTTTCATGAGAGAACTAAGCACATTGAGATTGATTGTCACTTTGTCAGAGAAAAGATACTCTCAGGAGATATTGTTACAAAATTTGTGAAGACAAGCGATCAACTTGCAGACATCTTCACCAAGTGCCTCACCGATCCTCGTATTTATTACATCTGTAACAAGCTAGGTACTTATGAATTGTATGCACCGGCTTGAGGGGGAGTGTTAGAATAGGAATAGTATATAGAATCCTACTTGGAAAAGGATTGTAATGTAGGGTTCTAGTTGAAAAAGGATTATAGTGTAGTGTCTATATATAGGGTCTCAATGTAATAATGTAGATACCCAATTCAATAATATTTTTCTCCTATATTTCTCACAGTAAGTTTCACCATTACATCTTTTAATTGTTTGAATTTAATTGTGTTAATCTCTTTTTAATTTTCTATCTATCAATTTTTGTCTTATTTTTCTCTTCTTGTTTCACATCAGGTTCTACGTGTAACATCGTATATCATACCACTTAAATTGTGCCTACATATCGAAATTGTTTGCATTTAGGACCGCAATCCCATCAAATCTCGCCTCAACTTCACTCTTCTTATGTTGTCTACATTTTTTTCATAGTCGTAGTGTCCGGATCAGCTTGAGTGCACTTCCATCAAAGCTTGCACAAATGAGAAGAAATCACACAGTGTTTCTTCCTCCGTTGGAATTGAACCTAAGACCTCATGATTCTCAATCCATTTCATTGACCACTAGGTCATACCCTTGGGTGCCTTATGTTAGCAAAACTTGCACTGTGTATATTCTGTCTTCTTATACAATTCTACTTATCCTAAAACTCTTACCCTAGAGTGATTCTCCATAGTTCAAGCTTTTGATTGACAACCTCGCTAGTTTCGTCAATATCTGCAGTATCATATGCAAAAGCATACACAATGAGACATGATGAAGTTAGCTAGATCGTCCATAACTTGGGTAAACAAGAACGGGCTCAATGTCTCCACAAAAAGCTTCTAGAGAAAGTTAAGGAAGCATGCAACACTAGAAACAATAAGAATAGGAAATTATATGAGGTTTTAATTATTGTTAACGATTAGTCGTTCATTTTGATGAAATTGAAACATAATGAAAAAGTCAATGTGTATGTAGACACACTGCACACTTACCAACGGAAGTAATCACTTCTAATACCTAGAGGTGCCGCGAGCAGTATATCAGTAATCCATGGAGACAATGGCCTCAGCGTTTTCCTCTCATGATGCACTGAAGGCATACTAGGTTTGCTATCAGCAGATTTACTTGTTGAAGCATGGATTCCTCCGCTGCTTCTATCTGCTTCGCCACCCTGTTGCACAACTTTGTAGATCGGGCGGTTGTAATGTGTCAAAATTCGTAGGATCTCTCCACATGCAAGAGCCCATTGTTCTGAATATTCTTTCTGCATTTTGGAGCAAAGAATTAGTATGAAAGACTCCTCTTATGCAAGAACTAGAATGTTTGCTAGAAAGACCATTGTATATTTATTCAAATTGATAGTTCAAGATTCTGAATACCTCATTGCTTGGGCAAACCAATGATATAAAAGAAGCGAAAGGTGGACAACTTTTATCATAGTCCAGTGTGCCATCAATGATGCATGAAATAATTGGAAGAATTACAGCATGCCCATGCTCTGGGTGGTGAAGAACAAAAGTTGCTGAAAATCCAAAGCAATTAATCAAAAACAGATAAAATCAATAAACCTCACAAATAGATGGGATCAATAATCTTATGCTGAACTTAAATCATGGTTATCATCTGGATTAAAGATTATGATACCTAAAACATCATCAAAAAGTCGGTTTTCCTTGGATGGATAGCGGTTCCGTATCAGCTGCCAAGAAAATACACATTATATTAGATTTCCAGAATATTGAAAGCATTCAACTTGTTAGAGAAAATTATGAAGAAAGAGAGAGCTGTTGGGAGGATAGTTTCTGATGTAACTACATACCTCAGCTATATCTTCAGGAAATTGTTCTGATGTGAACTGACCAAAGTACTCAACATAGGCAGTAATTTGATCCTACAAAGAGAATGAAGAAGGTTGTTGTGACTGACGATACAAATACCAGAAGATAGAAAACAAAAGGAAAAACAAATATCCTTCTTTAGACATTTAAATGTTCAAGAAGATAATGCAATTACCACATCTATGACCTATTCAAATCTAAACAAAAAAAAAAATGCAAGGTCATTATGCAATGAGAAGGAGAGATACAATTCTCGGAGGTATTTATCATTAACCTTAACAGTGGTTTAATCCCCTGGCTTTACACCCTTCAGGAGGAAAGGCCTCTCAGGTGATGGCCCTTTATCCATCTGCCATCTCTCAGAAAGCGTGTACCTTTTTCTTTTGGTCTCACCTTTATTGATCAGGCAGTGCATATACATAGAATGGTTTGTTTTTCTTTCATGTTATTCCTGGCAGATATTACGCAGCAAAGACACCCTCAAAAGCAACTTGTTACTTGTCCACTCCACTGGTATGGCTATCGAAATCGTGAGCATCGGCATGTAGGTTCCAGATTCAAGTGGTAGTATCAGGCCCTTTAGCTATTGTTCTTGAGAAATGACCCGCAAGTGCATTACAGACAATACTAATCCTATTTTAAAGTGTACCTCTTTATACCTACTAAGAAGTAGGGGGTGTAGTTCCACTCACTCTTAGAGACAAAACAGTAACATCACCAACTTGCTAGACATACAATAATAGTTACTCCCTCCGTTTCAAAAAGAATGACCTACTTTCCTTTTTAGTTTGTTTCAAAAAGAATGACCCTTTCCTTTTTTGGCAATACTTTAATCCCAACTTTCCACCTGGCATGTTTAAGACCACAAGATTAAAGCACATTTTGGTACATTTGACACAACTTTAATTTATGACCACAAGATTCAAAAGTCTTCTTATTTTCTTAAACTCCGTGCCAAGTCAAAATAGGTCATTCTTTTTGAAACGGAGGGAGTAATAATCAAATCAAGACTGATAACAAGCTTTCAAGCACTGCAACAATATCCGGAGCATATACTGAATACACCATGTATAAATTGTTAACAGAATTATCAGGCTTCCTTAGCCATACCATCCTAGGTATAAGTTAGTAAGATCTAATAAATGAGAAGATGGAAAGCAATCAAGAGAAAATATAAAAGAGACAGTTAAATCTCAGTGATTAGATCCTTCCAGAAACTAAAAGATAATCACAAAGTACTGCAGCATAATTGCATGTTTCAAGTCCTATCCAATCAGATCAGACTTTCTCCTTATTATCATATGTGGAACTACCTACTTCACTATGCTCTTCTTCTTTTGATATAAATAAATGACACCCTTTCCACTGTTTCCAGAATTTGTGATTATACAATAAATTACAAAGAAGTAGACCACCCCCGTTGACACCTAAATGCGGCAGATACTTACGAATATATGGTCTTAGAATTTGCATATGTTCAGGAGATCTGAGTTCTCTGGTTACCTAATAGACTGTTTATAGTGGGATACACGGTGAAGATGATGTTGAGGACATGAATAAGTATATAAAAATATGCTTTCTTTAACAGTTTTAAGTTTTTGGATGAGATGGTCACACACATCAACATGATATAGAGCAGGAGACATGATATAGAGTAGGCAGAGGTCTAGGTCCTAGGTTCGAGTCTCATCACGACCCATCATCTAATAGAATTTTAAACGTGCTTGGCTCATTAAAAGGAATCAAGCCTCACACGTGATGGACGTGTTAAAGACATAATTAAGTAAATAAAAGTGTACTTGTGTACTCTCTTTAGCAACTTAGCTTTTAGATGAGAAGGTCACACACTTTAACAATAGTGTACTCTCTTTAGCAGCTTGTATTTTAGATGAGAAGGCCACACACTTCAACAATGAACAAGTAATAGCTTTCAGCAAACAGATCCCCCTAAATAGACAGAGAGAGATATTTGAATGGTCATATATTTACAGTGCAACAGAATCTCAAGGCCACAAACATAAGATTAGAGGCCTTCACAAACACAAAAGGTAAAGAAGATCAGCAAGTCCAAATGCTCCACTTGTCAAACATCTCAGGCTGTGGCAGTGAATATTCAAGCAGCTGCGGAGCTTTTCTAATAGTAATAAACTTATTATTCACAAAATCAGCCGTAAGCATCGAAATATACAAAGATTTTTTTATGGATAAGGTAATGAATGCCATTAAAAGAAGGGCCAAAACATGCCCGTATACAAGAAGTATTCTAAGAAAATAGAAAACCTTACGAAAAAACACCTTACAAAAAAGACATGGTTTTCTACTAAAGTTATGATGGATTACTCCCTACTTTTAAATACGTACGGGTCAATGAAGTCCAACAAATTTTCAAATGCATGTACACTGTGAAAAAAAGAAAAAGAAAAAGAGCTGTAGACTTTATGCTTTATACTGTGTACAGCATCAGATCTTTCTTCAAAAGATGTATAATTCATCTCCCTCCAAACAGTGCAAAGGATGCAGAAAAGAACTGTCTACCAGATTGACTTCTTTACCTTCATCCAGCTTTATAAAGTAATTTGGTATAACCCACATTGCATACTGGCTCCAGAACAAGAACTACACTGATAGCTAAATGAGCAGAAAAACAGGTATTTAAGGGTTTCTTTGCACTTTGAATATCTGGTGCAAATGTTAAAACCCTTTTTTATGTAGGTTAACTTGTGTATGACATGCCTTGTAAGTAATACTCGAGTAAAGAAAGCAACTTTTAAAGGTGTTTTGATTCTCCAGATTATTTTCAACACCTTGCTTCCTCTGTTCTGTACGGATTAGAAAATTTTAGCACAACTTCATTGAAAACTTGCCTTCCCTTCCTGACTCTCAAATCATAGAGCATCTAACCTTTAAAAAATCAAGCTGGCCAAAGAATTAGGATACCATCTCAACTTCCAAATCTTGTAGGTCTTTTATGTGAAAGAGAATAGAAAATGAGAGGAACTCGGCTTGATTATTTCCTCAAGCTATTGGGGTATAAATAACTATGTTTACATGTCCTAAAAAGAAAAGAAAAGCAATACAAATCAATATCTAATTACAATAGAAGTAAATTTAGCTACCTTCTATATTTACATATGTTCTAGAATATTCACAAGGATTCTAACACTTCCCCTCAAGCTGGTGCATGCAAATTATATGTACCAAGCTTGCTATATGTATAACTTGTTTTATGACCAGCTAGGGACTTCGTGAATATGTCTGCAAGTTGACCATTTGACCGCAAAAGAACCTTGTGACGATGTCTCCGGAGAGCATCTTCTCTGACAAAATGAGAATCAATTTCTATGTGTTTGGTCCTCTCGTGGAATACTAGATTCGATGCAAAAGAACCTTGTGACGATGTCTCCGAAGAGCATCTTCTCTGACAAAATGAGAATCAATTTCTACGTGTTTGGTCCTCTCGTGGAATACTAGATTCGATGCAATGTGAAGTGCAGCTTCATCATTGCATACAAGTTTCATTTTTTAATATCTACAATCTTCAACTCCTGTAGTAGTTGCTTGATCCACATGAATTCAAATAACGCCACTGCCATAACCCGATATTCTACTTCTGCACAATATCTAGTAACCATATTTTGTTTCTTACTTTTTCAGGACACCAAAGTTTTCCTAACTAGATCCAAAAGTGGATCGTCTGTCAGAGGCTGACCCCACCAAGTCTGCATTTGAATATCCAAGAACTTTCTCATGTTCTCGATCTACGTGAAGTAGTCTTCTTGCTGGAGCAAATTTTATCTATCGAAGAATGCAAATAACTGCATTTCAACACTGAAGAATCTAAGAATTGACTTACAATACTAACTGGGAAGACAATGTCAGGTTGAATCACAGTGAGATAATTCAACTTTCCTATTAGTCTCCTATATCTTCCAGGATCACTGAGAGGCTCTCCCAGGCCTGATGTAAGACATGCGTTATGGGCCAACAACCACATAAAACAATTACCTTTGTAAAGGTCTTTAGGCTTCCAAAATTGTTTACATGGCCAACGGGAAAAGCCCCCCCCCCCCCACACACACACACACACACACAAAAAAAAAAAAAAAAAAACCAAGCAGATTTTATGTATCAAAGAATGCAAATAACTGCATTTCAATGACTGAGAATCTAAGAACTGACTTACAACACTGATCGAGAAGACATTGTCAGGTCGAATCACATGAGATAATTCAACTTTCCTACCAATCTCCTATCTTCCACTTCCAGGAGGATCACTGAGAGGCTCTCCCAGACCAGATGTAGGACATGGGTTATAGGCCAACAACCACATAAAACAATTAACTTTGTAAGGGGCATTAGGCTTCCAGAATTGTTTCCAAGGCCAACGGGAAAAGCCCCCACCCCACCCACCCCACACACTTCCCCATTGAGAAGCCTTCTCTACTTGTTCATTGAAAGACACCATCTCCAAATCTTTCGAGGGAAGAGAAAACCTGGGAACTTTCCCGGCCAAACTATTTCTTCTGAATCAGATGCCCTAAATGTTACCAGTCCAGCATTACTAGACAAGAAAACCTGGAGTATCAGTAAAACTATAAAGATCATGATACTTATCCTTATAGGGTGAATTCTCCAACTAAGAATCCTACCAATACCTTGTTTGTTTTTATGTCATTGCCTAACTTGATTTTTGTATTGGCTTCAAAGGTGGCCTTACCAGTGACGGCATTGCGCAGAACCTATGAACCAAGGACTTTGACTCTCACACTTGCTGGAAATTAGCCTCCTCCATGAACTTTCATCTTCCTTTCCATACCTCCATAGCCACTTCATACACAAACTACTATTGTCTATCTGTAGATTTCTAATGCCAAGACCGCCCCTTTTTTCTCTGTATCTACCTTATACCACTTCACAAAATGAATAGACCTCCTATCTTTATTCCCATCCCGTTCAAGGTTTCTCCCGATTGTATTTAGCTTCTTTCTCACACTTATAGGCATATCTAGAGACATGAGATAAGTGAGTAGCAAGTTAAGGACACGATTAATGAGAATCAGTCTACCTCCCAATCATAGATATTGTCTTTCCAAGTACCGAGCCTCATGTGGCACCTCTCCTCAATTTTTTTCTACTTGTTTTGATTGTATCTCGCTCCCTAAAGGCATGCCCAAATAATAGGTAATTCCCCAATTTGACATCTTAGAACCTCCTCTAACCTTTTAATATCTTGAACCTCATTGACAGCATACATAGAACTTTTTTCCAAATGTATCTAGAGTCTCGACACTACTTTAAACAATACTAAGATAGCCCTTAGGTATCTTATTTGTGATTCTTCAGCTCCAAAAAACAAAAGAATGTCATCTACGTAAAGAATCCAATGGAGAACATTCTTCAGCTCCAAAAAACAAAAGAATGTCATCTACGTAAAGAATCCAATGGAGAACCTATTGGTTTTTTGTTTTTTTCTCCTCAGAAAGATGATTGACAGAGAGATCCTCTTTCTCCCTTTCTCTTTATCCTAGCCACAAAAGGGTACAATAGCATGATGAGGGTGGCTATTTATTTATTTTTTTAATCAAGTAACAGTATTTTCATTCATAAACATGACCAAATCGATCGTATCCCGTGGATTTAGTCGAGATGCGCGAAAGCTGGCCCAGACACCACAATTATCAAAAAAAAAAAAGATCAAAGCACTACAAAATATGAAGCTCTACAAAATTCACCCAATCCTCTAAGCAAGAAGGAACTTTCTAAAAAAAAGTAACAGTATTTTCATTCATAAACATGACCAAATCGATCGTATCCCGTGGATTTAGTCGAGATGCGCGAAAGCTGGCCCAGACACCACAATTATCAAAAAAAAAAAAGATCAAAGCACTACAAAATATGAAGCTCTACAAAATTCACCCAATCCTCTAAGCAAGAAGGAACTTTCTGTTTACACCAGAAGAAAATAAGAGAGCGGAGACTACTCTTCAATTGCAAGAAACTCGACTCTACACCTTCATAAGCTCTTCTATTTCTCTCTCTCCAAACTACCCACATTAACGCTATCGGAACCATGTTCCAAGCCCTTCGTCTTCTCCGCCTTCTCCCGCTCTTCCAACTCAGCATCAGATCTTTCACAGTTCTTGGCATTACCCAAGGAGTGTGAAACCATCTAAACATATCCCACCATAATCGCATGGTAAGCCCGCAATGTAGAAGGAGGTGATTCACATCCTCGCCCGTCTCTTTACATATGTAGCACCAACTAACGCAGACAAACTTCCGCTTTCTAAGATTTTCGGCCGTCAAAATCAACCCTCTAGTGGCTAGCCAAGTGAAAAAACGCACTTTCCTTGGCACACTTTGAACCTATATTGCATTACATAGAAACTCAACCTCCTCCCTAATCAAAAGTTTCTCATAAAAAGACTTCACAGAGAACACTCCATTACTTCCAAGACCCCACTGCCACCCATCGGGATTATCCGTCAAATTGACTTGCTTGTGAAGAAGGTTTATCAATCTCTGGAACTCACTCACTTCCCAATCTTGAAAATCCCTTCTAAATCTCAAATCCCAAAAAGTCTCTCCACCTTGTGAGTTGTGACCTCCTAATTTGTTGAATAGTCAAGTCCCTTTGGCAAGATATTTTGTACAAACTCTGGAATTCATCTTTCAAAATTATATCCCCACACCAGTTATGGCCCCAAAAAAATACTCTCCTCCCATCACCAACCTTGAAAGAGATATTTTCCACGAAAGAATCCCATCCCTTCATGATATTTCTCCAAAGGCCGCACCCGAAAGGCAAAACAATATCTCTAGTTCTCCATCCCCCATCCCTAATCCCATATTTATCACCTATCACCCCCCCTCCACAAAGCTTGTATCTCCACCCCGAACCTCCACATCCATTTGCCCAATAAAGCTTTATTAAAGACTTTTAAATCTTTAACTCCTAGTCCTCCCCATTTTTTAAGAGATATGAAACCTCCCAACACACCAAATGAAACTTCTTTGCCCCGTCCGCTGCATCCTAAAGGAAATTTCTCTGAACGTAGTTGGAGCAAGACGCAAAGATAAGTAGTAAGTGGGAATGCTAGAGAGTGTGCTCTTAATAAGCACTTCTTTCCCACCCTTGGACAAATATCTTTTCTGCCACCCTGCTAGTCTCTTCTCAACCCTTTGAATAACCGGATTCCACACAGTGAGATCCTTGTTCTTAGCACCTAATGAAACTCCAAGACATGTAGTCGGAAGAGCCCCAACCCTACAATTCAAAACTCGAGCAAGTGATCCAATATCATTCACCTCCCCAACAGGAAATATCTCACACTTTTTTAAGTTAATTTTAAGTCCTGACACCACCTGAAAACAAGTGAGAATTTGGCCTAAATAATCTAGTTGGGTCTCAACAGCATCACAAAAGACTAAGGTATCATCCGCGAACAACAAATGAGGCCCTGATATTGTCCCTTCATCCCCAACCGCCGCATTGAAACCCTTCAAGTAACCCCCTGAAACAGCTTTATCCATCATCCTGCTCAAAGCTTCCATAACCAAAATGAACAACATCGGTGATAGAGGATCCCCTTGTCTCAAACCCCTTGATGTGCTGGCTAATGACGACACATTTTACGCATTTAACTAAGAATATTCGTGAGTTTTTAGGCAACTGTTGGTAGTTTTGATGTCTTTTCATGTTTAAATTGCAGGAAATAGGCCCAAGAACACAAAGGAGTAAACCTGTGCTAAAATGTTGTGTGACGGCTCAGCTGACGAACCGTCAGATTTTTGCCGAGCCGTCACACTAACCGTCAGGAGGAAACAGAAGCAATGATCCAATGAAGCTAGGTGACGGCTCAGCTGACGACCCGTCAGGGCCTTGGCGAGTCGTCACTACAGCCGTCAGGCCGAGGCAGAATCCAGGACCCATTGAAGCCAGGTGACGGCTCAGCTGGCGAATCGTAAGAGCCTTGGCGAGCCGTCAGGCCAAGCAGAATCCATGCCAATTTGAAGACATGTGACGGTTCAAGGTGACAAACCGTCACGGGGGTGGCGAGTCGTCAGGCGAGCAGTCAAGGCGGAGGCGGCAGTCCGATTTAAAATTTAAACTCCCAAATTTCTGGAGCCTATAAATACCTAGTCTAGGGTTTAGAATAGGCATCTCTGGAAAAACTCGTGTAAGGGTTTCGAAACACTACTTCTGGTATTTTTATCAAGAATTGAAGGTTTGTAAGACTCCATCTTTTAATTATGAAACATATTGTTTTCATGTTCTCAATCACCATGAGTGGCTAGAAACCCTATAACTAGGGTTGTGGAACCCATGGCCAAATAATGATTTTAGGGTTAACGTTTGTATGAATTTGTTGTATACATGCGAATGTGATGTTATTCCCTTCGTCTTAACATCCTTCTAATGGTTGCAAACATTAGAATCAACACTAGGTTTAACTTGCTTGAAATATGAAGTTAAAATCAGGAAAAGAGTTTAACAATGAGGATTCGGAGTTTCTAACCTCCGTCTAATGAGTAAATGCTCTAACGAGATTAATCAACTTGGGATGTAAATTGAGTTTATAATTTTCATCACTTTAAGTTCGAAAGAATTAAAGGGATAGTTACCTAATCTGGTTGTGAAACGTTTAGGTAGACATTTGAGTTCAATTGCCCGACACTCACTTGTATTAAAGTAAATTCATTATAGGCATTAGCCCGACAATAATAAAGAGTCATGGTGAACACAATCCTAGTTCGTCTTCTCTATTGATTATCATTTCGTAATTTTAACACCCACTGCTTAAAACAAATTAGACATTGAGTCAAGTTGATCGAGCTTCCAAAAAATCCGCATGGGTTACCATTACCAACACTGAAAATCTCACCGAAGAAATGCAAGAGTAGATCCATGTCCTCCGCTTCTCCCCAAATCACATTTGAAGCATAATGAAATTTAAGAATTTCCAATTCACATGATCGTATGCCTTCTCAAGATCAAATTTGCACAACACACCTGGTACTCCTTGCTTTCTCCTAGAATCCACCACTTTGTTTGCCACTAATGTTGCATCTAGAATCTGTCTACCCTCCACAAACGCATTCTGTGAAGTAGAAAGTCTCATCCAACACCTTTTTGAGTCTGATAGAAAGCACCTTAGAAAGAATCTTGTAAATGCTTCCCACTAGACTAACAGGTCTATAATCGTTCATGCTCGTAGCTCCCTCCCATTCAGGAATAATAACAATGAACGAGGCATTCAAACTTCTTTCAAATTCACCACTATCTTGGAACTCGACAATAGCATCCATCACATCGGTTTTGACGATATTCCGGCAATGCTAAAAAAAAGCCAAAGAGAAACCACCTGGGCCGGGAGCTTTGTCACCCGCACAACACTCCACTGCTCTTTTCACTTCCTCCTCCCCGATTGTCCTCTCCAACCACTCACCCTCCTCCCCTCTAATTTGACTAAACCCTAAATCCCTCACGGTAGGCCTCCACTCCGCTTTCTCTTTAAATAAGTTTTCATAAAAATCTACAACTGCCCCATCTACTTCCTCTTTCCCTACATGGCACACCCCATCGACCTCCACCGATTCTATAAAGTTCCTTCTTCTATTAGCTACTGCCACCCTGTGAAAGAATTTTGTATTAGAGTCCCCCTCCTTCAACCATAACGCTCTTGATTTTTGCCTCCAACTAACCTATTGAGCCAACGCCAAGTCAGCTAACTCATATAAGAGGCATTAAGGTAGGCAACCTTCCGGGAGAAGAAGTACAGGTGTGTCATTTATCATTTGCTTTATGCAAATGATACTGTGATTTTCTATGAAGCTAAGGCTGAACAGATAGCCTATATTAGGATGACCCTAATAGTCTTTGAAGCTGTCTCAGGCTTATCTGTTAACAGGAGAAAGAGTTCCATCTTCCCATTAAAGAGGTTCCACATCTTCAAAGTCTAGCTAATATTCTGGCTTGTAGAACTGAACAACTTCCCACTATTTACTTAGGAATGCCTTTGGGGCACAGCCACAAGGAGCTAAGTATATGGGATGGCATTATAGGAAAAACAAAAAAAACTACCTCACAGAAAATATATCTCACTAGGTGGGAGAGTTAATTTGATAAACTCAGTGTTGGACTCTTTACCAACCTATGTTATGTCATTATTCCCTATTCCAGCTAAGGCGGAGGAAAGGCTTGCTAAGCGGAGGAGGGATTTCTTATGGCTGGACAATAAAGAAGGCAAGGATATGCATTTGGTTAAGTGGCAATCTACACAACTCCACAAGAAATCTGGTGGACTTGGTATCCGAAATCTGAGATTACAGAATGATTGCATTTTGATAAAGCGGTTATGGAGACTTACTATAGAGGAGAAATCACTATGGAGAGAGGTGATAGTGAGCAAATATGGCCTGGATGGTAATTGGTTCTCTAACATAGTTCACAATACTTATGGTGTCTCAGTTCGGTGATCCATAAGAAACTTATGGCAAAAATTGAAGAGTAATATTATGTTCAAAGTAGGCAATGGGGCTAATATTTTGTTCTGGAAAGAGAATTGGATTGGTCTCACTTCCAGACTTGTTCTCTCTGAGTACCAATCCAAATGGAAGAATAGTAAAGTTCTGGTCTCCACAAGGTAGGAATCTTTCAGAAGGTTCCTGAATGATTGGGAAGTGGACAGAGTAGCTGATCTCCTTCAGATTTTGAGTGGCTTCCAAGGACTATCAGCAGAGATAGATTCCATCAAGTAGAGGCATTCCAAAGATCGTAAGTTTTATGTGAAAAATTTGTACACAAAGGAGTCGTAGGAGCAACCTGGAGGTAAGAGAGGACCTTGGAAACAAATTTCGAAGAATAGGGTGCCTACCAAGGTGAAATGCTTTTCTTAGCTGGTAACAAGGAAAGCTTGTCTCACACAACAGAGGTTGAAAGGAGAGGTTTCCAGATTGCATCATGGTGTTCCTTGTGTAATGAAGCTGAGAAGACCAATAGCCATTTGTTCTTGCACTGCACAATCACAAAACAAATATGGGCTTTATTCCTGGGCTTCACACTGACTGAGTGGGCTATGCCGGAACATACCACTGATTTGTTGAGTTGCTGGATAAGGAAAGGGGGAAGCAAGAGTCAAAAGAAGTGGTGGAGCATAATACCATCTTGCATTTGGTGATCAATCAGTAAATGCTTTGAAAATATTGCAAATTCCATTGAAAAAGTAAAATGAAATTACATGACTACCTTTTATGTTTGGTGTAAAGAGTAAGGGTTAGAAGTAAGTGCATAGTTAATAGATTTCTTAGGCTCTTTGTAATCTACTAGATTTTAACTTTTTCTCTTTCTGTTTGTTTGTGTTGGAACCAATTTTTGGAGGTCTCCAGCATGTCCTTGATGCCCTTGATGCTGATAAATGCAACTTCACCTTTATCCAAAAAAAAAAAATTCAACCCCAATGCTCCTTGAAATGCATGGCCAAAATCCTCTGATCCATCCTAGAGACGTAGATTTGTGAAGCATTGAACTTAAACCCTCCATGGCCAAGATAAAGAGAAAGGAAGATAGGAGATCCCCTTGTCTTAAATCCCTAAAAGTCGGGAAGAAGCATTTAGGTGACCCATTGATGATGACGGAGAATCTGACAAAAGAAATGCAGCTCTCAATCCAATCAACCCACTTAACCCGAAATCCAATGTCTCTCTAAGTCGCCTGAGACCTCAGGTTCTCAACCCACTTCATTGACCACTAGGCCATTGTTACACACACATAACACAACAACAACAACAACAATATAGTCATTAAAAGAGTTTTGTTCGGGGGAGATTATTCTTTTAATAGTTTTTATGATATATTATATTAGTTTTTTTTCATATGTTGGTTAATTTGACCAAACCGTATTACAGTATTATGCCTCTTTTAATATACTTCTCTTTATTGTATGATTTATCGTAGTTCAAGGTCTGCAGTTGTCAGCTTCCGCATGATGCCTTGTTATTTCGACCCCAACAAGAATGGCATCTAAGAAAGGTGAAGCGCCCAACCTATGCTGCAGGTAGCTTTTACAACTTGAGCGCATCTGAAGCGCACCTTAAATAACACTATAAATAGGCAAATATTTTAGGCAGCTCCAGTTGGAGTACAAGACATAATTAAAACTAGAAAACAAAGACGTACTTGAAACATTCAAATCAAACTATACCTATTTCGATTTGGTTATCAATTTGCCTCTTAAAACCTGGAAACTAAAAGCAAGGGTAACTAGCAAAAACCAACCAAACCGAATGAACGTCCACCTGAAGAGGAATCTATTTGGACTTTTTAAATTCAAAGTCATTAAGCATACAAAAAAGAATTACTAGCTATTACACTGTCTAATTATTGAGATTGCTTCACTATTATATGGCATGGGTAGGTCCATTGTAACTTAAAGCACTCTAAGATGCATTATTTTCAATATATCATGTTTGGGATAGAGTTGTCTTTCTTTCTATGCACTGCAAAAGTAATAGCATCTTTTATTATCCCTCCAGCTCAGGCATTGATGTTGGACTGAGAAATTCTCTTGCTATTCTTCTAGCTAATCATTATATTTTCTTTTCTTAGAACTGGACAAATAAATATAGTGGTTAAGCAACTCAAACTAAACATAGATGACAAAGTTTTCAAAGCTCCCTCTATGATTCTCTCCAGGCATTACAGGTGAGAGTAATGACATCAGTAATGCATGGCAAACCCATAGTGCAGTTACGTTTGTCCACATGAACAAAAAAAATAGAAACAATTAAAAGAACTGGTGTCCAGAAGTATGATAAATTGTAGTTAAACCCAAACTAAGCAATGAAAATAAATGAATAATTTGTTGTTAGAAAATGATCACACCTTCCGTTGTTGTGCATCTTGAGGGGGGGGCCAAAATAATGAGGAGAATTGAAGGCCATCAATCCACCTCTCGCATGTAGCGGCCATATAACTGTTGTCAATCCAAGAATTTTATCGATATGAGAGGATGCTCACAAGTAAGGCCATCAAGTATCACTACAACCATTCCCGATCTAGGATCCAAAGATGTAATTTCAACATCTAGGATCCTAGCAAAGGATGGTCCAGAACTTCTAACGAGCAAAACCACCTCAGAGCTTCATGGTATCACTGAATTAATATGCAGATTATGGGAATATAAATTTCCCTAATTAAATAGTAAGCAGATACTAACTACGACCTACGACTATTTGTCCTGCAAAACAGAAAAAAAAAATGATACTCAAAACTGTTAGACAGATGCACAATAAAATAAGCATCTTCCAAGAGCTAAAAAGAAGGTTTATTAGTTTGATCAAACCAAGCACAAAAGTTGCATGTGAAAGAACTCTTGGAGAGTTGACATAAGAAATCTAGAGGGAAAAATTGCTGTTTGATAAATTAAATTTTTCTTTCAATGACGACATCATTGGTGACACAACGAAACATAAACCAAAACTCTATTAAAAGTAAAACATCTGAGAGAAGTGAAACTGGTAAAATAAGGGAATATGTAATTCACGTAACAGCCCATTAAATTGGAACAAGCAAAATTCGTTTAACTTGCCAAAGAACTTATAAGGAAAAATTAATATCAAGCTCAACAAAGAATTATACAACAACTACGCCTCAATTCCAAGCTAGTTTGGTTGGTTGTATGAGTCCTCAATATCATAAATAAATTTTGTTTACGTCCGTAATATTTCAATACTCCGTACTTACGGATTATCTAACACTAAGGGTTCTCTAACACTAAGGATTATCTACCCTCCCCAGATTTGTTAACAAATTTTTTCTCTTTATAACAAAAAACGAATCTTGAATAATAGATACTCCTATGATTTAAGCTAAAGCCACATTATTTCACTTGAATTCACTACTAACTAAATAAACAAAATAAAAAATCAGAGCTTTCAATAACCCTTAGTCATTTTTCACACTTGCTAACCAATTTCATTATAAACTGCGACCAAAGCGAGAAAGTAATAACAAATCAACAACAGCATATCTGTAGAAATAGTAAATTCCATAGAGAAACGGAGCTAAAAATACAAATAATTAAACGAAAATACAAAAAAATTATAGCAGAAAAATAATTAAAGGAAAAATGAATACCTGAAAGGAGAAATTTTTCCGGAAGGAGATTGTTTTACAGCTTTTGGATGAAGGAGAAAGTAGAGAGAGAGAGAGAGAGAGAGAGAGAGAGAGAGAGAAATGAGAGAGAAGAGAGAGAATACAGAAGGAGAGAAGAGATCTTTAGCTGAGTTCTCCCTCTTCCTTCAGATTTGCAGACGTGGCAATGAGATATTTTTCTTAGTGGCCATGTGTCATGTGATTCGGCCTACCATCTACCATCCATGACATGTATGTGCTCTCCTGAGTCATCACATACATATGAGCATGCATGCCACTTCATTTTCTATTGGGGAAAAGAACATCAAAATCACCCTAAACTATACACAAAAAGTTGACTATACACTTAAACTATTGTGATGATCTATTACACATTTATATTGCTTAAAAGTGAATTTATTTTCACTCTAGAAGTTGATGTGGCACAAAAATAAAAATAATTAAAAGAGTCGATTTATTGAAATTTATTTATGTTTTCTCTATTTTTTAAAAAATTTCACACCTTTTTATAATTTTTTTTATTCATCACTTTCCCCTCTCTCTCTTTCTTCTCCAAAATCCACGATAAATCCACCATTTTCAACATTTAATTTCAGATAAAACTTCATTTTCTTCATTTCCTTTTTGTCAATATCATTTCAAATCTTCATACATTAAAGATTTTATTTAATTTTTTTTCTTTTTTCAAGAAACATCATATGATTAAAAAAATGACACAAGCTACAATAATCAATGAATTACAAATTAAAGAAATATAGCGTTGTAGACGAAAAATCATTGTTTCATGGGAAAATTGTTGATTTTCCAATAGTTCTTTATTGAAAATTTTTTATTTTTGGCAAACTCAATCCAATAGAGTAACTATCACCTCTTTAGTCTTAAAACTTTGATAAGAAATAAGACAGATCTAAAAGAAAAGAAAAATGAGGTATTAAGAAAAAGCTAAAACTGATGATAATTTTGTGGTGGTACTATGTAGATATTTGGTGGTGGATATTGAAGAAGAAGAAATTAGAGATGGTGAAATGAATGATGATAATGGTAGTGGTGGTTGCTTTAATTTTGGTGAGTATTAAAATCTATTGGGTGGTTTGGCCACGACATGGGTTTGGCCTAGTACCGGCTAGGTGGGATTAGAGGATAGGGGGGACAGGTCATTAGTTTTGTCTCAACAGTTTAAATTTATTTATTTTTTAGTTAAAAAGAAGTAGCCGTTTGAAGTCGTTCAACAGATTTTTTGAGCCAAAAACAACTATTTAACTCGAATAATTAGTTGATGAAATCCAAGTCTCGAATTAGAGAATGATTATATCCCTTTATGAAGGCATATAAGTTTTCATGTGCAAATCCGACTAATAAAATTTATATTCGACATATACAATAAATTAAATAAAAGTCTAAAGGTAATAATAAATTAAATTAACAGTAATTTAATTTATTTGATTAGTATCTGAATTTTACGTGAAGGAGTTAAATAAGATTTAATTGTTGAAGAATTCAAAATTGAATTAAGGAGTGTAGTTACAAATTTTTAGTGGGTAATTTATTATTTATTATGATAAAATTAATTTGAAAAAAAATAAATTAATTTAGTATAGAAAATTTCATTAATTGATTTTGTGGTGTTGTACCTAAAGAATTAGGATTCAACAAAAAAAAAAAAAAAAATCTCTCGGTGAAAAAAGAAGACCTGTCATTTATCTAGGCTAGCACAACTGAAACATGTGATTTACCGAAAAATGTGTAGAACAGGTCCCACACATTTTGGGCTGGGTTTTGGTGGCTTTACTTTTTTGCCCTCCATAACAAAACTATAAAATTATCTTTTCTTCTTTTTTATGTATGAAATAAATACATATTTATCCCTCTATATATCAAATATTTTCAAACAACTCTCCATGCTCATTTATCTTTCAACTTTAATTTTTTTTCTCTGTTTTATCTTACTTTGATTTTTTTTATTTTATTTTCTCTTCTTTTCTTTTTTTTTAATTTTTCTCAACCTTTACTTTTTTCCTTTTTTCTTTTTCTCCTTTCAACTTCTATTTTTTTTTTTTTTAATTTTTCTTTGATTTTTATTTTTTCTTTTCTCCTTTTTTCTTATTTTTTCTCTCAACCTTTAATTTTCTTTTATTTTTTATTTTGATTTTTTTTTTTTATATTTTGATTTTTTCTCAACCTTTTTTTTTCTTTTTTCTTTTTTCTTTTTTTCTTTTCTTCTCTCAACTTCTATTTTTTTTTCTTTTACTCTTTTTCATTTTCTTTGATTTTTTTTTAATTTTATCAACTTTCATTTTACTTTTGTTTTTTATTTTTTCGTAACTTTTATTTTTTTTCTTTTCTTTTCTTCGATTCCTTCCAAACAACAAGTCACGTCCCATAGGCAAGAGTTGACACTACCACATTGTGTCTTGATTTATGAGATGTTCTATTACTCTTGCCTTAGAAGCAAGACTTAACCTAAGGACATTCAAACAATAAGCTATGTCCCATGGTCAAGAGTTGACACTATCGCATTATGTTTTAACTTATGAAATGCTATATAACTATTGTCTTAGAGGCAAGACTTAGTCCAATGACTTTCAAACAATAAGTTATGCCCCATGGGCAAGAGTTGACACTACCACATTGTGTCTTGATTTATGAAATGCTCTATAACTCTTGCCTTAGAGGCAAGACTTAGACCAAGGGTTTTCAAATAACAAGTTATGCCCCATGGGCAAGAGTTGACACTACCACATTATGTTTTGACTTATGAAATGCTCTATAACTTTTGTCTTAGAGGCAAGACTTAGTCCAATGAGTTTCAAACAATAAGTTATGCCCCATGGGCAAGAGTTGACACTATCACATTGTGTCTTGATTTATGAAATGTTCTATAACTCTAGCGTTAGAGGTAAGACTTAGCCCAAGGACTTTCAAACAGCAAGTTACGTCTCATGGGCAAGAGTTGAAACTACCACATTGTGTCTTGATTTATGAGATGTTCTATAACTCTTCCCTTAGAGGTAGATTTTAGCCCAAAGACTTTCAAAAAACAAGTTATAGGCCCCCATGGACAAAAGTTAGCATTACCACATTGTGTCTTTGAATTATGAGATGCTCTATAAGTCTTGCCTCTAAAACTAGACTTAGCCCAAGAATTTCCCAAAAAAATAAATTACTCCTCATGGGCAAGAGTTAACACTATTTCATTATGTCTTAATTTATGAGATACTCTATAATTCTTGCCCTAGAGGCAAGACTTAGCTCAAGGGTTTACAAACAATAAGTTGATGTTCTATAAATCTTTCCTTAGAGACAAGACTTATCCCAAAGGACTTCCAAACGGCAAGTCACGCCCTTAAGTTTCCTTTGATGTCAAAGAAAGAAGATTTTTTTTGCGGATTATCCAACTTTCTATTCATTAGCAAAATATAATAGAACCTGAGAAAAAAGAAAAAAGAAAAAAGAGAAGGAAAAAAATAAAGGTTGAGAAAAAAGAAGAAAAAAAAGAGAAGAAAAAAAATAAAGGTTAAGAAAATAGAAAAAAGAGAAAAAAAAAAAAGTTGAGAAAAAAAAATGAGAGGAAAAAATAAAATAAAAATAAAGTTTAAGAAAAATTTAAAAGAATGTGAAAAGAAAAAAACAAAAAATAAAAAAATAAAGGTTGAGACAATGAATTAAAAAAGAGAAATGAAAAATAAATAATGTTTGAGAAATAAAAGAAAAAAATAAAAAAAAGTTGAGACAAATGAATTAAAACAAGGAAAAAAAGAGAAAAGAGAAAATAAAAATCAAGTAATAGTAAAAAAGAAAAAAAAAAGTTGAGAGACAAATGAGCATGTAAAGAGTAACACAACATTTGAGGTGTAGAGGGGCAAAAATGTACTTGTTGTATACATAAAAATGAAGCAAGGCTAGTCTTTAAAGACTTTTCTTATGGGGGATAAAAATACAAAGTCATCCACTATGGAGGATATTCCATGTAATTTTCTGTCATTTGTGTCTATAAATAGGGTTTAATTTAATTCTACCATTGAAGACATATGATTTATGGAGAGAAATACTTGCTTATACAAGTATTACATAATTTAGAGATTATTCAGATAACATAACAAAAAATTCTAGAAATTGAGGGTCATCTTCTCGATGATCTTTATCCTCTTGATAATCTTTGTTCATACTTCAAGAGAGTTTCAATTTATATTTTTTGTATTTCGAAACTGTTAGTTGTTTAGACTTTAGACAACATGTAAACTGTTTATTTAATGGCTTCCGGGAATTTATAGCATGATGTTTTCCAACAATTGTTATCATACCAAAAAAAATAAAAGTAAAAACAAATTATTATATATAAATAATAACATTAGAAGTTCTCTAATAAATTTTGAAACCTGTCCTCGATTGGTAATTATCATCTATATGAATTTTTTCTTTCATTGTGTATTATTTTTAGCTAAGTAGCATTGATACCAAGCATTTATAGGTTTTTGCGATCATTTCCTTCCATATGATTTTAGGTCTATCTCATCTGCTTTTTAACTTCTTTACAAATCATAATTTTACACCTACGGGCCGGTGCATTTATGCATAGGTCGACACAACATATGCCTAACCTTTCAAGCGGCCTTCTTACATTAGATCCTCAATGCGTATTATTTACACATTCCGATGAATATAATCATTTCTAATCTAATCTGATATGACCACACATTCAGTGTGTAGCATCTGCAACACTTATCTTGTGGTTATGTTGAACTTTAACAGCCCTACAATATATTAACTACCATATAATATTGTCGATCTTATAATTACTCTATAGGACTTACCTTTTGCTTTGATAGGCGTCTTTCTATCACATAACACGATAAGAAAATACATTTTTTTTATTTTGCTCATTTCCCTCCTCCTTTCCTTCCCTACTTCCTAGTCCCCAGTACATAAACAAGAGACAACAATTACTGATGAAAATGGTCTCCACATGCTGAATAAAAAATCCAAATGGGTTAGTGATTGAATAAAGAAGTGCTATTAGTTAGATGGAATTGTCCAAGATAAATTATTTGGAACTCTTGAAGCTGTCAACCTATGAGGCCATAAGCCTATAACTAATAAAGAAAGTGATTAAGGGCCCTAAGCATGCTTTTAGTTTAATACTACTAATAATAGGGGTAACAATAATTCAAATAAACAAGGGGAGACATTGCCAAAAGGACAACTATTAATCCTGTTTGCTGTGACAGACAATTTTATATATGGTTAATTAATTGCATTAATTAAACACACCATAATATGATTCTTTTTCGGATATATTTTTTTATTTTTAATTGAAATCAAATACATGAGATGCATCTGAACTCGAGTTATATTATAGGGATGGCTACTGTAATTAACCCTTATATATATTTTGGGTTGGAAGATTTTGGAGTTTAAGCTTCATAAGAAATAAAGAGCAATTTTGGCATGTTCAGCAAATTTGTTTGTCCTTTTTTTTTTTTTAATATCCTGAAGTTAATTAAATCACCCTAAACTGGAATATTTTTAAAGTTACTGTTTAGTGGGAAGATTTGGTCCAAAAGTCCATATTCAACTCAATGAATCCTATTTTGGGATATGTTAGCAACAATAATTAATTATAAGTAGAATAATCTGATTTTTTTAAAAATGACCTTTTTCAGATCTCTTATATGTAAAAATGAAAATCTCTTATAAAAAAGACATAAAACTGAAAAAAAGAGGTTGGCTAGAAAACCATTTTATAACACTTTCACGGGGACATTCATTGTCTATCAGAAGTACCAGTTCTATCACATAAAGGTAGCGGTAAGATCTGTATATATCATATCTTTCCCAAATATTACTTATGAAATTATGTTGAATGTGTTGTTATAGTTGTTGTGGGGAGTCATTCATATTTAAAGACAAAAAAACATTCTTTTATTTATCTAGTATCATGCAATTTCTTAAAGTGTATTTAAAGTTGATATGACTTACTAATATTGGCTAATGCACTAATTAGTGCTAGTCATTATCATGCTTTTTACTACTCTTTTTTTTAAAAATAAAATAAAATCAACATTAGGGAATTTCTTTTTTTAAATGATTGGGATTGATTGTGATGGTTTTGGTTTTTCAATCAGTAGGATGAGTAAAAGAAATATATATGAAAATTTAAAATTTATTAGTTGTGAAGAAATAGATTTTGCACCTTACAAAACTTCAAAAGGTAATTTATGCCGTGAAAATTTATTCAAGGTCATAATTTTTAACATTCACTGTTGCGTAAGCCGAATATATAGAGTGTGATTAAGTCGCAATTACTATATCTAAAGTTAGCTATATAAATAGTAAATGAGAGAACAATAAGAGAACAACAGAAATTTACGAGGTTCGGCAAAATTTTATTTTTTGCCTACTCCTCGGACACAATCAACTACATTTTATTTCACTCCAAAAGAATACAAGTGAAATACTACAAGAGAGAAAGGAGATTCAAATGCCTTCAAAGATGAGAAGGCAAGTGAGAGAGGTTGCTTACAAATGAACTAAGTGCCCCTATTTATAGAAGTGAATTCTTCCTCTTGATGTCATCAATGACATCATCATCTTCTCGATGTCATCAGTGACATCATCATCATCTCGATGTCATCAGTGACATCATCATCACCATCTTGATGTCATCAGCGACATCGTCATTACACAAATGTCAAAGTTCAATGTGTGAAATCATTTAATGGTAGTCAAAGATTTCGACTATACGTTGAACTTGGACATTTCTTCCTAAAGAAGAATTTCCTTTTTTCAAACGTTCACACTAGTTCTAGTCAAACGTTCACATTAGTTCTAGTCAAACGTTCACACTAGTTCTAGTCAAACGTTCACACTAGTTCTAGAATCTTATCAAATTTAACAAATCTCCACCTTGGCAAGATTCTCCATTTTCAATCGTCTCTCAGCAACAAATTTTGATTGTGTCTTCAACCTTAATCTTCAATGTTGAACAATGTTGATCAAGTTCAAACAAAGTTGAAACATGACCGCAGTCACCACTTTCGTCAGCATATCGACAGGGTTATCTGTAGTCTGAATTTTCTGCATTATGACTCCACCTTCTTCTATAATGTCTCGTACAAAATGATATCGAACATCAATGTGCTTCGTCCTTGCATGATAAACTTGATTCTTTGCTAATTGGATAACACTTTGACTATCACAAAATACTATGATGCCTTCTTGTTCAATACCAAGCTCTCTAAGCAAACCTTGAAGCCAAATTGCCTCTGTCACAGCTTCCGTAATTGCCATGTACTCTACCTCCATGGTAGACAAAGCAACTTTTGACTGCAAAGTAGATTTCCAACTAACTGGTGCGTTTGCTAAAGTGAAAACGTAACTAATAGTTGATCTTCGTTTGTCCAAATCACCCGCATAATCTGAGTCACAATATCTAACCATATGCTGACTATCCTCCTGCTCGAAAATCAAACCAACATCTACAGTATTACGAATATACCGTAGAATCCATTTCACAGCAACTTTGAATCCTTTTGGCTGAGTCATGTAGATTTCCTCTTCCAAGTCTCGATGTAAAAACGTAATTTTTACATCAACTGAACTAGTTCCAAATTCAACTGTGCTACCAAAGCCAACAAAACTCTAATGGAGGAGTGTTTTCCGACTGGAGAAAACACCTCATTATAATCAATTCCCTCCTTTTGAGCATATCCTTTGGCCACCAATCTTGCTTTGTAGCAAACACTTTCTTGGTTAGGAAATCCTTTTTTTCTTATCATATACCCATTTGCACCCAATTGCTTTGTTGCCCTTCGGGAGATTGGCCAAGCTCCATGTACGATTCTGATGAAGGGACTGCAGTTCTTCATTTATGGAAATCCTCCACTTATCTTCTTCTGAACTTTGGACTGCATTTTATAAGTGGTAGGAATACCATCAACTACAATTGAGGATGCACAAGCCACTATATCCATGAAACGAGCAGGATTTCTTATTGTTCTTTTTGGCTTGCTTGTTGCTATTGATTCAAGTGTTGGTTGAGGTTCCAGAGATGGAATCTCCTTTTCAACTGGCTCTTCTTCCCGAGGAAAATCTTCTACTGTTTCCTCATTTTCTTCTTGTGTTGGAAAAATTAATCTCCCCTCAAACTCTACCTGCTTTGAAGCACCATTAGTTTGTTTGACATCTTTACCTATTACCTTATTTGTCAAGGCAGATTCATCAAAGGTAACATCTCTGCTGAATATAGTTTTTCTCGTCTCTAGACACCATAATCGGTACCCTTTGACTCCAGAAGTAATCCCCATAAATACAACCTTCTTTGCTCTTGGATCCAGTTTGGACTCTCTTACATGATAATATGCAATTGAGCCAAATACATGCAAAGAACCATAATCTCCAGCAGGTTTTCCATACCATTTTTCTAATGGTGTCTTTCCACCAATTGCGGCAGATGGTAGACAATTAATGAGGTGGCATGCATATGTTATTGCCTCAGCCCAAAATTCTTTGCCCAAGCCAGCATTGGACAACATACATCAAACCTTCTCCAGCAAAGTCCGATTCATGCGTTCTGCCACTCCATTCTATTGTGGTGTATTTCTAACGATGAAGTGTCTGGCAATACCATTTTCTTCACAAATCTTCTGGAAAAGATCACTTTTGTATTCTGCATCATTATCTACACGAAGACACTTGATCTTTCTACCGGTTTGCGTCTCTATCAACGCCTTCCATTTGAGAAAAATTTCCAACACTTCATCTTTTGTTTCAATTGTATACACCCATACTCTTCTGGAAAAGTCGTCAACAAAGGTTACAAAATAGTGTTTTCCACCTAATTAAGGTGTTTTGGAAGCACCCCAAACATCAGAGTGAACATAATCCAAAATACCTTTAGTATTATGGATAGCAGTTCCAAATTTAAGCCTTGTCTGTTTCCTTTAACACAATGCTCACAAAACTCCAAGTTGCACATCTTTAATCCTTTTACCAATCCTTGATCTGATAAAGTTTTCAAGAATTTTCCTCCAGCATGCCCCAAGCATATATGCCACAACCTGGTCATTTCTGCCTCCTTATCATCACTGGATGTTGCTGCCGCAGTCCCAATAACTGTACTACCTTGATAGTGGTACATGTTATTGCTTCTTCGAATTTCCTTCATTACCACCAATGCACCGGAGCATATTTTCATCACCCCATTATCTTCAATAACTTTGAACCCCTTTGACTCTAGGGCCCCTACAAAAATGAGATTTTTCAAATCCGGTACGTATTGAACATCTATTAATGTTCTGCTCAATCCATCATGGTTCCTTAATCGGATGGAACCAACACCATATGCGGTAAGAGGATCATTGTTTGAGGTGTGAATAACTCCACATTCTCCTTCTTGTAAATTTAGTGAACCAGTCCCGATTGGGACACATATGATAGCTACAAGCCGAGTCCATCAACCATACTTCAGATGATTTGGATGGCTCTTTTGTAACTAGTGAGAAATCAGAGTCGTCACAATCAGCTACATTTGAGTCCATGCCAACCTTTCCGTTGTTTGGTTTGGCCTTATTTTTCAACTCTGGACAATCTTTCTTCCAGTGACCTTTTTCTCGACAAAAGGCACATTCATCTTTGCTGGGTTTGGATTTTGACTTGGATCTTCTTTTCTTTGTTCTCATTTGATCTTGAGAACGACCTCTTACAACCAATACTTCTCATTCTCCTATCTTGTCTGATTTCTTCTCTTCTATGGCAATATCTAGTCCTTGTTGAAAAAGGACATCAAAAACTTCGCCTTGCCACATCCCGAAATGTCCTGATCCGTCAAAGATTTCAACTGCAAACTTCGCATTTGACACAACTCTTGTCATGAGCGAAGATGCCAATGTTGACGTATTATTGACACCCGATGTGGAATCTTCAGCTTTCTTGTCTCTACTACAAATACTATTTGTTAACTAACTGTACCGAAGACCAAAGTAATTCTTTTCTGATGTGGAAGTTCAGACTGTGCTGCAACCACAGAGCATACTCAGATAGAACCTTGGCTCTGATATCAATTGTTGCGTAAGCCGAATATATAGAGTGTGATTAAGTCGCAACTACTATATCTAAAGTTAGCTATATAAATAGTAAATGAGAGAACAACAGAAATTTACGAGGTTCGGCAAAATTTTATTTTTTTGCCTACTCCTCGGACACAATCAACTACATTTTATTTCACTCCAAAAGAATACAAGTGAAATACTACAAGAGAGAAAGGAGATTCAAATGCCTTCAAAGATGAGAAGGCAAGTGAGAGAGGTTGTTTACAAATGAACTAAGTGCCCCTATTTATAGAAGTGAATTCTTCCTCTTGATGTCATCAATGACATCATCATCTTCTCGATGTCATCAGTGACATCATCATCATCTCGATGTCATCAGTGACATCATCATCAAAATCTTGATGTCATCAGCGACATCGTCATTACACAAATGTCAAAGTTCAACGTGTGAAATCATTTAATGGTAGTCAAAGATTTCGACTATACGTTGAACTTGGACATTTCTTCCTAAAGAAGAATTTCCTTTTTTCAAACGTTCACACTAGTTCTAGTCAAACGTTCACATTAGTTCTAGTCAAACGTTCACACTAGTTCTAGTCAAACGTTCACACTAGTTCTAGAATCTTATCAAATTTAACATTCACAACCATTGTTCCCGTGCATAAAAATGACAAACTTAAAAGATTTCATTCAACTCAATGACATAGATGGAGTCGATGACAGTACACATCGACGATGACTAATAAGGTTTTTGCATGGATTGCTGCCCTGGTTTCAAAGTGGGATCTTTAATCTTTGTCTTCAAATATGATGATATTTAATTTTTATTTCTATTGTTCATCTAAGGAAAATGTATGGACCAAAATATCCTTATTTATGACATAATTTCAATAAGCATAAGTTTAGAGAATTTTTGTTTCGGTTGACATTAGTTCTGTAGAAAGAAAGTTATGTGGCATAAGTTGTGTGGTGTTCCTATAACCTGATTTCCCTAGGCATAAGTTTAGAGAACTTTTGCCTTTCTCGGCATGTAAGTTCTGTTGGAATTTAGTCTTACTTTTTACGGCATAACTTGTGGGTTCTAAAACTAACGTTTTGCCTCTATATTGGCATAAGTTTTCTAGGAACTAAATTATTCCTTTTACAACATTAACTTGTGGATTATGAACTGAAATTTTACCTCTGTCGGCACAAGTTTGTGGGAATTAAGTAGCATATGTTGTTATGCCTTTTAAGGCATAAATTATGTTATATCATTGTACGAAAATATAAACTTACGTCAAGAGAAAATTGTAATTATTTTGGTGTCTAGAGTATTTTTTGCCATCTTATTTTTTAATCAAAATGTTGAACAACAAAACGTAAAGTTCATCAAATATAAGGACAAAAATTAAAAACAGCTCAAAATAGAATTATTTGTGCGAATGACACTCAATAATAAGCGAATTTGATTGCCATGGTTCCCCTAATAAAAAAAATTAAGACACTTAAAGATAAACCAAAAGTTAATAATTGAAAAGTCGAACGATCCAAAATAAAACTTGCAAGAGAATATATTCCACCAGAGTGTAAACAAATCACAATCAACAGCAAAATTTGCTTTTGCAACTCTCAACTTGCTTGTTTTTTAATTAAAACCAAAAAAAAAATGAAAAAAGAAACATGCTTTCTTTTATTTTTACAGGGTAATCTGTTATAATGAAATATGAAAGCACTAAGAAAAGGTAACTCTTGATACAACTTGCCTTGGCAGTTGGACAAGTTGGTTCACTAAAATATTTCCATTTTGGAGGTATATATAACAATACTAGTCACTACAGATCAACAGTGTTGTTTAATCTTTCTTTCGTTTTTTTTTTGTTTTTTTTTTTTTGCTGAATTTTCGACTAAACTAATTTCGATGAATCTCTAGCTTTATCTAGTTATCATTCATTTTTGCTATTGGATTCTGTCTAGTTAATTTGCCTTGTCAAGTTTAAAACATGCATGCAAATTAAATAGAAGTCGTACGTGTTGAATTCACTAGAGAGCTAGGTGACGTAACGTGCATGAGTACATACTTGCTAAATATATAAGTTTATGACGGTTTAAAATATGTTGAATTTTTGGGTGTGTTCGGTACGAAGAAAAATGGTTTCCATTACAAAATATTTTCATAAAAAAAATGTTTTCTTAGAAAATAATATTATTTAAGAAAATAAATAGATTTCTTACTTTTTTTTATATGATAATTAAGCATAAAATATTATACTAATTGAATTTGCATATCATCTAGAAAAATGTTATGGGAGTTGAGGGTGGGGGTAGAGTGTTGTGGAGGGCCAAGGGATATGATGGTGACGTGAAAATGAGGTGTGTGAAGGGTGGAGAGAAACAGGAATGTCACTTGTGAAACTCGTATGTATTCCCTGCTTCCACTAAGGACGTAACTATTCTTATTTTCAAGAAACTTAGTCATTATTCTTATTTTCAAGAAACTTATATTTCTAGAAAAAATATTTTTCAAATTTTTTGGTGCCTATTCATGAAAGGGTATGCCACTCTCTATAAATACGTACTTTACCAGTTAAAAGATTATCACTTCAATTTCCATAACATCACCCATCGGCTCTTCATCACTCATCTTCATCTGAGGCTTTTTCTTAATCATTTTACTGTAGATTCCATTAAAAGAATAGTTCAGAGATTTAGAATATTTTTGGATCTTCTATTTAAATATATATTAAACATAAACAATTGAATTATATAATTGGTAGTAAAATAGCGCATTGAATTATGAAAATACCTTTGTTATATAGTCTTATAGACAACTGGGGCACAATGTATTTCCCAACAAAATGACTTTAGTTTGGTTCCAGTTCGAGACGACATTTGTGCCGGACGCCAGTATAGATTCAGGATGTGTCCGATATGAAAATGTTTTTCATAAAAAATATTCAGGAAAATAAATAGATTTTTTTACAAAATTTATTTTTTTTGTGTTAGTAGATAATTATAAAATATTATTCTAAAAATACTTATATTATAATTTAGACAAATACTAGAGTATGGGGTCGTACCTGGATGGTGTGAAGATGTAATATGTTGGAAGGTGGGAAAACCACAATCACTGTAAAATATCACTTTTAGAGTTTGTTTTTTCTATTTCTATTAAGAAAGTAATTTTTTTTCTTATTTTCTCAATAATATATCGTAATGCATAAATTGCTGAAACTTAAATTTGCGTATTGCAATTGTTTTTGTAGACCACCCTTTAAGAGGATTGTGGAAGGGGCTGGCCAAGAAAAAGATACGTAGAAAAAAGGGAGACAAAGTTTGAGGCAATCTAAAGGCAACGGGCAGAACAAATATCTACCCGAGTTCTGAGAGGCATTTGAAGTAAGATAAATACAGGGGAAAAAGGCTAAACTTACTCCTCTATCGTGAAAAATTGATTAAATATATCTTTCGTCATATTTTAAAGATAAATTTATCCTTATTGTTATATTTTGGGGTCAAATTTACCCTTATTATTAAGAAACTTTTCACGTGTACTCTTCTTTTAATAAAAAAGCCCAAATCAACGTTAAATACCCCATTTTTTAAAATAAAACACACCGTAATCTGATCCGTTCGATCCGATCAGATCCGACCCACAAAAAAGACACAAATAAATATACCTCTTCCTTAGTTTTGTTGGTCAAATTTTTCGAACGAGATTAGGCCACTGGATATTTATTAGTGCATAGCTCGTGAAAAATGAATTAGCATCAATGCAGACACAAACAAATATACCCCTCCCTCAGTTCATAGATCTGTATCAGTGCAGTGCTCATGAAAAATGGCACTTAATTAGTGGTCAAATGCAACAAATTAGGCTCATTGAATATTTCTCTGAATGATTGAGTTAAGAGGTCTCCGTATGTGTCAATCATGACAACTCTTTATTCTTATGTCTCTATATACAATTTGAATCTATATAAAGTTTTCATCATGTCATTTACTCAAAAAACTTATCAACTGATTCTAGAATCTAAATGCATGTAGAACTGCATACAAAATTTTGAAATTGGAACAGGAATAAAGTTTGTACTAGATATTTTTGTAGATTTTAGTTAATTGATCATATTCAAACCTTCATTAATGGATGAGCTTCAGTTTGGATAGAGGAGAAACAGAGAAGATATTATTTGGGAATGTGGAATGAATGAAAAACTGGCAAATACAATGAAGCAGTACCCTATTTATATAGCTTTTGTTCTAACTACCTGTCTAACTAATTAGCATCATAACCGTCTAACAAACTTACTAATTACTTAACTACCACTAACAAACTCATTAAGTGATTCCTATTTCATTACTCCCCCTCAAACTGGTGGGTGCAAATACATTCAACACACCAAGCTTGCTGACTAAATTCTCATGCTGTAATCTAGGCAACCCTTTAGTTAGTATGTCTGCAAGTTGATTCTTTGAGCTCACATGTTCAGTCTTCACCTTCCCTTCTTGTATTTGTTGTCTGATGAAATGACAATCAATTTCTATGTGTTTTGTTCTTTCATGGAACACTGGATTGGCTGCTATCTGTAATGCTGCTCTACTATCACTAAACACCATAGCTGGTTCTGCATTTGGACATCCTAACTCTTTCATTAGTGCATTGATCCATATCAATTCAGACACGGCATTGGCCATACTCCTATATTCAGCTTCTGCTGAGCTCCTGGATACCACATTTTGCTTCTTGGACTTCCATGAGACTAAAGAGTCACCATGTTTAATTAAGAACCCTGATACTGATCTTCTTATATTTGGACATGCAGCCCAATCTGCATCACAGTACACACTTAACTTGTTTGATTTTCTGCTGCTTAACAATATTCCAAGTCCTGGTTCTCTTTTTATATATCTCATTACCCTGACTGCTGCATCCCAGTGGGATTTCTTTGGTTGTTGCAAAAACTGACTAAGTGTTTGAATAGAGTATGCTATATCAGGTCTTGTCATTGTTAGATACAACATTTTTCCTATTAACCTTTGATATTTCTCTTTGTCCTCAAGAAGTTCATCACCTGACTCCCCTGTAGCATGATCTAACTCCTGTGTTGTTAATTTGACATTGGTCTCAAGTGGTGTCATAGCTGGTTTAGCACTTCCTAGTCCCAAATCAGAGATGATTTCCAAAGCATACTTTCTTTGATTCATAAGAATGCCTCCAGCAGATCGACTAAACTCCATACCAAGAAAGAATTTCAAATCACCAAGGTCTTTAATTCTGAAAGATTGATGTAGAGAGGCCTTTGTTTGTTCTATGAGAGCCAAGTTACTGCTTGTTACTAACATGTCATCCACATACACTAGGATCACTACTATGTCTGATCCTTGATGTTTGATGAATAATGAATGGTCCAAACTGCTTTGAACAAAACCTGAGTTGGTTAAAGCTTCACACAACTTCAAATTCCATTGTCTACTTGCTTGTTTGAGCCCATAAAGGGATTTTACAAGTCTACATACAGGTCTAGTCTCCCCCTGGCTTGGAAAACCCTCTGGCAAGTGCATATAGACCTCATCATGTAAATCACCATGCAGAAAAGCATTATACACATCTAACTGGTGAACAAACCAATTGGACTGAGCAGCTAGGGAAAGAACAGACCTCACAGTAGCAATCTTAACCACTGGAGAAAAAGTCTCATGAAAGTCAAGGCCTTCCTTCTGATTATAACCCTTAGCTACTAATCTAGCTTTATATCGTTCAACCTCACCATCAGCTTTCAGCTTCACCTTATAAACCCATTTACAACCGATAGGGACCTTACCTGGAGGAAGAGGAACAAGGTCCCATGTGTGATTATCCTGCAAGGCCTTCAACTCAGAGTTCATAGCATCCAACCATTTAGCATCCTTAGAAGCCTCCTTATATGAAGTAGGCTCTTGTACTGCAGAGAAAGCATGCAAATATCGCTGATAGGAAGTGGAGAGATGAGTGTAAGATAAGGTGTCTGCAAGAGGGTACAACACATTGCTAGCAGAAGGTTTAGACACAAAATCTAATAACCAAAGAGGTTGTTTAGAAGGTCTGGTAGACCTCCTGAGTGTTGTAGGAATGAGTGTAGGAGCAGTAGTAGGCTGAGAGTTAGGAACAACAGGATTAATAATAGGAGGAGGTAAGACATCAGGTGTAGGAATATCACAGCCAGTATCAATAAGATCATCATACTCATAGGAACTAGATGAAAGTGGAGAATTAGCAGAGGATTCAACATCTGTAGAAATAGCACTGAAAGGGAACTGACCCTCATGAAATGTCACATCTCTATTAACAAAAAACTTTTGACTGCCAAGATCATAGAGAACATATCCTTTCGTGACATTAGAATATCCCATAAAAATTGACTTTATAGCCCTTGGAGCAAACTTGTCAGTTTTTGGCAAAGTAGCTGCAAAACATAAACAACCAAGAGTTCTCATATGAGTGAGACTTGGTTTCTTGCCAAAGAAGAGCTCATAAGAAGACTTCCTGTCTAGCACACGCGAGGGTAACCTATTAATGATATAGGCTGCAGTAAGAATGCAATGACCCCAGAATTTGAGAGGTATGTGACCTTGGAATCTGAGAGCTCTAGCTACTTTAAGTAGGTGTCGGTGCTTCCTTTCAGCTACACCATTTTGCTGAGGGGTATGAGCACATGTCCTATAGTGAATGATCCCTAATTCTTGAAGTAGTGACTGCATGTGAGCACTTACAAACTCACCTCCATTATCAGTTCTAATACCTTTCACTGTGGCAGAAAATTGATTAAAAGCCATCTTAAAAAACTGCTTAAGAGTCATCAAAACATCACTCTTAAATTTCAACAAGAAAACCCAAGTAATCCTAGAAAAGTCATCAACAATAGTGAGGAAAAATCTATTTCCATCAAAAGTTTGAGTACCATAAGGCCCCCATATATCCACATGTAGGAAATCAAAGATTTTATCAGATCTATTAGTACTATTAGGAAAAGGAAGTCTGGTATGTTTAGCTAATGGACATAGCTCACAAGTGCTTAAAACTGATTTACAATCATCTATAGAGAGATCGAGTATATCCTTTAGTGAATGCATTGATGCATGAGCCAATCTTCTATGCCACAACAGTACTTCTTCTTTAGCACTTGTAGCATTGAACACCTTAGTTGTAACAGCTTCTGCAGAATGTGAACCTTGTGGAACCAAGAGATAGAGACCATTATCTTCTTTACCAATCCCCATCAGCTTCCCATTGGAAAGGTCCTGGAATAAACAGAATCCAGGATAAAATGACACAAAACAATGCATTTCTCTGGTAACCTTTGATACTGACAAAAGGTTATATTGAAAGTCTGGCACAAATAACACATCATGTATTGCTCCTGTGTCTGATACTCTACAGCAACCAGTGTGTGTTACAAAAGTCACACCACCATTTGGTAAATATACTTTCCTGTTTTGTTCTAACTTAATAGGTTGCACATCATGCATTATATCTAAACTAGAGGCCATATGATTAGTTGCACCACTATCAATAATCCACCTAAAAGCTTCTACTTTAGCGGTAGGAGTTTTAGGTATACCTGCCATGTTAGCCATTACATTTGTCTGAGAAGAATCCCTGTCAAGCATGTGCATGATCTGGCCATGTTGATCACCAGTTAACCGAGGTGCTCTTGGTAAGTCCTTGGTGAGCGTGTCATGTGCTACTGATTTTCCATTGTCTCTTGCACCTGCTTGCACATTTGGGGGTAAATTCTCTGCCTGCACAGCATAAGCAGTGTTGCCTTTCTTTTTGGACTTCCAATCTGTCGGATAACCATGCAATCTAAAACAATCATCCATGACATGACCCTGCAGCTTGCAGAAGTCACACTTTTGGTCCCAGTTTTTCTTTCCCTTCTGAAAATGTGGATGAGTTGAGCCTCTATTAGGTCGATAAGGCATGTTTCTACCAGCCATGTGTGTTGCAAGGTCAGCACCTTCTCCAATCATGTTTCTATAGCTTGATCTTTCACCATTCATGGATTGAGTGTGGATGCCCTTTCCATTTATAAAAGCGGCTAAATCCATGCCTTCACAGCTCATTGATGAGCTACCCATAGATCTCTGGCTTTCCCTTTCAATTAGCATAGCATAAGCTTTGTTAAGGGTTGGAGTGGGTTCCATCATCAAAATTTGGCTGCGGGATTGATCATAAGTGTCGTTTAATCCCATTAAAAACTGCATTAACTTCTGTCTCTCCATGTGTGCATTAAATTCCCTAGAACGAACACAATCGCAAGAAGGAGGTACTATACTGGCAAACTCATCCCATAAATTGCGAAGTTTTGAAAAATAGCTAGGAATGCTATCAATTCCTTGTACAGTAGTTGCTATAGCCTTGTGTAACTGATAAATTCTCGAAGCATTTACCTTATCGAAACGTTCGCGTAGATCCTCCCATACAGCTCGAGCACTCGTGGCATACACAATTCCAGTGTGCAGATCCTGAGTAACTGAGCTCATAATCCATCCTTGAACAATCGCATTGCACCGGTCCCATTGATGCCCTAACTCTGCTCCGAAATCCTCCTTCTTCAGCGAGCCATCGACAATCCCTAGCTTGTTTTTTCCAAGCAACTGAATGCGCATAGCTCTGCTCCATATAGAGTAATTATCAGATCCCATTAGCTGCATCGGTATAATGGGCGCCCCAGTGGTGTCGGAAGGGTGTAGAAACAGAGCATGATTGTGATCGAACTTCGCAGTTCCCGTTGTAGAAGTCGCCATTGTTAAGCTTCAACCTACTGCGCAGAAAACTGTCACCGAGCTCGAAATTGCACAATTCGCCTCCGTAGAACTCACAGTTGTGGTTCTGGCTCTGATACCATGTAGATTTTAGTTAATTGATCATATTCAAACCTTCATTAATGGATGAGCTTCAGTTTGGATAGAGGAGAAACAGAGAAGATATTATTTGAGAATGTGGAATGAATGAAAAACTGGCAAATACAATGAAGCAGTACCCTATTTATATAGCTTTTGTTCTAACTACCTGTCTAACTAATTAGCATCATAACCGTCTAACAAACTTACTAATTACTTAACTACCACTAACAAACTCATTAAGTGATTCCTATTTCATTAATTTTCTCTAATTCCATGCTTCTGCATTATCCTATTTCATTTTACTTTTTGTTCATTTGTAAACAACCTACTAGCGCTGCACGTTAAAAGAGAAGTATATTTGTTCATTGAAAAAATCCGACCAACAGAATTGAGGGAGAGATATATTTGTTTGTGTCTTTTGTGGGTTGAGTCGGGTCGGATGAGTTAGATTAAGCTGTGTTTTAGTTTTTAAAAGGGGGACATTTAACGTTGATTTGGGCTTTTCTATTAAAGAAAGGGTACAAGTGCAAAGTTTCTTGACAACGAGGATAAATTTAGCCCCAAAGTATGATATCGAGGCTAAATTTGACTCAAAAGTATGACGAATGATATATTTAGCCAATTTTCTAAAATAGAGGGATAAATTTGACCCTTTTCCCTAAATACTACAATAACAACAATATACCCAGTAAAATTTCACAAGTGAGGTTTGAGGAGGGTAAAGTGTACACATACCTTATCAATATCTCGGGGAGGTAGAGAGACTGTTTTCGAAAGACCCTCGGCTCAAATGTAGCAAATTCAATCTCCAGATAGAAAGAAGAGGAACACATTAAAGATAATATGACATCACAAAATAGTGTAAAATCTAACATAAAAATAATAATCAACCATAAAATAATGTAATAATTGAAACACAATAAACGACAATAATGACAAGTATATATGTCTAAACCCTACACTAACATACTATGATTAGTGTCCGACGACACTCCTATTCGATTAACCTTCTACTCTAATACGCGTCCTTCATATTATTTTTTTTTAAAAAAATAGTCGAATAATAATTGTTGCTTAAAAAATATTGAAAAAATATTTTTAAAAAATATTTTTTAAAATAAACTAATTTTAGTAGATTGACCAAATATGTTCGAATGGAGATTCAGTGGCTGACAACAAGTTCCCGGGCAGCAAAAAACACGGGCAGGGGACATAAATATCTTCTTGTTTCTACTAGATATTTTGAACCAGGACCTCATATTGTATCCAATAGCTAACAAGCATTTGATTTATTTAAATTTCATTATTTTCTCTGCCAAATCTGATCTAAATTGTAAACGTGGCTCAATTACGTGCATGATTTAAATCTTCTTCTACTTCTCTATCCTTAGATCTATACATTTCTACTACTTGCCCATAACTTTCAATCTTTCAAATGGGACCCACAATTTCAATGGTCATCATGGGGAACAATTCATGTCATGTTATTATTATACATACATACACATGAACGTTTCGAATTTTTGATTGGTGCGGGAGCCTATTTGTTGAATTGTTTTGTCTTGAGAAAGAAATAAAAAAATCCTTAAATTTATCCGCTCAATTTACTTTAATACTTTAACTTTACGAACATTTAAATACACTCCTAAACAACTTTGGAGTGAATTAAATTTCACCCTGAAACTATAACACCAGATTCATAGGATGAGGTGTATTACACGCACGTGCCACGTCAGCTACATGTCAGCAACGTATGTGCCACGTCAGTAATTTATTTAAAAATTAATTTTTCACTTATTTCTTTTCACACTTTTTTTTATTTTTATCATTTTTTTTTTAACACTAATTAATTTTTAAAACCCCACATGACTTCATCTCCTTTTACACCCATGTAAACAAGAACATCAAAATTGTCATCACAAAAAATCTATATATTTTTCTAAATAGTTACTTAATATTATTTCTAATTAATGTTTCTTTCTTTAATATTATTTAAAAAGAAACATTTGTTGGTTGTTTAAAAAAAAAGAAATTGACTCGCTGAAAATGGTGAGAGAATGAAGAAGAAAGGGAATTGGCGATCGAAATGAGCCAATGTAGCAATAAAGTGACAAAAATATGCCATTGATTTAAAGAGTAACTAAAATAGGCTATCCGAAATAATTTATTCCTTTTTATCAGATTTTGTTAACGTCTCCGTTAACTGCTTGTACAGTGAAAAATTCTAAAAAACAAAATTAAAACCTCCGAGTTATAACACGAAATTAATAACTCCGGGTTACAAATAAATTTATTAATAACCCAGAGTTATTAATTCCGTGTTATTTTAAAAAAATTATTTTAAATAACATAAAATTTTTAGTTCCGATTTTGAAATATATATATATTTTTTTTTTTAAATAATACGGAACAAATAGTTCCAAATTACTAATGAATTTATTTGTAACCCGAAACTAAAAGTTCCGTTTTACGTTTAATTGTCACTTGTCAGCATCATGATATAATATTTTGCCCCAAAAAGGTTTGCAAATTTCAACCCAATGCTTTATTTGCATCAGCTAGCTAGCTAGCTAGCTGCTATGTAACATTGTTTAACATTTGAACCAAAAAAACATTGTTTAACATACATGATATAATATTCCGGGTTATTAATGAATTTATTTGTAACCCGGAACTAAAAGTTCCGTTTTACGTTCAATTGTCAGTATCACGATGTAATATTTTGTTCACCTTAACTTTAGTTTCGGGTTACAAATAAATTCATTAATAACCCAGAACTATTTTTTCCGTGTTATTTAAAAATATGTATATATTTTAAAATCGGAACTAAAAGTTTCGTGTTATTTAAAATAATTTTTTTAAAATAACACGGAATTAATAAATCCCGATTATTGATAAATTTATTTGTAATCCGGAGTTATTAATTCCGTGTTATAACTCGGAGGTTTTAACTTCATTTTTTAGAATTTTTCAATGTACAAGCAGTTAACGGAGACGTTAACAAAATCTGATAAAACGGAATAAATTATTTCAGGTAGCCTATTTTGGTTACTCTTTAAATCAGTGGCTTATTTTTGTCACTTTATTGATACAGTGGCTCATTTCGATCGCCAGTTCGAAGAAAGGAATGAAAGGGGTGGGGATTGAAGAAGACAAAGAAATAGAAAGGTGGGTTGAAAATTAAAGGATGGGGTTCATTTATTAATTTTTTTAAAAGTAATTAATCATAATTAATGAAAATAACCCCATATTTTCAGTTTTGCATTATTAAACGCGTTTTTTTTCTTTTATATTTAATTTTTTATCCATGTCAACTTTAGGGTGGAATTTAATTCACTCCAAAATTGTTTAGGGGGGTATTTAAATATTCATAAAATTAAAGTGCTAAAGTAAATTGAGCGGACAAATTTAGGTAGGGGTGTGGGGGTGTGGGGTTATGTCTTTTCTCTTTTCTCTTTTGTTTTTTTTGGGTGGGTATATATATATTTAATCGAACTTCGGTGTCTTTCTCTTCAAACTTGTACAATAGAATACTCGATTATTGAGATTTGAAATGTAAAATATTGAGGATGCATTGAAAAATGGATAATGAATACATAAGTAGGCCCCCGAATTTGTTAAATTTTTCTGTATTGACGTCTTAATTAGATCACATTCCTATTAAACTCCTGAATCTTTCATAAAATATTCCTATTAAGTACACTCGCTGACCTGACATAACATATGGAGTACACTATGCTTTGAGAGAGTTAAAGATTTATGATCGGAGCCACTGCCGCGACACCTAATTTTTTCCTCATGAAATCGGAAAAAATACAAAAGAGACCTCTGTTTTGTTTTTCAAAATGGGAAAAGGAAAGCAGCTAAATGAATTACAGCGATAAATTTAAGGTGCTAAGAGGAGGAAATTTTTTTGATAAGATCTGTCCAACGGGCCCTATTATAGTTTAGATGAATAGTTGATAATTTGACATTTTATATATTCAGTTGTGTTTTTATATCTTAACCCTAAAATTAACTAATATAACTTATTTTTTTTTAAAAGTGTTTATTTTTTTTAAAAATAGGGAGTTGACCAAATTTTTGAAAGAAAATAAGTGGTTCTAGGGAGTAGCAGGACCTATTTTCAGAAGTTTAAAAAAGTAGTTTTTTCCTAAAAACACTTTTTAGAAAAATACACTTAAAAACACCTTTAAAAAGTTTTGACCAAATACTAATTGATGCTCAAAAATGCTTTTTAAACTTATTGGCCAAACACAAATTGTTTTGAAAAGTGTTTTTAAATTATTATTTTTTTAAATAAGTTAATTTTAAAATTTTAGCCAAACAAACTATAAAACATGGTCAACATGATTTCCCAGTTTTAATTTGGTTATGTTTGAAATTGAGAAAGCCAAAAGAACAAAGTGGAAGAAAAAAAAAAGAACTGTGAGCAAGAGATTGAAGACAATCATATTTCTCTCGGACAAAATTTATGCGACACTTTATTTTATTCAATCTTTAAAAAATTATACTATCCTTTTATATTTAATAATAATTAATTTTAAAATACTCATTCTAGTGTTTGGTAAGTAATTGCAAAAGAAAAATATTATTTCAAAATATTTATATGTAATCTATCAAAAAATCATTGAGGTGGGAGGGGTTGAGGTGTGGAGACTCGAGGGTGGTGGGGTTGGGATGGTCAAGGGATAGAGGTTGGGGGCCTTGGGTGGGTAGGAGGATACAATCATACAATAAACATAAAATGTCACCTATAGAACTTGTTTTCTCTACTTCTATTAAGGAAATAATTTATCTCATTTTTAAGGAACTTGTCTTCCTAGAGAAAATGCTTTTCAAGAATTTTGTCCAACCAAACATGGGAAAATAAGAAAATATTTTTTCGAAAATATTTTCCTCCATACCAAGCACACCCTTGGTGAGATAATTTCCAACTACACAAATATCTATAACTTATTTTAGAATATAAAATTCAAAAAGAATTCTTTATTTTTTAAATTTCTGTTTCAATCAAACACTTTTACATAAATTAGAACGGAAAAAATGTGTTTTTCCTTTTCATTACACTTTATTGGTTCTACATAATTGTGCATGTTAGTTTGTATCTGATGTATTTCCTTGAGCTGTTTGAATGTTGAGGCAAGAATATGAATATATATTTTTACATGTGAAAACTTAAGGAGAAATTCAAGTTTTTTAAATAGAAGGATTGTTGTTGCAACTTTCGGATTAGTTAAGGGTTGTTTTTTATTAACTATAATAACACAATAATATATCTTATGTTTAGTTTAAGCCATAGTTCAAGGATGTTTTAAGTCAAACTCAAATTTAGAAAGCCAAAAAAACAAAAATATAAATCATTCTTCTTTTGAACTATTAGATGTCTCGTTTTGTTACGTATAACAGCAATTGTCAAAAAGGAGAACATATAACAAAAAACATTGAGAGAAATTGACGAAAAAAATAATAGCGGTCGAAATATATAATAGTATGTAACTATGCATTATGTATATTGATTAATGAATATAAATATTTTCTTTATCGTAAAAGACCACTTAGGTTAATTAACCAAATTACATAGTAAAATTACTTACTGTTTTTTTAAAAATTATTTCGTCGAACATTTAATCAAATTAATCAATCTGTTGTACTTTAAAGTCACACGACAAGATTACCTAAAAGCTAATAGATGTAAAGGCAAATTCCAACTTAGCTTAAATTCATAATTAGGATTAGATTCGTATAGAATTTGCCATAGAACAATCTATAGAATCTAGAACTGCATAATTATGGAGAGACTTTATCATTATATTCCAAACAGTCATGATTAATGTTACTTTTATAAACATGAAAACATTCATTCATCATCGGTGTGGCATATTCCATTCATTATCCTCCCGTCTCCTTATATTTGGATCCTGAAATTTCTTATCCAGATCGAAGTTTCATTATCCGATCCAATGTGTGCACATTCATGAATCCAGAGGGTATTTCCACCCTCACAACTATCCAGTTTTCTGGGAGCTCATATCAAGTCTGACTTCGATATCAAGTCAAACTAGGTCTTGAAACTAACTTACGCTTCAAAAGCTAGTTCAAGGTGGGAAAAATTTTCAAGCCTTATAATTAAGGAGTCCGAAATTTCATTCATTCATCAACACATGAGACATTTTGTTCATCACTTGTCATTCTTTTCTGGGACATAAGTAGTATTCCCCAGTTTATGTGTCATACTTTGACTCAGTATAAAATATTGAAAGAAATAAAGATTTTTGAAAATGTGATTTTAAACATGTCACGAGATTTTCATGATTATAAAAGCATGTTATTAAAGATACGTAAAATGAAGAATTCAGAATTAAAGTGTTCTCAAATATATATATAAAAAAGTATTATTCCTTTTAAAACACCTAATTATTTTTATTTTAATTACAACAAAAATCAAGGGGCTCAAAGTGTAGAGCGATTTAGGATCAAATCTGTTATTTGAAAAACATTTTCCAGAAAATGTTTTCCTTCATACCAAACACACTCTAAGTCAATACAGATTTAGGCTCTTTAAATCCATTGAAATAAATATACCGCGTTGGGGGCTGAGCAAATAAGTTCATTTCAAAGTGGATTTATTGAGTGAGGAGTGTGTTATGACTCGTGACCGTCTGTCTGGTGGGGTTGATTCCTCTGTTGTGGGTAAACATGGGATGGGGATGGGAGAAGTGGGCAGCGTGGGTGGGGGGTGGGAGGGGTTAATAAGCACCATTAGAATAAGGGAAAAGGCTCAAATATGCCATCGAACTATTGAAAATAGCTCATTTATGCCATCCGTTAAAAGTTTGGCTCATTTATGCCATCGCCGTTACAAAAAAGGCTCATTCATGCCATTTTTTTTAACGGTGGTTTTTAAAAAACAGCTTTGCCACGTGGCGTCTTACTAGAGGTCCACGTCATCGATCAAATATGCCATCGAACTTTGAGAAAAGGCTCATCTATGCCATCCGTTAAAAGTTTGGCTCATTCATGCCATTTTTTTTAACAGTCCGGTTTGGTGGTTTTTTGCAAAATTATTTTATACACGTGGCCAACAATAATTCGTTCACATCATTAATTAAAGGGAAAAGACTCAAATATGTCATCGAACTTTGAGAAAAGACTCATCTATGTCATCCGTTAAAAATTTGGCTCATTCATGCCGGTTTTTTTAACAGTCCAATTTGGATTTTTTTTGCAAAATCATTTTGTACACATGACCAATAATAATTCTTCCACATCATTAATTAAATCAGCCAAAGAAATTTTAAAATTCCTAATAAGAAAATATCGACTTCTCCGGCCAAAATATTTCTATGCATTTTGTAACTCCTTTATAGGCACTGTAAAGAGTTCATCCATTTTCAATTTCTTCGGAATCGCCGAACACAATTCTGCAAATCTCAAGGCCAATTCAAGCCCGAAACAGACATCAACTATTTCAAACAACGAATCAATTAGTTACCGAAACACAATTTTTCAAATTCTTAAAAAATTATACTTGAAGTAAAATCAGAAAAATTCTATAATCGGTGAAATTACAGAGAAGAAAAGAAGAATATTTCAGCAAAATCAAATTAAAATCAAAACTTGAAGATTCTAATGAATTGAAGAATCAGATGTACTAGAAATTTGTGAGTCACGTAAAACAAAATTTTAATTTCATCTTTTAGAAGAAAGTTTAATTTTTTAGATTTTTTATTTGGCTGATTTAATTAATGATGTGGACGGATCATTGTTGGCCACGTGTACAAACTGATTTTGCAAAAAATCACCAAATCGGACTGTTAAAAAAAGGCATGAATGAGCCTTTTTTGTAACAACAATGGCATGAATGAGCCAAACTTTTAACGGATGGCATAGATGAGCCTTTTCTCAAAGTTCGATGGCATATTTGATCGATGACGTGGACCTCTAGTAAGACGCCAGTGGCAAAGCTGTTTTTTAAAAACCACCATTAAAAAAAATGGCATGAATGAGCCTTTTTTGTAACGGCGATGGCATAAATGAGCCAAACTTTTAACAGATGACATAAATGAGCCATTTTCAATAGTTCGATGGCATATTTGAGCCTTTTTCCTTAGAATAATAAATATGTCAATGGAACAATCTGGAACAATATATGAATGGAACAATCTGGAACAATATACTCCCTCCGTCTCAATTTATGTGATGTAGTTTGATTTGGCATGGAGTTTAAGAAAAAAAGAAAGACTTTTGAAACTTGTGGTCTAAAATAAGTCATAGATGTTTGTGTGGTTGTAAATCATTTCATTAAGGGTAAAGTGGGTATTTTAAAGTTAAATTGTTACTAAATATAGAAATGTGTCATTCTTTTTGGGACTGACTAAAAAGGAAAGTGTGTCATATAAATTGGGACAGAGGGAGTATGAAGTAAAAGGTCCCATGTTGAAGTGAAACTTCTCCAACACACTCAAATAAAATAGAGAAAAAGTTGTAAGAGGACGGTGCCAACTGATAAAGTTGTGATTAAATTAATTAGTCACCTTCATAATTAATTACTGAATTATTTGTACCAAAGTCACACATTGGATATCGTGGCTTTCTATTAGCCGTCCACGTGGTACCCAAGTCGAAACTTCTCTATCAATGGACTCTACTTTCCATATGACCAATCAAAGTAGTATTAGCTAGTTTTGGAAGGTTGGAAGAGTGACAAAAAGGTAGGTATTGTATGGTATTTTTGAAATCATTAGAATGGATATTCCTGCTAGAGTATCATAGAATGGATCTTTTATGTCCTTTTTTAAAAATCATTTTATAAATTTGTAATATAAATAATTTTAGTGAGAATTGATAGTAGAGTGTGGTTGGAACTTGGAATTGTACAAGAAAAACAATTAAGTGAATTGCTAGTAGAACATGGTTAGAGTTTTATAAGAAAAATATAAGTGAACGATGAAAATAAGCTTTAAATCTAGAGAGGAGTTGGGATAAGTCAATAGGAATAAAGAGTGTTTATGAGATTTTAATTTGATTATTAAGTGTGCTTGTTTTTACAATACAATTACTTAATGAGTCTGAACAGATTTGAATGATTAAAATCTATAACAATGTCTTATTATTATTAAGATATTATTCAAGGATTTCCACAAAAATTTTAGCTAGTTCACCATTAATTGCTCCTTCCATTTTCACCATTAATCGTTGTCGCCACCCATCAATGTCAATTACCACATCCCAGAACCATCATTGTAACCAATCATCACAATCAGCTGTTACCATCAACCATCATCATTCACAATCATCGTCAGTCGCCACCAATCACTACTGACTATTACCACCATCAACCATCACTATATATTGCAATCATTGTGATTATTCACCTCCACCATTAGCTGACACTATTGTCCATCATAATTATTATTGCCACCACCAACTACCACAATCAACAACCACTATTACTCACTAATATCAACCACTATCTCCATTAGCTACTACTCACAACCACTACCATCACCCAACATAATCCTCGATCGGCGCCTACAAGTAAAGGCGGACAAGGATTTAAAACTATATATCAGACTACAACATATTACAGGATTAGTCTGTTGAATAATTAGGAAAATATAAATTCCAATAAATAGCAATAAATTGTTGAAGGTGCAAACTTGCAACAAAGTAATCGCAAAATCGCTTGGCATAAGGAAGGCCCAGAACATCTAAAACTAATTTATTTGGGCTTGGAGGAAACCTCTGGCATGACATCTTACAAGGACATAAAAGAGCCCATTGAGTTCAGTTATAATCCAATTATCAGGAAATTACGCCTAGTGTTCCCAAAAGTGGCCGGTCTTGATTTTTTCCCCTCCAAATGTCCAGTCTTGAATTTTCGCCCTCCAAAATGTGTGGTCTTAAATTTTTGCCCTTGCTAAATAAGTTCTACCGTTTACGTTAATTGTACATATTCATTATATTGAAATGTCATGATTAATGAATGTCTGCTTTATGGGCAACATACTTAAGTTCTAACTTTCGCCTATATAAGACAAAAATTCTGGTCAATTGTGCTTATCTTGAAATGTCATGAACGTCTTCCTTATGAGCAAAAGTTGTTAAGCGGGGCAACAAAATATCAAGACCACCCCTTACGGAGGCCATTGTTGTAAAACTTTAGAGTCATTTTTGAACTTAACCCATATCGACCATATAGGTAGAAGGAATGGTCTGCAAGCTGCAACTGTTTACAGAAGCCCAAATTACTTTTAAAATACTTAAATTTCGTATAAATAGTGTAGTTTAGACACTTCTCTAATTAGCCAGCACTTGTAAAGTGGTTAAAAATAGTAATTTTTAATGCCGAAATAAGGTTTAAACAAAAATATCTTTAACTAAAACAAGGAAAACTCTAGCATGCTATGAGTGTGTTTGGTATGAAGGAAAATGTTTTCATGGAAAACAAGTTGGTTTCTTACTTATTTTCTCATGTTTGGTTGGTGAATGGAAAATATTTTCTAGTGTTTGGTTGATGATTGAAAAAACATTTTAAAGAAAATACCTTTTAATATTTGGCTAAAGAGTAACAATTACTTTTTTTTTTTAGTTTCTGACCTCGGAACCAACCCCGACGACCGATCCAGGACCCAACCTCGACCCTGACTCTCAATTCAGGACTTACCCCGACTCTCGATCCGGGACCCAACCTATACACTCAATCCAAGACCTGACCCCAACTCCCGACTTGGGACCCTACCCCGACTCCCGACTCGAGATCCGACCCTGACACCCGACCTCGATTGCAGACCCGACACCCGACCTTGATTCCCGACTCGAGACCTGACCCCGACCCCGACACTCGATTCGGGACCTGACCCTGATACCCAATCCTAACTAGCGACCAACACCCGACCCGAGACCCGACCTCAACTACCAACCGACACCCGACACTCAATTCGGGACCCGTCACTTGACACTCGATTCGAGACCCGATCCCAACATTCGACCCTGAATACCGACCGACACCCGACCCCAACCCAACACCTGACCCCGATTACCGACTGACTCTTGACCCGTGATCTGACCCCGACTCCCAATCTTGACACCCGAACCGGTACCGGACCCCCACTCCAACCTGGTATCTGACCTCGACTTTCGAACCGAGACCAGACCTCGACACCCGATCCAAGACCCGACCCCGACTCCCGACTCAAAACCTAACCCTGACTCCTAATCATATATCTTAGATCAGGGTTGATAGTCGGGTCTCGGGGTTGGGTGTTTGGTCTCGAATCGAGGTCAAGAATGGTGTCCCGAGTTAGGGTCGGAGTCAGAGTCGGAGGTTGGAAGTCTGGTCGAGATCAGACCCTGATTCCCATCTCTATATTGGATCTCAAGTTGGTGTTGGAAGTTGTTCTTTGATCGAGTTCAGAGTCGGGTCGAGTCCTGGGTCCTGAGTCAAGGTGAGGCATTCGAACCTAAGTCAGGTTTGAGAGTCGGGTCTCGAGTTGAGTTTGGATCCTAGGTTCTTTGTCTTGGATCAGGGTTGAGAGTCCGGTCTCAGGTTGGGATTCGGGTGTCGGGGTTGGGCCCCGAGTCGAGAATCGGGAGTCAGGGTCCGGAGTTGGATCCCAAATTAGTGTCAGGAATCGAACCCGAGACTTGGGTTACGGTGAAAAGTTGATGTGTGAGGTTGAAAGAGAGTTTTGGAAAATGTTTTCCTTACATTTTGAAGGAAAGTCATTTTCCTTAAATTTGAGGAAAATAAGTTCATTTAGAAAATATTTTCCAAAACATTTAAGCTAACCAAACATGAGAAAATTGAAAAACATTTTTCCAGAAAATGTTTTCCTTCATACCAAACACACTATATGTTTAACTTTATTAAAACTCCATGAATGTAAACTCGGCATAGTATGCTAGAGTTTTCACACTTTAATTAGAAGTGAAAACTAACAACGGACAAATTAGAGGTGATTGGTGGCCATGATGCAAGTAAAAATAATACCAGGATTTGTTTTTGTTTGAACACTAGGACACTGATTTAGAGTTTTAAGTTGCAAAAAATGGACTAATAATGTATCCTAGAGTGTCACTTCACACGTGAAACTCCATAGAAACAAGTCAGAATTTTCACATGTATAAATTCAAACTCGAGGACATCATCCTAGGTTTTTCAATGTTTTTACTAGAATTATTTTTGTTAAAATTTTATTTTTACTATTTAAAAAATGGTAAATTTTGATTAATTTTAAAATTGTTACTTATTTTCAGACAGATGTTGTAAAAGTTGTCTTTGTGAATCTCTGATTCCTCCTTTTAAAAAGAGGATGATTTTGATAAATATTTACTTTTATCAGGCTTTAGAATATAATCGATATTTGTGAAATAATAATAAAAAATAGTTATAACTTAACAAAGCTGCAGAAACTTTCCTCCTACATTTTATCCCAAAGAGACGAATATCTTCTTAGTTCTTACCATATTGTACCAGGTATGGCTTGAAGTTTTGTATTGTAAGAATTAAATTTCAGTATACTACTCCCTCCGTTCGGATTTACTTGTCACATTTTGAATTGGTATCTATTAAAAAAAAAACAACGATTGGTATAGTGATTTTACCATATTACCCATATTAATTGATGTTTAGTAATAGATATTGGAAAATGATTTTGGAGAATAAATAATTAATGCTAAGGGTAAAACATGAAAAAAAAAAAAAGTTTGTCTTTTCTTGATTTGTCAAAAATGACAAGTAAAAATGGAAATCAAATTAGGAAAATAGTGACAAGTAAATTCGAACGGAGGGAGTATCTTAGAGTTGACTTATATAAATTTTAAATTTCATAACACATTTTAAAGTTCCATTTATAAGTTTTGAAGTTAATTCATTTTACAGTCTTAAATTTCACTTGTAAGTTGTGAATTACTCTCATCGAAGACATACTATAAGAGCAAATATTTAAGCATATTACTGATCTTTTGTCAAACTCCTATAGAATTAAATATTAGAATTTGATGCAGCATCAAAAGGAAAGAGGAAAAATGAGGAGAAATAGGAGAAAGATGAGAATTAGGAGACACAATCAATCTCATTTAAGATTGAATAAAATTAGATTAGTTTCGCTAAATTCTTTCTTGAAACTCGAATAATGATCATCAATGGAATTAAGTTTAGGTGTATAAATTTCATGTGATTCCCCTACTATGTAAAGTCTGACCAGCAGCAACAACAACATATTTAGTGTAATTCCACAAGTAAGATTTGGGATTGACCTAGTGTAAGCACGACAAGCGTGTAATTAAAATTTATTATCATTATTGTTATACTGTTTATTCCAACTTATTGTTAATTAACATGTGACATTGTCCCCAGTCTCAACACCAAGTTGTTGACAATACTGAATATAATACTTAGCCCTTAGACCAACAGTCACAGGGTTAGCACCATCACATTCAAGCCTACCATTAATAGCTCTAATAGTTGGGCCAAAACCTTGGCCAGAAATAATGAGTGAATGACAATTGTTCATCCAATACCACAATGCTGTCTTGAATGAAATAACAGCATCTCTTGCCACTATGTCAGGGTCATTTAGGCCATCAAATCCAATGGATTTTCCAGCAGGTCCATAATTGAAGTTCCATGATAGTTGGATTGGTCCTCGACCATAGTATTTCTTGCCTGATACACAAGGGTACTCTTTGTTGTCCTCATCACAATAGTCGCCTGATGGACCATTTATCTCATTTATGTAGCACATATCTATATGTAAATTAAAACGAACAAGGAAAATTAATTAGTCGTAGTATCTACATATATCACTAGTAAAAAAAATGTCAAAAATCAATCCAAAAAACTGACGTCAGGAGATCGATTTTTGAAATCAGAGGTCGGTAAAGTTTTGACCGGTAAAAAAAAAAAAATGACCTTCGAAGGTTGATTTTTGGTATCGGAGATCGACAAAAATCTGGTTGATAGAGGTCGATTTTTGGGATGTTGGTAAAGTTTCGGTCGGTGAAAAAAATAATCTCCAAAGGTCAACCTAATTCTTTTTTTTTTTTTTGGAAAGATCCGACCCCTTGAAGTCGGTTTTTAAAATTACAAAATAATAAAATGCACCATTTTGGGTTTGGGGTTCGAATCCCCATCTTTTTCTATGATATGATACATTTCTACCATATTGATGCTTGTTGGCTTAAGACTATGCATGTTTGTCAATTTTGTCCAAAAAGAGTAAAAACTAATTAAAAATCGACCTCATGCAAAAAACATAGGTCGATTTGCATTTTTCTGATATTTGACGCTAAAAAAACAACCTTTTGGAGATCAGTTTTTCCCGACCTCTTTTGAGATCGCTTTTTGATAGTTTTTATTAGTGGAGTTAAGCATCCGTTTCAACAAAAAAGTGATAACTTACGTCCAGTTTCATGGGTGACATGAGCAAAAAAAGCAGCAATCTCACGTTTAGAATCATCACTAGAACCCAAAGTTCCAAAATTAGGATAAGATTCAAGAGCTTCAAAGAACTTATCCCTTGTATAAAATCCTTTTCCTTCACAATTAGAAGCAGCTTGATCAGCTATACCATTAAAAAATGCATCAGTGACAACATCAGAAACTGAAACATCATCATCATTATTGGTTGATGATAGTGAAGTTTTATAACAAGGCCCTGCTTGACACCCACACCCACAATAATCATTTCCAAGTCCACAATAACCCCATCTGCTGCAGCATAACTTTGCTGCACACCCACAGTTTTGTGCCAAGATTAGTCTTGGAACATGATCAAATGCTATAGCTAGTGCCAAAAAGAGAGAGAAATATTTTCTTGATGAAGAGAAGTTCATCTTGACAAGCTAAGTGAGGAGAGAAGTCTAGGAATGCAGAGATATTTATAGATATGGGGAAATTATTGCAATTATTATGGATGAACCACCATTGTTGAATTATTCAAATTTATATTAATGAACAAACTTTTTCACATGTAGGGCGGCTGCCTTAGCTTGAGGGGCTTCATTTTTTTATTTTTTGTTTTTTAATAATAACAGATTATAAGTTTTTCTTAAAAAAGATATTGAATACTATTTTTAGAAAAAATAACCTTTTTATATAAATTATTACAAGAAGTTTGAAGCATCTGGAGTACTATATCTCAAGAAAGATTAACTGCATAAATTATAATATCAATTGAAAAAGAATTATTAAAAGAAATCGATTTATTAAATTATTAACAACTTTGTATCTCAAAAAATTTAAAAATAGACTTTATATATATATATATAAAGCATAATATATAAATATGCCATTTTACTTGGTCTTAGCTGACATCTATACCCTCTAACTTTGGATGTGCATAAGTAAGCACCTAAAGTTGTATAAAGTTTAACAAGTAGACACATGTGTCCTATGTGACATAATACATGTAGGACGTCATGTAGGATACATATGTCTACTTATTCAACTTTATATAAGTTTAAGTGTCTAATTATGCACACTCAAAATTGAAGGACGTAAATGCAAATTAAAATCAAATTAAAAGGCATGTTTATCTATTATGCCTTAAAACAATTAATTTCATTAAAAATATAAAGATTTCATTCGATTTTAACCGTAGGCCACTAATCTTCTTGGCCGCTCTCGTTCATATTAGTTGACTTCTGACAGTTTTGAGCCTTTATGATTTGTCAAAAATTCATTTATGCTAGGAGTAGCTTTTTCTCTTTTTTCTTTCTCCTTCTAGAATTGAACATCTCCACCACACAAGATGCATTGGATCAAAAATTTAAGTCTTACATACATATAAAGATCTAACTGTGTAGTTACATTTATCCAATCAAAGATTACGCTCATAATTATATTATAATATAGAACAATTAAACTAGTTAATTTCCTATATGGTAATTCAAGTATTGAAAAGATTTTAATAAAGTTTTTTTTTTTTTTTTTCTTATATGGTCATCCAAGTATCGAGAAAATCTCACTAGAGGCATTTTTGAACCCACAAATGGTCATTCAACTATTGAGAATATTCCACTAAAGTTATTTTTGAATTAGTAAGAGAGAAAATCAATATACAATTATAATAATGTATACAATTTTGATAATGTACTCCCTCTGTTTATTTTTACTCGTCACATTTTGACTTGACATGTCCATAAAGAAAACAATACCCCCTCTGTTCCTAATTAGTTGTCACCTTTTTAAGTTGCACATCCCTTAGGAAAAGCATTAACTAGAAGGTAATTTGACTAAATTACCCTTATTTATGACTCATTTTAATTTAATGCTTCTCTTTTTTGCACTATATTAATATCTCTCCATATTTATTACTAAGGGTAAAAGTGGAAACAAACAAATAATTATGCTTTGGTTTTGAGAAATGACATTTCAGACAATGAACCTGTACAATGACCAGAAGTTTTGCCTTAAAAGGCAAAGTTAAAACTTATATATGTTGCCCATAAGACAGACGTTCTAACTTTTACCCATAAGACAAATGTTCTTGACATTTTAAGACAGTGAACCTGTTCAATTGACCACAAGTTCTGCCTTATAGGTAAAAGTCAAAAATTATTTTGTGGGGACAAAAATTCAAGACCACAAATGCACTTTGGGGGATACAAATTTTAAGACCAGACATTGAGGGGATGAAAATTTAAAATCGGACACTTTGAGGGATATTAGGTGTAATTTCTTATATCTTGTACACCATTTTATGTGACACATGTAATGAATCTTAATTATTATTATCAATTGGCAAATCCTCAACTCACTATGTAAAGAACTCAAATCTAATGCAACAGTAACCAACTTTACAACTATATTAATAAGCCGAAAGTTCGATTATTATTGTAGAAAGTAAACATAACAATTCGATTGGTAAAAACTCCAAATGAACACACTGAAATATTGAGATTGAGATTAGGGACGGATAGAAGGAAGAAAGGGAATGAGAAGATATAGAAGGGAGGTGAGGAGAACCAGACTTCATTCAACAATACGCATAATTCCTTTCATAGGTCACTGCCCACTTTCAACGTAATCCTAATCTGGATCTCAATGAAAATTCACTTGATTGTTGGACTGTAACTTCACCTCAAGCCCAAGTCTATTGTTTACTATAATATTATTAATCGGTCTACCAAGCTCATAACGGGGTTCATAACACAATAGTTTTCAGTTCTCTTTATTCAGTGCTTCAATGAAATTTAGCAAATTAATGATCAATGGATACTTGTTGACTAAAGTCATAAAATTGTAGTCGATTGCTATTTATGATTAATCAAAATGAAGATTAATAAACTATGCAAGCTACAACCCTGCAAAAAGAAATATAAAAAAGAAGTTTTTAAAAAAATTATTGAGGTTAAAATAAAAGATTTGAGTCTCTTTTCTTGTACTGTCAAAATAAAAGATTACTCGTTCTAGATAGTTATTTACTTACTAACTGGATAGAAACATACTCGGGATCAGAATTATGGGAAATACTTCTTGATCTTTTTTACGAACGCAAATCCCCAATTCAAAATTAAATTATACATGGATTAAAATGTTTAAAGATAATGTACAAAATAGTCTCAAAGATCATATCCAACAGAATTATAGGGGGTTATTAATGGACTTGTAGGTCCTTGTCAGTCTGCTTTCATACCTAGTTGGATTATATCTAATAACGTCATTTTAAGCCACGGATTGATTAAGGGTTATCCAAGAAAGAGTCACTAAGATACATGATCAAAGTGGACATTCAAAAAACTTATGACTCCTTAGAATGGTCCTTTCTTGATTAGATATTAAAGGAGTTAGGTTTTCCTGCTAAGATGATTAAATGGATAATGACTTATGTTACTATAGTGAGGTATAGTTTCTTGATCAATGGTATGCTTTCAAACACTATTGAAGCTAAAAGGGGCCTTAGACAGGGTGACCTAATTTCCCCTTATCTATTTGTATTTGCTATGGAGTATTTGAACAGGTGCTTATCCACTTTGCAAGAGGAGCCTAATTTTAACTACCACCCACATTGTCAAAAATTGGGCATCACATATTTAAGCTTTGCTGACGAGCTGTTGATGTTTACTAGAGGGGATCTCCAATCTGTCAAATTGTTGAATAGTAAGTTACTACTATTTTTTGAGGCTTTCGAATTGAAAGCTAACCTCACTAAAAGCCAAATATAATTTGGTGGTGTGGACAGAAATGTTAAAGAAGACATTATGGAGAAAATGAGGTATGATATGGGTGCACTTCCATTTAAATATCTTGGAGTATGTAACACCCTGTATGTTTCTGAACCTATTTAATTGCCGTAACATTCATCTTGGTCAATGTGTGGTATGTTATGGTATTGTTGGAATGTTGATGCAATAAATGACGTTGTAAGAGGGTGAAATGACATTCTAAGGAACCTATGTAATTCATTGTCGTCTTGTGTGCTTGTAAGATAATTGATTGTTAACGTGAGTTACGTTATGGACTTGTATTGTAGAGTGAAACATAAGGAAGGAGCTGGAATGTTGCGTTCATATATAGACTTGTGTACTCATACTTAGAAGTAAAGGTATGTAAGGTTACTCTTTCCATATCCTTCTGCAGCACATAGTATCACATTGTCATTATACTTGTTCCATTCCGAAATGTTCAAAAGTATTCTATTTTCGGTTATTAATCATTATTACTCACATGTTCCTTATTCATTGATCAGTTGGGCCCGGGCATTATATGAAAGATGAGCACATGATTGATGATTGAGGATGAAGTAAAGTAAAGTAAAGTAAAGAAGCAATACATATGATCCCACACGTATACATTATGGCAGTTTATATCTTTATGACGCATTCACTTGTACTTGATTCTATTAAAGTTCTTATATGTCATACAGTTTCATATGGCCTTGCATACTCAGTACATTCTTCGTGCTGACCCCCTTGGGGGGATTTACCTTATTTGTTGCAGGCACAGGTGCTAGTAGACCTCCACTGTAGGCTACAAGTCATTTGCGGATCATTGGTGAGCTCCAGTTGATTCGGGGCTTTCCGAGTCATAGTATACATTTGTTTGATACTATGTAAATAACGTATAGGCATGATAATGTATCTATTAGAGGCTTTGTAGAAATATATGGGGAGATGAAATCGAAAGATGTATGTCCAATTTCACTTGATGGCCCTAACAGCCAAGTTTCATAAATAATATATTTTTCCATGACTTCCGCATAGTAGCATGAAACATAATGATGTTCGTACGAGAATATGCATATGAAAGTATTTGAGCAAAGATTGGTTCTCTCGGGCCATATCGGCTTCGGGTGCCAGTCCGGCACGGATGGGATTCGGGTCGTGACAGAGTACCCTTGCCAACTAAAATGCTTACAGTTGCATAGTGTAGGCTCTTGTTGACAAGGTTATTATCAAAATTACATTATGGAAGGTTAGAGGGGTTTTGAATGCAGGTAGACGTCAATTAAACAAAGCGGTGTTTATAGGTTTTCAGGCTTACTGGTCACATCTTTTCCTCCTTCTCCAGAAAATCATTAAAATGGTAAAGGCAACGTGCATGAGCTATCTTTGGTTAGGGGGAAACTACTATCACAAAAAAGTCATTAATAGCCTGGGATAAAGTTTATTTCCCTAAAGAAGCTGGCGGACTAAATATCATTAGTATGAAGGTGTGGAATTAAGCAACTTTATGTAAATTGCTTTGGGCACTTAGTCAACAGAAGGAGAAGTTATGGATCATGTGGATACACACCTTCTACACAAGGCAACAAAATGGACAGACAATGCAGATTCCTCAACAAGCATCTTGGATGGTAAGGAAGGTTTTGAGTATGATGAACAACTGAGTGAGTTTCAACCAACAAACTATAACTGCAGACAAGGGAAAATTCATGATTAATGTAGCCTACAAATAGCTTAGAGGTAATGTTAGCAATGTCCCATGGAAGGACCTGGTATGTCATTCTGCTGCTTATCCTAAGAAAGTTCTTACTTTGTGGTTAACACTACATGAGAAGCTGAGAACTAAAGATTTCCTTATTCAACGGGACATGTCGATAAACGGAGATTGTGTATAATGTGGCTGCCAACTTGAAAACTTGCACTATCTTTTGTTTGAGAGTACCTATTTTGCTGGTGTATGACGGGAGTTATTACTCTTGTTCAAGTGGTCTAGGAGAATTTGGCCATGGGAATAGGAACACCAATGGGTACAACATGCAAGCAAATCCCAAAAGGCCAAGAGGGGTGGCAGCTTTGGCCACTATAGTACATGATTTGTGGGGAGAGAGGAATGCTAGAATTTTCAATATTACAGCCAAATCACAACAAGCTCTGGCTCACGAGATGAAGACTAATTTGGCCACTCGAGTTAGAAGTAACGTCAAACTTTTTGATTATCTTAGCACTTTGTAGGAGTTGCAGTTTTGTCGCTTCTTTGTTACTATTGAGATCAGCTAGTCAATTTTGCTTAGCTTTGGTTTGTAACGCTTTACTGGTGATTAATAAAATGAAATGTTAATTGTCAAAGAGAATGTTTAAATGACTAAACTAAACCTATGAGAATTTTTATTTTGTTTAAAAAGTGAACAGATATTTTTAGTTATGTAGTATTACTAATATGTAATATATCAAACCAAACAAGAAATTCACAATATAATTATATAATCCATGCGTTAGTAATCTTACCTAATTAATCATTGCATAATTATATGTCTAACTAGCGTAAAGACAAAATAAAAAAAAGGATTAAGATAAAATCAAACATGAGATTAATTAATGGTAATGACCTAATCGAGATGACGACAAAGATAAGATCTCTTTTAAAAAGATAACAACCCAATCTAATAAGATGACTACTAAAACCTTCCACAAAAAATCTTTTAGGATCTACATGTAAATTTAGATCTTATAGAAAATCTTCTACTAAATCTTTCTATCTTTTGTGATGCATTTTTATTTGAATTGGTTGCTGCTTTTAATTTGAAAGAGTCGTTGGAGATACTCTTGTTCTTAGAAAATAAAGCCCAGATCAATAGTTTTTTCCTTCTTATCAAAGTAGGTGTCACGTTTTGGTTGTAGAGAGTCAATTAAATTAATTTTCAAAATAAATTTAATATTTTAAAACTAAAATTTAGATATTCAAAACTATGCAAAAAATAATATAAATTACAATTCTTCTCATATCAATAAGATGTGAAAATGCATCAAAAAATGTTGATCAAAATACAAATAAGGGTATATTTATTTTAAACAGAATCAAGTATAATAAACTCTTATTCAATTTTCATAACATATATATCTATGCCTTACAAGCCACGACAATAATAACATATCCAGTTTAATGTCTGGGATCGATTGACCGTGTAATTGTAGTGTTTATTCGAACTTGTTAACTAACACGTGAGATTATCCCCAGTGTCAACGCCAAGTTGTTGACAATATTGAGTATAATACTCAACCCTTCTAGCAACAGTTTGAGGGTTTCCTCCATCACATTCAAGCTGACCATTAATGGCTCTAATAGTTGGACCAAATCCTTGTCCAGAAGTAATAAGAGAATGACAATTGTTCATCCAATACCACAATGCTGTCTTGAAAGAAATAACAGCATCTCTTGCCACTATGTCAGGGTCATTTAGGCCATCAAATCCAATGGATTTTCCAGCAGGTCCATAATTGAAATTCCATGATAGTTGGATTGGTCCTCGACCGTAGTAGTTCTTGCCTGATACACAAGGGTACTCTGTGTTGTTCTCGTCACAATAGTCTCCTGATGGACCATTTATCTCATTTATGTAGCACATGTCTGTGTGTCAATCGAAACCAACAAGGAATTGATTAGTCGAAATGCATACATACAATATGAGAAAAGGGTCAAAAACTGACCTCAGGAGGTCTGTAAAGTTCTGATCGCAGAAAAAAAATTGATCTCTAATTACCTCAGGAGGTCGTAATATTTATTTGAAAAAAAATAAAATAATTAAAACTAAAACCAACCTCATGCAAAAAAGGGAGGTCGGTTGGCATTTTTTTGGTTTTTGGTGCTAAAAGAAACGACCTCTGAAGATTGATTTTTGATATTTTTTTTAAAGTAGTGGTACGATTAATCAAATTCTTGAGTACACTAAAACATCTATTTTAATGGAAAAGCGATAACTTACGTCCAGTTTCATGGGTGACATGAGCAAAGAAAGCAGCAATCTCACGTTTAGAATCATCATTAGAACCCACAGTTCCAAAATTAGAATAAGATTTAAGAGCTTCAAAGAACTTATCCCTTGTATAAAACCCCTTTCCTTCACAATTAGAAGCAGCTTGATCAGCTATCCCATTAAAGAATGCATCAGATACAATATCAGAAACTGAACCACCATTATTGCCTGATGGTGTAGTACTAAAACATGGCCCTCCTTGACACCCTTCACCACAATAATCATTTCCACTACCACAATAACCCCATTTGCTACAACATAGATCTGATGAACAACCACAATTTTGTGCCAAGATTAGTCTTGGAACATGATCAAATGCTATAGCTAGTGCAAAAAGGAGAAAGAAATATTTTTTTGATGAAGAGAAGTTCATTTTGGTAAGTTTAAGTGTGGAGGAAAGTATAAGAATGTAATGCTATTTATAGATATGGGAAATTATTAATTAATTAGTACTTATATTATAGACGAGCCACTATTGTTGAACTGTTCAAAATTTTATATACTGATTTATGACCAAACTTTTTTTTAATGGTTGACTTTTGACTATTTTCAGTCTTTATGATTTTGTCAAAATGTCATTTATGTTAGGAGTAGCTTTTCACAGTTTTCTTTCTCCTTCTAGAATTGAACATTTACCATACAAAATGAGTTGAATCATAAATATAAGTCGTCTTACATATATGTATAGATGTAACTATGTAATTAAATATTATGTTCTTAATTATAATATAATTACATTAATAATGACAAAGTAACAAATTTTTGATAAGTACATGATTAATGTATAATGCCACCTGAAATCAAACTTGAGCTCTCAACTTACCACTAAGTCTGAGAGTTGATCGAGAAGTCAACTAACTTATAGTGCTTTCCACAACCTACCCATAGAGAAAACTTTATTGGTGAATGCATGCGATCCCGGCCCTGCTTAGAGATTAACGTACTTCATGGCGCTTTTAACCCGCCGACATAGCTAGTTCTTTGTGACACTTTTAATTCAACTAAAATAGTCTTTTATGACGCTTTCAAACAACTGAAATAGTTACACCACATTAAATTACAATTTGACTTTCCAAACAAATGCTTATATATAGTTATTCACTTCTAGTTATACATTGTAGAACAAAAAAAAAAAATTAGATTGGAACAATTCCAAGTGTGTGAGCACATTTAATTTCTTATATCTTTTTTAGTGATAGAAGATTGCTATTACTAGATGATGAAGATTTCAAAAAATCATATTGCTTTGACCATGAAAATTCCTTAAGACATAATAGTCATATTGATGCTGTGGACTTATTTTTTGAATTAAGAGTGTAAAATAGTATAAGTAGAAGATAATATTTTAATCAATATGTAATAAGACAAAAAGATTTGATTCTTTTCCAAATACATATAATATTATTTGTATAATAATGTTAATAATTTTTATGACAACTGCCTTGACAAAAATAACATATATTTTGCCAAGTAGGCACTCATTGACCCATTCATCGTTAACTCAAAAACATAAATGCGTAAATGTAATAGTAATATAGTAGTACTTACAACCATTTACAGGTCTAATATATAGGACAAATGCTAGTGGTAACCGGTAATGATGTTCATATTATAGTAATTAAGTACAATAATCACTAAAATATGAGGGTTCGTACAACATTAAAAGTTACTTTAATAAGCTTATAAGCTTTGTTTATTTGGAATTTAGGATGTTAATTCATGGACAGACATGAAACAAAAATATATACTTTTCGTGTGGACCTATAGTGGTTGGTTAATTATATGCACAATTTGGACCGTAACAATGTGGGCAGAAAAAGACATTTATGTTCTCTTCTAGCTAGTTAATGTAAACTCATTGACGTCTTCTGTATATTATTATTCCCGTGTCATAATGTGAATTTTTGAGGAGTATAAATTGGTGGGATCGTTTATTTTAATATAATATACCATAATAATTAAATTATAATTGAAAAATAAAATGAATAAAAAATATCTTAAGTTGAGACGTGTATATATACCTAGCTATCTTTAAGGAGATTCAAGCCCATTGCGGCATGATCTACATCGATCCAGCAGTATATTCTCGACTTATCTTCTTCAGGATACAACAACCCAACAACGTCGTATAACTCAAACAACTCCGGATTAGTTGAAGAGTTTAAAGTTCCATCAAAAGAATACCTTCTTTCAACATATAATTACTCTCGTTTATATAGTGAATATACTTGGAAACTTACAATATTTTCTTTGTCTCAACTCTCCCTTTCACTACACTAATTAATCTCAAATATAAACATGATATAATTCTTATTATCTTTTTCCACTATTACAACACAAGGAAGAAAACATCTTTTATATAGGTGTAGGATTTTTTATCCACAAATAAATGTCAAAAATGTGAATAGTCATTTGAGGAGGAGTGAGCAATTAATTATAGGAGTAGTGGGAAGAACATGTTTAGCGGATGCATAAGTTACACAAAAAATAATTGACCATATTCTTACCAATTTACACCCACTAACACAAGAAGATAATGAACTTTAATATAATAATTTTAATATTAAAATGCATAACCACCAACAATTTCAAAAAAGTTTCTTCATTGTTAATCTTAGTGTTGATGGATACACAAATATAAAGTATATTAAAAAGAGTTACAGGGTAAATTAGTAAAAGTATTTTTCTTATTCAAGATTTCTTGTAGGACATGTAAAAAAAACAAATAATATAGAACAGAGGGAGTATTGTTATAAAGGCAAAATATCTAAAGACCCCCTAATTTAATGTGTTTTCTTCAAATCCCTCTAAATTATCAGTGGTCTAAATTATTCCCTGAACTTGACTATTTGATAGCCTTTAAAAAACTAATAAAATCGTATAGTAGGAAAAATGTACAACGAGGGGGATATTGATAATGTGATAGGGGTGTGCGTCGGTCGGTTCGATTCGATTTTATGTATTATCAGTTTTCGATTTTTAAATATGCTAAACCAATAACCAAACCAATAAGATATTTTTTATCGATTTCAGTTTATTGGTTTTTGATCCTTAACAGTTCAATTTTCGGTTTAACCAATAAGGAAATGCTCACAACACAAATATCAATTTGGCTCAATGATTTTTAATGTTGTGTAATAGTAGCAACTAACATGACATCAATAAGAATGATCACAAAATAAAAACAGTAGTAGCTAGCATGACATATGCCTTGCAGTGCCAAATTCCACAAAATAAAAAGTCCACCCCCCTGGTCACAAACTATGCATCAAGTGGATTTAATGATAAATGACAAAAATGTCTTCAACGTCCTCTTCATATTATAAAATGAAGCGTCACATATGCTTGCAGTGCCAAATTCCACAATGAAGTGAATAGGTTTGTAGAAATTTAAAGAGAAATTAAGTGAAGGTAAGTAATATAAATATATAAGTAGAGGTAAAGTAGTAATTTAGTATATTCTTATTGGGTTATTGGTTAACCCAATATGAAAAAATCGAAACCGAATCAACAACCCAATAATTTTTTTTTTATAAAACCATTAAAAAATCGCTAACCAATAACCCAATAATACTAAACCAATAACATTTTTATCGGTTCGATTTATTGGTCGATCCGATTTTTGCACACCCCTATAATGTGAGGATGCTTATACTTTGAATTAATTGTTCAAAATAGGTAAGCAAATAATGCAACAACAATGATGGCTTAAATCTAATGCAATTTAGTGCTTTCTCGGGGGGTGTTCAAAAACCGATTCAACCGATAAATTAAACTGATAAAAATGTTATTGGTTTATTGGTATTAGGTTAACGATTTTTTAACGGTTTTGTAAATTTTTTTATTGGGCTATATCGGTTTGGTCTTTTGTATTTTATAGTTGTTGTCTTAGTTCTTTTAATTTGTATAGACTTTATACATGAAGATAGTGTAGAACAAATGAAAATAAGAGAAAGTAAAGAAAAACTAATTAAGGGAGTATTTTTTTTAACCAAATAAGAGAAAGTAAAGAAAAACTAATTAGGGGAGTATTTTTTTATCGGTTAAATAGGAAACCGAACCGATAAAGACCAAAAATCGATTAATCGAAAACCGATAGCCAATATCTTATTGGTTGGGTTATTGATTTAGCGTTTTTACAAACCGAAAATTGATAAACCGAACCGATAATGCACAGAACAGAAATGAACCGACCGATGCGCACCCCTAGCTTTCTCTATGATTTGTCTTTGGTTTGTGCATTTAGATGGCTAAGATTCGCAGATTAATCTTTGTTTGAAAGCTGATATGTATTGGATAGTGTTGCCCAGTAGCCATAAGTTTTTGGACTTGCACTCTAATACTATTCACTACGTTCTTTGTTTGATGTTTTTCAATGATGCCACAAGGAAAACGTTAGCTTGGGTTAGCTAAGTCAGTTTAGTAAGTCATATTACTTGTAGCATTGTTATGTCGTCATCAAAAAAGAAGAAATTGAAGGGGAGTGGGATATAATGAATCATGAAACATGCATTTAGTTTTGATGATTGACAGGCGAACCAAGTTCATGTGTTGTTCACATCTTGAACTAGGTTCATGATTTACCTTTTGTTGTAGATGATAGTGACGATATTGATGATAGGGACAATCTTTTACGGTTAAGGTAAAGGTCGAAAAGATGTAGATAAGGAAAAACAATCAAAGAAGAACTCAATTAGTACGAATAGGATGCAATAATAAAGAAATTCAGTTTCCTTAAGTTGAGTCCTACAAGGGAAGTCTTTGGTTGCAACTTGCAAGGATGCAACATATAAGGACGAGAGGCGGCACTGAGAAAACTAGCTATTGCAATACAGAATCAGAATTCTCTCAAGAGCAATAGACAAACCATTAAGATTGGAATGAAGGTGTGACAATCCCTAAAACTAGTTTACCAAGTGTTTAGGTTGTTGAAATTGAGTCTGAGATAGGAGTTTATTGAGTTGTAATAATCTCATGTGTGTTTGCAGTTGTGAATTTGTGTGAGGTGTCTCAAAGTCAAGAGTTTATCGTCTTTGAAAGTAGTATATGTTGTCTCCTTCACCCCAAAAAAATCAGAAAATTGATGAAAATGGTAGTTCTAAGCCCATAGTTAAACTGTGTTTCCTTAAAGAATATAATTCCCGCACAATTGCCGAAGTTATTGAAAAGAAATGTAGCTTTTTCTCCTTTTTCTTTCTCCTTCTAGAATTGAACATCCCCACCACACAAGATGCGTTGGATCAAAAATTTAAGTCTTACACAAATGTATAGATCTAACTGTGTAATTACATTATGCAATCAAATATTACGTTCATAATTATGTTATAATACAGAACAATTAAACGAGTTAATTTTCTATATGGTAATTCAAGTATTGAGAAGATTCTAGTAAAGTTATTTTCTTTTTCTTATATAGTCATCTAAGTATCGAGAAGATCTCACTAGAGTCAATTTTGAAATTTCCCCCCTAAATAGTCATTCAACTATTGAGAATATTTCACTAAAGTTATTTTTGAATTAGTAAGAGAGAAAATCAATATACAATTTTAACAATGTACTCCCTCTGTTTATTTTTACTCATCGCATTTTGACTTTATACAATTTTAATAATGTACCCCCTCTGTTTATTTTTACTCGTCACATTTTGACTTGGCATGTCCATTAAGAAAACAATACTCCCTTCGTTCCTAATTAGTTGTCACCTTTTTGAGTTGCACATCCCTTAAGAAAAACATTAACTAGAAGGTAATTTGACTAAATTACCCTTATTTATGACTCATTTTAATTTAATGCTTCTCTTTTTTGCACTATATTAATATCTCTTCATATTTATTACTAAGGGTAAAAGTGGAAACAAATAAGTAATTATGCTTTGATTTTGTGAAATGACAAGGATTAAAGAATATCTATTTTTAGTAAGGACGACAATAATTAGAAACGGAGGGAGTAATTGACATGACTATTTTACCACAACCCCTATTAATTGATGTTTAATATTAGGTATTGAAAAATGATTTGGAGAATAAGTAATTAATGGGAAGGGTAAAACATGAAAAAAAATAATTTGTTCTTGATATATTAAAAGTGACAAGTAAAACTGAAAATTCATTTTAGAAATAAACAACAATTAAAAATAAACAGAGGAAATATTACGTTCTGTTATGTACTCAAAGTATTTGATACAAAATCTTTAATGTTTCTTATTGTTTCAAAGCATTTGAGAAGCACATAACAATTTAGGGTGTTTTAGTCAAAACCCTCTAAATTTTTAGGAATAATTAAGTTTCTTAATCAATATGTTCAAGCCTAAAATGTCAGTTAGTTTGAACTAGAAAGAGTACATGCATAAAATATAGCCAGAAATCTATATATTGTTTATGTTGGATAGAATGTGAGATAATTAAAATGTCACATGGAGGAGTACTCTTTGACTCCATGGGAGAGTCAAGTTTTGTTGTGGATTTGCTGCTTCCCTTTCTCTTTTAATGTTGATCTTCGAGTTTAGCTGTTATTTGTATTAGAGTAAAATGGATGTATCTTGTGGGGTTAAGTTCAGAAATGGCTCTAAAATGGGGCTTGTTTTAATATTTTGTTCCCTATAAAAAAAGTTTTATTTTATAGTAGTGGACTGATTAGCCTATATATAATATCTACTCTAAAGATTAAGAGGATAGAGGGTCTCCCTTCCATAGATTCGATTGGGATTGATTCTCAGAATCGAGCCCTTATCAGAGGCGTGCCTACCGCCACCTGTCAAAGTCTTCGGCTTGCACAACGTCTCCTTCCATTTGCTCCAGCTATGAAAGAAAAGAATGGGCGCAACACTTTATTCTCTTCTACTGCTCTTTGTTTACTTCTGACCTTCCCGAACTATTGGTCTTAATTTTTTGACCTTGCTTAGTAAATTTTTCTTAAAAGGCAGACGTTCTAATTTTTACCCATAAGACAGTCGTTCATGACATTTCAGACAATGAACCTGCACAATGACCAGAAATTTTGCCTTAAAGGCAAAGTTAAAACTTATATATGTTGTCCATAAGGCAGACGTTCTAACTTTTGCCTATAAGACAAATGTTCTGGACATTTTAAGACAGTGAACCTGTTCAATTGACCACAAGTTCTGCCTTATAGGTAAAAGTCAGAAATTATTTCGTGGGGACAAAAATTCAAGACCACACATGCACTTTGGGGGATAAAAATTTTAAGACAAGACATTGAGGGAATAAAAATTCAAAATCGGACACTTTGAGGGATATTAGGTGTAATTTCTTATATCTTGTGCACCATTTTATGTGACACATGTAATGAATCTTAATTATTATTATCAATTGGCAAATCCTCAACTCAGTATGTGAAGAACTCAAATCTAATGCAACAATAACCAACTTTACAACTATATTAATAAGCCAAAAGTTTGATTACAATTGTAGAAAGTAAACATAACAATTCAATCGGTAAACGCCCCAAATGAACATACTGAAATATTGAGATTGAGATTAGGGACTGATAGACGGAAGAAAGGGAATGAGAAGATATAGAAGGGAGGTGAGGAGAACCAGACTTCATTCAACAATACGCATAATTCCTTCCATAGGTCACTGCCCACTTTCAACATGCTCCTAACCCGAATCTCAGTGAAAATTCACTTGATTGTTGGATTGTAACTTCACCTCAAGCCCAAGTCTATTATTTACTATAGTATTATTAATTGGTTTACCAAGCTCATTACGGGGTTCAAAACACAATAGTTTTCAGTTCTCTTTATTCAGTGCTTCAATGTAATTAAGCAAATTAATGTTCAATAGATACTTGTTGACTAAAGTCATAAAATTGTAGTCGATTGCTGTTTATGATTAATTAACATGAAGATTAATAAATTATGCAAGATACAACCCTGCAAAAAGAAATATAAAAAAGAAGTTTTAAAAAAAATTATTGAGGTTAAAAAGCTCGCAAGATAACCCCCTCAATTGAGCCTTTTTTTTTACTGCCAAAATAAAAGATTACTCATTCTTGATAGTTATTTACTTACTAAGTGGATAGAAATATACTCGGGATCATAATTATGGGAAATACTTCTTGATCATTTTTACAAACGCAAACCCCCAATTCGAAATTAAATAATACATGGATTAAAATATTTAAAGATAATGTACAAAATAGTCTCAAAGATCATATCCAACAGAATTATAGGGGTTATTGATGGACTTGTAGGACCTTGTCAGTCTGCTTTCATACCTAGTCGCATAATATCTAATAACATCATTTTAAGCCACAGATTGGTTAAGGGTTATACAAGAAAGCATCACCAAGATACATGATCAAAGCGGACATTCAAAAAACTTATGACTCCTTAGAATGGTCCTTTCTTGATTAGATACTAAAGGAGTTAGGTTTTCGTACTAAGATGATTAATCGGATAGTGACTTATGTTACTGCAGTGAGGTGTAGTTTCTTGATCAATGGTGTGCTGTCAAACACTACAGAAGCTAAAAGGGGCCTTAGACAGGGTGACCCGATGTCCCCTTATCTGTTTGTATTAGCTATGGAGTATTTGAACAGGTGATTATCCACTTTGCAAGAGGAGCCTAATTTTAACTATCACCCACAGTGTCAAAAATTGGGCATCACATATCTAAACTTTGTTGACGAGCTGTTGATGTTTACTAGAGGGGATCTTCAATCTGTCAAATTGCTGAATAATAAGTTACTACTATTTTTTGAGGCTTCCGAATTGAAAGCTAACCTCACTAAAAGCCAGATATAATTTGGTGGTGTGGACAGGAACGTTAAAGAAGACATTATGCAGGAAATGAGGTATGATATGGGTGCACTTCCATTTAAATATCTTGGAGTACCCTTGTCAACTAAAAAGTTTACAAATTGCATAGTATAGGCTCTTGTTGACAAGATTATTACCAAAATTACATCATGGAAGGTTAGAGGGGTTTTCTATGCAGGTAGACTTCAATTAAATAAAGCGGTGCTTATAGGTTTTCAGGCTTACTGGTCACATGTTTTCCTCTTTCTCCAGAAGATCATTAAAGTGATAAAGGCAATGTGCATAAGATATCTTTGGTTAGGGAAAACTACTATCACAAAAAAGGCATTAATAGCATGGATTAAAGTTTATTTCCCTAAAAAAGCTGGCGGACTAAATATCATTAGTATGAAGGTGTGGAATTAAGTAGCTTTATGTAAATTGCTTTGGACACTTAGTCAATAGAAGGAGAAGTTATGGATCATGTGGATACACACCTTCTACATAAGACAACAAAATGGGTAGACAATGCAGATTCCTCAACAGGCATTGTGGATGGTAAGGAAGGTTTTGAGTATGATGAAATACTGAGCGAGTTTCAACCAGTAAACTACAACTGCAGACAAGGGAAAATTCATGATTATGTAGCCTACAGATAGCTTAGAGGTAATGTTAGCAATGTCCCATGGAAGGACCTGGTATGTCATTCTGCTGCTTATCCAAAGAAAGTTCTTACTTTGTGGTTAACACTACATGAGAAGCTGAGAACTAAAGATGTCCTTATTCAACGGGGCATGTCGATAAACGGAGATTGTGTATTATGTGGTTGCCAACTTGAGAACTTGCACTATCTTTTGTTTGAGCGTACCTATTCTGCTGGGGTATGACGGGAGTTATTACTCTTGTTCAAGTGGTCTAGGAGAATTTGGCCATGGGAATAGGAACACCAATGGGTCCAGCATGCAAGCAAATCCCAAAAGGCCAAGAGGGGTGTTGCTCAAGGCAGCTTTGGCCACTGTAGTACATGGTTTGTGGGGAGAGAGGAATGTTAGAATTTTCAAAACTACAGCCAAATCACAACAAGCTCTGGCTCACGAGATGAAGACTAATTTGGCCACTCGAGTTAGAAGTAACGTCAAACTTTTTGGTTATCTTAGCACTTTGTAGGAGTTGCAATTTTGTCGCTTCTTTGTTGCTATTGAGATGAGCTAGTCAATTTTGCTTAGCTCTGGTTGTAATGCTTTACTGGTGATTAATAAAATGAAATGTTAATTGCCAAAAAGAATGTTTAAATGACTAAACTAACCCCACGAGAATTTTTATTTTGTTTAAAAAGTGAACAAATATTTTTATTTATGTGGTATTACTAATATGTAATATATCAAACCAAACAAGAAATTCACAATATTATTATATAATCCATGCGTTAGTAATCTTACCTAATTAATCATTGCATAATTATATGTCTAACTAGCGTAAAGACAAAATAAAAAATAGGATTAAGATAAAATCAAACAAGAGATTAATTAATGGTAATGACCTAATCGAGATGACGACAAAGATAAGATCTCTATTGAAAAGATAACAACTAAATCTAATAAGATGAATACCAAAACCTTCCACAAAAAATCTTTTAGGATCTACATGTAAATTTAGATCTTATAGAAAATCTTCTACTAAATCTTTCTTTCTTTTGTGATGCATTTTTATTTGAATTGGTTGCTGCTTTTAATTCGAAAGAGTCGTTGGAGATACTCTTGTTTGGATTCTTGTTCTTAGAAAATAAAGCCCAGATCAATAGTTTTTTCCTTCTTATCAAAATAGGTGTCACGTTTATAGAGATATCTTAGGCATGATTCTGTAAAGATATTTTAGGCATGATTCTGTAATCTTTGTAAAACTAGAATGTGTTTGATTCTACCAATCTTTGTAAAATAGGAAGCTTATTTTATATACTTGATTGTAGGGTACATAGCAAGCTGCAACTTAGCAGTAGCAACAACTATATATTGATGTATGTTCTTCTTTTGAAAGATATCAGAATACAAAAATTAATTATTCTGCTCAAGATCTTAACTTGGTATCAAAGCCATGGGCAAATCAAATGCTTCCGACCCTACTCCGATTATTATTCAATCTGAAAATTCCTCTTTCAATGCAGGGATTATTCTAAATGAAACAAATTATGATATGTGGTCTTAAATTATGGAGATGCACATTGTTGAAAAAGAGAAACTCTCGTTTGTCTGTGGAAGTACACAACCACCTTCTGAAGAGGATGAAGGATATGAGAAGTGGTACACAGACAATCAAAAAGTGAAGAGGTGGCTTTTGATGTCTATGACTCCTGAGATTATGAAGCGATATATTTGCCTACCTACTGTTCGAGATATTTGGAAAGCTCTGTCAACAACCTTCTATGATGGAGCAGATGAAGTACAAGTCTTCACTTTGAATCAAAAGGCTTTTTCTGCCAAACAAAATGACAGATCTCTCTCTTCCTATTATGGAGAATTAATTGAAATTTTCAGTGAGTTGGATCATCGTGATAAAGTGATTATGGAAAATGAGAAGGATGTCACTTCTTACCGCAAGTTTATTCAACGACAAAGGGGGCACATCTTTCTTGCTGGTTTAGATGGTGAATTTGAATAGATTCGTGGTGAAATCTTAAGAAAGGATCCCGTTCCAGAATTAGAAGAATGTTACTCAATGGTTCGTCTTGAATCTGTCTGGCATGCAACACTAAGTTATTTACAAAATTTGATGCTTCTAGTTTCAAGTGTGATGTCTGTGAACTTTCAAAAAGTCATCGTGTGTCTTTTTTTTTCAACAAGAATGAATAAAAGTTCAGTTTCTTTTATGATTATACATTCAGATGTTTGGGGTCCATCCAAGGTGAATACATTAGGTGGATCACGTTGGTTTGTTACTTTTATAGATGATTGTACTAGAATGACTTAGGTGTGCTTGATGAAGTTCAAAAGTGAAGTGAATGTGTTGTTTCAAAAGTTTCATAAAATGATTTGCAATCAATATAATGCCCAAGTAAAAGTTCTACGGAGTGACAATGGGGGAGAGTATTCCAGCTATGAACTTCGGTAATATTTGGAAGCACAAGGAATTGTTCATCAAACAACTTGTCCTAATACACCCCAACAGAATGGGGTAGCCGAGAGAAAAAATCGTCATTTGTTAGAAGTTGTCCTTGCTTTAATAATTGAAGCTCATTTGCCGCTATCTTATTGGGGAGAAGCACTCACTTGTGCAACATATTTAATTAATCGAGTACCTTCTAGCACAATTAATTTTACAACACCATCTCAAGCTCTTTCTCAAGCAGTAATTGCACCAGCCGTCCCAAATTTGACTCCTCGTATTTTTGGTTGTGTAGCATTTGTATATCTTCATAAGAATCAATGCGATAAGCTATCCCCTCGTGCATTGCGTTGTGTTTTTTTGGGATATGTTTCTCATCAAAAAGGATACAAATGTTTTTATCCTCCAACTCAACGAATGTTTGTGACGATGGATGTTGTTTTTCATGAAGATTCTATGTATTTTTCTAATGAAATAAAACTCCAGGGGGAATGCCAAAAGGATGTTTTGTCGCTAAATTATGAAGAAGCGATACTTTCTTCACCTAGTAACCAGGTTGTAGATGAATCCAGTTTATGTGGTGGTGAAGATCAGGAAATGGGACATAACGATGATGTGGTAGAATCAAATTTAAGAACTGCTCAACATCAGAAAATTGAAGAAGAGGATTTGGGTGCTACTGTAAATCAAGAAATTGGAGAAGTTAGTCCAATATCACATGAATCACTCACACAACAAGCAATTGATGTACCGAACCAATCGTCGCCAACTGTGGATGCTCTTGATTTTGTACCCGAACCATCAGTCAAACAACTACCACCACGACACAACAGAGATCTCCCTAAACCCAGCTATGAACCAGAAATATCTAGTAAAACTAGATACCCATTGAGCCATTATGTGTCTAATCATCGTTTGTCGGAATCAAATAAGTCATTTGTAAATCAATTATCTATTTGATTCCGACAAACGATGATTAGACACATAATGGCTCAATGGATATCTAGTTTTACAAAGATTGCAGAATAATGCCTAAAATATCTTTACAGAATCATGCCTAAAATATCTCTATAGAATCATGCCTAAGATATCTCTATGCTTAGGAAACTGGCATGACAACTTGCCAACCAGCCGATACACCCGTTGAAGAGGGTCTGAAATTAAGTGTTGAACCTAATCAAATTCCTTTTGATTCAAAGTGAAGACTTGTAGTTCATCTGCTCCATCATAGAAGGCTGTTGACAGAGCTTTCCAAATATCTCGAGCAGTAGGTAGGCAAATATATCGCTTCATAATCTCAGGAGTCATAGACATCAAAAGCCACCTCTTCACTTTTTAATTATCTGTGTACCACTTCTCATATCCTTCATCCTCTTCAGAAGGTGGTTGTGTACTTCCACGGACAAACGAGAGTTTCTCTTTTTCAGCAATGCGCATCTCCATAATTTGAGACCACATATTATAATTTATTTCATTCAGAATAATCCCTGCATTGAAAGAGGAATTTTCAAATTGAATAATAATCGGAGTAGGGTCGAAAACATTTGATTTGCCCATGGCTTTGATACCAAGTTAAGATCTTGAGCAGAATAATTAATTTTTGTATTTTGATATCTTTCAAAAGAAGAACATACATCAATATATAGTTGTTGCTACGACTAAGTTGCAGCTTGCTATGTACCCTACAATCAAGTATATAAAACAATCAAGTACCCTACAATCAAGTATACAATCTGTTGTGTCGTGGTGATAGTTGTTTGACTGATGGTTGGATATAAAATCAAGAGCCATTATTGTATCTATTCCTAACAATGTGCAGGAAGCCTTAGTTGACCCCAGATGGAAAGCAGCTATGGACGAGGAGATGAAATCCTTCGAAAAGAATGATACATGGAAACTTGTCGATTGTCCACCTGGAAAGAAAACAGTTGGATGTCCTTGGGTGTATACAGTCAAGTACAAAGCAGATGGTATGATAGAACGGTTTAAAGCAAAATTGGTGGCAAAGGGATATACTCAGACCTATGGAATCGACTACATGGAAACATTTTCACCTGTTGCAAAAATCAATACAGTTCGAGTATTATTATCCTTGGCTGCAAATTTTGATTGGCCACTACAATAATTTGATGTGAAAATTGCTTTTCTACATGGTGAGTTGTCTGAAGAAGTCTATATGGACTATCCCCCAGGGTACAAGATGTTGAGACCACATGATCATAAAGTTTGCAGATTAAAGAAATCACTTTATGGACTGAAACAGTCACCAAGAGCGTGGTTTGGAAAATTCTCCAAATCTATGAAGGCATTCGGCTATAGTCAAAGCAACACCGATCACACCTAGTTTTTGAAGAGACAACAAGGTAAAATCACTGCTCTTATTGTATATGTTGATGACATGGTGGTGACCGAAAATGACGCTGAAGAAAGAAAAGCTCTTCAAAGCTACCTATCTAAGGAATTCGAGATGAAAGATCTTGGTCCATTAAAGTTTTTCCTTGAAATTGAAGTGTCTAGATCATCTAAAGGAATTTTCTTGTCCCAAAGAAAATATACTTTAGATTTGTTAGAGAAAACTGGCATGACAGCTTGCCAACCAGCCGATACACTCGTTGAAGAGGGTCTGAAATTAAGTGTTGAATCTAATCAAATTCCAGTTGATAAAGAAAGATATCAGAGACTTGTAGGAAAGTTGATGTACCTAGCACACACAAGACCAGATCTTGCTTATTCTTTAAGTGTGGTAAGCCAATTTATGCATAATCATGGAGAGCAACATATGTATGCAATTATGCGCATCTTGAAATATTTAAAATCTGCTCCAGCAAAAGGAATTTTGTTCACAAAATATGCAGATCCTCAAGGCATAAATGTATACACGGATGCTGACTGGGCTGGAGCCATTGATGATAGACGATCTACTTCAGGTTATTTCACTTTTGTAGGAGGAAATATTGTTACATGGAGAAGAAAAAAACAAAATGTTGTTGCACGCTCAAGTGCGGAGGCAGAATTCAGAGGAATGGCACTTGGAATATGTGAAGCATTATGGATGAGACTTCTCTTAACAGATTTGGGTTATCCACCTAAGGCACTAATTCAACTATATTGTGATAATAAAGCTGCACGTGATATTGCACATAATCCGGTACAACACGATCGTACCAAGCATGTAGAAGTAGACAGATTTTTCATCAAGGAAAAGTTGGATGGAAACATACTGGAGTTACCTAAGATTCGATCAGAGGACCAATTGACTGATCTTCTTACTAAAGCAGTTTTGAGTAAAATGTTCTCCAAGTTTGGGAGCAAGTTGGGCATGTGCGACATCCATGCATCAACTTGAGGGGGAGTATAGAGATATCTTAGGCATGATTCTGTAGAGATATTTTAGGCATGATTCTGTAAAGATATTTTAGGCATGATTCTGTAATCTTTGTAAAACTAGAAAGTGCTTGATTCTAGCAATCTTTGTAAAATAGGAAGCTTATTTTATATACTTGATTGTAGGTTACATAACAAGCTGCAACTTAGCAGTAGCAACAGCTATATATTGATGTATGTTCTTCTTTTGAAAGATATCAGAATACAAAATTAATTATTCTGCTCAAGATCTTAACTACGTTTTGGTTTTAGAGAGTCAATTAAATTAATTTTCAAAATAAATTTAATATTTTAAATCTAAAATTTAGATATTTGAAACTACGCAAAAAATAATATAAATTACAATTCTTCTCATATTAATAAGATGTGAAAATGCATCAAATAATGTTGATCAAAGTACAAATAAGGGTATATTTATTTTAAACAAAATGAAGTATAATAAAGTCTTATTCAATTTTCATAACATATATATATATGCCTTACAAGCCACACCAATAATAACATATCCAGTATAATGTCTGCGATCGATTGACCGAGTAATTGTAGTGTTTATTCTAACTTGTTAACTAACACGTGAGATTATCCCCCGTGTCAACGCCAAGTTGTTGACAATATTGAGTATAATACTCAACCCTTCTAGCAACAGTTTGAGGGTTTCCTCCATCACATTCAAGTTGACCATTAATAGCTCTAATAGTTGGACCAAATCCTTGTCCAGAAGTAATAAGAGAATGACAATTGTTCATCCAATACCACAATGCTGTCTTGAAAGAAATAACAGCATCTCTTGCCACTATGTCAGGGTCATTTAGGCCATCAAATCCAATGGATTTTCCAGCAGGTCCATAATTGAAGTTCCATGATAGTTGAATTGGTCCTCGACCATAGTAGTTCTTGCCTGATACACATGGGTACTCTGTGTTGTTTTCGTCACAATAGTCTCCTGATGGACCATTTATCTCATTTATGTAGCACATGTCTGTGTGTCAATCGAAACCAACAAGGGATTGATTAGTCGAAATGCATACATACAATATGAAAAAAGGGTCAAAAACTGACCTCAGGAGGTCTGTAAAGTTCTGATCGCCGAAAAAAAATTGATCTCTAATTAGTCGTAATACTTAAACTAACCCGGGAAATTAGTCGTAGTACATACATATATATTAAAAAAATGTCAATAACTAACCGAAAAAATTGACCTCAGGAGGTCTGTAAAGTTTTATCAATGAATAGACCGACTTCTGGAGGTCGATTTTTGGCATTTGGTAATGTTCTGGTTGGTGACTAAAATGGACCTCTAGAGGTCGACCTTTGGGAAATTACCGTCCTATAATGTGGGTTTTTAAAATTATAAAATAATAAAATGCACCATTTGAGGTTAAGACCCCCCTCATAGACTACCACGCTAGACCATATATAGTATGACGATTTTGGAAAAAAATAAATAAATTAAAACTGAAACCAACCTCATGCAAAAAAGGGAGGTCGGTTGGCATTTTTTTGGTTTTTGGTGCTAAAAGAAACGACCTCTGAAGATTGATTTTTGATAATTTTTTTAAAGTAGTGGTACGATTAATCAAATTCTTGAGTACACTAAAACATCTATTTTAATGGAAAAGCGATAACTTACGTCCAGTTTCATGGGTGACATGAGCAAAGAAAGCAGCAATCTCACGTTTAGAATCATCATTAGAACCCACAGTTCCAAAATTAGGATAAGATTTAAGAGCTTCAAAGAACTTATTCCTTGTGTAAAATCCTTTTCCTTCACAATTAGAAGCAGCTTGATCAGCTATACCATTGAAGAATGCATCAGATACAATATCAGAAACTGAACCACCATTATTGTCTGACGGTGTGGTACTAAAGCATGGCCCTCCTTGACACCCTTCACCACAATAATCATTTCCACTTCCACAATAACCCCATTTGCTACAACATAAATCTGATGAACAACCACAATTTTGTGCCAAGATTAGTCTTGGAACATGATCAAATGCTATAGCTAATGCAAAAACGAGAAAGAAATATTTTCTTGATGAAGAGAAGTTCATTTTGGTAAGTTTTAAGTGTGGAGGAAAGTATAAGAATGTAGAGCTATTTATAGATATGGGAAATTATTAATTAATTAAGTAGTACTTATATTATAGACGAGCCACTATTGTTGAACTGTTCAAAATTTTATACACTGATTTATGACCAAACTTTTTTTTGATGGTTGACTTTTGACTATTTTGAGTCTTTATGATTTTGTCAAAATGTCATTCATGCTAGAAGTAGCTTTTTCACATTTTTCTTTCTCCTTCTAGAATTGAACATACACCACACAAAATGCGTTGAATCATAAGTCTTACTCGTACATAATATATAGATGTAACTATGTAATTAAATTTATACAATTTAACATTAATTACATTATTAACAATTGTACTATAATTACATTAATTAATTATGAAAAACAAACAAGTCTTGATAATTACATGATTGTTTAACGCCCACTGAAATCAGGTTTGAAGTTCTCACCTTACCAACAAGTGATCGAGAAGTCAACTAACTTATAGTGCTTTCCACACTACGCCCCATAGAGGAAAATTTACTGGTGAATGCGATGAGGGCTCATGCTTAGAAATTATAGTCCTTTATGGCGTTTTCAACCAGCCGAAGTATATAGCCATTTATGGCGCTTTCAATCCAATTGATATAGTCCTTTATGGCGCTTTCAATCAGCCGAAGCATATAGTCCTTTATGGCGCTTTCAATCTAACTGAAATAGTCCTCTATAACGCTTTCAAACAACTGAAATAGTACACCAAATTCAAATTACAATTTGACTTTCCAAACAAATGCTTATATATAGATAAATATATATATATATATATTCAATTTTTGTACATTCTAGAACCAAAAAAATAAAAAATAGATTGAAACAATTCGAAGTGTGTGCGTTTATTTTATTGTTTTTATATTTTATTTAGTGGTAAAGGATTATATTACTAGATGATGAGAAATTTTTTTAAAAAAACATTGCTTTGACCATGAAAATTCCTTAAGACAGTAATATTGATGGTTTGGACTTATTTTTGGAGTTAAGCGTGTTAAGAAAAATAATATAAGTAAAAGATAATATTTTAATCAATATATAATAAAATTAAAAGATTTGATTCTTTCCACAATACATATATTATTTTGCCAAGTAGGCACTCATTGACCCATTCATCGTTAAATCAAAAACATGAGTACGTAAATATAATTGTAATAGTATCACTACGTATACAACCATTTACAACAGGTTTAATAGGACAAATGTTAGTGGTGACTGGTAATGATTTTCATACTATATTATAACAAATCACTAAATTATGAGGGTTCGTACAATATTAAAAATTACATTAATAAGCTCATAAGCTTTGTTTATTAGGATTATTAATTCATGTATCGACATGAAACAAAAATATATGCTTTTTGTGTGGACCTAGTGGTTAGTTAATGAGATGCACAATTTGGACCGTAACATTGTTTACAGGAAGAAAAAACATTTATGTTCTCTTCAAGCTAAAAATGTGAACTCATTGACGTCTTCTGCACATTCTCTGTCTCATATTACTTATCTATATTACAAAAAATATATGTTATAAATTATTTCTCAATTTATAAAATCAAAATAGAATAAATTTATTTTTTCCCATTTTGTTCTTAAATTAATTCTTTTGAAAGTATAAATATTGTAAAGTTTCTCCATTGTTAATCTAGTGTTGATGGACACACAAATATAAAGTATATTAAAAAGAGGTACAAGGCAAACTAGCAAAAGGCTCTTCTTAGTTAAGATTTCTTTAGGGGTGTGTAAAAGAAAAAGTGAACAAATAATATATATAGAAACTGAGGGAGTATTATTAATTATAAAGACAAAATATCTAAAGACACCTTAATTTAATGTGTTTTCTTCAAATCCTCCTAAACTATTAGTATTCTTAATGATACTTCCCCTGAACTTAACTATTTGTTAGCCTTTTAAAAAAACTAATTAAATTATTATAGTAGGGAAAATGTACAAAGAGATGGATATTGATAATGTGAGGATGCTTATAGTTTGAATTAATTGTTAAAAATAGTTAACCAAATAATGCAACAACAATGATGGCTTAAATCTAATGCAATTTACTGCTTTCTCTAGGATTTTGTCTTTTGTTTATGCATGTAGATGGCTACTATTCGCAGATTAATCTTTGTTTGAAAGCTGATATGTATTGGATAGTGTTGCCCCAGTAGCCATAAGCTTTTGGACTTGCCCTCTAATATTATTTACTAAGTAACTAAGTTCTTTGTTTATCCTTTTCAATGATCCACAAGGGAAACGTTAGCTTGGGTTAGCTAAGTCAGTTTAGTTAGTCATATTCAGAGGCGTATCCAGGATTTCAAGAGGTATTATGAAAATACTTCGAGCGTGGGTTCACACATCTATATTTAAATATTTTTAGAAAAATATAATACTACTATATATGATCTAGGAAGGGAAGCATGGGTTCACGTGAACCCGGTGACCCTCACCTAGATACGCCCCTGGTCATATTACTTAGCTTGTAGCATTGTTATGCCATCATCAAAAAAAAGAAATTGAGAGGGAGTGGGATATAATGAATTATAAAACATGTAGTTTTGATGATTGACAGGTTAATTAGGTTCATGTGTTGTTCACATTTTGAACTAGGTTCATTATTTAATTGTGTTGTAGATGATAGTGACGATATTGATGATAGTGACAATCTTTTACCGTTAAAGTCCAGGTAATTGTCAAATAAGAAGTTCACGATACTACATACGGAAAAAGGTCGAAAATGGATGTAGATAAGGAAAAGCAATGAAAGAAGAACTCAAGTACCAATAGGATGCAATAATAAAGAAATTCAGTTTCCTTAAGTTGAGTCCTACAAGGAAAATCTTTGCCCAACTCTAGCTTGCAAGGATGCAACATATAAAAGGAAGAGAGGCAACACTGAGCAAACTAGCTACAGTTTATTGAGTTGTAATAATCTGTTGTGTGTTTGCAGTTGTGAGTTTGTATGAGGTGTCTCAAAGTCGAGAGTTTATGTCTTTGAAAGTAGTATATAGTTGGAATAAACTGTAAGAAATGAAGCACTAGAACTTGTCCCTTAGATTATAAAGTTGTGATTTGAAACCGCTTTTCGATACAGTGAATTTTGGTTGGAAATTCTACACGTCGTAGGTCATAGTTTTTACTCCCTTGAGCAAGGAGGTTTTTCACGATAAATATATGTTCTTTAATTAACTGTTTAGACGAACTTAATGAATCTGGTTCCTTAAGATCAATAATTGATGCTAGTTTACTTTCATCAACCAAGCATGCTACAACAAATTATGAAATAAAGGAATCTTCAACATTAAATATAACTATATTATAATCTCTTTAAGAATTGCCTATTTTGCTATGTTCATAATGTAAGTTTGTCGTGTATATTTGTATAATAAGTGTATCAGGATTGTATAGTGTTGATACATTGTTTATATGTTATTTATACATATTATATATAGTGTATATAAAAGTGTATATACATTGTTATCTACATTATTACACGTCATGTAATATAAATTTGAAAAATAGAGAATGAAAAATTAAAGAGAGTCCTAAAGTGGCTCGTGGAAGAAGCTAAAAACATAACACTAAAATAAATTTAGCTTTATGAAATTCAATGCAAACATATTAGCCCAAGCTTGGGTCTCCACTCTTATTTTTCTCCTCCCATTCTTAAATAAATCTGTTATTCCATTAAATTAATATAAGAATCAATGACCATTTTTTCCTTATTCATTTGATTTTATGTATAATAGTATGAATATATTTATACATCATATAGATATGCGGTTATACACTATTTATATAATCTAGATTCATAACATATGCGTACAAATTAGTGACCAGATGTTTTGGGCATTTTTATGTTAAAAAGGTAGATTACATTAACCACAAATTATTTGCCTCAGCGGTACATATACGTGAGAATCCCCAAAAATCGTACGGCGAGGCCAATCTTGTGCGGCCACATAATCCTAGGATTAGATATGTTAACTATGAGCCCGTTTGGATAGGATTAAAAAATTAGTTTTTCAGCTTAAATGCTTAAAAGCTGAAAATAAGTGCTTATAGATTAAACAGATAAGTGTTTGGATAGAAATGCTGAAACTGAGAAAAAATTGTTGATGTGTTTGGTAAACAAGGGTTGTTAAGCACTTTTTTATTGTCAAAATGACTTAAATGTCCTTAAAGCTGTTAAACATCATAACTAAGTTGAGTTATATAGTTTTTTATTCGAATAATCCAAAAATAATTTCTATTTGAATGTACTTTCAACGTAAAGTGATTATATGAAGTAAATTTATAACTATAAGTTACTTTTTATTTTTAAATGTTAAAAAATAAAAAATTAGGACATTTTTGTTTATATATATGTAGTATTATATTGTAATGTTGTAAGCTTGCAAAAAGGAGAAAAATAGCTGAAAAAACAAAGGAGAAAAATCGAAGAGGAAATGAGGAGGAAAAAGGCGAGCGAAGCTGGTAAAGTGAAAGTGAAAGTGAAAGAAAACGATATATTTTAGGGCTACAAATTAAGGGTAGTTGGAATTAGGGAAAATATAAGGGATAAAAGGGTAAATACCTTGGTCTAACTTAAAAAGAATTTGAAGCTAAAAAGTAAAAAGCTGGGGGTACCCAGCTTATCACATTTTGCTTTTTTAAATCAGTTTTTAGCTTTTTTTAAGTACTTTTTTATTTTACCAAACATCTAAAAAAGTTAAAAAAAGAGATTAAAAGCTGGTTTGACCAGATTTTAATCCTATCCAAACTGACTCTATATAACTTTAGCAAAACACAAGGGACATGTTTTTTATTTTGCTAAGCAGTTCAAAGAAGAAAATATTGGGACTTGATATCAGTTTAGTCCGTAGAAGTGTGTAATGAAGGTATTTATGACTTATATATATAATTTCTTGTATTATTTTTTGAATCACCATATCATTTACTTGATTTCTTTTGTTGATTACAAATCCATAGTAACATGCTTTTTTGATGATATTGTTGAGATCATTCTATCTTGATTTTTGTTAGGTAAGTGAAAGAAGCAACTTATTATCTTAGTGAAAGAGATTCAACTAAAGGCCATGACTTGAGAATTGGAAGTAAATACAATTTTACAAAAATTCTTGGTTGACATCCCAAATGTATAAATTATATATCCTCATCTTAGTGACTGAGCCCATGGATTTTGTACCCAAGTGTACTATATGGGTTATTGTTGTGAAATTTTGAGATATTAACTTTGATGTTGCAAATTGAATGAGTCGTCACTTGTTGAGATTTATGAAATAGGAGAATTAGGGATTTTATAAACTTAATAACACTTAAAATATCGTAATAATATAATCTTATTTACATTTAATTTGTCACCCTTTGAAGATAAATGTGACCCATCAAAGAAGTTTTTGCTTCCATTTGATGCCTTGAATTGTATGCATGAAATGCTTACGTTTAAAAGACTTGACATCTAAGTAGTTCACTTGATTTATCTTTATTGTGCATTTATTATATTTTTGTTATGCATAACTCTTAACCACAGTGATATGATTGACATGGCTATAACGTATATATATACATATTTTTACTCAGGTATCATCTCATGATATTGGGTTCGAAAATTAGTCATGAACAGGACAATCCACGTGCGAATAAAAATCTTGCTTCTTCTCTATTTTAGTGGGTGCATTTTGAAATTGTGAGTTACATGTTGTAATTGTAGTGTGGCCTGACTTATAATTTTATTTATCAATTCATTGTGTTAAAGAGCTCCATCTATAGATTATAGACTTCTATTATTTTGTATTATGCATTTTCATTTGCCCTTCATAAATGAAAATCCTCTATTTTTGTTTAAGAACACATTGATTTTGTAATCAATGCTATTCACATCGTTCTAATAACTTAAGGTTGATGTTCAATAATTAAATTTTGGTACATAATATAGGTACGAAATGAGTATTCACAGCAATAAATGAGCTAGTGTGCTCGGTGCAACTTGACATACATATGTTGTCGTGCCACGTCTTATCACATTTTGAAACGCGAGAATATTTTTAATTTTATTTTATAGTAATTACTTGATGGATTTGAATAGATTTGAGTGATTAAGATCTATAATAATGTCTCAATATCATGAAAATATTGGCTATTCAGTTTCTTTGCCAGAATGATATTTCACCATTACTTTGTCTACTTTCACCGCTTATCACTTTGGCCTACTATTATCAAGTACAACTGCCCGTTATCCACCACCCTCAACCATGACCATCACCACCACTTAATCATCATAATTAGTTGTCATTATTATTAATCATAATCTACAATAACCATCAGCATTATCATAATAACCACAATTGCTACCGACCAACACTACTATATATCACCGATCATGTACCCCGATTAGTCATCATCACCACCGTTAATACAATAATCATCAATTGCTACCGATAATCAACACCATTTGCCACCATTATATATCGCTAGCTATCACTATCAGTCATCACCACCATCATTAGCTTTTTATTTATTTATTTATTTATTTATTATTATCCATCACAATTATCAATTGCTACCATCAACTACCACCATTAACCACTACTTTCAGCTGTTATCACTAGATATCATGCAGTTGCTAAGGTTGGATTAAGTTTGGGCCAAATTGAAATTCAAATGCTTTGGGATTTCGAATTAAGAATTGGATTTTAGATTTAACTTTTTAAAAATTAAATTTAGATTGAGACTTTTTCATCTGAATTATTGTACCGTATATTTATCCTTACATACATACTAGATATAAACTCACATATCCAATATTAAGTCCAATACTCTACTAAATCAGTCAAATATATTTTATTAGAATAATAATTCGTACAAACTGAGATGCATTTACTATGGCTGTAGCTTTCATTGTTATTGAGGAGTTGTGATGTCGGTTCCTTAAGAAAAAATATTAATTAATGTTTAAATCACATAGAATCTACAAGGATTTAGTAGTGGTGGATTTGAATATAAACTATGTAGTATGATTATGTAGACATGATGTTACTTTGTTTAGATTAGAAATTTCTTTTATAATATTTTTATTGCTTGAATGAACATTTTATCAAGGACATAATTCTACATAGGAAGATATATGTGACGGTCGAAGATTAGAATAGAAGGGTAATAGATAGTTGGGTGTTATCATACTTTTATGCGGAAGAGGCATGAGGTTAGTCGTGTCTTCTCATTATTTAGTAGTATTATTTAATATTCGCGTGGTATCTTATTTATTCAATTAATACCACCTTTTCCTTCATTTACTTTGTTTTTCATGTTATTTTGTTGTCTTTTTCCCCAACCAATCTTGCTTTGATTACATTTTTTTTGAGCTTAGAGTACATAAAAAATAACCTCTCCAACTCACAACGACATGGATAACATATGTTTACATCCGATCCTTTCCTTTCCATACTTTACTTATGGGACTAGATATATTGTATTAAAAAACCAAAAATTTAAATTAAAGTTTTCACATCCAATCCACACTGCCCAAACATCCATCCTAGCACTCACGACCACCACCATTATCCAACACTATCATCGAACACCACCCACATTAGTATTTTGTATAATTTTTATATTTTATTAATTTTTCATTTAAGACCCAATCATTTAAAAAGTAAGTAACTAATTCATATCATAATACAACATCTTAACATTCAAATATGTATTTAGACGTCTTTTATCTTTAATAAAATCAAAATGGCGCCTCATCCTCTAACATTCAATATGTATTCAAACGTCTTGTATCTTTAATAAAATCAAAATGATGTCTCATTCTCTTGTTAATAAAAAAATATTTAAAAGAAGTGAAGGATAAAAAATACACTTGAAGTATCTTGATTTTTCAAGTTTTTTTTTATGTTTGAACTATCAGGTATGTGATTTTTTTATCTAAGCTATTACAAATTATTTATCAAAATAAATATCAATAATTAATAGGTGAGACATATTTAGATAGATAGTTAATAATAATTAAGGTATGAAAATCGAAAAATTATGATACATTAACTCATTTGAAAAAAATAAAATGAAGGTAGTGTTTGATAATCAGGTGGTGGATACATACATGCTGTTTCCCCTTCCTTCCCTTTCGGCAACCGCAACAGAGAGCATTAAAACAGCAGCAAAATTCAGGAGTGTAAACAAAACAAAACATTACATAACATAACATAACAAGTTTACTTAACTCTTTCATCAGATTCAACACCATGAATCTCTTCTTTCTATTTTGTCTTGTTTTTTCTTCTTTTTTCAATCTCTCTTTCTCCAGGGGCGGATTTCCCACTTCCATTAATGTTTCAGGTATCTTTCTCTCCTTCTATATTTAGCTCATGATCTATTTACAGAAATAATAATTTAATCTTTAGAGCTTTAAATAGTGTTTTTATTTGTTAATTTTGAGCTTAGGAATGATGGGTATTGATCATTATTTCCAAATTAAGAATAAGGGGATAGTTATTTATTGTTAAAGATTGAATCTTTAGAGCTTTAAATGTAATTTTCTTTGTTAATTTTAAGCTTAGCAATAATGGGTATTGATTATTATTTCCAAATTAAGAAGAAGAAGAAGAACAAGTATAAGGGGATAGTTATTTATTGTTAAAGATTGAATCTTTAGAGTTTTAAATGTATTTTTCTTTGTTAATTTTAAGCTTAGCACTGATGGGTATTGATTATTATTTCCAAATTAAGAAGAAGAACAAGTATAAGGGGATAATTATTTATGTTAAAGATTGAATCTTTAGTGATTTAAATGTGTTTTTCTTTGTGAATTTTAAGCTTATCTATGATGAGTATTGATTTTTTTTTTCCAATTAAGAAGAAGAACTAGTATAAGGGGATAATTATTTATTGTTAAAGATTGAATCTTTAGTGCTTTAAATGTGTTTTCTTTGTCAATTTTAAGCTTAGCAATAATGGGTGTTGATTATTATTTCCAATTAAGAAGAAGAACAAGTATAAGGGGATAGTTATTATGTTCAAGATTGAATTTTTACCGCTTTAAATGTGATTTTCTTTGTTAATTTTAAGCTTAGCAATAATGGGTATTGATTAATTATTTCCAATTAAGAAGATGAAGAAGTAAAAGGGGATAATTATTTATGTTAAAGATCGAATCTTTACCGCTTAAAATGTGTTTTTCTTTGCTAATTTTAAGCTTAGCAATAATGGGTATTGATTATTATTTCCAATTAAAAAGTAGAAGTATAAGGGGATAATTGTTTATGTTAAAGGTTGAATCTTGTTTAACTAAATGCTTTTCTTTTCTTTATTAATTGTAGGTGTTGTGAATGGTAGCTTTGCAGCTTCAGCTAGGCATTTATTTGCAGATATCAAAGTTTCTTTAGCTGAAGAAATGCACTTGAAAAGACTGTACGTTTAAACTCATCCTATGTTTTGGTCAATTCCGTGAAATGCGAGGAAATGTCTGACCATTTCTGTTCTTTTTTTTTTTTGTATTTGCAGTGAAGAATTAGCGAAAGATTATATGTCGAATTCTGATCTTGAGAATGCCATCATGTCATTGAATCGTCGGTGCAATGGGATATCCAGAGTGTACAGGTAACTTCAGGGCATCAAGAATGTACGAAGTCTTACTTTTCTTCTTTAAAGGTTTATCCGTGATGTTAAGGAATGAATGTAGTCATATTCCGTGTATTATACATAGACCACTTAAGTATAGGGATTGATAGAAGATCTGTGAAATTTTCCTTTTTAATTCTTTCCATAATTAGGACTCTATGTACATGTATATAATCTTGTTGCTTCATGGAATAATATATCATTTTTTCTCCCACGCCTTGTTTAGAGTCCCCCTGTCCCAATTTATATGACTCACTTTCCTTTTTAGTCCGTCCCAAAAAGAATGACACATTGTTATATTTAGTAGCAATTTAACTTTAAAATGCTCATTTTTCCCTTAATGAAATGATTTATAGTCACACGAACATCTTAGATTTATTTTAGACCACAAATGTCAAAAGTTTTTAAAAAACTCCATCCCAAATCAAACTAACTCACATAAATTGAGACGGAGGGAGTACGTGGTATTAGAGCCAAGTCCTTCCATGTTTAGGGCCCCATGTTATGTTGTCCACACTCCGGTTGGTGGTCCGGCCGTGCAATGGATTTTAGAGTGGGTTAGAGTCTCACATTGATTTGGAATAAACTAATGGTCTCCTTACATGAACTAGGACAACATTCCCTCAAGAACTAGTTTTTGGGGTTGAGTTAGGCTCAAGTGCTTTATCTTATTTGGTAGAGCCAAGTCCTTTCTTGTTTGGGCACCCCATGCCTCATGTTATGTTGTCCATGCTCCAGGTGAGTTGGTTGTCTGGGAATGCAAAGGGTATTAGAGTGGGTTAGAGTCCACACTGGTTGGGGAATAGATTAATGGTCTTCTTCTATGAATTTGGGCAATCCTTTCCTCAAGAGCTAGGTTTTGGGGTTGAGCTAGGCTCGAGGGTCATATTATACACGTGCTTTTACACACTGTGTTTCGTCTTAACAAACTTTCCTCAAATTACGACATTATTGCAATGTAAAAGTAATGGTTATTATGCTTATATACTCTGATGACCAAGGTAATGTCTTTATTACTCTGAAAGATCTCCAGCACTCTAGAAGGGGGAAATTGGCTTGAGTGGATAGGTGGCCGATTTTTAAGTTATTCTTTTAAGCTATGTTATTGGATATTCATTTACCGTACCATGTCAAATGGATGTGATATAGGTATGGTTGTACTGGGTTTTCATGTGGATTCCTTGAAGTACGGTAAGAAATAGCAAAAATTACACCCGAGGGGCGTGATCTAGTGATCAATGAAGTAGGAGAGAATCATAAGGTATCATGTTCAAATCCTAGTGTTGACAAGAAAATACTAGGTGATTTCTTCCCATTTGTCTAAAGCCTTGGTAGGCAGAGTTAACTGATACCTGTGTTGGTGGAGGTATCAACCGGTGGAATAGTCGAGGTGCGCAAGCTGGGCTAGAACCACCTCATCAACAAAAAAAGAAAAGAAATAGCAAAACATTCACCTGTGAGAGTAAAGTGCTACTTTATCATGTCTAACTTGCATGTGCTCTACAAAGAAAATAAAAACATACAAGAAATTACTATCATGCTCTTGCTGTATCCATAGGTGCATAATTTTGTAAAATGACTTTGGGATAAATTTTCACACACACGTACAAAAAAAAAAAAAGATTATGGGATTAATGATAATGGTGCCAGGATCATCATGTAATTACAGATGTACATGATCCTGTGAATGTGCTGAACTGTGATATACTCGTGTAGGACTCCTGGTGTGCTCAATGTTTGATGTGTATTCTGGTTTAACATAGTTGTACTGTTTCACTCAGACAAGAACTGCCACTTCGTGACGCTTTGATGGATAATCTTTTCCCTCATAGGTGGACAACAACTATTTGTGGATTACTAATTGCTATCTACTTATCTGGAGCCGCTTTTCTAAAAAATGCTGCTTTAACACCTAACTTGTGCTTCTTCTCTCTTTGAGGGGTTTTTGGAATGTATTTTCAGCATTGGAAAGAGTGTGCTGGGAGTTCAATTGGTAATGCTTTTTCCTCCTAGTTCTGAAATTTATTTTCGAAATCCTCCTCCTTTTTACTTGTTCTTGCTCCAAAGTGGAGAAATACCTTTAATATTAATGATTCAGTTGGCTTTACAGTGGGTGATGGAAATTTCTGACAAACCAGGCATGGAAGAGGCTGAGCCTGCTTTTAAGGTATTCATATCTGCAATAATTATATTCCTGAATGTCATATGTGTCATAAATGAGACAAAATGTTCTGAGGTAACATATTGTTTGTGCTGGTATAGAGTTAGAAGAAACCCATTTCCAGTTTGTTCTAGCTTTGCCTACTGAGAAGGGTTAAACTGGTGAAAACTTGTGAATCCCTTTCTAACTTATTGTGATGATAGTTGTTAAGTTTCCGACATTGGTAGAGGAAAATGGGTTGTTGTTTCGTTTTATGTTCTTGGGCAATCCTTATCCATGGACTAGCTTCAAGTGAAGGAGTATTAAGTATCTCACTTTGGTGGACTGAAACGGGTTGCTGTCTTTGTATATAGTTTTGGAAAATCTTCTTCTCATGAGCTACCGGCCCTAGGTCAATTTTCTTATCAATAATGAAGTTTCAACTGGTGAATTTAGTTTGCAGTTTTTGCTCCTCTTCCTGCTTCTTGAGCTAAAAATACCTTGTTCCTAAACAAATAAAATTCGGCAAAGAATGAAGTATAAAAGCTTTGTAGTCCCTCCGTCCCAATTTGTGTGACACTTTTTCCCTTTTAGTCAGCCCCAAGAAGAATGACATCTTTCTATATTTATTAACAATTTGACTTTAAACTTCTTATTTTACCTTAATGAGACAGACACACAAATATCTATGGTTTGATTTAGACCACAAGTTTTAGAAGTCTTCTTTTCATTCTTAATCTCCATGCCCAGTTAAACACCTTCACATACATTAGGATGGAGCGAGTCGTTTTGTAATATAAAGCTTAAGGCGGCAGGCTGTCAGGGTTCAGGTAGATTCCTTACATCTTCCTTTTTCTCTCAGATATTAGAGCTGAATAGTACATATCTTGAAAAGTTATTACTAACAGTAGTCCTTTTTAACCGTTTTATTTAGTTATGAAGAAATTGAAAGGGAAATGCCTTAGTTTGCGATTTGACATTTTGCTATATGTTAGAAACAAGTGTATGACTTACCAGGAAAAAATTTAGGGACAAGGATATACTTTAGATATGCTGAACTAGGGTAACCTTGCAATTCATTGCTGGCTTATATTTTTCTGCTAGTTCGAGACCTAATGATTCGTGGTGAACTTGTGAAACTCAGAAGTGGAATAACCTTCTCCCTTATTGCACTAATCAAATAAAGAAACAGTAGCAGAAGAGACCCAAAATAGGGATACTGAAGCTTGATGTCTTTTTCTCATTGCTTAGCATAAAAAGAAAGTAAACTGGGAGAGATAGAGTTATAAAGGTGCAGCAAACTTCTCTTGACTTCAGTTAGTAGTAAACCCAATGTTTTGTGGAAATGAGAAGAGAAAGATGGCTTTCGGGTGATTCATTTACTATGTCTGGCTGACTGAATGAAGTCGGAAAGAAAGCACCCGATCTATAACTTTATCGTTTTCTCCGCCTACATTAGCTTCGAAATATTGTACTAATTTAAGATGTTGGAACTTATTTTATGCATGAGCTATAGCTTTCCCTGTGTTGCGAATCTTATTTTGCTTATTCCTCTCTTTTCATTATCTTCTTATGTAATGAAATTAAATATCGCAGTATTTGTTTCGAAGTTCTAGGAGCAATTTTATTTGGTGATTAAATTACTCAACAGGCTTCGTATTGCAGTTTATTGGCAATGTGCATGGGGATGAACCTGTAGGTCGTGAGCTTCTAATTCTTCTGGCGAACTGGCTTTGCGATAATTATATGAAGGATCCCTTGGTAATTGACTTCTCTTGTTAAATATCGTCATCTTTAGAAGTTCATATGCCTTTTTTATTAGATTCTGGTCTTGTGTTTCCCCTCTTTGTTGTTGATATGTAATAGAATTATTTTAAAATCTTGTTGGCTTTTCACTTGAAATTGCAGAAATTTCTTTTTTTTTTTTTTAATCTTGAATCTCTTTGGCGAAAAGATGTCAAGTAATAAAGCATCCGAACATTTTTTGTTGTGTGTGTTTAAACTTTGGGTAAAGTAAATCTTTACAAAATATTTGAATGTCTGAGGTAGAAATGAACATGGAAAAAGGAAGTTTAAGATGTTCATTGTGTTCCTTGGCTAATATTGAAGCATTGGTTGCAGTGATATCAAAGGCGCGCTTTAAGCGCGCTTAAGCCCTGAAGCGAGGCTCAAAACATGTTGAGCGCTTCACCGCGCTTTATGTGCGCTTCACTGTCGTCATCAAGTTTTTAAGACAATACTTCTCCTTTCCAATGAGTCTCTTCCGAAGAGACAACACTAAACAATTGATACTTCACTCTATCGTCATTGTTTTTCAATTTCTTTGTTCAGCTATTTGTCATTCATGCTTATAATTATTAGTCTTGAACTAAATATAAATATTTATATTTTTTCTCCCTTTGCGCCTTTTTCATTTAAGCCCACGCTTTTATTTGCGCTTTGCGCTTTAAGCCCCAACAGACCTTAGAGCTTTCTTGCGCTTTTCGCTTTTGATAACACTGATTGGTTGTCAAGCAACCGATTCACTCGCCATTAGTCAAAATTACTACACCCTCTGTCCAAATTTATGTTTCCTTTTTTAGTCACTCTAAAAAGAATAATACCTTTCTATATTTAGTACTCCCTCCATTTCAATTTGTTTGTCTTACTTTCCTTTTTTAGTCCGTTTAAAAAATAATGTTTCTTCCTCTTTTGGGAACTCTTAATTTCAACTTTTCACATGTCATGTTTAGGACCACAAGATTAAAGGACATTTTGGTACATTCCACATATCTTTAGTTTACGACCAAGTTTTTTTTTTTAATTTTCTTAAACTCCATGCCAACTCAAAACCAGACAAACAAATTGAAACGGAAGGACTAACAATTTAACTTTAAAATTTCAATTTTTCCCTTAATGAGATGATTTATAGCCAAACAAATTACCTATGGTTTATTTTTTACCACAAGTTTCAAAAGCCCTTTTTTAATTCTTAAATTCCATGCCCAGTCAAACACCATCACATATTTGGGATGGAGGGAGTATTCTGTAATTACATGACATGAATTTGGAATTCTTTCTAAAGAATGGAAGTCATCTAGGTAGTATTTTATGGACTTTATTTTCCTGGAAAATTCAATATTTTTTATGGCCTCAAGCTTGTAGAAATTGTTATGTTCTTGTTTGGATGATAAGAAAAAATAAACATCCTTCTCTAATATGGTCGAATTTACAACTTTTGGAGGCCCAGTAAAAGCTTTAGGAAAAAAGAAAGGGAAACCCCTGCTACCCTTCTGAGTTATAACCCAAAGTCGACTTTACCTTCTGATTAGAATTGGATATGTCCCCAAAGCTGTCGTGGGAGGATTCATGAAGGGTTTCAATGCTGCAGTTGGAGGTGCTGGAACACCTGGAACACTTTCGATTTCTCATTTGTTGTTTGCAGATGATACTTTGGTTTTTTGCGATGATGACAGGACCCAACTGGATTACTTAGGCCAAGTCCTCACTTGGTTTCAGGTTGTGTCAGGCCTTAAAATTAACTTGAGGAAGTGCGAGATCATTCCAGTAGGAGAGGTGGGCGACATTGACTCTCTGGCTCAAGTTTTGAATTACAAGGTTGGGGCCCTACCTACTACATATCTCGGGTTACCGTTAGGCGCTTCGAACAAGAGTGTTACAATGTGGAACCCGGTTATCCAAAGGGTTTAGAAAAGATTAGCAGGGTGGCAAAAGAGATATTTGTCCAAAGGTGGAAAAGAGGTGCTCATTAAGAGTACTCTTTCGAGCATTCCTACTTATTACACGTCTTTGTTTCATGCTCCAGCTTCGATTTCAGGAAAGTTGGAAAAGATACAAAGAGATTTTCTTTGGGACGCGGCGGATGGGACAAAGAAGCTTCACTTGGTGAATTGGGAGACTGCCACTTCTCCTAAAATATGGGGAGGGCTGGGCATTAAAGACTTAAAGGTGTTTAACAAAGCTTTGTTGGTTAAGTGGCTTTGGAGGTTTGGGGTGGAGGTAAATGCTTTCTGGAGAAAGGTGATAGCTGATAAATATGGGGTTGTGGAAGGGGAATAGAGAACTAGAGACGTGACCATGCCTTTTGGGTGTGGTTTGTGGAGGGATATCTTGAAGGGATGGGGTGATTTCAATGTAAACATCTTATTCAAGATAGGAGATGGGAGGAGAGTGAAATTTTGGGGGCATAGGTGGTGTAGAGACAATTGATTGAAAGATGACTTTCTGAGCCTTCACAGAATTTCTTGCCAAAGAGACTTGACAATACAACAAATTAGGGGGACACAAGGTGGAGAGACCTTTTGGGACTTGAGATTTAGGAGGGACTTCCACGACCGGGAGGTGAATGAGGTTCGAAGATTATTGGACTTACTCCATAAACAAGTCGCGACTGTAGATAATTCCAATGCTTTGTGGTGGGAGGTGGGGAATAGTGGTATGTTCTCAGTCAAGTCTTTTTATGAGAAATTTCTGGTTAGAGAGGTGGATACTTTTCCTTGTAACACTGTTTGGATACCTAAGGTACCGAAGAAGGTGTGTTTCTTCATCTGGCTAGCCACTCATTGAGTGATCTTGACGGCGGAAGCGTAAGGTTGGTTGCATCAGTTGGTGTTATATGTGCAAGAAAACGGGCGAGGACGTGGATCATCTTCTTCTTCATTGTGATTTTACCACGAGGTTATGGTGGGATATGTTTATGTGGTTTGATACTTCAGGGGCAATGCGAAGAACTGTGAAAGAATTGATGGTTAGTTGGAAGAGCGGAAGGAGGAGGAGAAGATGCAAGGTTTGGAACATGGTTCCACTCGCATTGATGTGGGTGGTGTGGAGAGAAAGAAATAGGAGAGCTTTTGTGGGGGTAGAATCGAGTTTTCCTCATTTGAGGAGTAGCCTCCGGTACCTTATTTTCTTTTGGTGCACCCATAGAATTCCAATTTGTATAGGAGATTGGGTGGAGTTTGTAGAGAATCATTTATTATTGTAGATTCTTTACTTTTGGGTATACCCCTTGTATACGGCCAACTTTTTGGCCATGTTTATGAATGAAAATACGTTTACCTGATCAAAAAAAAAAAAAAAGATCCTATAACTACACCACCAAGACCGGGTAACAGAACAGCGGCCAGAGCAGCAGATTCCATAGCCGCGGTTCTTCCTCTATCAAAAGGCTGACCTTTTCTTTTCCACGCTTTTTTACATTTCAGTTCAGATACGTTGCAAGCTTTGACAAGTTTCTAACTTGCTCGTTTTGTATGTCCCCAAAGCAGCTTGAATTTTTTTGGGTCCACACTGTTTACCAAGTACAGACAGGAATTGTATTCCAGCAGCTATTTATTCCTTTATCCAGCTCTACTCTATTCCAGCATCTCAAAAGATAAGTAGTAGTTCCTGGTTTAACCCCTTGGACCCCCACAAAATTCAAGCGAAGTTTTCCAAAATGGTGTGTTGTAAGGGCGATGCAAGACCATGACTGATGCTCTCTGGTTGACCTCAACTAGTTTAGGGCCCACAATATAGGGTAGGAGTACAAAGGTCGGGCGCAGGGCTGTGCTGATAGACCTCATTATTGCAGTTTCCCTTTTACTTATTCCTTCTCCAAATTACTAATTGAATATTCACAAAGTGCTTATGCCTAGCTGACTTGTTAGTTGAGAAACATGTCTTTGGGCTTGGTGCTATTGCTTCCTTAATAATGTTATTTTTTCGTCCAGATGCTCATATTGCTATTTCATAGTGTCTTAGACAAAATTGTAGTATTGGGTGAAATTATTCTTCTTTGAACTAGCTTGGTTCTTAATAAACTTTTTCCTTGCCCTAGGATGATGCAGAAAGGATTATTATTTTTTTCTTTTCAGTCTCAAAACACAACTTTCTATTGTGGCTTGTACAGGCTACTCTGATTGTAGATAATGTTCATCTTCACATACTCCCATCAATGAACCCAGATGGATTTTCGCTGAGGAGGCGTGGAAATGCAAACAATATTGATTTGAACCGAGATTTTCCTGACCAGGTATCTCTTGGTATCCTGTACTATTGGCTATTGTAATCTTTAAGTTTGATTTGAATGTTTTTTCGGAAAGCAAATTAATGAGTAAATTTTCTTCCCAACTCATACATTGTGAAAAAACTACATTTTGGCCCCTATCAATCAATCAATTACACCTAACCGCAGATTAGTTAGTGTCAGCTTTATGAATCGCCATTCCCACATTTGAACTGTATGGTAAACAAAAATGTCATCCGAGCATCTGTGAAGAATTCAGGCTTTAAGTTTAAGGAACTAGATCAAATAGGTAACTAGTCAAGGACAAAGCACTTATACTCATCCCGGACCTTTTTCCCCTTGATGTTGATAAAATGAAGAGTTAGAAGCTCATGCTGAAAAAGGAACGGAACAAGTTCAAAAGGAGTTCTCCAACTATTAGGAGTCAACTAGTTAACTTTAAAAAATTACTCCCTCGATTTCAAAAAGAATGACCTAGTTTGACTGGGCACGGAGTTTAAGAAAATAAAGAAGACTTTTGAATCTTGTGGTCCTAAATTAAAGTTATGGCAAATGTACCAAAATGCCCTTGAATCTTGTGGTCTTAAACATGCCATGTGGAAAGTTGGAATTAAAGTGTTGTCAAAAAAGGAAAGGGTCATTCTTTTTTAAACGGACTAAAAAGGAAAGTAGGTCATTCTTTTTGAAACAGAGGGAGTAATAAGTAACTAGAATATTTAAAGAAAGGGACTTGGGAGTAACTGCAGCATGATCAGTTCTCTGGTGTAGTGAGAAATCGTCAGACGTATGAGCTTGATGGTGTATGTTACACTTATATATGTCAAGGCAGGGAGGAGCACTATCATCATCATTACTTCCACTGCACTTGTATTAGAGTTCTTATTCGGCTTCAAGCTTAAACTAACTGGAAGCTTAACAAAGGCAAAAGTGAGGAGGATTATTGCAATTTCTAAAACAAAGAAAGTTTAAAGATCTTCTTAGAGGATAACTTGCACTGGTTAAGCTGATATAATCTTTAGAGACAATTTTGACACACGTTCCTTATAAAATAAAAAATAATGCAGGCTATATTCATCAAAGGAAAATATAGGTTATAAACTTATCTTCAAATAACTGATCCCAGAAAAAGAAAGAGGAATGTCTCAATAATTGATATTATCCAGCAATCAGTAAGCTTACTTTGATCATTACTTAGTGTCATAATTTTTTTTCATATAAACCGTAGAATTCGTCATCTTTTTCTGTTTCTTGCTGAAAAGGCGAAGAAAGGGGTGAGCGGTTGTTGATTCACATCTTTTGGTGAAGTCTAGAAACCATTACTTCAATATTCTCTCAACATTCATGGTGTAACATCAGTTCAATAATGTGGTTCGAATTTCCTTTTATTGATTTTCTCCATATTGTTTATTGTGAGACTTTGAAAGTTGGCCTTTGAGATCGAATTCAACTTAAGATTTAGATCACATGTCCTTTAAGTTTCTTAAGTTCACTTTTGAATTGAAATTAAAAGCTTGTAGGGGTTACGTTGACTTCAAGAGGCTACTCTAAATTTTGTCACAGGCCCACTTATTGAAATGCTGCTCATGTTTTTGTATTTGCATGTTCTTATCCTCTCATCTATGTGTACTAATAATAACAATGATTAACTGCTATGGGATGATATAGTTCTTTCACATGAATGATGATCCTGGTGCACATCAGCCTGAAACAAAAGCCATCATGCGTTGGTTGGAGGAGATGCACTTCACAGCATCTGCTAGTCTGCACGGGGTAAACATTCGGTTACACTTTTATCTAATTATGTGTTGCATTAGAATGTCCTTTGTTTATATCATAGATAAGTAAGAGTATTAGTTATTTGGCCTTTGCACTTGTAGCAAAGTAAATTATTTTGCAATTTGTAATCTTTTCATGTGTCACTTTAGCTATGTGTTACTAGTTGTGGTGACTGTTTAACTTATACTCATTTCCTGCTGAATGACCTTTGAGTATGAAATTTTCACTTTCATATAATGAAATTTTTACTTTCATAGAGAGCACAAGTAGTCGTGATTATCCTTGTTCCACCTGGCCAGCTTGAAATGGCAGATCTAATGGATTAGTTCATGTAATGAAGCTTCTGCTGATGAGTAACTTATTATGTATAATTATTTTTGGGTCATAAGGAATTTCAAAACGGATTAATGATATAGGTGTCAAGAGGAATTCTCGGATCAGAAGAAAATCTGTGATGAAGTGATAATACTTTATAAATGAAAATCCTGGGCTATGGAAAGTTGTAATACAGGCAAAGTATGGGGTGGAAAGCAACTGGTGCACTAGCCAGAGTAGAGCTCCCCAGGGTTCAGATCCATGGAAACACATCTCAAAGCAACTGGGGGGAGGGGTGTGTGTGTACGTGTTCCAACTCAAGTTTTCACTTAAGCTGGGGAATGGAGATCATATCTCTTTCTGGAAAGACAGATGGTTAGGGGCAGAGATTCTGAAAAATGAATTCCTATCTCTTTTTCTAATTGGCATCAATCAGGAATCCACTATTTCACAGTACTGGCAAGACAACGGGACCCCACAGTTCAGAAGGGAGATTCAGGACTTGAAGTTGAATGACCTGCTGGGATTGCTTACAAAATTATTTAGTGTTAAGGTGAACTCCCAGTTACATGACAAACTGGAATGGGAAGAATCAAAAGACAGCATATACTGTCAAAAGGGGATATGACAATCTATGTTCTATCAAGGAATTGATTGACAAATGGCCATAGAAGCTTATGTGGAAAACTAAACTACCCCCAAAAGTAGTTGGTTTTATCTGGATTACCTGGTATGAAGCATGTCTTACTCAAGACAATCTCAGCAAAAGAAAAATTCAGATTGTATATAGATGTTGTATGTGCCAGATGGAGTTTGCGAGTGTTAGGCATCTATTTTTGCACTGTGCAGTAGCAGCTGACATATGGAGTATGTTCTTATCAATTTTTTGGACTTCATTGGGTCATGCCAAATACCATTAAAGAAGCCTATGAGAGCTGGTGTTCATGGAGAGCTGGGAAACCCATCAAAAAAATTGGTGTATGGTGCCTGCTGCTATCTTTTGGTGCATCTGGAATGAAAGGAATTGTAGATGTTTTGATGGGATTTCAACTCCTAACCACATTCTTAAATCCAACTGTTTGGTCAACTTATTTAGCTGGTTCAACCAAGCCCCTGTAACTACTGTTGAACTTTTTTGGATTATGTCTGCTCTTTAGTTTTTTAGTAACTTCTTGTATAGGAACAGACACCTTTTGCTGCAATTTTTTGCCTTGCATCTTCTTGATGCCTTCTAATGAAATTTCCTTCATCAAAAAGAAAAAGAGAGAAGAAAATTGGTGATAATAAATCATCTTACTATTAGGTAACTGCTTGTCCAGTCCCTTACGAGATTGTATGCGATACTATACCATGGATAACCACCATCCAAACAAAGTGTTAGCGATAATAGAGTTTGTTCTTTCTTTCTCATTGCTTCATTAATATGAAAATGTTGGAGAAGTTGACCTCTGGAGTTAATTATATTGTTCTATTTCCACAGGGAGCACTTGTAGCAAATTATCCATGGGATGGAACAGAGGACAAAAAGTGAGTGCCTGAGGCTAGTTTGTTTAAATGAGAGGCTCAATCTGTTTAGAGGACGATGCTTTACTTATTTGGTTTGCTTTCGTATTTATTGATATCCCAAGTGTCTAGTTGTCTTCAGATATTTTCTAAATTTTCATGCCAACCCTAATTTTTACTGATAATTTTCAAAACATATGTACACGTCATTTTCAGAAAATATTATTATGGCTGTCCAGATGATGAAACATTCAAATACATGGCTAGCATCTACAGTCGTTCCCACCATAACATGTCTCTAAGCGAGGAGTTTCCAGGAGGAATTACAAATGGTGCATATTGGTAAATAATGGAGATAATCCAATTAAATTTAGCATGTTAAAAATTCAGGTTTAGAACTTCTTTGAGGCTTTATTTTTTCTGCTGTTGCTTACAAAGCTTAGTTTCCTTTGTTTTTTCCTGCAGGTATCCAATCTATGGAGGCATGCAAGACTGGAATTACTTACATGCTGGTTGTTTTGAACTGACTCTAGAGATTAGTGATGACAAATGGCCTAATGCGAGTGAGGTTAGATCTCTGTTTGCATCAGTATAACTTAATGTTGGTGAAAATGAATGACTCTTGAAGGGTCTTCCGCATCCATCCACATGATTTATTTGTGGAATATATCATCTTCATTTAAGCATATGTGTATTGACAATAGCCTCCTCCTTAATTCAGATCATGTGATTTTGCAATTATTAATTGGATAATTTGATGGAAAACCTCTCCTATGCTAAATTTCTGAGTGTTATTGCTTGAGCATATGTAGATGGTGAATTGGCAAACTCTAAATAATCAAATCAATTTTTCCATTTATATGACAAAGTGAGAAGTATTTTAGTATGGCAGTCTGTTAGGCGGGAAAAATTGAGTCCTGCTTCTGACTTTGGGGTTTAAATTAGTATTCCATGTAACAGGAGACTTCTAGTGCGATGGCTCGCTTTAGTTTTGATCATAAAGAGAAAGACACTTTGGTGAATAAGAGTGTAGTGTCTCTGAGTGGCGTCCTGTTTGGGTGGATACTGTTTCCTGAATTATCTTCATACTTGATGCTCTGTTCTGCATTGCGTCCACAATGCTATACCTGTTTATAACCAAATGTTCGTTTGTTTGCAGCTTCCTACTCTTTTTGAGTACAACAGGATGAGTATGCTAAATCTTGTTGCAAGCCTTGTGAAGGTAACTTCATTTCATCTATCAGTTTGCTGTTCTTGACTTTAGGAGTATGCTTTATTTATTTATTTTCTTAAAATCACTCTCTTTGATTTACCTTTCTTTTCTTGGCTATCAACTACAATCTCTATTATCTAATGGAAGAAGAATAATCTGATCTCGATGACATTATCCTACTGCTAATTGTCAAATATTTACTTGCTGTTTTTCCTTGCAATTTATAGTACATCTGGACTATGGTGACTGTTATTGGTGGACGGTTCATGATTTTTTTTAAGTGTTTGCTGGCTGTCAATTTCTTAACTTTTTGTTTAATCTTAAGAAAAGGATAGCTTGGTACCTGACCAAAATGATGCAGAGAATATGTTCAACTTTGAAGATTTGATATATTTGCTTTTACTCCCATACGGAATTAAGTGTCATTTTTGTTTAAGCAAAGTTATTAAGGTAAGAGTTGAAGTTTTTAATGTGTTCTCACAGAGGTTGTCCCCAAGTGGAGTCTAAATTACTGCACTGGAGAATTTTAACTTTAAAGTATTTAAGTGGGTGCCTTGGTACTTCTAGTGACATTGGTGAAGTACTGAAAAATGAAGAGATAGCATTTCTTTTTTGAAAAATGGATACAATCCAGAACAATCTAAAGAAGGAAGTAGGGCAGGAAACTAGAAAAGGAAGAGGTTCTTTAACTATATTGAGGTTAATAAAGTTGATTTCTAAACAAATATATTTGAGATTATTTGTTTCTGTTACTTAGCCGTGTGCCATCATGTTACGTTTGGTTCTGTCCAATAGAAGGACTTGATTAGGTATCATGTCACAAAGAAACTAATCATTGACCTTCTTTTGTGTTCCTCTCCAAAATTTAGTGAGAAGATAGGTCACCTCCATTCTGAGTGCAGTTTATAAAATTTTCGTGGCTTTGGAAAATGATAGAATTAGAACTGGTGCATATTGTTCGATTAGAAGTTCCATAGGCATGCGTATCTGGCCCCTCTCGGAGGGGGGGAAGATATATCTTGCTAGTATGTGTTTAAGGATTTTCTATATTACTTTTGGTAATATTCGTCTCTAACATTTCAACTTCATAGTAAATAAGTGTCGGTGGCTGTGAAGGTTTTTTGCTTTCAAAGAGCTTTAATATATAACAGAATTTCCTTCCTAATAGATGAAATGTTGGAATTGAGCATGACAGGTAGTTTTATTGTGTTGAGCCAACTACCATTGAGAAACAAATGTAATATCAATTGCCGTAAAGAATGGACCTTGGGCCTAACTCAACCTCAAAGCTAGTTCATGAGGTGACGATTGCCCAAAATTATATAAGGAGATCAATCTCACATTCCACAACCAATATCTGACAACTTAACACCCCTCCATGCCTAGGCCTGCCGATGTAGACAACATAATATGGGGGTCCAACATCAGGTAACCAGAATTGGGATGAGTTTGACTTTGATACCATGTAAAGAATGAAACTTGCGTCTAACTCAATCCCAAAGTTAGCTCATGAGTTGAGGATTGTCCAAGACCATAAAAGGAGATTAAGCCCACATCCCACAACCGATGTGGGACAACTCAACACAAATGAAGAACAAAACATGATATCAATCACAAATGTATCCTAGAGTTTTAAGAGTCTGTTCTGGCAGGTCAAATAGGCTTTCTTTCTTTCTGATTGGTTTCTTTTGCAGACTTATGCTTCATGTTAAACTTACTTGATTTAATCTAACGTAGACAGGAATACACGGAAGGATTTTCTCATCAGATGAGGGCAGGCCTATACCTGCCTCAATAGCTATAAAAGGATTAAATTCCACGGTACGTTCTTCATTTTCAAATCCTATTGGTCATTGTTTAAAGTTGTGAGATCTATTCTGAATTTGATGTGATATCACCATGTTGTACTGATAGAATTGTGTGTTAATATCAGTAACAGGAACTTCATCTTTAGAATATTTCTGAAACTCATCTAGGCCCTCTTAATTACTTCAGCTCTATTCTTTTACATTATGTGGAAAAAGTAATATTTCAGGTTTGCCTTATTTTATTCTGTGGATACCTAATCCTTTCATTGTCTCTAGTTTTTGTTTTCTTTTGTTTGTTGTTTGGTTCTTCTCTTTTTCATTTTTCTGTCTCCTCTTTTTGGTGGTTTCTTTTTTCTCCTTTTCTCCTCCATTAGGAGTTTGGCAAATTTTTTCCTTTAGCTAACTTTTCACATACTGGTTTTTCATTTATTTGTTCCATGTCATTTGTGATTCCATCTTTGGTCTAGTTTGAACTCTGGCCTTAAATGGGGCTTGTGATTGAAAATTCATATTTCTACGACAATTATTTTACTGTTCCCGTCATTTTCTTCAGATACATGCAACGGAAACGTTAGCCGATTACCACCGATTGCTGGCGCCTGCAGGAAAATATGAAGGTAACCACAGATTAATGCAACAAAAACTCTTTTTCATTACTTATCCAAAAGAAAAATAATACCCTTCTCTTTCTCATTAATAGGATAAGAAACTTAAACAAATTGTTATTGTTCTTTTTGAAGAATATAAAAAAACTCGGAGTGAAACTAGTGAGCAGGGGAGAATGAAATGGTAGACAATATTTGAAAGTGGTACTTATATAATTGTCTGACAATTTTAGCTTTGGGAATGATCTACTTGATAGTCCTCCTGTATTACTAGAGAACTTCTTTTTCTATAAGAGTGTCACTAATTGCTATTTGAAATACGGAGTCAACTAATAATCCAATTTCATCCTCAACATGGAGAGAAAAAAATTACAAATTAGCACATCAAATTAGTTTGCCTAATTTCTGTTGCATAAAATACTGAATACACTAGGAAAGAGTGCACTTATTGCCCTGTGCACTAAGCATCCCGCGTTAGCAGGGTTCGGGGAAGGGACGCACCCAAGGGGTGTGATGTAGACAGCTACCCTAATGCAAGCATTAGTGGCTCTTCCACGGCTTGAACCTAACCCGTACCTATAGGTTACACAAAGACAACTTTACCGTTGCTCTAAGGCTCCCCTTCTACACTTACACTTACTAACTACTCTCAATAAAATCCAATCTCCCTACTTGTAGCAAACTCATCACAACTTTTAACTATAATCTCTATGAGGAGTGAGGTTTACAAAAAGATTGTCAATTAAGTTGCTATTAACGATCAAGGAAGTTCGTGGAAATACATTAGAAGTTGGATCTTGCTTGTGTTTAATCATGTGATCTAATTGCAAAACGCTTCGTTCTTTTGAGTGGATAAATCCTGAAACCTCAACATGCAGTTGTAGCAACAATGCCAGGATACAAGTCAAGGAGTACGAGAATTGTGTTGGGGGAAGAAGCAATGACAGTGGATTTTGTTATGGATCCAGTAATCACTCCCATAAATAGCTTTTTGCAAAGGGGATGGAATTGCAGCTTGCCAGGTCCTCATTTAGAAGTTTTTTTCATTTTGGTTTTGGTATTAGTTTCAGTATTCCTCTGCTTTTTGTTGAAGAGGAGAGTAGTTTTAAACTATCCAAAACAAAGACAGACAAAAAGGTCTGTTCTTGGGGTATGAAAGTTAGCACACATGTTTTCGAGATACGATATTTGTAAGACTGAAAAATATATATTTGTGATACTAATAGTGCAAAAGGTGACCGTTATATTTGCTACCGTTTGTTACTTCCTTCCTTGTGATTCTTGGTCGGGGCGGTAGCATGGATGAAAAAATGCAACCCCAAAAATCGAGGATGGCCAGAATGGTTTTAGGCTTTTAGCTTTATCATATCAAACTTGGGTTCACATATTCCATTACCTTCTTTGCTAGGGGTTTAATCATCCGATGTCCTATCAATTAGCTCGATTGATACAGACATTATTGGAGGTTTTGACACCAATTTGTCGGTCTACACTAGATATATTGTTGTTAGCACCAAGGTGACTACATTCAGCGAGACCTCTGATGTAGTGTTGTTTTACTAATGGGATAGTTAAAAGACATCTCAGTTAGAAAAACCAATTGAAATGCAACATTGAAGGCTTTGATCCAATTACAATCTCTCTCTCTCTTCTTTTTTTTTTTTTTTTTGGTGCCTGGGTTAGTTAGGAAAATCGAAATTTTCTTGCGTGTTAATCATATTTAGATTAGTTCTTAAGGTAGCTAAATGTGAGCTTTTGGATTGCACATTAGGAAATTGTTGCCTATACAATCAGGCATCTCTGAAATATCTATTCTCTATAACTCGCATTTTGCTATAACGACCTAATTTTATTTGGAATCGACTTTCATATTGTGTTATATTATATATTTTCTATGATATTATCCTCTATAGGAGCCAAAATATATTCAAACAAATAACATCGTTATAAAAAGGTTCAACTCCATAAGCATGTAATGGAGGAGCCGGAGGAGATCTTCATGGGAGTGGAGCTGAAATTCGTATTCCATTACCTTAACATTCAAAATAAGGTAATCTTAATCTTAAAAGGAAACAAAAGATTTGACGACACTAATCTTGTTTGTATATCTATTTTACCAGCACGTTTAATAACTTAATTATTGCTAATACATGCTTAATTAGCTCCTAATCAACGAGGATTTATTACTTAATCCACATATTTAATAATCTTAAGTTGACGGATCTGCAAAGTCAAGATCTTCACTCATCCTTCCACTGTTTCGTTTTCAATTGGCCGTGCATGTTTGCCATTGTGCACTCAAAAGTCTAACTTGATGGCCTAATGACATTAGTTGCTGTGGACTTGTGTGCTATTTTTTTTTGTCTTCTCCTCAATTGACATTTTACCAAGACAGAATATGTCAACGAGTTACTAAACTTGTAACTTGTAAGTAAAGTATGATTTCTTTTTTTAAAAAAAATTATGGTAAAAAAGTATAAGATCTTTATATAAAAGAAATTGCTTAGTCAATGTGATTAATAGTCAAGGATGGATGGTTGATTTATATTCGAATAATATTCCTTTCGGTTTAATTTATGTGTCTTAGACTCTTAGTTACTATTTGGAGAATCAACAATATTTTCTTTGAGCATGATTTTTTAATTTTTATTTTTAGATATTTTAAATTGCCAACTATTGTGACTTATAATATTTTTTTATGTAGTTTCTAAATATTTATTTCAAAAAATTGAAGATTTAGTTTTCGAATTTATACAGAAAATTAGTTGACTTTGAAGCCTCTTAATAAAGCTTGGCTTTAGGCCCTCGACATTCTTGAGCCATCCCTATTCTCAAATCCTCATTACATAAATAAGTTAACTGCTTAAAATATGTTTATTTTCCATTTGATGTGTTTAAAACTGCCCAATTTGGTTGTTGTTGGAGACTTGGAGTTAACAAAATTAAAATTAAAAATAAAATACTTTTGACCAATTATAGTGATAAGGGTAAGGAGTCTAACGAATTGGGACGACTTTTGGTTGCTAACAAATGGTCAAGAGTCATGATTCTGTCACCAGAGAATCAGAATAAGTGCCATTTGAAGGAAAAAAAGTGTCCTTTTTGATAATTGTTTAAGTAACTTTTTTTTTTTGGGTACATAATTGTTTAAGTAACTTTATCTATTGTCAAAAAGAATTTCTCTTTACCTATTTTTAGTTTAAGAGTAGCAAGTTCGAACATAACCATTTATCGGGGCAATCATAGGACAATTTGGTAACAACTACTATCGAGATTCACACGACTTTTTGTTTGCCCACTTCCATTTGAGACCAGGAGTTTTAAATAATAAATAAGATAAAAAGTCTCTATATATTGTTACAACACGCTCAAGAAAAGAATTCACTTATATACATGATATATTTTTTTGGCGAAAGGGAATTAATTGAATTCATTTTAACAATATCATTGCCCACACTGATATTTATACTAAACTAATTAACACACGACACGTATATTTTGCATTTACCTTTATTACCACCTGATGCAGTGATTCTGATAATAATTAATACTACTATGTAATATTAGGCCAATCTACGTACCACTTAATCATGCATGGTAAACTGATGTGATTTTGGCGTAAACACATGATGTGGCTATTCTCAACAATAACTTTTTCCAAATTTATTACTTCCTTTGATCTATTTTACTTGTCATATTTTTCTTTTGCATGTTCAATTTTTTTAAAAAATATTAACTAAAATTGTAATTTGATTGAATTATTTTTATTTATTCTTGAATCTCGATTTGATGTTACTCCATTTTATACCACATTAAGTTCTCTTCATATTTGTTGAGTAAGGTAAAGTGAAATCAACAGATAGTTATATCTTGATTTTCTAAAATAAATACTCTCTCCGTTCATTTTTCTCGATCTTGTTGACTTGACACATCCCTTAAGAAAGTTTTAATTAGAGGTGTTTTACTAAATTAACAATGCTTTAAACCTTTAAATTTAATTATTATTATTTTATGTAATTATTTAATACTAAGGATAGAAATGAAAGAATATAATAAGTTTATCTTAATTCATAAATTGGACAAGTAAATTAAAATAATTATTTTTGATATGAGGATAAATAATATGAAATGACAGGAGTTTTGTAGTCTTTAGATCGATTATTTTTAGTAAACACGATAACTAAAAAGAATCGGGAGAGTAGATATTTTAAGCAAGTTTGAAAATGAATAGTGACATCGATATATTTCACCTTATAAGAGATCAATTATCATAGTCTAAGTCTTTGAAAGTGACAAAAAGGGTAGTTTGACAAAATCCACACCATCCCTTTATTTATAACAACCTCATAATTACGGCATCAATATAATATCTTATCTTGTCTTTTTATTTGGGGATCTCCTTTTCAAAGCAACAATGAATTAATGGTTGTCACTGAACATGCCTAGAATATGAAAAAGGAGTTCTAATTATTTGAGGACTCCATGCAAAGTTGTTTTACCAAATTGTGCCATCACACCCTTCTTTGAGTCAATCAAATTTTTAACTTTTTGCTTCTCTTGTTAGGAGAAAAAGACATATAATTATTTTAGTAATAATGTGGGCTCCATGTTTGGTATAGGTAGGTCCCTGTTATATCAGTCAATATCAGTTTGTATCACTATAAAAGGATTGTTCGATGCACGAAAAGTCTCGTTGTGCATAAAATTTAGAGAAGGATCGAATCATAAGAGTTTATTATATATATTTTTATTCTACATTTCTGTAAGAGGATAAAAATGTCGTCATGTGATCATATGAAAGCAACTTAAGATAAAAATTTAACATATTCTTTTTTTTTTCCAATTTAAATATATTAAAATTGTTGCAAAATATTTGATGGTTGAGTAAATGGTACGTAATTAGATGCAGGAGCAGTAAAAATTGAACAAGTCCACCTTTCTATGCTAATATTCTTTGTTCCTAATTCTTTCTATAATCAGTTCAAAAAAAAATTTAAAAGAAATCATTTTCAGATTTTGTATGTGTATCCAAATTATATAAATCCAAAGCATCACCTAAGAATCTTGAAAAACTGTGAAAGAACACTAAGGGTGTTTTCGGCACGGAGCTGTTTTTCGATTTTTTCATAGTTCGATTGATTAAAAATTTTGAAAAATAATTTTTGAACAAATTTTTTATAAATGAAGAAAATAATCTCCCTAATGAAACTGATGTTTAACTAGTTGTTTGAATTTTGAACTATTCAATAGGGATTTTCAATGCTAGAAATGTCCCCTATGGTCACGACCAGTGGCGGAGCCACCTTGTATCCAGGGGGTTCATCCGAACCCCCTTGGCGAAAAATTATATTAATTATATATGGTTAAAAAAATTTTTTATGTATATATAGTAGACGTTGAACCCCCTTCGATTAGTTCGTGTGTTTATTTTTTTCAATCTTGAACCCCTTACGTGAAATTTCTGGCTCCGCCACTGGTCACGACTCATAGAATCTATTCCTATTTGGAGGTTGAGCTAGACCACCTTTGGTCGACAAATTCCACAAGTAATATTCCACACTAGTTGTGTTTATTTCCACCCTCCAAAATTATCTTCACCCCATGGACATAGCTCCCATCCCACCACCCACACTCATACCGTAGCTAAAAACAAATAGGAACATAATTTTTAATTACGAATTGAACACAAGAAAATAAATTTAAAAACTTTGTTATTTTTCTGTGAAAATATTTTCTTTCGTACCGACAAACCCTAATAAATTCCCACTCTTATCTTATAATTAAAGAAAAGGTCAAATGGGAAGGATCAAATATCTTGGAAGTCTTAATTAATTATTTCTACCAAGTCAAAATTGATATATATCCAAATGTGGATAAGAGTGGAATTCACAAAGGGATAAATTTAATAAATAAGGAAACTAAAATAACTCCAGAGTCTATCCCTTCTATTATTTACTACGTGTTTTTATTTTTGAATAAAAGAAGAATCGCATTTTTAATCTTTACTTTCCTATTTTATTTTAGCGACATGATTATGTTGGATTAGCAATCTCATGAAAATTTTAATATGATGATTTGTTAGGGGTAGTTTGATTGATGGATTAATTATGTAGGGATTGTATGTAATGAACACAGAGATGAAAAATGTGAAATTGTTGTGTAAAAAGTTGGAATGAATTGTTACATGGATAATAAATAATGTATGTTAATAAATAGTATTGGGATTATTTTTAGAAATGATCTATTGTAAGGGCATTTTTGGATCATATCTTTAGATGTTCTTATCGTTACGTCAGAGATTGTTTTGGTCTTGAACTGAGGGTCTATCGGAAATAGTCTTTCTACCTTACTTTTAATGTAGAGGTAAGATCTACGTATACTTTACCTTCTTCATACACACTTTATGAGAATACACTGGGTATATTATTATCTTTGTTGTTGTTGTCGTCGTCATCAATGTTCTTGTCTAGATACTACTAAGTATAACACAATATATAAACTCTCATATAACTTATACATATCAGTATCAGTTATATAGTGCTTAATTATCGATATTTAAGTCTTATACATTATTGATAATCAACCATCATATAAAATTATTCAAAGATTAATCATTAAGACAAAATTTTATACTTCATTCTAAAAAATTATAAATCAAATGACCGCCAAAAGTTATTCTTTTTTTAATTTCGTGTTGTCGATTTTTATTTTTTCTTATTATATTACTCCCTCTATCCAACAATACTTGTTCATATTATTAAAAATAGATCGATGTCCAACAATACTTGTCTAGTTTGAAAAATCAATGAATAATTTATCCATTATCATCTATTTTACCCTCGATATTAAATACTATTCATTACTCAATGTATTTTTTAAAATATTAAATTTATCATATTTCAAGGATAATATAATAAAATTATTTTTATAATTTATTGTTTCTTAATATGTATACCAAGTCAATAATCGACAAGTATTGTTGGACGCACACAAATAATTGGGATGAATGGACGTAGTAAAAAAGAACACGTGTCCTTATCTTACGGTTTGATAAAACTCCGTACATTTAGTCGTTAGCCGTTTTTCTTTTTGAGTCGGTTTAGTCGTTTATTTTCACAACTAACTTTCCGCGGTGACTCTGAATTTAGCGGGATCCTACGTGGCAATTTCCTATTGGTAGCCTGACATCTCCCACGCGTTTTAAAATATTGTGCCGACCATTTCCATTTCCCAAAGTCCAATTATTGTACTCCATCCGTCCATCTTTACTTATTCATATTTTTATTTTGAGATATCCAATAATAATTATTCAGTTTGAAAAATAAATACATAATTTACCTTTTTTTCTCGTTTTATCCTTAATATTAAATAATATTTATCCCTCATTGTATTTTTCAAAGTAAAATATTTATTATATTTAAAGAGTGATTTGGTAAAATTACCCTTGTCATTTACAACTTTTCAATTTTTGTATCAATAGAAAAGTGGACAATTATTTATGGACGGAGGAAATAGTTACACACAAAATTATTTTTCCTTTTTTATTATTCATTTCTTTATATTGGAGTATTTTGAAGTTTAAAATTCCACAATAGTTGAGATAATGAGTCAACCCTTGAATAAATTATTATTTCTTTTAGGAAATAAGGTGAACAAATTTTAAAATATTTCTCATTCAAAGCATTAGAAAATTACTTTAAATGATAAATTTTAAAGTATTACTACATCTTTGTACATTGTTTTGTGTCCTGAACCGGAGTCTATCAGAAATAATCTCTCTACTTTTTTTGATGTAGTGATATGGACTACGTACACTTTACCCTTCTCAGACCCCATTTTGTGGGAATACACTGAATATGTTATTGTTGTTGGTTAAAAAAAAAAAAGAGTAAGTCAGTGCACTTAAGCTCTTATGTGCGTGGATTTTAAAAGGACTAGGACGTAAGGGTTTATTGTAAAATTAAATACAATAAAGTGACTGATAATTATTTTTAACTCGGTACTAAATGAACAATCCGAATAAAACGTAAGGATATAAAAGATTCATATAGTCAAACTTCGTTTTGGAATGCAGTTACAACAATTAATTGAACTTCAACAATGACTATCCGAACCAAATCTAAATCCGATGGTCGAATCCTTACATACTTAACAACTATACCATTCATTTTGAACAAATAAAACATTTCACAAAGAGTTAAGATACACATAAGTTGATTCGAACACTATATGCATTAAAAAAAATTAAAAAAATCCCCTAGTCAAAGTAGGAAAACAGAAAATCTTTAGATTTAACCTTTATATTGCTCTTTTAGTTTCCTTTTCTATTTTATAAATTTATAATAATATAGAAAAATATTATAAAAAGAAAAAAGTGAATTCTTGGTGTATATGGTTGTCACAATACACGGAGACAAATTATCTATAAATATACATATAGAGAGCTTGCGTAATGTCATAGTTTTCTTCTCTCTATAAATCACTCCATATTCATTAAAACATTTTTGAGCTCCATTTCTCTGCTTTCTAAATTCTGTAAGTTGTTCAATTCTTGATGCAAAATCCCACATGGGGTTCTTGAATTTCTGTTCATAGCATGTGATTCTACTTTTCTGCATCTGGGGTCTGTTTAATTCTATCAAAATGTATACTTTCTTGAACAGATCATGTGTTTGACTTGGGAAACTTTATTAGTTTCTTGAAATTTTTGGGTTAGAATTTGGATACTTGGTGATAAGACTTAAGAAATGTTACCACTTTGTTGAAATGTTTTGTGTTAGAATCTGGTTACTTGGTGACAAGACTTGGGAAATGTTACCAGTTTGTTGAATTTTTTGTGTTAGAATTTTGGATACTTGGTGACAAGACTTCCTGATTTTGATAAAGTTTATAACTTTCTTGAAATGTTTTGCGCTAGACTTTGGATACTTGGTGACAAGACTTTCTGGTTTTGATAAATTTTATCACTTTCTTGAAACTTTTTGTGTTAGAATTTAGATACTTCGTGACAAGACTTTCTGGTTTTGATAAATTTTATCACTTCCTTGAAATTTTTTGAGTTAGAATTTGGATACTTGGTGACAAGACTGGGAAAGTTTGTCACTTTCTTGAAATTTTTGTATTAGAATTTGGATACTTGGTGATTCTGATTTTGATAAATTTTATCACTTTCTTGAAATTGTTTGTGTTAGAATTTGGATACTTGGTGATAAGACTGGAAAGTATGTCACTTTCTTGAAATTTTTGTGTTAGAATTTGGATACTTGGTGACAAGAATGGGAAATTTTATCACTTTGTTGAAATTTGTGTGTTAGAATTTGGATACTTGGTGACAAGACTTCCTGATTTTGATAAAGTTTGTCATTTTCTTGAAATATTTTGTGTGAGAATTTGGATACTTGGTGACAGGAAATGTTACCACTTTCTTGAAATTTTTATGTTAGAATTTGGATACTTGGTGGCAAGACTTTCTGATTTTGATAAATTTTTAGGTGAAACTTTTCTGTTGGTTTTGTTTCTGTGATGGCGGTGAAGACTAATGAAGTTGTTGAAGGCTATCTGCCGGAGGAATTGATGAAATTGCTTCTATCTTTAGCTATAAAATGGGGGGATTTGTTGGATGTTAAGAACTTGAAAGTTCACCATTTGAGTGGTGCTATGACTAATGAGGTTTATAGGATAAGTTGGCCTACTAAGAACGAGAATGTCTCGAGGAGAGTTTTGGTTCGAATGTATGGTGAAGGAGTAGATCGTTTCTTCAATAGGGATGAGGAGATTAAAACTTTTGAGTACTTGTCAAAGAAGGGTCAAGGACCTAAGCTTCTTGGTCAGTTTGCAAATGGTAGAGTTGAGGAGTTCATTCATGCAAGGGTAAGTCGATTTCTTTACTTCGTTCACCAAGTTAGCATTAGTGTTGTTTTGAAGTTTATCTACTGGATGTGTGTGTCTTTGTAGGTGTATGTTACTATTAATGTTAATGATTTCTCTTTATTTTTTCCAGAAGGTAAAATTAGAAACTAAATGAGTACACCATGGAATGAGATTTCTTGGAGTTTCTGTCTTGTGTGTTTAATTAAGAGATCAGCATATATAGGGGGTCAATAGAAGTGCTTTGAGAATAATGAACTATGCCTTTTAGATGAAATCCCCTGCAGTCTGACTTTCCCTCCTAAGCTTAGGTAACACAATGAACTGTGTTAAGTGAAAATTATTTCATGCAGATTCTGTACAATGAATGGCTTCTGTTCTTTGAAGCAGACGTCGGATCTTTATTTGATGCACTCCTATTGAATAACCGAGCAGCAGGTGGTGCTCCTTGCCTTCACAATTCAGCAGAATTGTGTTGCAGAGTCTTTGACCATGTCTAGTATAAAGCAAAATTGGAAGTATTAATGGAGTACCAATTATCTTATCTGTTTTTACTTATAGAGTTACTAGAATAGGGAAAGGCAGCCTTCTCTCATGGGAACTTGATATAATTTGATTGATAAAACTCCTTTACAAATATCAAATGCATATACTATTATTGAAAAGCTAAGATATATTATGATGTTTACTGATTGCCTGTTGACTTTGTTCGGTCTGTCTTATTTGCATTTTCAGACACTATCTGCTGAAGATCTTCGTGACCCGGAGATCTCTTCTTTGATAGCTGCTAAACTGAGGGAGTTTCATAACCTTGACATGCCTGGTTTAAAGAACGTCCTTCTATGGGACCGTCTCAGGTATCAATTTACCAACCGGAACATAATTTGATCTTTTATAATTGAAAATTTGATACAAATTGTTTGTGTAAAATTCCAGAAAGTGGCTAAATGAGGCGAAGGATCTGTGCTCCCCTGAACATCTAGAGGAGTTCTCATTAGGTAATCTAGAAAAGGAAATCAGCTTATTGGAGAAGGAACTGCCAACTGAGTCTCAAGAGATTGCCTTTTGCCACAATGACATGCAGTATGGTAATATAATGATTGACGAAAAGACGAAGGACATTACTATCATTGTAAGTGTTGTATGATATCAATCAGAACTTTATACAGCTTGTACATGAAGGCATATGCTTGCACAAATGTAAAACATTTTAATCTGTTTTCTTTTTCTTTTCCCTTTTCCTTGAGATAATAGGCTGGGGATGTAATTACTTGTGAAAGTCTCTTCTGGGAGCGTCTAAATTGTTGTATACTCGGGCTGCATTTTAACCGGTGTAGTAAGATATCTAAGCAAGTCTTAAACTGCATCCTTAATCAGGAATTGGCTATGTTTTGCATTTTATCTTCCTTTCTGAACTTCTTGTCCATGCCGTATGTTTTATTGATTTATTCATTTTGTTGGTCTTTGAGTTGACCACCTGCCTCCCATAAATCAGTTATTGCGCTTATTTACAAACTGAATTCAATAGCTCCAGCAATTCCTACAATGAAGTGTGACTTGTGTTGATTTGCATGCAGGACTATGAGTATGGTGGTTACAATCCAATTGCTTATGACTTTGCGAACCACTTCTGTGAAATGACTGCAAATTATCATACTGATACCCCTCATATCATGCACTTTAATACTTACCCTGGTAAGTAAATACTAGTTGCAACACAAGACACTGATATCATGTTTGTTTGCTACTCTGATCTTCCTACTCTAACCTTGACATGCCCAGTTTATTAATTCTTTTTTGAATTTTAAATTTCCAACAGATTTAGAGGAGCGTCAGCGATTTATACGTGCATATCTCAGTTCTTCAGGTAAGCTTGAAGTTTGAACGGCTTTTCTGTTGTCTGCACCTCTCTGTCCTAAGCATACGGTCGATTTCTTGCACATGAGAAAAATATGTTCTGACATTAAAAGATTCAGGTTGATACTCTGAAGTAACAGGTTCTGACATAGGCCTGTAGGTTGTATAGATAAAGACAATTTGATCATGATCAAAGAGTGCACAGTTAGGTTCTTTAAGAAGTATAAGAGTTCCAATACTTTCAGAAGAGCACAGAAATCCAGCCAAGCTGATGCATTTTTTTGTCCCTTCAGGACCACATAACATTTTTTATTCAATTTGTTGATGCCATCTCTGACTGAGATTTATGTTGCCCTTGAGCAGCAGAAAGATCAGTTTTTCTTTGGTGATGGGGACCAAGATGCCAAGACTTTAATACTTTAGATATGTAGAACCTGATTCCCAACTAACTTGGAATTGAGAAATAGTAGTAGTCGTCGTTATTTTTATGGCCCGATGTATTAATAAATTATGCTAATAACTCTGCCTCAACTAAAACAAAACCATGTCTGTTTCCCTTTTCCAATTAACATGGGTGATGATAGACAGACCAAAGATTTATGCAGTCATTGTGTGCTTGCTTTGTGCACCAGCACAGCAGAATTATATCTTATTGAGCTTGGAATCCCATTGACAAGTGCAGGCCATCAACCAAGTGATGAAGAAGTAAGGAAACTTGCTGACGAGGCAGAGAAGTATACGCTTGCAAATCATTTGTTCTGGGGATTGTGGGGAGTCATCTCGGTATGCCTTCCATCACTACATTTCACTACACATTTGATGGCATATATACAAATCAGTCCTCTAATATTTTCTTTCTGTATTTGTGTTTCTTCTGCCAGGCATATGTTAACAATATCGAGTTTGACTACATGGAGTACGCGAGGGGAAGGTTCAAGCAGTACTGGTTGAGAAAGCCTGAACTCTTGGGTGTCTCAGATGACTTGTTACCTGTGCATAGTTCAGCTGAACCAGAAACACATTCTCTGTAGTTGCTTGATATCAAAAAACATGTACATTACAACAACGTAGACGTAAAAGCCTTGATAATTCATAGGCCTATGTCATATAATGAGTGGAGCATTTAGAGTCTTCGGTGTTTCATAGAATATGTTGATAGGCTATTATTGAGGTTTAAGTATATGATGTACTGTTAAGAGTGAGTGTTGTTCAATCACAAATATATTGTCCAGTTTAATAAATGAAAGTTTCTTTCTCAAGTTGTTGCTTTCATTTTCCAACTCTTTTCTACCTTCAATTTGATGTACATAAGACAAGGAAAGATATGTCTAGTCCAGCAAAAATAGCTGCATTATCTATTAAAGATACTGGTCAGAATTAGGAAGAAATGGGCAGACAAGCCACTTTTCGAATGGTTAATTAATATTTAATCGCTGTTTTCGCATTTTGACAGGAAAATAAGATTTAAATAAAAATACCCCTAGTTAAAACACGGAAAAACTACCTCACATGTGAAAAAATGCTCTTTCCACTACCCAGGCAATGCTCAAATAAGGCAAAACAAGATTTACATCTTAGTAAGTTGGAGCAGAATACTAAAATATAATCAACTAATAGGAAAGTTGTCTAAAATGATTTGCATAATTTATAGTGAGAAACTAAGGGTGCGGCCGGTACGGAGGCTCCCCTGTTTTCTCATGTTTGATTGGTCAAAATTTTTGGAAAGTATCGTCTTTTAAGCAGCTTGAAAATAAGCAAAATGAGACTTTCATAATGAAAATAGTTAAAACAAGTCGCATTATCTCCTCCCCGAAACATTTTCCTTCCTACCGAACACACCCTAAATATTTGCTTTGTGATGGAAAAAAAACTGGTTGCACCAGCCGGGAATCGAACCCGGGTCTGTACCGTGGCAGGGTACTATTCTACCACTAGACCACTGGTGCTTGATGCTAAACAACAACTATTTTTATTTATATATTCTTTATCTTTTTCTGTCATAAGAAGGTTTTTTTTTTTTTTTTTTTTTTTTTTTTTATAGCCATCAAGTATCCAGTACTAAAACTTACACGCACCCGGTGTATACACCAAGCCAATACATGCATGCCATGTGTTCAAATTTAAAGTTCATGTTACTTAACCATGATTAACTAACATGCATTTTACTTCATTTAATCACTTAATCATGATAAATTATACTCGTTTGGTGTATACACCGGATGCGTGTAAGTTTTTACCCTGTTCAAATGTGGATGTGCACAGAATTGGATCCGTCAAAAGGGGAAGCGCACTCTACTAGTATAATTTTTTCTCATTTCGACTTGAGACATCTAATTAGAGGAGAAGAATTTTATCTGTCCAACTACATTTCTTAGGGATCGTTTGGTAGGATGCATTAGAAGAAATAATACATGCATTAGCTTTGTGTATTGTTAATACCTTATTTGGTACACTTTTTCAACCTATGCATAACTAATGTAAACATTAGTTATACACTCTATTGTGTATTATGCTATGTATAACTAATACATGGAAAACTCTTGGTATTAGCAATGCTAGGGACTTTAATGCATGCATTAGCATGGGTAAAGACACAATAGCCCCTCAAAACCTTTTCTACATCATTTTCATTATATTTATGGAGGATATTTTTATAAATAATTTTTTTTATTTAAAAATATGTCATACAAGTTATTTTTAACACACCAAATCAAACACTGCATAAGAAATAATCTCAGCATAACTAATACTAACCTTACTAATGTAAGCATTACTAATACATCATATTTTACACTATTCTTATCACTCTACCAAACGACCCGTTAGTGTTTTCACAAAGTCCAAGTTGATACTACAGTTAATACAAGATAAAGATATCGAATAAGGTTAAGCATTGGTAACAATCTATCACGAGTTTGCAAATATTTATGGGAAACTACTAATCAATCACTAGAAATTAATTGAAATGGGTAACCGTTTATGTTGTTTCATATGTACTCCTTCCGTTTCATTTTACTTAACCTCCTTACTAAAATTAGTTGTTTTAATTTACTTGTTCAATTTATGAAATTAAAATAATTTTATGTATATTTTTTCTTTCTACACTCCGTAATAAATAATAATAATAGTAAAAGTAAAATCTAGAATTTTAAAATATCATTAATAAGGTTAGTTTAATTAAATATGCCTCTAATTATTGATTTTTTAATGGATATGACAGGTCAACAAGGATCAAAATAAAATGAAATGGAGGGAGTACCTTTTTTCCGTGGAAATATTGTGTTTCAAACTTTAATGTGTATCTATTGTTAAAAAAAAATTAAGACTGTATTTCTTTTCTATTAACTGTTTTGTTTTCTTTAAAAAGTACTAGTAATAGAATTTTTCATACAAAAAAGCTTTAATTGGTTCTTCTATAACATGTTCTGGAAATGGTTTTGTACAAATAATAACAATTAAGTTATTGAAAAATGTAACAAAGTTATCCTTGGCTATAAATATGGTGTTGTATGACGAGATGAAATAAAATCTCTTTATAAGTTTCTTGTTTAGTTTTCCTATTTTACTTTTAATTTATATAATTTAATAACATGTTATCAACATGAAATTTTATTAATTTCATTTTGTCATCTCAAAAGTGAGATTTACAATCTTCTTCAGGTATGAAAATAGGAACATAATTTAATCTATTGTTATTGACTTAAAGGTGAACAAAATCGAACTGGAAATTGAACAAAATCGCAAATTGAGTCAAACCGAAAAAAAAACTCAATTAATGATTTGGTTTGGCTTGGTTTGATTTTGAAAAAATAAATCCGACTATAGTTGGTTTGGTTTGGTTTTAACTAAAAAAAGCCAAACCAACCTGATATTACATTTATACAATTTTTGAAATTATTTAATACATAAAAATACCTATTGTGATGTAATTTATAAATATTTCTTAAACTTTTTTATTGTTTTCATCTTTCAACATATTATTTCAAGTTTAAACTTAAAATTTTGAATGGTCCAATAAGTTTTATAGCCCATAGATATTAATGACTCAAGTAAAGCCCAAATCAATACTAATATGATAATAATATTGGATATTTATTCTTTAGTTTTGGATAAATACATAACCTAAATTTATTTTTCTATTTAATATTTAGTCATGTAATTAATACTTACTAGACTTATTTAAGCATGACTTAATATTTTTAAATTATCATTATTTTTATCATAACTTATTAATATGCAATATTTATTTTATATGATTTTATTATTATTTTTTATTGGATATTTTATTGTCATAACTCATTTTATATTTTGTGTTATTTTCTTAAGAAACATTTAAGATAGTTGTATCTTGCTAGGATTAAAGAAATATTTGAAGCACAAGTTGATTATATGCTTGTATGAAAACTTTAACAAAAAAAATCTGAAAAAATCCAAATTTTATTGGTTTGATTTGATTTACAGATTTAAAAATTTAACGCAAATAATTTAATTTGATATTTAAAAAACCAGAACCAACCCGATCACGTACACCCCTACTTATTGTTACTCCTATGATTTATACCTTATCAGTTATCACCTGATGCCCATTTGGCATATATATATGGATTTTGCCCACTTTCTTCATTTTTTGTCCATTTAATTTCATTATTTCCCTTTTCAAAAAGAAATAAATATAATACATATATGATTACTCAAACATTGTCTCACTTGATTTAGATCATGTGAGTTTTTATACTCCTCTGGCACAATAATTAATTATAACCCGTAATTATTGAAATTTTAAGCCTACAAACTTACCAGGCTTTACATCCACATTTAAAAGATGATTTTGGTAAAAAGAAAAGGATCACTGAAATACCCTTCAATCTTGTGGTCTTAAACATGTCACATGAAAAGTTGAAATTAAAGTATTGTCAAAAACAAAAAATATCATTTTTTTTTAAACGAATTAAAAAGAAAAATAAATCATTCTTTTTGAAACAGAGAAGGTATGTAAATATTAAACTAGTACATCCATACTTAAAATAAACTAAACTAGCACTATCACTCATCATCCTGCAATTTATCATAGTAAAATTATGACTTATGAGCTAAGTTTGAAGCTTCACAGTGACAATCTTAATCGAATATTTAGGATACGTGGGAAGTGGGATGACACACAACGACTAATCCTGAAAAATCACTCTTTCGTCGAAAGATACCTCTCAACTTTTGTTTGTCCATGAACCAATGGGTAAATTGTAGTGCTTGCCATTAAACTTTTGTTCGTACTATTTGTCTTTTCATCATTAACAAAGGCAAAAGAAAAAGAACCTAGGAAAAGTTGCTTGTTTCCTTAGTATTTTTTCTACGCTTTTCTCTCTTCCTTGGTGGTTAAGTTCTCACCAGTGCAGTATAGTAATTAGTAAGGTTGTTTTGGTGGATGTGAATTAGAAAAAATAATGTGTATTAATCTTGTATTATTAGTATTTTGTTATAGTGCTTTTATACAGAAAACTTGTAATTGATCAATATCTGAGGCTTATTTTAAGGCATATATAGCTATATCTGAAATTTACTAAATCCAACTAACTTGAATTTGTATTAGAGTAGACAACACTATGTTTATATAGTAATCAAAAGTATTAACGTTGGGAGTTGAATCTTCTGCTTTAAGCCTGCTGTCTTGTTCCAATGAACCAATATCTTCCTCCAAAAAATGAAAACCAATCAAACGAGGTTGTGTACAATCAGAAGAAAAAAAAATTTCACACAGAAAGCCTATAAAAGTCATAGCTTTCATTTGAGCATCTTCAATCAAATCTAAACAAATATTCAATCACCCACTTTGAAGTACAGATGATTTGTCATACAGTCTACCTAAGGGTTAATTTGTTACGTGGATTAAATTATCTTGAGTTTAAAGTATGAAAATTATAAATTTTGTACTAGTTTATTCCACATGAGAGATAAGATGAAACAATTTCAAGTTGGATGGAATAATGTAGGATATCCATGATTAAGTCTGCGACAAAATTTATAATAGGCTTATTCTGAGAATCTCAACTTTATCAATTATAGTAGAAAAATCAGAAAATGACGTGAAAAAAGTATAGTAGTACAGTAGTATTTTTCTTTTGCCTGTCAAACTAAATAGTTTCTCTACCGGAATTTTGGATTAAAATTGACAAACAAGTTTGTCAATTAAATGGGGGTCCTTAAGTTTTTAAAATTAGGTAAAAGTGAATTTTTTTTTCAACTTTTTAATGAAATTGTCAAACAACTGTCTATAACTATTTGAACGACTTTATTCATTTTAACTTAATAATATCATGGAACCCACTTGTCCTTTTATTTAATTGAAATATAGTTGTACAGTAATATTTTTCTTTTGCCTGTCAAACTAAATAGTTTCTCTACCTACCAGTACTATGCAATTTTACATTACAATCCAGACAGCCCCTTAAAGTTCTTTATAAACTACTGCATCACCACAGCCATTTTTCACCTCTGAAAGAAACCTTCAAAACCATTTTTTCCCTACTAAACTATCAAGAAAAAATATGGCCTACCAAAACACCAATGGCTGCATTTCTGTAATTGAAGTTCTTGATCCAAAACCTCTTGCAGCAGTAGATTATGGTGTTATTTTGTGTTATTTATTTAAGAAACACCTAAGATGGTTCTATCTTGTTAAGACTAAAGAAATATTTGAAGCACAAGTTGATTATATGTTTGTATGAAGACTTTAATAGAAAAAACCCAAAAAATCTGAGAAAATAAAAAAAACTCAAGGTTGAAAAACCCAATTTTATTGGTTTGGTTTGATTTATAAATTTAAAAATCCAACAAAAATAATTTAATTTAATATTTAAAAAACCCGAACCAACCCAATCATGTACACCCTACTTATTGTTATGATTTATACCTTATCACCTGATGCCCATTTGGCATATATATGGATTTGGCCCACTTTCTTCATTTTTTGTCCATTTAATTTCATTATTGTCCTTTTTCACAACAAAAGATACTCCTCCCTCTGTTTCAAAAAAAATGACCTACTTTATTTTTTAGTTTGTTTCAAAAAGAATGACCTTTTTCTTTTTTGACAATACTTTAATTCTAACTTTCCACATGACATGTTTAAAACCACAAGATTAAAGGGCATTTTGATACATTTACCATAACTCTAATTTAGAACCACAAGATTCAAAAGTCTTCTTTATTTTCTTAAACTTCGTGCTAAGTCAAATTAGGTCATTCTTTTTGAAACAGAGGGATCATATGATTATTTAAACACTGTCTCATTCATACAGTAAAATATTGACATATCCTCGAAGCACTTGATTTAGATCATGTGAGTTTTTTCACTCCCCTGGCACAATAATTAATTATAACGCGTAATTATTGAAATTTTAAGCCTACAAACTTACCAGGCTTTACATCCACAAAGATGATTTTGGTAAAAAGAAAAGGATCATTAAAATATCCTTTAATCTTATGGTCTTAAACATGTCATATGAAAAGTTAAAATTAAAGTGTTGCTAAAAAAAAGTACTCCTATTATTTTTTTTAAAATAAACTAAAAAAAATAAAAAATTATTCTTTTTGAAATAGAAGAAATATGTAAATATTAATCTAGTATATCCATACTTAAAATAGACTAGTACTATCACTCATCATCCTGCAATTTATTATGGGTAAAATTATGACTTATGAGCTAAGTTTGAAAGAAAGATACCTACTCTCAACCTTTTTTATTGTCCACTCATAAGTTTGAAAGAAAGATACCTCTCGTCCTTTTTTATTGACCAATGGACAAATAATAGTGGACAAATAATAGTGCTTGCCATTAAACTTTTGTTCGTACTATCTGTCTTTTCATCATTAACAAAGGCCAAAGAAAAAGAACCTAGGAAAAGTTGCTTGTTTCCTTGTGTTTTTTCTACGCTTTTCTCTCTCTTCTTTGGTGGTTAAGTTCTCACCAGTGCAGTATAGTAATTAGTAAGGTTGTTTGGTAGATGTGTATTAGAAAAAATAACATGTGTATTAATCTTGTATTATTAGTATTTTGTTATAGTGCTTTTATACAGAAAAGTTGTAATTGATCAATATCTGAGGCTTATTTTAAGGCAGCTATATCTGAAATTTACTAAATCCAACTAACTTGAATTATTTTGAGATTACGGTATGAAAATTATAATTTCTGTACTAGTTTATTCCACATGGGAGATAAGATGAAACAATTTCAAATTAGATGGAATAATGTAAGATATTCATGATTAAATTTGCGACAAAATTTATACTAAGCTTATTTTGAGATATCTCATCTTATCCCGTGTACTAAACGCCCTCTAAAAGTAAAATTGAATCAAACCCATTCATTAGGTAATTTCATATGTATAGACACTCAACTTTATCAATTATAGTAGAAAAAACAGAAAATTACGTCAAAAAAGTATAGTAGTACAGTAGTATTTTTCTTTTGCCTGTCAAACTAAATAGGATACCAGAACTATGCATCTTTTACATTACAATCCAGACAGCCCTTAAAGTTCTTTATTAAACTACACCATCACCACAACCATTTTTCACCTAAAGAAATCTTCAAAACCATTTTTTCCCTACTAAACTATCAAGAAAAAAATATGGCCTACCAAAACACCAATGGCTGCATTTCTGATTCAATTGAAGTTCTTGATCCAAAACCTCTTGCAGCAGTAGCTTATGGTGTTCATCCTCCCATTGTTGCATCTTTCAATGATAGAATTCGTCCACTTCTTGACTGTGTAGACAAGCTACGCCACCTTAACATAATGCAAGAAGGCATCCAGCTTCCGACCATCGTAGTGGTTGGTGATCAATCTTCTGGAAAGTCCAGTGTGCTCGAATCCCTTGCCGGGATCAGCCTTCCTAGAGGACAAGGCATTTGCACTAGGGTCCCTCTTGTCATGAGGCTGAAAAATGATCCAAACATCACTGAACCAAATCTTCACTTGGAGTACAACAACGAGTCACTTCCTGTTGATGAAGTTGGCATTGCTGATGCTATCATTCTTGCTACTGATGAAATTGCTGGACATGGTAAGGGCATATCTAACAACCCTTTAACACTAGTAGTTAAAAAGAATGGTGTACCTGATTTGACCATGGTGGATTTGCCTGGTATTACTAGAGTTGCTGTACAAGGACAACCTGAAGATATTTATGAACAAGTTTATGATATTATTATGAAATATATAGTCCCTGAGGAAAGTATAATCTTGAATGTTTTATCAGCTACTGTTGATTTCCCTACTTGTGAGTCTATTAGGATGTCTCAGAGAGTAGACAAAACAGGTGAAAGGACTCTAGCTGTTGTGACAAAGGCTGATAAAGCCCCTGAAGGGCTTCTTGAGAAGGTTACTGCTGATGAAGTGAATATAGGGCTTGGCTATGTTTGTGTAAGGAATAGAATTGGGAATGAGTCTTATAGTGAAGCCAGGAGTTATGAGGAAAGGCTTTTTTCGTTACATCCACTTCTATCGAAGATTGATAAATCGATGGTTGGTGTTCCTAATCTTGCACAAAAGCTAGTGCGCATTCAAGCAGGCATCATTTCAAAATGCTTGCCTGAAATTGTGAGGAAGATCAATGACAAACTTGCTGCCAATCGTGCCGAACTCAGCAGGCTTCCTCAGCATTTAACTTCTGTGGCTGAAGCTCTGACGGCATTTATGCGAATTCTGAGTTCATCCAAGGATTCATTGAAGAAAATTCTTCTTAATGGGGAGTTTGATGAGTACCCTGAAGAAAAAGAAATGCACTGCTCAGCTAGACTGGTTGAAATGCTTGATCAATACTCTAATGAGCTACATTCGAAGAATTTTAAGGAAACGGAGGAATTCTTGATGGAAGAGATCATGGTTTTACAGGAAACGAAAGGGATTGGATTGCCAAACTTCCTTCCTCGAGCTGTTTTCCTCTATTTTTTGCAAAAAAAAGTGAAGGAAATTGCTGCCTCTCCGGAGGATTTTGTGGGGTATCTGTGGAATTACTTAGAGCGAGTTGTTATCAAAGTCTTGATGTATCATTGTGATAACTATCCACAGCTTCAGTCTTCTACTAGAAGAGCAGCTCAAAACTTGATTGCCAAGAAGAAGAATGAATCAATTGATTGGGTAAGGGAAATCATTGGGATGGAAAAGCTGACTGATTACACTTGTAATCCTGACTATTTATCGACCTATAGTAAGTTCATGGCTCAACAACACATGTTCATGGAGATAATGAATGATCCTGGGAAGTGCTCCATGATAAACCTTGAAGGAATAGGAGGAATTGAAGTTGGTCATTTGAGGAAGCATCTAGATGTGGTGCAACAGGCTTTTGATTTGAAGATGAGAATGATGGCCTATTGGAAAATTGTGCTAATGAGAATGGTGGATTCGATGGCCTTGCACATAATGTTCAGCATTCGAAACATGATTAACAAGGAGATGGAAGACGAGATCGTTGACGATCTGATGGCTCCACATGGTGGTGGAATTGAAAGAATGCTTGATGAGTCGCCTTTGGTTGCTGAAAAACGCAATAGGCTCAAAAAGAGTGTCAAGCTGCTCAAGGAGTCCAAAGAAGTGGTGGCCAATATCATGGACAGGATTGCATTTCATGATGGCCTAGATTAATATGTGGTACTAATGATCAGGGCCACTCTGTTTCCATTCAGTCAATGTTCCTACTATCCAGTTTATCTCCTAATGTTCGACTACCTAGTAGTCTAGTACTATGTTTTGGTTTTATAAAATGTCTGTAGGCTCCTGGAGAGGTATGTGGAATGCCTACATTAGAAATTGAAGTGTAAGTGTGCCCCTGCTTGTATGTAGTTCTTGTCTTTCTAGCCATTAGCTAAATGCAAATCAAGTTTATTTATCTTATTGCCCTAAGTGAACGAACCTAAAATCATGCTGCTCGAGTTAATTTGGTATACCCATCATGTATTCGGTTTCTATTATTCAAATTCAGGCGTGCGCCGCATTGGATTCGTTAAAAAGGGAAGCACACTCTACTGTAACTTTTTTCATTTCGACTCGAGGCATCTAATAGAGAATCTTATCCATCTCGCACCACATCCCTTGATATTATCATAAGAGTCCAAGTTGATACTAAAGTTAATAGATGAGGATTATATCGAATAAGGTTACTCATTGGTAACCAACTATCACGAGTTTGTAAGTATTTCTGAAAAACTACTAATCAATCGCTAGAAATTAATCAAAATGGGTAACCATTTATGTTGTTTCACACCTTTATTTTGTAGTGCTTTCGTTTAACATTATTTTGTTGTTGTTAATGCTCCCGTTTTTGTATTCCCTTTTCTAAACTTCTTGGAAATGCTTTATTTTATGCAGATGTCTCTATCTCTGTGGGGTAGGGATAAGGTCTCCGTATACTCCCTCCCAAAACTTACTTGTAAAATTACACTGAATATATTATTGTTGTCGTTACTATTTTTAACTGTTTCTTGTTTTCTTTAAAAGTACTCTCTCCTATAATTTTCTCTCATTTCGACTTGAGACATCTAATTAGAGTAGAAAAATTTTATCTGTCCCACTGCATTTCTTAGTGTTCTCATAAAGTCCAAGTTGATACTATAGTTAATACAAGATAAAGATATCGAATAAGGTTAAGCATTGGTAACAATCTATCACGAGTTGCAAATATTTATGGGAAACTACTAATCAATCACTAGAAATTAATTGAAATGGGTAACCGTTTATGTTGTTTCATATGTACTCCCTCCGTTTCATTTTACTTGAACCCCTTACTAAAATTGATCGTTTCAATTTACTTGTCCAATTTATGAAATTAAAATTATTTTATGTATATTTTTTCTTTCTACCCTTAGTATTAAATAATAATAATAATAATAATAATAATAATAATAAAAGTAAAATTTAGAGTTTTAAAATATCATTAATATGTTTAGTTTAGTTAAATACGCCTCTAATTATTGATTTTTTAATGAGTGTGACAGGTCAACAAGGATCAAATAAAATAAAACGGAGGAAGTACCCTTTTTCTGTGGAAATATTGTGTTTCAAACTTTAATGTGTATCTATTGTTAAAAAAATAATTAAGACTGTATTTCTTTTCTATTAACTGTTTTGTTTTCTTTAAAAAGTACTAGTAATAGAAATTTTCATACAAAAAAGCTTTAATTGGTTTCTTCTATAACATGTTCTGGAAATGGTTTTGTACAAATAATAACAATTAAGTTATTGAAAAATGTAACAAAGTTATCCTTGGCTATAAATATGGTGTTGTATGACGAGAAGAAATAAAATCTCTTTATAAGTTTCTTGTTTAGTTTTCCTATTTTACTTTTAATTTTTATAATTTAATAACATGTTATCAACACGAAATTTTATTAATTTCATTTTGTCATCTCAAAAGAGAGATTTACAATCTTCTTCAGGTACGAAAATAGAAACATAATTTAATCTATTGTTATTGACTTACAGGTGAACAAAATCGACCCGAAAATCGAATCAAACCGCAAATTGAGTCAAACTAGAAAAAAACCCGACTAATGGTTTGGTTTGACTTGGTTTGATTTTGAAAAAATAAACCCGACTATAATTGGTTTGGTTTGGTTTGGTTTTAACTAATAAAAGTCAAACCAACCCGAACCAATCCGATATTACATTTATACAATTTTTAAAAATATTTAATACATAAAAATACTTATTGTGATGTAATTTATAAATATTTCTTAAACTTTTTCATTGTTTTCATCTTTCAACATATTATTTCAAGTTTAAAATTAGAATTTTGAAATGGTCCAATAAGTTTAATAGCCCATAGATATTAGTAACTCAATAAAGCCCAAATCAATACTAATAGAGAAAATTTCATTTATATACAAAAAAATAAAAAGTTTACAAAAAAAGTAACCCATTTTCTATTTACAGAAAAAATAGCCAAAAGGGTAATGGGCTCAACAGAGTTCAATTCAGCCCAAGGCCATTAGGCCATTTTTGCTTCTTGTTTTTTTTTTTCAGCGTTAATGTTTTTTTTAAAAAAAACACTTTTTTCTTTTGCTGTGTTTTTTAATTAAACAAAAAACTTTCTCTTTTTTTTCAAAACTTTCTCCATGTAATTTTTTCATGTATCAATATTGTATAAATAGTGTATAAACATGTATATATGATGTACAAAAAGTTATGTAGTGTATATATAATGTATCGATATTGTATAAATAGTTACGTAGTGTATATTTAATCTATCGATATTATATAAATAATGTATAAATATATATCGATATTGTATAAATGATGTATAAACATGTATATATGATGTAAAAATAGTTATGTAGTGTATATGTAATATATTGATATTGTATAAATGTGTATAAACATGTATCGATATTGAATAAATAGTTATGTAATGTATCGACATTGTATAAATGGTGTACAAACGTGTATCAATATCGTATAAATAGTATATAGACGTGTATCGATATTGTATAGATAGTGCACAAACGTGTATCGATGTTGTATAAATGGTGTGTAAATGTTTATCGATATTCTATAACTAGTGTATACACATGTATCGATATTGTATAAAAGTTATGTAATGTATCGATATTATATAAATGACGTATAAACATGTATCGATATTGTATAAATGATATATAAACGTGTATCGATATATATCGATATTATATAAATAATTATGTAATTTGTATTTATCGATATCGATATTTATTTGGCTATCATGCATTCCAACCTAATAAATAAAAGTATAAACAAAAAATAATAAAATGACATAAATGTTCCTTTTTTTCCATAAAAGAAATAAAACAATTAGAAGAGTAAAAAAGATTTTTAAAAAAGAGCAACAAAATTTTCTTTAAAAAAAAAAGAAGGAAAAACATAGTGTAAAGTAGCAATAATTTTTTTTAAAAAAAAATCTGTAGCCAAAAAAGTTTTTTTAAAAAAAAAAATAACAAGAAAGTTTTTTTAAAAAAAAATAAAAATAGTGTAGAAAAAAATACAAAATTATTTTTTTTTTTAAAATGATGGAACAAACAAAACAATAAAAAGTCAAAAACAAAACTTTGAAATGGAAGCAAATTAAGGGTGTGCAAAAACCGAATCGACCAATAAACCAAACCGATAAAAATGCTATTGGGTTATTGGGTTAACGGTTTTTATTGGTTTTATAAAAAAAAATTATTGGGTAACCGGTTCGGTTTCGGTTTTAGCTTATTGGGTTATCGGTTAAACCGATAACCCAATAAGAATACGCTAAATTACTGATTTACCCTTATTTTGTATTATATATGTAAATATTTATGTTACTTATTTATATTATATATATTATATATATGACTTATTCACAAAGTATAACCTATTCACTATTCAGTCACAATTCACATAGTTAAAACCTAAAAGTCGATTCACTTTCCAGTTTCCTCCTTGGTAGACACTAAACCGACGAGGGTTTGCAAGTTGCAACGACGAGTCGACGACGACGAGGATAATAGAGCAACGGCGAGGGTTTGTGAATTGTGACTTGTGAGTTGTGAGTACTTATTCAAACTCCTCTACCCTTTTCTCCGTACCCGACCCGAATCGAACATCCTAATTGACAATTGGGGTTAAATTTGATAAGTATTTCAATTTGAGTAATGTTCGAGATTTCCTTTATGAATCTCTTAATTTTTGTTTGCTTTGAAATTATTTCATCATATGTTGTCTGATTATTGTCTAAATCGTATTTTACAGTGACATACATATGGCTGAAAATATTACAACTGATGAGGTAGTGATCCTGGCCGATGAAAGTATCAATTCAAATGTTGCGCGTCAAACACAATCTGTTTAGTCAAAGGTAAAGAAAGAAAGAAAAAAAAGGTCTCGTGCATGAGATCATTTTGGATCCTTTGTTGATGAAGAAGGAAATAAGAAATCAAAATGTAAGCATTGTGGTCAAGATTATTTTGCTGATTCAAGTAAAAATGGTACGACGGCAATGCTTACTCATTTGTTAACATGTTCAAAGATGCCTCGAAATCAAAATATTGATAAAAGTCAAACCCAACTAGGCTTTCAATCTGTTGAGGGGGGTGCTACGGGTGATGTGACTGTTGTTTCCTGGAAATTTGAGCAAGAACAATGTAGGAGAGCTTTATGCCGCATGGTGATTGTGGATGAACTCCCTTTCAAGTTTGTTGAGAAGGAAGGTTTTAGAAACTTTATGAAAGTAGCGCAACCTCATTTTAAGATTCCTTCTCGTACCACGGTGACACGTGATTGTTTTAAACTTTTTGATGAAGAGAAACAAAAATTGAAGAGGTCTTTTAAAGAAGCACAACAAAGAGTCTGTCTTACCACTGATACTTGGACCTCTTTGCAGCGAATTAATTATATGTGTATCACTGCACATTGGATAGATAATGAATAGATTATGCACAAGAGGATAATTAACTTTTGTCCAATTTCTAGCCATAGAGGTGAAGACATAGCTAATGAAATTAGTAAGTGTTTACGTGATTGGGGCTTAGATAGAATTTTTACCATCACAGTCGATAATGCTAGTTCGAACGATGTGACTGTGAAAGAGTTAGCTAAGATACTCACTAAACGGGGGACCAATTTCATGAATGGAGAACACCTTCATATGAGGTGTATGGCTCACATTATTAATCTTGTTGTTCAAGATGGGTTGAAAGTGACTGCCGTTTCTATTGAACGGGTTAGAAAAGCAGTAAAATACATAAGACAGTCTCCTGCGAGGTGTAAGAGGTTCCAAGAATGTTGTGAAGATGTTGATATCAATGGTAAAAAATCGTTATGTTTGGATGTTTCTACGAGGTGGAACTCCACATACTTGATGTTGAATAGGGCTATTGAGTATGAAAATGGGTTTTCGAGTTATGCAGATCGTGATATTGGCTTGTCACATTACCTTCAGTTTGTTGAGGATGAAGAGGGAACTGCTGCAGGTGCACTTTCGAGTGATGACTGGGACCATGTAAAGAAAATTACCAATTTCCTTCAAATCTTTTATGATCTAACCAAAGAAGTATCTGGATCACATCAAATTTACACTTTCTTAAAATTTGTGAGGTTTCTTGTTATTTGAAACAATTGATATCGAGTGACGATGAAGATGATGATCTTTTGGGTAAAATTGCATCAAATATGAGAGAAAAATTTGATAAGTATTGGGGTAGTCCAAAGAAAATGAATAAGATGATTTTTATTTCTTGTGTTCTGGATCCTCGGCACAAGTTTGTTTCGGTTGGTTTTGCTCTTCAGATGATGTTTGGAAAAGAAGAAGGACTAATTTTAGAGAGCGGAGTGAAAGGCTACATGAATTTGATGTTTGGTGAATATGTAAAGTCTTTTTCAAAAGATAAAGATAGTCAACATTCTTCATCTTTATCTAGCTCTTTATTTGAAAATTCTAGTTCACTGCCTTCGAGTTCAGGTAGTACTGTCCAATCGATAGGATCTTTAGGGTCATTCATGGATAATCTCATGAAACATAAAGCTGGAAATACAACAACGGTTAAAACATAATTGCAAAAGTATCTTGATGAAGCAAATGAAGGTGAAACCAAGAACTTTAACATCTTGTCTTGGTGGAAAATACACTCACCCAGATTTCCTATTCTTGCTGAGATGGCTCAGGATGTGTTAGCTATTCCTATTTCAAGTGTGGCATCTGAGTGTGCGTTTAGTACTGATGGACGTATATTGGATTCATTTAGGAGTTCGTTAACTCCTAAATTGGTGCAAACTCTAGTGTGCCTTCATAATTGGATTCGGAGTGAATCACGACTTGTTAGTATTGAGGAAGATATAGATATCCTCGTACAGCTTGAACAAGGTAAAAATATTCTAATTTTATTAGTTTTGTATTGTTATTGTAAGCAGTCGTTAGCATTTTTGTAACTGATTAATATAAATTCTCTATAGATTTGGCAAATACTAGCATTCTTGATGATTGACATGCATGGAGTTCAGACTCCTCTTTTTTGCATTTGGATCTGGGCATCTGGTAAGCCACCTATCCTAATTAGTAATTACATTTACTTTTTGGTCTGTTCTTGTTTCTCTTGATATGAAAAGTTCAAGCTTGAGGCCATAATTTTGGAGAGATCAAGCTTTCTGTACAAATAAATCCGTTCTAGTGGTTGACATTGAGGCCATAATTCAGAAGATCCTTTGGATGTCCTAAATACAGAACCAAAATGTTCCAAAAGTTTACAGCAGAGTAGCACTTTACCATCTGAAAATCTATATTTCTGTATGGCTGAAGAAAGAGTCCTTTCGCTGATGATTATAAATAGAATAACCACAAACCATTCGTCCCACTCTTAACATTTTTGAAATACTAAAAATGAAACCACAAATTATTTCTGACAAACCAAGCCAATGAAATGGTCCATGTACAGATGCCAAAGACTTCATATTCCGTATGGCGTGTGTTGCTTTCTATTTGCAATTTTTTTAAAGTTGTGATCTGTTTAATAAATTACAAGTTCCATGTGAATAATGTTTTTATCTTTTTGATTCTTCGTTAAGATGTTGAACATTAAATTACAGGTTTAAACAGAAACAGGGCAACAAAGGCACAAAGCACGAGTATTGGAAAGCTTGAAGCATTCAGTAGCACTAGCTTCCAACAATTAGGATTCAGTTTTTTTGCGAACTAACATTCAGTTCAAGTTTGAAGATTCTTGTAAACTAAAACGCATTGTGTAGGATTTTGGCGGCAATTAAGATTCCGCTTTTTTTCATGTTAGTTGTTATGTAATGAGCAACACCTCAGTCCAAATTGGTTGAGGTCGACTATAATATGCATGTGTGCACTTCCATATGCTTGTTGGTCAGGATTAGGATGGCAGACATAATACTTGTAGTTGTCTGAATGTTGGTTCTTGCTAAAATTTGATATCATTTTTTGCCTGTTGTTTATCATTGTTTTGGCATGTCATTTTACTTAGATTTTGTGTGTTTTATATTTTCTCATGATTTGGGATTATCAAATCACTGGTATTTTGTAATTTTGAGCTCTACAGCTTGTTGTACCTCCTACCAAAGATATAACTTTATAGTATCATGAGCACTATAGAAAGTTGTCTTGATTGTGGGTTCCTTCAGTTGGAAAAAGAAATTGTTGTGTGGAACATGCATTTTGAAGAAAGTTCAATTTTCTTTTCAGATGAGAAGTCTGGGCATCTGAGAATAAAAATTCTGCTGAGTCTTTCTCCACTATTTCTATTTTATGCGTATTTTCTTATTGGTTAAACCGAAAGTCGAACCGTTAAGGACCAAAAATCGATAAATTGAAAATCGATAAATCGAACCAATAACACATAAAACCGAATCGAACCGACCGATGCACACCCCTAAAGCAAATGGCCTACTGGCCAGATTTGCTCATTTGTTGTAATATATTTGGCCGAGTGGCCATTTTGTGAAATGAAACACGGCCGCTTGGTCATTTTAAGTAAAAAAAAAAAAAGTGGGTTATTTTTTGTGTAAGAAATTTAACTTAATGGACATTTTGCATAATTTTCCCATACTAATATGACAATAATGTTAGATATTTATTCTTTAGTTTTGGATAAATACATAACCTAAATTTATTTCTATTTAATATTTAATCATGTAATTAATACTTAATAGACTTATTTTAGCATGACTTGATATTTTTAAGTTATGATTATTTTTATCATAACTTATTAATATGCAATATTTATTTTATATGATTTTAATATTATTTTTTGTTGGATAATTTATAATCATAACTCATTTCATATTTTGTGTTATTTTCTTAAGGAACACCTAAGATAGTTGTATCTTGCTAGGACTAAAGAAATATTTGAAGCATAAGTTGATTATATGTTTGTATGAAGACTTTAACGGAAAAAATCCAAAAAATCTGAGAAACCCGAAAAAACCCAAGGGTGAAAAACCCGAATTTTATTGGTTTGGTTTGATTTATAGATTTAAAAATCCAACAAAAATAATTTAATTTGGTATTTAAAAAATCCGAACTAACCCAATCATGTACACCCCTACTTATTGTTATGATTTATACCTTATCACCTGATGCCCATTTGGCATATATATGGATTTGGCCCACTTTCTTCATTTTTTGTCCATTTAATTTCATTATTGTCCTTTTTCAAAACAAAACATATATGATTATTTAAACACTGTCTCACTCATACAGTAAACTATTGACATATCCTCGAAGCACTTGATTTTAGATCATGTGAGTTTTATACTCCCCTGGCACAATAATTAATTATAACGCGTAATTATTGAAATTTTATGCCTATAAACTTACCAGGCTTTACATCCACATTTAAAAGATTATTTTGGTAAAAAGAAAAGGATCACTAAAATATCCTTTAATCTTATGGTCTTAAACATGTCACATGAAAAGTTGAAATTAAAGTGTTGCCAAAAAAGAAAAATATCATTTTTTTAAAACAAACTAAAAAGAAAAATAAATCATTCTTTTTGAAACAAAAGAAATATATAAATATTAATCTAGTACATCCATACTTAAAATAGACTAGCACTATCACTCATCATCCTGTAATTTATCATGGGTAAAATTATGACTTATGAGCTAAGTTTGAAGCTTCGCAGTGACAACCTTAATCTAATATGTAGGATAGGTGGGCGGTGGTGACACACAACGCCCAATTCTAAAAGACCACTCTTTCGTCGAAAGATACCTCTCAACTTTTTTGTCCATTGACCAATGTAGTGCTTGCCATTAAAGTTTTGTTCGTACTATGTCTTTTCATCATTAACAAAGGCAAAAGAAAAAGAACCTAGGAAAAGTTGCTTATTTCCTTATCTTTTTTCTACGCTTTTCTCTCTTCCTTGGTGGTTAAGTTCTCACCAGTGCAGTATAGTAATTGGTAAGGTTGTTTGGTAGATGTGTATTAGAAAAAATAATGTGTGCATTAATCTTGTATTATTAGTGTTTTGTTATAGTGCTTTTATACAGAAAACTTGTAATTGATCAATATTTGAGGCTTATTTTAAGGCATATATAGCTATATCTGAAATTTACTAAATCCAACTAACTTGAATTTGTATTAGAGTAGACAACACTATGTTTATATAGTACTTAATTGGGAGTTGAATCCTCTGTTTTAGGCCTGCTGTCTTGTTCCAATGAATCGAATCAAATCCATATTTTCCTCCAAAAAGTGAAAACCAATCAAACGAGGTTGTGTACAATCAGAAGAAGAAAAAAAATTACTCATTGTAGTATTGTTTGTTTTTTCTGGAACATCTACCTAAAGTAACATTGGAAAGGAAACCCTGTAAACCTTTATAGGCTTTCCTTTTGAACCGGGGACCAAACTTAGCCTAGTTATTGACAAAGTGACACAAGTAAACCACTCTTTTAATTAGTTATCAAAATAGACTTCACGCTACTTTTTCCAACGTTTTGTAAAGTTTTCTTAATGGAGCCGTCAGCTGCATACCGTTTATAAAGAATGAATAAAACGCCGGAAAAAAATGCGATTTGTAAATCGCAACAAAAAGTGACGTCTCATTTGAGCATCTTCAATCAAATCTAAACAAATATTCACACACCCACTTTGAAGTACAGATGATTTGTCATACAGTCTACCCAAGGGTTCATTTGTTACGTGGATTAAATTATCTTGAGATTATAGTATGAAAATTATAATTTCTGTACTAGTTTATTCCACATGGGAGATAAGATGAAACAATTTCAAGTTGGATGGAATAATGTAGGATATCATTATTTAAGTCTGCGACAAAATTTATACTAGGCTTATTCTGAGATATCTCATCTTATCTCGTGTACTAAACATCCTCTAAAAAGTAAAACTGAATCAAACCCATTCATTAGGTAATTTCATATGTATAGACACTCAACTTTATCAATTATAGTAGAAAAATCAGAAAATTACGTGAAAAAAGTATAGTACTAGTATTTTTCTTTTGCCTGTCAAACTAAATAGGATACCAGAACTATGCATCTTTTACATTACAATCCAGACAGCCCCTTAAAGTTCTTTATAAACTTCACCATCACCACAACCATTTTTCACCTCTGAAAGAAACCTTCAAAACCATTTTTTCCCTACTAAACTATCAAGAAAAAATATGGCCTACCAAAACACCAATGGCTGCATTTCTGATTCAATTGAAGTTCTTGATCCAAAACCTCTTGCAGCAGTAGCTTATGGTGTTCATCCTCCCATTGTTGCATCTTTCAATGATAGAATTCGTCCTCTTCTTGACTGTGTAGACAAGCTCCGCCACCTTAACATAATGCAAGAAGGCATCCAGCTTCCGACCATCGTAGTGGTTGGTGATCAATCTTCTGGAAAGTCCAGTGTACTCGAATCCCTTGCCGGGATCAGCCTTCCTAGAGGACAAGGCATTTGCACTAGGGTCCCTCTTGTCATGAGGCTGAAAAATGATCCAAATATCACTGAACCAAATCTTCACTTGGAGTACAACAACGAGTCACTTCCTGTTGATGAAGTTGGCATTGCTGATGCTATCATTCTTGCCACTGATGAAATTGCTGGACATGGTAAGGGCATATCTAACAACCCTTTAACACTAGTAGTTAAAAAGAATGGTGTACCTGATTTGACCATGGTGGATTTGCCTGGTATTACTAGAGTTGCTGTACAAGGACAACCTGAAGATATTTATGAACAAGTTTATGATATTATTATGAAATATATAGTCCCTGAGGAAAGTATAATCTTGAATGTTTTATCAGCTACTGTTGATTTCCCTACTTGTGAGTCTATTAGGATGTCTCAGAAAGTGGACAAAACAGGTGAAAGGACTCTAGCTGTTGTGACAAAGGCTGATAAAGCCCCTGAAGGGCTTCTTGAGAAGGTTACTGCTGATGAAGTGAATATAGGACTTGGCTATGTTTGTGTAAGGAATAGAATTGGGAATGAGTCTTATGGTGAAGCCAGGAGTTATGAGGAAAGGCTTTTTTCAATGCATCCACTTCTATCGAAGATTGATAAATCGATGGTTGGTGTTCCTGTTCTTGCACAAAAGCTGGTGCGCATTCAAGCAGGCATCATTTCAAAATGCTTGCCTGAAATTGTGAGGAAGATCAATGACAAACTTGCTGCCAATCTTGCCGAACTCAGCAGGCTTCCTCAGCATTTAACTTCCGTGGCTGAAGCTCTGACGGCATTTATGCGAATTCTGAGTTCATCCAAGGATTCATTGAAGAAAATTCTTCTTAATGGGGAGTTTGATGAGTACCCTGAAGAAAAAGAAATGCACTCCGCAGCTAGGATTGTTGAAATGCTTGATCAATACTCTAATGAGCTACATTCGAAGAATTTTGAGAAAACGGAGGAATTCTTGATGGAAGAGATCATGGTTTTACAGGAAACGAAAGGGATTGGATTGCCAAACTTCCTTCCTCGAGCTGTTTTCCTCAATGTTTTGCAAAAAAGAGTGAAGGAAATTGCTGCCTGTCCGGAGGATTTTGTAGGGAATCTGTGGAATTACTTAGAGCGAGTTGTTATCAAAGTCTTGATGTATCATTGTGATAACTATCCACAGCTTCAGTCTTCTACTAGAAGAGCAGCTCAAAACTTGATTGCCAAGAAGAAGAATGAATCAATTGATTGGGTAAGGCAAATCATTGGGATGGAAAAGCTGACTGATTACACTTGTAATCCTGACTATTTATCGACCTATAGTAAGTTCATGGCTCAACAACACATGTTCATGGAGATTATGAATGATCCTGGGAAGTGTTCCGTGATAAACCTTGAAGGAGTAGGAGGAATCGACGTTCGTCATTTGAGGAAGCATCTAGATGTGGTGCAGCAGGCTTTCGATTTGAAGATGAGAATGATGGCCTATTGGAAAATTGTGCTAATGAGGATGGTGGATTCGATTGCCTTGCACATAATGTTCAGCATTGGAAACATGATTAACAAGGACATGGAAGACGAGATCGTTCAGGATCTCATGGCACCTCATGGTGGTGGAATTGAAAGAATGCTTGATGAGTCGCCTTTGGTTGCTGAGAAACGCAATAGGCTCAAAAAAAGTGTCAAGCTGCTCAAGGAGTCCAAAGAGGTGGTGACCAATATCATGGACAAGATTGCATTTCATGGTGATCCTGAAATGGCCTAGATTAATATGTGATACTAATGATCAGGGCACTGTGTTTCCATTCAGCCAATGTTCCTATTATCCAGTTTATCTCCTAATATCCGACTACCTAGTAGTCTAGTACTATGTTTTGGTTTTATAAAATTTCTGTAGGCTCCTGGAGAAGTATCTAACAACCTAATACTAAGTAGTTAAGTGGTGGAATGCCTACCGTAGGAATTGAAGTGTTTGTGCCCCTGCTTGTATGTAGTTGTCTTTTCTAGCTATTCTCTAAATGCAAAATCAAGTTTATATTCTTGTTGCCCTAATTGAACGGACTTGAAATCGTGCTGCTTCTTTTTGTTTTTTGAAGTCTTTTTTCAGCAAGTTCTTTTCTGAAGATTTCTTATTACCTTTCCTTCCTTTTTCCTACAAAATTCGCATCCATCGGCAAAGTTTTAGACTATATGGCTTGTGCCCGAGGCATGTATCCGATGTTATTGCTTGTTTGTAGTTTGTTTTGATAGAACATAAAAATAGGAGAAACGAACTTTACTAAAACTAGAACTTTGTTTCTGCAAAAGTAACAATGGACATGTGGTATATGAAGGAAGTAAGAATCATCTTTGTCAATATAGCATCAAAGAATGTTTTAAGAAGCTTAGGGAATCAACTCTCCAATCCAAATTATAAGCTAAATAGCTACTTCACTCTTCTTCAATAAATGAAAACAATAGAATCCATCTCAAAGTTAATCTAACACTAACAGCCTACTAGACTACAAATAAATTACAAAGGAACTAAAGAAGTATCAACTTTACAAATTTGACCATTCCTTGCATCAACAATTTACAAATTATGCCTTGAATATATCCAGTGGCTAATGACACTAGGTGATTTTGTTCGGGCATTGTCTTATAGAACTGAAAATTCTCGTGTTACCAGTTCTAATCTGGATTGATAGAGCAAAGGACTAAAAATCCTCGAGCCACCAGTTCCAATCTAGATTGGGATTAACGAGATAGCTCAATTGGTAGAGTTAAGGACTGAAAATCCTCATGTCGTCAAGTCATCACTTTAAAAAAGTAGTAAAAGTACTAACACTATTCTTTTAAAATCAGAAGCGCCAAAAGATTGAAAGGATTTCTCTTGGTAACATGGATAAGCAAAGATCACACTTTAATTACAAAGTTATAGTCATTGTTTATCTATAAATTTCTAGTTTATGAATCTATCTGCAGTCCCCTTGTAAAATTAAACAATGTCATAACTAATACATATATTAGATTCTTTAATACATCCTATCAAACTATTAAACCATCCCTAAAAGCCAAACAAGGAAGAAAGGCACTTTCGGAAGACTACTTTTGTTGCAAATATCCTTTTTAAACTTTACTGTACTAGTTATAAATTATTGTCATCAAATTCACCCCAATATATTGCGATTGTATCTTCTTTCTACCTACTATATTACTTTTATTTGATCTAATCTATTTATGACATTTATTGAACATCCGAGGCTTACTAATTCAACTAACTTGAATTTGTATAGAGCAGACAACAATAATATCAAAGTATTAACCTTAAAGAGTTGAATCCTTTGTTTTGAAGCTGCTATCTTGTTCCAATGAACTGAATCAAATCCAAATCTTCCTCCAAAAAATGAAAACCAATCAAACGAGGTTGCGTACAATCAGAAAGAAAAAAAAAAAATTACCCACTGGAATCTTCTATCTGGTTTTTGTTTTTTTTTCTGAAACAGCTACCAAAAGATTCATTGGAAAGGAAAGGTTATAGAGGTCATAGCTTTCATTTGAGCATCTTCAATCAAATCTAAAGTAATGTTCACACAGTCACGTTAAAGTACGATGATTTGTCTTACTGTCTAAGCACACCTTTTTTTATTGCGCAATTTATATCCCATAGAAGTTAATTCACGTAAATCATAACGTATCATTTGGTATATGGACTAAATTATTATGAGATTATAGTATTGAAATTATTATTTTTGTATAATACTTGTGCAGTTTAAAAAATCAATTGATACTCATTTGTGTCCATTTTATCTTTAATACTAAATAATTATTATTCAAAAGTATAATAAGGGTGTTTGGTAGAGTGTATAAGAACAATATTTAATAAGTGTATTAATAATGTTGAGATTAGATGGAAATAAGATTAGTTCTTAGACACTGTTTTGATTTGATATATTAATCAGAGGCGAATCCAGGATTTGAACTCTGCGAGTGCCAAGTAAACTGATCGATTAAATCAACCGGATTATTCATCTTTTCTGTCTATATGACAAATTATTTAGCAAAAAATGAACAATAATAAGATGATAATTTATGTATTACATATACTATAAATTCAAAAATATAGTATTGGAAGAACATAATAACATTCTCTTAATTTCATAAAAAGAATAACTAAATTGAAACAAATATTTTGGAAAGAGGGCCAATTATTTTGAAATGGAGGAATTACTTGAGAAATAAAAGAAAAGTCAAAAATAATTATTAATTAATACATATCAAGTCAATGAATATAAAATTAAGTAAATGAAATATATGTATACGCTGACATGACAACTAATATGTTACTCTCTCTGTCTCAATTTATGTGGTATCGATGAAATTTTAAGAATCAACCAAATTTCTAATATACTTTTTTTTAGATATTTTTATGTTGTTAATTATTATAAATTATAATTTTTTTTAATGTAATTTTAAAATATATAACAAGTTATTAATAGTTGCAAATAATATATGAGATTGATTAAATAAAAATCAATGATGAATGATGATATAAGCTTAGGGGCAAAATGGTTCAAGCCGTGCAAAAGTTAATATGTGAAAGCTACAGTGAAGTAGTTTTGACCAATAATATTGTGTGATTATCAGCAAATTTACAAAGATATCTTATGGGACCCATATTGCAAAGATAGGATATATATGATATTGAGTGAAAGTTTGTGATAGTTTAGTCATTTGAGGCCTGAATAAAGCAATGACAGCCCTACTGTTCAACTGAAACAGTGCATAAAACCTAACTGAAATGACTATACTGCCCTCAAGAGAAAATTTAATGACCCTAAGCTGACATGTTGACCAGATGTGTGTTTGTTCCCACTTATTATATACTCCCTCTGTCCCAATTTATATGACACACTTTCTTTTTTAGTCAGTCCCAAAAAGAATGACACATTTCTATATTTGGTAACAATTTAACTTTAAAATACCCACTTTACCCTTAATGAAATGATTTACAACCACACAAATATCTATGACTCATTTTAGACCACAAATTTCAAAAGTCTTCCTTTCTTTCTTAAACTCCGTGCCAAGTCAAAGTACATCACATAAATTGAGACGGAGGGAGTACTATATAGTAGAATTCATTGACTAAAATTAAATTTAAAAAAGATTGTTGCTAACTGAAGTCAAACCAGCGACCTTTGGGGCACAAACCTGACCATTTACCACTGGAACTAGATGGCATTTTGGTATTACGGGTGGTATGTTTATTATTTGAATATATTCAGTACATATATACCTATATATAGAGAGAGTTTTCGTCGAAGTTTGCGGGTAGCGTGGCACCCTCGCGGGCCTTAATAGATCCGCCCCTGCTATTAATGACAATTCTATCTTTATCCATGCTTATCCATATATTAATATTATCTCATATATTGTTAATATCGTGATTTACTATGTAGTGGTTATACATCAATGTATATCAAACAAATAATTAATAATACCATGATTAATACATGTATTAGATTCTTTAATGCATTTTACCAAACGACCCTAAAGGTCAGACAAGGAACAAAGGCACTTTCTACTTTTGTTGCAAATATCTTTTTTAAACTTTACTGTACTGATTATAAATTGTCGAATTCACCCTGATGTATTGGATACTTTGCGATAACATCTTCTTTCTACCTATTGCTTTTATTTGATCTACAATAAATTTATGTCATTAGTAACATGAAAATTTACGATTCATTTATCAAACCCCAGTTAGTTTGGAATATTTGATACTCCTATATAATAATAGTAATCTTACAATTCAATCCAAATACTAGTTCCTACAAAATTTGAAAAATTCACATGCTTAGTGCTGTTATATCACCAAAACTCCAAACAGAGAGAATTATATGGAGAACTTGTAATTCGATATCTAAGGTTTATTGACAAGAGAGTTGCTCAAGTGCTAAGAATCCTCCACTTTCAATTTTAAAGTAGCGAGTTCGAGTCACTCTCCAAAAGGAGAGTTTCTTGGAGGAGGGATAAAAAAAGGAAAAGAAAAGGGCACATTTTAAGGCAGAGCTATATCTGCAGTTTACTAATCCAACTAACTTTAGGTAGATAAGGTCTACGTATACTATACTGTCTTCAGACTCCACTTTATGAGATTATATTGGGTATGTTGTTGTTGTTATACTAATCCAACTAACCCGAATTTGTATAGCAATCAAAGTATTAGCCTTGGGAGTTGAATCCTCTGTGCAATAAGAGAAAATCAGAAAATGAATATGTCACTATAGTATGTCTGGTTATTATTTTTACTGAAACACCTACCTATATTTTTACTGAAACTCCTACCTAAAGATTCATTGGAAAGGAAAGCCTACAGAGGTCATAGCTTTCATTTGAGCTCCTTCAATCAAATCTAATGTAATATTCTCACAGGTACGGATCATTTGTCTTACTGTTTAAACACTATAAGCACACCTTTTTTCTTTTCTTTTTGCCTGTCAATCCAAACATCTTTTATATCACAATCCAAACAGCTCCTTAAAGTAACTTATAAACTTCACCATCAGTCCATCACCACAACCATTTTCACCTCTAAAAGAAACCTTCAAAACCATTTTTTCCTACTAAACTATCTAGAAAATATGGCCTGCATTATTGATGAAACTGATCCAAAACCTCTTGCAGTAGTAGCTTGTGGTGTTCATCCTCCCATTGTTGCATCTTTCAATGATAGAATTCGTCCACTTCTTGACTGTGTAGACAAGCTACGCCACCTTAACATAATGCAAGAAGGCATCCAGCTTCCGACCATCGTAGTGGTTGGTGATCAATCTTCTGGAAAGTCCAGTGTACTCGAATCCCTTGCCGGGATCAGCCTTCCTAGAGGACAAGGCATTTGCACCAGGGTCCCCCTTGTCATGAGGCTGCAAAATGATCCAAACATCACTGAACCAAATCTTCACTTGGAGTACAACAACGAGTCACTTCCTGTTGATGAAGTTGGCATTGCTGATGCTATCATTCTTGCTACTGATGAAATTGCTGGACATGGTAAGGGCATATCTAACAACCCTTTAACACTAGTAGTTAAAAAGAATGGTGTACCTGATTTGACCATGGTGGATTTGCCTGGTATTACTAGAGTTGCTGTACAAGGACAACCTGAAGATATTTATGAACAAGTTTATGATATTATTATGAAATATATAGTCCCTGAGGAAAGTATAATCTTGAATGTTTTATCAGCTACTGTTGATTTCCCTACTTGTGAGTCTATTAGGATGTCTCAGAGAGTGGACAAAACAGGTGAAAGGACTCTAGCTGTTGTGACAAAGGCTGATAAAGCCCCTGAAGGGCTTCTTGAGAAGGTTACTGCTGATGAAGTGAATATAGGGCTTGGCTATGTTTGTGTAAGGAATAGAATTGGGAATGAGTCTTATAGTGAAGCCAGGAGTTATGAGGAAAGGCTTTTTTCGTTACATCCACTTCTATCGAAGATTGATAAATCGATGGTTGGTGTTCCTAATCTTGCACAAAAGCTGGTGCGCATTCAAGCAGGCATCATTTCAAAATGCTTGCCTGAAATTGTGAGGAAGATCAATGACAAACTTGCTGCCAATCGTGCCGAACTCAGCAGGCTTCCTCAGCATTTAACTTCTGTGGCTGAAGCTCTGACGGCATTTATGCGCATTCTGAGTTCATCCAAGGATTCATTGAAGAAAATTCTTCTTAATGGGGAGTTTGATGAGTACCCTGAAGAAAAAGAAATGCACTGCTCAGCTAGACTGGTTGAAATGCTTGATCAATACTCTAATGAGCTACATTCGAAGAATTTTAAGGAAACGGAGGAATTCTTGATGGAAGAGATCATGGTTTTACAGGAAACGAAAGGGATTGGATTGCCAAACTTCCTTCCTCGAGCTGTTTTCCTCTATTTTTTGCAAAAAAAAGTGAAGGAAATTGCTGCCTCTCCGGAGGATTTTGTGGGGTATCTGTGGAATTACTTAGAGCGAGTTGTTATCAAAGTCTTGATGTATCATTGTGATAACTATCCACAGCTTCAGTCTTCTACTAGAAGAGCAGCTCAAAACTTGATTGCCAAGAAGAAGAATGAATCAATTGATTGGGTAAGGGAAATCATTGGGATGGAAAAGCTGACTGATTACACTTGTAATCCTGACTATTTATCGACCTATAGTAAGTTCATGGCTCAACAACACATGTTCATGGAGATAATGAATGATCCTGGGAAGTGCTCCATGATAAACCTTGAAGGAATAGGAGGAATTGAAGTTGGTCATTTGAGGAAGCATCTAGATGTGGTGCAACAGGCTTTTGATTTGAAGATGAGAATGATGGCCTATTGGAAAATTGTGCTAATGAGAATGGTGGATTCGATGGCCTTGCACATAATGTTCAGCATTCGAAACATGATTAACAAGGAGATGGAAGACGAGATCGTTGACGATCTGATGGCTCCACATGGTGGTGGAATTGAAAGAATGCTTGATGAGTCGCCTTTGGTTGCTGAAAAACGCAATAGGCTCAAAAAGAGTGTCAAGCTGCTCAAGGAGTCCAAAGAAGTGGTGGCCAATATCATGGACAGGATTGCATTTCATGATGGCCTAGATTAATATGTGGTACTAATGATCAGGGCCACTCTGTTTCCATTCAGTCAATGTTCCTACTATCCAGTTTATCTCCTAATGTTCGACTACCTAGTAGTCTAGTACTATGTTTTGGTTTTATAAAATGTCTGTAGGCTCCTGGAGAGGTATGTGGAATGCCTACATTAGAAATTGAAGTGTAAGTGTGCCCCTGCTTGTATGTAGTTCTTGTCTTTCTAGCCATTAGCTAAATGCAAATCAAGTTTATTTATCTTATTGCCCTAAGTGAACGAACCTAAAATCATGCTGCTCGAGTTAATTTGGTATACCCATCATGTATTCGGTTTCTATTATTCAAATTCAGGCGTGCGCCGCATTGGATTCGTTAAAAAGGGAAGCACACTCTACTGTAACTTTTTTCATTTCGACTCGAGGCATCTAATAGAGAATCTTATCCATCTCGCACCACATCCCTTGATATTATCATAAGAGTCCAAGTTGATACTAAAGTTAATAGATGAGGATTATATCGAATAAGGTTACTCATTGGTAACCAACTATCACGAGTTTGTAAGTATTTCTGAAAAACTACTAATCAATCGCTAGAAATTAATCAAAATGGGTAACCATTTATGTTGTTTCACACCTTTATTTTGTAGTGCTTTCGTTTAACATTATTTTGTTGTTGTTAATGCTCCCGTTTTTGTATTCCCTTTTCTAAACTTCTTGGAAATGCTTTATTTTATGCAGATGTCTCTATCTCTGTGGGGTAGGGATAAGGTCTCCGTATACTCCCTCCCAAAACTTACTTGTAAAATTACACTGAATATATTATTGTTGTCGTTACTATTTTTAACTGTTTCTTGTTTTCTTTAAAAGTACTCTCTCCTATAATTTTCTCTCATTTCGACTTGAGACATCTAATTAGAGTAGAAAAATTTTATCTGTCCCACTGCATTTCTCAGTGTTCTCATAAAGTCCAAGTTGATACTATAGTTAATACAAGATAAAGATATCGAATAAGGTTAAGCATTGGTAACAATCTATCACGAGTTTGCAAATATTTATGGGAAACTACTAATCAATCACTAGAAATTAATTGAAATGGGTAACCGTTTATGTTGTTTCATATGTACTCCCTCCGTTTCATTTTACTTGAACCCCTTACTAAAATTGGTTGTTTCAATTTACTTGTCCAATTTATGAAATTAAAATTATTTTATGTATATTTTTTCTTTCTACCCTTAGTATTAAATAATAATAATAATAATAATAATAATAGTAAAAGTAAAATTTAGAGTTTTAAAATATCATTAATATGTTTAGTTTAGTTAAATACGCCTCTAATTATTGATTTCTTAATGAGTGTGACAGGTCAACAAGGATCAAATAAAATGAAACGGAGGAAGTACCCTTTTTCTGTGGAAATATTGTGTTTCAAACTTTAATGTGTATCTATTGTTAAAAAAATAATTAAGACTGTATTTCTTTTCTATTAACTGTTTTGTTTTCTTTAAAAAGTACTAGTAATAGAATTTTTCATACAAAAAAGCTTTAATTGGTTTCTTCTATAACATGTTCTGGAAATGGTTTTGTACAAATAATAACAATTAAGTTATTGAAAAATGTAACAAAGTTATCCTTGGCTATAAATATGGTGTTGTATGACGAGAAGAAATAAAATCTCTTTATAAGTTTCTTGTTTAGTTTTCCTATTTTACTTTTAATTTCTATAATTTAATAACATGTTATCAACACGAAATTTTATTAATTTCATTTTGTCATCTCAAAAGAGAGATTTACAATCTTCTTCAGGTACGAAAATAGAAACATAATTTAATCTATTGTTATTGACTTACAGGTGAACAAAATCGAACCGAAAATCGAATCAAACCGTAAATTGAGTCAAACCGGAAAAAAATCCGACTAATGGTTTGGTTTGACTTGGTTTGATTTTGAAAAAATAAACCCGACTATAATTGGTTTGGTTTTAACTAATAAAAGTCAAACCAACCCGAACCAATCCGATATTACATTTATACAATTTTTAAAAATATTTAATACATAAAAATACTTATTGTGATGTAATTTATAAATATTTCTTAAACTTTTTCATTGTTTTCATCTTTCAACATATTATTTCAAGTTTAAAATTAGAATTTTGAATGGTCCAATAAGTTTAATAGCCCATAGATATTAATAACTCAATAAAGCCCAAATCAATACTAATAGAGAAAATTTTATTTATATACAGAAAAATAAAAAATTTACAAAAAATGTAACCCATTTTCTATTTACAGAAAAAATAGCCAAAAGGGTAATGGGCTCAACAAAGTTCAATTCAGCCCAAGGTCATTAGGCCATTTTTGCTTCTTGTTTTTTTTTTCCAGCGTTAATATTTTTTTTTTTTAAAAAAAAACACTTTTTTTTTGCTGCGTTTTTTAATTAAACAAAAAACCTTCTCTTTTTTTTCAAAACTTTCTCCATGTAATTTTTTCATGTATATATGATGTACAAAAAGTTATATAGTGTATATATAATGTATCGATATTGTATAAATAGTTACGTAGTGTATATTTAATCTATCGATATTATATAAATAATGTATAAATATGTATCGATATTGTATAAATGATGTATAAACATGTATATATGATGTAAAAATAGTTATGTAGTGTATATGTAATATATTGATATTGTATAAATGTGTATAAACATGTATCGATATTGAATAAATAGTTATGTAATGTATCGACATTGTATAAATGGTGTACAAGTGTGTATCAATATCGTATAAATAGTATATAGACGTGTATCGATATTGTATAGATAGTGCACAAACGTGTATCGATGTTGTATAAATGGTGTGTAAATGTTTATCGATATTCTATAACTAGTGTATACACATGTATCGATATTGTATAAAAGTTATGTAATGTATCGATATTATATAAATGATGTATAAACATGTATCGATATTGTATAAATGATATATAAACGTGTATCGATATATATCGATATTATATAAATAATTATGTAATTTGTATTTATCGATATCGATATTTATTTGGCTATCATGCATTCCAACCTAATAAATAAAAGTATAAACAAAAAATAATAAAATGACATAAATGTTCCTTTTTTTCCATAAAAGAAATAAAACAATTAGAAGAGTAAAAAAGATTTTTAAAAAAGAGCAACAAAATTTTCTTAAAAAAAAAAAAAAAAAGGAAAAACATAGTGTAAAGTAGCAATAATTTTTTTTTTAAAAAAAGCTGTAGCCAAAAAAGTTTTTTCAAAAAAATAAAATAACAAGAAAGTTTTTTTAAAAAAAAATAAATAGTGCAGAAAAAAATACAAAAAAAATTATTTTTTTAAAATGATGGAACAAACACAACAACAAAAAGTCAAAAACAAAACTTTGAAATGGAAGCAAATTAAGGGTGTGCAAAAACCGAATCGACCAATAAACCAAATCGATAAAAATCTATTGGGTTATTGGGTTAACGGTTTTTATTGGTTTTATAAAAAAAATTTATTGGGTAACCGGTTCGGTTTCGGTTTTAGCTTATTGGGTTATCGGTTAAACCGATAACCCAATAAGAATACACTAAATTACTGATTTACCCTTATTTTGTATTATATATGTAAATATTTATGTTACTTATTTATATTATATCTATGACTTATTCACAAAGTATAACCTATTCACTATTCAGTCACAATTCACATAGTTAAAACCTAAAAGTCGATTCACTTTCCAGTTTCCTCCTTGGTAGACACTAAACCGACGAGGGTTTGCAAGTTGCAATGACGAGCCGCCGCCGCCGAGGATAATAGAGCAACGGCGAGGGTTTGTGAATTGTGACTTGTGAGTACTTATTCAAACTCCTCTACCCTTTTCTCCGTACCCGACCCGAATCGAACACCCTAATTGACAATTGGGGTTAAATTTGATAAGTATTTCAATTTGAGTAATGTTCGAGATTTCCTTTATGAATCTCTTAATTTTTGTTTGCTTTGAAATTATTTCATCATATGTTGTCTGATTATTAGCTAAATCGTATTTTACAGTGACATACATATGGCTGAAAATATTACAACTGATGAGGTAGTGATCCTGACTGATGAAAATATCAATTCAAATGTTGCGCGTCAAACACAATCTGTTTAGTCAAAGGTAAAGAAAGAAAAAAAAAAAGGTCTCGTGCATGGGATCATTTTGGATCCTTTGTTGATGAAGAAGGAAATAAGAAATCAAAGTGTAAGCATTGTGGTCAAGATTATTTTGCTGATTCAAGTAAAAATGGTACGACGGCAATGCTTACTCATTTGTTAACATGTTCAAAGATGCCTCGAAATCAAAATATTGATAAAAGTCAAACCCAACTAGGCTTTCAATCTGTTGAGGGGGGTGCTACGGGTGATGTGACTGTTGTTTCCTGGAAATTTGAGCAAGAACAATGTAGGAGAGCTTTATGCCGCATGGTGATTGTGGATGAACTCCCTTTCAAGTTTGTTGAGAAGAAAGGTTTTAGAAACTTTATGAAAGTAGCGCAACCTCATTTTAAGATTCCTTCTCGTACCACGGTGACACGTGATTGTTTTAAACTTTTTGATGAAGAGAAACAAAAATTGAAGAGGTCTTTTAAAAAAGCACAACAAAGAGTCTGTCTTACCACTGATACTTGGACCTCTTTGCAGCGAATTAATTATATGTGTATCACTGCACATTGGATAGATAATGAATAGATTATGCACAGGAGGATAATTAACTTTTGTCCAATTTCTAGCCATAGAGGTGAAGACATGGCTAATGAAATTAGTAAGTGTTTACGTGATTGGGGCTTAGATAGAATTTTTACCATCACAGTCGATAATGCTAGTTCGAACAATGTGACTGTGAAAGAGTTAGCTAAGATACTCACTAAACGGGGGACCAATTTCATGAATGGAGAACACCTTCATGTGTGGTGTATGGCTCACATTATTAATCTTGTTGTTCATGATGGGTTGAAAGTGACTGTCGTGTCTATTGAACGGGTTAGAAAAGCAGTAAAATACATAAGACAGTCTCCTGCGAGGTGTAAGAGGTTCCAAGAATGTTGTGAAGATGTTGATATCAATGGTAAAAAATCGTTATGTTTGGATGTTTCTACGAGGTGGAACTCCACATACTTGATGTTGAATAGGGCTGTCATGCCCTTATTTTTCACCAAGGTTAAAACAAGCACGACTTATGGACTCTAAAAGAATCGATTTTGTACAGAGTCGCCACCTAATTTTTAAGAAAAATAAGAAAACCTATTTAATTATTATTAACATGTATGACTTGTGTTTTAATCTGCGAAAACCAGTTTAGATTCTAGGTAAGGGTTCAAATTATTCCAAAGGGAAGGGGTTAGGCATCCTTCAAAATCCACAAATGTGGTACCCGACTAGACTAAATTTATTAAAGAGGGAGGAGGTAAAGATCATTTTTCTTTAAAAAAAGTATGAATATGTTAAGTATGCACTAAAATAATGTAAAAACATATGTATAAAAAGGATGCATTAAATGTATGAATAAAATCTATCGTTATAAAATGTATATATAAAAATTATGTAAAGGTATATAAAATATGTATGAAATATGCATGGGAAGAAAGTGATTTTTTATGAAAGGAAACCACTTTTTGTTTGTAATATATGGAAAAAAAATATATAAAATTATTCTCCAATAGTATTTTAACTTAACAAATCATTGAAGGAATGTGCCGAAAAGATTAAATAAATATAAATGATTTATTTTAAAGGAGGAGACTACGATATTTTTTCTAACAAAAATGCGAATTAACCAATTAAATACTTGAATCAATTTAATCTTTTAGGTTAGTATTTACGGCCTAAGTTTTGCCTAAGCGCGTGTAATAAATATGTAAGTAAAGGATAATCTCACCCGACGCCCCAAAAGTAAAGTTTCACTATGATTAATATTTGTACAATTGTAGGAATGTAAAATACAATCAGAAAAATTTAAACTCCTTTTTGAATGTCATCTTTAAGAAGTATCTTCGAGAATCTGCACAAACACTTGATAGAAATGTTAGTAATGAGCAAATAATTATAAATAATATGTGACACATATAAAAAATAATATTTTATTATATAGTGGGCTCGGATGAAGTTTTAGATACGTCATGGCTACGAAGTGGTTGCTCGAATCATCGGCCGTCCTAAATCGTCTTGCCAAGATACGAATCATAAAACCTTTTGTGTTGTCGTGATAATATGAAAATCTCGTCATCTCCCATATTTATTTATTTTTTATCACGTATTTGTATACGTCATGTCCGTCTTTTTATTTGTAGAGGCCTCAAAAACCGATGAAATTTTTTTCATTGGCCATGTTGTATAATATTGTTCATTATCAGTGTAATAAATATGTGAGGGACAAAATCGTCCAAAATTAATTTCTAAAAGTGCAAACAGTAGTTAAATGAGTCAGTCGAGATAGAGCAGTCATAACACCATGAAATTAGCAACAATATCATAAACAGACAGCCCAAACAGTAGCAAAAATGAAGCAACCACACGCCGGAGTTTCACTAAAATTCGGACAAGATCATCAAGAAGAATCCAACATAACCAAAGTCAGTCCGACAAATCAAGAGCAGATATACAAGAGCGACGAATTATGCATAAACATTTATGAAAAAAAATATAAAAAGAGCAAAAGGGTCGCCGGTTTTAATGAAAACTTCACTGGAAAGTTCACCTCCGACCAGATTTGTTTTTATTAAGAAAAATAAGCATATTAACCAAATAAATTTATGTAATCAAAGCCGACAAAGACTGTCGGTGGTGTTGCTTCAAACGACTTTCGCCGGAGCAACAACGGGTATGCAAAGCTCCGGCCAGATCTGTCCAATCAGTGGCGGAAAACACTATTTCCCATAAGCAATAATGAACCAAAAGAAGATGGAAAGGGGACTGTCGCGACGGTGGTGGCCCGTCGGAAGCGGCTCGCCGGTCATTACCTCCGGCGAGGCAGCGAAGGAGAAAGAGGGACGGATAGAGGAGTATCGAAGAGGCAGAGGGAGGGGCGTATGATGGAGCGGTGGCGGCTTAGGGTGACGGAGCTCGTTCGCCAGAGCTCCGACAGTCGGCGGTAATGGTGGGGGCGGCATTGAAGAGTGGTTGAGGGAGAGAGGGTGAGAAAGAGAAAATAAATTGAGAGTGTGTGTGCGTGTGTGTGTAGTGTGTTTAGTGTGTGTGTGTGTTTGTATGTGTGTGTGTTTGTATGTCTAGAAATAAATAAACCCCCTCTTCTATTTATAATAAAAACCAAACCCCTCATTTTATCCCAAAAATAAAATAATCTCCTCTTTACCCACTAGATACTATTTTAGTTTATTAGTTATTATCTAACGACTTTTTTAATTCTGTTAACCAAAATATAATGTTATTACTCAAAAAATAAAAATCTTGTGTAGTCATGTCACACATCACCTTTAATAAAGGTGACAAGTGATAAGTCACCTTTAATAAAGGTGACAAGACTTCGACTTGACCGAATTATTGCTCCGTATATCAAAATAATTGATCCGGCTTATCATTTGCGGGTTGCATTAAAAAATGTGTAAATATCGATATGTAATTACAGAAAATATAAACAACAATAAAAATATAATTATCCTAAAAAATGTATTATGATGTAAATAGTTAAAAATGTAGTGTACTGCAAAGAATTGCAGTGTTATGATGTGAGGTTTCTTGTTATTTGAAACAATTGACATCGAGTGACGATGAAGATGATGATCTTTTGGGTAAGTATTGGGGTAGTCCAAAGAAAATGAATAAGATGATTTTTATTTCTTGTGTTCTGGATCCTCGGCACAAGTTTGTTTCGGTTGGTTTTTCTCTTCAGATGATGTTTGGAAAAGAAGAAGGACTAATTTTAGAGAGCGGATTGAAAGACTACATGAATTTAATGTTTGGTGAGTATGTAAAGTCTTTTTCAAAAGATAAAGATAGTCAACATTCTTCATCTTTATCTAGCTCTTTATTTGAAAATTCTAGTTCACTGCCTTCGAGTTCAGGTAGTACTGTCCAATCGATAGGATCTTTAGGGTCATTCATGGATGATCTCATGAAACATAAAGCTGGAAATACAACAACGGTTAAAACAGAATTGCAAAAGTATCTTGACGAAGCAAATGAAGGTGAAACCAAGAACTTTAACATCTTGTCTTGGTGGAAAATACACTCAACCAGATTTCCTATTCTTGCTGAGATGGCTCAGGATGTGTTAGCTATTCCTATTTCAAGTGTGGCATCTGAGTGTGCGTTTAATACTGGTGAACGTCTATTGGATTCATTTAGGAGTTCGTTAACTCCTAAATTGGTGCAAACTCTAGTGTGCCTTCAAGATTGGATTCGGAGTGAATCACGACCTGTTAGTATTGAGGAAGATATAGATATCCTCGTACAGCTTGAACAAGGTAAAAATATTCTAATTTTATTAGTTTTGTATTGTTATTGTAAGCAGTCGTTAGCATTTTTGTGACTGATTAATATAAATTCTCTATAGATTTGGCAAATACTAGCATTCTTGATGATTGACATGGAGTTCAGACTCCTCTTTTTTGCTTTTGGATCTGGGCATCTAGTAAGCCACCCATCCTAATTAGTAATTACATTTACTTTCTGGTCTGTTCTTGTTTCTCTTGATATGAAAAGTTCAAGCTTGAGGCCATAATTTTGGAGAGATCAAGCTTTCTGTACAAATAAATTCGTTCTAGTGGTTGACATTGAGGCCATAATTCAGAAGATCCTTTGGATGTCCTAAATACAGAACCAAAATGTTCCAAAAGTTTACAGCAGAGTAGCACTTTACCATATGAAAATCTATATTTCTGTATGGCTGAAGAAAGAGTCCTTTCGCTGATGATTATAAATAGAATAACCACAAACCATTCGTCCCACTCTTAACATTTTTGAAATACTAAAAATGAAACCACAAAATTATTTCTGACAAACCAAGCCAATGAAATGGTCCATGTACAGATGCCAAAGACTTCATATTCCGTATGGCGTGTGTTGCTTTCTATTTGCAATTTTTTTAAAGTTGTGATCTGTTTAATAAATTACAAGTTCCATGTGAATAATGTTTTTATCTTTTTGATTCTTCGTTAAGATGTTGAACATTAAATTACAGGTTTAAACAGAAACAGGGCAACAAAGGCACAAAGCACGAGTATTGGAAAGCTTGAAGCATTCAGTAGCACTAGCTTCCAACAATTAGGATTCAGTTTTTTTTGCGAACTAACATTCAGTTCAAGTTTGAAGATTCCTGTAAACTAAAACGCATTGTGTAGGATTTTGGCGGCAATTAAGATTCCGCTTTTTTTCATGTTAGTTGGTATGTAATGGAGCAACACCTCAGTCCAAACTGGTTGAGGTCGACTATAATATGCATGTGTGCACTTCCATATGCTTGTTGGTCAGGATTAGGATGGCAGACATAATACTTGTAGTTGTCTGAATGTTGGTTCTTGCTAAAATTTGATATCATTTTTTGCCTGTTGTTTATCATTGTTTTGGCATGTCATTTTACTTAGATTTTGTGTGTTTTATATTTTCTCATGATTTGGGATTATCAAATCACTGGTATTTTGTAATTTTGAGCTCTACAGCTTGTTGTACCTCCTACCAAGGATATAACTTTATAGTATCATGAGCACTATAGAAAGTTGTCTTGATTGTGGGTTCCTTCAGTTGGAAAAAGAAATTGTTGTGTGGAATATGCATTTTGAAGAAAGTTCAATTTTCTTTTCAGATGAGAAGTCTGGGCATATGAGAATAAAAATTCTGCTGAGTCTTCCTCCACTATTTCTATTTTATGCGTATTTTCTTATTGGTTAAACCGAAAGCCTAACCGTTAAGGACCAAAAATCGATAAACCGAAAATCGATAAACCGAACCAATAACACATAAAACCGAATCGAACCGACCGATGCACACCCCTAAAGCAAATGGCCTACTGGCCAGATTTGCTCATTTGTTGTAATATATTTGGCCGAGTGGCCATTTTGTGAAATGAAACATGGCCGCTTGGTCATTTTAAGTAAAAAAAAAAAAGTGGATTATTTTTTGTGTAAGAAATTTAACTTAATGGATGTCACACCCCTTTTCGTTTAGGGTCGAAGGGTTTTTCCAATTAAAGTGACGTTATTGAATAGGGATTATTTTATTATTTTACAGAGTCGCCACTTGAAATTGCGTTATGGTGTTCCAAGTCACCTTTTAGAATCCCTAATCAAAAGGAAATGACTCTTTATTTATTGGTCTGCGAAAACAGGAGATCGGGTAAGGAATTCTGTTGACCGAGGGGAAGGTGCTAGGCACCCCTCGAGTCCCGTGATTTTAGCACGGTTGCTTTTATCAACTTATACTTAGCTTAAATTATTTTGGATAAATTGTGTTTGTAGGCCTTGATTCGCTCATTTTTAATGTCTAGTTTTCATTGATTTCAACTTAGATGCATAATTTCATCCTAAGTCTTGACGGACAATTTTCCCCACTCAAATGCACCATATCTATGAGATTTCGTCTACAAGTCTCAGTTTTAATTAATTAATAAGACAATCTTTTCCAAGGTGCAATTTTGCATCCTCGAATTTAATATTTGTTATTAAACGCATAGAGAAAGATGCATACTTGCATTCTTAATCGAAACCAAATTTATGGGGGGGCCTAAAGCTTATCTAGCGCTAAAGACATTTGTTCGTCTCTTGTAAATTCAAGACCATTTTTTCTTATCTATTTTTACTCTCTTTTCATTCTTTCTTTTCAAATTAGCAACGAGTCTTAGATTGAACCGCAACTCGCCTCGCTCCCTTACAAATATTTTCCTTTTATTTTTCTTTTCACTCCTAGTATTATTTTATTGTAAGTGTTTTCTCCCTAATGACTATTCTCTATTCTTTATTTATTTATTTTTTGAATTTGATCTCTCCATTTTTCTTTTTTCTTTTTTCTTTTTTTTTGTATTGTCTGTCCGTGTTTTTTTTTTTTTTAACTCTCCAAGTCCTTTTATTTATTTTTATTTTTTATTTTTATTTTTTTTTTAGCTTTCTGTTTCTTTTTTTTTTTTTTCATGTTCCCTCTCTTTTTCTATCTTTTCTTTTTTTATTTTCTCCTTTATCTCTCTCTATATTATACTTAACAAATACATGGTTAACAAAACATTTCACGCGGTTTTGCATGCATGCAACAGCTACTTGGAGATAATCTAACATGCATGCATGTTATAAAAAAAATTCATTAAAATATAAGATCACGTTAAACTACAAAACTAAGCATAAATAAATAATCGGATAAATAAGTATACAATTCATGATACTAGCCTCATGTAAATAATCAATTTTTAATACTAAATAATACATGAAGTCATTTGAATAATTTTATTCATGCTTGATTCACATTAAAACTTATAACATAATAATACATAATCGGATAAGAACCTGTGTGACGAATTAAACCGAATGTAGAAGCAAGAACGCCGTCACCAGACTCGAACGGAACCCGAACTCAACTCACCACTATTTTCTTCCTTTTCCTCTAAGTAGTATTTTTTCTCGTTTTCTATCTTTTCCTTTTCTACTGTTTCTATCTTCTAAATTTTCCTTTCTTTCTAACTTTCAGCTTTCCCTTTTCTTTCCTTTCTATCTTTTCTTCCTCTATTTTTCTATCTTTCTTATTCTGCCTTTCTACTTCCTTTTTTCTATGTTTTTCCCTTCTTCTTACTGTTTTTCCTCTCTTTTTACTGTTTTTTTTTTTTCCCTCCTAAGTTTTTTTTTTTTTTTTGTAGTATTTATAAGGGTGGATTTACGTGCATGTGTGTGTTATGTGCAGGTGAGGAAGTTGTAAAAAAGTGGAGTGGGTGATATGTGTGCATGTGAGGTGGTGGGAGAAATGGGATAAGGGGAGAGTGACGTGGGGTAAGGGTATTAGGGGGTAATGTTGGGATTTTTTTTTTTTTTTTTTTGTTACTTACATATATAATGTAATAATTAAAATATTAGCTAACTATTTTAAATGAAAATAAATATAAGAAAAGTTAAATGGCTGGACTAATAATATAATTTAAAACTATTAAAATTATTAGTTTATTTATTAAAACCTAAACTAAGAGAAAACATATTTTTTGAAAGAACTCTTTTCTTTTTAAAAAGTAAAAACAAAACTTATCCTAAAAATGTGACTCTATTTTTTGAAATTTTTTTTTTTTCACAATTTTTTCAAATAAACTTACAAAAAAATAAAAATGAAAAGCTAAAATAAAGATTAAACTAAAATAAATATTTAAAGCTAAAAATAGGTTAAAGCTCGGGAAGGGTCAAAAATCACGTGTCTACAATGGACATTTTGCATAATTTTCCCATACTAATATGACAATAATGTTAGATATTTATTCTTTAGTTTTGGATAAATACATAACCCAAATTTATTTCTATTTAATATTTAATCATGTAATTAATACTTAATAGACTTATTTTAGCATGACTTGATATTTTTAAATTATGATTATTTTTATCATAACTTATTAATATGCAATATTTATTTTATATGATTTTATTATTATTTTTTGTTGGATAATTTATAATCATAACTCATTTCATATTTTGTGTTATTTTCTTAAGGAACACCTAAGATAGTTGTATCTTGCTAGGACTAAAGAAATATTTGAAGCACAAGTTGATTATATGTTTGTATGAAGACTTTAACGGAAAAAATCCGAGAAAACCGAAAAAACCCAAGGTTGAAAAACCCGAATTTTATTGGTTTGGTTTGATTTTAATCTTATGGTCTTAAACATGCCACATGAAAAGTTGAAATTAAAGTGTTGCCAAAAAAGAAAAGTATCATTTTTTTAAAACAAACTAAAAAGAAAAATAAATCATTCTTTTTGAAACAAAAGAAATATATAAATATTAATCTAGTACATCCATACTTAAAATAGACTAGCACTATCACTCATCATCCTGTAATTTATCATGGGTAAAATTATGACTTACGAGCTAAGTTTGAAGCTTCGCAGTGACAACCTTAATCGAATATGTAGGATAGGTGGGCGGTGATGACACACAACGACCAATTTTGAAATACCACTCTTTCGTCGAAAGATACCTCTCAACTTTTTTGTCCATTGACCAATGTAGTGCTTGCCATTAAAGTTTTGTTCGTACTATGTCTTTTCATCATTAACAAAGGCAAAAGAAAAAGAACCTAGGAAAAGTTGCTTATTTCCTTATCTTTTTTCTACGCTTTTCTCTCTTCCTTGGTGGTTAAGTTCTCACCAGTGCAGTATAGTAATTAGTAAGGTTGTTTGGTAGATGTGTATTAGAAAAAATAATGTATGTATTAATCTTGTATTATTAGTATTTTGTTATAGTGCTTTTATACAGAAAACTTGTAACTGATCAATATCTGAGGCTTATTTTAAGGCATATATAGCTATATCTGAAATTTACTAAATCCAACTAACTTGAATTTGTATTAGAGTAGACAACACTATGTTTATATAGTACTTAATTGGGAGTTGAATCCTCTGTTTTAGGCCTGCTGTCTTGTTCCAATGAATCGAATCAAATCCATATTTTCCTCCAAAAAATGAAAACCAATCAAACGAGGTTGTGTACAATCAGAAGAAAAAAAATATTACTCATAGTAGTATTGTTCGTTTTTTCTGGAACATCTACCTAAAGTAACATTGGAAAGGAAAGCCTGTAAACCTTTATAGGCTTTCTTTTTGAACCGGGGACCAAACTTAGTCTAGTTATTGACAAAGTGACACAAACAAACCACTCTTTTAATTAATTATCAAAATAGACTTTACGCTACTTTTTTCAATTTGTAAAATTTTCTTAACGGAGCCGTCAACTGCATACCGTTTAAAAAGAATGAATAAAACGCCGAAAAAAGTTGCGATTTGTAAATCGCAGCAAAAAGTGACGTTTCATTTGAGCATCTTCAATCAAATCTAAACAAATATTCACACACCCACTTTGAAGTACAGATGATTTGTCATACAGTCTACCCAAGGGTTCATTTGTTACGTGGATTAAATTATCTTGAGATTATAGTATGAAAATTATAATTTCTGTACTAGTTTATTCCACATGGGAGATAAGATGAAACAATTTCAAGTTGAATGGAATAATGTAGGATATCCATAATTAAGTCTGCGACAAAATTTATAGTATGCTTATTCTGAGATATCTCATCTTATCTCGTGTACTAAACATCCTCTAAAAAGTAAAATTGAATCAAACCCATTCATTAGGTAATTTCATATGTATAGACAATCAACTTTATCAATTATAGTAGAAAAATCAGAAAATTACGTGAAAAAAGTATAGTACTAGTATTTTTCTTGTGCCTGTCAAACTAAATAGGATACCAGAACTACGCATCTTTTACATTACAATCCAGACAGCCCCTTAAAGTTCTTTATAAACTTCACCATCGCCACAACCATTTTTCACCTCTGAAAGAAACCTTCAAAACCATTTTTTCCCTACTAAACTATCAAGAAAAAATATGGCCTACCAAAACACCAATGGCTGCATTTCTGATTCAATTGAAGTTCTTGATCCAAAACCTCTTGCAGCAGTGGCTTATGGTGTTCATCCTCCCATTGTTGCATCTTTCAATGATAGAATTCGTCCACTTCTTGACTGTGTAGACAAGCTACGCCACCTTAACATAATGCAAGAAGGCATCCAGCTTCCGACCATCGTAGTGGTTGGTGATCAATCTTCTGGAAAGTCCAGTGTACTCGAATCCCTTGCCGGGATCAGCCTTCCTAGAGGACAAGGCATTTGCACCAGGGTCCCCCTTGTCATGAGGCTGCAAAATGATCCAAACATCACTGAACCAAATCTTCACTTGGAGTACAACAACGAGTCACTTCCTGTTGATGAAGTTGGCATTGCTGATGCTATCATTCTTGCTACTGATGAGATTGCTGGACATGGTAAGGGCATATCTAACAACCCTTTAACACTAGTAGTTAAAAAGAATGGTGTACCTGATTTGACCATGGTGGATTTGCCTGGTATTACTAGAGTTGCTGTACAAGGACAACCTGAAGATATTTATGAACAAGTTTATGATATTATTATGAAATATATAGTCCCTGAGGAAAGTATAATCTTGAATGTTTTATCAGCTACTGTTGATTTCCCTACTTGTGAGTCTATTAGGATGTCTCAGAGAGTAGACAAAACAGGTGAAAGGACTCTAGCTGTTGTGACAAAGGCTGATAAAGCCCCTGAAGGGCTTCTTGAGAAGGTTACTGCTGATGAAGTGAATATAGGGCTTGGCTATGTTTGTGTAAGGAATAGAATTGGGAATGAGTCTTATGGTGAAGCCAGGAGTTATGAGGAAAGGCTTTTTTCAATGCATCCACTTCTATCGAAGATTGATAAATCGATGGTTGGTGTTCCTGTTCTTGCACAAAAGCTGGTGCGCATTCAAGCAGGCATCATTTCAAAATGCTTGCCTGAAATTGTGAGGAAGATCAATGACAAACTTGCTGCCAATCTTGCCGAACTCAGCAGGCTTCCTCAGCATTTAACTTCCGTGGCTGAAGCTCTGACGGCATTTATGCGCATTCTGAGTTCATCCAAGGATTCATTGAAGAAAATTCTTCTTAGTGGGGAGTTTGATGAGTACCCTGAAGAAAAAGAAATGCACTCCGCAGCTAGGATTGTTGAAATGCTTGATCAATACTCTAATGAGCTACATTCGAAGAATTTTGAGAAAACGGAGGAATTCTTGATGGAAGAGATCATGGTTTTACAGGAAACGAAAGGGATTGGATTGCCAAACTTCCTTCCTCGAGCTGTTTTCCTCAATGTTCTGCAAAAAAAAGTGAAGGAAATTGCTGCCTCTCCGGAGGATTTTGTAGGGAATCTGTGGAATTACTTAGAGCGAGTTGTTATCAAAGTCTTGATGTATCATTGTGATAACTATCCACAGCTTCAGTCTTCTATTAGAAGAGCAGCTCAAAACTTGATTGCCAAGAAGAAGAATGAATCAATTGATTGGGTAAGGCAAATCATTGGGATGGAAAAGCTGACTGATTACACTTGTAATCCTGACTATTTATCGACCTATAGTAAGTTCATGGCTCAACAACACATGTTCATGGAGATTATGAATGATCCTGGGAAGTGTTCCGTGATAAACCTTGAAGGAGTAGGAGGAATCGACGTTCGTCATTTGAGGAAGCATCTAGATGTGGTGCAGCAGGCTTTCGATTTGAAGATGAGAATGATGGCCTATTGGAAAATTGTGCTAATGAGGATGGTGGATTCGATGGCCTTGCACATAATGTTCAGCATTGGAAACATGATTAACAAGGACATGGAAGACGAGATCGTTCAGGATCTCATGGCACCTCATGGTGGTGGAATTGAAAGAATGCTTGATGAGTCGCCTTTGGTTGCTGAGAAACGCAATAGGCTCAAAAAGAGTGTCAAGCTGCTCAAGGAGTCCAAAGAGGTGGTGACCAATATCATGGACAGGATTGCATTTCATGGTGATCATGAAATGGCCTAGATTAATATGTGATACTAATGATCAGGGCACTGTGTTTCCTTTCAGCCAATGTTCCTATTATCCAGTTTATCTCCTAATGTTCGACTACCTAGTAGTCTAGTACTATGTTTTGGTTTTATAAAATGTCTGTAGGCTCCTGGAGAAGTATCTAACAACCTAATACTAAGTAGTTAAGTGGTGGAATGCCTACCGTACTACCGTAGGAATTGAAGTGTTTGCAACTTTACAAATTTGACCATTCCTTGCATCAACAATTTACAAATTATGCCTTGAATATATCCAGTGGCTAATGACACTAGGTGATTTTGTTCGGGCATTGTCTTATAGAACTGAAAATTCTCGTGTTACCAGTTCTAATCTGGATTGATAGAGCAAAGGACTAAAAATCCTCGAGCCACCAGTTCCAATCTAGATTGGGATTACCGAGATAGCTCAATTGGTAGAGTTAAGGACTGAAAATCCTCATGTCGTCAAGTCACCACTTTAAAAAAGTAGTAAAAGTACTAACACTATTCTTTTAAAATCAGAAACGCCAAAAGATTGAAAGGATTTCTCTTGGTAACATGGATAAGCAAAGATCACACTTTAATTACAAAGTTATAGTCATTGTTTATCTATACATTTCTAGTTTATGAATCTATCTGCAGTCCCCTTGTAAGATTAATGGATCAGAGATGATTTGCACTTTCAAGAGGGGTAAAGGAAGGTTTGGAAAATTGTCCATCAAAGTACTAGAATTTTTTCATACAAAAAGGCTTTAGTTGTTTTTTTCTGTAATAGGTCAAAATCAATTAGAATAAAGAAACTTGATCTTTCGTGGTTAAACTTCATTTACAAGATATTTATGTTGTTCGAGTAATTACTATCAATTGTTGTGTCTAGAAAAATAATTAAGACATGAAAATTGAGTATCAAAATAGTATTTGATTTCAAGATTACAATGCAGTATTCCTTTGATATTTTTTGACGATAATATAATTAAAATATGTTCTATTTGAGTTTGATTTTGATTTACGGCTTGAATAATTTGTTCTTGAATTTCGTTTTGAATTTGAATTTTAAAATATTCACCATGAACACTTGAATGGTTGACAAATTATATTCCACACTACAAATAAATACTTAGTCTTTAACTAGAATGTGCTTTGGATCTTGGTTTGTTTTGTTATTGATCTTGATCTTGAATGTTTGAATGCTTGTAGGTAAATTTGTGCTCTTTGATCTACGAGCGCTTTCTTATTTGTTGTTATGAATTCCGGTCCTTTTTTAAAATTACAAGGACACTTATTTATAGTTGTGAAAGAAATAAGTTGTGATGATGAAAATAAACTCTTTTCCTTTGATTTGATTAATGAACTTAAATCACAAACCTACCAAATTAAAGCACTACAAGACCACTTTTGATTAAAGTCTACTATGAACATTAATCCCATAGATTTGATATGCCTATGATATATATGGCTAAAATAACATATGTTATGCAAACTTTTGCACGCTTTGTATCATCACCAATAAAAATGATACAATTATGCTCAACTAAGCCATCTTTTAAATTCTATTACATGTGTGTATCAACTAAGCAATCTTTTAAATAAACTTTATAGACTTCGTGCTTTCATCTTTTTATTATAATAAAACGTTGTAGGATATTATTTATTTGCGGAGGAACTTACAATAATAATAAATTTAATATAATTTTTCAAGCAGAGTCTAGAAAAAGTACAATATATGCAGATCTTATTTCTATCTTTATAAGAGAGTCTGCTAGAATGATTTTTTTGATAGATCCTCGACTCAAATGTCAGTTTAAGTCAAATAAGTTTTCTATCTTTCTAATCTACTTCCTCCATTTTATTTTATTCGGCTCATACCAAAATAGTGGTTTCAATTTATGAAATTAAGGGAAGTATATCATTTTCTTCCATTCCTGCCCTGTCATTAAATGACTATATAAAGTATTAATATTCGAATTTAAATTTCCAAAGCATAATCAATAAGATCAATTTATTAAAATAAATTTCTAATAAATATTTCTTAAGGGAATTATTAAGTCAACATACGTGAAATAAAATGAAACAGAGAGTAGGGGGTATGCATCGGTCGGTTCGGTTCGATTCTATTCTATTTTATGTATTATCGGTTCAGTTTATCGATTTTCAGTTTGTAAATATGCTAAATCGATAACCAAACCAATAAGATATTTTTTTATCGATTTTTGGTCCTTAGCAGTTCGATTTTTGATTTAACTGATAAGAAAATGCTCATAAAATAAATATATGACTTCTCCAGCAATTTGGCGCAATATATGACTTCTCCAGCAATTTGGTGCAACAGGCCAATAATGCAATGACATGGGAATTTTGAACTATGGATGACGATGCCAAACCGCAACATCCAGTTGATGTTCTTTTTGGCTTTGAGATGTAATAGTGCTCTTCAAACTTCAAGCTTTTAATTATCTTGTGTAATATTTCAATTTGCTACGGAAGACTACTTGAAATGCTCTGATAATAAAAAAGAAATCTACTGACCTATATATACGAGTAACTAACATCATATGCAATTTTCTTGTCAAAGACCTTTTTTGCTTTATTCTACTGGCCTATATCACCAGTTTTATAGAATGTGAAGGCATTAATATAGAAATATGAGTAAAGTAGTAATTTAGTATAGTCTTAAAGGGTTATCGGTTTATCCAATAATCCAATATTAAAAAATCAATACCGAACTCATAACCCGATAATTTTTTTTTTATAAAATCATTAAAAATCGTTAACCCAATAACCCTATAGCAATAAACTAATAACATTTTTTTTGATTCGTTTTTTTGCACACCCCTAACAGAGAGAGTTATTTCCCTTGTCCAATTTAAGATTAGCTTACTAAAATAAACATCTAATAAATACTCAGTTTCTTAAAAGAGAAGTATCAAGTCAATATGTCCAAACAAATGGGTGAAAATCATTTTCATCCTCCAACTTTGCTTTAAAAATCAAACTCCTCTCTCAACTTTGAACAATAATCAAATTTCTCCCTTTATCCTATGTAATGTCCATTTTACCCTTGTTATATCAAATATATTTATGTAATACCTCTTTATATTATATATAATTTATTTTTTTAACCTGGGTATTTATACCTTTTTGTTTAAGTTCATTAACATTATAAGTTAAATAATACTTTTATGAATTTGTCACAAAATTTAATGTTATTTTTATTACCGTTATTTCAATATTATATGCATTAAGTGTGTGTATATGCATGTATATGAATGTGCGCATATTTTTGTCTTTCCCCACTCTCTTACTCCATGCATTTCATATTACTTGACCCTTCTTGATATGACACGCCCCTTAAGAAAATTTTAATTAGATGTGTATTTTACAAAATTAAATTTATTAATAATGTTTTGAAACTTTAAATTTGCGTACTACTACTTTATGTAATTATTTAATATCAAGGGTAGAAATAAAAAAATATAAAAAAATTCTCTTGATTTCATAAATTGGACAAGTAAATTAAAATAACTATTTTTAATATGAGGGTCAAATAATATGAAACGACGGGGGTATTCTCTATTGTCTATATAAACAAATAAGTTTTGATTATCGTTAATGGAGTATTACATAAATTATAATTTAAAATTTAAATAAATACAATCTTTAAAAATTTGACATTAATTTAATTAATTATTTTGTATTTCCTACATCGAAATATATTTGTATAGTTATTATTACCTGCTATTTTCACTTATATAATTAAATATTAGTGGTTTTTTTTAATTATTAATAAAATTTATTTTCTCATTATGCTAATTTACTTTATTATAGAATATCATTAGTTTATATACTTAATTAGTATTTCTCACCCAAAAGATAATGTTTATGTTCTTATGAAAAATTTGTTACATGAATTTAAATAAATGAAAATATCATAATTTTTAAAGAAGTTAAAAAAGAAGAAGTTGATAATGTAATGGCATAATAGATATTTTAAAAATTTAATTAGAATAAAGGGAGGAGTTTTATTATTGTTCGAGAGGGAATTTGATTTCTAAAGCAAAGAACAAATTGAAACTGAGGGAGTAGTTCACATTGTCAATTGTTATTTACTTAAATGACCCTCGATACACACCACATGCGATTAACATCCCTAAGGACCTTTTGGTAATTTCATCTATCGTCATTTCTCCTCCCTCCTCTGACTTAGCAATAACTCTTTTTTGTATTTACAATAATATTTGCAGAGAAACCCTAGTGAAAAACGCAGTACCAAAATCGGAGAAAAATGGCTTCCACCACCACCAACACCACCGAAACACTGACCAAAAAAACCCCCAAGAAAACCAATCTTTTGGATCACCACTCCATCAAGAACCTTCTCGATGAATCTGTCAACGAGGTAACTCTAGTTTTTAACCTACATTTTAATTGAATTTTTGTCATTTTTTTTGTCTCTGTTGATTTTTAAAAAATGAGATTTGAATTGAATTTAAGTCATTTTTTGTGTGTTCATTTTTTTTGTTGTTGGATTTGAATTGAATTTTAGTCAATTTTTTGTGTGTTCATTTTTTTTTTGTTAGATTTGAATTGAATTTAAGTCATTTTTTTGTGCGTTGATTGTTTTTTTTTTTTTAAAAAATAAATTATATTTGAGTTGAATTTAAGTTTTTTTTTTTTTTTTTTTTGTGTTGATTTCTTTATTTTTAATTTGATTTGAATTGAATTTTGGTCAATCTTTTTGTGTGCTAATTTTTTTAAAAATTAGAGTTGAATTGAATTTAAGTATTTTTTTAGTGTTGATTTTTTTTATTAGATTTGAATTGAATTTAAGTGTTTTTTGTAGTGTTGATTATTTTATAAGATTTGAATTGAATTGAATTTAAGTTAATTTCTTGTTTTTTTTTTTTGATCATATGGTTGTTTGTAGATTGTGAAAAGCAAAGGGTATCCAGAAGATGTGAGATTGAGTAACGTAAGGTTGTTGATTGGATCAATTATCATCGCTATTGCTCTTGTTGCTCAGTTCTACAAGAAGGAGTTTCCTGCGAATCGTGATTTTCTCATTGGCTGCATTGTGTTATATCCTTTCTAAATTTTTTCATTTTTTTTGTGATTTTATTGGTATGATTGCTGAGTATTAGAACGAAACAGATCCAGATGGAGGATATATGGATTTATATAATCTGCCTTGTTTAATTACCAGTTTCAAAAAAAATAAATAATCTGCCTTGTTTAAATTGGGATTGAGGTATAGTTATGTTTTCTTTGATCAGTAAAGATTATCACTGACGACAAGTTGAAAAATTGAAAAGAAAAAAGAACAATTTAATATTTGGAGTAACTGGTAAAGTTGGTAAAGTTGATGTCATGTGACCAGGAGGTCACGGGTTCAAGCCGTGGAAACACAACCTCTTGCACAAATGTAGGGTAAGGCTGCATAGGATAGATCCTTATGGTCCGGCCCTTCCTCGGACCCCTCACATAGCGGGAGCTTTAGTGCACCAGGCTGCCCTTTTAATTATCTGATTTAACAACTGTTTTGTTTTACATTGTTTATCACCTTTGCTGATGGAATCTGTTCCATTCATAGTAAATACTGTTTGGTGATACCATGAGAAAATTGATTTGCTTGCTAATACGAACTTATTTCTTCAGTGAAATAACAATTGTAAATTGGTTATTCAGTAATTGCCTTGTTGTATATCTAATTAAAACCCACTTGTTGTATCACACCGGGTATGTTGTATTTATATACTCCCTTCGTTTCAAAAAGAATGACCTACTTTTCTTTTTAGTTTGTTTAAAAAAGAATGACCCCTTTCCTTTTTGGGTAACATTTTAATTTCAACTTTTCACGTGACATGTTTAAGACCACAAGATTAAACGACATTTTGGTACATTTGACATAACTTTAATTTAGGACCACAAGATTCAAAAGTCTTCTTTATTTTCTTAAACTCCGTGCCAAGTCAAAATTGGTCATTCTTTTTGAAACGGAGGGAGTAATTAAAACAAGTTCTGAATCTAGATGAACAAGTCCTTTAGCATTCTTATGATTAGTCACAATTTAATAGCCATGATTAGAGGGTTGAATTTTGGATGTGAATACTCATATTTGGTCCTGTATGAGTCTATGGTTGAGAAAAATTGCAAGTGATAAAGTTTGAACGCCACAGGTTTATAGGTTTGTAGTATTTGATGTATGATGGTTGCAAAAGGTTATGCCTTTGCAATTTTTGTACATATTGGGAGTTTGATTGACGGATGTTTTACGGCGCTTAGAGATTTAATACTTTTACTATGTGAAATTTTTCTCCAACTTTGTTGTATCCTTGACTATGGCACGTATATCTTGTTCAACGTGATACTACAGTTGATTATCCACACAAAGGAAAAGAACGCGATTTTGTTCACCTATCCTCTGGATGTAAGTTATCCATCAACATACTTTTTTTCTGCAACAATATGCTTGTGAAATTCAACATGCTTGCTAATGTTTTAAAACAATGGATTAGTTATTATCATGAAAATTGATTATCAACTTAAGAGTAATCAACTTCATCCAGATATTGGATAGGCATTTGCTGTAAGTGACTTTTTGAATAGAAATAGAACAATGACTTATCTACGAAGTCTCCAACATATTCACTATAAAAAATATGTTTCTTGTAAGAAGGTGGCTTTTTGTGGAGAATTCTAGACTCAACAACTAGTGACGAGAGCGCCGAATAGCACACACATGAAAAGGGGTGGATGTAAACCCAATGTGATCTATCGAATACCCATTTTCAGCAGTTATTTGGACATGATCCATATTTGACTCGTTTTAAATAAATCAATTATCCAACTCATTTTTAGTTGGGCGGATTGTGGGTACTTGATTATGTTATCCATTTCTTCAAGCACTAATTAGAAGTGTGACGAAGGGAGTACCATCTTATGGCTAGTGTAACTTACCAGAAGGAAAAATGGGATAAAAGGACTTAAAAGTAGCTACTTCAGACGAAGGACTATATCATTAATGTTGTTAAGAGAAACTTTCATTTTTGTTCTTTTGGGTTAAATGGCCTGTCATCGTAGTTTCTTCTGAGGAGAAAAGGTTATGTGAAGGTTTTGTTAGAGGAAACTTGCGATTGTGTTGGTAAGAATAGTAATCTTTACTCATACTATCCTGCACAAGGTCCCCAAAATTCAAAAAGTGGGTGCAGATGATAACTTTGTAAATTTTGTGAAGAAATCAGAATATAAAGGGGGTTTATTATGTTTGAAGAAATTGATAATGTATTCACTCAGAAACCAACCAAGAAGGGATGGCTGAGCTATTCTTTTTGTTCTTTTATCCTAGAAAATGATTGAATTGCGGAGTCATTACTCCTATCTTGTTCCACTGCTTAGTCGTTTACAGATTATAGTGAACCTACATAAAAGTATCTGTCTTTTGTTTTGTAAATTCTCTGATATTCACGCTCTACCCATTCTTCTTTACATCCATGCTTTGTGGATATAGGTCACCTTTAAAAATAAGACCTAGATTGAAGGATCTCCACATTAAAGTCTTTCAGTAACTGATCTACAGTCCTTTTACAGTTTTACTCTCGTTTTCTCTACTTTTATGGAGTAATTACAGTAATAAAGGGTTGATATTTAGGCAACAAATGATCATAAGAAATATAATTGGCCATCCCATAGACAGTATCCTGATGAAGGTTGAAAATAGCAAATCCTTCATCCAACATTCTATATCAGTTAATTGGGGCACAAACATGGAATGACATCGATTTAGAGCTGCTTTTAGCCAGTGTCTTAATACCCACATCAAAGTGGTTGGCCTGGTTAAACTGGGACCAAATTCTTTGGCTCTGCTTTAAATTGGTTAAAATCGAGCACAGTTACAGAGAGAATTGCACAGGAGCCTGTGGAAACTGGTGATGTTTGTAACTGCTGACTATCTGATCCAGGCCTATATTCCTTTCTGCTTTTACTGTTCATGTTGATATGCGTTACCTAAGCCGAGGGTCTTTCAGAAACAACCTCTCAACCTCCACGAGGTAAGTAAGGTCTGTGTACACTCTACCCTCCCTAGAACCCACCTGTGGAATCCCACTTGTGTATGAAGAACAGTTTGGTTTTACACATCTGAACAGTGCTCTGCTTCTCAGAAACATCTCAGTGGTTGTGGATAGTCTCTCTAAGCAATCCTGCCCCTGACCTTCTTCTGTATTCTTCCTCTGATACCTGCCTTTTGATGTCACTTAATTCTTTATTCCTGGTGCTTCGTCAAGTGCATTTCCCCTCTCTCCCCCTCTTTTATTCTTCATTACTTTCATCTTGTATTCTCGAGCTTCCAAGAGGTTAGAATGAGGAGAGATTAGAGGGCTGTCAGTGATTATGTACTGAAGGCGCCTTAATGCATACATTCTTCCAATACACCACGTTTCTGACTTGAATGACAGTCTCCATTTAGACATTCAACATCTATTCCTCATCGTTATAGCTTCGTCATCCTTGATGTTCAGAGGTTTCAGTGAAATACTGCCACCTATTATTATTGGAGCTACCTTCTGGAATGCTTGTGGTACACCTGTGCCTAGTTTGCAAATTTGAGCGTGTGGGTACTTCAGGGAAAGGTGACCAAAGAGGCGGGGAGGAGGAATGGACTTGAGATAAAAAGGACTATAGCTTTGCCTCTTTAGCGTTTTTCGGTAGCCTGATATTGCATGTTGTTTTCTCTAGGTTTATTAGTTGCCTACCAAAACAAGAGGTCAATGTTGTTTATTCTATTTTTCCTGATTGCTTCCAGGGTTTATCATGGTGAGGTCTCACTAATGCACCTTAAATCTTTTTATCAGATTCTGTATTTCTTTCCTAGTGTCAGTTTCAGTCAATATAAAATGCACTATTTTTCTAGTGTGGATCTTCATCTAGTAGCACATTGTGTGCAGACTTCATATTTGGTCTGCATCTTTTGTTTCTTTTCTTAGTCTTTATCTCTATCTGATGGATACCCTTCCTTTCTTGTTGTCTTTTACTTTTTTCTTTCCTGTTGTGAAGTCATCATTTTTTATTTCTATAGCGAACTCCTCTTCTCCTCTAGATTCTCAGATATTCTTTTGTTTTTGACCGTTTCTTTTTGACATTTATGGAACCATACATGCCCCTTTCAAGTAAGTGGTATGCACTAATGAGTTGCTAGAGGTTTAATGGCTTATATGGTGTTATAAAGAGAGCTTGAAGGACCGCCTGTTTGTCATTTATTCTCTACTAGATTTTGTTATGTTGCTTTTAGTGGTGAATTTTGATGTTACTGCTGTCGGAGTATGTCAATGCCTGCAGAATTCTTTCTAATATATTTAGCTATCTTGTCGCTTACAAGATACTTTTAGCTGTAGCGACTCATATCCGCTGCACTTTGTGGACTGCTGTACTCTATGATCAGCATTTTTAGATCTTGCGACTGTTGTTACTCTTACTCTAGCTGAATCTGGTGAAATCTGAAGGCCAGAGGCTTCTTCTCCCGGAGTCATCCGGAATATCACCTGCATAGATTTTTGTTGAGCCTCATCTTCCAGTGTCTGGAGGCACTCTGCAATTTATGCTACAAATTATCTGGCGAACTCATCTATCCTATAAAAGTATCGTGAATCTTCTATCAATAGGAGATGCGGTAGCTGAAATAACTATCTATTGCCTGATTAAAACTTGTACTGAATTTGTTGCACTTTAGCAATGAATTTCTTATGCCTGCTCATAAAGGAAATTCTGTCGATGTAACTATTAGTTGGATGAACTAGTTTCTCTAGATGTACAGAATGACTTAATGAGCTATGGATTGTTTGTTGCAGGGATCTTTTAACAGCACTGGCTTAATCGTCTCATCGAAGCTGCCTAGATTCTCTGATATGTACACACTTACAGTAGAAAGTGCTGATCCCAAGTCCATTTCTGCGAGGCCAAAAGTTGAATTTACCAAGAGCGTTACAAAATGGTCTCTTTCTCCCTCCTCTCTTCTTTTTCAAAGAGAAAAAAATAGTTCAAGTGGCATTTCATAAACTGAATGACTTGATATGTTTATGCAGGTTTGCCAAAGATGGAGTTCTTGTGGAGGGGCTATTCTGGAAAGATGTTGAAGCCTTAGTTAACGATTATGCTAAGGAACCCAAAAAGAGCAAATAAATGCAATTTTAAACATTTTGATAGGAATGTTGATGGCATGGATAGCCAATGAGATTTGAAAACATCGGTCAACGACTTACTGGATTAATATCATATTATATCATTATTGAAGCAAAATTGATCCAATTTTCATCTTTGAATTAAACTTTGATCCAACTGCAAAGTATTTTAGTCACGTTGATCATTAATAGTTTATTTTAGAAAAGTAGAGCATTTTGGCAATGCGCAGCAGCTGCACTTGGTTTCATACATCTGGCTCTTTTCTTTGTCAATTCATATAGCTAAAGGTAAAAGAAGGCAACATTAAAATTGAAGGCTGCTCTGTTATGGAGGTTGTGTGATTATCTTTCATGGATGTTCTTGGCCTAGCTAAGATTCAACCTCTGAGAATAGGATAGTTGGGGTTTCAACTCGAACTATATATATATATATATATATATATTTCAGTTTAATATATATATTATGGAAGCACTTAGACTGGAATTTTGAATCCGCATCTCGGCAGGTAGATGCAGAACTAAAAAAAAAGAGTTAATTTTTTCACTCAGAAACAACCTTTTTATCTTCCGCTATAGAGATTAGGTATATTCTATTCTCTCTCTAGTCTTCACTTGCGAGATTACAAAAATTAATGTTATGTGAGTGGTAGAAAAGTTTCACCCAGTGGCCAGTTTTTGGAACTAAGCTGTTTTTTTTTCTTTCAAAATCTCTGATCAAATGAAAGGTGATTAGGAAAAACAACTTAGTTTTCTTAAAAATTGGAAAATTTTCTTACAGCTATTCTGGAGGGGTTAAGTTTGAATTCTAAAATGAGTTGGGTTTGATGTTTTATCCCCATAAAAAAAAATCGTACAAAAATGACCTCATAAGGTGTAGTTTTAAATTTTTATCTCGCTTGATAAATTTTGTCTGCTTTATATGCAAAAGTTAACTTGTGCATGAAAAAGTTAAAATTTAGATACATTATTCGTGAGATATTAAGTTTTAACTCTTGTTCATAAATATTATTGCAAGGAATGAGGCTTGAGTTCCACAATGACTAAATGGGAAACTGATGTGGGACCTATAGCATTGAACTCTCCCACCTCAGTCAACTTTTGGGTTGTGGTTCTCAAGTAGACGTTTGGCCATAAATATTATTTCAATATTCTGGAATATGTTCACATTATTCCGGAATACTTGTTTGGCCATAAATATTTTCGGAAAACGTTTTCACAAAATTTGAAGTTTTGGAAAACTCTTCAAGAGGTGTTTTCACTATTTTTGGATTCACTTTTTTCACTTTTTAATTTTATTTTATTTTTCTAAAAAATCTAAATTTTTTATTTTCATAAAACAACCCAATTTTCATAAAACGCTAAAAAAAATTAAATTTATTTTCACTTTTTATATTTTTTAACTTCAAATATACTCTATTTCAAAAATACTATGGTCAAACACAACTCCAACTCTATTTTCAACTTTAAAAATACCCAATATAGTGAATATATTTTTAATTTTTATAGCCAAACGGGTCCTAAAATTGCATCAAAACTTTTGCCCATTCAGACATTTTAAGATAGTAAACCTGTTCAATTTCTTCGGATTAAGTTAAAAAATAATCGTAAAATTGACTGGTTTTGATATTTTATCTCCCATTAAAAAAATCTTTAAAAAATTATCTTGCCCCTGATCGGGTGCTACTCCCTCCGTCCCATTTTATGTGGCCTACTTTAATCGGGTATGGAGTTTAAGAAATAAGGGAAGACTTAATGATGTTTATATTGCCCTTTATTACAAATGTAGTACTACTATCTTTAATTAAGTGAGACCTTATAAGTGAGACCAATAAGGATAAAAAAGTAATTGTGCCTTTAAAATATTACCAAATAAGGAAATGTGACATTCTTTTTGAGACGGACCAATAAAAAAAGTAGGCCACATAAAATAGAATGGAAGAAGTATTATTTTTTGACGCCACTTAATAAATTTTGCTCATAAGACAACTCTTCTAATTCTTGCATATAAGAACGTTCAAAGACGAAGTCTCTTCCCCGTATTTCGGATGGAAGTATGTCACGAGGGCTATGTCGTAAGACTCTATCGTTTTATAGGAGAGGTGCTCTTTTATTTGTATATTTTAGAAAAAATCAGTAAAATTTTAAAAATATGATAGCATAAAGTGTAAATATTATTCCACCAATAATAAAAAATATGATTTATAATAAAAATACTTTTAAAATAATAAAAAAACAAAATTATCGTCCGGGAAGTTCGTTTTTACGCTGGGGACTTACGTTTTTATGCCCAAGGTTACGCCCCAAATTCAATTGCGTACGCCTAATGAATCTACGCCTTTAATTTGCGCCCCTGTGCGTTTTTCATATCCCGCCCCAGGACTCACCCTGGGAGTCGCCCCTGTCGTGAGGGCTATGTCATAAGACAATCATGGGCATATTATGGAAGACACACATAACAAAGGCCAATAACTTAAGAAGAGGTCAGCCCGTGACGCTGCGTGCCCCGAGTGGATTGCACGAATGTTAACCGTGTAGGTGTCGTGTGCTGACATTGATCTGCACAAGGAGAATTTGTTGGTATTTCTAGTGCAATGTGAAAAAGGGAGTCTTGCTTGTCTTGCCATTGGGCATATTGAACAGGTAAAGGTTTGTGTGGCAGAAAGGTTTTCATGTATGCATGGTATATCCTTCATTTTCACAAAGGGACATGATGATCACATTGTGTACTATGGAAATGACAAGCTGATGAAAAATGAGTTGCAGCAGAGTTGTGAGTTGCGCTTCTGCTATTGAGACATCTGGGACACAAGAAGTAGATACCATCTGTGACTTTACCAATCTCCTGAGGCCTCTTCACTGAAGGGGCCTGCAGTAAACAAGAAGTTTTGGAAAATGCAACAATGCTGTTAGAGTAAGAAGTTAGACAATGAATGGATATCAGATTAAACTTGAAGAAAGGCACAAAAAGTACTTTATGAAAAACAATGTTAGATGCAAGTATCACACTACCAATCTGTGTCACCTTTACTTTGTAGCCATTTGGGAGGTAAATCAACATAGGGTAAGGCAGTGTTATGATGTTGGTCAGTATGGATTTGTTAAAGGTCATATGGTAGGACATTTTCGTTTTACATGAGAGGTGCTTTTTTATTTGTATGGAGTATATTTTAAAAAAAATCACTACAACCAGAAAAATATGATAGCGTCAAGTGTAAATATCATCCACTGATAATTCAAAATATGATTTATAGCAAAAATAATTGTAAAATAATAAAAAACAAAATTAACGCCTCGGGAGTATGCTTTTACGCCCGAAACTTACGCTTTTATGCCCAAGGATTATGCCCCATATTCAATTGCGTACGCCTAATGGATCTGTGCGTTAAATTTGCGCCCCTGTGCGTTTTTCATATCCCGCCCCTAGGACTCACCCTGGGACTCGCCCCTGTCGCGAGGGCTATGTCATAAGACAATCATGGGCATATTATGGAAGATACACATAACAAAGGCCAATAACATAAGAAGAGGTCAGCCCGTGACGCTGCGTGTCCCGAGCGGATTGTACGAATGTCAATTGTGTAGGTGTCGTACGCTGACATTGATCTGCACAAGGAGAATTTGGCGAAAGGGCAGTGAGGAAAACAACAATCAAGTATAAGGGATTCGAGAAGAGTGCTCTGCTGGTGAAATCGGTCCATTGACATCTAAAATTACGTAACAACCCTGATAATTTAGAATGATACTAATAAATTAAAACTAAACAAAATAAATAAGTAGCATATTGATTTTAAACTCAATTTCAACTTAGGTTGTCAAGAGTTATATACACCCAAACTCCAAAGCAATTCCACTTCACTTGACAGCCAAGAAATCTCCCGCGCGCCAAGAGTAACGGCTCTTTTCTTGAAAACAAATAAGTTGGGGATTAAGCGTATGTATTGTTATGTCTATATAAGCGACTGTTGTCTTAAATTCTCTGTGTGTGTGTGTGTGTCTCTCTCTCTCTCTCTCTCTCTCTCTCTCTTGTGTAATAACATCTTTACAGCCAACAGAAAATTCATCAAACACCTTATGGAGAATCTGAACAAAGGAATGCGCTTTCGTCCGACTGATGCAGAGGGAAACGATTTTTTGTTGAGATTTATTGCTCGACAGGTGATGAACGACTCTGGTTTCATCACCACCAATGTTGATACTTACGGAAAACAACAACCCTGGGAGATATACACTCAAGGAGTTCCCTGTTGTACTGACGACAAGGACTGCACTGATCAGTATCGCTTCTTCATCACCAAACTCAAGAAGAACAAATCCACGTCCAGGTATAGTCGTCATGTGGGAAACAATGGGACTTGGAGACAACAAGACAAGGGAAAGCCCATTCGTAAGGACGGAGTTGGACCGCTGCTTGGCTTCAAGAAGAGCATGTCTTACGTCAATAAGGGGTATGATCGCAAAAAAAATGGAAATTGGCTGATGAAGGAGTACGAGCTATCTAGCGCTATTCTTGAGCAATTCGACGATGATCGCAGACATTATGTGCTGTGCGCCCTCAAGAAGAGGACTTCCAAAGCCGAATCGGTGTTGAATGATGTTCCTGAGGAAACTGGGAGTAATTATTTGCGCAGTAATTTGGAACAAGAAACCCCTACTTTCTTGAAATTTCAAGAATCTGAACATGAGGCGGTTGTGGAGTCGACTAGTACTTCTAATTTGTGCTGGAATTTGGAATGTGAAATCCCGTCTTTCTTGAAATTTCAAGAATCGGCTGCGGAAGTGACTAGTACTAGCAGGAATTTTGAACGCAAAACCCCAGCTGTCTTGAAACATAAAGAATCGGCTGCGGAATCGACTTGTACTACTAATTATGATGCAGGGGACTATAATGTGCAGATCAATTCAGTACCTGGATTGAATGCTCTTCAGTTGCATCAACAGATCAATAAGGACTTGGAAGTAGTAGGTGGGATGTTCCATGATATGCACGAAGACGAGGGCCTGAATTTCGTTGCTGAGCCATTGCTAGCGCTTTATACTATTGAAGACACGTCCATGCTTAGTTTTGATCCAAGGGATATACTGCTGGACGCAGATGACATATATCAGATATTACATGGAGAACCTGAGGTGCTGCAAATGGATCAAGTTCAACAACACACGGAACCAGTTAATTTTGCTAGTCTAGGAAGCATTTCAAATTCATTCTGTAATTATTAGATTCTTCAACAAACTGTATAAATCTTTTCTAGGATATGATTGATCATTCATAAATTCCTTCCCTTTCTTTGAGTTGCTTCTTCATTAAATTTCTCTTCTTTTGTTACATGATATGTTATAGTATTAGTTTAATTGGTTAGCCTTTAGTCGGAAGTAAATAAACCCAGCCATACCAGCGTTATTGCAAAAACAACAATGCCTATGCATATCTTTCCTTTGACATGATTCACTGCAATACTCTTTTTATCAGCAACTACTGTTCTATTCTATCTCTTGCTTTGGGCTGTATGATGCTAGGGACATTGATTTTACACCATTGTCTTTTAAAACATGAGAAATACTTGTTGCAGGTGATTGCTCTGTTCTTAAGGTCCAACCATAGGGAGTCAAGAGGGGACAATAAGTACTCTGGCGAAATTTCTGTGGAAGAGTCATGTGGTCTGCTGATATCTCCTTTCAATGTACAACTATGTTTAGCCTTTCTGATATTCATCTGCCATGTACTTAACTATAATGCACTTTGGCACACATCAGTTGCCCTCCCTTCCCCAACATTGCACTCATTTTCATTTTAGGCAAGTTCTGGTAGTGTAGTTTGATGGCTTTTAGGTGGCCATTTTTAGAGATTGATTATGTTGGGAGTACTTGGATTGCACTTTGATGAATGGACTTGTATCTTTCACCAAAACCAAGGCACAAATAATTCCAATTCACGTTGACTACTAAAGATGTGCAAAAAGAAAGTGAAGTTTAAAATCTTCCTAATGGTTTCAATTTGATGCTTTCATTTTCAGTTATTACTAACCTTTTGACATGGTTTTCCATTTTTTTCTTCTAGGAGAAATAGACTATGTAAGAGTACTAAACCGAGTCCTGCCAAATGACATTCGCATTATGGGTTGGTCTCCTATTCTAGTTAGTTTCAGTGCAAGATTTGTACTGCTTCCTATAATTTTTGCTCCGAGATATCTTAAAGATAGTTACAGTTAGCTGGTTAAAAGCATTTTAAAATGCCTAACTCTTTTCCAAAGTGTCATGCTTTCTTTCAGTAGGTATATTGGAGTTCATAATATCATGCTTTTGATAATCCCAGGATATAATTTTTTTGCATTTAGCAGGCTGTGGCCTACCGGTCGATGAAGTTAGTGCAAATCTTGGGGATCATTGTCCAATCCTAGCAGAGACAAAAGCATCACCCAGTACCTGTGTGCACAAGCTGGTGTCCGGTGCACTAAAGCTCCTGCTATGCGCAGGGTCTGGAAAGGGCATCTCCATTACCACCCCAAATAAAACCATTCTAGTAGTATTTGAGGTTTTGAATACAATCCGTCATTATTTTATTAGTAACAGATTAAATTTGAAATAGGGGTTGGAACTTTTACACCTTACGAAATCTTATTAGGGATCTCAGTTTATACAATTCCCACTAGTATTTTAAAGAATTATTTTGTATTTGTATTATTGTTGACTGCATATTGTATTTGTATTTTGTGGTTTTATTTTATTTGTATTTTTATTTATATTCTATTTTCGTCGATACACTTGTATTTTTAAAGAACTATTTTGTATTTGTATTTTTAAGTTGACCGCATATTGTATTTGTAATTTCATTTATTCGTATTTGAATTTGTAGTTGACCGCATCATTTGTATTTTTAAACAAGTGAAAAAGAATTGTTATTTTTCTTTCTATGAACACTTGTGTTTATATTATTGATACGAATTATATTTTATTGATACAAATTGAACAATACAAATACTAATGATAAATTATACAAATACAAATGTTATATTTGTATCAAATGATACATACTTATACAACTTGAACCATATGTATACAAATGATACGTGTTTATATACAAATACAAATGATAAATTTGACATACAAATACTAACGATATATTTATATTAAATGATACATTGCATATTCGTATTCAAAAATATTGAGTTACGAATAATAACAAGAGTCCAATAAGCCAACTGAGATTCTCGAAGAGGACCCCCTACTTTTTTCTACTCGACATAGTGTTTTAGTCCTCTCGTAAATTATAATATCCCATGCAGGAAAAGAGATTGTTAGTAAAATGTATGCCATCTTAATTTGATGGCGAGTATAATGTGAGAGAATAATAAATTAACAATACATAAAGTTAAGAGAGAGAGAGAGAGAGAGAGTGGGATCGGGGTAATGACGAGGCTGAAAATGGGCCCAATGCGATGTTACTCCCTCTATTCCACTTTTTATGATCGACTCTCTTAAACGCCTCAAGACAAGACAAAAGAAATTTTCAAAGAAACTTATTTAAGAGTACTAAATAAAATATTTTAGCATTTAAAAGTCATGTAAAGCAAAAGAATATGTAGGTATAATATATAAATTGTATCAAAACATGTTGCTATAGTATAGTAGTAAGAGCTGTCAAGTCTTTGAGATTTTAAAAAATGTGACATATAAAATAAGAAAAGAAGAGTGTAACCAGGTGTTTTATATTTTTAATAAAGTTATATGTACGTGCTTCATATGAGAAGTCAGCTATTGCCTATTTTTTTTGTCATCATTTCCCAAACGTACTTGACCCCCGCTGGGGTGACGATTCCACTTTAGCTTTGGTTCACGTATTGACTCCTCCACTCAATATGATTGAACCCCGAGCGAGGCCACTCCATCATAGTGTACATGCAAATAATATTTAAAGTGGTGAGAGTATGTTTGTTCTTAATATTTAATTATTCAAAAGAAAAAATTAAAGTAATATTTAAACTTATTAAAATTATATGACGTAACTAGCACCGGGTCACTAACACAGAATCAAAATTTGGCACAATTAAGCGAGAACTTGTTGACGAAGATGCAAGATAAAATTATTCCAAGGAATTTCCAAACATTAAAGATAAACCATTAAAGACGATTAGTTCACAGCATGTGCTCTGTCGAATGGTATTGTGGCTAGTTGTTGAGAAAAGAGTGATGAGGAGGGGAGCCTGCCAAGATTGAAGATTGATGTCCCCTTTTATATTAGGTCTAGCTAGGTATAAGAAGTAAAGGAAAAGAGATGTTAGTGAAAGTGAAAGGAAAAAGAATTTTAAAAAATATCTTTTTACTAAATATTAGGTGAAAATAATATGGAGAGAATGTGTTTGGAAGTCAAAAAAAAAATAATCTTGTCGGAGTGATTTAAGGGGCATATTCACGTGAAAGTGGGAGCAAAAGGAAAGGGCAATATTCTTCTTCTTCTTTTTTTTGGGGGGGCCCGGGCGGGGGAGGGGGGGGGGGGTGTATTTTTTGGGGAGAAATTATATTCTTCCATATAGAGAAAATATATAGGAAGACTTTATAGATATAAAAAGATTTGTCCGAGTTTAAAATTTAAAATTCGAACTCAATATTGATATTTGAATCTAAATTAAACTCTACCAAATATACATAAAATGGATAACTACTAATTACTAAGTGAAGAAAAATAATGCTAAATTATTAAATTCACCATTATATTTTATAGTAAAAAATAATTCACAATAAAAGAATAATAACTCTTAAAATATTTGATCAAATATTTTTAAAATAGATTAAAAGAGAAATGTAGAAGACTAAAAGTGAACAATAACTTTGTAAATAAAGAATATGATATAATAATAATTGAAAATAATAATACTTAAATAATGTAATTAGCATCTATTATCACAATTTTTTGATAAAAATAAATAAAATAATAATTTTGGCCTTGCAAACAAAATAGACGTTCGAATGAGTAAAAATAACCAAAAAGATGGTCTAAATTAGGTGTCACCAGCCATCACTTGTCTTCCCTTTTTTTTTTAATTTCTTTGGTCATGCTTTTATTTTCTAGAGACTTCTCTACTTCCATTTTTTACTTTTATTTCTTTTGGACTTGGATCAGGTCATTTGAGACTCTATCCGATTTGTTTGTATAAATATTTGTTGGGCAATAAATGGGTCTCTTAGGCCATTTTTGATTAAAAAAAAAAGAAAAAACCTGTTTGTTTGACAGATTTATGTAGTCTCATCAAAATATTCATATCTTGGAGTTGGAGTATTCAAATAAAAAGCGATTTGATTCTTAAAAATTATACTCCGAAGTGTATAACATATTCAAAAATCAACGCATAACTCCATTTGTATGGGCTGCAATCAATTTTTGAAGTTGGCTATAGATTTGACCTACTTGTTTGACAGATTTGTGTAGTGTAATCAAAACGTCTCCGTCTTAGTGTAGGAGCGTCCAAAAGACAACCAACTTGATTCTGTAGAAACTAGACTTATAGCCTGTTTGGCCAAACTTATTTTTCCCCCAAAGTACTTATTTTTTCTCAAAAATACTTATTTTAAAAAATTGAGCTATTTGATCAAGCTTATGGAAGAAAATAATAGCCTGTTTGGCCAAGCTTCTAAAATCAGCTTATTTTCAGAAATACTTTTTTTAAAAGTGTTTTTCAAAAAAGTACTTTTGGTGAGAAGCATTTTGTGTTTGACCAATACAATTAAAAAATCACTTTTGAGCAACAATTAGTGTTTGACCAAGCTTTTAAAAGTGCTTTTAAGTATATTTTTCTCATAAGTGCTTTTTTCAAAAGCGCTTTTGGAGAGAAGCTACTTTTTTTAGCTTATGAAAAACTGCTTTTTTTTACTCCCTAGAAGCACTTATTTTCTTCCATAAGCTTGGCCAAACACCTTATTTTTTTAAAATAAGCACTTTTGAGGAAAAATAAGCTTGGCCAAACAGGCTATAAATGCTTCTGGGGAGTAAAAAAAACAGTTTTTCATAAGCTAAAAAAAGTAATTTCTCTCTGAAAATACTTTTGAAAAAAGCACTTATGAGAAAAATATACTTAAAAATACTTTTAAAAGTTTGGCCAAACACTAATTGCTGCTCAAAAGTGATTTTTTAATTGTATTCGTCAAACACAAAATGCTTCTTACTAAAAGTATTTTTTTAAAAAACACTTATGAAAATAAACTGATTTTAGAGGCTTGACCAAACATGTTATTTGAAGTATTACAATATATGCAAAAATCAAATTCAAACATTTTTTCACAGATTTATGTTGTCTTACCAAAACATCCCTGTCGGCGGTGGGACCTATTACAATTTCAATTCGGCTAGAGTTTTATTCCGAACCTCACCCTGACCCGACGGGACACACCATTTTTTTTAAAAGTCATACACGTTTTTTTTTCTCTTGTTCAATTTTCCAGAGAGAAACCTAACGAGCCGCCCAAGCCAAAAACGAAGATGGAAGTAGCACAGGGTTCTCCGGCGCCGCAGGTGGTTGTTGTCTATATCCGCGGTAACATAAGTGAGACGGACGAAGAAGTGTGGTATCGAGTTGAATTTCCGATGACGACAAATGGCAATGATAAGTTACCATCATCATCTACTAATACTAATAAGACGAAGAAAAGAAAAAGGAAATGTCATGAGTATCCCGTTGAACATCCTTCTCTGAATGTTTATCCCCTTGGGAAGATGTACAAGTCTAGTCATGGATATGGATATGGTGGAAGATGGGTCGTTATTGATGACGACATCTATTGGATTGGGGGATTCTATACACTGGGGTTTGAAAGAACGCGACGCTGTTGTAAACATTTGTTGAAGCATAACATAAACCATTCTGACCCTACCACTTGGAATAAGGTATCTTCTGACATGAATATTCACCGCATATCCCCTTTCCTCTCCGCCCTTGTTGATGGTAATGGTAAAAGTAGAAAAAAACAGCAGCAACACAAGCTCTGTGTCGTTTCCGGCTCCGAGTACCGCTCCCTCACAGATCCTCCAAACGCAAACACATGGAAACAATGTGGTGAGATCTACAATATCAAAAAAAAAAGTTGGGAGCTAATTGATGCCGATTACAACGATATTTATAGATACAATACTTTCAATGCAATGGCTCAAGATGTTGAGAAGCCAACGGATATTGTATTCTATTCCATGAGCCACGGTTCTATCGTCGTTCTAGACCTAACTAGTAATTCCAAAGGTCCTGAATTAAAACTTGCTGGATTTGATTTGTTGGCGCAGCACTACCTTCCCCCAAAAGGTCTCGTAGATATTGCCGACGTTTCTATGCTACGACTTGTTACCACCAATGAACCCGCTGTGTTGGCCGACGGGACATTCTATTGGTGCACCCATGTTCAGCTACGCTTGTATGGATACGATACTAAGGAAGAAAAATGGCTCCGCTCACCCAGTCTTAAAAATCATTTCCCCAAAATATTTTTCGACGACGAAGCTCCTGACTTCCCCTTCTTGCTCGGCTTGGGAAATGGAAAGTTCGTGTTGGTTCTTGCTATGGGGTCTGGACATTCAATAGTTGCCTTAATCACCGTAGACAAAAGAGTGGACAAAAGAGGAAACTCCTTAAGTGTGTCCGTGGATCGATTTCATCATGTATACTTTGATGATGCTAAGTTTCTTCCCGTCGATGCAAAGGCAATGTGAGTACTCTTCCCATTCCCTTCCCTTATCTATATTTAGTTAAACTCCTTTTTGTTAGGTCTGCTAGTCCCTTTTTGTTGAAAGTCCCAATTTAAGGTACGAAATGTTCTTTTATCCCATGTTTGGTAATGCAACTTTTTATTTTGGGATTGTGGTATACCAAAATTATGTTCTTATTGACTTCGGGAGCCCCAACAACCATAAATCTGATAGCTGCATGATTATTATTATGCATAGAAATGAGGAACCAACTGTTTTTATGTCCTTCCGTGTACCATTTCATAACTGGTTTTCTTGATATGAGTGTTGAAGGTTGAAGAATACCGGGTCAGGTAGCATGCATTGATGTGTCGAATTCTCAATGGAGACCTAATGGTGAGCAGTTTTTATATTTTCATATTTTGTCTCTTATCTTTTTTGAAAATTATAGGATCATGAGGTTATATATGGACAAGATAGGAAATTGTAGTGCATCCAATTTTTTTTTAATCTTTGTATACTAATAAAAACGATGTGATTTTTCATTATGCTGCCATTTTTTTAAATTAGACCAGCGCTCAAGTTGAGGATTTGAAATTTTTTGTTACTCAAAAAAGTTTTGTATTCAGTACTTCGCTCTAGGAGCTCAACTGTGAAAAATAAGGAAAAAGTAAAACATTTATTTGTAGTGCTTTGATAACTTTTTTTTTTCGGTAAAGGGGAATTTTTACTCATTAAACAAACTTAGTTGTCATTATATAGAGAGACTATCCTAGGCAACATAGTGCCTATTCCGTCTCTTTCGTGGTAGGGGTCTCTATGTCCATGGTCTGCGATGTGGAGATGAATGTCATTTTGGGGTGAGTGGTTTTTGTGTATTTATTGAGATTATTTTGTGTGCTATTAAATGTCTCGGTGATTGGTTCATCGATAATATTAGTTAGTCCCGATGTGCTTCTGAATTTTTGGTTCCTAGGTCTTTGTCCTGCGGTGTATGAGGATTTTGCTGGTTTGAGTGGTTAAGCAGACCTTTCAGCAAGAATTTGCTAGCTGTTTATGATGTGTTAGCAATTAATAGAGCATCAGAGGTTAATTTGGGGGAAGTACTAGCATCTATTGTCCTTTGAATAATATTGCTCTATTGGTTGGCCTGTTGGTCCTTTGTTTTTACTTTGTTTTGTGGTGGAACTTATCTGGTATACTATTATCCTTCCTTGATGCGGTCACCACCGGCGCTCTAGTTTCTCCATTGTTTGTTGTCCATCTAATGAATTGTTGAATTTTTTCCTTCTTTGGTGTGGAACAATAGTCCATTGATCAACTTTTTTAATGATTTCCTCCATGTTTTGATTGTTTTTTTTCCTTTTCCGGGTGTTTTCCACCTGTTCTTCTATTGTGTTTGTTTAGCTCAGTTTGTTACGTTGTGTCCTAGTTTTCCACAAGAGGTGTATAACATGTAAAATCCCCTGTAAGTAGTTCTTTGTATATGTCTTCCTTTTTGTACCAAAGTTTTTCGTGGTTCCTCAATAGGGACAAGTATACACAGCCTAGCATATTTCGCTCTCATAGCTGAAGATGTGCAGGCATCAATGCGGATTAATTGTCCTATTTCTCTCCGATCCTATGGAGGATTTTATAGTCATAAAACTCCGTGGGGAGCTCGGGTAATCTAGCCCAGATAGCTGAACAGGTTAAAGATGCTATAGAGGCTACGAAATTTGGCTCCCACTTCCTTACCGTTAGGAATTGGCTTCCCATGAACAAAGGTCCTCCATGTAAGGCTTTGTTGTTGTTGTCTTCTTTGCAGAGTTTAACTAGGTGGTGGTCGGAACCTTAGTCTATTAGGGATAGATTCTCCGTGGGCTTTCAGATTACTGTTAGTTTTTGTTGTAAAAATTGGTATCCCACTCTCCACTCTTCTGCCGAGGATCCAGTTCCTGTATATGCGTTCTTTATCAGTGGAACTTAAGGGGATGAAGTTTTCGGTTCCTAGTGGATTATCTGTTTCATCTGAGGGGTCAACCCCTTGTATGTTCCTTTATACTATCACTTGGTTCCCTGCCTAGTTTGGCTTAGGGATTTCCTTTAATTTATCTAGGAAGGTGATCTTACTAGTACTTGTAGATAGAGGCTGATTGACAGTAGTGTTTTGGGAGACATCTTCTCTTTCTGTGTAGTCTTTTGTTGGTTTCCTTTCATGATTTTTAGTACTTATCATTTTAAGATCCCTATTATCCATCTCATAATCCGTTTGTGGGTATTGTTGTTTGATTATTTGTTCATTATCTGAGTTTGGAGATGTTTGGCTCATTTGGTAATGCTGTTGCTTCAGAATTTGTTTGGTTGAGGCAGTAGAGAAAGTGGCCTTTCTGGGGTGAGGTTCAAGAAGAGAACTAAGTCTAAGAGACTATCTTCTTTAGAGAGAAGGGGGACTCTCTCTCTCTCTCTCTAACCCATGTTTTGGATTTTGGTTATGTGCTTTGGTAGCTTTTACTCCCTTTGTCGCATTTTATGTGGCACTTTTTGCTCTTCAAGAATCAATTTGACTATCTTCTGAACACAATACCAAAAACCAAAAATTCGTGTGGAATTGGTGGTGTTTTTCGAGACTCTTAATGACAATTGTTTTCTAGGTTTTGCTGCTAATAGTCCCTCGTGCACCTGTTGCCATGTTGTTGAATTACATGCATTATTACAAGGACTGACCATAGCTCTTCAGTATCATTTCTCATACTTTGAAATTGCACCTGTTGCCATTGTTGAATTGCATGCCTTATTCAATTCAGGTAGCACAAATGAAGTTGACAAACAATGACTTATACTCGCATCTAATTAATGATTGCAGGTTGTTGATCATCCAACATAGATCGGGAGCAAAACGTTTTTGGCAGATAAGCTAGTGCAACTGGAACTTTTTGAATTCCAATGGAATTTCACTACACAAGTTTTTGATCAAAATGACGGCAAATTGAACACAATCTTTTTGTAATATTAACAATAGTGCTCTCCCTAGCTACTGTAAATACTGTTGTTACTACTGTGACTGCTCCTGCTACTATGCACTCCTTTTGTAATGCTTCTCTTGTGAATATTTAATATGAAGCATTTGTTAGACCTAAACAAAACAAAAAAATGAAATTAGAAATGGAAAATTCTTCTAGTTTGAGTCTCTAGAAGTGAAGAGTGTCGCATAAATTGACGGAGGGAGTAATATGAGACTCGTGACAGGTTGAAGTCCAAAACTTATTTTATGCTTTATACACGTAGATGTCCTTCAATATGGACTTTAAAACTTGTCAGATTATGTCTTATGATAACTTTTAAATTTTAATGTAGTTTTTTTTCATCCTTTTGATCTCCATCTTGTGTGCTTCTTATGAAGGAAAATCATGGCAATGTTAGGCAAGTGTGGGTGCTTAGAAGTTAAAGTTGTCACCATTTCTCTCGAGTCAATTATTATATATCCTTGAGGATATTATATTCAAATTTTATCAATTAATAATATTTATGTACATTTTTCGGAAAAAGTTATGCTCACGGATAGGGTACATGTGCAACACTCGGACCCATAGTCTCTAGACTGAAAATGAGTTAAAAGGGACACATGAGAGTTGAATGAATTAAAAGAGACACATGACCTAGTCAAAATTAATTAAGTAAATTTAGGGCTTAATTATAATTTGTAAAACATTGAGAACAAGCATTAGAATATTTAAAAAATATTTTTTTTCTTTTATATTTCAAACTTCAAACTTTCTATTTTCTCCCTTCTCTTTTTCTTCATTTGCTTCTTTCTTCTTCTTTTTCCTTCTCCCCTTCTTTATCTTCTTTGCCATTTATCTTCTGCGTTTTTGCCCTTTACTTTGTCTCCTTGTCTTTTTTGATTCTTTTTTCTTCTACGTTTTTTTCTCCTTCCTTCTATTCATCTAGAGATTTTCATCTTTTTCGGTGTGTTTTCGTCTTCTTTTACTTCTTTATTCAAGTCTAGTTGTGAAAATTAGTGGAGAATATTGGTGGAAAAAGTTCAAAATAGTGGAGGAACTTTGTTGTTCGTCGAAAAACAACCGAGAATTGTTTAAGCAACCAAGAGATGTTGTTTAAGCAATCAAAAATTTTGTTTAAACAATCAAGAGATGTTTAAGCAATCAAAATATGTTTAAACAATCAAGAGTTGTTTAAGCAATCGAAAAATGTTTAAACAATTGAGAATTGTTTATAAAGATGTTTAAACATCTGCTAGTTGTTTGGAGGGGTAATGACGTGGAGAATGGGGGAAGTTGGGTTGTGGGGGAGGAGGGGATGGGGTTGAGGGGGTGGAGGAGTGGGAGGTTTGCCTAAATAAATTTTTTTTTGGGCTTTTAAGATTGTGTTATTATCTTTTTTGGTAATTAGAGACATTTTATTACCAAGGGAATCAAATTTACAAGCAAAGCAAACCTATAGAGCTAATAAACATCTATCACTACTCCCTCACTACTCTTCAACCATCACTGTGACTTTCTAAGTGTACCAATTCAACATCTCTAGTCTACTAGCTAATTTTACATTACAAATTCCTCTTCCATGAATCTCTTGTACCATTTGTTTATTCAATTCATCAGTAGTCCTCCTCTTCCCGTAGAACACCCTATCGTTCCTTTCTTGCCACACCAAATAAACATCATAAGCTAGCGTCATTCTATATAAATGTGATTTCACAATATTGTCTCATCATCACAATCACATAGAGGGCATGTAGTAGAGTTCGTAACACCCCACTGCACCAACTTATCTCTTGTATATATTCTCCCATGTGCTACCAGGACAAGATTGCGTTATTATCACTAATTAAAAAAGTGCCTCTTTTACCACATTCTTAACACTTGTGTCCCATATTCTTTATTTTCACTCTTAAAAGTTTCTTTTAATTCTACCTCCCAAAAGAATACAAGGTGTGAACTATACAAACATCGGTACCCTTTCCTACTCGTTTATCCTTTGGAGAGAGATGCTTACAACTTACTACGACAGTGTACGCAGACCTTACCCCTACCTTTGTGGGGGTAGACAAGCTGTTTTAGGTATCCCCTCGGCTTTATATACAGATAAATTATAAAGCAAAAATATCAGAACAAATTTTGTATGCAACCTATATGTTGCTCTTCACTTATTCATCTGCATGAAATCCGTTCAGTTTCCTTTCATGACTTTAACATATTTCTTTGTCTTGTCAAATCCATGGATCATAACTTTGTCAATCTACTGCTAACATTGGAACATTTTCCAGCATCATAAGAAGAGCGGCGTAAAAAGCTGGATGCAGGAGCTGGAATGCCAAGATAGAAAGTGAATTTGGGAGAGATGAAATGAATGATATTGTCTTGTTCTAATTTTATCTTGTTGTAACATTAATTTGTACATCGTAACATTTAGCCTCCTACCATTAATAAAGAATGTACTTTTGCCCTCCACTTCAAATCACCAATTGCCTTTGCGCGTTGTTTTTATATATTACAGCCTGCAACAAGCGTTTTAGAAAACATTTTGTATTTCTTTCCTATGAAATTATTTCACACACTATAATGTTAAATAAGTATTATATCACTCACTGTACCTGAAATAACTCCTTAAATTCACTCTAATATTCCAAAGCAAAACTTGTCTTGCCATGAATCGCGACTGAATGGTGTCATAACTTTGGAATAAATTGTTCACAAGTTCAAATGGATGGGACTTGGGAGTGATCTTGCCTGTCACACGTTATGTTAGATTGTCAGGACTTCCAGTACAAATGTATCACAACTTCAATACAAACAAATCCTGAGATTATTAAGATATGTCGATGTTGTTAAAAAGTAACTTACGAGTTGGGTCTAAGGTGATGCTGCACTATGCGGGATGGCAGTATGTCGCAAGGGCTATGCCATAAGACAACCATAAGCATATTATGGTAAAGACACATAACAAAGGCCAAGAACTTAAGGAGTCGGCCTGTGACGCTGCGTGCCCCGAGCGGACCACACCAATGTCAACCGTGTAGGAACGCGGACGTTGATCTTCATAGGGAGAATTTGACGAAAAGGCAATGAGGGAGACAAGGACCATGTAAGGATTCAGAGGCAATAAGATTAAAATTTCAGCACAAGTTACAATTACCGCAGTTTTATTACTCGAAATCCTTAATCAAGCAAAATAATCAAGTAGCATATATTGTTGAAAAAAAATAATTAAAACCCAATTTCAACTTAGGTTGTCAAGAGTTATATACACCCAAACTCCAAAGCAGTTCCACTTCACTTGACAGCCAAGAAATCTCCCGCCAAGAGTAACGGCTCTTTTCTTGAAAACAAATAAGTTTCCATATATTGTTTACTTGGGGATTAAGCGTAGGTACTGTTATGTCTCTATAAGCGACTGTTGTCTTAAATTCTCTCTCTCTCTCTCTCTCTCTTGTGTAATAACATCTTTACAGCCAACAGAAAATTCATCAAACACCTTATGGAGAATCTGAACAAAGGAATGCGCTTTCGTCCGACTGATGCAGAGGGACTCGATTTTTTGTTGAGATTTATTGCTCGACAGGTGATGAATGATTCTGGTTTCATCACCACCAATGTTGATACTTATGGAAAACAACAACCCTGGGAGGTATACACTCAAGGAGTTCCCTGTTGTACTGACGACAAAGACTGCACTGATCAGTATCGTTTCTTCATCACCAAACTCAAGAAGAAGAAATCCACGTCCAGGTATAGTCGTGATGTGGGAAGCAACGGGACTTGGAGACAACAAGACAAGGGAAAGCCCGTGCGAAAGGACGGAGTTGGACCTCTGCTTGGCTTCAGGAAGAGCATGTCGTACGTCAATAAGGGATATGATCGGAAAAAAAATGGGAATTGGCTGATGAAGGAGTACGAGCTATCTAGCGCTATTCTTGAGAAATTCGACGATGATCGCAGACATTATGTGCTGTGTGCCCTCAAGAAGAGGAATTCCAAAGCCGAATCGGCGTTGAATGATGTTCCTGAGGAAACTGGGAGTAACTATTTGGGCAGGAATTTGGAACACGAAACCCCTGCTTTCTTGAAATTTCAAGAATCTGAACATGAGGCGGCTGTGGAGTCGACAACTAGTGTTTCTAATTTGTGCAGGAATTTGGAATATGAAATCCCATCTTTCTTGAAATTTCAAGAATCGGCTGTGGAATTGACTAGTACTAGCAGTAATTTGGAACGCGAAACCCCTGTTGCCTTGAAATTTAAAGAATCGGCTGTGGAATCAACTTGTTCTACTAGTTATGATGCAGGGGACTATAATGTGCAGAGCAATTCAGTACCTGGATTGGATGCTCTTCAGTTGCATCAACAGATCAATACGGACTTGGAAATAGTAGGTGGGATGTTCCATGATATGCACAAAGACGAGGACCTGAATTTCGTCGCTGAGCCATTACTAGCGCCTTATACTATTGAAGCCACGTCCATGTTTAGTTCTGATCATGAATATTTACCTGAACTGGATTCATGGGATATACTGCTGGATGCAGATGACATATATCAGATATTACATGGAGAACCTGAGGTGCTGCAAATGGATCAGGCTCAACAACACGCGGAACCAGTTAATTTTTCTAGTCTAGGAAGCATTTCAGATTCATTCTGTAATTGTTAGATTGTTCAGCAAGCTGTATAAATCATTTCTAGGATATGATTGATCATGTATTAAGTCTTTGAGTTGCTTCTTCATTAAATTTCTCTTCTTTTATATATGTTATGTTATAGTATTAGTTTAACTGGTTATGCCTTTAGTCGGAACTCGGAAGTGAGTAAGCCCAGCAATACCAATGTATGAGAGCGAGCAAGGCTTAATTGCGAAAATATCAGTGCCTTGCTTTGGGCTGTCTGATACTAGGGACATTGATTTTACACCATTGTAACTGATGGTTCTCCATTTTGCAGAGATGTTTTTACTTCTTAAGTTATTTGTTGTTTATTTTATTCCTATTTTAAACAGATACCATCGACCTTATTTTCCCTGGTCAAATGGAGACTCTGCTACAGATGAACCTCATGCTTCTCGTACAAGACAGATCCTCTACCCTCAAATCAAACATCTTTTTGGCCCTGACCCTTTTGCTTTTCTCAAGGTATGAATTTGTTGTGTTATTGGTTTTGCTTTGTGGGTTGTCTTAGATATGGGATAATGTTAGGGTGGGGGATTGGGGGTTAAAAATTGAATCTTTATAGTGGTTTGGGGGTGGTGGTGAGGGGTTAAAGATTGAATCTTTGTAGAATTCTTGGTTTTGGGGTAATGTTGGTGGTGGTTAAAGATTGAATCTTTATAGAATTCTTGGTTTTGGGATAATGTTGGTGGTGATGGTGGTTAAAGATTGAATCTTTAGTAGTGTTCTTCGTTTTGGGATCATGTTGGTGGTGGTGTAGAGCACACATCCGTTATCGTTATCTGTGGCTTAGCTGGAGGTTTTACCTGCCGTTTCCAGCGAACCGTCGCGCCCGGTGCAAGTTAGCATAAGCTTAACATGAGCCGAGAGAAAGGGCATCAATTGGCATATCCTGTTGATTCTGCAGCTGCAACAATAATGCTTGTACTGCTTTTTAAGAAAGAAAAAACAAAAGAAGGCACAGGTTGTGCACCATTCGCTTTTTTGTTCATTTTTCATTTTTGGCAGGGGACGGGGGTGAATCTTATTTGTTCTCTTGGGTTTACTGCAGTCATGAAACTGTACCTAAAATTGTTCATCCATTCTTGAACAATTTGAGGCAGGTACAGGTTGAAATTCTACGAGTACTTAGTTGGTACCTGGTTTTCAGTGGGAGTTTGTGTTGGACCATTGTACCAGACTACTAGTATACCAGTCCAATAGTTTACTTATGGTCTGATCAAGCTCGGTAGTTATGTATGCAAAGAGTCAAATTCTATGATCGCTACAGCTTTCCTGAAATATCCGGTCTGTATAAGGAAGAGAACCATTCTCCATTAAGGGGTTTTGTATTGTTTTAGCACTTCTTTTCACCCACCATGTACAACTTGCCTGAAATATGTTGTGTCTGTAGCCCATGTAGTTTACCTTTATGTTATGAATTAAAATTCATTAGTCCTGTTGTATATATTAACACGTAACTGATCTATCCATGTAGAGCAGTTCCGTTTGTTCTCAAATCATTTTTCATACTCAAAACTTTCCGATCTTCTCAGTTAACAGCAAGACCTATGCTTTTTGTACAATATAGAAATGTTATTATTTTTGTCGTGATCTAAGATCAAGGCACTGTATATAATATCATTTGGAGTGTGACAATAGATTTACACTGGGGGTGAGAGAAGAGGGTAATCTGTTTGTTTTCCCTCAAGCATTTCTGGCAGAAAGTAGGTTGCGAACACCTCAACAGAATGATGATGATGTTAGATACTAGTTGGAAACATTGACGGAGTTGTGTGATAAAATTAGATGTGCAAGCCATGAGGTATGTGTAATTTCAGTTGTCTCTTTCAAATTAGATTAAGCTGAAATGGATGTTTATCATAGTGGACAGCAAACCTTCTCTTGTAAAATGTGTTAAAACTTCCTCCCTCGGAGTGTTATACTAGAACGGAAGCCTTTCATAGTAGTCGGTTTGAATTGAATTCTCCTAAGAAACTTGGTAAAGTTAAAACTTCTAATTGGGAGCAAGTGTGCATGATTTTAATCGGACCCTATGCTGAGGAATGGAAGTGTAAGCATTCACCTTTTCCCGACTCTATTTCTTACATAGATTTTCTAAAAGTTAATATTGAATTTGCAGGTATTTTTAAGTGCTATGTAACGTCCTTAGCCCTGTGGATCTGATCCCAGAAGGTAATGGTTGAATTTTCGCTCTGATAATGTCCATCATGTTGTTCAGTTTATGACTTTTTGAAGGGATTTTGGGTATTATAGGTTTACTGGATACTCTGATTATCATGTTCATCTGTTTCCTGCAATTTGCTTCTCTGTATAGATCAGTTCTTCTGTTTCGCTATCGAGGTTCTTAAACACTTGCATCACACGACAACTGCAAAAAAATGAAGAAGAGACAAATCATGCCAGAGATGACACAAACATTTTCTTATTTTGTTTATTTTACCCATTCCATCGGTGTTTAAGGGATGTTTGCTGGAAAATCTGTACTTCTACATGATTTAGCTGGTGTACTTGTACAATTGCAATTTGCAAACATTCCTCCTTATAGAGTTACAGTCAATGACACTGAGCTATCAGAAATCGTATTTCTGGCATTCATGCAAGCTTCTCCCCCGTCTCCTTATTTCTTTTTCGTTTTCCTTTCGATCATAAATCATTTGTTGCTTCTGTTTTTGCTTCCTCAACAGGATATGTTATATCACATCTAGGATTATCTACACCATCATCATAAGTGTGAAAGGAGAAGGTATGGAGAATAACTTGTGTATTATTCAATTATGTAAGATGTTTATATACATATACAATGAGCTAATTAAGGAAACTAAATAAGGAAAGGATCACAAGATATTCTATCATATCCCTACATATCTGCTAAGCTACGTACACTACACCTAAACATGTCTATATTCATTCTGTAACACTCCCCCTCAAGTTGGAGCATAGATATTAATCATGCCCAACTACTCAACTCGAGTGCCATGTAATGCTTTTGTGAACAAATCAGCTAGCTCTCCCGTCTTCACGTACCCGGTGGAAATCAAATTCTCCTGAATCTTCTCACGTATAAAATGGCAGTCAACTTCAATATGTTTTGTTCTTTCATGATACACTGGATTTGAGGCAATATAAAGCGCAACTTGATTATCACACCAGAGTTTTGATGGAGTAGGATACTTCAGCCCAATCAGTCAAAAGATGATGTATCCACATAATCTCACATGTAGACTGTGACATAGCTCTGTATTCTGATTCTGCACTGGATCGAGATACAACATTTTGCTTCTTACTCCTCCATGATACTAGGTTTCCTCCAACAAACACACAATAGCATGTAGTAGATCTTCTATTAATTTTGGATCCAGCCCAATCAGCATCTGCAAAACACTCAACACGACTATGACCGTGATGGCTATACAATATGCCAAGTCCAGGAGCTCCTTTCAAGTAACATAGAATCTGTTCTAAAGCTTCCCAATGCTTGATTGTAGGTGAGGACATAAACTGACTAACAACACTTACAACAAAGGCAATATCTGGACGAGTCACGGTAAGGTAGTTTAGCTTCCCAACTAACCTTCTATATCTCTCAGGATCATCCAAAGGATCGCCATCATCTTTCACAAGATGCACATTGGGAATCATTGGAGTACTGCAGGGTTTGGCTGCCAACTTTCCAGTGTCTGCAAGTAGATCAAGAATATACTTTCTCTGAGACAGAAAAATTCCCTTCTTGTTTCTAATAACTTCCACTCCCAAAAAGTATTTCAATTGACCCAAATCCTTTGTATGAAACCTAGTATGCAGGAAAGACTTGAGGGAAGAGATCCCTGCATAATCACTTCCTGTGATGACAATGTCATCAACATATACAACAAGGAGGATAGTACCAGCTATTGATTTCTGATAGAAGACTGAGTGATCACATTTACTCATTTTCAGCCCAAAATCCCTAACTACCTCACTGAACTTGCCAAACCAGGCCCGTGGACTCTGCTTCAAGCCATATAAAAATTTATCCAAATGACAAACTTTCCCATACTCCCCTTGAGCAACAAAACCAGGTGGTTGCTCCATATACACTCCCTCCTGAAGATCGCCATGAAGAAACGCATTCTTGATATCCAACTGATGTAAAGGCCAATTCTCGGAAGCAACTAGAGAAATAAACAAGCGTACAGAAGTGAGTTTGGTCACTGGGGAGAAAGTGTCTGAATAATCTACCCCATACGTCTGAGCATAGCCTTTAGCCACAAGTCTGGCCTTAAGTCTTGCTAATGAACCATCTGGATTAACTTTAACTGTGAAGACCCACTTACATCCTACTGCTTTCTTTCCTTTGGGTAAATCCACCAAATCCCACGTATGGTTTTCCTCTAAGGCATGTATTTCATCAAGCATTGCATCAGACCAACCAGGATGGTTTAGAGCCTCCTTCACTGTTTTGGGTACAGAGATGGAGTCTAGAGAAGCAATCAGAGATCTAGACGTAGAGGATAAGCGATCATAGGAAACAAAATTGGCAATGGAATATATGGACTTGCAATTACGTGTACCTTTGCGAAGAGCAATAGGAAGGTCAAGATTTTCTGGAGGATCAGCTGGAAGAGGATCAGATAAAACTGGTGCAGGACACGTATCTTTCTTCCTTGAGTAAACTTGAACAATTGGCGATCTTGCAGACACAGATGCAGGAGGTGCTGAAGGCACAATAATTGATCGGTGCTCAATAGGAGAACTGGGAGACAAAGGAACAACATCGTCTGATTGTTCTATCAAAGCACGTGTAACATGATAGACTAGCTACTCATCTTCCTCTTCTTGACTCGAAGAAATAGGAGGTGCATAGAAAAATGGTGTAGTCTCTGAAAATACCACATCAGTTGACACCAAATACTTGCCAAGATCAGTAGAATAACATCGATATCCTTTCTGAAGACGAGAATAACCCAGAAAAACACATTTCAAAGCTTTAGGATCTAACTTGGTAACAGACGGTCAGACATCTCGAACATAGCATATGCTTCCAAACACCTTAGGTTCCACCGGAAAGAGTGACTTGTTTGGAAAAAGAACACTATAAGGCACATTACCGTCCAACACAGAAGATGGCATTCTGTTAATTAGAAAACAAGCAGTAGAGACTGCATCAGCCCAAAATTGTTTAGGAACCTTCATTTGAAACAAAAGTGCCCGAGCTGTCTCAAGTAGATGCCTATTCTTCCGCTCAGCAACTCCATTTTGAGAAGGTGTATCAACACATGACGACTGATGGAGAATACCATGTTGTCTCATGTATGACTGAAACAATTCTGACATGTATTCTTTTGCATTATCACTCCTTAGAATACGCACCGAAGCATTGAATTAAGTTTTGACTTCAACACAAAAAGCACAAAAGTGAGCAAACACTTCAGAGCGACTTTTCATAAAATAAATCCAAGTCATCCGAGAGAAATCATCCACAAAAGTGACAAAGTACTTATTTCCAGTTTTGAAAACGACAGGACATGGTCCCCAAACATCAGAATGAATTAGCTCAAAAGCTGACTCAACCCGTTTATTAACCCTCGGACCTAACTTGCTGCGATGATGTTTTGCAAATTGGCATGATTCACAGTCCAAAGAAGGGACATTTTGAAACTGGGGACAAAGCTTCTTTAACAGAGGTAAAGAAGGATGCCCCAATCGACAATGTGCTTCAAATAGAGACATGACACTTGAGCAGGCAACAAATCGAGGCTCAAATTCATCAAGGATATATAGATCACCAATTACACGTCCTTTACCAATAACCTTATGTGTTGCAAGATCACGGAACAAACAATGATTAGGAAAGAAAGAAATATAACAATTAAGATCTCTAGTAAGTTTACTCACAGAAATCAGATTAAAGGCTAACTTTGGTAGATTCAACACAGATGACAAGGTAATAGAGGAAGTAGCTTTGATGGTCCCGGATCCCACAATATTACATCTTGACCCATCAGCTACTGTTCCCTGAGAGGGTGCTTTGTGTGATTGAAAGGTAGAAAATAGATTAGGATTACCCGTTATGTGATCTGTAGCACCTGAATCAATCACCCAGTTGTTCAAAGAGGAGACAAGACATGCTTTTCTTGAATCGGCAAGGGTAGTAACTGAAGTCAATTCTTTAAGAGATTCTCGATACTGAGAGAACTCTGTAAACTCATCCGCCGAAACCAAAATCGTCTTGCCCTTCAGATTTGTAGCCATATTTCCTTCTGTCTAATTATTTGAGTTATACTTTCCAACTCAAATATCCAAAATATAGGAGACGCCAGCAAACACAATAAAACAGCAAATACACTCCAATATCGATAAGGTTCTTTAAAATCACCAATACAATGAACAACCTTAAGATACACCAAAGATACCAGCAGCCAAACTCAACCCCAAAAATATTAAGAATCCAAATATACTAGCAGCCAACAAAGACCAAATTGCAAAATAAATATAGCACCCGGAGTCAATACCAAATTGCAATCAAAACAACTATGAGAGTGAACAAATGAACCAGGATGAAGAACAAGTATCCACTAATATTAATAGGGTATAAGCCGAAATCAACAGTCGCAGAAGCAGAACAAAAATCAGATCCGAAATCAGAAACTACAGGGAAAAAACATGAACCTGACGTGAGAAAATTTCTTAAAATAGTGTTTCAACACCAGGAACAACTTGGGGTATGCCGTAAATAACAATCCGAAGCCAGCACTGTAATTCCCGACCAATTCTGCCCGTGCACGCTCCTCCATGCGCCGGCGCGTGATGTTCCGGCGAGAAGTGTAAGTGGCGCGTGACGGCCACTCGATTCACTCTCAGTTGCCGGCGAGGACTTTTTCGACCGTAAATGATGATCCGCCTCCTCCTATGGTGGCGGTGACGCAAACTGATAACTTAAAAGTTATCGATTGAAAATTCCGTCGATCTTTTCGTGAGACAGTAGAAGACAATAACTTGTCTATCGAAACAGAGCCAAAACAGTACCGAAGAGCCTACGCTCTGATACCATGTGAAAGGAGAAGGTATGGAGAATAACTTGTGTATTATTCAATTATGTAAGATGTTTATATACATATACAATGAGCTAATTAAGGAAACTAAATAAGGAAAGGATCACAAGATATTCTATCATATCCCTACATATCTGCTAAGCTACGTACACTACACCTAAACATGTCTATATTCATTTTGTAACAATAAGAGAATAGAAGTGATTCAGATATTAGTAATTGGAATATTTTCTATTTCGAGCCAAATAATTGTGCAAAAACGTTTGTTGGTATTGTTATTTTCTCAATAACGTCCTGCTCTCATACATAGGTATTGTTGGGTTAATTCACTTCTGACTAAAGGGTCATCAGCTAAACTAATACTATAACAGAACATACAATAGAAGTAGAGAACTTTAATGAAGATGCAACTCAAAGGAAAGCAGGCTTTTATCCCTCAATGTCCAAAGGTGCATCGAAAAGCATCACCATGGGGGCTGACATTATCTAAGACAGCAGTTTATCACTTGATTGATTATTCAAAATAGGCGAGTTACAGTAGATAGATTATCGAGATGGGGGGTTTGAGTTGCCAAACATAATGTACTTTGTGACTCAGGAGAAGAGCACCAGCTCACCTCTTCTTTGACTGCAGATACTTTAGCCACATCTGGAATGCATTATCACAATGCTTAGGTGTTACAAGACAGTCTACCTGTTGGAATACTAAAGTTACATGGCTGGCCCAAAAAGAGTAAAGAGTATTAAGATCTAAACCTGAAGTTCTAAGGTTCCTATATAATGCACCAGTATATCATGTATAGCTTAAACGAAATACTAGGCGATTCCAAGAAATCCAGCGAGCAAGTGCAGACAGATTGAAAGAGATAGTAGTTCAACTACATATCAGAGGGCATCAGCAAGTGAAGTGATGCACTGTTCAATCATTGATGAACTGTTCTATAAGCTCAGAGAAAGAGAGAGAGAAACTTGTACAAGAAGATATTTTGGAAGAAAAATTATTATTGATCTTCCTAGATGATGTGTAATAGAAATCTGAAGGTGACATATCTGGTTTACATAAGGTTCTGAAAGCTACTGATATATCTTAATAACAGAATTCATAAATTGCCACTTCATTAAACACTAGAACAGTTAGTACTGTTTGAAGTTTATGTTAGACTAGAATGGAAGCCTTTTACAGTACAACGACAACATATTCAGTGTAATCTCATAAGTGGGTTCTAAGAGCCTTTTTATAGTATTCGGCTTGAATTCAATTTTCCTAAGCAACTTGGCGCAGTTAAAACTTCTAATTGGGGTAAGTGTGCATGAATTTAATCGAACACTGTGCTTTAACTAATGCTTAAGACATCCAAGTTCGGACATCTAAGCCAGTTCCGGTCCCGTAAACATTCACCTTTCCGAACACTATTTCTCACACATTGTCTAAATAAAATGTATATAATTTGCAGGTATTTTAAGTGGTATGTAACGTACTTAGCCCGTGGACCTTTGAGAATTGATTTTCATTTCCCTCGTGGAGAAGACATGTCCAGTCTAATAAATTTTAGTCCCTTATCTCTCGGCTCGAAAGGACACCAACGATCGTGTTATCATGTGGGATAGCTGATATATATATATATCGAAAATTTATCATAGTTAATTTTTTTTTCCTCGATACCAAATCAAATCATTATTCACTTTCTTTTTTGATTTACTGATTTAATGCATTTTTTCAATTTTATGTATTCGTTTATCATATGAAGTGCTGATTTCAAACAGCAAACTATAGCGTATAAGATATTACTCAACGAAAATGAAAATCACATCAACAATATCATTTTCTTTTATGTCGATTAGGGACGCTGTTTCTTTTTTTAATAACTAACATGTTTCATTAATCACCAATGAATCATTACAAGTACCATAGTCTAATTTGGACTTCAGCTGGCTATCTCACATTACCTCGACTTTTTCAGATTAAGTTTGGGTTAACTAACAATGATCTGAAACACTTCTTTTACACTATTTCATAAATTCAAGGACTCAATCGTACGGATATGTAAAATATAGGATTTTCAATCCTAGTAGGAAACGGAGCGAAACAGATACTCGATTTAAAGCGAGTAAACAGAATTTTATACTCAATCATAACTACATAGAGAATTGTGTGGAAAGATGTATTTGATGAAAGTCGTATGTACGGCCAGAATTATTTTTGCTGGTGAATAAGTTATATCAGAATTATGATTCTGGGATTGTAAGTTGTATTATACGACTAATTAATAACGAAATTATTTAGTTGATAAACTTTTATTGATAGATGTTTGATTCATTGGCTTAATATAAAACTTGTGTTTGGTTTAAACTAAATAATGAACAATTTTTATTTCTACTATTAACCTTGAGAGAAAAGCTTTGGAAAAGAAAAAATATCTTATTTTATTATTTATCTTGTCGTTATCCCAAATTAATGCCACAATTTTTAATCAATCTCAAGATTGTTAATTTGGAATATTAAAATCCAGTTAACCAAAAAAAAAAAAGGAATATTAAAATTCTATCAAATATGAGATAAAATAATTCTATACAATAATCCATTATAATTTCAAGTTATCCTAAGACTGATAATGATGAGAGTGTAATACTATCAAGTACCAACATTAATAATGAAAGGATTATTTAGTGAATACGGAGTAGATTTTTATGGGTAGATATTTGATTCGTTGGACTAAAAATGGAATAAAGTAGATAAACTGGCATAAACTTTATTTTCAATTTTAACCTTATCTTTGTTTTAAACAAATGGGGAGAAACTTTAGTGAAGGACAAATGTGTCATATTCATTCTTCATCCCCAAACTAATAATTCTGAAATTGTTATTCTACCATCAACGTGGTATAAAAATAATACGATGATTATGATTTACCTAATCTCGAGATTATTAATTCTGAAATTAAAAATCCAACCAAATATGAAATAAATTAATTTCAAATTTAATCGCTCAAACCAAACCAAACGGCCAACAAAAACTACGTGAAAGGAGTAAAAGTTGAGGGGCAAATGTTCAGAAAGGCAAAAGTATGGAGGGGGAAAACAATAATTTGCCTAAAGAACGGAGTCGGAATCGCGAATAGGACGTCGTGTCAATGTCTGTTTTGCCCTCGTCCCCTCGCAAGGTGAAAATGAAGGCTTACTAGGTCAAAATCCAAAGGCACCCAACACAGAGAAGAGCTTTTTCCCCCAAAGAGGTAAACACTCCGATAGAGGGTTGGAATTTCAAAGAATTCATCAATGGCACTCGCTTCTCGCTTACTCTCCAGATCCACTCGCCAGGTACTAATCCATCTAATCTTATCTGAGATTTAATTGCGGATTAAAGTGTTTAATTCTCCTTATTTGTTGTTGTTGTTGTTGTTCTAGATGCTACTTGAACTGAATTTAGTTTGATTTATGTGAGATGTGTAATTGGATTGATGATTGTGTTTACTTATTGGTGTGAGAAATGATGTGTTGTTTTGAGATTCGGATTAGGTACATTTTTAGGTTTCATTGGGATTTGTATTGCGTGCTTGAGATTGACGCATGATTGATTGATTGATTGAATGAATGAATGATCCTGTTTTATACGAAATTTTCTTTCGAAGATTTGTTTGTATTGGACGCCCTAGAGTGTGGCCTAGTGGTCAATGAGGTGGGTTGAGAACCATGAGGTCTCATGTTCAAATTCCAACGACAAAAAAAACATACCTTGTGTAGTCTCACAAAATGGGGTCTAGGGAGGGTAGAGTGTACTAGACCTTATCGTTTAGGTTCACATCCCAACGAATACAAAAAACACTAGGTGATTTATTTTCATCTGTCCTAACCTCGGTGGATAGAATTACCTGGTGGAAGGTATACCATGAAATTGGTCGAGGTGCGCGCAAGCTGGCCTAGACACCATGGTTGTCCCAAAAAAAATAAATTTGTTCTTGTTACTGAATGTCGTTGGTTGGTTTCCAGTTGCCATCATTTTTTGCTTTTGGGAAATAACTTTGGTATGAGATTTCTATGTTTTTTATTCTTCTCCTGTTGTGTTTTTTCTTGGGGGAAGATGCTGTCTGTCAATTATCACTTCAGAGTAGAATTTGACGTTCCTTCCATTGACAACTTATGTTTTTAAATTGAATAGCATGTACATTTCATAGTGGCTATTAGGAGAAAAAAACGTCGCTTCTCTATGTGGTCATTTAACTTTTGAGTTATTTAGACTACACTGTCTTTGCCCCTGTCTTCGAGCTGTTAGGATGTGTCTAGCTCTGAAACAGAATTTTGCTGTAAAATTTGGGGTGTATATGTGGTTTGGATATGCTGGTGTAATATGTACACCTATTAATAAATCTGGTTTTGCAGTTATGTGCTGGTCAGGTTGTTCTTCGACCCGAGCATGCAGTTCCAGTTCGTTCCTTTGCCAAAGAAGCTGCTGCTCCCACTGCACTGAAGGGAGACCGTAAGTATTTCTGGGTATTCTTTACTGATATTTGCTTGATAAAAAAAAATAATCTTTGCTGAAACTTGATGACTGTGTTTCTGTTTGCTGACTTATTTTTTTTTCATTTTGTATTAACCAAAGACGTTGAAACACTCCAAGGCCTTTTGGTCTATGCAAACCACTTTTTGTTTTTCATTTATCTTGTCTGTGTATCAGAAGATCTGGACACTTTAAAGAAATCAGTTTTAATATGTTCTCTGCTTTCTCATTAATTGGTAATTATGTTTGCATTTTGTTTTATGTAACTTCACTATTTTTAACCTACATTTAATAGCATAAACAAGACCAAATAAGGAGGGAAATATGACTGAGGAATACCGTCATATTATGCTTCTGAATAATGCTCTGGGCTCTTAAATTCCTGTTACCTTGGAACTTGTTAAGAATGCCTATGCATGTGTGTACTGTGTATGGACATTTCTGCTCTTATTTTTTGCTTTCTGAGTGAGTACTGCAGCCAACATCATCCTTTTGCTGCATAATTGTCATCTACTTTTCTAGCAAGCATCGTGCTTTTCCTCATTATTAGTTGTATGCGAGCCATTGCATCTGGTGCATCCTTTTTATATCAATAAAGTAGTTATTCTTTATACTCTAGATAGGTGATGCAGACCCAGTTGACATATACTTTACTGTTTAATGTCTCCACAAGAAGGCACAAGATAGTGACATTTATTTTAGGGTGAACTAAGTTGGAGATAACTCACTCATAAGAAAAACTCTGACACTGGTGTTTGCAAGACCAGTGAGAGTTTAAGTTTGGCCTAGTTCACTTGTCTCTCAACTGATAGGGTGTATGCTTTCAGACAACTTTTCTTAAACTTTATTTATGCTTATGTTCTGGTGTTCCGGAGGGGGAGTTACAACTATTTCATAGTGGCACTTCTTTGTTTCGACTAACTTGGGAAATTTTGTGCCAGAAAATCCCAAATAGGTTAGTGTCTAATAAATACTATAATGTTTTTCTTTTAAGGCCTTGATCAAAACTGCCCTCGTAGAGTCTTTTCACTGACCTAATAATTCTATCTGTTTTGGTAATAGTATGTTGGATTTATTCTGGCCATCAAATTGGGCTTGAATTGTTGCATTGTTGTGACACTGACTTTTTGTGTGCATATGAAGAGGTATTGAAGGACATCTTTTATGAGGTTAAGAACAAGCTTGAGACAGCAATTGGGGTCCTACGAAAGGAGAAGATCACCATAGATCCAGAAGATCCTGCTGCTGTATCTGAGTATGCAAAAGTCATGAAGTCTGTTAGACAAAAGTAGGATATCTAACTTTTTGTTATGAAGTTCATTTTTAGTTTGTAAATACCAGCGAAACAGTTCAACACTTGGTGGTTGACCTAAACTCTGATAGCACGTGGTTCAGAATTCAGAAACCTGTAGGATACTAGTACTTCTTGTTCCCTCTACGTATATCCCTTCCCCACCACCCCCGACTCTTGAAGATTCTGCCTCACCTGCAAGTATATTAAACATCCTACTGGGCTGTGCATTTGAAGGTCCAGCTTATCCTAAATTTAGTTCTTGTTACCATACATGTGCCTTTGCCATTACATCAAGATGCTTCCTGGAGGAGGACCATATTTAATCTGTACAATTTAACTATCTATTAATACTGTGAAAACAGGTCCATCCTTATTATTCTGTTTGGCGTCCCAGTAGTTCTTTTACGTTGAACCACTTTATACCTTTAGTTCATTAAGAATCACAGGTTATTTATATATACTTGAAGGTAGTAACCTCTAATTTATTTGCACGACCAAACAGTACATAGTTTTATTTATCGACATGCATGCTGTGTTATTTGATTAATTTCCATAAATTCTTATGATCAATTGTTAATGTTATAACTTTTCCCATGTTTGCAGGGCTAATCTCTTATCAGAGTCTCAAATTATTAAGTTCAACATTGAAGTAGAAACACATGAAATTCCAGATGCCAGGACATATTTGTTGAAACTTAAGGAGATGCGTGTCAAGTATGCATTTTAATGCTTATGTTTTACCTGCTAGTTATAATATTTCATGTGTTATGCGAGTTATCATGCAGCATACTTTTGGTATTTATAAAAATAAGATGGTATGCTTCTTTATCAACAAAAGTAAATAAATTATTAAGGTGGTATGCTTTCAGTTATCTTTCATACAACTGGTTGATTTTCACTGATATCCCTTTGTATCCTGCTATGAATTCTGAAATGTGAACGTGATTCCTAGTGTTGAAATTTTAGTAACTTCAGTAATTGGCTTGATGAGAGAGAGCGGTTATGTGCTTCAATTTCATTAACCTGCTTCTCATCTTGCCCGTAATTATCGCTTTATTGAATAAGTCCTTTTTTCTCTCTTGTTTCATGCCTCATAGACAGGCATTCTATTTGTCCTCACTCCCTTTTCTTTTTTCATCTATTATTTGGGCAGGAGGGGCCTTATCGATGCTCAAGGTATAGAGGATATGCAGATGGCAGCATTGGATAAAGTTGAGAAAGAAATCAAAAAGCCACTAATGAGGAACGACAAAAAGGGAATAGCTCTTCTTACAGCTGAGTTCGATAAGATCAACCAGAAGTAAGCTTCCTTCTGCAGACTTTAATTGATTCTATTTGCAAGTGCTCCAATTTTGATTGTCTACAAACTTTCGAGGAGCTGATGCCTGTTGGTCGCTTGTTATGTAAATGATTGAAATCAGCATCCTAACAATTTTACTCAGCAATTTGTTGACTTGATTTATTTGAGTTGTATTTTCACTATTTTGGCTTTGCCCTGACCAAAATCTGTGGCCAACATCCATGTTGTAGTATGAGCCATTGCGATTAGATGATATATGATTCGGAGTTATGTAGGTAATTGATCATCATTATTGTTTTTTTGAATGCTTTAGACTTGGCATTCGTAAAGAAGATCTGCCCAAATACGAAGAACAGTTAGAGCTGAAGATTGCAAAGGCACAGTTGGAAGAACTGAAAAAGGATGCTCTTGAAGCAATGGAAACTCAGAAGAAGAGGTAATATAGGCTTTGCTTGCTCATTCTCTTACCCCCACATGGATGTCGGGTTGTTTGTCTTTCTGCAGATTTTGAATTTGAATCCTCTGTACTTGCAGGGAGGAGTTCAAGGATGAGGAGATGCCCAGTGTGAAGTCTCTGGACATCAGAAACTTCATTTAAAAAATAAAATTTGCTTCAAGACTTATTTTCCTTTTGCACCTTGTTGATCTCCTGCTACCCTTGAACATAAATTTTACTATCCCTAAAAAGTGTAGTTGTACCAGACATCCAAGAGGCTGCCTTCTGAATAATAAGAGGTCTGACCAAGAAATTAGCTTTCCATATGATTTTGGGGCCTGAGCATCTTTCTCTCTGCCCCGTATTTGCAACTGATCTTGGTCAGTTGTTTTTTGCACTCTGTACTTGATTTTGATGAAAGAGAACTAAGATGCGTGATTGTATCAAATATTTCAATTTCGATGCTTTTGTGATGGCTTTACTGATCTTGAGCTCATTGTCATTGCTGGAATCGTTTTCCGCTGCAACAGTTTGGCTGTGTTCTGGCAATTGAAATTTGTGCGGATTGAATGTCAACTTAGTTAAGGGTTCAATGTGTTATGCAGCTAATTTTTTCGAGTACATGAGAATCCTACAAAGTGCTGATGCTCACCGACTAACATGAGAATCGGAGGCTAATATTATCACCTATGCAGATTTTCGTCCTGTAGGCACAAACAATAATGACATGACTTTGTCTTGAACCAATTGCTATTATGTAACCTTAGCTCAGTTAATCCTAGTTTTGTTAGCCTCGTTTGGAATTAACATGAAGCAGAACGAAAACTACTATGTAAGCAACCCAAACTTCATCCCGCAGAGCATCTTCAAGAAAATTTGTGCCAGCATGGTATCACACAGAAAAAATCAATTATAGACACTAATACAACGGGCCAATTTGCAAACATATATCACCTTTTCACAAGATTCATACTTAAACAATCCATTGCTCTATTTACCTACATGAACTATCACTCTATTTATATTAAAACATGCATCAATGTTGAGTTGGCCTACACTCTAGTTGTTGATGGGGAACTGAGCATCGAAGTGTCCTTTAATACAAAGAGAGTGACCAGCTTAGGTAGGTAAAAGGAACAATGGATAGTTGAAGTATGAAATTCACGAAAATGTGATAGTTAAATGAGGGAGCTTAAGGAAACTTCAAGAGTTTAACTCTTAAATGTCTTTTGCTAGCTACTCAAACTTCATAATTGAAGCTAAGACCAGACAAATTGGTTATATACTCAGCTCCATCATGTATCTTTGTCCAAATTTTGTATTTTGATTGTTGTTTGGTCTTAGTATCTAGTATCTTTACTAAGATACTAAGACCAAATTACTTTTATTTTTCTAACCTTACGTCAGTCAATCCTGGTCTTGTTAGCCTAGTTGGGAATAAAAATGAAGCAGAAACAGGAATATGTTGCACAGAAAGAATATACAAAGTTTAACAAACTCTAACAACATCCAATTGTTACCAAAAATTCCTCTAACATAAAGAGAGAAAGCATATATATAGATTTAAAAAAAAACTATACTAAAACATTAAACTATGTGTTAATTCATTACTCTAGACTATCTCCATTGCGGGCTTCACTCGTGGCTTGAATTCTGCATCATCATCCACACACTTCTTTCGATCCCGAGTATGATGGCCAATTGGAACAGGACATTGAAAATACCCCTTCTTTCGGAGAAATAAATAATGACTGAATGATTAGCAAATCCGATACCAAACCCAACAAGGATACGACCAGAGATGAGCATGCTATTGTGGATGGCAGCAGCGCAGAGACCGGTGCCAAGCAAGAAGAAGAGACCTCCAAGGAACATGGTTGCTTTCCTGCCGTACATCTTACTAACTTCAGAAGCGGCAATGGAGGCTACAAGGGAAGCCACGTAGAGAGGAGAGGTGAAAGCGCTGAGGCGGTATTGGTTGGTGGAGGTGTTGAGGGTCTGTTTGTGGTAAACAGGCATGAAGAAGCGTTTGAGAAAAGAATCCATACAAGTAACTCCGCCAGAAATTCCAATGTCGTAACCAAAGATCAACCCTCCCATGGCTGCCATGATACAAGTAATCGCCACGTACCATGTTAGCTTCCCTGGGTAGTTGCCGCCGATAAAGTTCCCACCAGCCATGATCAATCAAATCAAATATCACAACAACAAAAAAAAGAAGAAGATTTATTTGAGATCAAGTGTTTAAGAGATTGTGTTGAAGGGCGAAGGGTATATATAGATGTCTAAAACCCATACTGAACTGGTTTATAATTGGTTACATTACACTTCTAATTTGTGTAGGACTATACTTCTTTCTATTCATGTCGTAATGGGGTAAACTATTATCTACATTGTGTAGGATTAAGAATTGGCCGTTTTGCCAAATAATTTCCAATAATTACAATTTTTTATTTTTAAGTGTTTTGACTATTAATTTGTTACTCCCTCCATCCAATAATACTTGTTCATGTTACTAAAAATAGATGTCCAACAATACTTGTCCAAGAAAACAAATGAATAATTTACCCATTTCGACCAATTTTACCCTTAGTTATTAATTATAGTCATTACACAATACACTTTTCAAAGCATTGAATTAATTAGGTTCAAAGGGTAAAATACTAAAATTATCCATATTATTTACTGTTTCTTAACATGTGTGTCAAGTCAATAGTGGATAACTATTGTTGGAGAGAGGGAGTTGTGTTTTTATTTCTTACTAGTCTATGGGAACGTGCGTTGCACGTTTATCCCTTATATTTGTATAAAATTTATTTTTCAAATAATATATTTTAAATGATCCATAAATTTTACGAACTATCTTTGAGCTAAAAAAAGATAATTCGAAACATATAATTATAAAAAATAAAACTTATAATTTCCTAATTATTAGAAACATAATTAAATGACTATTTTGTTAAGTGTGACCACTATTTTAAAAGGGTAAAAAGGTGAACGGCATTTAGCTATGGGGCTTCGTACTTTGAATATTTAGCAATAACATAATTTAAAAATTTTCAATTCAAAATATTTTTTTTCTCTTATTCTATGTGTCTAGTCAAACGTCTTCACATAAATTGAAACGGAAGAAATAAAGTATATGTCTAGTCACAATAAATTAAAACAACTTAAAGTATGTTGTGTTTCTATATTTTCCTTTTTGTTTCACTTATACAGCTTTTTAATTTTTTTGGAAAATCCAAACATACCGAAGTAGGGTAAAAAATGTACAATTCTTTAATATCATTTAGGTTTAGAATTCTCCTAACAAATTGCCTAGGAGACGATAGTAAGAAAAGAACCCCAGCAATTAATGTCACCTTAATATTGGGCTTCTTTTAAGAAAGATTATTATATGATACAAAGGTAAAAGAAGACCCAAAGTTTAATATTAAGTGAAAGCTACGAAAAGAACAGAAGAAGCTTTGTGCCACAACATGCTAAGAAGGTAGAGAAACACAATTTTGTATTCAAATATGTGGTACAACATTATATTATCATTTATATAATAATTCTACTAAATAGGAAATAGACTTCAATAGAGACAAACATCATCTGCATTGACCACAAGTATGATTGTATCATTTATCAACTTTTCTATGTCACATTGCACAAATTTGGAAGACTGATTCTATCCGAGAATAAATACATCTGCTGCTAGTTAGAAAACTTATAAATAGATCAAATAAAATTTATGATAAAATTTTTAATTAACAAAAATATAAAGAAATAAAAATTATATCAAGCTTACAATTATAAAGATAACCGAAGTATTATATCTTAAAAATATTTGCGGCAATAATTATGGGCTCTTAAGTCCCATTTTTTTGGTTTTTCACACAGTATCCGATATCCGCATTGAAGCTCAACTAAATCTGAATTCGAACCCCTAATTTTTATCATAGAAGTTTTGTATGTATGATTCAAAATAGAAAAAAAATTAAAAATGAAGATTTCAAAACCGAATGGAGCTCAAAGTGCTCTTTTCTTTTTTACCTAATATATATACTATAATTAAAGATGAGCATGCTATTGTGGACGGCAACAGCGCAGAGGCCGGTGCCAAGCAAGAAGAAGAGACCTCCAAGGAACATGGTCACTTTTCTGCGGTGTTTCTTACTAACTTCAGAAGCGGCAATGGAGGCTACAAGGGAAGCCACGTAAAGAGGAGAGGTGAAAGCGCTGAGGCGGTATTGGTTGGTGGAGGTGTTGATGGCCTGTTTGTGGTAAACAGGCACGAAGAAGAAGCGTTTGAGAAAAGAATCCATACAAGTAACTCCGCCAGAAATTCCAATGTCGTAACCAAAGATCAACCCTCCCATGGCTGCCATGATACAAGTAATCGCCACGTACCATGTTAGCTTCCCTGGGTAGTTGCCGCCGATAAAGTTCCCACCAGCCATGATCAATCAAATCAAATATCACAAAAAAAAAAAGAAGAAGAAGATTTATTTGAGATCAAGTGTTTAAGAGATTGTGATGAAGGGCGAAGGGTATATATAGATGTCTAAAACCCATACTGAACTGGTTTATAATTGCTTACATTACACTTCTAATTTGTGTAGGACTATTCTTCTTTCTATTCATGTCGTAATGGGGTAAACTATTATCTACATTGGGTAGGATTAGGAATTGGCCGTTTTGCCAAATAATTTCCAATAATTACAATATTTTTTTTTTTTAGTGTTTTGACTATTAATTTATTACTCCATCCGTCCAATAATACTTGTTTATGTTACTAAAAATAGATGTCCAACAATACTTGTGCGGTTTGGAAAACAAATGAATAATTTACCCGACCAATTTTACACTTAATTAGTCATTATAGTCATTACACAATACATTTTTCAAAGCATTGAATTAATTATGTTCAAATGGTAAAATACTAAAATTATCCGTATTATTTACTGTTTCTTAACATGTGTGCCAAGTCAATATTAGACAACTATTATTGGAGAGAGGGAGTAGTGTTTTTATTTATTATTATTTTGTTAGTCTTTTCCCTTTTCAAACAAAAATAAAAAAATAAAGTGAATCTTCTAATTAAATTTTGCGTAACTTATACTGTACATCGTTTGGTTGCGCCATTTTGCATCTTCTTATAAACTAGTGGCATTTTTCCAATGAACTTTAATTTTAACTTTTCACGTGATACATTTAGAATAATAGAATTAAAAGACATTTTAATATATTTTATATATCTTTAGTTTGAGCCTCAAAATTTTAAACTCTTATTTATTTTTTTAAGCTCCAAAACAAATCAAAAAAGGAGCACTAATATAAGAAATCAACTACTACCATTTTATAGATTAAAAAAATTCGGAAAACAACAGCTAAACATATTATTATTTAATTAATAATGATAAAATGTGATGAAATTTTTGAGTAATAAATAAAATGCAAGAACTTTTTAAATTAATTTGTAATCAACAATGTAAATAATTTCTTCTTGGCATTGTGTATCCACTAAAATATATAATTGGCAAATATTAGCCATATTTTAAAAAGTTGGCATGAAATGACTTCTCGGCCAAAATAATTAGCACCATGTAACCCATAACAATTTCCTTAATAATAGTAAAAATATTTTATTTTCCTTAAAAATAAAAATAGTAAAAAATACACTTTCTCTCTCTTTTCTAACTTCCAACCGAAAATTCTCCTTAAAATTCTAAAAATTAGACTAGAGGGCTCATGGAGAAGGTATTTCTTTTTTCTTCTTTTTTTCTTAGTGCCTGCTCATTTTTTATGTTTTTCGTTAAAAATACTTCAAAAAATAATTCAAAAAGTGAGCAGAAAAAGAAAAAATAAATAAAAAAATTACGAAAAATTATGTAGTTGCAACATCTCTTTTTGGATATTTTTCTGCTTATTTTTACTACTCATTCATCTCTTTTTGTTTTCGTGTAAATTGCCAAAATACATTATGTAGTTGCAACTATAATTGTTGTTAACATTATTATGTAAATAAACAAAATATAATTTATGTATACATACTGCAGTTATCATATACACCATATGCAAATTATCATGAATAATTTTTCATGTATACATGTAGCATTTTAATTTTTTTTATTTATGTATTATATAGTTGCAACTACAATTGTTTTTAATATTCTTATGCATACAAACAAAATATAATTTATGTATACGTTACCATATATATCAACTAAATTTACTCATTAATTTTTATGAATAAATTTTGTTTATACATAAATTATATTTTGTTTGTATGAATAAGAATAAAAAGAAAAAGAAAAAGAAGAGACAGATAAAGAAAAGAGAGAAATAGAGAGAGAGAAAGATAAGGATAAAAATATTCATCCTTTAAAATGGAGAGAGAGAGAGAGAGAGAGAGAGAGAGAGAGAGTAGTACGTGAGAGAAAGAAAAGAATAAAAAAAATTAGAAATAAAAGAATATCATCCCTTAAAAAGAGGTGGCTATTTAATGCCAATTGATTAAGGCTTTTTTGGCTATTAAACTGCCAATATTTTGAAAATGTTGTACATTTATGTCAATTCCTCATAAAAGAACAAGAATTCAAAGAAGAAGGCAAGGCCCAAATCCATTTGCAAGTCATAAGTACCGACAAGGCCCAAATCCAAAACAAAATATAGTTAAGAGATTAAATGCATATATATACAATTTAAGACTTTTTATTACATAACATAGATCTACTTTTTAATATTTCTTGAATTAAGTATTTAATTGCATTGCATAGCAGATTTGGGTTAGTTGTGTTTGGGAGGATTGGCTTATTTAGCGATTTTTATTTTTTATTTTTTATTTGCAAATTTGGATAAAGACTTTTGAGGATTATTTTATGGGAGTGGATTGAAGGCAATTTATGTGGGCTGATTTTTAGGTGTTTTAGTAGCATTAAAAGTTAAAACGTTAAGTAAACTTATACAAACTAGGTAAAATCATAAAAACCGTAGGAACATAAAATGGTAAATCAATTCTTCCTTAAATCATGGTAGGAACATATATCCTTGAAAGGGTGTTGATAGTCTTCTCAAAAATATTTGATAAATTTTCTAACCGAAGAAATAATAATATATCTAAAAAATTAACCACTATAATTTATATAACCATTACATGCACAAAAGAAAAAAAATGGTTAATCACATCATTATCTATACACACAAAAAAAAAAAACGTTTTGATTTTTTTAAATAATTTACAAAATATTTCATACATTTATTCAGTTTTCAATGCATTAAGGGGGGCCTTGGAATAACTAGTAAAGTTACTGTCATGTGATCAGGAGGTCACGGGTTCAAGCCTTGAAAACAGCCTCTGACAGAAATGCAAGGTAAGACTGAGTACAATACACCCTTGTGGTGGGGCCCTTCCCCAGACCTTGCGTATAGCGGGAGCTTTAGTGCACCGGACTGTCTTTTTATTCAGTTTTCAATACATTAAGAATAATTTATATAGAATTCATGCACGTATTACTTAGAATTTCACTCACAATTTGTGTATGAAAACTGTGTAAAATCGATATGAAAAATGTATATTCCGCTAAAAATTTATAATTTCACATAAGTTTTGCGTATGAAATATGGTAAATACAAATAGGATTGTTTAATTTTTTTCTATCATTTTATATACAAATATGATTTAGTGTATGAATTGTATATAAAATATGGTAAATGATATGCTCAAGTTTTTCTTTTATATGTATGGAGTGAGTATACAAACTAATTTACTTAATTTTTTAATTACAAAAGTATATACAAACACTTTTAGTATATGAATTATGTATAGAATATGGTAAATTTTATCTATTTTAGATGTGCTTTTATTTTATATCCAAAATTTGTATAAAAATCGGTATGTCTTCGCTTTATGTTATTTTTGCATGTTTATATTTATGAAATTTGTTTATAAATTGGTATTAATCGTGAATGCGAAGTGATTCATTGAATTCGTATCTCATAAAAAAAATCAGAAAAAATCATGGATGAAAATATGAAAATCATGATCGATTATAATTCATAATTCAATTCAGCTGTAGCTACATTGATATTGCTTTCGAAATCTCATATAGAAAACGAAAAAGGGCCTAAAACGCCCTTCATCTATTGAAAATGGTACAAAAATGCCCTCCATCCACCTTTAGGCTCTATAATGCCCTTCACATCCATCTTTGGGTTCCATAATGCCCTTCACATCCATCTTTGGGTTCCATAATGCCCTTCACATCCATCTTTGGGCTCCAAAATGCTCTTTATTATCTCTAATATTAAATTTTTTTAAAAAAGTTTCATTAATGACGTGTCAATTTTCCATTGGTCCCCATTTAACTAATTAGAAAACTCCACCCAAAAACTAATAGACCCGATCCACATTGTTACCTGCTCATTTTTTTAAAAGAAAGTCATGAATCCAAACTTATTATTCAAAAAAAAAAAAAATGAGATTTACCTATATATTTATTTTATTTTTTATTAACTTTATTCACTTGATTAAATTAAGCTTATAAATTTTTTTAAGACATTTTCTTCACAATTCAAGAAAATTATAGGCACCATAGTAATAGATTAATAACAGATTATAAGTTGAAAAATGATGAAATACTTTCTTTCTACTTGTAGGGAAAAAATAAGAGAGAAAAATATTATTATTTTCTTAAAAATAAAAATTTCGAACTAAACCGATACTAGCCAAATTGATGGATATGATTCATATGAATTAAATTTGATTTTAACAATTAAAAAATTAACTAAATTGATTTGATTTTAGTTTTAACCAAGAAAGGACCTAAACCAAATTATGAACACCCCTAATAAAAAATATTGCATGTGAGTTTTAATATTGATTAATTTAAATAATTATATAATTATAATGCATTGCTAAATTAGCAAACTTAATCATTGTTGCAAATATTTTACTTATTTTTATAATTTCTTTTTGTATATTAAACTATGTAATACTTGACAATTATCTTTTAGAACATTATTTTTTTCTTGAAAAGAGTTACTTTGTTCTATTATGTTAAATGTAATACGTATATCTTTATAATTTAACAGTGGAAAGTTGACACGTCATTAATGAAACTTTTTTTTCAATTTAATATTGAGGATGTTAAATAAAAGGCATTTTGGAGCTCAAAGGTGGATGTGAAGGGCATTTTGGAGCCTAAAGGTGGATGGAGGACATTTTTGTACCGTTATAGGTGAAGGGCATTTTAGACCCTTTTCCGTATAGAAAAAGATGAAGAAAAAACATGGGAAGATCTACTTGTTTGCCTTCGTGTTAAATTCAACGTTACCAACGTTCATACAAAAAAGAAAAGGATAAACCATGTTCTCTTTTAGAGAGAGCAATGGTGTTTTAATGGAGGTTTAAATAATGAAAGGAATATTAGGGGTATTTGTAATGTGAATCATGAATGGAATGGGTCTCCATAATAATAGGGAAGATAACTATTTGGAGAAATTTGAGGGATTAGAAATGTGAAAAAGGAACAAATCTACACGACTGTTGTTGTTTGTTTGTTTTTACCTTTTGTTAGGCTTTGATAAAATTCCATTGTTATGATTTGTAAAGTAAAATTTTTTGTTAGGCTTTGTAATACTAAATCTTATATTGTATATTTATGTGATTTAACATCTATGCTTCTAGAGTATTCTGTAAGAGTGAAAAGGAAAATGAGGAAAATGAGGCAGTGGGTATAGCCAGAGGCGGTGGGTATAGCCAAAAGCGAAGCCAGGATATATGGTGTATGGGTTCGGATAAGAGTGGCAAATGGGTAGGTCGAATAGGATATGGGCGGGTCGAAAATGAGTCGGGTGAAAACGAACACGTTTCTTTTTTGCTTTAGAGAGGAGGTGCGTTTTGCTTTTTTTAAGTTGTCAATTTTATATCATGTTTTATAAAATTAAAATTCTGAAAAGAAAAATTGTACATATACTATATATATAAAAGAAAAACTCAAGCAACAAAAGAAAAAATGGTGCAGGTTTGTGTTTCTTTAAGAAAAGGATAAAGCGTACAGTAGCTAAAAGGGAAAGAAAAACACCAAAGCAAGTCGGTTTCGAACCCACATCTCGGCTACAAAAAGTTTTTGCAGCCGGCTCCTAACCATTGAGCCATTCAGTCGTTTGTGCATGTGGGTTCGCAGCTTAATGATTATCTACATTTACAAGCTTTTCTAATACAAATACAAGGTCTACGAAAAGCTACTGGATTCGTCCGAACCCTCCGTAAGCTACTGTAGCTCCGCCCTTGGGTATAGCTATTCTCTCTTCTTCTCCGACTGTCCACCTCATCCCTCTCTATTTTCGGTTATTCTCTATTAGCATCTTCCTCATTGTAAGTTAAACTTCTCCTTGCTCTCATTTGCAACTTTGCACCCCTCCCCTGCTTCTTATCTCTGCTTGTTTTGTTTGTACTATTAAGATTTATTTTTATTAGATTTGTCGATCTCTGTTGGTAAAGTTTGTTTATTTTCAACTATTTTGTAGATCTAATTTTGGACCTAACGATGATGAAGATTTTGAAGAAGAGTTCGATTGATCCAACAAATCGTTGATCAGGAATTTTAAGAACAACCAAGATTGTTGAAGTTGATACTGATAAATTCCAGCACTTGGCTAACTGACCATTTCAGCCCTATTGCAGACATGCATGTATGTTTTTGAAGGTTTGAAATTCCATTCAACTGTGTTCATTTCAGAGAAGTTGGGAAGAGCAATTGAAGAAGGAAGCGTGGGTGGACTTGTATGCGGCAAGATGAAATATATGTTTAGCTACAAATAATTGCATGATGAAAATGTCAAAAATGCCTCTTGATGAAACAAGCATGTTGATGACGGAGTGGTGTTTGCTTAGCTCCCAACTCCCTCTTATATAATAAGAGAATACGTATATATAAGTTGTGGGAAAATTTGATGCATTACTTTATGTGTGGTAAAATTCGAGGCAGATGGAGCTTTCTGTATTAGGTTCATCTGAATATCATGAATATTATCTAATGGTTAAAAATGAGGTGAACATAATTATAATTAACAGTATCATTCGTTTAATAATCATCTGATATTGATTTATTAAGCGCTACTTGTGAAGGTATGGTTATTTAGTTTGAAGGAGGGCTTTTAGCAATTTTATGAACTCAAAATAAGTAAATAATTGGAATTCTTATAATGAACTAAATAATACATTATTCAAAAATCATAACACAATATTTTAATTAAAACTACTAATAAAACAATAACTAGCTACTACAATTCATCAAATTACTATTAGTTATGAAGACCTATAACAGTGAAAGATTCCCACAAACGGAATGAAAAGTGGGTCCAGAAGTTTCTGAGAGGCGATCGTTGCAATCTAAACAAAATAATAATAACGACGGTAGTAACTAACTATTCATTAATATAAAAAATAAATAATAACGACGGTAGTAACTAACTATTTATTAATATAATCTTTCCACATCTAACGAACAATATCTTCACGATGAATATGCATTTCCAGAACAGATGATCGAAAAGGACACATAGCAATTAGTTGTGGTCATAAATAGATGAGGTTTTTTTTTTTTTATGTAAAATACAGAAGTTTAGAGTAAGTTTTAAAATTGTAAAAGAAATCAATAGCTATAATTTTGACAATTGATTTTTAGATCGATTTTTCAAATATTACAAAAATTAGATAAATTCTGTTGTCAAACAAATTTTGCTAAAAGATTATCCAAAAAGTGCCTTCAAAATTCAATGGTACATTCAAAATTTTCACTAAGGGGGTTCAAAATAATAAAAATATTGTCTAGAATTTGAAATTGAAACTTTAAGGTGAATCTTGAATTCCCTAAACCACTTAATCAACCTCTAGTCTTGTGTTTAGGGGATTCAAAATCTTTATATATATTCTAAAACCTTAAAAAAAATATGAATGAGTAAAATGACGTATCCATCGATCTATTAGTGAACCATCTCTCTGAAGACTGTTTATCCGACGGAATTTGGATGAACACCCTCCCACCCCCGTCAAAATCTCTGGTTAAACGGTCCTAAAAGTTATTAAAAGATTATTTCGAAAATTAACTTCTCAAATAATTAAGGACTCGTTTTTCCATGAAAATTAAAAACATATTTACTTTATTTGGTATTTTTGATTGAAAATAGAGTTTGAGTAGTGTTTGACCATAGTATTTTAGAAATGGGTATTTTTGAAGTTAAAAAAATATAAAAAATGAAAATAAATTTAAAAATATTTAGAGTTTTATGAAAATTGGTTTATTTTATGAAAATAAAAAATTTAGATTTTTTGAAAAGAAAATAAATTAAAAAGTGCAAAAAGTGAATAAAAAATAGTGAAAACATCTCTTGTGAAAATTTAGAATTTGAGGTGTTTTTCAAAAATTCAAATATTGTGAAAATATATTCCTGAATATTTATGGTCAAACAAGTATTCCAAAATAAAGTGAAAACTTATTCCGAAAGATTGTGAATAATATTCATAGCCAAACGCCTACTAAATTTACACGTGCCCCAAATTTTGGACGGGGCAAGTTCCATTTTTCCGAAACCGAATCTTATAAAAACTCAAATTTTGAAATCTCAATTGCCCGCCAATTCACCTTTATCACTCTTCGACGGAAAACACTCTCCGGCGACGGAAGAATGCCGACGGTATTCATCGCCGTTCACTGTTTTCAATGCTTCACCATGCAGGTATCTCTCTCTTTCTCCTTCCCTTCCTCCGCGCGTAAATCGATAATTACGCCGTACTGATAAATTTGGGGTTTTCCAGGTAAAGCAGCAGAAGAAGAGTAGCAACAAATGGACTTGCGTAGTTTGTAATCAGAAACAATCTGTTCGGAAAGTGTTCGCTCAGGGGTACAATGCGAAGGAAATTCGCTTATTTGTTCAGAATTTCAATATGTCTCGCCAAATTACGGATCAATTAAGCAGGGAAGAAACTGAAACCCTAGAGATTGGAGAGCAGAATCAAATTTGTGGAAGTTCCAAGAGAACCGATTGGACGGAGTACCTCGATCCAGATGAAGATGCAGTTGACAAGGATGAAAATGTTTCAGGTAGGTTAAATTTTTTAGAGTACTGAAGATTAACGAGGCGTTTGGCCAGAAAAATTGTTAATATTTGAAAAAAAAAAAAAAAAAAGTTTTCGAAGTGAAAGTTATATTTGAAAATTGGAGTTACGTTTAGCCATAAATATAAATTGGAGTTGTTTTTGAATTTTTAGAGTTTTTTTTTTTTTTAGTGTTTTCCAAATTCCTGAAAATTGCGGAAGTATTCTAGAATTTTATGGTCAAATGTATTTTCTGGAGTTCAAATCCGAGAAAAAATAAAAATTCATGGCCAAACGCCTCCTGAGAGTGATGAAGTTTTATTTGGATTGATAATTTTGGTTCTGATTGTTCGATTTGGAAATGCAGGAGAGGTAATGGAGCCGAAGATTGTGACGGAGTTGCCCAAAGAGTTATTCAGAAAGCCTAAATTGAAGAACTACTCTGCTGTTGAAGGTAATTTCAAACCAGTTTTCTCAAAGCGAAACGCCAGAAAACAAAGCATATCTCATGGTCAAGGTTACCAGAATGCACAAAACACAGGTAACCTCGATGACCTCTTGTATACGCAAATTCAGAAGCTAGAATCAGTGGATTCGCGAAATGACGATGATCTTATTACATGTATATACAATTTAAATTTGTTCTATATATTTGAGCATAATTCGAGCCAAAAGTAGTTCAATTGAACTTGCAGAACCTGTCCTAGATCCCCCTTTGACCATAAATATGAGGCGGGAAGAATGGATGATTTTGGAATCAGATTATTTGGGATGAAATGGATATTTTACCAAGTAGTTTCCCAGTTCCTATCTGATGATGTAGAACATATATGCAGAAACATGGTTAAGGTATAATTACAGAGGGTATTAAGCTACGTTGCTCGGACTCTTAAAAAATGTCATTGGGTGCAGTTTCGGAGGATCCGACACGGGTAAAAGGGCAGCCCAATGCACTAAAGCTCCTGCTATGCGCAGGGTCCGGGGAAGGGCCCGACCACAGGGGACTCTATTCCTTTGGGAAATAACTCAACGTTACATCAAATGCACCATTCTACTTTTTTGTAGAATGAGTGCCAACAAATAATATTAGATGAATTGCATTTACCTAGTTTGGCGGAAAGACCATGGTTTCATGTGCACCACAATTTAGGCACCAAATCTGCCTCTAGGTATAAAGAGCTTAGAGTGCATACAGCAGGTGTAAAAACACTTTATTGAGTTGGTGATTTGAGAATGAAGATGAACTTGTATATCATAGTTTACTACTTACAAAGACCTTGTTAGCTATATGAAAACAAATAAATGGGTAGAGAAACTCATCGTAGGAAGAGTTTTATGATTGGTGTATACACACTGGATGAGGCTTAATAAAGGGATAAAAAAGAAGCAGGGACAACAGCCAATTGCTTGACCACCCTTTTTCTAGTGATTCATTTGGTTCAACACTTCACTTGTCTCGGTGACGACTTGGGAGGCTAACTTTCACTGTTTCCATCCAATTTTCCTGATGGGGAAACTGCACTTTGGTATTTCAGTAAACCTGTCTCGTGTTAAAAATTGTAAACGACGTAAGAGCTTTAACGTGCAGATGTTGAGCCAAGCAAACGTCAGGCAGCAATGGCATCGGTGATCTCCAAGTGGGGAGATAATCGAACAGCGCCACTAGACATGTCTATTCAGCCAGCAACAGACACTGTCTGCAAATTGAATGAAGGCATCAACCTATATGACAATGATAACTATACAAATGAAGGAGATCTTGGTTATAGAAAGTCAGTACAGATAAGTCAGCCAAAGACGGCCAACAAAGTCTCCAAATGGACCGAGTACATAACTGAAGATGAAGATGATTGTCACTCGCAGTTTGCACGTGGGAGAGGATTCACATTTGAATTGAATGAAGGTATCAACCTATATGACCATGGCGATTATATAAATGATGAAGGAAATCTTGGTTATAGCAAGTCAGAACAGAGAATTCAACCAAAGACAGACAACAAAGTCTCCAAATGGACTGAGTACATAACTGAAGATGAAGATGATTGCCACTTGCAGTTCGCAGGTGGGAGAGGATCCACATCTGACGTCAAAAAATGGAGTGGTAGCACCTTTGAGACATCATTAAAGGATCAAAGACTAGACGACGAAGAAATCCACCCTGATTTTCTGTAGACTCGTTTCCAAGGAGTGTATTATGGACTGACAACAAGTTTGTGCACAAGGGACTAATTTCATTTGATTTAGTTGAGTATCTTTTTATAGCACTATGTTAACTCAGTGGAGAGTAAAACTTGTATTAGCTTGAACTATGACTATGAAGCACAATACAGAAAGTTCCCAACAGGCCGACATGAAAAGGAGACGAGGAAATGCCTGAAAGGCGTCAAAGTAAAATACATACAAAATGCCAATAAACCCATCTAAAGAAGGGCCAAACACAACACACCCTTCCCAACAGACATGTCTAAGATCAAAGGACATTTCCCATGTCCTTGGCAAGTTAGACCACATAAAGATTGAATTATGCTAAAGTTAGAAATGCTGGTGCTAAGAAAACACTTGTAGTCAAACAAAACAATCCATGAACTGCAATAAGTCTAGAAAGTATTTGATTTCTGCAGGAAACAAAAAAATAAAAAAGTGAACTCCCAAAAAGATAAAAACAATGTAATCAAGAGGGCAAAATAAACTCCTAGGTCACCACCAAAGAAGCCCTCTTTGCTAAAAGTTTAAGCCTACAAAAAATGTCATTTAATACCATAGCCAAAACAGACTCCCTAAGTCACCACCATTACCCCTTCCAAAATACGGGCCAATTTAGGGACATTTCCATGTGTTAAAGATAAAAATTTGCTTCATTCATTCAGGGTGAGTGATCCAAATTTATCACCAACACTACCTGGCCTTGACAAACGAAGAACATCCATAGCCTCGGAGACTTTCTTATTGAGAGCATCAGGGGACTCAATGAGATGAAGCACCTCAGTCTGATCCATCTCAAGCAACATACCGGTAACCTTACCAGCATGATCACGTTCAATGCGTTCCACAAGTGGAAACAGCTGCTCTCCAAGCATCTGCAATACCAGAGTTAAGCTAGTAAAGGATTGGCAAACAAGAGACAGCAGCTCAAGTTTCACATAAAAATCAGCAGGGAGCAGTGAAACTAAAATCAAGGACGTACCACATGCTGATCTTCTGGAGAAGCAAAGGCCAAAGAAGAAGCAAGTGTTGACGGCGGCACTGGGTTAGAGCGTTGGATGTCCAAAGGAGGAGGAGTCATAGCAGAAGCAGCATCAAATGGCGGTGGCATAATTGGTCCCATCATACCTTGAGGGATGCTAGGATGCATGCCATTTCGTCCATTTGGATTGGATCTACTGGAGTTCCACTGCATAGATCAATAAAGCTTTAACAACTCAACTTTGTCCAAAGGAATTGGATTAGTAATTGAATCTAAAAGTGGGTTTGAATGAAGATTGTACAATTTTGTTATTATATTCAACATTTCTCATCAATTTCCTGATAAATATACTAACCAGAGAAGTAATCTTGTGACCTATCCAACAAAATTGATATCTAAGGATATACACATGAAGTTTCCGCTTATTTCACTTTGAACTGGCTTTTCCATTAGAAGTGGTTGTCAATATTCAAACTAAATATCCACACACAATTTTGGAAAATTATTATTCTTTACAAGAAAAGATAGTGTGAATACATCCTGAATAAAAATGATGTACACGTGAACTTAATAGAAAGAAAGAATATGCACCTGCTGCTGCTGCTGCTGCTGTTGAGAATTCCCTCCTCTCCTTCCACCAACACGTCCGTGTTGTCCTTGACGCTGAAGCTGATAGGGCAAGAGAAAATTTGGACCAACACCTGGATGAATTCCAGGCATGAGTTGTTGCTGGAAGCCAAATCCAGCAGCTTGAGGTGCTATAAGTCCTGGGGCACCTTGACCAAAGTAGACCTGATGAGGAGCAAGTCGAGGTGCCCCATTGTGAAACCCAGGCATGCCTCCAGGAGGAGAAGCCATTCCCCCAGCTGGTCGCATCCGAGCAAAATGTGCCTGCTAACAAGCAAACATCAAATTAAGCAATGAACATCCGTAACCCTGATTTATAGGACAATTGTCACTGATTGTAACAGAAGTTGTACAGCACATGTCCAGCAGGATGGAATTGTATAAATGAAAGATGATAATGTGCCAGCAACTTCTGAGGAAAATGTTCACATCCAAGGACTAGTGAATCTTTATTTGTATGTCTTAGCAACCAAAATACCACATGAAGCTCCTGTAACTGTCAAAGGTTTTGTTCACTACAAAAGAAAGCTCTTCTTTCTGAAGGATCCTTCATTATCAAAGAAATGTTATAAGAGGGATGGCTCATCTTTCTTTCAAATATCTACCACATGAATCAAGATCTTGTCGAAAGGAATAACTTTCTTTGTTTGGCTGAAGTGGCTATGCTATCATAGTAATCCACAAATACCATAGAATATTTTATCATGTAAAAATTGACTTGTCATACTAAAGGCACAAAATATTATTGGTGAACTGAATAATGTTATCCGCCCAAAAGATAAACCAAAAGTGCAAAATGCAAGATACCTAGCTCACAAGTAATGTCCATTATTTAACAAAGATGTATGTGCTTAGGGAAGACTCTCGAGTAAACTCTCAAGTAGAAAAATAGTAGTACAATACGTTCAAGCATATGACATCATTCCACGCTTAGATAGATTTCCTCTTCACGCAACTAAAACTTGCATCTTGGAGAAAAAATCTAATGTACAATCACCTGTAGCCACACTCTTCTTTCATCCTTGCGCTGGGCAACAGCAACAAATAAAGGTTTCTTTCCTATCAACTTGCTATTCATCTCATTCAACTGAAACAATAATAAAAACATTTAATGCATACAAAATCTTTAAAAGAAAGCAACACAAGATAGATTAGATAATTTGGGACAACTCACAGCTCGTGTAGCTTCCTCGGGGGTGGAGAAGGCAACAAAGCCAGAACCCTTGCTCACTCCTTTTGCATCGCGCATCACCTAATAATAATTTCAACTATGAAACACAAACGAACTTTTCCACAGATGATATGCACTTAAAAATCAATACGCTGGGACTATACCTTGCAGGATGTTATGGTTCCATACTCTGCGAATAATTCTTTCAGATTTTCATCATTCACAGTGTCATCGAGATTTTTCAAATACAGGTTAGCACCTTTTAGTTTTTCAAATCGACTAGCTCGTTCTTGTTCAAATTTGGCTCTGAGATCTGCTTCCCGCTCTGATTTCTTCTGCGCCTTGCCAACATACAGAACTTTTTCATTCAAAGAACTGCCATTCAACTGTTCAACTGCAGTGGCTGCAGCATCTGAAGTTTCAAAATTTACGAAGCCAAAACACCTGGATTTCCCATTAGTGTCTTTCATGACTAAAGCACTGGTGATGGTGCCATACTTCTCAAAAAGCTTCTTAAGATCCTCATCAGTGGTAGTTTCAGGAAGATTTTTCACATAGACATTTGTGAATTTATCGGAAGCATTTGCTCGACTCCTTTCTTGTCCACGGATGAAGTAGCCAACATAAACTTGTTTATCATTTATCAACATATTATTTAGTCGGTTGATTGCTTTCTGTGCAGCTTCATCCTGATCAAATTGTACAAAACCATATCCTTTTGATTGACCATTACTATCAACAGCTACTTTGCAGGAAAGAACTGTTCCAAAGGCAGCAAAAGTGTCCTGCAAAGCCTTGTTATCTATCGACGAGTCCAGGTTCTTAATGAAAACATTTGCATATCCACTCTTCCTCAGACTAGGATCTCTATGAGAAAACATTATCCTCATAGGTTTTCCATTCACTTGAGTAAAATTCAATAACTCCCTTGCAGTAGCAGCTGCAATAACAAATTACAAAAGAAAAAGTGATCAACACCCACAAAATATTAAGTAGTACTATAAATAGACTATAACCTTTACACATCCCAAATTGGATTGTTATTAAAAGAGATGTACAATTTTTTGTGAACTCTAAGTAATCTTAAACAGTGTCGGATGAACTAAGAGCCTGTTTGGATTGCCTTATTTTAAGTGTTTTTAAGTCAAAATACCTTGCAAGTTCCTTTTAGTGTATGGGTAAAATTAAAAAGTGTTTAAGCACTTGTTTTTAAGCCAAAAAGAAAAAAAAAAAAAAAAAAAAAAAGCCAAATCTAAATTCATAAGTTAGCTTTCGGTTTATACCAAACAAGCTCTAAAGAAGGAACAAATTGATCAATTTAACAAATTCAATTTCCATTTGAAAGGAAGCCAAACACATACTCCTTCTGTCTCATATTTTATATGGCAAATTTTTCTTTTTAGTTTGTCCGATAAAGTATATGTTTTCATATTTACTATTTAGAAACAATTTCATTTTAAACTTCTTATTTAAATTACTCTGAAAATAAACAGATTTATAGCCACACAAATATTTATGATTTGCTTTAAACTACAAGTTTTGAAAGTTTTTTTTTTTTTTTTCTAAAACTTTGTGCCTAGTAAAACGAGATAGCAAACATACAATTAGTTGAGGATTTTAAAGGGGTTGGTTGGTAGGATGTGTGTATTACTAATACTTTGTTTGCTACACTTTTTCAACCTATGTATAACTGATGTCACATGCAAGAGTTTTTAATGCATGCATTCGCATGATTAAAGACACAATTACCTCTCAAAACCTTTCCACATCCTTATGCATGCATTCCCATGATTAAAGACACAATTACCCCTCAAAACCTTTCCACATCCGATCCTTATGTATGCATTCACATGACTAAAGACACAATTCCCCCTCAAATCCTTTCCACTATATTTTGTGTAAGGTATTTTTGTAAACAAACAATTCTTTTAAGAAAATTATACAATGCATACTATTTTTTAATACACATTACAAAAAAAAAATTTAAACATTACTAAAATCAGTATTACTAATACACCATATTCAGCACTACAAAACGACCCCTGATAGTTCAGAGAACTCGGACACTACAAATCTCGAAGTGATCCATTATTTTTCACGAAATCTCAAAAAGAATAAAAAGGAAAACATTAAAAAAAAAACATTTTTTTTCGGCTAAATAATCAAAATAAGCCAAAAGGTAAGAAGAAACTCAAACCTTCCTGTCACACAAATCACTCTACTCTCAACCTACAATTATCTATAAAACAAACTCAGATTAACACAATCACAGCAAAACAATATTGGAAAAAAGATCTCAGCTTTATTAAAAAGAAAAACAAATAAACAAAATAAGTCTTTTGTTTATAGTACTTTTTTGAATTTCGAGATTCCAATACATCTAGACCGTAATTTTTTTTATATATCTATTAAATATTTTGAATTGTTTATAGTACCTTTGCACGTAGTTACTAGATATATAAATTTTGTTTCAAAAAATTTGAAGATCCCATGCAGGAATTCAGGGTTAAGATTAAATTATTTGACTCTCAAAATCCAAACTATGACAGATGGAGTAACAACTAAACAAAATAAAAGTGACATGCAAATAAACAATTCAGTGTGTGTGTATGTGTGTTTGTTACCATCTTGTGGAGAAGTGAAATTGACATAAGCATATCCAAGCGATGCTCTTCGTGATTGATCTCTACAAACCCTAACGGAGACCACTTGTGCCACCTGATTAAACACCTCATACAATTGTCCTTCATCCACTGACGTATCCAGATCCCCTACGTAAAGAGAATAATGCGGTATCTGTCCAAAACCACCTCCCATTCCTACATGCGGTGACGGCGGTGGCGTCACTCCTACCGCCGTCGCAGTCGCCGTCACGGTCGGCTGAGTTAGCACCGCAGCCGGTGGAGGAACAACCGCCGTCGTAGCAGCCGCCATTATCTCCGATCAGAATCGAAGAAGGAGATAAATAAAGTGAAATTTTGATCAATTGAGAAGTGATCAATTGATCGGCGCAGCGGAGAAGAAAGAGTGAAACAAAAATAGGGAGTTGTGAAGGTTTATATATGTGAGAGAGAGAGAGATTGTGTGGGCCCTACTTCGAATCGGTTCCTTTGTAGTGTTGCAGCGATTTGATGTGGGGCCGCACGTGTGCTTACATAATACTGACATCTCCTTAATATAATACTCCTACTTTCCTTCTCTTCACTTTTATTTATTTATTTACTCACTATATTACGTAATATTAAAATATTGTTTTTATTTATTCAATTACAAAAACAAATCTTTAGTTTTTGATTGATTTTTATTATTAATTATAGCTATTTTTAAAGTATTTAATTTATTATATTTAAAAAGTAATATATATAAAAAATTATTGTTTTATTAATTATAGAATGTGACAAATTAATATTTCGTTCGTCCCAAATTATGTGGTACCTTTTGAATTTTGTGATTCAAAACAAGTCTATTTTTGTCAGTAACTTGTATATATATCTTTTAAATATTTTCATTGTCAATTATTGTGATTTATAATACTTTTTACGTAGTCTTCAAATATATAAATTTTATTTTAAAAAATTTAAAGATTTCATGTTTAAATTCACGATCAATCTTAAATTATTTGGATCGAAATCCGAATAGCGCTACATAAATTGGGAGAGGATTTTTAATTATAATTACACGCAAATTATATGTGTTATAAGAAAAATTGTACAGAAACCGCATTATATACATATATAATTTTTTTTAAGCATGGGCTACTCTTAGGTAGAAATAAAATTCCCAATATTTTTGGAATTACTTATTTATGTCATATATTTCACGTCAATATAAAAGATTGCATATAAAAAAAATACATAATATTGCAATTGAAGTTGCAATATATTTAATATTATGTTCATTTAATGAAAAAATATGTGTTTCTTATAATTTAATATACTTATGTAGCATGTGTATGTCACATCAACTAAATAACACAAAATACATACGAAAAAATAGAGTATTAAAAAATGACAACTAACGCTAAAAATAAATGTAATATTTACTAAAATGATGAAAATGAGAGTTAATTTTTTTTTTAGTAATATAATTTAATAAGTTGTGTTTCTGTATTTTTTTTTTCTTTTTTGATTATGCAATTCTTTTTTTTAAAAAAAAAAAAAGGAAGAAGGAGAAGGAGGAATTCAACTTACTAATAATGCAAAATAATGTTACACTATTTAATTTATTTTCTCGTATCGTAAGTTGAAAAATTGTGATGGATAAGTAGTTAGGTTAATAAAGAAAGGATTGCTATAAATTAATAAAATTATAATTGATTTTAAATTATTATATGTTAGAACTTTTAATATAGTTCAAATAAGGAAAGATTTTTTAAAAATAAATTTTAGTCAATTTTAAAATACTAATTCTTAGGACTTCTTACATCTTATTAATAAGTAAAAATTTAATATCTATAACTTTAATTAATTTCAAATTTTTAAGTATTAGGATAATAATTAAATGATAATTATTTGATAAAAATAGTAAATGATAATTTTATTTATTGTAAAGTATTTTAATGAAGGACAAAAAGAATTATTGTCAAAATTTTATTTTAAGTGCAAGATATAATTTAGGATGTTTTTTTTCATATTTTTTTAAATCATTTATATGCAATTTAAGTGAAAGATATATAAAATGTAAGATTTTAATTAATTTAGAGAGATTTATATAAGGTAAAATCATAATGACTTTGAAGTTCTATATATTAGGACTTTCTACATAATTCAAAGAATAAAAGATTTAATAAGAATAAATTTAGTTATATTTATTTTAAATTTAGAAATATATGGAAAAAGTATTTAAAAGGTAAAACAATGATTTTAAGGAGATCTATATAAGGTAAATCCTAATGATCTAAAGTTCTAAATATTAGGACTTTCTATCTAATAACGGTTGACATTGGAACATTCAATATATCTCTAGTTAATTTTGAAAGTACAGGATATTGTCTTTCATTATTCTTCCATCATTCCAGCGTGTTGATTCTACCTCTAGGATCCTCTGTAGGCTGCATAAGATAATACTTAAATTCTTCCCGACTTACGGTTCTTTGCGATGAAGGCTGTAATCTATTTCAAACAGATAGATCAGAAACACAATAAGCAGACATATTATGTGTCTGTCTTTTAGAAGATGATGGTTCCTCAGAAGGATGGGGAGCAGGGGTCGGTGTAATGTGTGACGGTAAAGCATTGCCAAGTAAATCAGCATAATGATTGTATAATGTGTTCATGTAATTATTCGCATCAGACATAGCCGTAAACAAAGAAGGTTCTTCATTAGCTTTTACTTCTAAAGCAGAATAAATAAGAGAAGTAAATTCGGACATAGTATTATATTTCATACATGGATTTATCACAGCACCAACTAAGTAAATAGGGGGAAGCGGAATTTTTTTAAAAATTTTTTATCAATCATTGCATCAATAACATATTTGTAACTTGGTTTAGACTTATACTCGTTAAGCAATAAAGAAATGTCGGTTAAATAAGCTAAAATATTGCAAACAGTAGGATAATAAGCACCGAAAAATTCAACCGTAGCTAGATAAAATTTTTGCAAAAAATTAACAATATCATCAATTTTAGCCCAATCTGAATTTTGTAACATACTATCGGGAAAAACACTAGCAAATTGGTTAAAAGTCATAGTAATGGAAACTTTATAAATATTGCAAGTATTTAAGAAATCATACATAGAATTCCATCTAACAACTATTTCTTCAGAAATTAATCTCGGTCTAAGTCCATTTTTCTTACATTTTCTTTTAAATTCGGTAAGTCTAATTTTTCTATTATTTCCTTGAATAAAGCCAACTGCAAGTCTAACTTTTTCAATAGCAAGCTCAAAAAAAGCAAGACCATCTTTTACAATTAAATTATATATATGGCAAGCACACTTACCATGAAATATTTCGGGTAACGGTGGAGAAAGTTCAGTTTTTAACCAGTCAATAGCAGCGTTGTTGTTAGAAGCATTATCAAAAGATATACATAAAACTTTACGGTCAATACCATAATATCTTGCAACTTTTGTAATAGATTCAGAAATAAATTTTCCAGTGTGTCTACGGTCTTCATCATACAAAAACGTTAAAATATGTTTTTGCATAACAAAATTACTATCTACCCAATGACAAGTAGTTGTTAAATAATCATTTTTATTAATAGCACGACCAAGATCAGAAGTTAAAGCAACTTTACATGAAAGATTTTTTAATAATGCAGATAAATAGTAAACATATTGTGCATGGAGTCTAAAAATATCGGACCGACAAGTACTTCTAGAAATACCCTCAAACATAGGATTATAAATTGCCTGAATATAATGAATAAAAGCTTCAGAAGAAGCAAAAGAGAAAGGCAAACAACCCACAGCTATCATTTTGGCTAATTCTTCACGATCCTTCATTTTATTATAATCCTTAACTAATTTACTGGTTTTTAGGTTCAATCTAGTTTGACTTGAGCCCCCAATTGTCCCACCACCAGTTACCTGAGTTAGCTCTATTGGGTGTTTCTCCTTCAAATGTCTCGCCAACTGACCCGTACCTCCTTTATTACCCCCGGTCTTATGCTCATATTTTGACTGACAAAGATCGCATTCAACCTGAATGGTTCCTTCTATTCGAGTATAAAAATTTCACACAATACTAGTTTTTTTACGAGATCTTACAGGGGGCCGGGGAGGAAGATTATCCGATTCAGATTGAACATTAACATTACCAGATTCGGGTGTAACATCAACATCATCATCATTTTCATCATCATCAACAGAGTCTAGTTCATTCTCTTCTTCTATACCATAATTTTCTCGGGCCTCTAAATAATTCATATCGTGAGCACCTACACCTATTTCATTCTCAAAGGGTTCGCTAATTGGTACCGAAGGCATACGAGTATATCGAGTATTTAAACTACCTCTACCGGAACCAATTTTTTTCTTACTACCACTTTCGAGACAAAAATTTCTAACACTTTTATCGACTTTTCTTAATTTATTCATATTACAAATTAAACTAACAATTATTCAAAAAACACAAAACCAATACAAATAAATATTCAACAAATAATACACTAATTAAAAATTAAAAGTAAGAGATAGAACGATAATACCAAATTTCTGAAGTATTCAAAAATTGATCAATTGAGTACTTTTGAAAACTTCCACGTAGTATTTGTAATTGTAAAATAATAAAATATAATAGAACACTTTATGAGATAATTTTAGCAAATTTGAGAGAGAATGAGATTGTAAGAATTTTTTTTTGAAATGACATGTATTTATAGGAAAAAAAAATTGAATTAATTTTTTTTTTTTAAAAAAAAATAGCCTAAAAGGTTGTTATGGCCGTTGGGCCAACGGCATTATAGCCGTTGGGCCTCAACGGTCCAAAACAGCCCAGCTGGCGCATACCCCATTAGCATTAAAAAAATAAAATAAAATTTTAACAACCGGGTCGGTGCACCGATGGACCCGATCCGGTTTTCTAACTGGGCCGGTCTACCTGTCTCGTTACCTTGATCGGCCCAGCCCCCTAAAACCCCCCCTAGCCCACTACATACCGGTTTCGGGTCCGGTCTCCTACTGGGCCGGTCTAACCAGGCCGGAATCGGGTCAACCCGGCCCAGTTGTCGGGTTTACCTGAGGTAGAGATAAGGTCTGCGTACACTTAATCTTCCTCAGACCTCACTTGTGAGATTTTACTGGGTGTATTGTTGTTGATGCCACAACTAATTTTATCACATGTCCCCTCAGGTTTGAAACTTCTCGGGCAAAATTGAATATCACCTAACACTAAAACATGAGAAATATACACGTTAATCAAGATGAAAATTTTTATGTCAAAGATAAATTTGCATAAAAATAAAAGAAACATTAATTCATACCGAGCAATGGGTCGAAAAAAGTGAGAAATATTGTCAAAGAGAGAAAACAGAACACAATGCAACTCTTCATATATATTTTTTAACACTTCACTTTTTGTATAATTTCAAATTATGAATTGTTTATGCTACACATATTGTAGAACTCTTATATAGGGGCAAAGGAATTTAAATAAGGCAGGTAATATGGGAAGATATTGAATTGCTAAAAATTAAGGCATCACATAATTAGCTATATATTATTGTATCTCAATAAGTACCTAAGTATATCATTTGATTATAGGTAACAAGAAACTGGGAATTTTAAAAATGTTATTCGTATAAAAAAGATTTGAGTGTACTTATGAAAATTGATTTTCCTGTATACCTCAAAAATGAAAAGCTATTCACGAATATTACGATAAATTAATCTTTTACTCATGATTGAATAATAATACAGTAAACAAGCCTCTACCCATATAATCAAATAATACCTTTTTATCTCCTTAGCATAATAGTCTGTTTGACTAAGCTTTTTCGAGGGTCAAAAGTGTTAATACGTGTTTTGTGTTTGGTTAAACTTTTACGAGAAAATAAGTAGTTCTGAATAATAACATATATTGTTTTTAAATGTTAAAAAAAATAGTTTTTCCCCGAAAATACTTTTATGAAAAAAATATTTATAAGCACTTTTAAAAAACTTGATCAAACATTGATTGCTGTTATTTTTAAAATTTATCGACCAAACAAAATTAGGCTAAATCAATTTTTTTTTAAATGGATTTATTCAACACATTTGTCCTTTAAGCCTAACGAGTGGCGAAACTAGTATTATCATTAAGAAGCTTCAAAAAATATAAAATCAAAGGTACTCGGCAAAAAATTACGCCTAGTGTCCCTCAAAGTTTCTGGTCTTGAATTTTTGTCCCCCAAACATCCGTTTTTTGTCCCCTAACGTGTGTGGTCTTGAATACTTTGTCCTCGCTGAATAAGTTCTAATATTTGCCTATAAGGCAAAATTTCTGGTTAATTGTGCAGGTTCATTGTCTTGAAATATCATGAACGTCTGTCTTATGGACAAAGATTTCGAACTTGTACTTTATGGGCAACATATCTAAGTTCTAGGCAAGAGCAAAACTTCTGGTCAATTGTGCAAGTTCATTGTCTTGAAATGTCATGAACGTCTGCCTTATGGGCAAATGGTTCGAACATGTGCCTTATGGGCAACATATCTAAGTTTTAACTCTTGCCTATAAGGCAGAATTTCTGGTCAATTGTGCAAGTTCGTTGTCTTAAAATGTCATGAATGTCTGCCTTATAGGCAAGAGTTAGAGCGTCTTTCTTATAAACAAAATTTATTAAGCGGGGCCAAAAAATCAAGACCACTCCTTATGGAGGTCATTTCTATAATTATTTTTTTTTCACGGGGGATAAAATATCAAGACGACCCCATTTTAGGGTCATTTGTGATTTTAACCCGGTACCCCGTCTAGCTAATTCCTTAGAAGGCTCAATATAAGCTTTTGGGCTTGATAGCAAAAGTTGACCTTAGTGGCCTGGCTTTTACTTGGGCCAAACTGGCACCCAGCCTATTTGAGTTGAAGTGCATAGTACCCAATTTTAGGATCACTAATTGTCATATTAGTAATGTGAAAAGATTTGCAAGTCTATCTATTTTTGGAATAACTTAAATATACAATGTTTGAAATTTCATTGGCCAGAGTTTGGTCATTTTTGTCTGAACGTTAAAATTAAATCATTTGTTCATGAACTTCAGAAAAGAAAAAAAACGACAAAGCAAAAATGATTGATAGGGTATTACTTATTAGCGTGATTTTTTGAAGTATGAACGTTTAGATTTGATTAACGAGATAGAACGGGGCAAGCTAAGACCCACTCTATTGAGTTTCTTGACCAAGTACAAAAAGCTAATTTCTCATATGGTACTCAACTAAGGATAATTCTCTTAAAAAAATATTTTTCTTTATTTTATAATTCAAAGGCCATTCAACGATTAATATTTCACCTACAAAGTCACCTAACTCATTTAGGTGATTTTCCGTTGAGTTTTGCTAACAAAATCTTTTATCTTAAGCCATCTTTTTAAGAAATAAAAAGCTACGCAACAATCATATTTTTAAGATTTCTACAACTCTAGAACTAGTATATTTGAAAACAAGAAAACATAATCAGCAAAAACATACGTAAATGGCATCCAAAAATGTTGCCCAATAATCAGTGCATGCCCACTAAATGATTTTTTTTTTTTAATTTAAATTACTCAAGATTATTATAAAAGATGATTTCACAATTCACTCTTCACGCTTGATTTGATAACAATATTCACCTTCGATATGTGATTCGTAATATTACGTTTACTCCCTCCTTTCGATAATTTTTGTAACAAATCATCATCATCATCATACCCAGTGTATTCCCACTAGGTGGGGTCTGGGGGGTAAAGTGTACGCAGTCCATACCACTACCTCAGATGAGGTAGAGAGGCTGTTTTCGATAGACCCCCGGCTCAGAACCGATAACAATACCAAATCATAAATCAAAAATCATAGAAAACATAAAACAATCATAAAAATCATAAGAATCATACAAATCCTAAGAATCGTAACAAATACGGAATTAATAATACCCCTCTTCTTCCTTATTCAGAAACATAACTGGTTTTGTAGTAATTGAATTCTATCAGTTTCTTAGTACGAAATAAATGTACCGGCCTTTTGTTTCATGTTGTTGTTTTCATGTATGAATCCACATTTTGCACTCCTCACGTTCTTTAATTTTATCATCCATATATACAAGATAAAATAAATTAATCTTCCCTAGATTTAGAGAAATTATAAAATGATAATAAAATAATACAGTATAGTTAATTACTTTGTTTACAGGCATCTAGAATAAACGAGGTTTAGTTGCCCTAAAAGTTAAGTTTAAACTCCAGATTTCACTTGTGAAATTACATTGAATTTATTATTGTCGTTAAGATCGGATTTACATCTTCCACTTCCTCCCTCTTACCATTGCCAATTGTTAAGGACTCTTGAAAACTTATTAATCAGCAAATTTTGTTTGGTACTCAACCTAATTGGTGGGTTTTAAATGCTAAGTTTGGATAAAGCTAGAAATGGTAAAAATTGAATAATCACACTTCAGTACGTGTAATGTCAAACAACACCTTTAAATGAGTATTTAACTATTTATATATGTGTCTAATCTAATTTAAATAAATAAGAGAATGGGATTACTTATTCTACATTAAAATGGAATATGAAAGATTATAATTCCATAAATATATATGGTATATGAAAAAGTTGTAACAATAATAATTACTCCCTCCGTTCCTATTTACTTGTCACCTTTTTAAGTTTCACACTCTTTAAAAAATTTAATTAAATTACCCTTATTTATTACTCATCTTTATTTAATGCTTCTATTTTTTACACTATATTAATATATCTTCATATTTATTACTAAAGGTAAAAATGAAAATAAACAACTAAGTATGAATAGGTTTTATGAAATGACAAGTACTATGAAAAAAAATCTATTTTTATTAAGGCGTTAAAAAAAAGGAATATTTCCCTGTCAATAAAGAACATTACATGAGCATACCAGATATTAGCAAAGGTTTCGTACGCGGTAAGAAATTGAGCTACTCGAGTATATTGTTTGGATTTTATGAATATTTTGAGTAATCAAATCGCCCCAATGCACTATTAAAGCTATGCTAAACATGGGATTCGAATAAAGATCAAGCCATAAAGATTTATTATATGTAAATTTTATATATTTTTAAAATAATTTATATGACTTAAATTCATAATCAAATAATTATATGATAATAATTTTATCGATTACTCAAGACTTTGCTTCAAATAGTTAAATCTATCTGAATATTATTTTATTTTAATTATTTGTTTTATTTTTTTATTTGCCTTATTTTTATTTGTTTGTTTAAAATTTTTTTTTTAAAAAAGATTAAGTTCAAACTTTTATGTTATATGTGACCACATAATTAAAAGTTATTTTAATACATTTTAGTCTATTTAATTTAAAAATTTCCTTTACTTTTTATAATCTTCATCGAGTTAAAATTAGATAAATAAATTTTTTAAAAAAGCGATTAATAATTTTTTTTAAAATAAAAAAAAGTCCTTAAACCCTATTCCCCCAACAAACAGAACATATTTGCACACTCTTTATATATTCTTGATACTGATTCTGGTGCCCCAAAGTTATTTACCAATATGGAAAACCATATAGAAAAAATTCTATTCACAGAGCATCAAATCTCTGAACGAATTTCCGAACTTGCTTCCCAAATTACCCTCGACTTTTCTCCATATACCAGGAATGGAGAGTCTTTACTTTCTTCTTCTTCGGGTCCTGTTGTTGTTGGTGTTGCTACTGGTGCTTTTCTATTCCTAGCTGACCTTGTTCGCAAAATCAAGATGCCTGTTTCGGTTGATTTTGTTAGGGTTGAATCTTATGGGTCGGGGACTGTATCTAGTGGCAAACCCAAGATTTCTTGTGACTTGAAAATTGATGTGTCTGGAAAACATGTCATTTTGGTATGGATTTTTTGTTACATTTATGGTGTGGTTTTGGAGAATTCTCGTGTTGGAGTTTATCAATTTGATATAGGCTAGTACTTTCTTTGACGAATTTGCAATTCAGTTGATTAAAAATGCAATCTTTATTCAGTAAATAGTTAATGTTCTTTCTGTCAACTGAGATTTTATACTGCATACTCTCCGTTTTTAAATAAGTGGTGTTTTAGCTTTTCATTTTATTCCTAAATAAGTGGCGCTGTTGATAATCACTATTAATCAGAACGAGAATTTTATATAATCAAGAAATTACTAAAGAGTTACTTATTGGTGAAGTGTCAAGGATATTTGTTACCTGGTACTGTTGCTGGAGGGAGGTATTAGGTATCGGTGGAATTAGTTGGCACTCACGGTTATCAAAAAAAAAAATTATACCTACAGCTCTGTGGACTGTTTTGTAAACAGAGAAGGAGCTAGGATTGTGAGTTTATAGGTTTTGGATTCTAGAAAATACAATTTACTAGGTTCTTGATTAATTGTTATACATATTAAGTGGATTTTTGAACTCAAATACAAAGTTTGAGCCAATGCTACCAGATGTGTTTTGTTGAACTCATAGGTGAAGCTGTAGCTACGTCCCTGTTTGTAGAACTAAGAATTTTTGTGTGCACTTTTTTGGCTGGGGAAAAGATAGAAAAATGGGCATGTCAATTTGTGGGTGCAAATAGAGAAAGATTGTTTATAAATTGTGGGAGAGCAAGGGAATTGCTCTTTTGGTGATTATTTTAATAGTTCATCAACAATTGATATGTAACATTTATGACCTTACTAAAGATCATTCGTAAATCTTCCATTTATGCCTCATGATTTTGGTAGGTTCAACATAAGCTGCATATTTTCGATCCTGGCCAAGTGTATTAGGGTCCTGCTAATCTGGCTTTCATTCTCCATATATGTTGGCTGGTTAAATTGTTATTACCCCATCTATTGCCGTCATAACTGCTGCAGCTTTACCTTATCCTATTTGTCGGGAGCTGTGAATCCTTTGTGTTTAGGTTCTATAATTGTAGATTTGTATCGGTAACCATGTCTATAATTAACCTGCATATCAGCATGCGGAAATTTTATTTGACTAATTATTGTTCTGAAACGTGTTCAATCGGAGCTGATATCATGGCACTTCTGACATTTCCTCAGGTTGAGGACATTGTGGATACAGGAAACACATTATCCTGCCTCATTAAACACTTGAAATCTAAAGGTGCATCCTCCATATCAGTGTGTACTCTCCTTGATAAGCCATCAAAGAGGAAGGTTAATTTCGAACTTGTGGGAGAGGGGAAGTTCTACCGTGGTTTTGAGGTAATCTCTAACATTCTCTTTGCTTTAAGGGAAGCCCTTCATTCTAGCTGTATTTTGGATCATGTTAAGTATTATTCATCTGATGATTTCAAGGCAGTGTAGTTATGTAATTCATTGCTTCATATTTGATTGCCATGATTTTTGAGTTTTTTCTTTTACTATGTCAAGCTTTGTTAACTTTATCTCGTCTCCTAGAAACTAAAAACAAAAGAAAAAACAAAAATGACAGATGCTTCTTTAATCATAGTTCTTTTCTGCCTCCAGACTCTCCAACAGAAAATAACAAAGTAAAGAAGAGAAGGGGAGAACTATAATAATCTCATGCCTGTTCTAAAGAGCTAAAGTTTACTTCGGAAAAAGAAGTATATTTCAAGAACCTTTCTGTTAACTGTTAATTCAAATTTGATAATTTTGCTGTATATGTATAAGATTATTTCTCTCTACCTATGCAATAATCATTGCAGTAAGAAAATTTCTTGTCCATGCTGAGAAATTGGCAAGTATTTTGATATATGCTTCTTGGATTGTATGTTTTTAAAAAATTTCCCTTCAGCATGAGAAGGCTTGAAGTTATTCGTTTTATAATAACCAGTAGTTGCAAAGCAAAGAGTTCAGGTCCCTTTAGTACATCGGTTAGTGATCATTTATGCAATAAAGGCAAACCAAGCATGGGTTTTGTTAATTGATGGTAACATTTTAGCTTTCTTGCCCAATAACTAAATTGAGAATATGAGATTTCTCCGCATTTGCACTAATCTATCTCAGAGAAAGAAACTATTGGCAAATGCAATTTTGAAATATTGCATTGCAATAGATTAGAGATGATCCATTTCTTGTTTTGATGTATAGCTAGCTTATATAACAGTTTGTCGAGAAAGAAAAATGTTGTAACTTGTATTTGGAAAGCTCCTGCATCTCTCCTCCCCTTTTCCTCAACCAGAAAAAAGATTATTGAAACTCCTATTTTCTCTTTGTAGAAGTTAAACTTTAATTTTCTATTCCGTGATGAGAAACTTGGTGCGTATAAGTAACCTTTTATTTCTCATTCTTGTTTTTATTTGCATGCAGTGCCCAGATTATTTTGTGGTTGGCTATGGGTTAGACTTTGCTGAGCTTTATAGGAACTTACCCTATGTGGGGATCTTGAAACCTGAGATGTACAGTTGATTTCTTTGGCACAAATAAATATTCCATACAAGGAAAGCTCTTGATTTTCTTGGATACAGTCAACCTTATGCTGATTAAGAAGTGCATTACCTTATTTTGTGAATCAGAGGCATATGATAGCATTTTTTTCTTCCCTTGCTCCACCCCCGCCCCCGCCCCGTCACTGCACCCTCTGGTGGCATGCACCAGCTATTATTGTAATATACTTGCTCCTGCATATTCAGCGTGGCGCCTCTCCTATACCTATGAATTGAATGGTTTTTCTATACTTCGTCCTTCATTTTTCCTGTCTTTATGCTTTTTTTGGTCTGCATGGTTAGAGTTCAGTCTCCACGGTTATTTGCCCCCAAGTAGGTTAGGCAAGTCATAAATATTGACAGTGTTCCTTAATCAGAATTTTCGGGTCTGACTTTTGAGACTTGGAAATAAAGAAATTCCTTGTAGGGAGCTCTTACTCTTCTAATGGATTTTACGTGGAGTGATTTGCATTAGTCAAGCCAGTGGATCTCGGATACTAGATGGTTAAAGAAAAAAACCATTCAGTGTGTATCAGTATTTACTGCCCACTTGGTCCTACATAGATAAAGAATGTAATAAAAAGAAAGACAAGAAGTAAATAAACTATCATTACATAGATATGATGTGAAATTTATGAAAATCCGAAATGCGATAACGTTTGAAGACGACCTATCACATCTAATGGTCAGATGCCTACGGTCATCATTCACCCTGTAATCCTCTTCACGAATGCCTGGGAATACTTACCAAGTGGATTACTGAATTTAAGACATGGGGAATACAAATAACACTACTCTTTCCATGGAAGAGCAAGAGGGCGTGGAGTTTTAGGATTAACTAAATTCCCAGCAGTATCATAAATTATGACACCAGAAAATTCAGGAAGCTGACATTTTCCTCCCATAATTATATTCTTCTTCCATATTGACACTTCTCCACTACATGTGTTTGGATCAACACCTCCAAAATGGTAATTCTGATCAATCTCTTCATTGTTTAGTTGAATAACAGGGTCATGTTGATCACCATAGCCATAACATGCTCTCCACTTTCGCTTCCATTTCCTCGAATGACTGGCGCACATGAAGAGCGCTAGCGCACACAGAAACAACGTTCCTGTGGCAAAGCCTACTTGATATAGGCTAGTGAACTTGTTTTGCATGAGTAGTAGCACGCGAGCCATGAAAGAAGTATAATTAAGTCGTTATATTGATGCGATTTTTTCTAAGCTGGATGACTGATATTCTCTGAATGGCCGGTATATATTGCAACCGCATATGATGTGTGCTTATATATATATATATTGCAGGTTAAGATGGGGTTGTTGAGTAATTTGGAGATTAGTTGCATCATCTGTAGTTTGGTCCAATAGTTGTAGTAGTAATTTGTTGCAATAGTTGATTTAGTGTGGTGGTTTTGGTGAGACTCATTAGTTATATGATTTGCTTTAGTTGTGGGTTTAGTTAAACTTATCCAATTTGTCAGAATAGGTAACTGAGATTCAAAAAGTCAAATGTTTAAATAGAGTTAGCTGCTGGAAATATCATCATATTATGCAAGATAAATAATTATTTGTATCGGATATTTACATCAAAGTAATTCAATTTAGCATAATTAAGTGAATTAATAGAGTGAAAATATATATTGATCAACCATGGTTAGGTGACGATTGTGTATATTCAAACACATATTATGCCTCCATTTAGTTAGCAACTAATTTTTTACCATTATGCAAGTTGGTATGTGGCTAATCAAATTCACATTTTTTATCCATACTGATGTAAGTGATCACATACCTAATTGTGATCCAGTGACTGCACGCCCGTAACAGTTCTTAATATATAGTAATATAAAATATAAGCTCTCTGTTAACCAATAAAATAAGGAAAAATTATCTGATACCACACCTTAACTTATCTAAACTACTTAAAATTCCTGTTCTTTTGATTAATTACTAAAATTGATGATTTACATTCTCTCTTTAAATTTGTAAAAGTTACATAAATCTCAACCCTTTAAGAACTAATCATTCCTTATCCCAACTTTTATCAAAATTACTTTAAATTTCATATTTTGACCATCCGGATACATCACTTAACGCCGATACATCACCACCGGATACATCACTGCCCACAACTCCAACTCTATCCAAATACACCATTTTTTACTCCATTAACACACACACTAGCAGAACATTCGCCAGAGCAACCACAACACCTCCAAAACCGCCGCAAGCTCTAACCCGTTAAATCCTCCACCGACAACCACTGTTCCGGCTGAATCCCATACCAAAAAATCAACAATTTTCTCTTCTCCGTTGGAAAGCACATGATCGTCACCGTCACCACCACTGTCGCTCCGACCAACCAACCGGTGAAACACTACTATCCACCTAAATTTACACACAAGCCCACCAAAAAATCACTGCAAAATAGACCTACTAACAAGAGACACTCATCCCGATACATAATTCTTATGTATCAGTAACACAAATCTCATTCCGATACATAAGTCATATGTATCATTAACACAAAAAAGCATTTCGATGCATAAGTTTTGTCATATTTTCAAGAGACACTCATCCCGATACGTAATTATTTTGTATCAGTAACACATATCTCATTCCGATACATAAGTCTTATGTATCAATAACATAAAAAAAATATTTCGATACATTAATTTTTTATCATATTTTCAACCAGATACAACACTCTTATGTGTCTGTACACAATAATCAGTATGATACATAGCATTTGTATATCATCCTTTGGATCTTCTTCACCTCCATTGATTTTTTCAAGTATCAATTTCACGGGGACATACCGAATACAAAACCCTATCAATTGGGACAAATTGATTTCGGCAACCACGAAGGTTAGTTGAAAGTGCTAGAAAAGGCGACGACATTAGATGAATTGGAGTTGCTAATGATGAGTTGAGATCTACTTTATCCATAGCAGTAGTAGACATAATTGAGCAGCAGCTTGCAGAAGAAAAAAATTAACAATGGCGGAAAAATATAGTACTTCTATAAAAGAGGGCTTTGAAAACAGCGAGAATGAATAGGTGGTACAACTATGGGGAGGCGCTGAATTTCGATTTGAGTAAGCAAGGTATTAAATTGGTGGAGAAAAGATCTTCAGTCAAATTTTTAGGGGCCAATTAATATATCCGAATTTTTAGGGTGACAGTGATGTTCCGAAAATCATAAAATAAAATAAGGATATGGTACTTTTGTTATTCTTGAGGCAGCCCATATAAATTGCTATACGTGTACCGGACTTATGCAACAACATACCCAGTGTATTCCCATATATAAATTGTCATACGCGTACTAGACTTATGCTGCAACATACTCAGTGTATTCCCACACAATGGGGTCTGGGGAGGATGGTGTGTACGCAGTTCGTATAACTACCTCAGAAATGAGGTAGAGAGGTTGTTTTCGGTAAGCCCTCGGTTCAAGACAAATACAATCTAGAAATAGATGTAATACAGTCTAATACGTGTACTAGACTTATCCAAGAGAGATATCATGTACTAGACTTATCTAACCTTTGTATTTTCTTCTTATTCTTTTTTAGTTGTAAGTGAACATGTCACTATACATAAGGAAACAAGAAGAAATGTGACTGTAAATTAATTTGCAAAAGCTTCGTTTGTGGTCAACAGTGTTATCCTTATATCGATATACCCATGAGATAAATGACATATATTGACATACATAATATGTATCATTTTTATGTTACATGTATATCATATATATATGTCATTGTAATGACAATGATACCCGTGACTATCATATATACATGAAATGCATGTGACATACGCTGATATATCATGTGTATGTCACTCTATGTATAGTGATACACATGATATGTAATGATACATGCTAGATACAATCATTCCAGCCGAAGAAGTTATGATATTTTGAAAATGATTTAAATGTTGAATAATTATTTGAGAGTCTATAAAAATAGAACCCTGTTTCGTTACATGGTGTAAAAGTCCTTTCCCAAAATGGGCCAAACACATATACGGCTCCTTAAATTTGCCCAAAATTTCATTTAGACTCTTAGACTTAGCCTTGTTCTAATTGAACACAATACTATATACAATTTCTTTCTTATCAGACACAACAACTTGAAAACTTATTTCATAAATAAAACTCATGTTGTTAATTATCTGACATGGAAAAGAATACGCCACATATTTAAAATAAATGACACATATTAAAAATACTATGTCACATAGTTAAAAGCCACAACAAGGTAAACAGGAACTCATCTATGTATGCTACTTCACTTCTTCCGCGTAGCGATTTTAGGGCTAATGAGTTTTCAGCTTGTTATATCTAATAGATACAAAATTTTACTATATAGTTTGTGTTCAACTGGAACAAGACAGAGTTTAATTGTCTAAATGAGATTTTTGGGCAATATATGTGTGTGGCCCCCAAAATGCAACTATGTAAGTTGCCTACGTGGGCTTTCCTTATTCAACTTCCGGGTCAAAGCCCAAATTCCTTTCCAAGATTTGATCACTAGATTCAGATTGGGGGTTTAACCACCAAGAACAGCAAACGAAGGGTTTTACATTTTCTGCTTGTTCAATCAAAATGCATCGACGTTCATCAATCGCTCTATGTAAATCACTTTTCCGACACCCTTTTGAGAAATCTACAATACCCATATCTCATTTTTCCTCAAATCAATATGTTTCTGACCCAATTACATCCTTAAACCCCACGAAAACCAGACATTTTCTTGGTACGAAAAGGTCAAATTCATCAACCCAGCATGTCACTTTTCCGATAAGGCGATATAGTAGTGTTGACACTGACAGAGAAGTTGATAAAATCAACCTCAAGTTTGCGGAAGCAAGAGAGGAGATAGAATCAGCTATGGAATCTAAAGAGACAGTGTATTTTAATGAAGAAGCTGATTGTGCTCGTGATGCTGTTAAGGAAGTTCTTGATTTGTATCAAGGGTTGTTGGGAAAGGTGTCGGAGAGTGAAAAGGGGGTGATTCAAAGGTCTATGGGGCTTAAGATTGAGCAATTGAAGGCTGAGCTTGAGCAATTGAATGATTGAATGAATGAATGATTGGTGAGCTTTGTTTAGTTTTATTAATTTTAATTCATTTGATCAATGTATAAGTACAATAATTTCCATGATTAGCAATGGACGATGCAAATGCTTATAATCGGAATCGGGTGTAACTGGATACTGGTCTATGACTTGTTAGTATGAATTAAAAGATTCTCTTTGTTTGATTGTTGTGAACATTGTTGTAAGACGTGCGTTTGTGAAGTATTTTTCAATGTGGATAAATTTGGCTACCATATTCCTTTTCAGTATGAATCTGATAGAGTAATTATGTGGTGCTGTTATGAGTTCTTATACAAGTCCGGTTTGATAGTCATGTAACGTTTATATGTCGGTTGGATGTACTGTGTCTACATAAAACTGGAGGAACACATGCCCTTTCTTCCTTGGTCCGTCATGGTTCAGCTGATTGATTGTCAATTTTGACAAGAGTATGCTGTACTCTCAGATGAAGCTCATACCTAGTTGCTTGTATAAATATTTCGTCAGTAGACATAATTAACAATAATATGGACAGACAACTTAAACTTTGGGTTTTCCTACCAAATATGTAGAATCACAGGAAGGCAATCATCTGATTGGTTGTACTTCTGTTAATGTTAGTGAAAGCCCCGGTTAGAAGATGTTTACTGTATGTGGTACTGGATAAATATTGCAGTCTTGCTATATCGGTTGAAGTTGGGGTATCTACTAGCTTCTTTAAGTTGAAAAGATAGTCCCATGGAAGTAGTCAATGGTCAATGACTTATCAGCATGAATTGTTAGATTTTGGTGTCTGATTGTTATGGACATTATTGTATGATGTGCTTTCTGAGGCAGAGTTGAGTTTCTATAGGAAACAGCCTCTCTACCTCACCTATGAGGTAGAGGTAAGCTCTGTGTACACTCCAGTTCTGAGGCAATTTTCATGGTGGATTAATTTGCATTGCAAATGATATAGGCGGTATAGTTATTCACTATGAATTTGATATGGAGTAATATTTTGAAGCTGTTATGAGTTTGGAGACAAGTTCCTGTTCATATGATGAAATGTATACCGTCTCTATATTAAACTGGAAGATCACATGCCTCTTTCTTCTTTGATCATGCTTCATTCGATTGGTTTTCAATTTTGATCTGCTCCATACTCAACTAAAGCTCACAATGAGTTGCTACTGTATACAATTATTTTGTGTTCGTGAAAGCCCCATTTGTATGTTTATTGTCTGTGTTAATGGATAGATGTACCAATCTTGCTATATTGGTTGAAGTTGGCTATTTACTTACTCCTTTAAGTTGAAAACATCATATAGTCTAAGTTACCAGTTTCAAAAAAATAAAATAAAATCATATAGTCTGAAACTGAAACTGTCTTGCAAAACTAGGGCTTCAATTTCATTTCACCAGATGTGTCAAGAAAGCATTAGTTGCATATGGAACAACACCCCGAGTGGTTAAGCAATCTGTAGAGGCATGCTGTTTTTAAATGTAAATATATTCTTCATGTGTATATAGACGCAAATGATTACAAGTTAATAGGAGCAGAATTCACCACATTCTCCTACTTTTTGGCCTCTGGACTCTGGCACTCCATAGTGGACTGGCTACTGCTGATAATCACTGTTGGGATCGATATATTCACTATAAATGATAACTGGTGTATTTTAACTTGAGTCCTTTGTTTGATTTGCTGATTCTCGTTAATGTGTGTTGGAATTAGAAAATAGCAAAACTACCTGACATGAATTATATATTTTTTTGTATTAAGAACTGCAAAAGCCTGTCAGATGTGTTTGTTCTGGGAGAATCAAATGCAGCAAAAATCTTCCAAATCTGTGCAATGTGATATAGATGAGTTGATAAATGTAATAATTTTTTTTCAGGGTTAACGTTGGCATGATTAATATGGGAAGATCCTTCAGCATAAACATAGGAGCTCGGCTATATCAACTCTACAAGCTTACTTCTACCTACTTGAATTTTAACTTGTGAAGCCCTGCCAAGGCACTTGTCTACTGTCTGGCAAAAATCTTAATAATTGCATTCGGCTAGCGAGTTATGCTTTTAGTTAGTCCTAAAGCATGTTATCCATTGATCAAGATATGAACCTCTTCCTTTCTTTACCATATTGAACAAGTGAATTTGTAAGAATGATGAGGTCGATGCAGATGATATTTGTCCCTATTGAAGTCTATTTCCCTTTTACTAGAATTATTTGTATGGAGAAACCTCCTTCATGTATAATGCCAAGCCTGGGGTGCGATTGATCTAAATTCACACTTATAATATGATATGCCTTACAAACTTCCTAGCCTGGGTTTGTATAAAGCATGATAACATGAGCAAGTTCAGTTTCTTGCTTCTCGTGTGCGCCCCCCCCCCCCCCCCCCCCCCCTAGTGGATTTCCGAAGGGATTAAAGTGTATGATGATTCGATTTTCTCAAAATATATGAGTATAAAGAGAAGGTCTCCTCTTGGTGTTCTCTTTCTTCCCCACTCTTATTGACTATCTAAAATATGTTTAAAGTGCTCCTTACCAACAGTTACGAAGCAACATACGTTTGGTACTGCGAGCAAAAGCTGGCCATAATTTGTGCTTCTTTCATTTTTGTCCCATCGACCAAACAACGTTCACCCAAATAAATAAAACTCAATATACTGGTTATGTATATTACATGTATATGTATGTATATTATATGTATAATAGTATATGTATGTTTAAACTTAAATATATAAAATTTATATATTTGCCGACTATTTTATAAACTAGATCACCCTAAGACATTGAACCGCAAGTATCTCTAATATTTTTTCTCAATCTTTAGTGCAATTTAGGGATTCTTTAGAAGTGAGAATAGCTTCTTCTTGTTCTTCTAATTATTGCCACTCATTTTTGTTTCCAAAAGTATATACATTGCATATGGACAGTGTCATTGTGAAAGAGGTGATGGAAGTGATGGGGAGAAACTGACAAAAAAAAGCTAAAACTGAATTCCAGGATCTTAATAGATTTGGTTTGACCAAATATTTCAATGTTTTCACGAGAAGTTACCATCAGTTATCACACATATATCCTTCTCTATATATATATCCTATCCTTCAATTCATGTGAGTAATGGAGATGAAGACATGGTCTACATTTGTTTGTTCCCCCTTATTTGCTCACTTGGTCCTACTTAAATATTCAATGTCTTTATGAGCAGGGTGGAATGGGTTTGAGACATTAAATTAATTAACTAAACTCCAAATGCAAATAAGTTGTGGTCGGGTATAAGAATCATTTGTGTTAATTATGTTTTATTAGTAGGTATTATTTGGTTCACATACTAGTTATACTAATTTCTAAAATTTAATTATGTTCTATTAGTAGATGTCATTTGGTTCACATACTAGTCATATTGATTTTGTATAACTAAATTATGTTCTATTAGGCATCACATCATCTGGTTCACATACTAGTTATATTGATTCCCTAAAACTCAATTATGTCCTATTAAAAGGCATCATTTGGTTTGCATACTAGTTATATTAGTTTCCTATAACTCAATTATGTTCTATTAGTAAGCGTCATTTGGTTAACATACTAGTAATGCTGATTCCCTAAAACTCAATTATGTTCTATTAGTAGGCGTTATTTGGTTCACATACTAGTTATATTGATTCCCTAAAACTCAATTATGTTCTATTAGTAGGCATCATTTGGTTCACATACTAGTTATATTGGTTCCCTAAAATTCAATTATGTTCTATTAGTAGGCATCATTTGATTCACATAGTAGTTATGTACTTATATTGATTCCCTAAAACTCAATTATGTTCTATTAGTAGGCATCATTTGGTTCACATACTAATTATATTGGTTTCCTAAAACTCAATTGTGTTCTATTCGTAGACGTCATTTGGTTCACATACTTGTTATATTGATTCCCTAAAACTCAATTATGTCTTATACTAGTAGGTGTCATTTGGTTCACATACTAGTTATATTGATCCCCCAAAACTCAATAATATTCTACAAGTAGACGGTATTTGATTTACATACTACTTACATTGATTCCCTAAAACTCAATTTTATTCTATTAGTAGACGTCATTTAGTTCACATACTAGTTATGCTGATTCCCTAAAACTCAATTATGTTCTATTAGTAGGCGTCATTTGGTTCATACACTAGTTATACTAGTTCCCAAATGACAAATCTCTTCTTGCTACATTTATATGCTTAAATTTGTCCAATTTTTGGCTTCTTTCTTGGTATCATGTTCATGCACACATAAAAAATGCCATAGGATATTGTTGCATTGAGTTTTCAAGGTTATGATGTCATTTTTAGCATGGTTCATAAAATTCGTTTTTCCTCACCTTTTGGGAATTTGCAAACTACTTGTTTGGAATATATCATTGGAAAAGTAAGTAAGTTTTATGTTGAAACTTTTAAGGTCAAATGGTGGAGTGGTCTAAATGCTCCCTCCACTTTTTCCTTCACAGAACATGGCCTTTTTGTTCCCCTTTTGTCTCTATATTGGCAACTTAGTATGTGTCCAAATTATGGAGTGTTCCTCTGTTTACACAAATTCAGAATATGTGAATCTTGACTTTGAATACCTTCAATGAACTATGCCATAATTCCTGCCTGAAAATTTCAACAAAAACAAAAGATGGGTGAGCTAAGGTACCCATGGCTAATATCTCAAAGATTTCTTATTGTATAAAGAAAAATCTTGAAAAAAAACAAAATTAAGTATGCATTATCTTTTAATCAACTTCTCCAAAAGAAAAGAACAATTATCATGTAGCGGTATATATCACCCAAAAATTATATCAATAGTATAAGTTTTATCTTTCCTTCTGCCCGTTTGACAATCCGAAATTTGCGAAGGCTAGTGGTGCACAGTTCAAAATTTGATGAATAATGGATCTAACCCTCTATTATTCGCCAATAAAATACCAGGCTTTTGTTTGTAGCTGGATTCGAACCCATGAGACACAACTAACCAATACGTGTCTGCAGCTGGATTTGAAACTGTGAGACACAACCAACCCATGAATTACACGCTACACTCTTACCACTAGACCAAAGTCACGGCCCTTCTTAGCAATATGATTGAACAAGTTATGTTTGAAAAACCCATATTACTTCCATTACATGAGTATTGGCTTATATTTGGTTTGCAGAGTTATCTATTTATTTCTCTTGTATGGTTTCTTCTTTCTGTATTTCTCTTTTTTATAACTATAAAAGGCAGCCCAGTGCACTAAAGCTTCCACTATGCGCGGAGTCCGGGAAAGGGCCAAACCCCAAAGGTTTATTACATACAGCCTTACGTTATATTTCTGTAAGAGGTTATTTCCACGGAAGAGGCTTTTTTGTAACTATGGTAGATTAAAATATTATATGGTGCAACTTTAAGCAGTTTGAAGCTAAATCTCAGCAGAGACATATAGGAAGAAACGAAGAAGCAAATAAACTACATCAATGTTTCTGAAATATGTACACAATGGACCCCAAGACATTATTCAATGCTTGGAAGTTGGAACAATGAGTTGACATGCTCATATCTTGAGAACTAAAGAAAATTAATTCCTACTCTTCTTAGTCAAAAGCAAGAAACAAAACAAAAATAATCAACTTTGGGTTGATGACTGTTTTATTAGAGGCTGAGAAGTTTTCCCAAATTCTTGATCAGGTGAACTCTTAACTTCCATTAGAAGTGCCACAACTTCCTTCATTGTTGGCCTTTCGGCCGGCGATGAGTTCACACAGAACATCGCTATTCCAAGCGTTTGCAGCATTTCTTGCACCATTTGATCCGGTAAACCCTGTAGCTTAGCGTCAAGAACTGTAACAGCTGGTTCAAAGCTTCCCATTTTCTTCTTTACCCACTCGACAATGTGTAGCCCATCCCCTATCTGAGTATCAACAGCGCTACGCCCACTAAGTATTTCCAGCAGTACCACTCCATAACTATAGACATCGCTCTTTTCTGTTATATTCACAGTATATCCATATTCTGCAACCATATTGACAAACATTGTGTCACACTCGACGAACAATGAATCATAAAGTAAACATTCGAAACTTGATATGATGATCTAACTTGCCTTCTATGCTAAAACATTAGTAATTGAAAACATCCCAAGTGCATGTATTTTTTAACATTTATTTATGATAAGAAGCATAAGCTCAAAAATATATACCTGGAGCAATATATCCATAGGAGCCTGCTACACTAGACATAGCATGGTGATAGTTTGGCGAATTCATTAGCTTTGCAAGTCCAAAATCTGCAATATAGGCGTCAAACTTGGAGTCGATCAGTATATTATTGCACTTGACATCTCTATGAAGGATGGCTGGAACACAGTCGTGGTGAAGATAAGCAAGGCCTTGAGCTGATCCAACTGCAATTTTGTACCTAATTTCCCAGTCCAAGTTTCTGTTACTTTGCAAGAGCTGGTGAAGATTGCCATTTGAAATGTAGTTGTAGAGAAGAAGCTTAACGCTCTTGTTTGAACAATATCCCAATAACTTGAGAATGTTTCGATGCCTAATATGTCCGAGAATTTGAATCTCTGCAGCAAAAGAATCCACTGGCTCCTCATCCTTCTTTGTTTTCCAAAGCTTCTTCACTGCAATCACCTCACCGTTAGGCATTTCTGCTTTGTATACAACACCAGAACAGCCTTTCCCAATGATATTTTCATCTTTCAAGCAATCCAAGATGTTGTCGATGGTGAAATTGAACTTTTGAAAGGGGATGAAAGTCCATGGGTAGGAGAAATCTTCTGCCCCTACCGAAGACGCTGACATGCCTTGGGACTTCTGAAACACATATCTGTGGTTTCGCGTCACAAGAATCCATGTAGCCACGACTGCTATGGCAACAGAGGTTAGAATCACCGCAACCAAAGCTATGGTTTTCGCCGACTTCAACCCGTTCCTTCCCATTATATGTGAAGAACAACTATAACCATCAACTGATTGACAGACTGAATTCTCCAGAAAAGAATCTGAATTGAGAGTTCTAAAAAATGGTGTGACAGGAATAGGCCCCGAGAAATTGTTGTATGAAACATTGAGGGAAGTAAGGCTGGTCAGGGAGCTTAGAATTGTGATTCGTCCACTCAACAAATTATGAGAAATATCAAGAGATTGCAACTGCGCCAAACCGGACAATGTTTCAGGAAGTTCACCCGTGAAACGATTTGAGCTCAAATCCAAACTGATTGTTAAGCTTGTGACATAGCCAAGCTCAGATGGAATCTCACCAGAAAGACTATTCGAGCTCAAATCAAGTAGAGTTAACTTCTGCAAGTTCTTAAAAGACACTGGAATTGGACCAGTAAGCAGATTGTTACTGAGAATAAGTTTGTTCAAGTAACTGAGATTGCCAAAACTCGAAGGGATCTCACCGGTGAAGCTGTTCCTGCTGAGATCAAGCTGCTCTAAATTCACAAGGTCCCCCATCTGGTGTGGTATTTCCCCAGTTAGGTAATTGTTGTGAACATCCAACAGCTCAAGAACTGTAATATTGGCAACTTCAGAAGGCAAACCTCCAGAGAAATGGTTCATGTACAAATCAAGAAACACAAGATTCTGTAGTTGACCGATCTCTTTAGGAATTTGTCCTGAAAGCTGATTCTCACCAAGTCTCAACCTCACCAGAGACTGGCATCTCGCAACACTTCGAGGCAATCGTCCAGTTAACGAATTCCCAAGAAGCAACAATTTACTCAGCTGCTTCAAACCAAATATCTCCTCAGGGATTGATCCGGTGAGCTTGTTCCTCGAAAGATCTAGGGCATATAGGTCGGTACAGTTTCCAAAAGCAGCTGGAATGGTTCCTGAAACCGAATTTCCCCACAAGAAAAAACTCTGTAAATACTTCAACTTACCAATTTGCCAGGGAATTTGCCCTGATAATTGGTTCTTATCCAGCTGAAGAGCTGTCAGGCTAGTGCAATTACTTAACTGCCACGGTATAGAACCGGTAAGTGCATTATCAGACAAATGAAGCTGTTCAAGAACCAATAGCTTCCCCAAATCACCAGGAATTTCACCAGACAAATCATTCGCGGAAACATCAAGAATCACAAGGGATGAACAATTCGAAACCTCAGCTGGGATAGGTCCAGTTAATGAATTTCCCCACAAAAGCAAGCTAGTAAGCTTTTCCAACTTACCCAACTGAGGAGGTATCGAACCAGTGAGCTTATTCATGTGCAGATACAAGTATCGCAGCTCCGAAATCATCCCAAGTTCAGGCGGTATCGAACCAAATACTTCAGTATCATAAATTGCAAGTGTTTGAAGATTGATCAACTTCCCAAATGTGGGTGGAATAACACCGGAAAGACCGGTGGCCGCCGCACCAAACATTGTGAGATTGGTGAGTAAACCTAACTGTGCAGGAATTTCACCACTCAAAAATGGATTCCCCCCAATCCTAAACTGCTGGAGTGACACCAAGGACCCTAACTGTGATGGAATTGACCCATTGAGGAGATTATCTTGAAGACAAAAGATTTCTAATGAAGAAAGATTTGCCAACTCTGGTGGGATCTTACCAGTCAATCTATTTGAATTCAAGAACAAGAACTGAAGTGAACTAAGCTTACCAAGTTCTGATGGAATAGAACCTGAAAGTGAATTAGAAGAAAGGTCCAACAGCCTAAGATGATATAAAGACCCAAAAGATGGAGGGATAGTTCCAGAAATATTAGTAGAAGAAAGATTAAGAAGCTGCAAAGATGAAAGGGAAGAGAGTTCAGAAGGCAAATAAGAGAGGTTTAGGAAAGTATTTGGTATAGAAAGTGAAATAACTCTTTCTTGAGGAGAACAAGTAATCCCCTGCCAAGAACATGGAGTTGAACTTAAAGGGTTCCAAGAAGAAAGCACAGAAGATGATGTTTTTGCATAAGGGTCAGCTGCTTTAAGCAAAGAAAGCAAAGCTTGTCCATCAGATGAAACACAACTCACTAAAATCACACCCTTTGAATTCAAACTTAACCAAAAAAACAAGAAAAACAAGAAATGACATGAAGGGAAAGTGAAAAAATGGTGGCTTTTCTTCTCCATTACTTGAGTGAAAATGGAAAACCAAGAAATGGGGTTGTAGAAAAATGGTGACGGAGTTTGAAAGTTTACTCTAAGGAGACAATAGACATGTGAAGGACTAAAGAAGTTACTTCAAACTCACACTAAACTTGTTGAAAAAAAATTACACACCATGCATGTGAACTAAAAGTTCTTGTGTATCTTTTATGGAACATATATTAAACTGCTACTACTATTAAAGTTACTGCGTGAGTTTTCTTACCGGAGATAATGTGCTCCTCCTCCTCCCTGCTCCGCCCTACACGGCGGTGCTAGCTAGTAACTAATAATGGTGGTGGTGGTGGTGGTGAAGATGGTCACTAGCATGAACTAAAAGCTATTGTTATTTTGCATTTTCTTGGTTTTTCATGACGGCGGTGGACGGTGGTTGTCGGTGGTTGACGGTGGTGGAGAGGATTGAGTGTGAGTGACAGTTCTTGAGAAACTAAAGAGCAAACAAATGGAGCTATACATTTAAATAGCAAAGAGTTTATTTTATAAGTTTTTTATTGAACAAAGTGATTTGTAGCGCCACAATAATTTATGAATACCAAGTGGTACTTGTTTATTTTATTTTTTGGTTTTGGACTGAATTCCAAATTGTACTGATAACAATTAAAGACATTTGGGAGCAGTGTTAAGGACCCAAAATTGCCATTTAGAGGTGTATTAATGTTGCTTAATTATTCTCAAGATCATTTGCTGCAGGCATATTCTAAATTCAAGCTGTTTCTCTCTTTTGGTACTTCTTGAAATTCCCTTTAAATGGCAAATGTCCCATTTTGCTTACATGAGTAGAAAAAAACTTATTTTTATATTAAAGTAATGATAAAAAATTATTTATATTTGATATTTATAATAAATCAAAAAATATAAAATAGATGCATTTCATGCATACATACATATGATAGCTAATTATAATTAAATGATATGCATTCTCACTTTATCTTTGAGACATTATATCCTAGTTTTAGGATTTTCTCAAATGCAAAACAATAATTTGGTTACTTCTTCATTTTCATTTTACTTATTTGGTTGGGTTTACATATAAGAACTATTCCAAGAAAATTTTTATTAGAGAGAATTAATTAAGCTAATTAGATTGTTGAAATACCAGGTATAATAATTGAAATGCAGACTCCACACTAGCTTTTATCACTTATGTGTGTAGGCAACAACGAAAGCATAGCATCTTAATGCACTAAACTCCTCGTATGCACAAGTTTGGAGAAAGACTGGATCATATTAATTATATCTATTATATATACTCAATTTTGTTTGCATTTTATAATAGGCTACTTGCACAACTTATACTCTTGTCCACACGATGATATTCTTTATAGTTATTTTGTGAATATAGTTATTCATTTTTCTAGAGGAAATTTATCACAACAATAAACTAATATTACAATCAATAAATATAACTGATGGAATGTGGTATTATAATTGTTAGTCGTAAGCTTTCAGTCAGTTATTACTACTATCTTACTAGTGTTTCTGCTTGATCTATCATAAGTAACAAAGCAAATAAGTTTCCGTCTTTTTATTTATTCTTTAAAAGCAAAAGCATTAAAAAAAACACAGTATAATCATAATTGTTCAGAGACCATGGCTAAGAAGAAGAGTTTTTTTTGTTTTTTTTTTGGGGTGGGGGTGGGGGTGGGGGTGGGGGGGTGAAAGGTTGGAAGAGTGCCTAGGGAAGATGAGAAAGATGGATTATGATATAGGAGTGAGGCAGGCAGCTTAGGAGATTGTGAAAGGTAAAATGAGAGTGAATCCGATTATGCATAATTCAATGTCCATCTTACGAATATTACTTGGTCCCTTTTATTTGTATAATATTAATTGGACGTATCTTTTAAAGAGTAATAAATAAAATAAAAGTTTTGCTATATGTTTTTTTAAATATAATAAATTTAATATTTTAGAAAATAAAAATGTATTGAGAAATGGGTTTAATAAGGAGTAAATTAGGAATTAAGTGGTAAATTATTTCTTAATTTTTAAAGTGAATAAGTAAAATAAATATCTATTTTTTATATAATAGACAAGTAAATATAAATGTCGAGCATATAGTACTAAGCTTTCTTACATAAATAATTCTGAGATATTTTTGCATATTTATCCTTTTTTTAATGAGATTTTTAACTATTTTACATTTTTTTAGAAAATTTAGTAATAATCAAAAGAGCAATAATGAAAGATAGCGTCCTTAAATATTTTTCTTCATACCTCAACATTCACTTAATATGGAGGGAATATGTACTCCTTCCACGTCAAATTAATATTCAAATATTAATATAATGACTATAATTTAAGCAAAGGGCGTGCAATTAGAGGAAAATTTTATTAGAGCATGATCACTTTTTTCTCTTCTTTACGGTTGATTTCTTCTTTCCTTTTTAACATTATTATTATTTACTATATCTTAAGATAGTAAATTCAAAGTTTTATTACTCCATTTGTTTACAGCCAGCTCTACGTGTTGAAAATATGTAGTAAAAGATAATTGTGATTTTGTTATCGAGGAAGACGTAGTGGGTGTGTTTTGGGAGTAGGGATAAAGAAAAATGTAGTCACATGAGAGAGAGATTAGACTATATAATAAGGCACAAATAACGATTAGGGTTTTATTTTTTTACTGTGCTGCCTGTGTATTTCACTGTTCAGTCACACTACTATTTTTTAAAACATCTTTACTCATTAAGGTTGAACATATTGTACATATTGTTTATACCTTTTACTCATCAGGAACATTTTGAGGACTGGGATAATAGTTAATGTTCGTATAGTTTTTAGGTATTAGTGTTTGTTTCAGACTTTCAGTCATTACAGTGACTTTGTGAGGGAAGCATATGACCTATCTAAAAATTTACTGCACTGTAAAATATTCATAAAATTAGGGGTGTTAAATGAAGGTTGAATTGACTTTGAACGGATCAAATTAAAATTGGATTGAGAGTCTGTTTGGATCGGCTTTTGGCTTTTTACTTATAAATCAAAAGTCATAAGTTAGAAATACTAACTTATAACTTTTAGTTTGTTTTTATCATTTTGCCTTAAAATTAAGTGCTTATAAACACTTTTTTATTTATCCAAACACTAGTAAAGTTCTCAAAAGCTATTTTAGCTTAAAACACTTAAAATAAGCCAATCCAAACAGGCTTATGTCCTTATATTGATTTGACCTTTAACTTATGCCCGCGTAACAATAAACTTTTTCGCGGGGCATAAGTATATACGTACATTTTCGTATCATAATATTTCTCAAGTTATGTTCCGTGTGACTTCAATTTATAAATAACTTAAAAACTAGATATAAGTTCAATTGCTAAAGGACAAAAATTAAAGATCAACCCATCTTGATACAAAAATTAAAGACCAACTTATTTTAAGAGAATTTGTTCAGTTGTTAATAAGTGGGTGAGTCAAACCCACCTAAAAGTCATTTGGGTTAAAATGAATTATGCTGAAATGGGCTAACAAACGGGTCCTAATCCAACTCGTGCAATTTTTACTAAGTTTTAGTTTCATCCTTTGTTCTTTATAATTTGTTTAAGTATCTATAAAAATATTCTTTATTATGACTAAATAAAACATTTCAAACAAAAAATAATGTCTTTTTAAAAATATTATGACAAGATTTCTCATGGGTCAGTTTAAGCTACGTATCAAAACAACTTTTAAATAAGCTGAATTAAATTGGTCAAAATAAGCTGAGTTGATAATTACAAGGATCAAACTTAACAAATTAAACAAATCATATTTTTATGAGCTAATTTTCACACTCCCTACCCAAAATAGATGAAGAATGTTTCAGAGTTCATTACAGTATATAAGTTACACTATTTTGAAGGTTGTGTTAGAATAGTGTTGCATGGACATCATGATGTTAATTGCAACTCTTACTAAAGTTAGAAGAGAGAAAAATGGTAGGTTTTGTATAAATTCTTGTTACAACTACGCATCATGTTGGTATATATTGCTATACTTTTATAATTTTAGCAATTCCTTTTGTAGTCCCATTTTATACATTATCACTTATTCCATTATAAATATTAAATAACATTTAAATTTCATACTTTCTCATGTTAATTTGTGTAATACAGCCTCCAAGTACTTCAAAAATATGTGTTGCTTGACCTAGACCATATGTAGTAGATTGTGTGAGACTTGACCATACGATTTGTCTTTTAAGTTGAATACAAGCATGGTTATGTTGAATAATAAATCTAAATCTGTAATTGAGATACAATATCATGAGATCCGTATTTAGAAGTTTGAGTTATATATATTGAAACGCATACAGCATTTTGCATAAGTAATATCGATATTTTAAGGAACGAACCGATAAACATAATATATGTATATCAAGGTCATCTTACTAATGATGTTCAAATAAAGGTCGGTCTGTGATTTAAATCTAATTAGCTTATCCTTTTAATTTTATTTTTTTTAATCACTAACCAATTGCACATTTGAAGTTATGAAAAATTCACATTTGCCTCTGTGAACATATAAGTTAGATTAGGAGTTCTAATTGGTAATTAAGTTGCCCCGGTGTTTTTTTCTTACCAAGATTGACTTGTTGGAGAATTGGTAATGTAACTATGTTCAATTGGATAATTGTATGTGTAATCATTAATAGAGCAGAAGAATCATTAAACTCACCATCAAAAGAATTTCTCAATTAGTCGACCTTCAATTCTTTAGGAAATGAAAATTAGTATTGAACGAACTAAATATCTTTAATTAAGTTGTGTATGAGTAGGGGTGTGCAAAAATCGGTTTAACCGATAAACCGAACCGATAAAAATGTTATTGGTTTATTGATATCAGGTTATTGGGTTAATGGTTTTGTAAATTTTTTATTGGGCTATCGGTTCAGTTTCCAGTTTTAAGGTTTTAGTTAATGGTTAAACTGATAACCAATAAGATTATATTAAAATTATATTTTTATTCGTAATTGTATAATTGTGGCTTTAGATTTTAAATACATACCTTATTGTCTTTAGTATTTTATAGTTGTTGTCTTAGTACTTATAATTTGTATAGACTTAATATATTTAGTGTAGAACAAATGAAAATAAGAGAAAGTAAAAAAAATTAGGGGGGTATTTTCTTATCAGTTAAACCGAAAACCGAACCGATAAAGACCAAAAATCGATAACGAATATCTTATTGGTTTGGTTATCGATTTAGCGTGTTTACAAATCAAAAACCGATAAACCGAACCAATAATACACAAAATCGAACCGAACCGACCTATGCACAGCCCTATGTATGAGTTGAAAAGTTTGCATTCCTTGGGACATATGCTTGTGATGAGTATATGTTAAGATTCTGGTAATCGTTTAAGGGGGTGTTTCGATCACTTTTTTTAAATAGCTTATAAGCTAAAAGTCATACAAGTTGGGAGTACCCAACTTTTGGCTTTTAGCTTATTTTTGTATCTTTTCAGCCTAAATAAAGTACTTAAAAGCACGTTTTGTCTTTCTCAAACACCTCCAAAAATAAAAAAGAGCTTAAAAGCTAAAACATTTTAAAAATAAATTAATTCAAACACCCTCTAAATGTTTACGTTTGATTTAGAAAGTTGAGCTTTGATTAACGGAAGTTTATTCATATATGTTTTAAGTTATATTTTTTTTATTTAATCCATTTCAAATGTGTTTTTAATAAAATATATTATATTTATGTAATTAGAGCAAAATGATGGTGCAATCTTTTGTTAACAAGTGTTACATGTATCTTTTATTTTTAACGAAAGTTTATATATTTATCATTTTAGTTTTCTTTTTTGTTTAAAATCCAATCTAATCATAGAATTTATTGCACATATGTGCAAAGATGAATAGTAGTTACGCATCTTCGATATTATTTTTTTAGCTAATCTTTATTTTTTGTTAAGAGGAACTTCTTAAATACCAATTTTTTTTTAATTGCAAACTTGAGATTAATTATTAATATGTAGGAAAAAAGGAAAAGATGGTATGATCTTATATGAAAATATTGTTTTAGATTGCACCTCCATTTGCTCTAGTTACATGAATATAATTCATTTATTAAAGATACATTTGAAATAGGTTAAATAAATTTTATATAATTAATGGGTATTTGATCTAAAAATAAAACTTAATGTATATATGAACAAACTTTCGTTAAAAATTTAACTTTTCCATTAGTTTTCACCTTGTTGGAAATATATGTGTAGTTCAGTGACAATATTATCCAAAAGAATTCAAAAGTTACTGGAATGAGATGTTTCTACAAGTTGAGTGACAATATTGTCCAAAAAATTCAAAAGTTACTTTAGTGGGATACTTTTATAAGTTAAGCTCTACTAGATAATTATCATTATCAAAGTACTATGATATTAAACATTCTAATATCTTTTTTGGCCAAGACATGATCACCAACATAGTTTATTTTTTATTTTTGGCACAAACTGTCGCTTTCAAGAAATTTAACAAATATGACTCTATGAGAAAGGGTAAAAATTCAAGTGTTTCACACCATATAAATATGGATAAATAATTCTAGTCACATGATATCAATTAGCAGGCACTAGCTAAATTGAGTCGATTCGAATCAATCAACAAGTCAAAATGAGCCTAAAAGGATGTCAACAAATTAATGGTCTTACAAAATTCAAGATAAAATGGATTTACATTTCTTAAGGTTGACGTATAGTATCTAATATAATATCATCAAAATCTATAATATTCTTAATTATACGTAAACTTCAATTCAATTTGGTAAAATATAATAAAACAATCTGAAATAGACTGAAATTTCTAACAATTAGATAAATATGCGTTAGTAAAATTCTAATAGTTGGTGTCTTTACTTTTTATTTTTATTTTTATTTTTTTATTTATTTTAATGGTGGTGATGGTGGTGCGGGGGTGGGGTGGGGGTGTCTTAGAGAGGGTCCAGTAAGTTCCCTTAGAAGGCTACAAAAGTCTGATAGTATGGATTCAAAAAGGCTCAAGTTACATATTCCCCACTACTTGTTTCTTGATAGTGCTAATATACTTTTAGTATATCGCTTTCTTTTCAACACTTCTAATATATACACCAAAAAATATTTCTCAGTTCTTTAAGGTCAAGATCGGGGTAGGCATGGTACGGTAGATGTTGAATTCCATACTAAAATTACAACGTTTGATGTTTTGGTTTTGCTAGTATTATAATATTTAATATGGTATATGTTATGCATTTTCAAAAATTTTAGAATCTAATACGATTTTCGATATTTATATTTAAACAATGTCGAAATATATAGCTACATACACAATTCTTGTATTTTATTGAAATACTAGCAAATATATAAAATAGTATTAGTATAAAGCCAATTATTAATTAGATGTAGAACTTCAATTACTGTATCTCGATTGAATGTCATTTTTGTGTAATTAATTAACGAAGAAAATTGCTAGTATTTACTTTTTGAATTTCACATGTTCAGGTGTTAGTATGATACAATTGAAACAATTTTGAAAAAGTCAAAGCTATAATTCACATTATATAAGTAAATAAAGTAAATCGAGGTCGAACAAACTATTGTTACCAATTTACCATGTCCCAAAAATATCAAAATCAAACTTTAAAATACCGAATCATACCAAATTAATCTTTTACGGTAATAATATAATATTTTTAAAATTCAAAAAAATATAATCTTGTTTTAAATTAAATTATAGTATTGTCCAAAAGAAGTTAATTTTATTTACTTGTAGTAATTAATATTCCCAAATTGTCCTCGGTAAACCTAATATAAGAAACAAACCCTAACTTTTCTCTCAGCAAAAGTTGTTGCTTCTTGCGCCGCTCTAAATTTTCTCTCAGCAAAAGTTGTTGCGTCTTGCGTTGGCGCAAAATTATTGTTACTTTTTTTTATTTTGATAGTTTTTGCGATTACAAAAAACGGCAAGAATTTCAAATGAAGACGACCTGTTTGAGCTGACGGAGGACGACTTGAAAAAATTAGTTATTGGAGATCATAGCATTTTTTACCAGATCAATGATACGCTGCCGGAGAAACCACTGGTACTTTTTTTTTAAATTTAAGATAAGGTTTTGTATACTAGAAGGGGAGCCTTGGAGTAACTGGTAAAGTTGTTGCCATGTGACCAGGAGGTCACGGGTTCAAGCCTTGAAAACAGCCTCTTGCAGAAATGTAAGGTGAGGCTGCGTACAATAGATCCTTGTGGTCGGACCCTTCCCCGAAGCCTGTGCATAGCGGGAGCTTAGTGCACCGGGCTGCCTTTTTTTTTTTTTTTTTTTTAAGGTTTTGTATACTAGAAAATACAGTAAGGAATATATCTATCATGTTTATCAAGGAATTTTAATTGGATACAGAATTGGGAAGAAATGAGATCTCTTGCCGCTTTACAATTTGAATAAAAGAAAATAACCTTTTCAAATCTGTTATGCGTAAAAAGGAAATCAATTTCTTTTGTATAAAAATGAAGATCGATCTTTTATATATAAAAATGAAGCTAAGATCTATCTCTTTTGTGTAGAAGTAAAGATCGATCTCCTCTGTGTAAAAATGAAGATTGATCTCTTCTGCGTAAAAAAAATGAATGAAGATCTCTTATGTCTAAAACTGAATGGAGATCCTCTTATGTGTAAAAGTGAATCTCTCTTCTGCATAAAAATAACGATCTCTTTTGCATAAAAATGAGGATATATTTTACGTAAAAAAAATTCTTATGTATAAAATGAACTATTTTTTATGTATAAAAATGAAGATCTTTGGTAAAAAAGACATAAAATTTTAAAAAAAATTGTAAAGGATTATAAAATCATTTTTGTCATAGTAGACAATTATTTATATAATCTTAGACAATTTTAGACTCTATATATCTGGTTCATTCTCATTTTTGTGTTGAAAAGAATTGAAATTTGATGAATACCATGAGCACTGTATGTGTAACGTCATCTTTTCCATTTTGGTGTCTGAAAGATGTCCTGCACTTTATCGTATGATGGAGGGTTTGATTACTATGGTGATCAAGAAGTTCTTTAGCCCTGACGTAAATATTCTCTTCTCACTATCACTCGCATTCTCTCTCTCTATATACATATATCGTATGTTTTGTACCTTGATCACCTATTAGACATCATTAGTGACTATTATTGACGGTAGGAAATAGAACACCCTATTTAGACTATCATAGAGGTAAGTGCGGTTGGAACTCGACAATTTAGTTACTATATTACCTTTAAAGTTGACAACAATGGAAAGAAAGAAACTTTTCAAGTAAAGGTCTATAGAACCTCTGATGGAACTTTTAATGTTTCACATTGCAAGCACACAGAAAAGACATATAATAGAATTGTATGTTCAACGACGATATATAATTGCTATTCAACAATAACTCAAACTTTGTGTTTACAATGTGGAACATTAAAATGCCCATTAGAGGTTCTATAGACCTCTGCTTGAAAAGTTTCTTTCTTCCCATTGTTGTCAACTTTAAAAATAATATAGTAACTAAATTATTGAGTTCCACCTGCCTAATACCTCTATGATAATCTTAATGGGGCGTTCTATCCCTACAGTCAATATTAGTCACTAATGAAGTCCAGTAGGTGATCAAGATACAAGACACAAGATAAATGTATATATAGATAGAGAATGAGAGCAAGGGTGAGAGAGAGCATATTTACGTCAGGGCCAAAAAACTTCTTGATCTCCACAGTAGTCAAACCCCCCACCCATCATACGATAAAGCACAGAACATCTTTCAGACACCAAAATGGGTAAGATGTCGTTACATATACACTGCTCAGGGTATTCATCAAATTTAAATTCCTATTAACACAAAAATAAGAATGCATCAGATACATAGAGTCTAAAATTATTCAAGATTGTACAAATTTTTGACTGATATGAGAAAAATGATTTTCTAACCCTTCACAGATTTTTTAAAATGTTATGTCTTTTTAACCAGAGATCTTTATTTTTGCACAGAAAAGATACTTCATTTTTGTACATAACATTTCATTTTAACACATGTACAGTAAATATCTTCATTTTTATGCAAAAGAGATTGTCATTTTTATGCAGAAGAGATATTCATCTTTACACATAAGAGATCTTCATTCATTTTTATACATAAGAGATATTCATTCATTTTTTTACTCAGAAGAGATGGATGTTCATTTTTACACATAAGAGATCGATCTCCCTCTTACACAAAAGAGATGATCTTCATTTTTTACACATAAAAGATCGATTTTCATTTTTATCTAGAAGAGATCGATTTCACTTTTTCACATAACAGATTTGAAAAGATTATTTTCTTCTATTCAAATTATAAAACGACAAGAGATCTCATTTCTTTCTAATTCTATATATGATTGAAATACCTTGATAAACATAATAGATATAGTCCTTACTGTATTTTCTAATATACAAAAACTTATATTATATATAAAAACAACTACTAGTTACATGAGCAATTCATATATATTATTATAATGCTAGCAAATATATAAAATAGTATTAGTACAAAGTCAATTATTAATTAGATGTGGAACTTTGACTGTTGTATTCTCGATTGAAATATCATTTTTGTGTAATTGATTAACGAAGGAATTTGCTAGTATTTACTTTTTGAATTTTTATAGGTGTGGGTGTTAGTATGATACAATTGAGACAATTTTAAAAAAGCCAAAGTTATAATTCACTATTATATAAGTAAATGTAAGTCGAGGTCGAACAAATTATTTGTTACCAATTCACCATATTGCAAACTACCAAAATCAAACTTTAAAATACTGAATCATAGCAAATTAATCTTGTATGATAATAATATAATACTTTTAAAAATCAAAAATCAATTTTTCAATACCATACCATATAGCGCTGTTTGGTACAAGGAATAAGATATAACTAATTTCGAAATTAGTTTTAGAATGAATTTATCTCATGTTTGGTTAAGATAAAATGCATGAGATAACTCACCTGAGGAGTATAACTCACCCGAGGATTGTAGTACTCCTATTATTTTTATCATATATATCTAAGGATGAGATAACTAATCCAAAAATAACTAATCCCAAGATAATTAATTCCGAGATAACTTGTCTCCCAACCAAACGACCTCATAATGTCTACTCCTAGGTCAAGCCCTTACCTTGATTCTCTACTCTCTTTTTTCAGCATACGATTTTCAAAACAGAATATGATTAATCCAAATTTATAAATTCCTCCCTATCAAAAGTATTCTTCATTTCAAAGGCTTGAGTGTGATACATTAAACTTGATAAGGATCCTAATAATTATCCCACTACAACCAACCAATCACCCCCACTCCTTGCAAAATAAATAAATAATAATAACAAAAAAAACTTTGCTCGATTGTTTAGGCAAGCTTAGGCCCGTTTGGCCATGTGAGATGAAATCATATGAGATGAAATTGAATTTTCGTTTGGACATGCAATTTGGGATTTTAAGTTGTATTTTTTTTTTTATAAACAAAAAAACCCATAAGTTGTGAAAGTTATCAAAATTGCCCTAATTCCTTATACAATCTTACCAAATAAGCAAAAGTTCATAACAAAAGTATAATACACTATCACAAAATTATTCTAAAAAAAATACAATATTTCTTGATCAAATGATAAATTTGGTGAATAATAAATGATAAAGTAGGAGTTGATTTAAAGTAATAATAAATTTTGTAGGTGTTTGGCTATGAAAATCAAAAAAATTTGGAATTGGAGTTGTGTTTGGGTCGTATCTTTTTGGAGAGATTTTTTTTAACTATAAAGGTGAAGTTGAAATTAGAAAAAAGTAAAAACAAGTTGAGACTTATTTTCACTTTTCCAAATAGAACTTCAACTTGTATTTGGAGTTTTTTGACCAAACATCATTTTTTTAATAAAATGAAAAGATTTTTCGAAAAAAAAGTGAATATTTTTCATGATCAAACGGGGCTAAATGTTGGTGAGAGTAATGGTTAAATGAAATATAAATGGTTTAAAGATTGCTAAAAGTAATAATATGAACTATAAATTTTATTTATATATGAAATAAATGATCGGTAAATATAAATGGTGGGGTTCTTTTTCACAAAATATAAACTTGTGGGGTAATTTTAGTATTTGAAAAGTCTCAAATCATGATTTGAAATTCCCAAATCATGTTTTTTGGAGAATTTGGAATTTCATGTCATGAAATGAAATCTTGAGATGAAATCACATGACCAAACGCTAATTTCATCTCATGATTTCATATCACAGACATGAAATCACATGTTCAAACACCTACTTAGTTCTATGAATCAAAGAAGCTCATGAACTTTTAACTCTTATGAACTGGTAAATAGGTCTCTTTCTACGTTGGGCATGCTTTTATTATGTGCCAAGTTTTTAATTAGTACTATTATCTTTAAATAATAATAATAATTTGTAGTATTATTTTGATTGAAAAGGTGTTGTATGGTCTCAAAACAGGTTCCTTTGTCTCACCACCAAAGGATGTGGTGGAGTGGATGATGCTGCTCCTCCCTTAACCAGAGGTTTCGGGTTTGAGTCCTGGGTATAAAAAAAATTTTGGTAGAGAGCGCTTTCTCCGAATGGGTCATACCCAGAGTGTATCCGAATTAATCGGGCTCCAATGAGAGTACCGGACACCAGATGGGAAAACAAAAAAAAAAGATTCCTTTGTCTCTATTTTTTTTCTTTTCCTCCTTGATCATTTCATGAAGGTAGGAATAACAACAACTACAACATGTATTCCCCAAAAGTGGGGTCCGAGGAGGATAGAGTGTACGCAGTCCATACCACTACCTCAGAGGTGAGGTAGAGAGGTTGTTTTCGATAGATCCTGCTCAAGACAAAAATAGTCTAAAAAAGACGTAATACAAGAACAAGAAACAATAGATAGTACCAAAACAACATATATATAATAACAGAAACATGACTACCACAAAATACTGCTACAGTCGATCTACCCGAAACACACAAACATCACCAACCTCCAAGTACAAGAAATTAAAGCGTAGCCACTATATATGACTACTAGGAATACTTGTAACAAAATATTTTTGGTCCAAGTTATAACTCCTAAATCATAATGACCACGTTCTAATGAATAGTTTGGGTTTTACAAGCTTCACGTAAATATTTGTTGAGGGAACAACTAGAATGTGCAATTTTTTTATAACTTCAATTCTTAATCAATAATTAACGAAAAAATGATCTTATCTTAAAACGAATAATATATCATAGATTTTAGTAACTCTTATGAGCTACTTGATCCCAGGTTTCATTACTTACTAATCTAGAGTAGTTACTTATTGGATAGGTAAACAATTGTTTCTTCGACCTCAATTTTCTCAAATGCCTTTTGGTTTTATACACTCCTAAAGCATTACATTTTTCAATATCCTTAAAATTGGACTAGCAATGGATTTATTGTTTTTCGAACACAGAGAACTATTCTTTTAAGTTCTTGTTTATTCTTTATTTATTTCTTCAACAAAAAAAGAGGAAAAATTAAAGTTTCTCCTCGTTTTGAAGCGGGACCAAGATTTTATACTCCCTCCGTCCATCCCTCATTACATTTTTCAAAGCAAAAAAATTATTATATTCAAAGGGTGATAGAGTAAAATCACCCCTCTATTTATTGTTTCTTAAGATATATGTCAAGTCAAAAATGAACAAGTAAAGATGGACGGAGGGAGTAACGTAGTGGTATCCGTGGGAGTTTCCACATAATAGGTTCAGGTTAAATTCTTACTTTAGGTGTTTTTTTCCCTATCCCACGATATCCTAGAGGCAGATTTAGGATTTGAAGTTTATGAGTTCTTACAACAATCTCAATTTGATATACAATAATATGGTTCATCATCATCATCATACCCAGTGTATTCCCACTAGGTGGGGTCTGGGGGGGGGGGGGGGGGGGGGTAAAGTGTACGCAGTCCATACCACTACCTCAGATGAAGTAGAGAGGTTGTTTCCGATAGATCCCCGGCTCAGAACAGATAACCATAACAAACAAAAATCATAAAAACCAACAGCAAAAAGAAATAGCACACGCTAGATAATCAAAGAAGCAAGACACTCACAGAGTAACACTATAAACTAGTTATTCAAATATGGTTCGAAATCAAATATTTATAAATATTTAATGAGTTTCTATAAATGTCGTCTGAAATTAAAAAAAAAATTATTGGCTTCCGGAGAACCCATGCATTGGTTCTCTAGGTCTGCCACTGACTATATATTAGAATTTTCCTAATGTACCCAAAAAAAAATTTAAAAAATAGAGTTTTCTTAAAAGATAGTACTAAAAAATAAGATAGAGGAAACTCCAACAATGGAAAAGGAAGTCAAATATATATTTTGCAGCAAAATAATTATTGAGAGAAAAAGAAGCAATAGTGGCAACCCAAATTCCAGCAACCAAAACATAGACTAATCTATTATTCTGCACTGACTTTAGGTCACCATAGTCCTATTTTTAATTCTGGTTTAAATTCATGGAGCCCCAAACCTAATTAGATTAGGGAAATAGGCACACTACTGACCCAATTCATTACACTTGAATTAGATTCTATCAGACTACTATAGTAATAATAAATTTTCTAAGCAGAATTGGATAAAGTACACTGAGACAAAATCATTCAAGCAGACATGAAAAGGACAAACAGCTATATTATTTTAGACATAAGCTCAAGATTTCCTTATAATTTGCAAAAAATTTAGCTTGTGCTACGATTATGAGGTCTATAAATTAAACTATTCTGTTTCTTTTTCTTATTATTATTGTACCTTTTTTGTTGTTGTTGTTATTGTTTCTTTCGTACGCAGACCTCGACTAATTCCACGGGATATCTGTCACCTCCCACCAGCAATAGCTACCAGGTAACTCTATCCACTAAGGCTAGAACAGATGGGAAGAAATCACCTAATGTTTGTCTCTATTGAGAATTGAACCTGAGACCTCATGGTGTTCAATCCAACTTCATTGAACCACTAGGCCACACGCTTGGGTGCGCTCTGAGCTGTTTTCTTTATTAACTGCTATGTTTTCTTCACTGTTTTCCTCTTATTGTATTTGGATTTATTGCACTTGGGTCGAGGGTCTCTTGAAAATAGCCTCTATCTCCATGGCCACGAGGTAGTGGTAAGGTCTACGTACACTCTATCCTTTCCAAACCCACTTGTGGGAATTCACTAGGTATGTTGTTGTATTATTTTACTTTTTTAAAAAAAAATAAAAAGAGTTTTTCCTTGAGAATTTAACAATCAAATAGGACAAGATAAAGGGTTCACTTAAATGAAGGAGGCATCTTTTATGGGAATTTGCATTGAGCCAAGAAAATTTTATGACTTTTTTGCAAGCTAGCTGTGAATTAGTACATTACATTTGTTTAGTCATGTTGATAAATATTGAGTAAAACTAAAGTGATATACACAGCATGTATTATGGGATCTATTAATTGTAGATGCTATCTGTATCCCCTTTGAGGCTCCAGGCTTTATGGAGCTTAAAGCAGTCGCTTGCAAAACAAATAAAAGATTGTACTCTAATAAACAAAGTTGTGATGAGACACTTCAAGATCCCAGATTCAAACCATCTTCAATATTATTCTAAATTGGATTAGTTCAATTGGTTAGTATTTACATTTCAGTCATGAAAAGCGAGGTCTATCGAAAATAGTTTCTCTACCCTCTCCAGATTCCATTTGTGAGATTATACTTTGGTATGCCGTTGTTTGACTGGTACTGTCATTTCACTATTTTGCCAAAGAAAATGGTTTGGTTTAAGAGTTAATGGTCAAAAACACACCTAAAGTATACTAATTTTTTGAGTTTCACACCTGAACTATCAGATGTACGAGTTTCCTCCTAAACAGTAGCAATATTTCAGGCAAGAAAAATGAACAATTGATAATTGAATGTATTTTGATAAATAGTTGGTGCTAATTAGATAGACTTGGAAAAACCGAAATACTTTACGTGTATTTTGACCGTTCACACTTGATTTAATGGTTAAATTGTGTCCACACAGTTCATTGAATTCAACCCTAAAGGAGCTGGATCACATTGGGCCTATTTTGCAGCCTTACCACATTCCCATAAGAACTTGAAAACAATACACAGGTTACAAATTGACTTCAAACTTCAAAGCATACTGGGGGCAATGAATAATATGAACCAACTGATTGAAGGCCCAAAAATGATTTATTTTTTGGTAACTAACATAAATCTCAACCTTTTAGTAGCTAATTACTTTCTATCCCTACTCTTTTCTAAATTACATAAAATCTCTGATATTGAAACAGCATGCGGATACATTCTATTGCATCGGATACATCACTTTCCAATACATAACTAATCAATTAGTTGAATTTAAAAAAAGAACATAATTCTTATGTACCAGTAACACAGATCTCATTCAGATACATAAGTCTTATGTATCAGTAACACAAAAAAACATTTCAATAAATAATTTTTGTCATATTTTCAACCAGATACATCATTCTTATGTATCTGTACACAAAAATTAGTACGATACGTAACATTTGTACCCTTTTTAGACGGTCCCGTGATGTATCTTCATGTCCTTCACCATCCCGAATTAATGGCGGATACCTTATGAAACCCGCGACACACTACTCTTCTTCACCTCCATTTATTTTTTTAAGTAACAATTTCGTGGGGGACCGCCGTCGAATTCGATTCCGTTTGGAAAAAGTAAGGAACTGGATGTAAAATAAGGGATTATCAGTAAATCGAACCTTTGGAGTTAAATCGAATCGGACGAAAGAGAATAATCTGAATCTAGAATCAGATGAGTTTAAACTTGAACTGACTTTTGGGGTGGTTTCAGATAGGTTTATACGATGACGGATTGAAGCGGCATTAGTGGATCGTTGGTTTTGGGCGGAGTTGCGGTGGCTGGACCTTGGTTGTTGCCAGAGGAAGGTTGTTGGGGTGTTGTTGTTGTGTCTCGTGTGTATTTGGTGTTTGTGGGTGAGAACGGTTGTAGTGAAGAGAATGAATTATATGTGTATATGGTCTGTTAATGGAGAATTTAGGGGGTGGCAGTGATGTGGTTGAGGGGAGGAGATGCAGTTGTGATGTATATGTAATTTATTGGTTTTTTTACACCCAATGTGTCCATTTATGAAAGCATGATATTTCCAAACGGGATGTGAAACTTCAAAAGTGTGCTAAAAAGGAAAGTTAAAGTAACAATGGGACTTAACTCAGTACAGTAAAGAATATCACTGGGATTTTTGAACAATGGTATTTTGTCATGGATGCTACCTAATTAATGAGTAATAACCTAAAGACGTGCCGAAAGAATATACAACTCAATACATTTTTAGTGTTGGAGGTCATTCCATGTATACATTATCCCCTCTCAAACTTGAACCATTTCCAATTAGCATACATATTTTCTTCATCTTCAAATGGTAGTCTATCAGTTGGAAGGGGTTCCGGTTTCTTTGTTGCTGAAACAGTCCGTAGGTTCTGTCTGAATTTCTTTGCCATCTCTTTTGCTTCTGAAAATACTCTCTGCAGCGAAGAAGTACACTCGTTATGCAATTGTATTTGTAACCTCACGTGGAGTCTAAACTGGTGCTTAAGATGTAGTGTTACACCATATAAGGGATACAAGCAAGGATGCTTGTTATAATACGTAAGAGAGACAAACCTGTTTGTCCGATAGAAATAACCCTGGCTCGCTTTCAAGGTCAGCAATACTGCAGTTGACAAAGGCGAGGATATCAGATTGGCAAACAATTTGCTTGTTACAGGAAACCAACATAACAATCCCTTGATCTGATTTCAGTTCAGAAATTTAATATGGAAAGCAAGGAGCGGAACTAAGAATAAGCAAGAAAATAGTAAATCCATTGGCAGGAGTCTTAGCATCTCACCACTTCAAAAGTATCTATAGCCGGTTTTCTAGTAAGCAACATGCTAAGTAGAACAGGGTTTCAACAAGGAGATGTGCACGTGAACAAGGAATTGGAAAATTAAAACAAAAAAATATCATATTATATGTCTTAAAAACTTTGGACCCATATGAGATGTATTGTGTTATAGATTGTCTTGTCCAAGCACCAAAGAGGTCGAGAACCATGAGGTCTTCATATTCAAATCCCAGTAGAAGAAAAACACTAGGTGATTTCTTCTCAATCTGTCTGAGCCTTGGTAGACAAGGTTACCATGTACCTGTGCTGGTGGGAGGTAGCAGGTAACCCGTGTAATTAGTCGAGGTGTGTGCAAGCTGATCCGGACACCACGGTTTAAAAAAAAAGATTGTCTTGTTGCAAAATGACAATATGGACCAACAAAGTCATGAAATTAATCATTAATCATCCTTGCAATTCCAACATCCTTCTAAGAACGATTACAATGGCCACCAAGTTGTGGGCTTCAAAGGTTGCTTCATGCCAAATGGAAAGAAATGGATACTGAATACTCATATTAGCCGACCCTAATTTACTAGAATTAATGCATAGCTGTTGCACTGTAATTTTTGGCCTGTTGTAGGTCAGACTTCAGAGGGAAGGGACAGAAATGTGGTCTCTAGAAGTGGGGTGAATGAGATACGATACTAGGATCTCCAAAAACGAAAAATTTACTAGTAAAGGAAACTAACTTGTACGCCTTTCATCTCAAATTGTTTGCAATATATATTATTTCAAAGTCATATAGGACATGGATAAATTTGATAGTTGAAAATATTTTTTACAAGCAACACACTACTAGTTGAAACCTTTCCATTTCAAAGCATCAAAAAGTCGAAACATAAACAATCATAGTAGGGCATGCATACAAAAGGTGTTAAGGTAATCCTTATTCCTTAAGCCACAACTGATATCAGCATGTAGGTGCATTTATGCCTACCATTGAATAGGGCATAATCAAGCAAAATATCTCTACCACATACCTGAGAGATATTTTGTCAGGAAACATTGACTTCACAACCATTACTTTCACCTTCTCATCAACTGCTAACAAGTTATTCATGGAAGTAATCTTGCCTTGGGTGACATTTGAGATGTGTAGCAAGCCACTGATAATTGAAAAGAAAAACCGTATAAAAATTTGAACAAGTTACTTTCTTTTTCTGGAAGAACAAAGAGCATGACTCGCTTTAGTCCAAGAATGTACAAAACTTTATCTCCTCTCTTACTCCTTAAACATATCTCATGAATTGAAACACACGAATAACACCATAAAGTACTCGGCAACAATCATAAATGATATTGTATTGAATTGCATAGGTGCTAGACTCCCTATCACCTCTCCTGCTTCGTAAACATATGCATATTCATCTAGAGTTCCATCATAAGGCCATTACAGAAATTGATATAATAATCCAATACAAGTATAGATCTGCGATAAATTATGGTAATCCCACAAATTTTACTATCAAAAAAATACAGATGAAATCAACAGAAAACCCAGCGAATGAAAGATATTATCTTACTAGTTTTTTTTTTCAAATTTATCATTGAAAACCAAGTCCACACCTTAATCAATTGAAATAAGACAAGCATAGAAGATCCAAAACGCCAAACAAGAATAGCTTGTTTTTGTTGAATCATAAGATAGAATGAATAGTTTCGCTTAATTGAAACAAGGAAAGGGTCAAATATGCCCCTGTATTAACCAGAATTGAGCAACTTTGTCCTCCATTAATTTGGCCCATTATAGCCTCACCACTAGGAAAAAGTCACATTTTTGCCTTGACCTCAAATTAAGGCACAATCTAATGGTAATTTTAAACCTTAGTCATAGTTGAGGGGTAAATTTGAACCTTTTTTCTCAAAGAATTTGGACACGTGGAGTCCATCACACTGGAGTTTCGTTAATGGCAAGAGTAAATATGAGAAGATCTGCTAACAACAATGTATGAATGAACCAAAAGTGTAATGGAGGGCAAAATCAAGCAATTTCAGGTTGTACAGGGGCAATATTTGGACCTTTTAAATTGAAACAATTTGACTTCTACATGATATTGAACATCTATAGTGGTTTACATTACTCTACAACTCTACATCATTGCATTTACCTATTTGTGCATAAAAATGAGAAAAGAAATGTCAACCACATTTTGCACCCATGCTCCAACCGCAAAAATTCAAAGTTATCCTAGATCAGAGTCATTAAGTTTCTTAATTTTACATGCCAGTACTAACCACAGCTAAGTTCGACTTCTTTCTATGGGAAGCGTAGTGTAAATTACCTTCGGTTTGTTTCACCAAGCCTTATCTGTGCGCCAAAGGGAAAAAGTTTTTTCACTGTTCCTTCCACAAGGGTCCCCTCTTGCAGATTTAACATTTGCTGTAGAACCCATTATTCAAGATGAAAAGAAATAAAGTAAGAAAAGAAAATAATCAAGAGAGGATCTCAAACACTAAATATTTGGAGGGAAATCTACATAGAATCTGAAAAGGCAAACAGAAGAAAGAAACCCACTCCCAACAAAAGAAAAATGTGATAAAGAGCATAAATAGCAAAAACAATCATATCATTATGTCATGGTGACAAGAACTAACCCAAGCTTCCTTCTCACTAAGTATTAAGTCATTAGTTTCTTCGTTTATTCTGGTAATAAGCACATTAATTCGACGCCCCACCTGAAATAACAAGAAATAGATATAATAAGCATTAAATAAATATAAAAGCAATCTATGTCATTAGTTACCTTGTCAAAAGAAAAAAAGAAAAAAAAAAAAAGAAGCAATCTATGTCATGATAGAGCAGAAGATGCATATTGTGGAGATTTCACGAAATGTTTACGTAGTGCAGAGCACATTCTGGCCACCAAAAATTTGCACTTTCCCTTCTTTTGTATTTTTTTAACAATCTTATATCTTTGGGAAAGATGCCAAAGAAGCAGCATTGCCACTTACCATTTGGTATGAACTCAGTGAGCTTAGAAGAAAGCGTCCAGCAACAGATACAATCAAAGTGCTTCCAACATATATATTGTTACAACTTCATAATGTGATTTCATTTGCTATCAATAAAGGCAGAACCACCAAGAACTTTTATTTAATAGTTAAATTGTTAGAGAGGATAGAATGTCGCTTGTTTTAAAGGCAGAAGAAGAAATGTATAATAAAGTCCAAAGATACAGACGTAAATTAGATGTGAGGAACATAAAAAATGCGATTGGTGAACGCAAAAGGTTCCAAACTTACATTCTCCTTCAGCTCGGTGTAGCTATTAACTCTGTTCATTAATTCAGCCTTTGGAAGAAAAGCCCGTAAGCCCTGCATAACAACATTCAACCTGTTTAACACAGAGAAGTAGACCTGCACTGGAGTCATGGAGGCAAGGGTGACTAGATTACCTCTATTCTTGTAAGAAGACCACCAGTATTCCACTCTACTATCTTTACCTCAAAAGGTTCATTTAGCTGTTTAATCTGTTGCATAAAAATAGTAAAAATGCTAAGTTATTGGGCTAAAAGCTCTAGGATAAAACAACCTAGAATAGAAACACCTAAAAGAAACTGAGGAGTAAGTAGTATCATCAAATTTGAGCCAGTACTATGTGACACATCACTTCCTCAGTCATTCTTAGCAATAGTATGTATTTTTACGTCTTCTCTCTCAGAATTCACTCATCCTTCAGTTTCAATATTCTCTCACCGTCCTTCCTTATATCTGGTCTTCCACCAGCCCCTTTTTTGTTCTAAATATAACTGGAACCTATTCCCCTAGAGCTATATCATTTATCAACATAAATTGCACATGCAAACAGGAAAATGATAGAGCTACTCAAGTGTTCAAACAACAGTACCCAAAAACATTCTCCTAATTCACAATCTAAAATGGAAACGTATCAGAGTTTGGTGAACAGGAAAAATACGCTGAATTTCAGGTCCCAAATTTTTGATAAAGTTATGCAGTGAGCACAAAGCCAACTATTCTTTCGCCTTTCAGATCCCAAATTTACAAATAAAGAATATATGATGATGACATTTGGTGCTTATGGGGAACAATATTATCAATAGCATATGTTTAGAGCCAGATTTAAGTGTTTCTGCAGCAACATTTAGAACATTCATGAAATCTCTAGTTCTATTTAGTATTTACAATAGGAAAGCAATGGACCTGAATAGAGCGCAATGGATACAGTGGATTCATACAATGACCTCAACCAATATGGAATTGAGGCAAAGTTGACTGATTGGTAGTCACTCAGGCTCAAAATGTGGAGAACAATACATGATTCTTTTACAATATTTGTCAAGGAAAAACAATCCCTGAACGAATAATAGGACCAGTGCCTCCTCGAGTCAGCAGTACAACAAAAAAGACTACCAAGCAATACCGATGAAAGCATAATCGTGCTCAGAATGAACAAGGTGATCTAATTTTGAGCTTTGAATACAGATTCTAACAAGTTTCCAATATCTCCCTGATGATATTGCAGGGCAAGATTACCCTTAAGAAATTCAAGTGAAGAAATAATAGCATTGAATAACAATTCGTGGTGAGATCAAGATAATAAAGCATAGAGTACCTTAATAGTTCCATTAATAAGGTAAAACATAAAGCTAATCCCAACTAGTTTGGGATTGAACCGCAGCCGACAGATTGGACTAGGTAAAACATCAAGTCCCTATCCACATTTTATCTTTCCATACTGCTCCATCCTTGTAGCTAGATCAAGAAAGAACCTTTGAATCGAGATCCACAACAATGCATCACAACTATGGATTTCAGTTACATATGATCTACTACTCTTACTTCATACTCGACAGGAACTTCTTCTTTAGAAAAAGGATTCCAACAACAAAACAGCTTCCACAACTACGACATTCCGCTATATTGAACTACAACAACAACATACCCAGTGTAATCCCACCAGGTGGGGTCTGGGGGGGCAAGTGTACGCAGTCCATACCACTACCTCAGGCGAAGTAGAGAGGCTGTTTCCGATAAACCCCCGGCTCCGAACAGGTCACCATAACAGAGAAAACACACACACAAAAAAAAAAAAAAAAAAAAAAAAAAAAAAAAAAACAGCATAATACTATAAACTATTCATTCGGGAAACCCAAACATACCAAACCCATGCGAACAAGAGTCTGCCCAAAAAGCAACAGGCACAGAAACAAACAAAACAATCCTTCCCACCCTCCTCCCTACTAATACAAACGCCTTCCTACACCCTAACCCTCTACCCTAATCCGTGCCCTCCACACCTTCCTATCAAGGGTCATGTCCTCTGTAAGTACTAACTGCTCCATGTCATGCCTAATCACCTCCCTCCAATACTTCTTCGGCCTACCTCTACCTCGCCTAAAACCATCCACAGCCAGCCTCTCGCACCTTCGTACTGGGGCATCCGTGCACCTCCTTGATACATGCCCGAACCAACGTAAACTCACTTCTCGCATCTTGTCTTCCACCAAAGCCACCCCCAACTTCTCTCGAATAATCTCATTTCTAACCCTATCACTCCTGGTCAGCCCACACATCCATCGCAACATCTTCATCTCCACTACCTTCAACTTGTGCGTGTGGGAGTTTTTAACTGGCCAACACTCCGCTCCATACAACATGGCCGGACGGACGGCCACCCTGTAGAACTTACCCTTAAGCTTCAGAGGCAATTTATACAAATTAATAACTTACGTTTATGACAATTTGTAAAATGCATATGCTTGTGACAAGTAGGGTGAAAATTTAAACTTTGCATATTACAAAAGAACGAAAGTGAGAAAAGAACCTGCCTCACTCGATGCCAAGCAATGCGTCTAAAGAGCCTTCTTGTCGACAATAATGGCCTACCACTGAGAGTTCTTCCAAGAACCTCAGCAAAAAGAACAGTCCCAGGCTCCACAACAGGCTTCCCTGACATCAACTCCCCACCACTCACTGCCTCATCATAACTCACAATTCCTATTTTCCCTCTCACCATGAATTCCTCAGCATCCTTCTCCAAATCACACAACAAATACTCCATCTCCTTATCATACAAAGGTAAAACATCCTTAGTTAACATAGTACCCAACAAATCAGCACCAACACTCACATCAAGTTTATTCTCATTCCCTGAAACCACAACGCCTACCACTAAATCACCCGGTTTCGGTTCGTAATACTCTACACTAACCTTCTTACTCTCTTCCTCTTCCTCCTCCTGTTCATTATCACTCTCCTGCTCATTAAACTCACCAGGCTTAAATAACTTATAAAATGGCTCCAAAACTTCATCTTTACTAACTTTCTTCTCCTCTTCTTCTACATCTACACCAACCCCATTGTTAATTTTCTTTAAATATGGCTTATTAAGCAATTCAAGCTCTTCAGACACTTCACTTTCAGGCAATTCAGTCACTTGGGTAGTGCTAAATTCTTCAAAGATTTCATTTTTAGAGCAAAAGGAGACATGGGTATGCAAATTTATATGAGAATTCCAATGGAGTGTCAGATTCTTGGAGGGTTTTTTGGGGGTTTTAGCAAGAGGGTATTGGGGGGAAAGGGGGAAAGGTGAGAATTGGGTGGCAGTGTTGTAAATAAGAGAAGTGCTTAGGGGCAGAATTGGAGAAGATTTACAAGGAAGAAGAAGAAGAAGTGGCATGTCTGCTTATCATCAGCCTGAATTGCCGCTTTGTTTCGTTATCTGTTTACAGTTGATGTTGTGATATTTTTTCCCCAGAAGACACATAAATGGGCCGACGAAGTGTCCCCAAGATGATACATTTTTGTCCCTCAAATATTTGATCTTAAATTTTTGTTCCCTAAAATACGTGATCTTGAATTTTTGTCCCTCATAAATAAGTTCTAATATTTGCTTATAAGGTAAAACTTGGTCAGTTGAGCAGGGTCGTTGTCTTAAAATGTCCTGAACGTATGTCTTATGGGCTAAAGTTAGAACGTGTGTCTTATGGATAGCATATCTAAGTTCTAACATTTGTCTATAAGGCAAAACTTCTGGTTAATTTGTACAGGTTCATTGTCTTTAAATATTATGAATATTTGTCTTATGGGAAAGAGTTAGAACGTGCGCCTTATATGCAAGAGTTATTAAGAGGGGCCAAAAAATCAAAATCAACCCTTATGGAGGCCATTTTTATAAGACTTTTTTATGGGGAACAAAATATCAAGACTAGCCCATTTTAGAACCATTTCTAAACTTTACTCATTCCCAAGGGCCGCAACATTAGCGCCCATAGATTTTTGTTAGACTGATATTCATTTAGCTATCTTGTTTACCAAAAATAATCGAAGTATATACTATATATACACTTGGTTTGTATATGGTGTGTATATGTGTGTGTGTACATATATATTGTATATATATTATATGCATATGCAGTGGCGGAGCCAGAATTTTCATTAAGGGGGTTCAAAATCGGAAAAAGTAAACATAAAACTAGCCGAAGGGGGTTCAACATATACTATATATGCATAAAAAATAATTTTAACCATGCATAAATAGTATAATTTTCCGTCGAAGAGGGTTCGGATGAACCCCCTGGACTAAAGGTGGCTCCGCCACTGTGCATATGTATGTATAGTATATGTATACTCTCATTTTACTTGTCCACTTTGGAATTTTCACCCTTTAGGAAACAATGTTGGATATGACTATTTTACCATATTACTTATATTAATTGATGTTTAATATTAAGTCTTTGAAAATGATTATAAAAATAAGTAACTAATGTTAAGGGTGAAATAGAAAAAAAAATTGTCTTTTCTTGATATGTTAAAAGTGATAGATAAAAGTGAAAATCTATTTTTATAATAGTGGACAAGTAAAAGTGAACAGAGAGAGTGCCATTTAGCTATCTGATCTACCAAAAATAGCTGAAGTATATACTGCATATACACTCGGTTGTGTATATGTGTGTGTGTATTTATATAAAGTATACATTATCTATACACCGTATACATATTTTGTAAAGTAGATAGCCCAAAGATATTGTAATTTTCTCATTCAGCAGCTTATATGGGCCTTGGACCACCAAAGACCCAACTTCTCGGACCATTTTCATTTCTAGGCCTAACCATTCCAAACAGATATCAATGTTCTCTCTAAACAAATAATAATAATAATAATAATAATAATAATAATAATGAAGCTAAAGTCTCCTTTTGCTTTCTCTAAAAGTAAAATAGTTTATAGAGAAATGTAAAGTCACACTTTGTTTTCTCTAAAAGGATAATAAGTGCAACTAATCATAGCTAGGATAATAATTCATTCAATAGGGTGAATGGGTAAATGGGGTCATCTTTTGATTAATAGAACAATTAATAAATAAAAAAGTGTACCCATTTCTTCTTCATCATCAAATTAAATTAACACGTCATAATTAGTGGCGGAGCCAGAATTTTAAATAAGGGGGTTCAAAATCGAAATAAGTAAGCACACGAACTAGCAGAAGGGGGTTCAACATCAACTATATATACATAAAATATAATTTTAACCATATATAAATAGTATAATTTTCCGCCGAAGGGGGTTCGAATGAACCCCCTAGCCATAAGGTGGCTCCGCCACTGGTCATAATAGCACATAATTCTTCATAATAAAACTAATATAATACTAACCTTAAAATAAAATAATAATATATTATATCCTACTAAATTGCACTATATATTCTATAAATATAATTTATACATAATATAGGCAGGGCAAAACTATGGATACATGGGGTTCGTTTGAATCTTCATCATCAAAAAGTTATATTGTATATAAAATAAAATTATTTTTTACGTATATATAATAAATATTGAATCTCTTTGGTCTTTTCTTATATTTTAAATTTCTTTTGTAAAAACTTTGGCTCCATCTACTGCTATATTTATCGGATGTTTGGCCATGAGAATTACTCACTCTTTTTTTAAATAACTTTTTACTTTATTTTAAAATTAGTGTTTGGTTATAATATTTTGAAATTCAATTTGAAAAATTGCTTCATATCTGTTTTCAACTTGCATAAATTTTTCAATAAAGTGTCAACCAATCCATTCATCTATTGGCCATTGTCCAAATTTGCTACCCATCAATGCAGATGTAAGACAACATTTTAGAATTACATTTGACATATAAAATAAATAAAATAAAGGAAAAATCAATTAAACGGACACATGTCCCAACAAAACAAGTACAATTAAACATTTAAAAGCTAATGTGGCCTCGTCCACATTTTAATTTTTCATCATCGCACTATAGCTTATAGTTTATCCCAGGAGAAAATTATAAAAATGTCTTTGTCACCGTCAAAGGTTCAATATTAACAGACTTTTTTTTTATATAGGGAACAAGGCCTAAAATGTCCTTCAATTATGTGAAATGGTGTAAAAATGTTCTTCGTCTATATATTAGGCCTGAAATACCCTCTCGTCTACTTATTGGGGTTGTTTTGCCCTTTTATTTAACAACTGACCACTGACCCACTTTATTAATAACGTGACATATTTCTATTAATCAATTAATATTTAATTAAAATAATTAATTTCTCCTTTAAAACCCCGACCCGCCCAAACTAATTAAAACGGATTAAAAGAAAAGTAAAACAAACTAGTTGAAATGGAAAAAGTTTTTTTTTCTTCTTAAGCTCGAAAATGCAGGAAGAATGAGGCACGACAACTCTCCCTGTAGATGTTGAAAAGATGGAAGCTTATGTGAAGTCCCTATTATATGAATATCAGTATGGTTTACTCTTTAAGATGTCCCTAGTATATGAATATCAATATGATTTACTTTTTAAGATATTTTGACTAGTTTTAAGATGATAATAAAATATACCAACAATTAGGTGGGGCGGGTTATTAGGTTGGGTGGGTTGGATTTTAAAGGAGAAATTAATTATTATAATTAAATATTAGTTGGTCAATAAAAATATATCACGTCATTAATGAAGTGAGGTCAGTGGTCAGCTGTTAAATGAAAGGGCAAAACAGCCCTAATAGGTAGACGGGAAGGGCATTTCAGGCCCAATAGGTAGATGAAGGGCATTTTTGCACCATTTCAAATAGTTGAAGGGCATTTTAGGCCCTTTTCCTTTTTATGTAATAGATGTCTGAAATGAAGTACGACCAGAGTTATTAGCTGGTGGAGATTGTCATGTTATGTCATCTAAATATATATGTCAAGAGAAAAACCTTACAAATATCATTTCAAAAAAAAAAAGTTCATTCAAAGTATTTCTCAATATTAACTCTAGTACAACGAATATTCAAGATGAGTTTCTTACAAAAGGTGGGATTGGATTTAAATGAAAAAAGAAAATCAATATTTTATAGAAAAAGTTTTTGATCCCAAACAAAGCTCTGATATCACTTAGTTTGGGAGAAATATGTAGTAATAGTATTTTAAAATCATTTTTAATGACAATAGTATGTGGACGAATGACTAACTTTTGAGAAGAATGACAAGTGAAGGAAACTTGGAAAAATGCATGTAAAAATTTTGAACAAATGACTGATCACTTGTTAACATTTGAAACATATTGGATAACTATAATGTAACACCTTGAAAAAAAATTTCGAATTTATTTTAACACTTTAAATGAGTGTAACTTTTTAACCTATAAAAAGCTACGTGACGTATATATTTTAAGTAGAATTATAGTACTTGTATATTATATAGAGCTTTCATATTAAGTGGAGTGAACTAGTGAACCTCATTTTTTTTTAAATTTAAGTAGAAAAATGGATAAGAATGAATATTAGGAAGAGGAAAAGGCACAAAGGTATTAATACTTAAAAATTAAGTCTTGTGCTCTTATTTTCTTCTGAAAAAAATAACATATAATACTAGTACTTAGCCCTCAATTCTCATCTTCTACAATTTTCTTCTCCTGTACTCTCTTGTAGCCATTATTAAGGAACTTTGGCTTGGATTTCTCTCTTACTGCCACAAATGAGTAGCAACAATAGTTTCTTCAGTGGCATCACGAGAAATTGAGGATTAATTTCAATTAGGTAATTTCTCTACCCTTCACTTGAATATTATTATGAAATACATGTTTGAGATATAGGAGAAAATAGTAATTACCGTTTAAATTGATTTTCGTACTAATTCTGAAAATGAATTTTATAATTAGGGTTCTTAAAAAAAAAGGGGGGGGGGGGGGGGGGGAGAGAGAATGGAGTTGTGATAAAAGTGAAATTTTTGGGTATTTCTTTTAGTAGGGGCAAATTTAATATCGGACAATTGTTAAGAAATTTGGTTAATGTTAGAGTAAGGAAAGAATATTGAGATAAGTTGTTAGATGAACCTTCGGATTATTGATGAATATACTTATGTATTATATATGTACTTGATTATGTTGGAGTGATTGCTCACCGTTAGAGTGATTGAAGTTATTGGTTGGTTGGTTACGAAAGACTACACATAGGAGTGTTGAGTTGTTTGAACCTCGTGATCCTACCGTTAGCTAGTGAGGAATCCAAGGTATATAAAGTTAAAACCTCCTCCGTTGTTAAGGCGCGACCATAAGTCACTTGTTTCTCCTAAAAGAGTCAATAAAGTTTACTTGATATATGTGAACAAAGTCTTCCCTTTCTATATGTCAAACACATGACTACATGAATATGATCAAAATATCTATATGCTCGCTCCATTTAAACTTTCTTATCCTCGCATTTTATGCGCTTATCATATTACTCCCTTGAGTCAAGTACTCATAATGTTTCGCATGATCATAAATGTAGTCATAGCAATCATATTACTCTTTTGAGACAAGTACTCATAATCTTATGCATAATCATAAGGGTTTTTACTTGAAATACTTACAAGTCACATGGTATGTCTGTCACATCTTATAAATGTGAATAAATGGACATAATGTCTATATGCCCTCTCATTTGAAATTACATGTCTTCACATTTCCTACATCTATTTGCTAAAGTCACAGTACTTATATTACTCTTATCAAGTCCAGTATCTATAAAGCTATACAAAACTATGTTCGTCTTCATTAGAAATTCTTAAAAGTCACGTGGTATATCTATTTTATGCTATAAATACGAATAACTGGTCATAATATATTTGAACTAGTATATTTGATCACATAGCGACGTAGTTGTAAGACGATATAGAGATAAAGAACTAGCTTTTAAATAGCTAGATACCATTAAAAAGGTTAATTGTATAGGAAAAGTGCTACTTGAATGGCTAAACTATCGTTTTCGTAATTTATTTGTATATAAGACACTCTATGATAAAAGGTTATCCTTATCGATGAGAGGGTATTCATAGGTTTTACTTGGCACACCCGCGCGATATGATTCTGTGCACATGATCGAGACCAGACCATTATAGTGAGCCCGAATATTATGGCATTCCCGCCTTTGTGGCGTCATTTGCATTTGGAGTCAGCTGGAAAGTCATGCACTGGTTTCCCTAACTCGAGTCGATGGCAGACCCTCATAATGAGTCCAAAGGGGACGCACCCTGTATAAGATCGCAATTACTGTTATATGTATAAAATCATAGCAATGAGTGTTTAAGCAACATATGTCGTACACTTGACATAAATTACCTTTGGTAGGTCATCATATGATTGTTTGAATTAAAAGTAGGCATAGGACATCACCTAAGCAAATTAATAGGCGCTTTATAAAGATGAAGTACTCATAAGACGTTACATAACAAGTTAGTAAGGCAAATGCATAGGTTATAGTTTATATTGAGTATCGGTCACTTGTATACTCATAATAATTATAGTCTAGAGGAGAGTTTCTAATATTCAGCTGTTTATAGTTGCTCATTTTATTATTCAATTCATTGAGCATCCTTATATGTCTACCTGTATTCAGTTTACTTTACATATCAGTATATGTTGTATATATACTGACGTCCTTACTTTTGGAGGCGCTGCATCTTTATATATACAAGATCAGGTACACCAGTTAGCAGACTTCTATATTAGGAACTCGTTTTGATTCAGCAAAGTAGTTGGTGAGCTTTTCTCTCATCTGGAGCTAATAGATGTCTAGCACTCTTTAAGTCATATTTATAGTTATAGCTTGGGTATATCGGGTCTTGTCCCGACCATCTGCGGCTTTACAATAACAAATTTCATTAGAGGCTTTGCAGATAATGTAAGTTATCGTATTTAATCATAGTTTCAGTTGTCCACTGCGATAGTGTGGCTAGTTGACTAGTGCTACTTATATACCACTCTTATAATTGTCTTATGAACAACGGCTCATCTGCATAATGCAGGTTATTTCTATAGAAACAATTTATATGGACCCTTATCCACCCCTCCTGGTCTGGAGGCGTGATAAACTTGGTATCAGAGCCGTAGGTTCATGTGTCCTGGGGAGTCTATGAAGGTGTGCCTAGGAGATCCTCACGCATTGATGTGTTGTGCATCACATTTATAATGGAGGGCTACTTGGGTATTTAGGAATTACGACCTTTTTTCATGATCTAGATCATGCGACCGCGCCAAGTCATAAGTAGTTACTTTTTATTCACAGCCTGCTCGGTCGTTATATAGATTCTGTCTATTAAAGGCAAATTCAAACCTAACCAAAAGACCATACTCTAGAGTTGCCAAATAGGCAGTTTCTAGCTCATAATCATTAGTCATATAAAGGCTCATATATGGGTTGCAAATGGCTCGATAATTCTGATCTTTCAGATCCTTAGTTGTTTTACAGATGAACGGTTTGATGAGATTCATGTACCTTTTGTAGTTATAGTTGTATTTTTGTTACCCTTAGATTTATCTATGCCAATCCAAAGGGGGGATTAGTCAAAGAATTACTCGGTTAGGATTGTTCATTTATAGAATAGGGAAACAGTGCCTCCCAATGTAATTTTTGCATAAGAATACAATCAATTTTTGATTCCAAAAGCTTTTCTACATGATTCCTTCGGTGCTTATAAGACTTAAGCCCATGAATGATTTTCAGTACTTTGGTGATATAATCAAAAGCTTCAAGATTATGTGTACGCTAAGAATAGGGGAGATCGAATAAAATAGACCCCTTTTAAGTTGAAGATGTAATGGTAGACTGGATTGTTAAGTAAATATGCCACACTAATGTTAACCAGAGATATCCTTAATTGATTGACTTGGTCCAGATGATTTATTATATATTATTTCTAGGTGAGAACACAGATGACTTCTATAGACTATGTGCATTAGAGCACCCCGATTAGGAAATGACCTATGTAAGTTCTTCTTGGTAGTAAGCACGGGAATAAAAGTTTCAATTAATTCATAGGAATATATGTAAAGGTATATATCATCGTGGTTTGTGTTGGGATTAAGAAGGGTATTAGTACGCGACCAAAATTTAGGGTCAGTGGACCCTAAACTCAAGTGAATCCGAGACTCAAGTTAATGAAGAACTTTTAATGAGTTCTACTATCCAAAATTACATTAGATAATGTTTTTGCAAATAATATTGTACTTAATATTATGCAAGACAGTGAGGATCTTGATCCTCTATCTGTCGAAGAATATCGACGAAGATGTGATTGGTCAAAATGGCAAGAGGCAATTCAATCATAATTGAATTCACTTGCTAAGTGAGAGGTTTTTAGACCAGTAGTCCAAACACTTGATAGTGTAAAACCTGTTGGCTATAAATGGGTCTTTATGCAAAAAAAATAATAAGAGAAATGAAATTGTAAGATACATGGCACACCTTGTTGCACAAGGATTCTCTCAAAGATTCGGTATCGACTACGAAGAAATATATTCACCCGTTATGAATGCAATAATATTTTGATATCTCATTGTTCTAGCTACACATGAAAATCTTGAAATACATCTAATGGATGTGATTACAGATTATCTTTATAATTCACTTGATGATGAAACTTATATGAAGATCCCAGAAGGAATAAAAATGCCTAAAGCATATAGCTTAAAGTCTCCTGAACTGTACTCAATCATATTGCAACGATTGTTATACGGTCTAAAATAATAAGGGTGTATGTGATATAATCGCCTTAGTGAGTACTTAATAAATGGAGGTTACATAAATGATGTTATTTGTCTTTGTATTTTTATTAAGAAAATAAAATCAGAGTTTGTTATACTCGTTGTTTATGTTGATGACATAAATCTCATTGGAACTCCAGAAGAGGTTCAAAAGGCGATTGAATATCTAAAGAAAGAATTTGAGATGAAAGATCTTGAAAAGACAAAACTTTGCCTTGATCTTCAAGTTGAACATTTAGCAGACGGGGTCTTCATCCACCAATGTGCCTTTATTGAAAAGATTTTTAAATGATTTTAAATGGACAAAGCACATTCATTAAGTACTCCAATGATTGTTCAATCACTTGAAGTGAGTAAAGATCTGTTTCGACTTCGAGAAGAAGATGAAGAGATTCTTGGTCCTGAAGTACCATATCTCAGTGTTATTAGTGCACTTATATATCTTGCTAATGCTACAAGTCCTGACATAACCTTTTCTGTTAATTTTCTATCAAGGTATAGTTCTTCTCCTACACGAAGACATTGGAACGGAGTTAAGAATATATTGTGATAGCTAAAGGGGACTATTGATATGAGTCTATTTTATACTAACAAAGATCAAATCTTGTTGGTCATGCAGATGCAGATTATTTATCTGACCAGTTCGATCTCAAACAAGCTATGTGTTTACATATGGAGTTACTGCTATATCGTGGCGATCTATAAAGCAGTCTATTGTTGCTACTACTTCAAATCATATTGAGATAATAGCTATTCATGAAGAAAGTAGAGAATGTGTATGGTTGAGATCAATGATATATTTTATCAGAGAGAGATGTGTCCTAAAGTGTGATGTCCAGATACCCACTGTCCTAGATGAAGACAATGATGCATGCATAACCCAATTAAATTGAGGCTTTACAAAAGGAGATTGAATGAAGCACATCTCGCCAAAGTTATTCTTCACATATAATCTCCAGAATAATGGTGATATTGATGTACAACAAATCCGTTCAAGTGATAATTCAGCAGATTTATTCACCAAATCCTTACCAACTTCAACTTTTGAGAAGATGGTACACAAAATTAGAATTCAAAGACTAAACCATCTGAATCGTGGTCTTCATTATGGGGAGTAAAATACGCATTGTTCTCTTTTTTCCTTAATCAAGGCTTTGTCCTAATAGGGTTTTCCTGATAAGATTTTTAATGAGGCAACACTCAAGGCATATTAAAATATATGTATACACTTTTTTCTTCACTAAACTTTTTTCCACTGGATTTTTTGTAGTAAGATTTTAATGAGGCACATTATTCATTAATGGACATCCAAGGATAAGTGTTATGAATCCACTTGTTTTGAGTGAGTGGATGCCCATAACAAGTTTTGAATGATCGTAAAAAGTCTTATGGTCATAACAAGTTTTGGATGATCACAACAAGTTTTATGGTCATAGCATATTTTGGGTTGTCATAATAAGTTTTGAATTGTCATAACAGATTATGTAATGATGTATCTCTTGCTATAAATATGGTCTTCTATATGACCTATTAAATATACTTGAAAGAAGAAGAATTCTCTCTATAAATTTCTTATGTAATTCTCTTACTTTTTCTTTATTTTATAGCATTTTATAACACAAATTTTATTGAGTAACAAATGTCTGAAACTAAATCTGGCCGGAGTTGTTGGTTGGTGAGAATTTTCATGTTATGTCATCCCAAAATATACTCCAAGAAAATAACCTCACAAATATTATTCCAAATCAAGGTTTACTTGAAGTATTTCTGATCAATACTAACTTTATGAGATATACAAAAATTTTATTACAAAGAATATTCAAGATGAGCTTCTTACAAAAGATGAGATTTGATTTAAATGAAGAAAGAAGACCAATATTTATAGGGAAAAGTTCTTGGTTTCAAACAAAGCTATGATATTACTTTGTAGGGAGAACACTACAAAGTGCATGACAAGATAAAAACGAAATAATACTCAAATCTAAACTTTCGCAATATATTTGAACCAAGAGGAGACTTCAAACGCAAGCTTAAATAGATCTGGGAGGTAGCTTTAAAAAATAACAAAAATCAAGAAATCAAATGTCAGAAACACCAAAATTAAACGTGAACTTTTTTTCTAATTTAAAGAGTTAAAAATCAGAGGACTAAAGCTCCACTATATCAATAAAAGAGTTACAAAAATTTCTCAAAATAGGTACAACATAAATGTGAAATGCAGAGAAATAAAAGCAACAACAATAATAAGCAAACAAGAGAGGATTGAAAGAAAATAACCAAAGATGCAGTTATTGTTTATGACTCAAAATATGGAGCCGCATGACTCTAGATCTTAATCTAATAGTTTCTAATCGAAGATCAAGTTGTTGTGAATACTCCGTTCAAATTTCAGCTTAATACAATAAGAAAATTGCCAAAAGAATCTTACTCTCAAGGTGATTTTTCAATAAAAAAATTGCACCTTCTCTCTCTTTTGTGTTGAAGGTGGTTGTTGTTTCAAAGTCTCTCTTGCCCTCAAATCAGACCTAAAAGGTCTATTAACAGTATGAGTCAAATATCAAAGAGGGGTTGGTCCAAAGTAGATAATATCACATTCTATTAAGAGTAGTCTTGATCATTTTAGCCCAACAATTAATATTAGAGTCAATAATTTAACAAAATGAGTATAAAGTTGGAGGAGTGTGGTGTGGGCACCTACTTAGTGCCTTTTTCCATCTATGGTTCAGTTTACGATATTTATCCATAGCTTTGAAGAGGCATACACAACCTTTGAGCTTTGGTGACTGTAAATACCCTGACAATGTGGATGATCACATACAAACACGTTGAATCATGTGGATCATGATAATGAGTCATGCGGAACTTAGTTCGAGGGAGAGATTGTTGGTTTATGTAAACAAAATTCCACATTAGCAGTTAAAAAGAAAAAAAGAGCTACTTATAAAGTGTTGGATGTACTCTTTGGGTTCGTTTGGTACACAGGATGGAATAAGTAAGAATATCCCATGAGCTGAGATATCCCATGGGACTATTTTATCTCACCCTCCACATGGGATGGTAGTCCTACCATTTTAGTTCAAATGGTGGAATAAAATAGTCTCGGGACTAAGTAATAACCATGGGATAAAGTTAATCCCCAGACTTTATTCCGGGATTATTTTCCTTATCTCTTGTACCAAACGACCCCTTAGGGCTTATTTGGTTGGGAATAAGTTATCCCGGGATTGTTATTCAACCCTCAATGTATGATAAAAATAACACTACAATCCCGGGATAACTAATTTCAGGATTAAGTTATTCAGCGATTTTATCCCAACCAAACATGAAATAAACTCATCCTAGAATTAATCCTCAAATTATATCTTGTATCCCTCACACCGAACGAGCCCTTAATGATGTGAGGCCTTTGGTAAAATCTATGTGAGCTTGACCTAAAACGAAAAATATCATACCATATTAAGAATATTCTTGAACCGTTTTAACCAAATAGAAACAACCGCCTGTATCATAATCTGATGCCTAGACTTGTGAAGTTGTGCAATAGAAAGAGAGCGCAAAACGAGAATTATGTTTCACTTTGTTTTTGTCACACGCTGTAATTCTATTTTTTCTTTGTGATTTTTCATCCGGTCACTACAAAAGTTTGATACTTGGGGTTTGATAAAATCTGAAATCGCGCCGGAAAGTGTTTTTTAAGGGGGTTAAAACAGTCCTAACAAAGGCGACTCTGTATTCAATAGAACTTAAACCCGAAATTTTTGAATAAGGATAAACGAGTATTTGTCACTCCAACATCATCCTTGTTGGGCAAGTCTAATTATATAGAGAAACTATGATTAGCAGCATGGGTGAAGTTGTGGTACAACAAGAGGATTCATCTGATTCTCCTTCGTCAAAAAAATAATTGTTTATATAAGGTTTTTTTTTTTTTTTTTTTTTAATGTATGTCTAGTAGATGTTGAATCCTCTTGACTTATTTATTTTACTTTTATATATTTTAAAATTTTTTAATGAAAATCCTGCTCCGCCACTAATCAATAATAATTACTAATATTACTATATTTTTTCTAATAAATAAAAAATAGAAACATAGTAAGTAAATTAGTTGAAGAATCAGAACAGGGCTTCCAACTGGTACTGTTTAGGTATGGACTGGAAGTAATATGACATAATTCACAACCATTGACTATATAGCACATGCAATGTTTCACAAACTTAATACTATGCTTTCCACTAATCAAATTAGTGCCACTTATTACAAGATGTCATCAATTGTTAAATAAAATGTTGTAATGCTTGTCTTCCTCATTCATGTATCAATAATGGACTTTCGATTATAATTAATAGAATTCCTACTAAAATATACTCCTCCGTTCCTAAATACTTGTCGTACTTACTAAAATTAGATATTCCATAATACTTGTCATTTTAGAAAATTAATACATAATTAATTGTCTTTTTCGATCTTTACCCTTAGTTATAAATATGGAGAGATATTAATATAGCGTAAAAGAGAGAAATATTAAATTGAGATAAGTAATAAATAATAATCCAATTAATGTTTTTTTAAGAGACATGCAAATAAAAAAGATAATAAGTATTTAGGAACTGAGAGAGTATAACCATAAATCGTTTTCTACACTTCTGCACCAATCAAATGGATTATAAAGAAGGTTCCAAGTAAAGTTTTTTTTTTCTAAGATGGATTTAAGTTCTATGCATTGACAATATTAACATATAACAATAGGTAACTCTTGATAATAGTCTGGTATGTGATGGCAGATCTAGAATTTAGACATCATGGAAGTTAAGTTTAAAATATAGGTTTTGGAATATATATTCAACCTTTATTTATACTCATTTTTTACATTATATATAATGTTCGAGTTGAAATTAAGTAATTTTGCTAAAATTCATGTGATTTTTACATCACGTTAGCCACTGCTAATATGATAACTCAGAAAATAAGATAATAACGAGTTGCTATAGCCAGGGTAGATCTAATCTTGTACAGACGAGTTCATGTGAAGTTAATAACTTATTTTAAATTTAATATTTGTATTAATATAAATATGAATCTAAACAAGATAATAATGAATTGCTATGACCAAAGACGAATAAATTTAAAGTCATTCTAAATATTCACAAATTTCAAATTCTGAAATCGTCTTCGAAGCCTAATGCCGGTTGAATTCTGCTAACAATGTAATTATTTTTTTTAATTTTTGTCAGTAAGCTTAAATTATTTCAGATTAATAAATTAGATTGCTTCTTTGTTTTCTTCATCCCATACATTTCATGTCATAGGTTCGGTTGTTGGCATTGAATTACTTAATATATTTTGAGATAGGACAAAACTAATATTTCATACAATTAGTGCAATATAATTAGTTAGTGAATCACTACAGCAAACACGTATAGCGATATTATTTGAGGTAATCATCATGAGCATGTGATAAACTAATTAAATTAATTCATTGTACTTATCATAAGAAATTAATTTTGAATTATGAGGAAACAGAATAAGAATATATTCTTCTTATAGAGTCATCAAAATAAATCTAAGGGTATTTGAGAGTAGCATGTGGCCATCATCTGTATAACATAGATTTTCGTTCTTAAATTTTAATTTCATCACTTGAAAAGTCCAACTTGACTTGTGATTATTTTAATTTATTATTAGTATTGATAAATGCCAAATCTAAAAATTAATTAGGGGGACATGATGCAATTCATCAATATCACAATACCAGCAGCAAATTTTATAATGTTGGGTATATTACTTATTCATTACAAGTGTTTATGATGAGTATATACAATTAGAAATATCTTGTTGTCACGATCATCAATACTTATACGAATTAACATTCAATTGAATCTCCTTCTTCGAATAACAAATATAAAAATAGAAATAAAAACATTTTTTGTGTATAAATATGAATTGATGAAACCCGTCGAATAAATACGTGTCTAGTATAGTAGTAAAAGTGATGTAGCTAGTTCGAATCTAAGGTAATTTTTGTATTTTTGATGAATTGTCTTATTAAAATATTTGTCTTCGCCACTAATAATAAATACGAAAAGTGCAGTAATAATAGAACATTTCGGGTGTGTTCAGTATGGAGAAAAATATAAAAAAAAAATCGTTCTTCCCATGTTTGGTTGGTCATTATTTTCTAAAAACATTTTCTTTGGAAAAATATTTTTTTTATAAAATGAGAAAAATGACTTTCCCAGTGAAAATAGAGAAAATAAATTCTACAACTGACATTTCATATTGATGTGTCTTCCCCACCTCCGCCACCTCCTACTTCTACTCTCACCCCACCTAATATTTGTCTATATAATATATAAATATTTTTAATAATATATTTTTACTTACGAACGACTAACAAAACAGGATTCAAGCAGTAGATATCTCAATAACGTCAACTCAAGGAAAATACAAAGGAACCTTCGGCTGCACCATAACACTAATCAACTTAGACTTTCTATTATATTAGTAAAGCGCTATTGCATTACAACTAAGCGTACATGAAAAATATTTTTCTTTATGCCAAACACACTCTACTTGTCAATTTTGATGTTTACTAGTGAAAGCATTATGTTAATTTTCTTATTTTTTTCATTGTAGTAATTGTGGGCGGAAATAAGAAAAGAAAACAATGAAAACCGTACTAGAAAATTAATGATTTGAAGCTAGAGAATCCGTTGATTTTGGAATTAATTTCCCTTTGATTGGCTATGATTTCTACACCATTGAAACTAAGATATGGTATTTATGACACAAAAATCCAGTGATAGAAACAAAGGATGACAATGACTGGAAACAAAAGAGTCCACATCTAACACGCTATTGAATTTATTAATTTTGACTATTTGTATGTTTCACAAGTTTAGAGTTCATTTGAAATATATTTCGATATAGATAATGTGTTGAGTTATTGAAATTTCAATAACAAATTGATAGTTCTAGACAAAAGTTATTCACTTGAACTTTAGGTGTAAATATCTAAACTTTAATTTTATGTGTCTGAACTTCAATCATAATATGTATATGGACTTCAAGTAAATATATCTAAATAGAAGTAGTGTGTCGTTTTATGCATTAGGTCAATTTTTATTGGGAAAGAGCGGTCCCAAAGTCAGGTATCCGTAAACTTTCCTTAATAAAAATTGACCTTAGTTACAAAACTTCACAATGAGTTTAATTTCCTCTCTTCATTTAATTCCTAACGAAAAAAAATTATATAGGGATATTTCTTTCATCTTAATTATTATCGAAAGGACAATTCACATATAGCATTCATTGTATCAAAGATGAAATGTCATGAAGTTGTAAATCAGTCATTATTTACGAATATTACGATGAAGTTACAAATGACAAATCCCCAACCTTACTTACACGTACAAACTCTTATGTTAATTTCCTGGATATGAAGTTCATCCATGAAAAATACTCCCTATGTCCAACAATGCTTGTCTACTCTACTAAAAATAGATGTCCAACAAGACTTATCCAGTTTTGAAATTCAATGGATAATTTATCCTTTTTTACCCATTTTATTCTTACTATTAAATACTATTTATCACTCAATTCATTTTTCAAGGCATTAAATTTATTATATTCAAATGGTAATATAGTAAAATTACTCTTATTATTTATTGTTTCTTAACCTTTGTGCTAAATCAATAGTGAACAATTATTATTGGACAGAGGGAGTACAATTTTTTTAACAAAACTGCACACTTAATTTAATTAAAGGTCAAACGTGCTCAACTGAATAATATGAGGAGCAAAAGTTGAATTAATCAATTACTTAGGGACTAAAACTGCAATTTTCCCTATACTAGTTGTAATCAGTGTTTTAAAAGGCAGAGACCGGACTCATTTCGGGACTCGCACAGGGGCGGGGCACTAGCAAAGAGCCTCGGGGTCATGTGTGAGACTTAGTTCTGTGAGGCTTAATATTACACCCTAAGCGCCCGACTGTACGCCCTGAACACTCCTAACGCCCAACGTCCGGGGCTCGCCTAATAATTCTTACACAAATTGTGTCAAATTCCTTATTCATTATTGTTGATACTCATAATTCTCTACTAAATGAATGATGCTTAGTAGTTTTTTTCATCTGTTGAAATAAGAAAATTAAGTGTAACAAGCTTATTTATTAATTGAGAACGTCGTGAGGGTGAATATGACTCAACAATTCTGTTTTAAATACATATCCAAATTTGCATCTTCACTTGTCATAAGTCGATATGTTTTTGTTCTATATTTGAAAATTATCATATTTTGTTTTGTTATTTCAAAGTATTTTGTTTTTATTCATGAAAGAGTTGATGTTTTAATTATAATATTAATAGTTTATTGATTATCTCTTTTAGGGAGGTAAATTGCAAAGTATGATATTCATATATTTTAAGAAATTGTGATTCTTTTATTATTTGTAAGTTAAGATGTTAGAGTTGATTTGTTTCACATAATAATTTTTATATCATTGCACTATTTATAGTTATAAATAATGTTAAAAGTTTTGTTTACTATGAGTTTTTTTAATCATATTTTAAAATTTTTAAAATTAATAATGTATTTTTTATATAATTTTATGTTATTATATTATAAATTAAAACTTAAAGATCCATGGAACTTACGCCCCATGTCCCAGGGCTTACGCCTCGTCTCACGCCCACGCTTTTTAAAACACTGATTGTAACAAATACTATCAGCCACTATTTTAGTTAGTTCTACTAATTTTGTGTAGTAGCAACCAAGCATGGTGGTTACACAATGCTTTGATTTTATGCAACTTTCTTGATATAAAAGCTCGCAGTAGAAACTAACATGAATTGTAGTGGGATAGTTGAAATCTCTTCATCTTTAATCAGATATCTAGGTACACGAATATTTGGAAATCGAAAAATCCTATTGAAAGTGTCACACATAAAAATGGACCTTGCAATGTGCGAACTCAAATTTAGTTCGAATCCTAACTCCTACCGCAAGTAACGAACGTGGGATGGAAACCAAAAAAAAAAAAGTAAAAAGCTTGCAAGTAGACATCAGTCGGCATTCCAACAATAAGGAAAAAAGGAAAAAAATAAAAAGAAGCATATTATCTTTCTTCTTGTTAATAATTGAAGAGTAGAATATCTATTTCAGCATCGAAATTTTGATAGATTTATTTTCTTCAGTTATTAAAATTGTCTTGTTTGATAATACAATGCTAATTTTGCGAGCTGTAGAACAAACTAAGAAAAATAAAACAGGAATTCGAATTTTTAATGCAAACTTTTTCTGATATACTCTTGCTCCATTACATAATAATTAAAATAGGCCATTTAATCAGTATTTCAACTATATTTAAAGATTTATTTGCAGTAAATAAAAGTCGTTTCACATTAATTTTGGTGTTTAATTAATGGAAAAAGGTCATATCTTTCCCATTATTATTGAAAAGGGTTCAATATTGTTCTATATTATAATATCAATTCATATATATGCCCTTGATATATATTATAAAAGTGACTCAAATTCATTTTTCGTCGGTTAATCTCATTTAATTTAGCCAAAATTACAACACCAACCCTTTTTATTCTATCATTACCCAAAATCACGAATACTTTCACCATATGTCATCACCATCGAAATAATTTGATAATTAGTAATTACAACGTCATGAGTACAAGAAAATAATAGTACTCCATTTGTTTCAATCTCCGAAATTTCCGTTTTTCTTCCGAAACAGGTAGAGTAATATTTAATTTATGTATTGGAAACATCCATATATATTTTAATCTCTCTAGTTCAAGCAAGTGGCGCCAAATAGAGTTAGCTAAGATGCCCAATAAATATCCACCTTCATCAATTCGCTTTAACCAAGAATTAAAGATAAGGTCAAATAAATACATTTTATTTAAACATTACGGGGAAATAGGTAAAAAAAATAGTAGTATCACAATCCACTTTGGATCATGTCTTTAAAAATATCATTATTAAGTTAGTACTAATTTTTACAAATAAAATTTTAAGTGCCGTTTGATCATGAGAATTTTTCCTCTTTTTCGGAATTTTTTTTCACTTTATTCCAAATATAACTCCAAGTTAATATTTGGCCATGAAAATTTCAGATATAACTTGGAGTTGTATTTGGAATAGTCAAACACAACTCTAACTTCGATTTCAATTCCAAAAAATATATTTTCATGGCCAAACGCCTGCTTAGTTTGTGACTTTTTTTCAAGTGGTCGTTTGGTTGCTGGGAATTATTCATGTATCAAGGAGTTTGGTAGCTTTTAGAATTATGCAAGTATTAATTATATGAGTATTCATTATTCCATCTTTTACCCCATATAAGATAATGCATTAATTTTCTTAAAGCTTATATACTATTCAACGAGTTTCTAAATTCGAAACCAAATATCATATTAATTTTATATATATATTTTTTCAACTATTAATTTTATATATAAATAACTTATTTTCTAACTAGCTACCTAACATTATAGTATAACTTATACATAAATCAATACATGAAAAAGTAAATTGGTTCTTTACTAGCTACCAAACAACTCCTAAAAGCATTATCATAGCAAATATTATATTTAATAATATTTATTTATAAACTCACAAAATAAAATAAGTAATAATATAATTTATGAGTCAATTTTACGTATTTTCTTCATACCACTTTACTTATCGTCCTTGTTAAAAACATATGTAGTTTAAAATGATAGGAGTACAAATTATCTCTAATTACATAAACTGAAAAGTAACTATTCGTGAACCCAAAATATATGATCTACCAATTTCCTATTGACTTTTGAAACTTCATAAATCTAAGACTGATTATTTATTTTTCAATCAGAATAAAGAAAAAATGTGGCATTGTTTACGCTAAAATAAAAGGGACACGTGGCTGGAATGTGTTTGACGATGTGATGTATAAAAGATGGTACCTTTTATCTCAAATGGAAACTTCCCCAAAATTAATTTCTATACATCTTTGGCACAGAATAGAATAGTCTACACCTTTTTCTCCAGCCACTCACAAAGCTTAAAGCTCAGATTCAGAGAAGCCACTGAAGAAAGAAAGAAAGAAAGAGACAAACAGAGAAAATTAATCCAAGGAAAAAGGTATGTTCTGTCTTCATCTTCAAAGTGAAAAAAGGTCATGGATAATAATTTAAAAAAATTTTGATCTTGGGTTTGCTAGTTAATTATACTTGTGATTGGTTTAAAGTTGATCTCATTGTTCTACTAATTATATACTATATAACTAGTAAAATGTTTTGCTTTTGAGATTGTACTATGAACATTAAAGTATATTGTCTTTTTCTACCAAAAATTCCAAATTAAGGTTTTAAGATTACAACAAAAGTCATTAGCGTATCTTGTTGTTAAACTGAATCATCAGCTTTATAGTATATCCTAGCTCCTTTGTGGATTTTTTTTCATCTTTTATTTCTTACTCTATGCTCCTTCTAATATAGATTTTCCCCCCCTTTTGTCAAACTACATTTGCTTGTGGATTGTTCTGTGTAAAATTTAGAATAAGATTTTTTTAAAAAAAAAAATCTGCAAAATGTCTCTTTTGTTAAAGTGAGGCACTTCCGAAACACCACAAACTTCTCTCTTTTTCGATCTTAATCTTTTCTGTTAATTTTATACCCTTTTTGTCTAATGTCAACATTACTAAAAATACTTATTATTTTATAAAATTAAATTTATTATTTTTATTTTATCCTTAAAATTAATTATTTTTAAAATAAAAAATATGAATTACATTGAAGAGAAATAAGAGTAAATTAGTAAAAAATATTTTTGCTTATAATTTTTTAAAAGGTGGGGAAACAAGAAATGTGACAACTAATATAAAAAAAAAAGTTTATTTACAGAAAAGTGGGCCATAGATTTTCTCTACGTACGTATTGATCACTGAAATTTTCTCATTTATTATTATTATTATTATTATTATTATTATTATTATTATTATTATTATTATTATTATATTGCTAATAATAGTGGAGTTGCGTCCTCCTTTCCCCCTTTTTAACTCTTGGGTGAGAATTAAAAAAACGAAGGAAAGATAATTTTTTTTTTATAGTACTCATAACATGTTGTTTATGGATAATAATGGTGTTTGCCTTCCTAACATAAAAAACAAAGTTAGTTCTTAGATTGAATATCAACTTTTTAAAAAGTTTATTACTCCTTTCGTTTCAAAATGAATGATCTAGTTTGACTTAATACGAAGTTTAAAAAAATAAAAAAAATATTGAATTATGTGATCATAAATTAAAATTATATCAAATGTATTAAAATTTTTTTTAATATTGTAATCTTAAATATGTCACGTAGAAAATTGAAATTAAAATATTATTAAAAAAAAATCATTTTTTTTTAAATAAAAAAATAAAATAAATTATTTTTTTTTAAATGGAGGGAGTACTACGCAATGATGATATTTAGATACTCACTTACCAATCGTAATGAATTCTCTTTTACCAAAAGTCTTAAAAGTCGGCAGCCTCAAAATAAAAATAATAATTCTTTTACAAAGTTGGCAGCCTCAGGCTACTTAGAATGAGTCACAATATTTTCATGTTGGTACTACTTTTGACACAAAGTCTTAGCCAACATGATATATTTTGTAATGGAATTTTATGGTACATAAAGAAAGATAAACGTGAATCCTCTTCGACACAGTCTCTTAACCACCATTATTACTATTAATTTTTTTATTAATATGCACGTTGAAGTCAAAGAAATTGTAGTTATCGATTTATAACTATACCACACCAATCAAAATTGATCTATTATTCTGCATTACTGTATCAAATAAGAATTATTCAAAAGCCGGCCGTAGACATTAAACGTTGTTGGTTGTGTTTTTATTATGTTGTCCTTGTTTGTTTGGTCACATGATTTGTCAATGTATTGATACAGTAGTGGCAAATAGTACTCGTATTTTATGGTTAGGATGATGAACCCACCGAACTTGTCTTTGTCTTTTAGCCAATTTTGGTTTTATGAAGAGAATAAGTTGTTAGTCTTAGTCCCCGTTTGAACCATCTATGGCCACAGCCTAGATGGTTTGTTCGCTTAAAGCAACACATACACATAAGAATGAACATTACATTACTTTAATAGAATAAATAGAGACATGCATTGGATGTTACTTAAATTTGTCACTGAATTTTAATTAGATGTTTGAATTACGGTTTGTTTTGATTGAGCAACTGAGTATTTGGTAAAGTGTTTCTATTAGATTAGACTCTTCTGCCTCAAATTTTAGAAAAGCTTTTACACTTATTTTTAAGCTCCCATTATATAAATAAGTTGACCATTTTCAAAGATGTCTTATCACTTTTAATTATATGATTAGCCTCACTAAGCCGTAAAACCTCACGTCTGTTTCAACTGGTGTTGATCTATATAATTGTATGTGATTAATTATCTATGTTACGGACGCTTGAGAACACACACAAAAGCTTTTTTAAAATTTGAACTGGAAGTGTCTAACATGTAGGAACACTTTATCATATGTTCAATTGAAATATATCGTATTTTGAGTGTATATAAATACTAAATTTTTTTGACAAATTTAAAGAATTGTGGATGTATTCTACCAAAATATATAGATGGGATTATGATGTTTTATTTGCTGAATAAAAAAAGTTGGTTACACTATTATTAGCCAGTCAACAAATCCAATACGTAACAGTAGAGAGATGGGTGTACATTACTGTTACAAAAACTTGTAAGTTGATGGGTTTAAGTGAGTTTGCTGCTGTCTTTATTGTTGAGAATATAAGTAAAGTGAAGAAAAGTGTGTTCTTGTTAAGAGCTTAAGTTTTTACATGAGGGGTGATTAAACACTTTAATATGATAATAGAGTAGGTAGAAGTTTTGGGATTGAATCTCATCACCATCCGTAATCAAAAAATATTTTCACGTACTTAGTGACGGCAAAAAAGAAGAAAAATTTGACCTGCACGTAAAGAGACGTGTTGATAATATAAGCGTATTCTATCTAAGACCATAAACTTTTAGATGAAATTATTACACGTGAATATGTATCTTATGTTAATTAGTACAACACCTTGAGTTAATGGGTCATATATATGACCATGTTCTTAGGAACTAGTACTAGTGGAGGAAAAGACACAGTAGTTGCTATAGTGAACAAACATAAATCTTTTCTGGTCTACTTGAGTCTCATTATTGATGAGTTTGAATAGTACTTGGGGAACAAAAATATTTATGACACAACTTTTTGGAGTTGGAATTTGGAAATTCCTTTTTTTGTTTATGTGCCAAAGAAAGGACTAACAGTGTAAAAACATCTGATCACTTATACCTACAGTAACCCTTCATAAAATTTGATATATGGTGCTTATTAGCTAGTAACCTTAAAACAAAATTATGTTATTTACTACAATAATTTTAATCATACAATAGTTTATAACTCTTGCAATGAGTTGTTCATCCTTCATATCTCCCCCTCATCATCATCATCATTGATTTCATTTTCTTTATCTTTTCTCGGATTTCACAAAAAAAAATCTTCTCAAATGTTTCATCATCATAAATCCTTTGATATACCATGAACATGAAATGTCACTTATTTGATATAATTTTTTCTACTTTTATTAAGAAAATCAATTTTCCCCTCATTTTTAAGGAATTTATATTTCTGATTAACCAAAAATGAAAAGAACGGAAAACTATTTTCTTGAAAATATTTTCCTCCCACCCAAACTCACCCAAAGAGGAAAAAAACATAAAGGAAAAACAAAAGGGAACTTTTCCATATGGTTGCATTACTCATGTGCACTAAAGGCAAAGGACCACTTCTTTTTTCCTTTTTTGGTAGTAAAAGGACCACTTCCACTACGAGTTTACTTAGATATGAAGAATAATTCGTGATACCGACCTAATTGTTTTGGGTCAATTTTTGTCATATAATAATATGAGAAAAAAAGACTAATTACTTCTTGTAATCTATCTTTAAAACAAGTAATTTGGTACCAAATAGAACAACTAGAGTTATATGTTCATCATTCAAATTGTTCTCCTTATTGTTCTCCTAAATAAGCAATGTTAATCTTATTAAGATCTTGCCTTTAATTGCACCACTATATGCATTTCTTTTATTATGTGCTATATATGTTTTATTAATTTGTTAGTACCTATATCGAATAAATACCCTTTATTTTTAACAACTATTGATTCATACAAATATTTCAATGTAAGATCATCAATTTTTTTATCACATATTTAGAAGACGTTTCTTCAATATAGCTTTGATGGATAGAATATTAGATTGTTATCTAAACGTTTATAAAGTTGTAGATCGAGGTCAAATATTTTTCCACAAGATTTTAAGTTTGTTCAAAGAAATCTTTAGACTGTGATTAAAAAGATTCATAAATTGCAAAAAATAATAATTAATCATTTACTAAATCGCTATTCGAAAAAAGATTCCTTGCGTTCCAAAATACTTGTTACAATTTTCTTTTTAGAGTCAAATGATATGAACTTTGAATAATATTTTAAGATGTATTTTTTCATCATATTGATACGAGAAAAAAATTATATAGTACTTTTGGTATAGTTCTAAATTTTAATTTTAAAATATTAAATTAATCTAATTTAATTTAACTTTGAATATTAGTTAAATCGACTCCTGTAAAACTAAAAGTGACAATTTTATTTTGGAATGAAGAGGGTAACCGACGAAAATTTTCTGTTTTTGTAATTTGTTGATACCTAAACCAATAAATGCCCGCTATTTTTAACTGCACACATCAATATCTAAGTTTTGATAACTCAACGAGTGAGAGCAGATAGCTTAAACTAGAATGGACCACTTCTTCAATGACATAATTAAATATCATAGTTTAGTACATAATTACAAAGTAGAAGTTTCTAGTTTAATGCCACGTCTTACAGTTTACTAATTTTCAATCTATATCAAACTGAATTGCTGATTAGTAATGATCTCGAGCTAATTATTAATCAAATTCCATTACCATGTCACAACCACTTTTAGCCACAAGAATTCTTCATTAAATTAATTAATCTCCTCCACCTCCCTGATCCCATTAATTATTGTTACCCTATTAATTAATCATCTGAATTGAATATCCCTTTTCCCTAATCCCATTAATTATTGTTACCCCATTAATTAATTATCTGAATTGAATATCCCTTTTCCCTAATCCCACCGTCAAAACCCTCCACCACCAAACAAAAAAAAATAAATACTCTCTTGGTCAAAATTCAAGTGGCACACCCTTTTTAGTTTATTTTAAAAAGAATATCATCTTTCTACTTTTTTAATTAGATTTTTTATTTTAATTTTTCGTTTTAGCAAGATAAGAAAATTTTATTATTTTTTTATATTATTATTAATATTAAATAACTTTATAAAGTATTAGTCGTAACCAAATTTAAAATTTCAACATTATTAATAAGTTTAATTTTATAAAATACATTTTTAATTAATTTTTTTTTAAAGAATGTGTTAATACAAAGTATATTAAGGACAATCCAATGCATTAAAACTTCAGCTATATGTAAGGGTCTATTCTACACAATCTTAACTTATATTTCAAGATTTGAATCTATAACCTTCTGATCTCATGATAATAACTTTATCAGTGTAAGACGGAGCAATATGAGTTTTTAAAAAAATGAGATTATACAGCTCAAATACCGTTGCAATTTCCACGACGCCCTGTAGATAGTGGTCGTTACTCGTTAGCCTATTTGCTTCGTCTTCTTCTTCTTCTATTCCAACTTTACAGTAAAACTTCTCAACTAATTTTCTTCTACTATTTTTTTTTCTCTCTAGCAATTGTTCTACATATCATTTTTTTCCCCTTTGAAATTCACCAAAAAATAAGAAAAAAAATATGAGAGAGGGCACAAGGCAACATCAACAGCATCAAACTCAGGTAATTACAATTTCTTCGTAATTTTTTTTCAATTTTTTTGGTGTATTTTTTTTTTCCTTATATATAGAGATGAGGAATTGCAGAGAAGTTGGGCTGAAAAATTGTGTTTCGGTTGCACGTGCCTGCAGCTTTTTTGGCCGCGAGTTGTGATGCGCAAATGGCTTAATATTAGTGCTAAGGATTCTGATTACAGTGCTGATCCTGACTCTGATCCCGGCTCTGGTTCCGATTCTGACTATGAACAAGGTAATTGTGTTGTTATTGTGCTCTATTATGTTTGAATTGATATGTTGGAAGAATAATTCAAACTTGGAGTAGGAAATGAAAGTTGTTTAGAGTTTGATATTTGTTTGATTCATGTCTAGTTAGGAGTCTTGGCGTTACTGGTAAAGTTGCCGTTATGTGAGCAGGAGGTCACATGTGCAAACAGTCTGTTGCAGAAATGCAGAGTAAGGCTGCGTACAATAGACCTTATAGTCCGGACACTGCACATAGTAGGAGCTTTAGTACACTGGACTGGTCTTTTAGGTCTAGTTAGGATTTATAATCAAATTAATATAGGAATAAGTTTTTTCATTTTTAGCTAAACTGGGTTTTGTACTATTATAAATAGGATGTTGTTAGCTATTTTCATATTGTGGGATGTAGTGGAGAATTGTAGAGAGCATTTAAGAATTGTTGATTTATGAATAAATATTTTCCTTTGTAATCTCTTCTTTTGTGAGAATTTGAATTCTTATATTTGCTGATTTTGTTGTTTCATTTGTGCTGTGTAGAATTCTGTGACTGGCCGAGGCAGTCGGGGTTGAATGATGGAAAAGGCGGTCAAGTTGGTATTGATGGTAATAGAATTTTTTGTAGCTCAATTTAGTTTCAAATTTATCCAAAATGTCCATTTTCTGTTTTGGTAGTTTTTTCTGCTGCTCTTTGATAAGCTTTTTATTTTGGCGGTGATTTCGCTATTGTTGTCGATCTAGATATCTTAAGATGAGTACGCCCATGGATAATGACCTTTTGAACTTACTTAGGTATTTATTCTCTTCAAATAATCCACCATCCCAAATGAATGAGGGAAAAAGGGTTAAAAAGCATTTTGGTACATTCAACGTATCTTTAGTTTATGACCACAAGATTTATAAGTCTTTTTTGCTTTCTTAAACTCCGTGTCAATTCAAAACCAGACAAAACAAATTGAAACGAAGGGAGTAGGTACTAATATGTACAAATATATGAAATAATTTTGGTGAAAGAAGTGTTTGTTTGATTTACAGATGGTAAACGTTTCACATAAAGTGGACAAAGGGAGTATTAGTTAAGAGTCTACAAAAGGATCTTATAGGCGCAAGTGTTCTGGAATTTGATGTTTAACTGAAATGGTAAAATAGAAGGATATCGAAAAATACAATGTAATGGCCTTTTGAATGTTCACATTTACATGCAAATACTCAGAGTTTAAACTTTGTTTGAATTCCTTTTTATTCATGAATCTTACTTATTTGATGCGTTATCTTGAACCTTACCATTATTCTCTTATCTAATGTTTGAATTGCTTTTTATTCATGAATCTTACTTATTTGATATGTTATCTTGAACCTTACCATTATTCTCTTATCTAATTACTTCAATTCTACTTTTCATTTCTATACTTGGTTAAATTGTTGGTGACCTTTTATGTCTCAGATGCTCTTCCCAAAATAAGAAGACGAAAATCAGAAACATTTAGGGCGCAGTATATTAACACAAAAGAAATTAGGTATGCATCTTTTGGTTTGACTTTATCCAAAATTACTGTTTCCATATTGGCCTGTGGCATTATATTTGTTTAGCCAGAAAAATTTACTGAGTTTGGTGCTTCCAGAGTATGTGTTGGCACATGGAATGTTGCAGGAAGATTTCCTCCAGAAGATCTTGAACTTGATAGCTGGTTGGATGTTAATGAGCCTGCTGACATCTATGTGATTGGGTAAGTATCCCTCTTTGTATGTGAAGTTCAGATCTGCAAATTATGCATAAAGAGGTAGATTGCTCTTCACACGACATAGGTAGTGCATAAAATATGCTCGAGCAGAATGACTTTTACGTATGTCACCAGCCACAGCACTTTTACGCTGGTATGTCACCAGCCACAGCTTTTCTTTTTCAGGGGATAAGGTAGTCACCATCCATAGTTAATTTCAGAAATTGAAGGGATGCAAGTATATATTTGGTCTAAAGTGTCACATTTTCCTGTATTTTACCAATGATATTACTCCGTAGAATTTAAATCTGCTCTTCCCTACAACTAAGTTCCTCTCCTTCAAATTTGCACTTTTACCTACCTTCATGATTTAATTGAGGATGCATGTTCCATTAGATGGTAAAACTCCAATCTCATGCTATGTTGCTCGGACTCTTCAAAAATGTCATCGGGTGCGTGTCGGATCTTTCAAAAGAAGTGCATTTTGAGAGGATCCGACACTGGTGCGGCAACATTTTTGGAGAGTCCGAGCAACTTAGATCTCATGTACATCCACACATCAGAAGTTAATTTGGTGTTATTTAAAAAGGCTTCTAAGTTATATTAACTATTCCTATTTACATAAACAGATTTCAGGAAGTTATACCTTTAAATGCTGGCAATATATTTGGTGCTGAAGATAGCCGCCCAATTTCAGTTTGGGAGGACATCATTCGCGAAAATCTGAATAAAGTCCCACCGGTGAATAAGTTTAAATCATTTAGTGATCCTCCTTCTCCATCAAGGTTTAAGCCATCTGAAGACGCCCCTGATATAGAAGAAGAAATCGCCTTTGAATCTGACAGTGGCAGTGAGGAGGAAATTGTCCCAATAAATGAAGAGTGCAGTGACTTTGTTGAAATCAAGGATGGACATGTCATGGGGGACGATACGATTGTGAAAAATGATGTAGCTGTTTCAAACAATACTTGGGGTTTGGAGCCAATCAATGAGGAGTTTCAAAAGCAATTTCCTTCTTCAAAGAAGCTAGACAGGCTGAATTGCTTTAGACCAGACGAGGATGAAGAAGAAACAGGAGAATCAAATGTGCAGTTTGCCAAAAAATTGACAAAAACGCTTAGTGGGACAGAAAGAATTGGTCTTTGCTGGCCAGAGCGACCATTGGATCTTCTGGGCCAACATGTTTCAGAAAGACCTGGTTCCATCAAATCAATGAAATCATTCAAAGCTTCTAAATCTTTTAAAACTTACAGTTCTTTTAAGTTGACTGTTAATGGTCAGAGTAGAACACAATCAGATGCAACTCTGCTTGCTGGACTAGACCTTGAAGCTTTGATAAATAGGAAAAGGAAACCATCTTATGTGAGGATTGTGAGCAAGCAAATGGTTGGAGTTTTTCTTAGCGTATGGGTTCGTAGGGGCCTAAGAAAGCATATACAGAATTTGAATGTATCTACAGTCGGTGTTGGTGTAATGGGCTACATAGGTAACAAGGTTTGTTCTTTCTTAACTTTCAGCTTTTTGGTGATTGCTTTTAAAAGCTATTTGAAAGAAATGACATAATTCAGACTTCATTTTAATAGTTGGAACATGAAGTGAAGAAACATCCCTATCAGTTTTTGTTTTATATGTTGCACTGCATTTCATAGATTTGTCAGTAGACGGAAAAGCACAACTAAATGATCAAGGGATTAGAATATCAAAACATGCTTAGGATAATCATAATGTCATGGATATTATTGATGGTATTTTCCTGTCAAATGTATCTACTAATCCTTGAAGGATATTAGTAGATACAAATAAAATGATGTCCTATGCACAATCTATGCTTAGTTTCTTATATTGTTTGTTTACTGTGCACCAAAATGATCTTGGAAAGTATATTTAGGTTCACAAAGTAAATGAGATCCTATAGTTGGGACCACACTGTTACATTTTACACAGTTAACAAACAGATGGACGTTGGCTACTTGAATCAGATTAAATGCTGTCAATAATTTTTTTCTTTGAGAACGGTAACAAGTAAAATTGTCAATAATTTATCTGCCTATTGACTGATGATTTATATTTTGGGATTGTGATGGACTTCCTATAACCTTGTGAGCTGAGTATTCAAAATGTACCATTCAACTAGGATAAACTTTGTATACAACTTTTCTTGTCCATGCATAAAGACAGTTCCCCTTTTAAGGATATAGTTCAAACTTTTCCAGAGGACGAAATAGAAAGTGTGGTCTAACTTAAAGGGGGGAAAGAGGAACTTCTGACTCTTTATTCAACTTGTCACAAACTGCACTGGACAGTAATTATCCAGACCTTTTGTGAAAATTGGTTGCTTCCAACTTTTTGACGAAGTTTCACCATTTAGCAGGTTTTCCCTGCATACTCGTCTTCTACATAAATTTTGGATAATTTCATGTGAACCTATAGAAATTTGCTTTTATGCTTTTTGATGACACTATTGGACGCTTATCTTAATATGGTAGATACTATTGAAAAAACTTCAGAAATTCATTTTCTTAATTGAAAAATACATGTAATTTATTGCAATTCGTTGCTAACTCTTTTCTTTCTTTTTTCCTGATAAGTACTAAAATTTCCCAGTAATTTACAGCAGGAAGGGATCCAGGAAATGTTTGTTACTCATCTCTTACTCTTTTGTTCAGGGATCAATATCTGTGAGCATGTCAATATATCAGACTTTCTTTTGCTTTGTCTGTACTCACCTAACATCGGGTGAGAAGGAGGCAGATGCAGTCAAAAGAAACTATGACGTCCATGAAATTCATCGAAGAACACATTTCAATGCATTTTCTTTGATTGGACTTCCTAAGAGCATCCATGATCATGAGTGAGTGTGTTTGCCTATTTAGCAACATTTCTTTTAAATCTACAGAATAACCTTTCTCTTTTATCAACCATGGATTTTGCCCCTTCCACCAAGTCTGGTCTAGTAAGTGTATTTACTTGTTTTTCTCTGTTTCTGACTTTCATGGGGGACTATTCTAGGATGGTCTCTCAAGGAAAAAGAATGTTTGTCAATGCTGCAATTCTCCTTCTCTTTATAAATCGACGTGTCAAGTAGTGGCTGGATCACAAATAAACAGAATTGAAGGCCCAACACCCCTGTGTTACAGTAGTCCCACTCAAGTCAAAAAAGACACGGAAAGCCACGTACTGAAGAATTTTGCTTGTAAGAGATAAAAGAGGCCTCACTGATCTTGGGTTCTTTAGAAATGTTATGGTTTATTGAAGGCAGAGGGAAGGAAAAGATTTATAATCCTGGAAAATTTATGTTCCCGTCTCATGTACTGGCTGTCCCTGAGTCAATGGTTCTCTGATGCTATATGGTGCACCCAGTCTTATCCTCATTGATCTAACTCATAGTTCATTTTGGAAAAATGCATGTACAATTATGCTCCTTTGCGCCTGGATGCTGGCTTACAGCTTCTTCACCAACTAACATGTAGAAAAAGCTTTTAACATACCTATTGCAACATCACGTGTTAAAGAAACTTTTTCCTTAATCAATGTGTATTTGATTCAGGATCAGATCTGAATAGCCGGATATTCCATCACAATTCTCCTGCAATAGTATAAACTCTTTGGTACTGATTATGTTATGTGGCTTATGTCTTTGCACTTCTTTCAGCTTGTGACTGGAATCTATTGATGGTGCTTGAGGTTTACTCGACTTTTATTCATCTAAAACTAAATCCAAATTTCCTTGTACTGGCCTTTGCTAATTATCAGAACTAAGACATTCCATGTACAATCCTTCTGATGTTATAGACTTTAGTCTCGTCTCGTTCTTGAAAAGATTCAGATTAATGACAAGTGTGTACTGTTGCAGGCGAATAATCTGGCTGGGAGATCTTAATTATCGTATAAATTTGCCGTATGATAGAACACGGGAGCTGATATCAAAAAAGGACTGGTGTAAGTTAATTGAATATGATCAGGTAAATGTGGATACTTACACACTAAATGCTTACTTTCTCACTGATTGTCAATTGAATTTCTGATCAGTCAACGTTCCTGGTTGACTTATATGCTGGTCAAACAGTTGCAGTCTCACCCTCTTATACTCCATTTATTGGCTCAATTTGAGAAGTCGCAACCTGTTGATGTCTTTTGTGTAGATGGCTTCATGATTTCTGCCGAAAATGTATATTCTTGATCTTTACATTCCATGACAACTGCGTATGATCTTCCAGTCCCCTATTCCACCCCAAAAAGTAAATTATCTCATTTTGTGCTTGTGCATCTCCAACTAAAGTTGGTGGGCAGCAGACATCTAATTTTATCTCCGCAACTAGTTACTTAGGATTTGTAATTTGATGGACTGTTCTCAATGATAAAAAATAGAGAAAGAACAAGGCCTGTGTTATAACATGTTGTGGCTAGTTTAATTAGTTATCAGTGTTAACAACCCTTTCCGTGATCTTTGGCGTAGTAATGTCTACGAAAACATAACTGTGAGCCCAGACTAGATGGAACTTTTATACATGTTAAATTTATTGACATTGAGAGTATAAGAAATTTTACATTGTGATAATAACATACGTATTTCAATTTTTGCAGCTCAGCAAAGAGTTCAAGAAAGGTCGTGCATTTGATGGGTGGTCCGAAGGTACTTTAAACTTTCCGCCGACTTATAAATATGAAGTAAACTCAGAGAAGTATTGTGGAGAGGATCCAAAGGCTGGGAGACGTAATCCAGCATGGTATGTATCTATTATTATTGGTAGTTAAATAGCTTTATTGACTGTTCACTCAGGTTAGTCTTTGTTTGTATAACCCAATAGCTTAAAAGTTTTGGCTTAATTGTAATCTATGACGCGTTCAACAAATCAATATATTTATGCTGCTATTTAAAATATAAAAACAAAGAAGTAAATCCATCTTTTATCTATTATCCTGCAGCTGTAGCACATTCATCCTATACTGTCATCAATATATGTCTCGTGATATGAGAATACCATATAGCCATAACTTGCCTAAATGGAATTTATGGCCTAGCTGCCTTGGCAACATTTTAAACATGTTTAAAGAGTCCCAAGTTTTTGAAATTGGTCCAGAATGGTGGGAGGAAAATAGTCAGAGGTTAGAACCTAGGTATTTAGCTGAAAGTTTGACCATGCTAAATTGAAGTTGCATAATATGCCAACTGCAATCCCTTGCTTATGTGTAATAAGCCTGTCATCTTAATGTCCATCTGGTGTTATCTCTCTCTAAGTGATGCCCATGCTGAATCAGTCATCAGGTTCTCTCATCAGATTGGCAATTCATATGTCGTGTCCATAACTCGAGATTAAGCGAGCTATTTTATTTTTTCTCCACTCTTATAGTCTTACTTAACGTCATGCACAGAGAAATTCGAGCTAGTTTAATTCTTCTCTGCTCTTATTTAACGCCGTGCACAGTGAAAATTTCGCATCCCAATTCTTTTACGACCAATACTATTAGTTGCAATATTTGAATATTTCTTATTCTCAGGTGTGATCGAATCCTATCATTCGGTAAGGGAATGAGGCTAGTGAGTTACAGGAGATCTGAACTTAAGTTTTCAGATCATCGACCTGTCTCTGCCACATATATGGTAGAGGTTGAGGTATTTAGCCCGAGGAAGTTGCAACGGGCCCTCACTTTTACTGATGCAGAAATTGCAAAGGAGGAAATTGTAACAAATATGGGATTAGAGAGTGGAATGAGCCGATTCATATCAGACCAGGTTTGTTTTCCAATTATATGTTTTAATTTTCAAAAGCATAATTCCTTTTGGTGCATCCATTTCGGACAAATATTGTCATTGAAGCAGATAGAGGGTCAGTGAACATCATAACCAAGGGAGTCATTTCTATTAGTTATAGTCTCCCAACTCCTGAGTGATTTTGCATAAGTATTTAGCTTTGCAGTCTTGAGGGTTTGAAATTATATGAGATAGCTATCATCCATCTTGGTTGAACCAAAAAATTTGGAATCTCAGTTGCGCCAACTAATTTAGGATTGAGGTGTAGTTGATAGATATATGGGATGCAATGTTACCATGTCATTTTAAATTTTCCGGAGTTGTCAAACTAGAAAGAGAACATGGTGCACAGAAAACGCTACAGTTGTAGATGCAGCATAATGACTTCACAGAAAACTACATCAGTCCTGCCTTATCAATTTTGGTATTTTGTCACAATCTTATCTGATATTATTTCAAATTCTGGCATTGAGGGTAAGTAACCCCTATGATGGTATACGTTTCTGTGATATTTGGAAATGTTAATTGATGCTAGATATGAAAAATAATGTCTGGAATTCCAAAGACAACGGATGTCTCAAAAATTCTTTGCAGTCATGCCAGTACCATTTATAATTTCCCTTGGTGATTCTTTCTCTCATGTTTTAATTTGTTGGAGTTACGTGAATCTAATAAGTCAGCCTTTAGAATCAGCTATTTTGTAGAATTGAGCTACTAGTGGTAGATGTAGTTGTCTTCCATAAGTGAAAGCAATCATAAGCAACATCTTGAAACTTTGACTTCTAGAACAAAAAATAATAAGTAAGCAGTACTACAGAAAACGTCATGCATTAGTAAGTAGCTTGTTAAGTATATACTCATTACATTCAATAGCAATCAAGAAGGCGATCCATGATCCTAAGCTCTTATGTAATCATATTTTGTTTGGAAATATCAATATTGACAAGTATGCTTTTTATTGTTGCCAGTTAATGGTGAGAGCTAGGGATTTTACATTTCTTTTTGACAATTATCTTTTTTACTGAAATAGGACAAAACTTATTGGACGCGGTAAAAGATGTTCCCAAGGGACAGTTGAAGAGGTTGAAAGATAGACTTTCCATGACTCACGAATTTTCATGAGTAATGGTTCTGCATATATTGGTTTGATTTTTTTTATTCTTCGCCGTTGAGGCTGTATATTGTGTTTAGGTGATGCATCTTTACTGTATATTGTTTGTTGTTCAGACTTCTAAGTGAGTGAGCTCATTTTTGTAGTCTTCCTTCTTAGTCCGGACTTTTTCCAGCATGAGTTTCTGAAGCAGTTGTATAGCAAATTAGAAATATACGCAATATTGTTGCTCCCACGTTTCCTGACAAACAACATCTTCTTTTTCTTTTCTCCTTGTGTTTTTTTTTTTAATCAGATGTTAAAAATCTAGCAATAAATAAAAGGATCTTACCTTATATGTTACTGCTGATAAGCTGCAGTTTCCTACTATGTGAACTGCTACATGCATTGTTAAATTTCTTTCTTGTTCAAGATGATATTCTTCAAGTCTGCAGAATTAACTGGTGCAATGGCAGGGAAAGAAGTTAGCAAAACTCTGATTTGCAACAATAGAACTTAAAATCTTGTGACTTTACTCCTACACATGGTTTATGCATCAAGTTAAGTCTACTCCAGGAATTAACAGTAACTATGTTTGGCCTGAAAGACAAAAAGGATGAATCAGAAATGTGAAAAAGAAGGGAAAGAGAAGAAATGGTTTTCTGGGTTCTTTCCTTGGTTCACAAACTCAGAAGGTAGGAATAGTCATGGCAGACAACAAATATGACTTGACAGAGAGTGGTGACATTATTCCCACTAAAGTGTATGATTAATGATGGGCGCAGTTTCAACTCATACTTATTTGAACCACCCAACTTGCACGTAATAAACATATATATTCAACCTGCCCGCTTTTAGTATGGTATATTTCGTTTCAACGTGCTCTTAATAACATTTGATCCGTCCATTTGTCATCACTATTTCAGTGTGATTTATATTTCGGAAGGAGGACCAGAAATACCCTCGGACTATTCGAAATAGCTCACATGTATCTTCCATTTGTTTTTGGTATAAAAAATGCCCTCCCCGTTTACTTTTTGAACCACAAGTACCCTTAAGACGTTAGCCTTACCACAAAAGCTGACATGGCAGTCCAACATGGCAAAAAAGGGTCAAAATTACCTTTGAACTATTGAAAATTGCTCAACTTTACATTTATGTGATGGAGGGTTTCATCCTATCAACAAATGATTCTTACCTAACATATTCTTTTCCAAGTAAAGTAGACCATGGTGTACATATGGGTTTATAACTCTTCTATTTTAATTTGCTATGAACACAACTTACCTTATTTTAATATTACGATTTTTGTTCTTTTCGTAGAAGATGCCAGACAGAAGAAGGGAATATGGTTGTTTAGGAAAAGGAAGAAAACTGAAGATATATGTTAAGGGGATGCTATACAAGGTTATACAGAAAAAGTAGAAAATATACATCCAAAAAGTACAAAAGGCCAAATGAAATAAAGTATAGTTAAGTAAATAATAACAACTACCCTTCATTGTATTATTAACTATTAATATAATAGTTCATAAACATGGCTTACGAGATTGTATCTTGATATTTCTTTAATAGATCAAGATAGCAATACGTATGGTATGTAAAATAAAGATCATTTTCTTAAAATAATCTACTTTCTGATCAGAGAAAGAAGATCGGATATATTTGAACAACCAAAAAATGTTCAATTTTTTTTTTAGCTTTCTTCGTATTATTCATATCCTCTCCATTTTAATTTGTGACATAATTTAACTTATCAAAGACCTTAAGTAAGTGTCATCTTCTATCGTAGTAACTTAACGTAGGTTGTTTAGCAACTTGCAAAGAATCTTATTTCCTTTGCATGTGAAAGTTCGTTTCACAAAATTTGGGATAGTTTTAAACTTAGAACTTAATTTGTGATGGTTTGAATTAATGTATTTTAATGTTAAGTACTTCTTTCTTTTCCTTTTTTTTGGCCATGTTGAACAACCATGTCAGCATTGTAAATGGCTCATGTGGACATTTGTCAGTTTGGAGACATTTGTGGTCCAAAGATAGACGGAGAGGATATTTTTGATACCAAAAACAAATAGAGGATAAATGTGAGCTATTTCTTATTTTTTTTGGTAACTAAATTTCTTTATTAATCACCAAAAGTGCAAACATTACAAAGTAATAATTGGCTATACACAACCAACTATGTCTCAAAATTTAAACAAGCAAGAGTCACATTAGTAAACTAGATTCTGAATGATAACTTGCAGTCTTGGGGGGCTCGAACACATATGATATATACTATCTCCTTTGCTAGTTTCTCCGATGGACGACTCTGCTTCTCAAATGCTCTCAAATTTCTTTTAATCCATAAGCCATAAAGGACTTCTGTACAGGTCAGTTTAAGTACCAATGCTTTCTGTGATCTTCCTTTTGCTTCCTTGAACATCCATTGTTGGTGTTGAGGCCACGTTGTAGGTGTATATTGACATCTGTGTAACCAGCTTAAAACCCTATTCCGTATCTTCCTTGCAAACTCACATTGGACAAATAGATGTTCCCTTGATTCCTCTTGACTGTGGTACATACCACACTTAGCATCATCCTCTATTCCCCATTTATGAAGCCTGTCTGCAGTAGGTAGTCTACCTTGTAGGTTCAGCCAAAGACTAAAAATTGCTTTAGGCCTTGCAGCATTTTGATACATGTAGTTTTTTCAAGGCATTGTAGGCCTGGAAGCTAACAAATAAAAGTAGATTTTTCTGATCAAGCTTTTGTTTGAATTATGTAAAGTCACTTCAGAGCTAACAAGTTTAGCTTCAAACATCTTTCTGATTATCCAGCTAGCTTGTTTAGGCATTGGAGCAGTCTTCATTAGTTGATGCTTTATATAGTAAGTGTGGATCCATTTGATCCACATCTTGTCTTGCTTGTGTTCAATGTTCCACCAGAGTTTTGCCACAACTGCTCTATTTCACAAGTACTTATTGGTAAGATTAAGGCCACCCACACTCTTTGGTGTACATACTCTCTCCCAGGCTACAAGAGCCTTTTTAGTGATGGTGCTACTATCTGATCACAAGTAGCTCCTGTAATGTGCCTTAATCAGCTGGATGACTTTAGTTGGTATAATAAATAACTGTGCCCAGAAAGCCTGCATGCCAAAAAGGACTGACTGAATTAGTTGGGTTGTTCCTATATATGAGAGTTTTTTAGCTGTCCAAGAGCATATTTTTGACGTAATCCTAGTAATACGGGATTGTCATTGGATAAGAGAGATCTTCTGTATAGATAGTGGAACCCCAAGATACTTAAAGGGTAATTCTCCAACTGTAAATTCCAAGTGATCTAGTATGCTGGACCTCACACTTTGCTCAACACCTCTAAAGTAAACACAACTTTTGTTCAAGTTTGCATGCAGACCTGATGCCTCAAAAAATGTATTAAAGCAAATATACATCCTGGTAATAGAGTCCAAGTCTCCTCTTGTGAATAATAGCAAGTCATCAGCAAAGCATAAATAGTTGATCCTAAGTTTACCACATCTGGGATGATACTTAAATAGTTGGTCTTCCTTGAGTTGCTGTAATAACCTGCTTAGATATTCCATACCAAGAGCAAATAAAAGGGTGAAATAGGATCTCCGTATCTTACCACTGTTGCAGCTGGAAAAGGATTAGTAGGCTCTCCATTAATTAATATACTATAACTAACACTCTTTATATATCCTATGACCCAATTCAAATAGGTCTCAGGAAAACCTAGTTCAGACATCACCTGCTCCAAGTAAGTCCATTCCAAGGAATCATATGTCTTTTATAAGTTAATTTTTTATCATGCATCTAAGGAATATATGTTTTCTATTATAACCTTTGACTAATTTCTGTGCAAGAACAATATTATCACCTAATCTTCTCCCAGGTATAAAACCATATTGAGCATCAGAAACTACTATTGCAATCACTTATACAAGATTTTAGAAATGATCTTATAAACAACAGTACAACATGCTATGGGCCTATATTCCTTGATTAAGGCAGGGCTAGCTAGCATTCTTAGGCACTAAAGTAATTGAAGTACAATTCATTGGATTGAACAGTTTACCTGTATTAAAGAATTTTAGTATTGCCTCAATGATGTCCTACTGAGCAATCTCCCAAGTTTTCTTGAAAAAGACTGCATTATTCCCATCCACACCAGGAGATTTATCATCACCAATTGCTTTTAAGCTGGATTCAACCTTAGCTGCAGTAACAGGGGCATTCAGTAAAAGTTTTTGCTGATATGTTAAAGTTGGACCTTTTTGCATAACTACATTCACTGCTGGTAATCTTGATGTTGCAGTCCCATTAGCCCTTTGTAAAAATTTACCACTTCTTCTATAATCTCACCCTTCTCTGTTAGCATCTTCTTATGCTGTAAGGGCATTAATACACAGTTTCTGAGATCTCTCTTTTAAAACTGCAACAAAATACTTGGAATCGGAGTCACCCAACTTAATCCACTTTGCCCTTGCTTTCTGTTGAAGAGCACTCTTCTATGAGTGACCATTTTTCTATATTTTAAATAGTAATCTTTTCCTGCTCCTGTAGAGAAGTATTCCATTGTATTCCCATTTGTATTTGAATTTCAGCCAACTCAGTCCTAGTTTTCTCTACTTTCTGAATCGCATTTTAAAACTTTTCATTGTTTAACTTTTTGAGACTATACTTAAGAGCCTTTAATTTGAGCCAAACATTCTTCATTGCTCCAGTGGCATATCTATGTCTCCATTCAACAGACACTAGTCTAGGGAAATCACTGTGCTCAGCCCAAATATTAAAGAACCTAAAAGGGACCTTAATATTCCTCTCCATATTTGATAAAGTCAAGATCATTGGAGAATGATCTGAGACATTAGCAAGATTATACTCTAATGTCACTTGACCCCAAGTTATCATCCAATCATGATTCCCTAGGGATCTATCAAGTCTAGTACACACTCTATCATCTCCAAGATGTTTATTAGACTAAGTGTAGTAGTCTCTCTTCCATTCATTTCACTCAAGTGTAGGTCTTGCACACACTCAGAAAACTCTTTGACCTCAGCAAATTGCATTGAATGACCACTCAGTTTGTCTTTGGCATATAACAAAGCATTGAAGTCCCCACTAATTAGCTAGGGATCAACTATATTAGGTGCTAATTATTTAAGATAACCCCATAAAGTCCTTTAATCTGATGTGTTGAACCCATAAATAACTGTTAAGAAGCAGTCAATGACATTACCTTGTTGAACTCTACAGTGTATAATTTGGTCCTCTTGTCTCAAGGCTATCACCTTATAACAACTTTTATTCCATAGTATCCAATCCGCCCATTATTAGCAGCATTATAGTTATCTATAGAGCTCCAATCTGGAACTATTTGGTTCAGAATACTAGTAGACTTCTGTTGCTTCACTCTTGTTTCTATTAAACCAGCTAAGTTAATATGTTGATTTCCTATAAGCTTCTTGACCTCCTTTGCTTATATCTCTTATTTACAATTCTAACATTCCAAATTAGCCAACTCATGCAGAATGAAATTTCCCTTTATCAGGGGGTAAACCTATTCTTTTATCTCCAGTTCTCTGTACATCACCATTACCTTTCTTGCTTGCTTTGACTGCACTTAACCAAATGAAATTGGTCATTCAGTTCAGTGGCATCAGTATTGGTCATTGTATTCTCTTCACTTCTATGTTGAGCAGTATCTATCTTTAGAGTACTACCTTGAGCTTGCTGAATCTCTCCAAGAGGTGTGTTATTATTGTTATCTGCACAAGGTACCTGATTGAAATTAAGGTCAATCTCCTTCTGTAAGCTTGTTGCAATCACTGGTTCCTGTTGATGCACCTCCTCCCCCTTTTAATCCTCATTAGGTATAGGTGGTGGCAGCAGTGGCCACTTGTAAATCCATAACTTCACTAGCTCAGGTCCATCATATCCCCCTTCTCTTCCTAGGCTTAGGTTGAACATTAGGTGTTGGTGCTGGTGCAGGGGTACATAAAGATGCAAGATGGAATATGCGGAAGACTTTAAAGAACAAAGGAAACAAAGAAACAAGATAAACAAAGATAAAAGGGATAGGAAGGTAGACACAAAAGTGGAATCAAAGGCAACCAATTCTATAAAAAGAAAAGACCTCCTTCAAATATCCAAATAAGCACCTAAACCTATGAGAAAGACAATCAAAAGCTTGAAAACAATCAAAAGCTTCAACAAGCTCTCAAACTCTCAAAAGACTATTTAATATTCAATATTCATCAAGATCATCTATCTCTAAAATGAGCTATGCTCCACTATTTATAGACTAGACTACTAATTACAAAAATACCCTTAATGAATTAAGGTTTTTCTTAGTCAAGAGACTTGCATTTAAATAATAGCCACTTTGCGTACATAACCTCTTTTCCTTTCTTCGAGTAGTCTTCCTCTTGGAGCCTTGTACTTTGATTTTAGCACGTTCCTAAGCTTCAATCCCTTTTTCCAAACTCCTTTCAAGCCTCCAAAGTATTGGCTCAATTCAAAGTTTTTAAATTTTTTATCTTGGCTTGGCGTACATGCATCAACATTTGTGGCCAATCATCTGGCATTGTTCACAAAATGTTGGCCCCCATTCATACTGTATTGGTTGCTTGAAATCCTTACCAGTAGGATCAGCTACTGTAATTTCATCAGGGAGACTTTTAGTCACATTCACTTCAATGAGCATGCGAGCAAAAGACACTCTAGTCTGCTTTGTTGTGCACTCACTAGCAAAAATAGGCTTTCCTCTAGAGCTAGCAATCCTACTAAGAGAGTTAAATCCCCAACAATTCAGAGGAAGCTTTGGTAGTTTAACCCAAATAGGAATATCAGTTGGAAACTCCTCACTAAAATTAAAGTTCGATGTCCATGGCTTTAGGATTGAGGGTCTATAGTTCAGTGTATAAGGGCCAGTATACAAGACTTCTAGCAAATCCTCAAGTGATTTGAATTTAACAAGAAAATACCCATTCTCATGCAAGTAAACCTCCGGTTCAGCTACAGAGTTCCAAGTTTGAGCAACAAACCTGATCATCGTGTTATATCCAGGGCATTCCCTTATTAAGGACACAATCGTCTCATATTTCCATTTCTTTGTCTCACGATCTACCTCGTCTTTGTCCAGTTGAACCACTGTTGTCCCGTCCACAATTTGGGGAGCGATATATTGAAGTGAAAATCCATTCTCCACAGCTCTATTACGTTGAAATAGGTTCACCCAAGCTCCCCCAGTCTGCTGATTCTGTTTGTGGGCAAGAATTAGCTCTAGATTCTCAGATCTGGTAGGCTTAAATGCTTCTTGAACATTAGATATAAGGCTATCCAACGGAGTGTCAAATCCAGCACTACTCAGCCGTAATTTCCGATTGAACCCTTAGTTACTCGACATTGACCCTAGCTCATTAGTTCCTTTTTGAATTTCTGCAATCGACGTTAGTTTCTGTGCTTCTCCATCAAGTCCAGTCAGTGTGTTCTCAGTTGCAATCGTTGACCGCTCTGTATCAGTGGTTAATTCGTTTCTAGGTCTTCCACGTCCTCGTCCTCGACCTCATCCACGTCCTCGTCCCCTCCCCCTCACCATGGTTCTCACCGGCGTACGTTAACTAAGTGCACCAGCTCCATGAGAGAGAGAGCGCTTTTTCATTATTTCAAATAGTTCAAGAATAAATTTAGCCTTTTCCCATTTATATTTTAGCATAAACAAAAAGCATTAAGTGATAGAAGTACTTTTTATACCTTTGCTTAAGACTTGACGATAGATTTACCTGATACATAGGCGGACACATGTTACGTAAAGCAGTGGCTCCGTTTTCATAAAAAAAATTGTAAATATTTATAAATAAGATTTGAAAAATAAAAAAATCTATAAAATAAAATATAAATAACACTGTTGGTCATAAGGAGCTTCTTGATCCATTACGATCCGCTCAAATTCTTTAGGAGCGGTTGATGGTCGAAACTCTTTAAAACTAATTTTGACTACAATGACTTATCGTTTTAACCTGAAGTATACTCTCTTCATTTCATTTTACTTGGCTCATATTCACTTGACACCCTCTTAAGAAAACATTTATTAGATGTTTATTTTATTAAATTAATCTTATTAATTATACTTTGAAAATTCAAATTTGATTACTAATATTCTATGTAGTTATTTAATAATAGATTTAATATTGTAAGAAAATGATAAGCTTTTTTTGATGAGTAAATTGAAATAACTATTTTTAGTAAGAGCACCAAGTAAAATAAAACGGAAGGCGTGATTTCGTATCTATTTGATGGCGTGGTAGTTGTAAATTTTTAGAAAAAGATACTTTAAAAAGTTAAAATTAATATTTAAATTTATTCAGATCCAATCCATCATTAAATTAGAAGGTGCTTAAAACTCCTATAAAATACACGGATCAAAATTGACATTGACAAATCAAAATAAACACAAGGTTTCCATGCCAGTCCATGTATTTATTATGGACAAATCCTATGTAATAGTAATTGTTTTAAGTGATGAGATAATGTAAAAACAAAAATAGGAATATCTGGTTGAAGAATTTAATAAAATCGCGGTAAGATTGTTGTTTACGTGGAACAAGACAAGGCCAGTAGCAAAATAGCACATGTTAACTTGTGAGAGACTTGAAACAAAAGTCTTATAAAGATGAAAACTCATTTCTTGAAAGTTTACTTTTCAAATTCAAATATCACAATCCCTCTCTAATTCAATTTTCATCATCATGTTTATTGTCAAGGTACATAATTCAACACCCCATGAATTTCACTTTTTTTTTTCTCTTTCATTTGATCTGTTTCTGATTCTTGTTGTTGTTCCCAACTACAGACTTTGAGAGCTACAGTTTTTGGGCTTTATGGATACATGAATTTCACCAAGTCTGCTTTCTCGTATGTCACTTCTTTTTTTCTTTTTTTTGGGTACTATAGGAATTATGTTTGATTTGAAGTGAGTTCTTCTCCTAATTATTTACAGCAACCTAGTAGACTAATTTCAACTTTATGGGCAATAACTTGGTTCCAAAATTTAATATGTGTAAGTACTTAATGAATTTCTTGACACTGTTTGAACAAAAGCTATTGGGTTCGGCCGAACCATAGGTGGACTTGTACCTCCATGTTGATAGAAGAGTAATTATCATTTAGTTTTTGCTTATGATCAGTTTCAACATGATCAGATTTTGACTGTCTGAGAATTTCTGCTTATACATATAGTTTCCTGTAGGATGATCATTAATTTGTTGCTGTGACTTTGGATATTTGGCTTTTGGTTGTGTGAATCAAGCTGATTATTACCCTTTTTTGGCATTTGGTGAATTGAAAGTTGAAGTGGAAAATTTCCATTTATTAAATATGGTTTTGTTTGAGCAACTTGTTCTTGGAGAACTTAAAGAGGAATTTTATCTTTTGTGCCTTGGAATTTTCTGCTATATTTGTGGGTGAGTCAAGTTCTCTCCCCTCCTCCCCCGGGAAGTATTTGAAAAGTAGAATCTGTGTATGAGAATTTCTTTGCGCTGTGAGGATACTTTTAAAGAAAAGGACAACCCAGTGCGCAAAGCATCCCGCGTTCACACAGGGTCTTGGGAAGTGCAGTACCCATAGGGGTGTGATGTAGGTAGTCTAACTTGATGCATGGGTCAATAGATGATTCCATGGCTCAAACCCGTGACACATAGGTCACACGGAGTCAATTTTACTATTGCTCCAAGGCTCCCTTCAATTTCAAGGATACAATAAGTTAATCTTTGGCAATAATTGAATTTAGGGAACATGCAAAGAATTTCAAGCCAGAAGATATGCAAGTTCAAATGGAAGGAAAGAATTGCATTGTCACAGGTGCAAATTCCGGCATAGGTTTCGCAACTGCTGAGGATCTCGCTTCACGGTGCTTATCTTGCCTTTAGTTCTTCTTTCTCAGAGAGTTGGCATTGAGAGATAAATTCAAGAACTATACTTTGTTCCAGGTATCACTAACATCTATATCTTTTGAATGTTTAAAGTGGGGCAACCGTCTACATGGTATGCCGTAATAAGGAGAGGGGAGAGGCTGCTCTCACCAAAATTCACTCAATCACTGGAAATAAAAATGTCTACTTGGAGGTACTTCTTACTCTATTATCTGAATTGGTGCACGAGGATGTTTTAAAGTAGGTTTATTGGTTACTTATGTTTCAAAATTGGCAGGTCTGTGATATTTCATCAGTCAATGATGTCAAATCCTTCTCTTCCAGGTTTCATTCAAAAGATATGCCTGTCCATGTCCTGGTATTATGCCTTTTCTCATTAGTGAACTTTTTCATTTGACACTCTCTAATGTCTTCTTAGATGATTTTGATTCTTCTTGACCAGTTTTTCTTTTATATATATGAAAAGGTTAATAATGCTGGTGTGCTTGAAGCGACTCGTGTCATCACACCAGAAGGGTAGGCAGGCTTATGTTTAATGCTTTTGAATGCTTTCATAAAAGCTCTCGTTGGACGACTGTTCAAAGGTTAATGATATCCTTTAATAAACTAAAAAACAGATATGAGCTGAGTTTTGCTACAAATGTTCTTGGAACTTACACCTTGACTGAGTTGATGTTACCACTCCTCGAGAAGGCTGCACCTGATGCTCGTGTTATCACAGTTTCCTCTGGAGGAATGTACACATCTCCATTGACTACTGATTTACAGGTAACTTTTTTTCACAATTTCTTAATACCTTGGTCTTGTTAGAAAATTTATTATCTTATAAACTACATTGCAGTTTAGCGGTGACACATTTGATGGGGTGGTACAGTATGCTCGGAACAAGAGAGTTCAGGTAAATTAAAAATGATCTTGGTTAAGGGTACTTGCAAGAAAATTGTTGTTGGAAAGTAATTTTGAATATTCTAGAATTTCAAGTGCACCCATTTTGATGTTATTCGTGTAACTTTTAGGATATCAATGTGTTGGTGCATAGCCTTTGTGCTTCCTAAGGGCATGCTTATAAGTTATCATTGAGGCATAGCCTTTATGTTTGTGTCAATGCATTTATTAAGTGTGAGTCTAGAAGACTCGATTGACACCTATAAAAACCTCCCTTGTAATGTTTTTATGTTACAATGAAGTTTTTCTAATGATAGACATGAGTTTGTTAATGTCTTTTTCCCTCTTCCATTCCCTTAGTACCTTGTGCCTTATGAGTTTATGATATTATGAAGAGTTCATCTTATATTCCAATATTCCTCCATTAAGCTAGATTTTGCTTTGAAGTCTGTGTAAACATTATTCTCAAATGCTGCTTGATGTTTTCTATTTTTATACAAGTGATTTTCCTCCGGCTTACTCCCTGATGTATAAATATCCTTCTTGGCGTAAACAACCTGGAAGAACTGGTTCACCACAATTGGCATTCTGTTATTGCATATTTTAAGAGAATATTTTGCTTTGAAATATTTAAATTTCCATCTAAGAAGTTTCTTGAAGTTCCATGAACAATCTCCCATTTGTTAGTTATTAATACTCCATAAAGAAACTTCTTTGTGCTGTTATTCACTCCCTTCTTTTAATTAAAAAAGGAAGAACTTTCTCTAGAATGTCTGATTAAAAGGTTGGAGGGTTTTCTTCATTATTTTTCCAGATACAATATGGCTACGTCTATGTGATTTCAATATCTTTTTCATGTTTAAAGTCTATGCTTGAGGTGTGGTCTGAGTACTTTTTCTTTTCTGACTGATGCACTCTTCACACAATTCGGTGTTCAGAGCCTTTGATACTGACGTTATGGATCTCTCTGCATTCCGTGCAAACTCTATTTCGATGGCGATCATGATTTAACAGATCATGCACGCATACCAGTTTACTATTACTAACAAGAAGTTTCTTCTGAATATATGTGTGTGTGTGGCAGCATGATTATTATTCATGAAGTGATATCCTAATTTCATTTACCTAGCTTATGTGTATGCTGAGAAGAAGACTCCTCCTGATATCTTATTGATCATGTAAGAGATGTATTTTCATCTTTGATAGCTATGGTCATTTTTCTCCCTCAATTCCCAGACGACTTTTTCCAGTTTCATCTTACTGCAAATTGAAATTTGATATGTTGATCCCAATTAAGGCCTTTACCTTGATCACAAACCGAATTCTGCAACACTCATATGGTTTCTTCCAAGAAATTAGTCGATGATGGGATCTCCTTAAGTCACATGAACAAAAATTAAAACGTATATATGATGAGTAACATAGCTAAATTCTAACCATTATTACCGCTTACATATTTTTATAATCCTCAAAATGCCACACTTTCAATCATTAATTCCAACACTATTTTCTACTTCTCCTGTATTGTATAATAGTCACTCATACCAAATAATATCCGTGCACACATATATATAATTTGTTACTTTTTCTTATTCGCTCTTTTCTTCAAACCCTACAACTGAAGTCCATTTCCTAAAAATAATAGTAACATAAAAATAAAATTTATAAAAAAAACTAATAGAAAATCATGATTCAATTTTATCATAACAGTGCTTCAAGTATTTTGGGTTTATAATCCAACAAGATAGGACGATTAATAACGATTATTAAGCTAGATTTTGCTTTGAAGTCTGTGTAAACATTATTCTCAAATGCTGCTTGATGTTTTCTATTTTTATACAAGTGATTTTCCTCATGCTTACTCCTGATGTATAAATATCCTTCTTGGTGTAAACAACCTGGAAGAACTGGTTCACCACAATTGGCATTCTGTTATTGCATAGTTTAAGAGAATATTTTGCTTTGAAATATTTAAAGTTCCATCTAAGAAGTTTCTTGAAGTTCCATGAACAATCTCCCATTTGTTAGTTATTAATACTCCATAAAGAAACTTCTTTGTGCTGTTATTCACTCCCTTCTTTTAATTAAAAAAGGAAGAACTTTCTCTAGAATGTCTGATTAAAAGGTTGGAAGGTTTTCTTCATTATTTTTCCAGATACAATATGGCTACCTCTATGTGATTTCAATATCTTTTTCATGTTTAAAGTCTATGCTTGAGGTGTGGTCTGAGTACTTTTTCTTTTCTGACTGATGCACTCTTCACACAATTCGGTATTCAGAGCCTTTGATACTGACGTTATGGATCTCTCTGCATTCTGTGCAAACTCTATTTCGATGGAGATCATGATTTAACAGATCATGCACTCATACCAGTTTACTATTACTAACAAGAAGTTTCTTCTGAATGTGTGTGTGTGTGTGTGTGTGGCAGCATGATTATTATTCATGAAGTGATATCCTAATTTCATTTACCTAGCTTATGTGTATGCTGAGAAGAAGAAGACTCCTGATATCTTAATGATCATGTAAGAGATGTATTTTCATCTTTGATAGCTATTGTTGTTTTTCTACCTCAATTCCCAGACAACCTTTTCCAGTTTCATCTTACAGCAAATTGAAATTTGATATGTTGATACCAATTAAGGCCTTTACCTTGATCACAAACCGAATTCTGCAAAACACATATGGTTTCTTCCAAGAAATTAGTCATGATGGGATCTCCCAAGTCACATGGACAAATATAGTGCATTTTTATCCATCTTGCTAGGACATCAAATCCTGCACCTCGAGTTAATATTTAAAGAGTACCATCGATAAAGTAGGGAGTAATCCCTTCAAACTTTTTACAGTGGAACAGCTAGAGTCCCCCCCTTTCATTATGTTTGAGTACCCGGTAAAAATTTTACTACTTGGTCTTGACAAAACATTTGTTCTTTACCTTTTGTATGTGCTTTTCTTCGTATCTAGTGTATTATAAATAAACAGGATGTACAGACATGCATGCTTCATTATGATCCTCCAAATCAACAAATGTATATCAGGCAAATTTCGCTCATGTGGTTTGCTTGTTTGCTCTCTTTAGAACGAAACTATATCATGTTCGTCTAAGCTGCCATTAACTCAATGGATTGTACATCTTTTGTTTCAGATTGCAGTGACAGAAAAATGGGCTGAAATGTACAAGGATAAAGATGTTGGTTTCTACTCCATGCATCCGGGGTGGGCCGAGACCCCTGGAGTGGCCAGGAGTTTGCCGGATTTTTCTAAATCGTAAGTGAATCGTCTCTCATGAACCACACTCGCTAATTAATTGATTTACCTTCCTAAAAATAATCTCAAGCCCACAACTATATGAAATTTATGTTTGTAGGTTTGAAGGAAAACTTAGAAGTGGCGAGGAAGGTGCAGATACAGTTATCTGGTTGGCATTACAACCAAAAGAGAAGTTGGTTAATGGAGCATTTTATTTTGACAGAGCTGAAGCACCAAAACATCTACCATTGACAGGCACCAAGAACTCTCATTCTGCTATAGACTCCATAATTGAGAAACTTAGGTCTTTTGCTGGCTTATAATGAGGAGACATGCTTCACCTGAAGAATCCTTAATGCTCATGTTTGTACAACAGGATTATGATCTTTTTAAGACGTAAAACTAGTTTTCTTTACTTGTTTTGATTTTGTAAAATGAGTAATTCTTGCGATTATTATCCTAGAAGAGACAAGATTAGAATTGAGGATATCTGAGACAAGGCAGGAGTGGCCTCCGTACTAGAAGGGAAACGAGATTGAGATTGTTCACAATATTTCGATGCCCATAATATTGAAGAATGCAATGGAAAAAGAAACAAAAATATTTGCACCAGCCGGGAATCGAACCCGGGTCTGTACCGTGGCAGGGTACTATTCTACCACTAGACCACTGGTGCCCTATGTTGCTTGCATAGTTGGTTACTAAAGTATTATACTATAATTTACTAATATATATTTTTTGGTCTTGCAAGTTTATGAAAAATGTGCTGTTCACATACCAGGAAAGTCTTATTTGATGAAAACTTTTAACAAGTTATGAGCTAAAAGAGTTTGTAATGCGAAGCCTAAAGAACGCTTTACGACATTTCACATTTTTTGTAAAATAACTTTCTCTTTGCACACAGATTAATTCAGCTGTTACTTTTACTCTTCTACAAGTCTCACGCATAACATGAGTTTAGTGCACATCTTTTTGATTTTTTCCAATAGATTGCCCTTCGATTATCTTCTTATTTTTATGAGTAACATCCGAAAATTGATGTTCTTGAAACTTCAAAGGTAAAAACTGCACAAAAATTTGTGGCTGAAGGAGTCTGAACACACAAAATACAATTGATTTTTATCTTCAATTCCATCATTGAACTTCAGCCTGAAACTATTGAAATCTTGTCAAATTATTTGACCAATTCTCGATGAATCTGTAAATGATTGAAGTGACTTGTTTTTGAGCAAATTAAATTTTGGATGAGGAAACTATACTAAAAGTCGAATAATCAGGGGCTGTTTGGTATGTGGGATAATAATAATTTCTTGGGATAAAATTTGAGATTTACTTTATGTCATGTTTAGTGTGAGGTGTTGGCTAATTGCAGGACTATTTTATCCCACCATTTTAGTATATATGGTGGGATTACTACCCCATACGAAAGGTGGAATAAAATAGTTCCATGGAATATCCCATGAATTGAAATATCCTTACTTATCTCATCCCGTGTACCAAACGACCCCTAAATACTTTACAAACAAGAAGAAGAGGACTTTAAATCCTTCTTGAAGACCAATAAAATAAGGTTAGATTATTACTACTTAAAACAAACAAAAGTCCCACATCGCCTATGTTTACTGCTTTTGTTTTCTTTTTAATAGCTTTTTCTGTAGTAACTAAACATCCTGACTGCAAGACGACGTGAATGGGTCGAGGTCCACTCATTTGTGTGGGCCAGGGCCCATATCTGCAGAGATGCAGGTTCGGTAACGAATTAGCTTCATGGGCTGAGGAGTTCAAGCCCAATAAAATGGGCTGGGCTGAGACGAGGTGGAGCCTATGGACTCCTGCTCTGGAGTGATATTGGCCATTTATTACAGTGATTCACGTGGCCCAGTGTAACTGGGCTAACTGAACGGGGCTTATGCTCTTGCAGTCTCCTCTTTTTGGATCCTGCTTGAGCAGCGATGTTCTGACCCATGTATCATCTCATTTATGGGGCAAGTGTAATTTAATTATTTTGGTATAGACAAAAAAATGATTTCAATATGTAAAAAACATATAATCATACTGAATCTTTGTCTCTAATCGGAATGAGGAAATTTTGTGTCCCCAAATGTCAGATTTTGAAGTTTTGCCCCCTCTCCTCCTCTCTTTCCCTTGAAAAGTCCAGCGTTTGTCTATGAGGCAAACCTTAGGATTAATTGAATATATTTGTTGTCTTAAAATATTCTAAATGTTTATTTTATGGATAAAAATTAAAACTTATATATGATGAGTAACATAGCTAAATTCTAATTATTATTACCGCTTACATGTTTTTATAATCCTCAAAATACCACACTTTCAATTATTAATTCCAACACTATTTTCTACTCCTGTATTGTATAATAGTCACTCATAGCAAATAATATCCGTGCACACATATAATTTGTTACTTTTTCTTATTCGTTCTTTTCTTCAAATCCTACAACTGAAGTTCATTTCCCTAAAAATAATAGTAACATAAAAATAAAATATATATAAAAAAAAACTAATTAAAAATCATGATTCAATTTTATCATAACAGTGCTTCAAGTATTTTGGGTCTATAATCCAACAAGATAGGACGATTAATAATGATGTCATGCATTGTATTGAAGTGAGGTGGGCAAAATAAAAGCTTGAATCCAGAGTATTGTGCGATAAGAATTGTCACCAAGGCATAAGGGTAGCTTCTACAGCATGGTTATTAGACCAACATTCAAGAATGCTCATATTCAGAAAATGAATATATCAAAAATGAGAATGCTCAAATGGATGTGTGGTCATACTAGAATTGATATAAATAAAGTAATACAACGCAAGGTTGGAATGACCTCTGTAACAGACGATATGAGGAAAGTACAGTTGAGATAGTTTGGATATATAAGGCATGAGAGACTGGCTCTATAGCAGGAGTCAGGATAGTTTACATAGTAGTGTTCTTTCTGTGCAACATATTCCTATTTCTGCTACACTTTAATTCCTAACCAGGCGATGGTTACGAAATAAAAGCAATTTGATTCAAGAAAAACTCAGGTGAATATTGTTTGTGCCTTCCTAAAGAAGGAAAATCTGCATTAGGCATTTTGAAAGATTCAAAACAATCATCTGCAAAACACATAACTAAGTTGACATTCAACCCACACAAATTTCAATTGCCTGAATGCACACAGCCAAATGAGTTGCAGCATCAGGAAAAGATATCAAGCAATGACAATGAGCAGCAGTAAGGCTGGAAGAATGTAAATGATATTTTTTGTTTGAAAGTCATAAACTTGTCAAGAAAGTATCTCCCTGTGACTTGCAAAGTAGGAAATTAGAGGTTACTCAATGCTTCTCTCGCGTCACTGTTGTTGCTCGGCTTGAATTTGACTCTCCAACGGTTGGCTATAAATTTTTATTTCAGACAACAAAAAACAGACAAATAAAGTTTTAGAGCCTTCGCCCCATTTCAGACAATGAAAAACCGAGTGAAAATTGCACATATTATCATTGCACCTGTTAGTCACCACCAGTTGGCTCTAAAATTTTAGAGGCTTCGCCTGATTTTAGTTTTCAGGCAATAAAAAACACCATATAAACTCAAGCTACGATGAGCTTCAAGAAGTTCCAGCAGCAGCAGCAACAACAATTTATATAGATGGATTAAAAATTTGAAACTTATAGATTTCTATAGCGACATAGAGCTAATACTATACATTAACACGTTGGTTCACAATCAATATTTATAGATATTTAGTAAAAAATTTAAATAAATACACGATGTGAACAAAAATAATTGGATTCAGGAAAGTAGTGCAAATAGCCAGACTTCCAAATACCATTCAACAACACATATTTTATGATTTGGTACTACTACTTAAAATAATACTAACAATCAAGTTCCCTTGTCAAACAAAAGGACTGAAAATCAAGTTGGCAATATCATCAGCCTACAGTGAATACAAAACAACAAATGTGATAGTGCCAAAGCTACTTGATGAGCCTACAGTGCAGCTAATAGCAATTCATTGTGCTGCAATAGTTATGTTTGTTACTCATTTATTTTAAGATTGAGTCATCAAAGAGATTTTCCAGAGCTGAAAGCCCAAACCTTCCCAAACCTAAATGGCATCAATCGACTCAGAACAAACTGAAAAGGTCTACCAGATTCAAAAAGCATACAAGAACTAGCCTGATGCTGAGGACACAAAAAAGCATTCTATTACAAGGTTGAGCAGACTTGGTTGACCAGTGAGCTGATATTATATATAAAATTATGGCAAACTCCGCAAGTGGCTTCAGTTTTCATCACAAGATTGACAAAACTTTAGTTATTGTTCTAAAAAAACAAGAAGAAAAAGCTTGAGTTCCGCAAAGAATGAATCACATCAATTGAAAGGTTGCATCAACAGGTTTTTGAGCAAATCATTATTAGGACATAGATTACGTACATTAGGGGACTCGAGACCTTGATCAATCAGAAATAGTCCGGCAACCAGGCACCGGATCTGATGAAAAAGGAAAGCACTACCTTTGATTTTCATAATCATGAGCTGATCAGCTTTGTAACTACAACAAAAAATACATAAAGGCGTGAAAAACATTTCAATGTGTATATATATAATATTAAAAAAACCATATATCAGTTTCCCTAAGAAATTTAAGATGATGAGCAAAAGAGTACATCATGTTCCCATCAAGATATACTGAAATGTCAAAATGACAGTAAGGAAATTTAGATGAAAGTAGACTCAGGCTTTGAGTATGTATAAGAGAAGGGTGATTACAACCGATCAATGAAAAAAGTAGGCTCGACAGTTCTCACTTTTTTTCCTTTTTTACTTGATAAGACTAGTGTTCGGGCCAGCTTTCCTGCACCTTGACTATTCGACCCAGTACCTGCTACCTCCACCAATACAAGTACCGGGTAACTCTGTTCACCAAGACTTAGATAAATAGGAAAAAAGCACCTGATGTTTCTTGTCACAGTGGGTTGAACCCTGGTCTCAAAGATTTGCACTCGCTTCATTGACCGCTAGGTCACACCCTTCAAGGGATGGATGCTAATTCACGAATGCTTTCAGCTAGTTTCATAGCTGAGGGATCATAACTATACACATGGCATTTTCCCCTCTGGTTTCCTATCCTTTTTCTTTTCCCCCTTTTCTCCCTTTCTTTATGATATTCTTTTTTAGACATAGGATGCATTCAATAGAAATCTATCTGAAAGTAGAAATACCCAAAAACTTAAAGGCACTTGCAAAAAGAAGACAAAAGGACACGAATTTCAGCTAGATTTCATGATTTCTAGATATTCAATAAATGTTAGCAACAGTTACCAAAAGAAGGAAAAGGAAAAATAAAATAGTGACCTATCCAACTATATAACTCAATTGCATATTTACAAGTATTTGCAAATGTTTCTGCATAATGTACGCCATCAGACGAAAGCAATATATTCCTCAATCTCCACATTGCATCCCGTCTTAAAATTTAGCCTAATATTCCTAAATATCAACTTTATTGGAGACAGATACCGTATTCCCTAACAAACACCACTTATCTACTTAATGTAACAACTTTTTAACATTTTGAAACAAGAGCACCGCAGATTCAAAGAAGATAATAACAAATTACAACGATATCAGGAGAGGAAATAAATTAAAACATTACAAGTCCAAGGAGATCACGCTGGTCAATTTAATAATCCCTTCTCTACAAGTAATTTGGCAGGACTCGGTTTAGTACTCTTACATAGTCTATTTCTCCTAGAAGAAAAAAAATGGAAGACCATGTCAAAAGTTTAGTAATAACTGAAAATGAAAGCATCAAATTGAAACCATTAGGAAGATTTTAAACTTCACTTTCTTTTTGCACATCTTTAGTAGTCAACGTGAATTGGAAATATTTGTGCCTTGGTTTTGGTGAAAGATACAAGGTCATTTATCAAAGTGCAATCCAAGTACTCCAACATAATCAATCTCTAAAAATGGCCACCTAAAAGCCATAAAACTACACTACCACAACTTGCCTAATATGAAAATGAGTGCAATGTTGGGGAAGGGGGGGCAACTGATGTGTGCCGAAGCGCATTATAGTAAGTACATGGCAGATGACTATCAGAAAGGCTAAACATAGTTGTACATTGAAAGGAGATATCAGCAGACCACATGACTCTTCCACAGAAATTTCGCCAGAGTACATATTGTCCCCTCTTGACTCCCTATGGTTTGACCTTAAGAACAGAGCAATCACCTGCAACAAGTATTTCTCACGTATTAAAAGACAATGGTGTAAAATCAATGTCCCTAGCATCATACAGCCCAAAGCAAGAGATAGAATAGAACAGTAGTTTCTGATAAAAAGAGTATTGCAGTGAATCATGCCAAAGGAAAGATAGGCATAGGCATTGTTGTTTTTGCAATAACGCTGGTATGGCTGGGTTTATTTACTTCCGACTAAAGGCTAACCAATTAAACTAATACTATAACATATCATGTAACAAAAGAAGAGAAATCTAATGAAGAAACAAATCAAAGAAAGGGAAGGACTTTATGAATGATCAATCATATCCTAGAAAAGATTTATACAGCTTGTTGAAGAATCTAATAATTACAGAATGAATTTGAAATGCTTCCTAGACTAGCAAAATTAACTGGTTCCGCGTGTTGTTGAGCTTGATCCATTTGCAGCACTTCAGGTTCTCCATGTAATATCTGATATATGTCATCTGCGTCCAGCAGTATATCCCATGGATCAAAATTAAGCATGGACGTGGCTTCAATAGTATAAGGCGCTAGTAATGGCTCAGCGACGAAATTCAGGTCCTCGTCTTTGTGCATATCATGGAACATCCCACCTACTACTTCCAAGTCCTTATTGATCTGTTGATGCAGCTGAAGAGCATCCAATCCAGGTACTGAATTGCTCTGCACATTATAGTCCCTTGCATCATAACTAGTAGTACAAGTCGATTCCACAGCCGATTCTTGAAATTTCAAGGCAACAGGAGTTTCGCGTTTCAAATTCCTGCACAAATTAGCAGTACTAGTCGTCGACTCCACAGCCGCCTCACGTTCAGATTCTTGAAATTTCAAGAAAGCAGGTGTTTCGCGTTCCAAATTCCTGCACAAATAATTACTCCCAGTTTCCTCAGGAACATCATTCAACGCCGATTCGGCTTTGGAATTCCTCTTCTTGAGGGCACACAGCACATAATGTCTGTGATCGTCGTCGAATTTCTCAAGAATAGCGCTAGATAGCTCGTACTCCTTCATCAGCCAATTCCCATATTTTTTCCGATCATACCCTTTATTGACGTAAGACATGCTCTTCTTGAAGCCAAGCAGCGGTCCAACTCCGTCCTTACGAACGGGCTTTCCCTTGTCTAGTTGTCTCCAAGTGCCGTTGTTTCCCACATGACGACTATACCTGGACGTGGATTTCTTCTTCTTGAGCTTTGTGATGAAGAAGCGATACTGATCAGTGCAGTCCTTGTCGTCAGTACAACAGGGAACTCCTTGAGTGTAAATCTCCCAGGGTTGTTGTTTTCCGTAAGTATCAACATTGGTGGTGATGAAACCAGAATCGTTCATCACCTGTCGAGCAATGAATCTCAACAAAAAATCGAGTCCCTCTGCATCAGTAGGACGAAAGCGCATTCCTTTGTTTAGACTCTCCATAAGGTGTTTGATGAATTTTCCGTTGGGTGTAAAGATGTTATTACACAAGGGAGAGAGAGACACAGAGGGAATTTAAGACAACAGTCGCTTATATAGACACACACTACATAAGCCTAATCCCCAAGTAAACAATATATGGAAACTTATTTGTTTTCAAGGAAAGAGCCGTTACTCTTGACGCGCGGGAAATTTCTTGGCTGTCAAGTGAAGTGGAATTGCTTTGGAGTTTGGGTGTATATAACTCTTGACAACCTAAGTTGAAATTGGGTTTTAATTTTTTTTTTTCAACAATATATGCTACTTGATTATTTTGCTTGATTAAGGATTGCGAGTAATGAAGCTGCGGTAATTGTAACTTGTGCTGAAATTTCAATGTTATTGCCTCTGAATCCTTACATGGTCCTTGTCTCCCTCATTGCCTTTTCGTCAAATTCTCCTTAAGTTCTTGGCCTTTGTTATGTGTCTTTCATAATATGCTCATGGTTGTCTTATGGCATAGCCCTCGCGACATACTTTGATCCCGCATAGTGCAGCATCACCTTAGACCCAACTCGTAACTTATTTTTTAACATCGACATATCTCAATAATCTCAGGATATGTTTGTATTGAAGTTGTGATACACTTGTACTGGAAGTCCTGACAATCTAACATAACGTGTGACAAAGGCAAGATCACTCCCAAGTCCCATCCATTTGAACTTGTGAACAATTTATTCCAAAGTTATGACACCATTCAGTCGTGACTCATGGCAAGACAAGTTTTGCTTTGGAATATTAAGTGAATTTAAGGAGTTATTTTCAGGTACAGTTGAGTGATATAATACTTAATAACATTATAGTGTGTGAAATAATTTCATAGGAAAGAAATACAAAATGTTTTCTAAAACGCTTGTAGCAGGCTGTAATACATAAAAACAACGCGCAAATGCAATTGGTGATTTGAAGTGAAGGGCAAAAGTACATTCTTTATTAATATGGTAGGAGGCTAAATGTTACGATGTACAAACTAATGTTACAACAAGATGAAAATAGAAAAAGACACTATCATTCATTTCATCTCTCCCAAATTCACTTTCTATCTTGGCATTCCAGCTCCTGCATCCAGCTTTTTACGCCGCTCTTCATATGATGCTGGAAAATGTTCCAATGTAAGCAGTAGATTGACAAAGTTATGATCCATGGATTTGACAAGACAAAGAAATATGTTGGTCTTGAAAAGAAACTGAACGGATTTCATGCAGATGAATAAGTGAAGAGCAACATATAGGTTACATACAAAATTTGTTCTGATATTTTTGCTTTACAATTTGTCTGTATATAGCGCCGAGGGGCTACCTAAAACAGCCTGTCTACCCCCACAAAGGTAGGGGTAAAGTGTGGGTATGTTGTCGTAGTAAGTTGTAAGCATATCTCTCTCCAAAGGATAAAAGAGTAGGAAAGGGTACCGATGTTTGTATAGTTCACACCTTGTATTCTTTTTTTCACACCCCTATAGTACTCACCACCCTATTCCATGGGATATTAGATGTCCGTCTCAGAGGTTTTCTATGTCACATCAGCAACGGACAAACCAGCATGGTGATATAAAGATTCTCACTAAAACTGCGTCTTTCACTTTACATTTGTTAAAACGACAAGGAAACGAAGTTTGAGAACTACCTCGAGAAAATGGTTTTTACTTTAAGACAATAAATTCACTCAGAGTCACAAACTATTATTTCAACATTATTCATTACGAAGAACACGTGAATATTGATGTTTATAGCACAGCCAGAAGTCCCAAATTCAAACAAGTTTTATCAAATGACTGAAGAGAGATAAAAGCCCCAGAAGGACTCACGCTCAGTTGGTCGAGACAATAGAGGAATGTGGGACGCTTCTTTCTTCTTAGTACAGTCCCTTGATATATTGTTGTCTGAAATTGAAAAAACACAACTTATTTTACTTACCAAGAAAAAACAAGTTCTATAGCTTAGACATATGCTATAGGAGGCAAATGTCCATGATTATTTTCAAGTACAAGTAATGCATGACCTACCAATTTCAACACATGATGAGTTTAGCATAGCTTCATGAAAAATTGCGGATTGAAGTTTATAACTTCGGCATTCCCGCTCCAAATGTTCATTCAATGCCTGCTTTGTATCTGGGAAAAATGTCCACAAAATATTTGTAGGTTATCCAATTAGTGCAACAAAAGCTATCCAACAACAACAAAAAAAAAATACGGTATAAATCACAACCAGGAACAAATATCTCGATGTCTAATTTTTTCCCCAAAACAGCCCCTTCGCCCAGTCACAGGGAAATGAGAGGAGGGGCTTAAGTAAAATGAAATCATAATCACAAAAGCACTCATTTTGAATTGTATATAATCACAAAAAGCAATCTTTTGAAGAGAAGCCACTATGGTGTGCCACCCATTAAAAGAAAAGGAAAGGATGTATATTGGGCGAACTACAGCTCTTTATGGAACAAGTCCAGAAAAGAACAAACATTGATAACCATTCAAATACATTTTTTATTATTTAGTACTGCTTCAAAATAATTGACTCGCAATAAAGTTCCCTTATCAAACAAAGAAAAAAAACAGGACTCACACTCAAGTTGGCAATATCATCAGTCTACAGTGAATACAAAACAACAAACACGATAGTGTCAAATCGCTTAATGAGACTAGAGTGCTGCTAATAGCAACTCATTGTGTTTATACCGAGTTAAGCTTGGGACAAATGGCTAAAGCTGATAACCCATACAGCTATGCTGACAAGATCCAGAGAGAACGAACCATAAGAACAATAAAATTAAATCATGGTTTCCCATATCTAACATCAAGTAAAACAAAACCAGAGGAAATTTAGTTTTCAAAGATCCTATCATTTCTTAGAAAGAAAATGGAACAGACATAAGACTAAAGAATTATGGATAAGAACTCCATTCAAGTACCTGATGAACAAATAAATTTGAGACCTTCAAATTCACAAGATTGAAGAACTAGAGGTACTTCTGGGGCCATTGGGAACTGAGGTTTCCGTGGTGTTCTTTCAATATCCAGTAGCGCATCTACTACCTACAATTGAACGTCATACTTGAAAATTGCCTTCTGATAAGATAACTGGCTTAGAAAACATCACCATAAGGTCCATAAAACACATAAAGGTTTTACGAAGACAACCCTGAAAGCAATGTCTAATTAGGACGTTGAGGAAATTTTGAGAAACATGCGCAGAGCTTACAAGTTGGGTTGTGTGCATTTTACATATATCATCAGAATTACAATTAAACAAATTATCTATTTGTTTGCTCATTTATTTTAAGATTGAGTCATCAAAGAGATTTTCCCAGAGTAAAAAGCCCAAACCGTCCCAAACCTAAATGGCATCAATAAAATCAGAACAAACTGAAAAGGTCCACCAGATTCAAGAGGCATACAAGAACTAGCCTGATGCTATTCACATGATGGTGACGATGCAAAAACACATTCTATTACAAGGATGAGCAGGGCTTGATTGACCAGTGATCTGGTATTATATAAAATTATGGCAAACTCCGTGAACGGCTTCAGTTTTCATCACAACATTCACAATACATTAGTTATCGTCTAAAAGAAACAAGAAGAAAAAACATGAGTTCTCCAGAAAACGGATCACATCAATTGAAAGGTGCATCTACAGGTTTCAGAGAAAACAAGTATTAGCACATGGATTACGTACATTAGGGGACTCAAGACCCTGGCCAATCAGAAATAGTACAGCAACCATGCACCGGATTTGATGCCAAAGGAAAGCACTACCTTTGATTTTCATAATCATGAGTTGATCAGCTTTGTAACTACAATAAAAAATACATAAAGGCATGAAAAGTGTTTCAATATTTATATGTATATAATATTGAAAAAGCCAAATATCAGTTTCCCTAAGAAATTTTAGATGATGAGCAAAAGAGTACATTATGCTCCCATCAAGATATACTGAAATGTCAAAATGACAGTAAAGAAATTTTAGATGAAATTAGACGAGAAAAGGGCCAAAATGGTCCTTGATGTATAGGGGTTGAACTATTTTGGTCCCCTTTATAAATACCACCTTATTGAAATAGTCCTTGACGTATATAAAAAGGTAATCATTTTGATCCTTATCCCTAAACTAACACTAAAAGTTGAATATTCTGTTAAATTTAATTGTGGGTCCCCCGAAATTGACACCTTCACAGACCCCTTCTCTCTCAATCTTCTTTCTTACACCATTAGAGGTCATTCTCCATCTTTAGTCCACCACCTGCCATATCCTTACAAGAAAACAACCACACTACACTCATTTCTTATTTCCCTCTAAAGAATAATTCTCAGCAGTTCCCATTTTTATACATACAAAAAAACAAAAAACCGAGACCACAAACAAATGTGAACTAAGTGAAAGGGTGAAAACTGAATGGACAAAGGTGGAAAATAGACATCCTAAAGAAACTCTTTTGAAATCGGAAGAGATTTTTGTATGTTAGAGAGGATTTTGGTAATGAAAAGAAAAATAAGAGTACCACCCATTGGGATTTGCAGAATAATAGCGTGAAAGAAGATTGAGGGAGAAGGGGACAGTTTTCAAATTCGTGGGACCCACAGTCAAACTTAACATAATTTTTAACTTTTACTGTTAGTTTTAGGGGTAAGAACCAAGATGATCATCTTTTTATATACATCAAGGACTATTTCAATAAGGTGATAAATATAAAGGATCAAAATAGTCCAACTCCTATACATCAAGAACCATTTTGGTCGTTTTCTCGAGAGTAGACTCAGGCTTTGAGTATGTATTAGAGAAGGGTGATTAGAACTGATCAATGAAGAAAGTAGGCTAAACAGTTCTCACTTTCTTTTTACTTGATAACAGTAGTGCTGGGGCCAACTTGCCTGCACCTTTGACTATTCCACCCGGCACCTGCTACCTCCACCAATACAAGTACCGAGTAACTCTATTCACCAAGAATTGACAAATACGAAGATATCACATGGTGTTTCTTGTCTCAGTGGGGATTTGAACCCTGGTCTCCAAGGTTTGTACCCATTTCATTGACCGCTAGACCCTTCGGTGCAGGCTACACAGTTCTCATTTAGTAGATTCCTTCAAGGATTGGATGCTAATCACGAATGCTTTTAGTTAGTGTTCATGGCTCTGAGGGATCATAACCATATACATTGCATTTCCCCTCTGGTTTTCTATCCTTTTTCTTTTCCCCTTTTTCTCCCTTTCTTTATGATATTTTTTTTTAGAGGATGCATTCAATAGGAATTCTATCTGAAAGTACAAACACCCAAAAACTCGAAGGCACTTGCAAAAAGAAGACAAAAGGACACAGATTTCAGCTAGATTTCAAGATATTCAATAAATGTTACCAACAGTTACCAAAAGAAGGAAAAGGAAAAATAAAATAGTGACCTGTCCAACTATATAACTCAATTGCATATTTACAAGTATTTGCAAATATCTATGTATAATGTACATCAGGTGACAACGCCATCAGAGGAAAGCAATCTCTAGGATTTCTCAATCTCCACATTGCATCCCATCTTAAATATAGCCTAATATTCCTAAATATCAACTTTCATGGTGACAGATAAAGTATTCCCTAACGAACATCACTTATTTTTTATAACCGTGGTGTCCGGCCCCAGCTTGCGCGCACCTCGACTAATTCCACGGGATACCTGCCACCTCCCACCAGCAGCAGGTACCAGGTAACTCTGTCCACCAAGGCTAGAACAAATGGGAAGAAATCATCTAGAGTTTGTCTCTGTTAGGGGTTGAACCTGAGACATCATGGTACTCAACCCCACTTCATTGAACCACTAGGCCACACCCTTGGGTGCTCCCTAACGAACATCGCTTATCTACTTAATGTAGAAACCTTTTACGTTTTGAATCAAGAGCACCGCAGATTCAAAGAAGATAATTACAGAATTACAGCTAAATCAGGAGAGGAAATAAGTTAAAACGTTACAACTCCAAGGAGATCACACTGGTCACTTTAATAAGCGTCTCTCTACAAGTCAAGGCTAAGTAGAAAAAGTCGAGTGTCAAGCTATAATAGTAGAAACCTTTCATTGAAGGGGAGAATTTCAAATGATATTATGTGCCGGCGGTAGTTGTGCACATTGCCTGCGTCCATTTTGCAAAAATTTCTGAAATCGTGTTCCCCTAAGAATTTCTCAGCAGCAGTTTCCATGGCCTGTTGAGCAATTCAAGAGTGTTAAGCTGAAAATTTGTGGAGTAAATTAGCATAACCATGTCAACTGACTTCAGAAGGAAAGGTACACACTGTTATATTCAAGCTCCCCAGCCAAAAGAAGTACTTGTACACCCTGCTCACACAACTGAACCTGCAATTATTAGAAGTCAAAACGCTGTTAAACTATAATGAAGAGCTGAACAAACTATGGTACAACTTCTCAACTTAAGAGGATATGAGAATGTCAAAGTTGACTTCAAGGGGATTCAGGACATATTTTTTCAGGTTCAGTCATGAGAGCACCTAATATACTTGGAGACTACATCAACTTGATAAATTGTGCCTATCATAAGTTACCAAGTATAGTTTAGCATTGCTCATTTTCACAAGAAGCTGAGATCCCTAATAAGATTTCCCAAGGTGTAAGAGTTCCTCCCCCTATTTTAATTTTAATCTGTACTAATAAAATAATGATGGATTGTATTCAAAACCCCATATACGACTTGAATTATTTTTTTTTGGGTAATGGTGATGCCAGGACCAGCTTGTGTGCCAGGTACTGTGTGATGCTTTTGTCTCTGCTAGGATTGGACATTGGTCCCCCAAGATTTGCACTAACTTCATCGAGCAGTAGGCCACTAGGCCACACCCTGCTAAATGCAAAATATTTCTGTCCTACGATTATCAAAAGAATGATATTATGAACTCCTCCAGTATACCTACTGAAAGAAAGCATGACACTCTGGAAAAAAGTTAGGTGTATTAAAATGCTTTTAACCAGAAAACTGTAACTATCTTAAATATCTCGGAGCAAAAGTTGTATGAAGCAGCACAAACCTTGCACTGAAACCAACTGGAATAGGAGACCAACCCATAATGCGAATGTCATTTGGCAGGACTCGGTTTAGTACTCTTACATAGTCTATTTCTCCTAGGAGAAGAAAAAAAAAAAAAGAAAACCCTGTCAAAAGGCTAGTAATCTATTTCTCCTAGGAGAAAAAAAAAAAGAAAACCCTGTCAAAAGGCTAGTAATAACTGACAATGAAAGCAACACAATGATATGAGGGAAGCCATCAAATTAAAAGAACTAGGAAGATTTGAAACTTCACTTTCTTTTTGCACATCTTTAGTAGTCGATATGAATTGGGAATATTTGTGTCTTGGTTTTGGTGAAAGATACAAGGTCATTTATCAAAGTGCAATCCAAGTACTCCAACATAATCAATCTCTAAAATGGCCACTTAACAGCCAAAAAACTACACTACCAAAACTTGCCTAAAATGAAATGAGTGGCAATGTTGGGGAAGGGAGGGCAACTGATGTGTGCCAAATCGCATTATAGTAAGTACATGAGAGATGACAATCAGAAAGGCTAAACATAGTTGTACATTGAAAGGAGATATCAGCAGACCACATGATTCTTCAACAGAAATTTCGCCAGAGTACTTATTGTCCCCTCTTGACTCCCTATGGTTTGACCTTAAGAACAGAGCAATCACCTGCAACAAGTATTTCTCATGTTTTAAAAGACATAAAAAGAGTGTCATCAAAGATGAAAAATGCAAAAAAGGGAAGAAGGTCGATTGAGGCTTTAAGCCAAAGCACGAATAAAGCGCGGGCTTTAATAAACAAAGGCGTGAATGAAAAAGATAAGAATAAAATTAAAGAACAATAATTATTTTTGATAAACATTAAAGAACAATAATTATAAGCTTAAGTAACAATATATGGACAAAATAATTAATTTAAAAAAAGAAAATTACAATTTACGTGAAATTTTAATTGTTTAGTGTAGCACTAGCCTCTTCATGACAGTTCCCATTTATGATGGGGTGTATGCGTTAGCACCTTGATGACTGCACTGAAGCACCGGCTAAGCAAGGCAAAGTGCTCCTCTTATTTGCACCAAGCTTCAGGGCTTAACCATGCATTAGGGGGGCCTTTGACAACACTGGAAGTAATATATGGTTCCATAAAACTTTCTCATAGGCATAGAAGAAAAAGAATTTGACAGCAAGGAAACGAACAGGAGAGGGAAAAAAAAGCTTAAGCAAAATTTGACATGAAGCTGCTGCTGCCACTAGGAATCAAAGGTGCAGCCTTTCATACTGTGCCCAATCTTGAAAGTGGTTCATACATATGACCAGCATAGAGAAAAATAAATGTTATAGCTAAATGGCGATGGGCAATTATCACCCACCCACCCCCACCCCCAAGAGTTACAGGACTCATAGACATTTTAGAAAAGGGAAGGGAACTTCTCAACCCGAGGGACGGGTGAGGCCGGGGGTATTCGGCATGGGCGGAGAGAGCATCTAAAGGGAGATGCATTCTTTAAAAAAACACAGTAGAAATTCCCACTTTCAATAGAGCGACACAGTTTACAACCGCTGACTAATAGAATTCAAAAATGACGTCTTTTTTTTTTTTTGTGATGAGTATTACAATCCATATATGTCTTTATATGGGTATATACTTAAATGAATTGCATATGAGTTTTTATCTTCCTATGGGGAGCTTTCTTTGAAAATGTTAAAACAAAAAGAAAAAAGAAAAAAAACAATGAAGAATATATGTAAACCACTAGTAAATCAAGCATACAAGTAGTTATTAATCTATTCAACTTACTTGGCCAACAGAGGAAACTCCCTTATCGGTTCTACCACATCTTGAGTATTGCAATTCCTTCTTGTCTCCAAATATGAGTCTTGTCCTCTCTAAAGCTTTGAAAAGTTCACCCTGCATGAAGAAAACCATCAGCATGCAAACAAAATACTCTATTGAGATGCTAAAGTGCAGACAATAAAGTCACCTATGTGCTACCACTGGATAAAAGAGACATCTAAACAACTTGTGCTGAGATTAAAAAGTTCAAATTGTGCAATACATGCAAGGGAAACGATGTTCTCACAGAAAATCACCAAATCATACTCTTTCAGTAGCTTTAGTGTCTCAATTTAAAGGACGGGAAACATGGACTATGATTTAAAAAATGAGTAAGACTAAGATCAAAACATGTGGAACATATTGTTGCATGAACATGGTTAATCTATCTTCATCACATTAAATGCTGGCCTGATTCTTAAAAGAAAATCATCTCAGAGGAGAACATAAGACCTCAACAGTGGGATCCATTTGAGCCTCCGAAGCAAAACCATAAAACCTGTGATGCAACATGAGAACACTGTTACAGTATAAACAAGTACTTCCTAACATTTGCAGTAAGTAAAAAAAATGCAAACTCCAACTAAAATAGAATGGTAGAAGCACAATGTACATGCACCTTTGGCTTAGTTCATACTTAAATCACAATGCAAACTCCAACTAAAATAGAATGGTAGAAGCACAATGTACATGCACCTTTGGCTTAGTTCATACTTAAATCACACTTAATCTGCATAAGGTGAAAAACCTGACAGATCAACCTGCAGCCATTACCATTCCAGAATAAAATAAGGAGTTCCATCCTCATACTTCAGCGAACGACTAGACAAGCTATGCAGAGTTAATAATAGGGCACTTTGGAGTTAGGATCAGGATGCAGTTTTAGCAATCAATGCTTAAGGTGATTTTACATATAGTTTTAGCAATCAATGCTTAAGGTGGTTTTATATAACCCGTTTTCCAGGTGACATAGATGCCTTCATCTCTGCTTCTAGATGAAATGTGTAGAAGAAATTACTATAAAAATGTGAAGTAATTCCAGATAAAAACATCAAAAATGTAATCCATGAATTAATCCACCTGTTTTAATATTTCTACCTGACGATTTAGACCAAAAAATTCTTTCTTTTTCTTCGGGAACTCTTTATCTCAAATTGGAACTATTTTATAAAAATGATTGAAGCTCCTTCATCATATTATATACCAAATCAAATGCCTTCTGATACATGACTCGCTTTTGGCTAAAGTCAAATGTCAAATGACAAAATATGATCAGACAAGGTGATGTTTTGGTTAATGGATAAGATATTTTTTCTAATATCCTTATTGTTGGGAACTAAGAAGGACGAAGCCTGTGAACAAACCCAAATAAGAATAGGTACTAACTTCGTTGCTCAAATTTAAAGTATTCAGCTGTAAAGCCCTACTTAAAGATTAGATGCTTCCTAAAGAGGGTTGTGTATTAAGTATTGGCTTGTTCCCAACTAAGAACTTTCTTCCTCTCTTTTCGGTGGCCACATTGACAATGCAATCCTACTAAACTACTAGCATGATTTATACCTTAGACCAAAATATATGACTTTCAAAGCAACGTATCTTTTCGAATGATGCATCATTGCGCCATAACCTATAAACAAAACAGGAAGTTTTCATCAATCTCCATTTCGAATCACAGTACCAAAAAATGAAAAAGGAATATTTCAGCAGATTTCCCATTCAAATTACAGTATCAACTTGTAAAGATAGCTAATACGGTACACTTTTAGCTCATTCGGTACATTGAAAACCCCGTAGCAAACCGAATTAAACCTCTTCACTAATTTAAACACTTACGTGGTGTTTGGTATGGAGGAAAATGCTTTCCCATTTTCTCATGTTCAGTTGGTTAAATATTTTGGAAAACAAGCTCTTTGAAAATAAGGAAAATGACTTCCTTATTGAAAGTAGTGAAAACAAGTGGCATTGTCTCCTCCCACCCTCAAAACCACCCACCCCAACCCACCACCCCCACCATCCAACCTGCCCCCCACTGCACCCCACCCCCCTTTGATTCACATCATGGTACATCTTTGTAGTAAGCGGGTGGTTGGTAAATACATATTATTGGGAGGGGGCAGCAGGCAATGGATACCGTTCCCCACCACCACCAACCACCCGCCCCTACCCCAGCCCCTCACCCATCCTCGTAGTTGTGTTAGATATTTTTTGTTTGTTTGATAACCGTGGTGTCCGAGCCAGCTTTTGCGCACCTCAACTAAATCCACGGGATTACCTACCACCTACCACCAGCGACAAATATCAAGTAACTCTATTCACCAAAGCTAGGACAAATGGGAAGAATCACCTAGTCTATGCTGGAATTTGAACCTGAGATCTTAAGCTCTCAATCCACTTCATTGACCACTAGGCCACACCCTTGGGTGTGGTTTTGTGTTAGATATATACAAAATGCTTTTAGGATACTAATATTTTTTGCTTGCATATCAAACACAAGAAAATAAGTAAGAAAACACTTGTTTAATACTGTCAAAAACAATTTCACATTACATATTAAACTACAGCAACACAATCTAATCACAATAAATTTCTTCATACAAACCTAAATCTCTGAACTTATTTTTCTTCTTTCCTTGACCATCCACAACTCCGTTTTTCACAACGCTACCATTATTTTTCTCCTTAATCTACATAGCAATAACAACATATTAAAATTCAAAATTAACATTAAAACAATTTAAAGTATATCTGGATATTTATTATGAAGAAGAAGCAATTAACCTTTTCGCAACTACAACTCAAAAGCCGAGCAGATAATTTAGCATTTTCGGATTCCAAATCCTGTGTTTCCAATCGAAGATAACAACAGAGTAAACAGTGATAATGGATAATTAACTACTCCCTCCTTTCCTTTTTACTTGTCACAGTTTCGAGTCAAATGATATAAACTTTGAGCAAGATGTATTTTTTCACTACGTTGAGTATCTAAATTTTAATTTTAAAATATTGAGTTAATCTAACCTAATTTAACTTTAAAAATTAATCAAATTTGACTCTCGAGAAGCTAAACGTGATAATTATTTTGGAATGGAGGGAGTATTATTTGAAGTAGATTTTTGGAATTATTTAACGAAAGGTTACCTTGATTCTGCTTCGAAGAGTTTCGAGTTCCGATTGAACGACGTCCATCTCCGGCGCCGGAATTTTTGCGGAGCTCCCACTATTTATATGGACTTCTGAGTAAATGTTTTTACTTGGATTTTCTATACAACTTTTCGGGTCGTTGGTTGAGGAATAAATTATTGAGATAACTTATCTCGGATTAGTTATTTTGAAATGGGAAAAAGCTCAAATATGTCATTGAACTTTGAGAAAAGGCTCATTTATGTCATTCGTTAAAAGTTTGGTTCATTCATGTCATTGTTGTTACAAAAAAAGGCTCATTCATGTCATTTTTTTAACAGTCTGGTTTGGTGATTTTTTGCAAAACTATTTTATATACTTGACCAATAATAATTTATCCACATCATTAATTAAAGGAAAAAGACTCAAATATATCATCAAACTTTGAGAAAAGACTCATATTTGTCATTCGTTAAAAGTTTGGCTCATTCATGCCATTTTTTTTAACAATCTGGTTTGGTTTTTTTTTGTAAAACTATTTTATACACTTGACCAACAATAATTAATTAAATCATTAATTAAATCAGCCAAAGAAATAAAATTCCTAATAAGAAAATATCGACTTCTCTAACCAAAATATTTCTATGCATTTTGTAACTCCTTTATAGGCATTGTAAAGAGTTCATCGATTTTCAATTTCTTCGGAATCACCGAACACAATTCTACAAATCTCAAGGCCAATTCAAGCCCTAAACAGACATCAACTATTTTAAACAACAAATCAATTAGCTATCGAAACATAATTTTTCAAATTCTTCAAAAAAATGTACTTGAAGCAAAAATCAAAAGAATTCTATAATCGGTGAAATTAAAGAGAAGAAAAAAAGGATATTTCAATAAAGTCAAATTAAAATCAAAACTTGAAGATTCTAATGACTTGAAGAGTTGTGGAAAACAAAATTTTAATTTCACCTTTTAGAAGAAAGTTCAATTTTTTAGATTTTTTCTTTGGCTGATTTAATTAATGATGTGGACGAATCATTGTTGGCCACGTGTACAAAAAGTTTTGCAAAAAACCACCAAATCGGACTATTAAAAATGGCATGAATGAGTCAAACTTTTAACGGATGGCATATATGAGTCTTTTCTCAAAGTTCGATGATATATTTAATTAATGACGTGGACCTCTAGTAAGAGGCTACGTGGTAAAGCTGTTTTACCGTTAAGAAGCAATGGCATGGATGAGCCTGTTTTATAACGGGGATGACATAAATGAGCCAAACTTTTAACGGATGACATAAATGAGTTATTTTCAATAGTTCGATGGCATATTTAACCCTTTTCCCTTCTGAAATTGTTATTTCATACGTGGAATAAAAATAATGTTATAATTTTGAAATAACTAATTCTAAAATAAGTTATAAAGGTGAATGACAGAAATTTAGGATTTGAGATGTGTATAAGATTATAATTATTTATTATTAACTTTGCTAATATTTGTTTCCAATTAATAACGTAGCTAATTCATTTAATCTTCATTTAAAATTATTGATCTTAGGTGATTTTATTAATTTTAATTTTAAAAGATTTCTTCAATTGAAGCAAGAAATTGTTAAGTAGCTTTATTTATACAGAGGACTTGGGGAAAAAATAGTACAAAGCTAAAATTGTAAGGAGGTTGATTCGGGTTTTGAGTGAATAAGATGAAATAAGTAGGAAGTAATCAAGTTTCTATAAAATAATGTAATATTTGGAGTTCAAAATTTTGACTAGTGATAAGAATCGAATTCTCAAATTGTTAGTTGTAAAATTATGAACTCAAAGTTTTTCCTTGAGTTTGAACTTAAGGAGTCTTTCTTAAATTATTACTTTGACAAGTTGTCACGATTCAAATCCATGACATGTATTGTCTTCTTTGGGCTTAGATCAACACAAACTTTTGTTTTGTGTTATGCCATGTCAAGCCTCAAACGTGTGTATACCATGTGGATTTGAGTTATGTCTTATAAAGCTCTTCACTTTCCTCTCTCATTCCAATGTGAGATTCACCTAAAGTGTCATGTACATCTCATCTTCAGAAACTTGTCAGCCTAGAAATTATCAGACTTGCTTGACTCGCCCTCATTTGTCCGCTTTCTATCAAATGCGTCACACAAGCACTGTTTTAGAGTTCGAATTCATGGACAGAATCATTGAATTCTAAGCTATAAAACTACAAACTCAAGGAAAGAATCTTTCAGTTCTTAGTTGTAGAACCATCCTCGAGTTCAAACTCAAGGAAAGAGTCCTCGAGTTCAAACTCAATAACGATTCATGGAATTCAAATCTTTATAAATTCAAATTAAACTCTTAACAACAATTGATGGGGTCTAAACTTTTCAAGAACAACAATTCATGGGGTCTAAACTTTTCAAGTGTGAGAATTTATTAGAGCTTCAAACCTGTGAATTTATGGAGTTCGAACTTTTATAAGACCCGGAACAATTTATAGGATTCAATGAGATACGAAAAGAACCCAACAAGAAGGTAGGTTTTTCATGTTTAGTTTAGGGATATTTTTTACCAACTTATCATAACGTGGCTAGAATTACTCTCTCCGTCTCATTTTATATGACATCATTTGACTTGGCACGATATTTAAGAAGAAAAAAAAAAAGACTTTTAAAACTGAACAGATTTCAAATATCAATGGTTAAACCGGGTCGGTGGACGTCAAATATCAGATTGTTAAACCAGAAAATAAAACTTTATGATTAAAAAAAAAAGAAAGAAAAAGAAGAATAATCAAAGTATTTTCTGTTAGAATGACAGTTAGAAGACCATAACTTCCCGTTTCAAAAGGCGCAACCTTAGTAATATGTCTATTTCAGCTCCATTAAGTCTTTTACAGATCTCCTTAATTTGTTAACTGTTCCCATAATTACTATTTCTAAGCGAAACACACAATTATTATAACCAAAAAGTTGTATTTAGTACATTAATACTCCAACAATTTGAGGATGTTTTTTCTTTTTAACTATTGCTAATCCATTTAGTTTTAGTGTGTTTGAAACTTGTCTCACTAGGTTCAACTAATCTCCAGTTTCAGGTACATTTGCTATTTCGCATGTAAAATAATTTTAATTTTATATGTAATGTAAATTTCTGACTAAACGAGTTCGAATGAACCCCTTGTGGAATGGCCACGTTATTGTATTCGAACCTGTAACACTATGTTCGCATTATGCATCAATTTGGATATTAAGAAATAGAATGTTACTCGTCATTTCAACAATTTGTATCGATCTCTAGGTTGATCTCCATTTTTTCCCCTTTCTCCTTGAAATTTTTAGGTGTCTTTGAACGATTACATTATCATTGACGGATCCAGGTGAACATCGCAAAACTTTCTGCTGCTTGGAGTTGGAAGAAGCAGATTTAGTAGAAAGATAATCCTGGCTTGTTATCGTTATAAGACAATCACTTATTCACAAACTCCGTGTGGAAATATAATTTTCCTGATATGATATTTCCTATATCCTACTTCTTGTATTAGTAGTACAAATACTTGAGAATATTTCTGTGGTGAAATTGGTTTTGAGGATGGATTTTACAGCAGGAAAATTATCAAATGAGCATCAAGAACAACTCCGATCTGCTTCAGAAAGCGCAGATCCATTGTCTGTATCGCCATTACAGATATCTCCAAGATCACCACACTCACCAAAATCCCCAAAATCTCCTAAGTCTCCTAGGTCTCCAAGTGATCGTCACAGCAAGCTTGGCTCAGATAGGGGAAGTCCACTTAAAAATAAAAAAAGTTCACATTCTCCACGAGATGGTCGTCCAAAGAAAGGTAAGTCGATAATTTCTCAGTTACACATTACTACATGCATGATAGGTTTTGTGTGACAGGATTATTTAGACCATCGCGTTTAAACTATGGTAGAAAATTAACATTGGATCAAATTGTACTTCTCGTGGTAGTCCTTTATTTAAAACCTTGTACTCCAATAAATATTAGATTTTGAACCCATTGTTTCAAAAGGACCATGAATTCAGTCATAGGAACGTAAAGATTGAACTTATCAAGTTTATATCATAGATCCGTTGTTGTTTTACTTATTTCTATCTGTTTTCAACCGACTCTTCGTGAAATATTTATGATTTACAGGAGGTTGTGGAGGAAAAGGCACTTGGGGCGGATTAATGGATACCGATGATGTCCATGCTATCGATCCCAATGATCCAAACTACACCAGTAGTGAGGTATTTTAGCTATCATTTTCCAAAGTTCCATGAAATTATTATTCTTGAGAAATAACACATCAAATTGAGGAAGAGGAGCCTTGACATAAGCTTCGATCTGTAGAAACAATCTCTTGCAGAAATGCAGGCTAAAACTGTGTACAATAGACCCTTGTAGTCTGGCCCTTCCCCGGACCCTGCACATAATGGGAGCTTAGTTCACCGGCTGCCCTTTTTAACACATCAAATTGAGTTGGCCCTTTTTTGTTTCAGGATACTGAGAGAACAAGTACTAAAGATATGGTTGCAGCATTTGAAGAATACAAAAAGAAGGCTATAATATTAGTAGAAGAATATTTTCAGAATGATGATATAACATCCACAGCCAATGAATTAAGAGAACTTGGGATGTCTTGTTATGACTTCTACTTTATTAAAAAGTTAGTATCAATGGCTATGGATAGACATGACAAAGAAAAAGAAATGGCAGCTGTTTTATTATCTGCTCTTTATGCTGAAGTTATCAAACCACAACAAGTCTACAAAGGTTTCAGTAAACTCTTGGAATCTGCTGATGATTTCATTGTAGACATACCTGATGCAATCGACATTCTCGCGTTGTTCATTGCAAGAGCAGTAGTTGATGATATACTTCCTCCTGCATTTTTAGCAAAAGCAAATTCTTCTCTGCCTAAAGATTCAAAAGGAATTGAGGTTATTAAAAGAGCTGAAAAAAGTTATCTTTCAGCTCCTTTACATGCTGAAATCATCGAGCGTCGATGGGGTGGAAGTAAGAATAAAACAGTTGAAGATGTGAAGGACAAGATCAACAATTTGCTTATTGAGTATGTTGTAAGTGGAGAGAAAAATGAGGCTTGTAGATGCATTAAGGATTTGAATATGCGTTTCTTTCACCATGAGATTGTTAAAAGGGCTATTATCATAGCAATGGAAAAGCAACAAGCCGAAAATCGCCTTTTGGACTTACTAAAGAAGACTACAGAAGAAGGCTTGATAAATTCAAGTCAATTATCAAAGGGGTTCAATAGGATTATTGACAATATCGATGACTTGTCACTTGACATACCAAATGCAAGGGTGATTTTTCAGTCTATAATATCTAAGGGAGCATCAGAGGGTTGGTTGTGTATTTCATCTTTAAAGTCGTTATCGACACAACTAGAAAAACAAGAAATTGATGAAAAACTTGTGAAAGAATTCAAACTGAAAGCTCAATCTATGATCAAAGAGTACTTTTTGTCAGGTGAGATTGTAGAAGTAAGTAGGATTTTAGAGTCGGAAAACAGTTCGTGTTTGGCAGAGCTAAACGCCATATTCGTTAAGAAGTTAATCACTTTAGCAATGGACAGGAAAAACAGAGAAAAAGAAATGGCATCTGTTCTGTTATCATCTGTTTGTTTTCCAGCAGATGATGTGGTAAATGGCTTTGTAATGTTAATAGAAGCAGCAGACGATACGGCTTTAGACATTCCAATTGTTGTTGAGGACTTAGCAATGTTTTTGGCTAGAGCAGAAGTAGATGAAGTTTTAACTCCACAACACATGGAAGAGATTGGTAGTCAATTTTTCGAGCCGAATTCAATAGGTAACAAAGTTGTACTAATGGCAAAATCTTTGCTAAAAGGTAGATTATCTGGTGAGAGAATACTAAGGTGTTGGGGTGGTGGTGGAAGTACTACAAATGGATGGGCAATAGAAGATGTTAAGGATAAAATACAAAAACTATTAGAGGAATTTGAGTCTGGAGGAGATGCAAAAGAAGCATATAGATGCATAAAAGAACTAGGGATGCCATTTTTTCATCATGAAGTTGTGAAGAAATCATTGGTGATTATAATTGAGAAGAAAAGTGAGAGGTTATGGGGTTTTCTTAAAGAATGTTTTAGTATGGGACTTATAACTATGTACCAAATGACAAAAGGTTTTGCTAGAGTTGCAGAATCACTTGATGATTTGGCTCTAGATGTACCAGATGCAGAAAAACAATTTAAAGTTTATGTAGAGAGAGCTGAAGCTGAAGGATGGTTAGATTCCACTTTTAGTTTCAACAGACTTGGACATTCCATGGAAAATGGATTTTGCTGAATGGTTTCAAGGTACATTCTATTCTTTTAGTTGAGCACAATTTTACTGTGCATGTATGTTGAGCTATGTCGCTCGACTCTCCAAAAATGTTGCACTACTCGTGTAGTATCCTTAGAAAATGCACTATATTTGAAGGACCTGACACGCACCTATGGACACTTTTGAAGAGTATTAAGATTTGACAACACCTGTCATATATTTCACTAACTCAATTTTTACGTTTGCTTTTTTTTTTTTTTCCAGGACCACATAACATTTAGCAACATCATTCAAATTGTTGTAGCAAATTGGATTTCTTTACATGGACAATAGAGAGATTAAAAAGGAGGAGACCAACATGAATATGTTCTAAATTAATTGAAGTTGAGGAATTGCTTAGATGAAAGCCCCCAGAAAAGTGCACAGCAGAAGATATCAACTTGCATCATCTTTACATAATTTTGTTATACATATATATGTCCGTGTCGATTTTTGTCTTTTCAAGACCTCAATTATGAGATTATACTGAGTATGTTGTTGTCGTTGTCGATTTTTGTCTTAAGTTTAATAAATTGTTTTGCAGTGTGATTGAAATGTTACATGTACTATTGAATCTTTTAAAGTACTACTAATATTTTACCATTTCAGATTTTTATATCATTATTTTTTATATATTATGTTGAGCCAAATATCCTGATTCTTTTTTCCTTGCATTCCAATAGGATCAACTAGATGAATTAGCAAAAGTCATTTTGCTCCCTTCAGGTAAGTTTTGCTAATCACAAATTTTCAATGCCTGATTTAGGTTCCCTAGTACCACAAGTTTCTACTTTTTAAAAAAATTATTATCACACGAATACAAAACAAACTTAAATAAATAAAATAATTTTGGTTCTGATTACCCATATTTATTTATTTATTGCGTTTGAGCCTTGAGGTACCGCAAGTGGAAATTAATAATTGTAAAGAATTATACGATTCTTATCGTGCGCACACATGATCAGTGGCCCCCAAAAATTTTACCCTTTTTGGTGAACAGAAATAGTTGTACCTTATTTATTTATTTTTTAATTATAAAAAGTATTAAATATTGTGATATAAAATGGGGCCCCCAAAAATTGGGGGCCTAAAGCCCATGCTTCAGGAGCTTTATCATAAGGCCGACCCTGCCTCTTGAATCTCCTCCAACTCTAGTTTCAATTGGATCAGGACCATCAGGAACATGCCTCTTGATATCAAACTCGTACAATTTTTCTATATTTGAAACTGGAGTTGGAGGAGATTCAATTGGATCAGGACCATCAGGAGCACGCCTCTTGATATCAAACCAGTATAATTTCTCTATATTTGAAACTGGAGTTGGAGGAGATTCAATTGGATTAGGACCATCAGGAACACGCCTCTTGATATCAAGCTTGTACAATGTCTCTATATTTGAAACTGGAGTTGGAGGAGGTTGTTGTTCATCTGTCAGAAACATGCCTCTTAATATCAAACTCGTACAATTTCTCTATATTTGACAAATGTTTTCTGGAAATCGGAGTTGGAAGAGATTTAATTAGATCTGAACCTTTAGGAGCATGCCGCTCGGTCGAACCACAATAGCAAGATGCAGGGTCGGCCTTATGATAAAGCTCCTGAAGCATGGGCTTTAGGCCCCCAATTTTTGGGGGCCCCATTTTATATCACAATATTTAATACTTTTTATAATTAAAAAATAAATAAATAAGGTACAACTATTTCTGTTCACCAAAAAGGGTAAAAGGCTCTGAATTTTTTATTCGATTGGCCTTGAAAGAAGCAGTAGAGACGCCTATTTGTACCAAATAGTAGTACACTACTTAATGCGTTTTAAAACAAAAAAAAGTACAACTATTATTCATTGAAAAGGAAAAAATACTTTAAAATTTTTTATTTGGCTAAGCCTTAGAAAAGGCAAACTAAACATTTACAAATAAAAATATATGGAAGGAAGAACAAAAATAATTACTACTTTCTTTATTTTTATCTTTTCAATTAAAATGTGACTTTTCATTTCCTTTCTTGATTTATGAAACCAATGTACATCTTTATTCATTTCTATTTATTTACTTTCAATTCTTATCCCATCAAAGCTTCAATTGTTCAAGAGATTTTTTTTACAATTTACTATTGATCTGGATTTTCTTGAATATCAAGATTGCTCATAGTTTATGAAGATTGAAGTTATTATTTTCAGATCAAGTTATTAAATCAGGTTCTATTATTTTAATTTTTTAAATTACTTTTCTGTTAAATAATTGTGTAGGCATATATTGGTAGGCATATTTTGTTATTTTTTTAGATATTTTATTATTAGTTTTTTTAAGTTTTTGATTTCGTAGGTATAAATTACTCTTTTACTATGTATTGAAATTTAAATATGTCAACTAGAAAATAAGAATCCGGTGCTTCAAAACTTTTTTTAAAAAAAAAGAATTGCAACTTTGATATAATCTCAAAAGGGAGCTCTAGATAAGTTTTTAATAAATAATAAAAAATCAGAATTAGAAAATATAGGAGAATGTTATCGAGATGAGCAAGTTACTTAGTTGAATTAGATGATAATACTATTCAAGAAGAAGAAGAGGAAATTAGTGAGAAATATAATATAGATCCTCAAGAAAATCAAGAACTTAGTCTTGAAAAAAAAATATCAAGGCCTCTCACCGAAGTTTGGCTTTAGGCCTCCAATAGTGTTGAGCAGCCCCTGGCAAGATGTAAACGATAACATAACGCTGAAAATTGCAAGCATTTTTGCTATGGCAAGATCCATTTTCTATAGGAAGCTTTTGCTTTAGAATGAGTGTATCAATATTTCTACACTTCTTATATAGGAGTTTTATTTGACTTATTTGCAACTTCATCAAAAAATTCAAAGGTAAGAAGATTGCCAAAACCTACTGAAATTGAAAGATAATAAATTATTTAAGCTCCAGTTTCTAAAACTTTTGGCTTGACATCTAGTGTATCATCATTTATGGACAACTATAGGCCTTATTTGCAAACTCAATCAATAAATTTACTAAAAGAACTTAATGATAACAATCAGTTTACCTTAATATCTTGAAGTTAAATCAAACCATGACTAGATTTCTTTTTCTGTTATAAAAGTAATTAGCTTACTAAAACCACATGTTCTCGTATGGAATGCAGGGAAAAAAAACATTTAAACTCATTGACCAAGTTTGATAATATAAGGAACAACAACTTAAGTTTTTTAAATTTATCTTTGACTCACACTGAGGATTCGGTAAAAAGTTCAATAAATCTTGTGATATGCTTGCCTTGAATGGAAGAATATATAACTAGTGAAATTTTTTGTGCTTCGCATGGTTATAAAAATATCATTGAACTTAAAAATAATTTCTTTTACAAAATTTAGTAGATAGAAGAGACAAATTCTTCATATCTCTAATTTTGTCAGTTACATATAGAGTTATTGTTAGCCCCGATCAAAGTTTCAATGATGACAAACTAACCCCTCTATGAATGCAGGATAAAAATGGAAGGAAGCAACAACATGGTACTTGGATCAAAAAGGAAAAGATGTTCTACAAGGAAGGAATTGTTAGATTTTAAAATACTGAAATACATATGCATATAAATAAATATACATATGAATGCAGCGGAATTTAGGATTACCTTCAGCCATGATGATCAAATGCAAAAAACTTAACATTACCATAAACCTGAAAAATCATAAATAAGAGAAAATATTTGTGGAGGTTTTTCAGACTGTATCTTGTGAAACTGTAGTTGTCTGGTATGTTGGAGAAACAACCATAAATAACCAGTCAGTCTAGGAACCCCACAATCAGTAGAAGTCTAATCCTTCCCATCAAAGGATAAGTCTTCTAAGAGTCCAACTTCATCTAGAACTTTCTCCAAACATTATCACCAAATATAATTAATAAAATAATTATATATTTAATATGTGTAAATATAAAATCAACTAGTAAATGTGTGCCCCACACCTAATGAAAATCTAACATCCTCCCACTTAGGCCACATATTACTAGTCCAGGTGAGAATGAATTAAAATTCCAGTGAGTAAACACAAAATAGCATCATGCAAGAATCATGGTGGTCCTACCCATTATGAGTCGAGTTCTTCCTTTCATGTATTACATACACAATTCTACCTTGTGACTTTAGTGAGAAAAATTATTTCTCTAGCTTTCAATAAGCTTCCATCAACAACACTATGGATGTTGATCCTTATAGGTTCAACCTTATGTATCCCCATGGATACCAAATATGAAAACTGAATGCGCAATTAAGATAATTTCATATCCGTTCACAACAGTCAACATAATCAAGTAAACACACTTTATAGGGCTAACAATCATACATACTCCCAACATTATCCATATACTGAAGTGCTAGCAAGTTAAGGATCAATCACCAAATGAGATGCATGATGTATTCAACCTAAATTTCATCTGCCCTCATTTCTGCTTAAGTGTAAGCACTTTGTGCCAAGTGTTTCCTTGACTTCTTATCATTCTTCATGATGAAAATAAAGTTAGGTCTTAACAATAAAGTCGACTATCAATAATCCAAATTAAATAGTCTGTGTCATAAAAACAATCTCATAGCACACAAAAAAATTATTTTCAAGATAGATGAGTCTGAAATGGACTATTAAACACTCATTTATAGGCAACCACATTTATCGAGATTAAAATCTGCAATAGTTCACTTTATTATTCCTCAAAATGACTGTTTGAGGAACTCTCACTAATCCATGAGTCCTTAAAAATTGTGTAGACTCAATAATCTTACATAGTACTCAATATCCTTATCAGATCACATGATCTTCATCTTTCTCTTTTTTGCTATTCTAATTCAACATCAAATGTCTTGAAACACAAAGTGTTTTAGACCCTTTTGAAAGCAAATAGAGATAAACATATCTGAAGTGGTCATTACTTAATGAGGTAAAAATATATCTAACCATTAAAGATGGATATGAGTATATGATTCAGGTGTATAATCTTTAAGTCTTTATATCGCTTCTTCAAGTATCCTTAATGAACTTGTTGGTCTGCTTATCCATATGCAGATTATACAAGTCTCAATATCTGAAAAGTCAAGAGTTTTATAACTCTATCTCTTTCTAACTTCTATATTTTCTTAATGGAGAAAAATTCAAATTTCCTATAGATAGAAAAAGCAGATACATTCAAATCACTAATCACTTTTCTTTATGCCAGTGCCAAACATGGCTAGGATCTTTTCTTCCAAATGGGATCTAATTCAAAATTTAAACAATGTATCACTTAAATTTCCACCACTAAAATAACTTTATTTTCAAAATTTGAATATCAGAATTCACAAAGAGAAATTTATAAAATAGATTTTTTAAAATCAAAACTGAAATCTCAAAATTGGTGGAACTCCGAGTACTTTTCCAAGAATATAATTGAAAACTCAAGTTTCAAAAATAGCTTAAAAGATCCCAGACCTTTACTTTAAAGCAAGTCCTTTTCTCAGATTAGAGGCTCCCATTATTTCCTTACGGCTTTCTTAAGTTTACAAAATTATATTTGATATCTCCCACATAGATTAAGAAAACAAAGTTAATTAACCAAAATTAGAGAGACCATCTACTGTAAGTGATTTCGATATATAAAATTTGAAGTTGGACATTTCTTTCTAAGTCATTACTTCTACTTGTAATGCCCCTTTTGTATACCATTTTCTGACAGAAGAAGCACCTTCCAATTTTTCTGATGAAGGGCTTTCCATATTCTTCTGTTTAAGAGCATTCTTTCCCTTCTTATTAATGAAGGTGTTACTAAACAAAAGGAGAAACCAAACAATATAAGTGGGATAAATCTGTAAAAATTCAGCGTTACTTTTGTGCTATAAGATAAATGAACTTGACGGTAGTAGATTCCAACATCACCTTTCGGCAGAAGTTTGCAAACCGCATGGAATTTACTAACTATAGAACTGAAATAATTTAAATACAAGACCCCTTCGAACTTTACCGTACCTTTGGGTGACCAAAAAAATTCATTCTTGATATTTAGATGTTTCATTCTACCCCAATCAATTCCCTCATATTAACCGTACCTTTGGGCAACCGGCTAACTACCTAATGAATTGATTGCAATATCAACACCTTATCCTTATAAGGTTGACACATATTGACCGTCAAATTTAAGATGTTTTGGCTACTCTTAAATTTGTAGACATGTAACCGTTGGTATTAATGATTTATTTTCAATGTCATATTCTATATGATTTTTTCAAAAATCTAGTACCTTATAGTTCTAGGATGCGTTAACAATCCTAAAACCTTAGACTTAAGAAATTTTTTATGACATTAATACCTCACTGCAATGTTAATTTCCAAATGAAATTCTTCACAATCTAATACGTTATTATCTTAGGATGCATTTGTAATTCCTAAAATCTTCAATTTAATGAAAAAATTTCTTAACATTTATACTTTAACTTTCAATGTCATATTCCATATGAAATTTTTTAGACTTAATACTTTATAGTCTTAGGATGCTTTGGCTACTCCTAAGACCTCATAAGATCTAAAGGTTTCTATGACATTAAATTATCCTCTATTTTACAATTTGTTTTGGTCATTCCTTCTAAATATTAACCTCAAAACCTCCAAAAACAGATCAATAACTTTAAACCAAAATAACACATAAAAGAATTACATAAACTAATATGCAAAATCGGATATGCACAAAGGAGGACCAAATTGCAACTATTGCATAATATTGGAACCAAATATAAAAGATGTCAAATTTGCCTCAATAGTACTTTCTGAATGAGATTATGTCATATCTCTTTTATGGCCTAATGAAATATTCTGAATGGCCCAAATAATTTTAAATAATTTTAATAATTCAAGTTTCATGAATAATAGAAATACACATTAATGTTAGAGAAAAGACATAAAGACACCACTAAAGTAGTCCCAAATTTTCAAATAGACACTTTAAGTTTGCGGGGGTCCTATTACCCCACAGAACTTGTAAAGACCATCATAAATACCCCCTTTTGACCCCACATGACGTGGAGAGTATACTTCACTCTCCAATAGAACGTGAAACAAGTAAAAACTTAAATTTTTTTAAAAAAAAATCAGCATTTGTTTGATTAGAAATGTATGTTAATTACTTTATTAATTTTAATTTATTCTTCAATTCTTTTTTTTCTCTTATCTTCTTCAACCAACTCTTCACCATTTTCTTTCATTTTTCCAACATCTTTTTGCTTCTCTTTTTCCTTTCATTTCTTTCTCCTCGTTTTTCAAGTTCTTTCACCTTAAGTTTATAATCGATACATTACTGTATGTCTACTATTTTTCTTTTGATTTTTGTTATGAAGCTATGATTTTTTAGTTAATAAAAGTATAAGATTTAATTTTAATAAAATTTTGATTCAACATAATTTTATTTGATTTTTAAATTTTAATTTGATGATATTTCAATGGTGATTTAGCCGTAATTGTGATGAAGGAGATGATTAAAGCAACATCGATACAAAGAAAAAAATTTACATGCTTAATCATATCTCTCAACCCACTTTATCTTAACTTTCTATCTAAACAAAAAATAAAATAATTAATAATAAAAAAGTTAGAGCTATTTAGAAGAGACAAAACAAAATAAACTAAGAGGGGCAAAAAAGGAGGTGGCCTAAGCTGAACATTTATCAATGGTGAAATGTAGAAAGTAATTGGGGTTCATGAAGGAGAAGTGTGGAGGAGAGAGAAAGGAAAAAAAGAAAAAGAAAAAGGAAAACAAATAAAGTAAGAAAAACATAATTAAAAAATAAAATAAAATGAATTGACACATGGCAAATAGTAATTGGTGCGTGATTGCACTTCTTTTCTTGTAACTGATGTTGGCTGAAAATGGGATATTTATTCCACTTTTAGATTGTTGACTGGAGTAATAGAATGCCCGCAAACTTTAAGTGTCTACTTATAAATTTGAGACAATTTTAGTGGGTACTTTATGTATTTACTCTTAATGTTATAGCATTAAATAATTAACCAAATTCAAAGGGTTAAATTTGTTACCCAAAGAAAATCATCAAGTTTAATAGGTCCATTCCAAATAATGCACATTCCAAATTGAATCACTAACAATTTCAAAATTAGGATTTTATCTCCTTAATGGCCTTACAAAATAATCGTTCTTTCAATGGCCTGAAAACTTGAATGCGCCCAACGATTTAATTTCATGCACCAATTAAAATAGGAAAAATAACATAAACATACACCTTAACTTATCATATTTATACAAATTCTCACCCTTACAAAGTAATTACAAAAATTTCAACTAATTTTATATCTTTGTTGGATATATCGGGAGCTAATTATGTATCTCGACAGACCCAAAGTCGGAAAAAATATATCGGGCGCTAATTATGTATCTTTACAAAGGAAAAAATGTATCTTTGTTGGATGTATTATGTATCTCGACAGACCCAAAATCGGAAAAAATGTATCGAAAACTAATTATGTATCTTCGCTGGATGTATCGGAAGTTAATTATGTATCTCGACAGATCCAAAATCGGAATTTTCAGTAATTATGTAAAATATCAAAATTTTCTGTAATTAAGCTCCAACCTGTCGGGATTTATGTTGTTTATACAAAATTAAAATGTAACAATGAGACCAAAACTAATCACATAGAATAATTTGGATCCAGCTACTTAAACGCAGGGGCGGAGCAAGCCTTTGGCTAGGGGTTCATCCGAACCCCCTTCTATAAAAAAATATATTATTTATACATGATTAAAATTATTTTTTATGTATATATAGTAGGTGTTGAATCCTCTTCAGATAGTTTTTCTTCATATATTGAATCCCTTAGTTGAAATCCTGACTCCGCCTCTGCGGATATAAAACTATCCAAGCAAAGGCTCAACTTAAATTCAGAAAGATCTTTTTACTATAATTAAATTGTTGATTCAAATTTTGAATTGGTCAAATTTAAAAAACTAAAAAAAAAAAAAAAGATTAGTTCAATGCAACATTTATCGTCACGTGACTTTGGAACAATGAAATATGTTGTTATCACTGTTTTGTATACCCACCAAAGGAAGGCTTTAATGACCAAAACTTTTAACACATTCAGTGAATAGCTTCTTCAATAAACGCTGGTTTTTCGATCAAGTTTTGAATGACTTTCTAGTTTATTCTCATTCAAAGCCTTTCACCTTTTCAAGTAAGAATTTCTTTGCTCTTGAGTAAGAAAATCTCATACATTTTTATATAGAAATTATGAGAATGTCATGAAACTAAACAAATTTTCTAATTCCCATGCTATAGGGCGGATAATTTTGCAATCAATATGCACCAATTAAAATAGCATAGAGGCTGGCTCTGATACCAACTATTAGATTTTAAAATACCGAAATGCACATGCATATAAATAAATATACATATCAATGCAACGGAATTTAGGATTACCTCTAGCCATGATGATCAAATGCAAGAAACTTAACATTACCATAAAACTGAAACATCATAAACAAGAGAAAATATTTGTGGAAGTTTTCCAGACTGTATCCGATGAAACTGTAGTTGTCTGGTATGATGGAGACACAACGATAAATAACCAGTCCAAGAACACCACAGTTAGTAGAAGTCTAATCCTTCCCATCAAAGGATAAGTCTCCTAAGAGTCCAACCCCATCTAGAACTTTCTACAAACATTATCACCAAGTATAATTAATAAAATAATTATATATTTAATATGTATAAATATAAAATCAACTAGTAAATGTGTGGCCCACACTTAATGAAAATCTAATAGGATTGACTCAAAAGGAAAACATTATTATGAAGATCCGAAAGCATATCAAATCAATGTGTCCACAAGGAAAAGGAAGATCCTAAAAGGAAAAGTTTTATCATGAAGATCAAGAAGAAATTACGTTGCCCATACATCAAAGATGACCACAAAGGAAAGAAACGTGGACTTATTTGATACGAACATATAACATCATCTAGTTATTCCAAATATAACCTAGATGAATGTAATTCCCTTGGGTTTCTCGAAGAGAGCTCAGAATTAGAAGAAAGAAAATTCTAATTTCTCAAATCAAGACTGACAATTAATTCAATCAACGGTAACAAAGGATTGCTGAAGATTTTGCTGAGTCATCACTAGTCCAACGTCTACCTTTCAAGACGATCTAAATAATGTATAGGTTTCTAGAGTTTAGTTTGTACAACTTCACTTGAGCAAAACTCTAGTTACTTCTGCTTTCTTATATATTCACTATAATCGCATATATAGTGAAAGCAAAAGAAAGAAGAAATTAGGTGTTACACAAGTAGAGGTTGTTGTCAATCATAAGGAACTGAAGAGAAATCAGTTCACAGATCCATCCATTTTGTAATCGAATATTGCTCTAAAGGGAACCCTTGAAATCCAAGGGACTGGAAGTAGGTATCACAAGGTGTTCCAAACTAATATAAATTGTTGTGTCCTTGTCCTATTTACTTTACTTTCGTTTATTATTTTTGATTACTTGTGCTACTAACTCTTCTGTGCAGAAGAATCGACTTGAGGATCTCGACAGTCGGCCCTTTAAGTTAAAAAAAAATTTCAATTCACCCTCCCCACCCCACCCACCCACCCCTTTCTTGATTATCAGTTATATGCCGATTTCCTTACCTTTTTGATAAGACGAAAGAGATGTAAATTCTATAACTATTAATCTAGGCTTGGCTTGACCATGAAATTTTTGGATCAAAGGCAAAAATTTGAAAGTGAAACCATTAAGTGACGAATGTCTATAGAACATAATATAATATAATTTTCATCTTTAAACTAGATAGATATTGTGAGATAAAGTCGAGTTCAACCATATATTAAAGAGTACTTAAAGGGTCAAAATAACACTTAGACACACCAAAACTATCTTAGATTTTTTGAGTTTCATATCTGAATCATCGAGAGTATGAGTTTCCTATCTAAACTATTACCTAATGATTAGTGAAACACATCTCGACTTATATCATATGATGTGTGTAAGGGTGGGCGTTCGGTTCTTCGGTTCTGTTCTTTCAAATTTTGGATCGATTTTTCGGTTTTCGATTTTTCAATAGTATGCATTTTTTCAAATTTAGTTCGATTTAATTCGATTTTTTGAATTCGGTTCTTCGATATTTATGAAGAATGTTGACAATAAAAAGTAATAAATAAATCTCGCCAATGAATTAGAAGAAGAATATCAACTATATCATCCCAACGGAAAGAAGACTTGTTTGATTTAATTAAAAGAATGGAACAACTCCATCTTCTTGATCTGCTTTCTCAATGGCACTATAAAGGGTACCATATTTCCCAACAATACCAGTTTTCTTGGTTCTCTTGGTTAATTTTTGACGAGCTACTGAAGAATCTTGAGACATGATGGAAGAGAAAGATGATGTGGTTGTTGGAACAAACCCTAATCATATAAAAGCAAAAAATATAATTTTGAATTGTATGTGACTAAAAACTTGAGTTCTTCGGACCCTAAAATCGAGAATCGAATAGAAAAATTGAAGTTTTAGAAAAATAAAATCGAAACGAACAAAGAATCGAATCAAGTCAATTTGGTCCGATTTTTGAGCTTTGGTATTTGTGTCCACTCCTAGATGTATGTACTATATTCTCTCTCTTTGTTTAAAAATTCTATCACATGGTAAAACAATTCCACCGTGAAAAGTTAAATAAATTAATACTATGTTAAAGATTAAAAGTTATTATTATATAAATTAATTTATTCTTCATCATGCATCCAAACATCTTCTGCTCCACATTCTCAATCGTGGCCTCGTCTCAGCCGTGGCGTCGATATCCCGGCATGAAAGGGGAGAATTTAGGGTTTAAAAGAAATTAATTAAAAATATAAAAAAAAATAACGTGTCAGCTAATAAAGTTATTATATATGTCAGGTAGACGAAAATTTTATGTCCAAACAAGCGTAGAAGTGTTTGTAGACAAACATTTGGTCTAGTCAGCGTCTAGTTGTGTTTCACTATCTATTGGGTGATAGTTTGGTTAGGAAACTCACACTCCTAATAGGTCAGGTATGAAACTCAAAAGACTAGGATAGTTTAAGTGTGTTTTTGACCCTTAACTCTATATTAAACTTCAAACGGTTTATATAGTTCGGGACTCCTGAACTTACGAGCTTTATTCAGTGCAATTTAAACTTTACGTTGGCCTAATAACCCCCTGAACTTAGTTATTTGACAGTCTCGATCCCTTTAGACGTTGATATGCGAAAGAATGTGAATACACACTCTTTAAGGCGCGTGGGAGGGAAGAAAAATTGAAAAATTAGCTTTCAAGTGTTTGCATTTCTCTTTATTTTTCTTAACATACATTAGCCCTTTTTTTTTCTTTTTTTAGATACAATGATTATTTGTTTCAGCTATGTATTTCTTTTCATTTTTTAATTCAAATCTAAAAAACTTAGTTGAAATTCTATTTACGTTAGTCAAATAAAACGAAGGTTTAATCAAAGTAATGAGTTCAAAGAATGTATTTTCTACAAAAATAAAAAAATAAAAAAATTATGTATTTTTCTTTTCATGCAATGACTATGTATTTCAACAATTCATTATTCTTTTTTCAAGTCAAATTCGTAATGCATTTGTTTGGAATTTAATTTTTTATTTCTTCTTTAGATGTAATGATTATTTGTTTTAACGGTGTATTTCTTCTTTTCCTAGCCAAATATATAAAATAATTTGATTAGACTATCATTATCATTAACCAAATATAAAAACTCAAATATTATTGTTCTAGGCTTTTTTAAACAGATTTAGCCTGAAAAGAATGATTTAAATAATAATTGAACTTAAGAAGATAAAAAAAAATATACATTTTATTCTTAAGAAAATGCCACATAAACAAAAAATCCCATGTGGCAATGCTTATATCACACATGTGGAAATACCAAATTCGATATTTCAGGATCTTTTTGATAAATAACGAATATCAAAATTTTTAAAAACACATCCAAATTTAAATAATATCGAAACTGTAATATCAAAAAATTTAACTATTTGATATCTACCCCTTATTTTCACATAATAAGTATGATTTGACTTTTCCAATCACCTCATCTTTTCCTACGATCGATCACATTTAATAAGATTATCTTCAAAAGATTTAATCATAATTTGACATTAGTAAATTTGAAAAAGGCACGTACGTAGACACACAATAATTTCGATACATTTGAAGTAAAATGATGAAATAGAAAAACAAGAAGACATAAGTTTACTACTATTACACATAAATCCAAGGATAAGATTAATCTTTTAATTAACAAACGAATATCTAAACAAACTAAAATAAATAAAATTATTTTATTTTTTATTTACCCAAATTTTGTGGGTTTGAGGTATCACATTGTGGAAATAATTATAAAGAATTATGCAATTATTATCCTATGGAGTATAGAATTCTATTTTTTCACGTAAAGATTACTCATCCAACCTTTCGTATAAATTCTTACTTTTATTTTTGAAGAATAAAAAAGGAAAATGCTTCATGAAGCTAGTAAATAAATGCGTACTTTTATTTTTGAAGAATAACAACGATCAACATCCACAAGTTTAAAACATTATAGTGTAAAATATTGTTTTTAACTTTACACAAGACGATGTTTTATAATAGAAATAGGAGATGAAGGAGATTTAATTGGGTCTGAACCTTTAGGAACACGTCTCTTGATATCAAACTAGTTCAATTTCTCTATATTTGATGGATGTATTTTGGAAATTGGAGTTGGAGGAGGTTCTTGTTCATTTGGACCATCAGGAACACGCCTTTTAATATCAAACTCGTACAATTTTTTCATATTTGACGGATATATTTTGACAACTGGAGTTGGAGGAGGTTGTTGTTCATTTGGACCATCAGGAACACGCCTCTTAATATCAAATTCATACGATTTCTCTATATTTGACGGATGTATTTCAGAAACTAGAGTTGGTGGAGGTTGTTGTTCATTTGGACCATCAGGAACACCTCTTTTGATATCAAACTCGTACAACTTCTCCAAATTTGACAGATGTATTTTGGAAACTGAATTTGAAGGAGATTTAATTGAATCTGAACCTTTAGGAACACGCCTCTTGATAGCAAACTCATACAACTTCTCCATATTTGACAAATATTTTTCGAAAGCTGAACTTAGAGGAGATTTAATTGGATTTGAACCTTTCGAAACACGCCAATCGATCGAAGCACTATAGCAAGATGTGAAAGATAACACAAGGATGATAATTCCAACCATTTTTGCTTTGGCAAGCTCCATTTTGTATAGGAAGCTTCAGCTTTAGAATGAGTGTATCAATATTTCTACACTGCCAGCTTATATAGGACTTATAATTTGCAACTTCTATTAAAAATTTCAAGATAAGTATTAATTTTTGCCAAAATCTACTGAAATGGAATCTTTTTTTAATTAATATTATAAATATAAAAGATTTTATTACATATATAGTAATTTTAACAGAATCACAATATAATTAGGCCAAATACATCGGCAGCCTCCTAAATTTGGCACGAATTTTTACTTTGACACCGAAAGTGGACGTTATTCATTTTAAACACCTAAACCAGCCTCCAACTGTATCATTTTGGCACCTTTTTGATAATGAACAAAACAAATAAGGAGAGCGTATTACACTCTCTGGTGATGTGGCAAGCAGTAAATAAAATAATTACATGTAGCATTTTAAATTTTTAAAAAAGCCTTTGAATTAAAAAAAAAATAATAATAATTTTAAAAATTTTTAATACCCCCCCCCCCCCCTCCTCCCTAGATCTTCTTCTCCAACACACCCTATCAAATTTTTTTTTCCGCAAAACAATCCCACCCCACCCCCTTCCAGGGATCATCTTTGATCCCTTCTCCATTGAAATGTGAAACAAGCTTTCACCATTTCCTCAAGAACTCCTTCAATGGAGGTCGTGTGTCAATTCAAATCTATTCCTTAATTGATTTTTCATTTTTGGATCTTTTTTCTTCTTTGTATTGTTCTCCAACTCTACCATCACCTTCTCCACCATTTTCGTCCAAAAAAAATGGATACCAAAGTGTAATAAATCAAAGTGAAAACATATACGTAGTAGTTAACTACATATGCTATAAAGTTTTTTCCTTCGTGTTTCTTTTAGTCAAGTTGCCCGAGGTTCCCTTTTTTCTTTCTCCATTAGTTAGAATATACGAATGTGTTAGAGAATTATTAGAGAAAAAAAACAGCTGAAGAAGAAGAGAAGCAAAAAAATTTATCTTTGAAGAATTTGAGAAATTAGGGCTAAATTAGAGAACTGGGAATGAGGAAGAAGATAAATATAGGTGGGTATGGGTCAATAATATCGTTGGTCGGCCAACCAGGAAGCCACATCAACAAAAAAGGGCCTTCAACGCGCCTTTAAAGGGTGAGTTTCACGGGACGTACCAACTGGGCAAAAGGTGTCAAAATGACACGGTTAGAGGCTAGTTTAGGTGTTTAAAATGAACAACGTCCACTTTAGGTGTCAAAGTGAAAATTCGTACCAAGTTTAGGGGTTTGTCGGTATGTTTGGGCTTTGGCCATATAATTATAAGGGAAAAGTTCAAAAATAGCAAACTTGAGCCTTTAATTAAGCGCGTCATAGCAACAAGTTGCTAATTACCCGAAATAGCAACTGTATTTTGTATTTAAGGACTTTTTTACCGACAAAATACATATACAAAAATCTGAGCAACGAGCTTTTTTCTCCACTCTGTTGAGGTAAATAAGGAACTGAATATTCTAACACTACAATCACGCGTACATATATTTGCAAAATACATATATTCAAATATACATATACAGATGTACTTATTTGCCTATAGATATTTGCAACTGTATTTGACAAATATACATATATATGCCAAACTATATAAACCTGTAAACTCACTTAAAATTATATATGCAGTTACATATGTATTTGCAGCTATATACATATGTACTTATTTGCAAACAAAATACGTATGCAGTTACATCTATGTATTTGCATCTGTATTTGAGAAAAACACATATGTATGTCCAACTATATAAACATGTACACTCACTTACAAATACACATGCAGTTACATATGTATTTGCACCTATATCTGCAAAAAATACTATACAAACCTGTACACTCACTTAAAAATACATATTCAAAATTGGAATATGTAATTTGTTGGTTCAAAAATACATATACAACATACATATACAATCACCACTAAACAGCCTCCTGCCTTTCCCTTCCCCCATTTTTTCCGATGACCTCCACTACCACAAGTATGATCATATATATAGTACCCATTTCTTTATCATCCTCTTTTCTTGAGAACCGCCATTAATATTGAAGCTTCGAGCTTCAATCAAACAAATCCCATTTTTTTTCGATGAAATCCAACCCACTAACGAGCTTCAACTTCACTGAAAACGCTTTCGACTTTGACGGATAGCAAACCCATGAACTCCGACGAACAACCACAACAACCCCGAACCATCAATAACCTTTCTGTCAAACCAACAGTGATATCCTCTGATGACAACTCCGATGATGTTCAGAGCTGGCCGAAACATAATTGAAATTGAAAAAATTAGATGAAATCGAATGAAGAGTGGAAGAAAAATAATGTGAGAAATATCGTAGAATTTCAAATCTTAAAATAGAAGAAAAATTGGAGAAGTATAAAGAGGTAAACTCAAAAAAGGAAGGGGATAAAAGTGAAGCCATGAAAAGGGGGAGAAGTTACGTGTAAGTTTTGCAGTTGTGGCTTGGCCCACTGAAAGTAATGCTACTTTTGTTATTTCGGGTAATTTTATTAAAGTATTGCTATTTAGCTTAATTATGAACTTAAATTTGCTAGTTTATGTACTTTCCCCTAATTATAATTCTTAATTTAATGCTATAAACAAAACGTCAATTTACGGATTCGTTCCAATTTCCAATCCTTCAACAATTTTTTCCTTAAAAATCTCTCTTATTTTTGTTTATATATATATAGAAGTTATCCTCTTGGAATGTTTCCATCTATTGTTTGCCCATTTTTAGGAATATATGGTTGCTTAATTATTATCCAAGTTTCTGGGATTAATCTTTAATTAGTATCGGTTCATGTTGATTGATTCTCTATATATTAAAATCTGCTATAAAAGTTATTTGTTGATAATCAATTAAAATTTTGGCTTGACACTTAGCATAAATTAGTAATATCGAAAAGAATGGGTGAATTTATGGATGCTTAATTGTTATCCCTATTTTAATGAGATTGATCTTTAATGATTATCCCATGATTCACGTTGATTTCTCTGTATAGTAAAAAAAAATTGCTATACAAATTAATATTTTATATGTTATAATTGATATTCCTTCCATCACATATTAATTTGTCCATGTTATTGTCCCAAATAGGGGTGTTCATAGTTTGATTATAAATCAAACCAAACCGCAAATCAAATCAAACCGATTAAAAAAATTGATATTTGGTTTGATTTGGTTTTAAATTTTAAAAATCGATAATATTTGGTTTGGTTATAGTTCTACTAAGAAAAAACCGAAAAAATAACCAAACCGAACCAATAAATTATATATATAAATTTTATAATTATTTGAATATATAATATTAATTTTTTATGAGTAATTATAAATATTTTATACCTTTTAATCATTAATTTGGTTTTAATCTACTTATTTCACATGCACTATGACACTTTTAAATCTCATTTCTTAAAAAATATGTTCAAACTCAACACTCGAAGTCTAATTATCTAATTGTATATATGTGATGTCGTGTATTGTCAGTTTTTAATTTTATTTGCTAAGACACCCACCAACTCTTCAATGACTTGCCAGTTTGATTTTTTAAGGGTTGATCATTTTATTTAAAGATGTGCATTGCTTCACATGTCTAACATGTGAAGTGAAAGAAACTTTACAATTCTGTAACTTAAACATGCTAAAAATTTAAAATAATGTTGAAAAAAAATAGAAGATCCATATACATTCATCTTGTGATAGTAAGAGAAATTTATTAATTCCTAACATTCATTTAAAATAGTTGTCTCATGTCCCATTGTTTTACTATTATCATTTATCATTAGCTAATCATAAACCGCAAAACCGAACCAGACCAACAAAAATCAAACCAATGGTTTTTATTTTATTTTATTTGGTTTGGTTTTAGAATTTTAAAAACCGACTTAATTGGTTTGGTTATGATTTTAATCAAAAATCGATCCAAACCGAACCATGAACACCCCTAGACTCACAAATTAGTTGTCACTCAAGATAGAATTAATTAAATATTTCTCATTTTACCAAAAAATGACATACCCGGTGTAGTCCCGTAAAATAAAATTTGGGAAGGATAAATTGTACGCACACCTTACCTCTACCTCAAAGGTGAGATAGATAGGTTGTTTCCAAGAGACCCTCGGCTCAAGACAAAAACAGTCTAAAAAAGGATGTAATGGATTTATAAGAGATGATAGATAGTAACAAAAAACAACAAATAGTAGCAGAACAGTACTACAACAAAATAATATCGAGCTACACAAATTAATAGATAAAGTATAAATCAAACAACAAGAAACCACAAAAGTAGTCCTACAACAACTACTACTACTACAAGAAAGACCGACAAGATAATGTCCTCCTATCTACTAACCTTCAACCGTAACTTGTGTCCTCCACACCTTCATATCTAAGGTCATATCTTCGGTAAGCTACAAATGCATCATGTCCTTTCTAATCACCTCTCTCCCCAATACTTCTTGGTCTACCTCTACAACTACTGAATCCATCCATAGCCAACCTCCAACACCTCCATAATGAGCATCTGTGCATCTCCTCATTTTTAATCTTAACTCTTCTAATATACCCACATATCCATCGCAAACATCCTCATCTCTGTCACTTTTATCTTTTGAATGTGAGAGCTTTTGATCGACTATCACTCCGCCACATACAACATATCTGGTTTAACTACCACTCTGTAGATTTTGCATTTGAATTTAGGTGGTACCTTCTTATCACAAGACTGCAGATACGAGCCTCCATTTCACTGTGCACTAATATGATGAGTGATATTTTCGTCAATCTCAATTTCCCTGGATAATTGACCGAATATACTTGAAACTACCTTTCTTTTGGATGACCTAAATATAAGGCTTCACTTCCTCATCAGCATCATGCATCACCTCACAGAACTTACATTCCAAGTATTCAGTCTTGGTTCTGCTCAACCTTATCCCTTTTGACTCCGAGGTCTGTCTCCAAACCTCCAACTTAACGTTAACTCCATCATGATTTTCGTCAATCAAAACTACGTTATCCGCAAATAACATATACCATGGCACCTTATCTTGAATATGTCGCGTCAATACATCCATCAACAAAGACAAATATAAATTAACTAAGATTGATTCGTTGTGCAACCCCATCAACAGGGGGAAGTGCTTCGAGTCTCATTTAACCCTTACAACTAATTCTTTTTGAATATATAAATAAGTTTGTAAAGTTTCAAAAAAAATTCTTACGGGATAAATTGGTAACTATTATTCTTCTTATTTATGATTTCGTAAGAGTCATGTAAAGGAAACAATGGGCAATTAATATGGGACGGAGTGAGTAATTAATTAATACTATCATATACTCCCTCCGTTGTATATTAATTCTCCACTTTTCCCTTTACACGTCCCTTAGAGTCTGTTTGGATTGGTTGATTTTAAGTGCTTTTAAACTAAAATAGTTTTTAAGCACTTTTGTACTGTTTGGGTAAATTAAAAATGTGCTTATAAGCACTTGGTTATAAGCTAAAATGATAAAAAGGTCAAAAGTCATAAGTTACTATTTCTAACTTATGACTTTTGCCTTATACTCCCTCCGTCCATTTTTACTTGTCCACTTTTGACTTAACACATACCTTAAGAAACAATAAATATAGGGGTGATTTTACTCTATCACCCTTTGAATATAATAATTTTTTTTGCTTTGAAAAATATAATGAGGGATGAATAGTATTTAATATCAAGAATAAAAAATAAAAAAAAAAAGAGGATTAATTATGTATTAATTTTTCAAACTGGACAAGTATTATTGAATATCCTAAAATAGAAAAATGAACAAGTAAAGATAAATGGAGGGAGTAAGCTACAAGTCGAAAGTCAATCTAAACATGCTCTGAAGAAATTATAAATAAGAACGACAACTTTACTAATTACCTTTTAAAATAACTTTTTTGAAACTTATATTGAACTAGAGAAAGTATTATACTAGGTTTCTTTTCATGTTTTAAAAAGTAACTACTAAAATTATTGGCGTGCGTTATAAAACCTTAATCTTAGTTGGAAAATAAAAAAATTATTGGTAATTTAATTTTTGAAGAAAGAGATAAGAAGATATACATACAAATTGAATGATACAACTAAGAAAATATTCAATTGCCACGTATTAAACTCCCAAATCATCCTTTTCAATTAACCCCTCTCTCCCTACCACCCCACCCAGTTCTCTCCCTTCTTTTTCTCTGTGCGATCATCGCCGGCCACCGGACGACATGGGAGAGATCGAAGAAGCATCCACCGGCTCCGACGAGTCATCTCCACTTCTACCAAACCCGAAACCCGACCCGGTTCCTTCAACCCGGACCAAGTCGGTTCGGACGAAAGTACCGGAGGTGAAGGTCCATTTGTATAAGCAAGGGAAAGGCCCGATCGACGAATTTACGTCGTCGTTAGGTGGATGGGATCAGGATCAGCTGGAAGTTCGTGATATTCTGGATAAGTACGGGTTCAAATCGGTTTATGCATTTAAACCGGAGTCGGGTCGAGGTGTTCCGATTAGGTTTAATCCACGTAATGGAAGGTCGATTCTTACGTACAGAGATGGATCCGAGATCAATATGGATGGTGAACCTAAGGTACAATCATAATTAAGTAGTACTCCCTCTCTTTTAAAAAGAATGAGCTAGTTTGACTTGACATGAAGTTTAAAAAAATAAATAAGACTTTTGAATCATGTGGTCATAAATTAAAGTTGTATCAAATTTATCAAAATACCCTTTAATCTTGTGGTTTTAAACATACCACGTGTAAAGTTGGAATTAAAGTATTATCAAAAAAAGAAAAGGGTCATTCTTTTTTAAATAGACTAAAAAAGAAAGTAGATTATTCTTTTTTAAACCGAGGGAGTACTAAATTGCATGTTACAATTATGTGTTGCATTAGTGCAAGTGATTACAAAAGCATGAATTAATGAATTGTTGTGCAATAGATATTTAATGAATACAAGTTTTGGATAGATTTATTGTTTGCTGTCATTACAGAATGTCACACATCAACAACATATAAGAGAAGTACGGTATGAGGTAGAACTACTATAAAAAAAAGTGCCCCTGGTGATTATAAACGCATGAATTGATAAGTTGTAGTGTAATAGATAGTTAATATAGCGATTGTTATATACTCCCTCGAGAAAAACGGAGTGAGTAGTGAATAGTATGTACGGATTGTTATATGATTTCAGATGTTACATGAGTTGTTATGTAGGGATTGCCAAGATTAAATGTATTTTTAAGTAGCAAACTAGACGTTATATTAGTTATGTAGAATTTTATGTTGGTACCCGTTTTGCTTATGCAGGCTACCAAACAATCCATAAGTCTCTGACGCTCTTGAACTAGGATAGAGTTTGGCCGTCTTAGAAGATCCATGTATTAGGAAAACTTGTTTCTTTGGAGAAAACTGGTTATATTGGATGGAATGGCACGGAGGAGATTAAACTTGGAAAAAAATAATGTGCTTTTGGGAAAATTGGCGATTGTGTACCATCATTTTTTGGCGATTAAGTTTGGAGACAAATATAGTGCTTGGGATATGATAATAGGCGTTTGGCCATGAAAATTAAATTTTTTGGAGTTAGAGTTATGTTTGGCCATGAAAAAAATTAGAGTTCTTGTTGACTTTTTTGTGAGAGAAGTAGGAGTGAAAAAAGTGAAAACAAGTAAAACTTGTTTTCACTTTTCTGGAAAAAAAATTCACTGTAGTGAAATAAATTTTATGGCCAAACACCACAAAATTTCACTTTTTTCGCTAAAGTGAAATAAATTTTCGGAAAAAAGTGAATTTTTTTTATGGCCAAACGGGGAACTCCCAGAGGAAGTGTTTTTGGCTTCTTAAGAGCTAAAGCAGGCGTAAGAGTTATCTGTATTTTATTTTTTACAACTGGTAAACTTTGGAAAAGAGTTATTAGGTGAGGACTGAAATTTTAAATTCATGGTATGATGGTACTTCTGTGAAGTTATTTACTCTATTACAATCTGGCTGTGAGTGGAGGAGCTTTTATTTTTTGTCATCTTCACCTGTTTTGAAAAATGTCATTTCATCTTACTTAAACAAGACCAACCTAGAGCTTATTTGAGAAGAAAGTGTTAAGATTGGTGGTGATCCACTTTATAGATTGGAATGTTTTGTTTTTTTGTAATATCATTTTATTTTTACGAACTTGGGAAGGGGGCTAGGTTCTCGGGAAAAAACTTTTAATAAATTCTAATAGTGTTTATGAGGTACTTGCAAGGAGCGCTTTATAGAATGCTCGAGGTGAAGTGTCCTTTGGGAAAGGTCACAAGGTAAGAGTCAGTCTTGATTGCTCGAGCTTGACAAAGCGTCTCTGACTGATATGCCTCTGGAATGAGGCTTTGATAAGTCTTGGAGGTCTTTTCCTTTTTAATTGGATGGAGTTGATTTTAATTGGATAGAGTTGATGTCAGACGGGCAATTAACCACCAAGGAAATTAACATCCTCTGTAGGTTTGCCAAGTTAAAAAAGAAAAATGGTACGAATAATGCAAAATTTTAATTCTGAGTCGTATGCCCTCTGGTGTAAAAGACTTTGATATGTCTTGGAGGTTTCTTTCCTTTTCAATGGAAGAAGAGGATGTTTAGAGGGGGCTGGGGCAATTAACCACTAGGAGAAATGGATATCCTTTGTAGGTTTACCAAGCAAATATAGAGTGGACAATGCAATATTTCCAATTATATGAGTTGTATGCCTTATTGTGTGGACTTTGTGATGTCTTCCCCAGGTATTCTTTCTTGTTAATGGAAATTTTTTTATTTAAACCCACCTTTTTTTTGTTTAAATTTCTTTTTTTCTTTCAAGAAAAAAGGAATTATTTAAGCGGGGAATTGACAACAACAACTATTCTAGTCGCAAACAAGTTAGGGTCGGCTAGAGTGGGAAATTTTAACGGCTAGGGGAAATGCATATTCCCTTAGGTTTAGCAAACAAAAAATTCTGGAGCGATTAAACTAAGAATTCCCACACTTTCTCATTTATGCGCATATGCAGTCTACTTTATATATCTTTTTGAAGGCTCAATATTTATTCATTGATAAGTCGTTTGAGTGGATAAGCTTTTATCTTCTATGTGCCATCTAGTTCTTTCTCTCTTTTGAAGAGTTCTTCTCAGGCAATTTCCATTTTTATAGAGAACTTTTTGTGATCAGGGCCATCATAATACTTAACTTTAACTTCATAAATAAGAACTGAACCTGAGAATCTCTGGAAAGGAAGCACAAACTGCCTAGTTGAAGAAGGTTAATGTGCCAGTATGCAATTTGGTGTTCCAATATCAAAAATTGAAATGCCAAAATAGGCGTGCTCTTTTTGTCAAATTGATCTTTCTGTAAGCATGAGTAGAAAAACAAAAACTGGCATACAGGTTTTGAATCGTTTGCTAGAGGTTTTGTCGAATTGATATGTGAACTTTTAACATTATTGAACACACTTTCCAGAAACTGTTGAAAGGTTATCAAATTCTTATGTTATTACTGGTTTTCCACAGCGCTTTCTTTTGAAAATGAAAATTGGCATACAGGAAAAGCTTATCTTAAGATAAATAAATTTATCCATAAATCCCTTATCCGAAAAAAATCTCTATATTGATATCCATGTTAAGATAAATAAGGTCCACATGGCAGGCCCTAACAATGAGAGCATGAAAGGAAATTGAAGGGAAACTGCTCTGCGAATTCCATAGTGAACTGAGAGTAAATTATCCTTTCTATAATCAAGATGCATTTCTCAGTTCAAGAAAGCTGAACTAGATGTGAAAATGTCATAAAATGACTTTACAAGGCATTCTTATCACTACAATGATCATATCTATGTGCAAGTATTAGCATATTTCACATGGTTCTTCACAAAATACTATATTGTTATATGCAATAGATGTGATTTTAATAGTGTGTCTTACTTTGATTATAGGACTCCTTGATCCAACCTATTACCAGGATATTGATCGGTGTTGCATTGATCACCATATTGATAGTAATGGTGATGAAAGAGTCTCCAGAATGGGCGAAAAAGTTTAACCTTGGTGGTGGTAGTAATATCCCGCCATGGGTCCTGGCTGCTGCGGTTATCTTGTTCACACGCGTGAGGAAGAGGACTAAGGATTTCTTTGGAAAACGCCCATGATGAACTGGTGCTTAACCACAGGCAACTGAATTTTCTCAAAAATTTTGCATGCTTTGTTTGTGATTCACATGTTATATATAAGCTAATCTAATCTTATAATCCAGTCCTGTACATGCCATTCCTTTTCTTTTTTCTTGTCGGAGAATTTTTTGTAAAAATGTCTGGCAGTGACTGGATTCTAGATTGCTCTCTGGATGATATTACTCTATGAAACGCGCATTCTCACCATGAGTGAGACCATGTATGAAAATAACACCTTGCCTCGAGCTTGAAGATTTCTGGTCTGGTAGAAGTTAAACGATTCAAACTCCAAACTGATATTTCACTTTAAGAAGCTCTCAGGTTCTTCTAGTCCGGGCTTTCCTGCATCATTTTTCAATGTGGTTTGGAGAAAGGAACAGTTGATAATTTTATTTAGAGTGAGTGTCATCTTTAGATATATATTATGGAATATGATCTTAATTATGAGTATATGGTCAATAAATGGGCAAAATTTGGCGATCTATTAGGAAACCGAACCTTGACCTTGTCCCAAACCTTCACCAATGAGGCGAAAGTTTAAACGAGGTGAAGGTTCAGGCAGTTAGCTAATTGAACTATTAAGATTCCCATAGTGTACTTATGCACGTGAGATTAACTTGACCACTTGATTCCTTTACCATAAGTTAATTAAAGCATATACCAATTACCAGGTATGTATTTGGAGATTTCCCCTCTCCATGGCCTTCTGTTTTAGCATAACCATATTTTAGAACACTCTAAACAATATGCAAAACTATGGAAAGGAACAAAAGGATTGTTGCGGTATGAGAAAATTACTCTAAAGCAAGAAGAGCGAAAAAACAAAATTGGTTGAAAGGAATTACCACAAGCAGGAAGGATACAAAGTGCACTAATTTTTTAAACATGGAGCTACATGTAAAAGAATAAGGATTACTCTCAAGTCTAAGTCCAAATATAAAGGATGATTTTGAGATTTTTCTCCAAAGAATAAATCCGGATCCGTATCTAAATAAATAAGTACATATATAATTGTTATACTCCCTTCATTTCATTTTTACTTGGCTTCTTACTAAAAATAGTTGTTTCAATTTACTTGTCCAATATATGAAATCAGGAGAAGTTTATTATTTTCTTCGAATACTACCCCTATGATTAAATGATTACATAAAGTATTAATAGTCAAGTCAATGTGGACCAAGTAAAATGAAACAACGGGAGTATATTGTAACACAAGAAAAAGATATAGAAAAGACAAAGACACAATAGTTAGAGAACTCATTGATTTAACGTCATAGACTATTAAGCCAAATGAAGCAAACAGAGTTGGTTAATGTGACATCCATGGACTAGGCAAACTCAAGCAATACACTGTACACACATCACTCATTAATTTATTGTTTTTAATTCTTATTTTTTTTTAAAAAAAAAAAAAAGGACTTTGAAATCAAACTTAAGCCAGCTAAGAGTTAACTCGTGCATTAATATGTGGGTGGTCTATTTTAACTGACAACGTCAAAATCTGACTCATTGAATTAATTTCTTGCTGAATTTTGTATTGCCAACCCTTTCAATTCTCATATTACTCTATACTCATTTATTTCATAACATTTCATCAGCTTTGTTTAAACTTTCAAACCGCGTCATTACTGCTTTATCTTGCACTCTACGTCCATTAGTTACAATCACTCATTCAATTATTTTTTTTTCTTTGACTAGCGCCTTCTCTAAAAATGAGCCATAAAATCCAATATAATCGAGGAATGAAATCGTCTTAATATTGGGTGAACTATTGCTGATTTGGACGCTCGTCAGCAGTGACGAAGCCAGTAATCTCTCTAAGGGGTTCAAAGTATGTAGAAAATAGTGTAATTTTCCGTCGAATCACCTAGACCCAAGCTAGCCCCGGCCCTGCATCCGCTAACTTCCTAACTCGTTCGACTCTGAAGTTTCACCTAAAAATAAAATAATACATTTGAAAAAAAATAAAAATCGCTCTATTCGTAATCAGATAGTGTTGGAGAAACATTATTCAAATTGTAACGGGTCATAAGAAATCATTTCCATAATACGAAGAACACGAAATCTTATCTCATTACGGTAATTTGGGTTTTAGACTTCGTCCATTTTCCAAATTAAATGGGGTCCATAAGTGTGATAGGTCCATAGATTTTCACTTGGCCCATTACTTATAAAGGCTATGAACTACTAATTGTTTTGATTGTTCAGTTTGAATTAATTCTTCAGCTGATTTTTGCCAGAATTTGATGTTAACATCACTTGCCAGGCGTTTGGCTATAGATTTTAAGTTTGATGTTAACTCCTCTCATTCGTTTGTTTTTTCGAACACTTCTTTAAGAGACAATGGTGAAACTATGACACCCACCATTATGCCCAATTATTATTAGATTATATATGTGGGCTTTAAAGATGAGTATAGTGTGAAGTGAGAAATGAAATTTAAACAAAGTTGGTGAGGGAAAATAAGCAAGGTTAATGTGAATATATATAGGAGTAATTTTTCTAGTTATTAAAAGTTGAGAGCAGAATCTCTCCTCGGGCCGTCATCATCGCTCGGCTCGACTTCTCAACATGCATTTTTGCACATGTTAACTCTCCAACTACTTGCTATAAACTTTTTGAGGCTTCGCCTCATTTCACTACTGAAAAATAGAAATCCTTCTCTTCTTCTTCTGTGCATCATTATTTTCAAACAAAACATAAGTATCGTGTGACTTGCTCCGCAATTTTAGATCATCGAAGTTCTGTAATTTGTATTGCGGCTATTGCGTAAACACTTTTTCAAAAAACAGATAATAACACTATTGATACAAATAGAAAAGAACAAAAGTTGAAGTCCAATAGCCATCACATATACTGTAGCTAATGTCAATTAAGGAAAATTGCATGGATGGTTCCTTATTTGCTCATATATCCCTTTGATTTTTCCTTGTCAACCACGACTCTAAACCCATCTCATACGTGAGATTGCATATTGAAAAGAATTTTTAATTAGTGGCGGTGTCAGAAATTTAGCGAAAAAAGTTTATACGCAAGATACATATGTTTGGTACAAACATTATTGAATGTGGTCCATGGTTACAAGTTCCATGTTATTATCCCTCCTTTGGAAAACACTTAGAAGACGCAAATTAAAGTGAGAATAGACATTATCACTAAACAACCGTTAAGTGATAAAAAAATTCATATATAAATAACATATATCTTACTTTCATGAGTTAAATGGTTAAAAACACACCTAAATTATTTTGTTTTTTGAGTTTCATACCTGAACTATCAGGTGTTAGAGTTTCCTACCTGATCTATCACCAACTATTCATCAAAAGAAACCTAACTATTAATTGTTCATTTTTCTTACCTGAAAGTTCAAGTATGAAACTCAAACAATTAATAGGTTGGCTATGTTTTGATAAATAGTTTATGATAGTTCAGGTAGGAAGCTCACATGCCTGATAATTCAGATATGAAAATCAAAAAATCAAGATACTTTAGATGTGTTTTTCACTTTTTACTCTACTTCTATTGATTCCGAGTAAATATGATCTACTGGAGATAAGTTTTTTCCTCATTAAAATTGTTAAATATCTTGTGTTTGAATTCCTAGTGCAATTTTAGCCCTTATATGAACAACTCTACTATGAACTTAATTACTCTAATTAGTGACAAAGGTCGTTTGGCCATGTTCACACCAAAATAACTCTCATAGTCTATCTGACCAAACTTTTGGAAGATATATAGGAGTATTAAAAAATAAGGTGTTTGGCTATATTTTGGGGAGAAAATAAATGCGTAGCATAAGCTAAAAAAAAGTAATTTTTTTCAAAAGTACTTTTTTGAAAAACACATTTAAGAATACACTTAAAAATATTTTAAAAATTTGACCAAATATTAATTGTTGCTTAAAAATATTTTTTAAAATTTAATTATTGATCAAACATAAATTGTTTTTCGGTACTTTTTGATTGACCAAACAGACTGCAATTCGAGATAAAGTTAGGCACAGAGCATTCTGGTCATTTTCACACTGATAGCAAATAAGTTTAAAAGTCAAGTGTCCTTGTTTCCTTGGACCTTCTACTTTCACTCTCAAAGAATGAACATTTAAGAAAGGATCTACTTGATAATAGGCTTCACTAATTAACCTTTTTGAAAATCAACATGTAAATGATGGAAAGACATAGGACTAGAAATTTCATATAACTAAAGCCATGTTTCAGTAGTTTCGGGTAGATTGGTGGTAGTATGATTTTGTGGTAGTTTTGTTTTAGTTACTATCTGTTGTTTTTTCTTACTATCTATTATTTCTTATTTTTATATTATGTCTTTTTCTAGATTATTTTTGTCTTGAGCAGGGTATCTATCGAAAATAGTCTCTCTACCTTACCTCTAAGATAGTGGTACGGACTGTATATACTCTATCCTCCTCAAACTCCACTTTGTAGGAATATACTGGATATGTTGTTGTTGTAGTATGTTGTTCATAAAAAATTTCAACACTTAAGGTTCTCAATCAATTTCTTCTCTGGGAATTGAGAAGGAACATTTTTTACTTTTTTGTAAACTGCCAATCATATTCATCTGTTTAAGTTGAAACTACGATTATTTACGAGTCAAGTCAAGATACGAATAAGCTAAGAACTAAGCAAATTAATTTATTTTTTTAAATAAAAAATGGTACATAATGGATAACATCTTCTTCTGCCAAAGGCTTAATTAAAATTAGTGGTAACTTTAGGTCAAAAGTGAAACTAACTATTATGTTATAAATACATAGTTACAAAAATATTATGTTCTGTAATATGGACAACTGCGTCCAAGTTGTATCGATATTTTTAGCACGTTTTCGGTCATGTTGTTACACTACTTTTAGCAACTAAAAACAGCGTCATTTTCACACTTGAGGTTCATCTTTTTTGGTTATTAACAAGAAAATGCGCAATCGCTATCCTTCAAAAGCACATAGGTAAACTCAACTCAAATGTAATAGGCCGCAAATTACAAAGGAGAAGTAAACCGCATTAGTTAAGCCCTATACCACGATCTCAATCGAATGAGCATGCAAGTTTCGAACCTTGAATCTCCTATTTAGGAGATTACCTAGTCAACCAACTCGGTCAGTATCCTTGCGGATACACGTACATGCGAGGTCTTTATTCATCCATATAACTTGATTAATTATATTCCTTAAATTTTCTAATTTTTGTGGATCAAGATCATCTTACTTAAGTGTAGTTGACCATACATTTTTTCCCCTTTTCCACTTCCTTCCCACCTATCTCTCTTTTAATTTTCCAAGGGACGGCCTCATAATTTTCCACAAAACTAGTCCATCCGGTTATAAAATAATATCATAGGTCTAGAACCCCTTGACCAAACATTATTACTTCCTCCGTTTCGTTTTAGTTGACCCTCTTACGAAAAATATTTATTTCAATTTAGTTGTCCCATCTATGAAATCAAGAGAATTTTATTATGTTATTCCAATACTATCCCTATAACTAAATAGCTAAATAAACTAAAGTGTATATACTCAAATTTATATTTTCAAAGTATAATTAATAAGGTTAATTTGGTAAAATAAGCTTCTAATAAATATTTTCTTAATTGGCGTACTAAGTCAATAGGGCCAATTATTTTAAAACGGAAAGAGAGTATATATGAAGTTGAAAATTACACTAATGGAGTAATGGCCTACCATTTCTTAAAATAAACAATAATAAAAAGTTCTCTTTCGGGCACTTCTAGACTTAGGGCCCGTTTGGGATTGTCGGTAGAAAACTGCTTATTTGAGAAGTATTTTTTTAAAATAACTATTCAGAAAAGTGGTTTTGGAAAAAAGAAATTTGTGTTTAGTAAATTCATTTGAAAAATGTTTTTGATAAACAGATTGTGTTTAGATAATCTTTTTCAAAAAGTATTTTTGAGAGACAAATGACCAAAAATGACATGTATCAATACACTTTTACTACTAAAATTATTTTATAGAGAAAAATTATTTTAAATATCTATTATAATATTTTTAATTAAAATTTTTATTTTTATTTAATTAAAAAGTACATACTATAAAATTTTCAATCAATATTTATATACATAGATACATTAAAAAAATATTAAATAATAATATAATATTACTAAAATAATTTAAATATTACTTAAAATCATCAAACAAAAATGAATTTAAAAATTATTCCATAAATTAAATCACTACATATGAAAAAATTCACCACACAAAAAAAAATAAAAAATCCTTCATACATCACAAAAATTCTCAATGATTTCACCCCTAATTTTATCACGCAATGTCTCCATACTAGTAGAAGATTTGTCTTGTATTTCTGAAGGTATACCAGAAGGCTCATCTCCTTCTTCGATCTCTGTGATAATTTCTTTGTTAGCATAATAGTTAAAGTCTTTATCAGTGGTAGAGCGTTATCGTATGAAATTATGTATAGCCATAGTAGTTGTAACAAGATGAACTTGAGTTTCGAATTTAAAAGATGACATCGAGCGAAGGAGAGCAAATCTATTTTTTCAAACTTCAGATGTTCTTTCAACTGTACATCTCAAACTGGTGTGAAAGAAATTGAAAGTCTCATTTGAATTTCTGAAGTTAGAATTACATCTGAAATCAGGGAGATGATAACGCTCTCCTTTATATGGTCCTAAATAATCAATCGTTATTGGATAACCTGAGTCCACTAAATAATATTTACCTACACCAATATAAAGAAATTAATTAATTAATATAAAAATAATATGTACACTACATTAACAAATATTTAAATTAGATTTTATCTTTTATTTGTTACCTTTTCTTTTGGATACATTTTTACTATATCAATACTAAAATTGAGCAACCACCACATTCATATATGTACACTACATGATAACAAATATTTAAAATAAAATTCTATTTGTTATTTGTTATTTTTTTTTGGATACATTTTTACTTTGGTAAAATTTACTAAGAATAAGCAATTATATATGTACACTACATGATACAAATATGTCTCTTTTCATGAATCATTTATTTAAAATTAAATATTTGAGAAAAAATATTTACAAGTGTTGTCAAAATACCATTTGATCTTGCAACGTAATTCAGCTGTCATTTATTATCATTAATAGTAAAAAATAAAGAGTTATATATTCTTCGATCATCATCATCAATGATATTTTCGATTTTATATAATAAAAAAAAAGTGAAAAATAAAATAATAATATATTAATCATAGAATGAAATAAAGAATTATGATGTAAATATGAAATATAAAATTTTAAAATCAAACTTTAATGATATATATATGCGTCTCTCTCTCTCTCTCTCTCTCTCTCTCTCTCTCTCTCTGTGTGTGTGTGTGTATAAGTGATAAGGATATTTTTGTCATGAAAAAAATAATTTTCTGCTTCTGTTTTTTTTGAAAAGCAGAAATTTTCTGCTTCTTCCCAACAGCAGAAATTTTCTGCTTCTTCCCAACAGCAGAAAAACTGCTTCTGCTTCTTTTTAAAAGCATTTTTGCAAGTTTACCAAACACCCTTCTTTTCAAAAAAGTATTTTTTTCTCAAAAGAAGTGCTTTTTTTGAGAAAAAACAATCCCAAACAGGCTCTCAGAGGGTGTTGGATTGGCTTATTTTTAGGTGTTTTTGGCTTTTAAGCACTTTTTAATTTTTGGAGGTGTTTGATAAAGACACAAAGTACTTTTAAGCACTTTACTTTAGACTTAAAAAAAAAAAAAAAAAAAAAAAAAAAGGCAAAAGTCAAAAGTAAGTAGCAAACTACTTTTGACTTTTAGCTTATAAGTCACTTAAAAAAAGCTAATTCAAACACCCCCTTATTTCTCCCCTTTTATCGACATTGCAGATGAAGAATTTTCGTCAAAACAATTTAATATTTACTATACATACATAAATATAATTAATTTTTTGACGAAGAAAATTCGAACGAACCCTTTTGTCTCCTCCAGCTCTACCCTGCTTATTGGGTTTATTATATCTTTTCAGAAAACTGAAAATACTCTCTCCGTTTATTTTTATTTATTCACTTTAAACTTTACATGCCTCCTAAGAAACAATGATTAAAATGATTGTTTTTCTAATATAACATTTATATTAATTAATGTTTAGTATTACTAGGTATTGAAAAATAATTTTTGAGAAATAAATAACTAATCCTAAAAGTAAAATATCAAAAAAAATAATTATTATTTTTTGATATATTAAAAATGACATGTAAAAGTGCACGGAGTGAATATATAAAAGGAAGTACTTCATTCTCTCCCTATTTTTATCTCTTCTTCTAGCAGCTTGGTGACATATTTCATGACTCATGGGGCTCTATTTTCTTTGTTGGAATGTCAACTATGTTTGCTTTTTGCTGAAATTAAGTAAATTGTTGATCTTTTTTTCTCAACAAAATAAATACTAGTTGATAATAAGTAAAAGTCAAAATGTGCGTTAACCCGATAAGTTCGCCTTTTCGAGCGGGTTATAAAATCATTACCTAATGTCAATTTATGACATTTTAGTCAAACAAAACACTAGAATAACAAAGGTCACAAGACTTACAAATAATTTCTAAAGAATTTATTTTTCCACCTTTAAGTAATTACTCGTAATACAGTTGGGTGGGGCTAGTTCAGGTCAGCCTGACTGTGTTATGAATTTCAATCTTCTATTACATGCACCAAATCACTAAGGAATTGCTCATGCAAACTATTAAGTTGTGATGAATAGACACTCTCTATAAATATTTTAAAACGTAGTTTCACAACATGTATCGCGCCTCGTTAGTTGTTACCACTAATTACCAATCATAAATAGTCATAGTAAACTTCCAACTCATGCATAACACATTGTATCTTCTTAGTTAGTGTTGTCCTAGTTAGTTCATGTCATGTCATTATTCATCTTTTTCTAGTAAGAATTTTCTTTGGTTAAATAGGTTCACTCACTAGGTCGCTGGTCTACCTATGACTATTATGTTACTTGTATAGGGTCAGTTAATGTCAATTTTCAAACGATGCCTATTAATGTTCATTCCTTGTGACATGAGGGAGTAGTTCCAATGACTAGAAAAACTAAAAAAAAAATGGTGAAAGCTTCGTTAAAAAAGGTATAAAAAAAAAAAAGTAAAAAAATAAAAATAGGTTCTTTCCTTATATATACTATCTCACAAGTCATAATCTTTAATATTGTAAAATGAGCTGTAAATTAAATCCCTTTATTATCCACAAAAGTTTTTTTACGTATTCATCTTCTTCTCCCTCGTTATTCACCAATCGTCTCATTCGTACTCACAAAATGTATTTAAAGTCCACAATTAAATACTCCTTCCCTTTCATTTCACTTGGTCCAAATACTAAAAAATAATTTTTTTCTTTTACTTGTTCATTTTAACAAATTAAGAGAGGTGTTATTATTATCTTTTTATATTATTCTTAGTGTTAAATAACTACATAAAAATAGTAGTAATAAAATTTAGATTTTCAAAATATTATTAATAAAGTTAGCTTAGTAAAATACATCTCTAATAAAAGCTTTCTTAAAGGTTATGTCAAGTCAATATGAATTAAGTAAAATGAAACGAACAAAGTATGACATATCGATCCAATTTGTATCGATATTTTTGGCACACTACTTTTAGCAACAAATTAACAGTGTCACATGTGAGGTCTTTATTATTTATCCATAAAAACTTTGGTAATTCCTTGAATTTTCTAATTTTAGTGCATGGACCAAAATCATCCTATTTAAAGGTTGCTGACTTACTATACATTTTCTTTTTCTTTTTCCTCTTCTTTCCCACCTATCCATCTTTTAATTTTCTAACGAACATGCTAGCAAGCTAATCCTCATAATTTCCACAAATTTAGTCAATCCAGTTATCCAATTATCATATGTCTAGAACCCTTTGACAAAACATTATTATATTTTAAGTTAGAAAATTATACTGATGGAGTAATACATGGCCTATCATATCTTTTCTTTTTTTCAAAAAAAAAAAAGACACCTTTTTGGCACTTCCGGACATGTTTTCTCTTCTTATCGACAATGACGTATGCAGATTTTTCGCCAAAACAGTTCAAAGTCTATTATATATATAGAAAAAATAATCATATATAATATAAAGTATAATTTTCCTACAAAAAAATATTCGAATGAACCCTTCTGCTCTTCTAGCTCCACCCTACTTTTTGAGTTGATTATACGTTCAGAAAATTGAATATATATATCTCTATTCTTTCTTCCTCTTCTTCTGGAACGTTATTGACATATGTCATGGCTCATGGGGCCTAATTTTTCTTTATTGAAAATGTCAACTATGTTGACTTTAAGTCGAAAGTAAATGGAGTAGTTCATTTGTGTAAAGTCAAAATGTGTGTTGTTAACTAGATAAATTTGCTTTTTCAAATGGTTTATTTTACCATTAACGAATTTCAATTGATGACATTCTGGACAAAGAAAAGACTCAAAGAACAGAAGGTCACAAGATTCGCTAATTATCTCTAAAGAATTCAATTTGTTTTTCATAATAATATTCTCTCCGTGATTATTTTACTTGTCTAATTTACACTTTGCACTCTTCTTACAAAATAAATAATTGATGTGAGTATTTTATCATAATACTCATATTAATTGATATTTAGTTTTAGGTCTTGAAAAATAATTTGAAGAATAAGTATTTAATATTGAGGGTAAAACATGAACCATATATTTTTTTCTCTTGTTATGCTAAAAATGATAGGTAAAAGTGAAAATATATTTTTAAGTATAGTGAACAAAGATACTAATATGTAACATTAAAATTATTTTTATAATGGAAAACTTACATATTTAGTAGCTCAACGAGAATAATCATAACGGAAAAAATATACACTAGTTCTGTATAAAAGATGTATATTACACTAGTTAGTATACAAATGTTTTTATTGGCTATTATTTTGGTAGATAGCTATACTGTGCAAAACTTACTTTTATTCCCCATATTGAGAAAAATTATGTGTATTAGCTATCTCAGGCCTTCAATTACCCTTTTATAGTGGTGCTTTAACAAATTACATAATATCGTGATAGTTTTGGATTTTAAAACAGATATACATGGATACACTTATTATTCGTGTGGATATATTTATATAGAGATATTGTATATGCATGGATACACTTGTTTTGATCATGCATATAATGTATATCACTATTATTATGCGTGTTGATACAATCTATTCCACTACAGAAAAATTGTATACTCATGGATACACTCTATCTCAGGCCTTCAATTACCCTTTTATAGTGGTGCTTTAACAAATTACATAATATCGTGATAGTTTTGGATTTTAAAACAGATATACATGGATACACTTATTATTCGTGTGGATATATTTATATAGAGATATTGTATATGCATGGATACACTTGCTTTGATCACGCATATAGTGTATATCACTATTATTATGCGTGTTGATACAATCTATTCCACTGCAGAAAAATTGTATACTCATGGATACAATTATTATACGCACAAATACAATATATCATTATTATTATGTGTCTATGTATACAATATATTCCGCTACAGATATATTGTATACGTGCAATATAATTACTATGCGTGTGAATATAGTGTATATATTTCACTATTATTGTGTGTGTGAATACAATATATTATACTATGTTTTAAAACTAAAATACTGCTACATTTTATGATTAAGCAAACTCTCGCTATTTTTCACAAATCTAAGCACAAATAACCTAATTACTAAAGGGAAAAAAAATCAAAATATACAACCTTAGATTGTTTATTGTAAGTCATAGCAATACTTCTTAGATTGCAAGTCATAGCAACTTTTAAAACAAAAAAATAAAGAAAAACAAATTTTTATTTTTGTAAAAAAAAAAACAAAAAAAAAACCACCCTTAAAGTAAGACATCGGTTACCAAAAGATATCAATCACCCCTAATTTCTCTCTTAAACGATTTTTTTTCCTTATTTCAAATGAAAGTTGCGTCTTCTTCTTCTTCAAGACTATTCTTATTATTATTCTTCAACAAATCAGCAAACATATACTGATTGAAACACAAAATCTCACAAATAATTTTCATATTGCAGGTTATAACCGATGAGAGAACAATACATCTAAAATATTATCCACTACAATTTATATAACCAATATTAACTACACAAAAGGAAAAAACGTCAATCACAATATTATCTATACAAAATAAAAATGTTTCAATATTTTTAATGATTTTCAAAATTTTATATATATATATATATATATTCAATTTGTAATATTTTAAGAATAATTTATATATAATTCATATACATATTACTTAAAAATTTTCTCAGAATTTTCTTGTATGAAACCTGTATAAAATTAATATGAAAATATCAGCTCAAGGCTTACTTGTACATATTTTAGTGTATGAATTGTGTATAAAATATGGTACATTTAATTAGCTTAGATTTGCTTTTATTTGTTACGTGTCTAAAATTTATATATAAATTGGTGTATCTTTTTTTTTTTTTTTTTTTCATTTATACATATTTGTATGTAAGAAATTTGTATACAAACTGATATGAATCATGAATGCGAAGTTGTTCACTGAATTTGCTATTTGATTTTTAAAAAATTATGAATATATACAAACATGATTTATGTATGGATTGTGTCTAAAATATGCTAAATTTAACTAGTTTAGGTGTACTTTTATTTTTTGGATTTTGAATTTTGTATAAAATTGATGTATCTACCGGCTTTGTTAGTTGCTTATCAAATTGTATTGTTCATTAATAAATACACATAAAAAAGGTATAAAACATGATTTTTCAATAAAACTTCAAACAACGATTTTGTATCAACTGTGTATGAAAAGTTATTCATTGAATTCGTTATTTCCTACAAAAAAAAAATCATGAATGAAAACATGAAATTCACGTTGACTAAGGTATAAATTTTGATTCCCAAATAAATTTATATTGCAAAGAAATAAGAAAAAAATAAACATTAGTGTATGAAAATATTAAGGAGAAAATGTGAATTTCAACAATTTGATAGAAGTTTATGCGATGGAAGCAATCTAAAATAATTATAGAGATTACTATCAAAGAAAAGAAAATATGAAAGAATTAAGGAAATTATATGAGAGAAATTTATGAAAAGACAACACTATTAAAGGATTAACTAATATAAAAAAATATTATTTAAGGAAATGAAAGAAGGAGAAATTTAGGATTTCTTATAATCCTTTTACCGTATTTTCTTCTTTTTTTTTACTTTATTAGGTGGAAAATTTGGGGGGATTACACACGGTAAAAAAAAGAAGTAAGAAACATTAGGGAGAAAATTAAGGATTTGTTATCAATTCTTTTTATCGTGTTTTTTTTAAAAAAAAATTGTTAGGCTTTGTTAAAAAACTATTGTTATGTAATTAAGGAGAGTAGGAAAAATAAATGCAAATATTTAGGAGGGATTTTAATTGATATATATCTAATAGATAAATTAAAAAAATATATTTTAAAATAATTTTTTTGAAAACTGCTACAACTTGCAATTAAAAACTTAATTCAATAATTATAAAAAAAGTACAATTACAACTTGCAATAAACAATCTAAAAAGTACATATAAGATAATTTTCACTTACAAAAATTTCTATAGTACAAATATAGTTGGGCCGGTCCAGTCCAGGTCAGCCGACTGTCACAAATTTATATGTATTGGTTTGATTCAATTTTTTAAAAAATAGTTAACATTGTTAAAAATAGATTATCTATTATTTTTTCTCCAAATTCACTCTTATTTGTGCAATAATTATTCCTTCACCATAGATTGAAAATGATGTGAATCTTATCGAGAAAGAAGAGGCATAAAGCTTTTAGATCCTATCCATCTTCCGGTAGGCCTCCCCAGCACATTATTGATACGTAAAAAAATCCTTCCACCTTATAGAAGAGATTGAAAGTCTGAAAGTTTCAAATTTATCTCGTGTTTAATTATTTCATCATATGATGACACATAAAGAATGACACTTATTAGGTGACTACGTACTCAACTATATTTGTGTAAACGAAATAAAGCGTCAAATTCTAATGCTCATGGTATATATCCCTAGCTATCCCTTTTTACTGATTTAGACATAAATACTACTAGTATTTCCTCGTAAATGGTTACAACTTACTAGTTAATCAATAGCGTACTAAAAATGCATTGGAACGTATAAGCAAGGCACAAGAATCAAAGTCAAAGGGCACTACTAATTGTTTATCCTTTTTTTTGTTTTTCATTCGATGTTCGATATTCGCATTGGAGTTCTGATTAATTCAAATCGCGCTGCAGGGCCTATTTTGGGGGTGACGCTCCCAAAAGAATTTACTAACCTTTGATTAAGAGTGAAACAGTCTCATCACCGCACCATAACCCATATTCAGGGGCGGAGCCACCCTATATCAAGGGTGGTCATCCGAACATTCGCCGGAAAACTGTGAAGTATATATAGGTAAAATTTTGGTTTTTATGGTTATATACAGCACAATGAACACCCTTCGAACAAATGAGTCCCACGGCTCAGTGGTAAAGGGTGTTCAAATTGTGTCTTGATGCTTTGGTTCAATCCCTTGCATCAACGCAAGTGTAATTTTTTTTTGTATTTTAGGCATATTTATGTTGTTAATGTCCAATTTTAATTTCTATTCTTACTATGTCATTAAAAAGACAAATTATATAAGTTTTAATCTTAACATGTTATTAAAAAGTGTAAGTACTAGTCGAAACATGTCATTAAAAAGAAAAATTAAAAATTTGTAAGTATTAGTCTTAACATGTCATTAAAAAGGTAAATTAGAAAAGTTTTTTCATATCCTTTTAAAAATTATGTTTTTTTTGCATTTTTAGAATTTAAAATTGAGTAACTAAGGTTACACAAATTGAAATCAAAAAGAAAAAAGTAAGAAAATTAAATGCAAAAATAAATTAACTATTCAAATAGTTATGAATTAAACCTACATAACATATATTTATAAGTAAAAACATTTTCTTTATGAGCAAATTTGATAATGAAAAATGCAGTTCCATATAAACTTTAAATTCAATAAAAAACTTCTATTTGTGATCATTAATATATTATCAATTTTCATATAAAGTGTTTGAAGTTAAATTTATTAAAATATTATTTTTAAATATATTGTCCTTCCTGTGAAGCAAGAGTAATTTTGCTACTTGTATTTAAAGTTAAAGTATGTTTGAGTTTTGTTTAAAACCTCATCGTTTTCATCGTCAGACACCGCTAAAGAGGTTGTATGATTAACTCTTCTCAAGTTATTTTTTATTCTCTTTTGTTACCTTCTTATCTTTCGTAATAGTGGTACATGATGATTTTCTTTGCTGGACTCCTTTGAGCAATTTTCTTTGCTTAACAAAAATTTTTAGCGAAAACTCAATAATATATTTCAAATTTAGTGTTTGAATAATGCTTTGAAGACAAACAATGAAAAAAAATTGACAAAGCTAAATATAATATTGTTTGATTTTGAAAATTTGGCAAACCCTCTCATTTGGAAGAAAAAAATTTACTTTATAAGTCTGAACACCCTTACTCAGATTCCTGGCTCTGCCACTGCCCATATTGGTCTTGCTCTGTTTTCTTGCTTGCAACTTTCATTTTTATGCTTTATTTTCGAGGTTTGTTTTGCTTTCTTTAATTTATTCTTTTCTAGTATGTTTTTTACTTTAAATTTCTTCCGATATCAATCTATAGTAGATATTGTTCTAAAATCTCTATTAGAATAAAATCTATTTGTCTTATAATGAGTATTTGTGATTCGTTTTCTAGTTTCAAATAATAACTTAATATTGTTGTCATTTTTTATTTTTTTTGAATTATTAAGAATTAAAGTATCATTTTCATAACAGCAGGTATATATTCTTTCATAATATAGTGATGTTATAGGTGTGATACATCTTTATGTTTTTCACATTTTAAGAATAAGAAAAAAATCTTTTATAATGTTAGCATGCTTACACACACACACAAAAACACACACACACAAACACACACACACACTTCCTAATTTTAGTTTTCTTGATTTTCCCAATTTCAGTGTAATTAATAATTTTTATTATTAGTAATATGTTTATAAGATATTAAAAATTAAATATCTTTGAGGCTTAAGCCCCATGCCTCGGAACTTACATTTCATCTTATATTAAATAAGATGTTTTGTCTTACGTTCACGTCTTTTAATACTGATTTCAAGTGACATATAGTTATATTTCCTAATAAAAGTTTGTCTTATGTTCACGTTTTTTAAAACACTGATTTCAAGTGATATATTTGAATTTCTTAATGAAATTGAATCTTATTCAGGTGAAGTACTAATATTATTTCACTCAAATTTTAACTTCTTTTTTTTTTAAAAAAAAGAAGATAAAAATAATCAAGTAAAACTACCGTCCAAATACCTTTTGACTCAATAAGGACAAAAAAATGGTTCCAACTTTGTACTGTTCAATCATTTCGTCATATATGATGACATAGGAAGAATGACACTTAAAAAAGTAACTTGAGAAACTCCATAGATACTACTAGGAAGGTGGCAAGAAAGCTCATCAACCCCAAAACAAAGATTCACCACAATCTAAAATAAGACTATATAAAACCACACTATCAATTTATAAATTAACACCAACCACATATATATCATTCTATCAAGACTTGTCTCTTAAAAGTCTTTCTTCTCCAAATTAAATTACTAGACCATGTTTGGCCCTTCCACTTTCCAAGAAACAAGCAATATCACTTCTCATCAATATCAAACTATAAACCCTAATTTTGCTTTTCATGATCCTACCATCAACATGAATCAAGAACATGGCCATAACAATAAGTATCAAGATTTTGACACTTCATTTGTTGATATGTTGCTTGATGGTGGTGATCAAGAATATTGTTCCAATTACTCAAATAGTAGCTATAATAATGCTTCATTTTATCCTGAAAATCCTTTCATGCAGCAAGAGATAAGCACTAGTACCTATAGTACTAGTGGAAACTCATCATCAGCTAGTTCATTTGATGCCACACCAACAAATATTCACATGAATTATGAGTAAGTTACTAAATTAAACTGCGTAGACAGAGGTAGAGTCAAGATTTTAAGTTTATAATTTTGGATCCTAGAAAAGGTGCATGGTTACTGAGTTCTGACTAAATTATTTATACGTATTATGTAGATTTTTTAACGTAGATATAGGGTCTAGGCTAAAACGATGAATAATAAGTATTGATAATTATTCACTGATTTTAATGTTTATTGTTTATTTACTTGTTTTTTTTTTATTTTGGTGATTTATAGAAATTCAAGCATGGGGGTAGAAAAAGAAAAGAAAGGTGAAAAACATGCAATTGCTTTTAGAACTAAGACACAGCTTGAGATCTTGGATGATGGATACAAATGGAGGAAATATGGGAAAAAGAAGGTGAAAAGCAACATTAATCTAAGGTACTTAATTATTATACTAACTTATACTATTATATTACTTATAGTATTATAATTTGCTTTTGAAGGTGGATTATTTCAGCAATATTCTTGGATAGATTGTACTCATTAAATATATACATTAAATTAAAGCCAATTTTGGGTGCTAGAAGCCTTTAAGATATGTGTTTGCTTAATAAAGTAAGAATTGCAAAGATTAGAATCTCAAACTTGATTAGAATTCAATTCTTTTACAAGTACGGACAGTGTTTACGTAGATTGAGAAATATTTGATATAAACACATAAATATATAATAAAGTGCTAGCTTCAATTATACATCACAAAAAATATGGACGAACTTGAGTCACTTGATTCTGGAAATTGTCTTTTTTTTTTTTCATAACCCCACCTCCACCATATGCATAGTGACCCTACCCCTACCCTGCACACCCAAACACACACATTATGAATGAGATCAGTGGCGATGGTACCTTTGTTTAAGGAGAGTCAATTGACACTTTTCATTGAAAAAAAATATATTGTACGGAGTACAAATATATGTAAAGTTTTCTAATATATATTGAATTCTTTTAATTAAAAGATAGTTTCTTTATTTCAATTTGTTTGTTTAGTGTTCTTAAATTTAAAACATGTAGGATACTATAAAATATTAAAATGCTTTTTAATTTTGTTTTTCTGCATTGTTTTGAACTATTTTTTCCTTGAGATGAGAGATTCTACCACCCCCAGATCTCATTTCATAAGATTACATTAAGTATATCAAAAAAAGAAAACAGGACAAACAAATTGAATTGCATAAATTATGTTTCAACTCCCCAAAAAGATTCCGCCTCATGTTGAGACATATATAAAGCCTAAAAGGAGCTAGAGATAGAGAAAAGACCTACTTGTTAATTTAAAATATAGTATATCTTGAAGACCAAGACCAGTAAGTCTACGATTTATTCAGTCATTATATTCTTGTCGGTACCCATTGAATTTATTCCAAAATCTATTGCTGTCTCTATAATTTTTTTGATTATTTGACCTACTTTGACAATCTTATATTTTATCTAAAGTTAGATTTTATCGGGAAAGACTTACAATCTGTAGCAACTAATGCAAATTTAACAAAAATAGGGTGTCACACACACCCCAATTAGTTGAGACTAAGTGTTCTACTCATGTTAATATATTTACTTTAAATTCACTAGTTATTAGGAGTCTTTTAGCTCTATCAGAGATTTATATACCAACAAAAAGAGAGAGAGGTTCTAATTCTTGAGAAACTAATAGTAATTTATAATATTATACTGAGACAGACTTAATTTAGCCATATAAACATTGAAGATTCATTAGCCAATCCAGCTTACTTGAGATTAATATGCAATTGTTGTTTAATTTCTTCTTCTTCTTCTTTTCTTTATTCGAAAGGGTATATACTAAAATTCAGAAATACTAATGATTTCTATACAAATTGGGGAAATTAAACAGGAATTACTACAAGTGTTCAAGTGGAGATTGCAAAGTAAAGAAGAAAGTAGAAAGAGATGGAAATGATTCTAGCTATTTGATAACTACATATGAAGGACAACACAATCATGAAAGTCCCTTTATCATTTACTGCCATGATCAAATGCCAACATCCAAGTATTTGAGATGATCTTATTGAGAAGAACAATCAAGATTTTATAATTTCTTAAGTAATTATGAAATATTCTATGTTGATTCCTTTTTGTATAATTATTATAGAAAGAGAAAAATAAATATTTTCTTATTGCTTTACTCATTGTACATAATCATGTGAAATATATTTATATGTAGGTAGTATTATTATCTAATGAGAACTTTAATCGTTAATTGTACTAGCTTACAATATTTTTAAGTTGCATGATTACAATTATATCTATCGTTCAATAATTTAATTAGTTATAACAAGTTATTACTTTTATTCTTGAAGTTTTTATAACTATTTTGTTTATATGCTTATAGTTTTTGTTGGATTTGGACCGAAATTAAAGGTTAGATAAACTATTACTAAGTTACTGCTTCAGAACAATAGTGCTTAACTAGTTATACTTCTTCGAGAGGAAGAATTGAATGAGTTTTTTTGGTTTGGCTGATTCTATTATACATGGGTGACTTATTTTGCAGAACTATTATAGCAGTTGAATGGAAAAGCCTCTATATTGAGTGAAGCTGGTTAATATGTAAAAGATATGCTTTCTATGATCAAGCTATTTAGGACAGAGAACAAAAGTTTGTTGTTTGAATATCAAAATGTAAGTCCTATTTTCTGAAATTTTGCGAGTTTAGAGTAGCTGCCCATATTAAATCTTTTGTCCTTTGGATCAGGCTGCACATAAAACATTGTGCTACGATATAATTATATTATATAGGTTAACTATGTCAATCAAAGGTCGACTATTAAGCATCATAGGGACCTGTCATTCTGAACTAAAAGAGTCGTTTATGACAAATTCAAGGTAAAATTCTGACCGTATGAAATAAAAATGGATTGTTGGGGGGGCATGGGGTGGTGGGTGGGTGAGTGGGGGTGTTGGTAGGGATCTGAGCTATGGAGTTGTTAAGAATTATATTGACTAACTTACAAATGTTCATCACAAAATTTAAAGCGGATTTGCTTTACGAATTGTGCAGGAATGAAAAAATGGATAGAAAAATATAAAACAACCACACATATTCTTCATTTAATTATAAAGATATTTAATATAGTACTTGTTCATAAGTGAAAAAGCGTGTATACAATGTAAAACAAAGGTAATGCTATGATAAAAACAAACTGAAATAAAAATTTGCATTCAGTTAATACAGTCTCCCACTGTGTTCAAAACTCATGTTTTTCTTTCCTTCTTAATCACTTTGTGAACCTTGTTGGTGGATTGTTTGTCATTACATTCATCATCATATTCCAGCATTGAAGATTTTCCAACAGATTTGCTTCTCTTGGTAGACTGTTTTTCAATCAAATCATCATTGATTTATGTTAGGGATGATCCACTTCCTGATAAATTGTTCTTGATGGGAGTCTGTAAAAGTTTGCATATTGTAAAGCTGTAATAATATGAACTATATAAAGCACTTTAATTTTTGAAAATGCCTTTATAATAAAATCTGTAAAACCTAAAATTCAGTATTTAATAATCTATCATTCTTATTTCTTTGTGTAAAGGCAGTTATGGCAGACAAAATATATAAGCAGGATGCATGTATGAGTGGAAAAAGATACATATTTCTGTTACGATAGGTATGTAATTACTTCTATGCAAACTTATTATATTTACAGATAAAGTTGTTGAAAACCTATTCTTCCTGTATTAATACAAAAGCTTATTCGAATGTTGTTTTCTGTTGTTTTCTTTTATGGTTTACATTTTTATTTTCAGTTTTCATTAGAATTTTGTGAAAGACAAATGTTTCAGTTTTAGTAAGAAGTAGTTGAAGTAAATATATATTGTACAGTAGTTAATGCAATTAGTGAGCATTGGCTGTTTTCTTTTCTGATTTGTGTTATGGTAGTATTTTTCAATTTTTAATGCTGTAAAAATAAAAACTTATCATCTTCTAGCACAACATTTGTAAAGACACTTGTACAGTAGTTATTGCAATTAGTGAGCTATGGTTGTTTTCTTTTCTGATTTGTGTTATGGTTGGATTTTTCAACTTGTAATGCTGCAGAAATAAAAACTTACTTATCATCTTCTAGGACAAATTTATAAAGACACTTGTACAGTAGTTAATGCAATTAGTGAGCTATGGTTGTTTTCTTTTCCGATTTGTGTTATGGTTGAATTTTTCAACTTGTAATGCTGCAGAAATAAAAACTTACTTATCATCTTCTAGGACAACATTTATAAAGACACTATTATTGTCTCCTTTTCTGCAGGTTTGAACTGCTTCATATGTAACAACCTGACTATCAACATAGACAAATATAGGTTAGTACGAAAGTGCAACACCGAATGTAAAAATAAAATTGACTTTGAAGATAATCATTATCACATAGTTCTGTCTCATCAACATTATGTTGAATTGTCAATTGGTCGAATGGACGTAAACTAAATATGTCTATATCAAAAGAAGGATCAGTAATTTTCTCAACAAATGTCGTTTTTATGATAATTAATCTGTGTTTGTGCGTTGTAAACTTCATGAAATTTGATGTGCGTTGTAAACTTCATGAAATTTGATGTAACAACAAAGTAGTTCATGCGATATGACCCAAGTTCCTCTAGCTTCGTCCTGAAAAACTTAATATCATACTTTCTAATTGAGGCATGTATACGATCGCCCTAACTTGACACAGAAAATTAGTATAGATCGCCCTAAATTGACACAGAAAATTAGTATTGTTGAATTAAAAAGGAAGATTAATAATGTAAATAAAGTGAAAGCAGTAAGTAGATAAATGGTGATCAATTTAATGATAAAAAAGTACCTTTGCATCATGTAAAATCATATCCATTGAATAGGGTATCTCAGGTTTGAATTTATCCGGGACGTGCCACAGTTGAACAACTCTAACTCTCAAATTCCATTGCATGGAGTTGCTTGAAATTTGTGCAATGTTGTAAAATTGTAAAGCTATATATGTTTATGGTTGTATTCAGTAGATTGTGTTGGTTTATTTGGGCATAAATTTTACGTTGTTAAAAAGAAAGAAATTGAAAGACAAACATATAAAAGAAAGACGTAAAGAAAATACAGTTTTTCAGAAGAGGGAGTTTAGTGGGAAGTTTGCTTATCAAAACTGTCCATATGATAAGGAACACGTTCATATATTTTTTTGTTCAATCATTTTTTGCCAAGTCACGAATAATTTAAAATTTATCGTAATATTATATACAGTTGTGTGTAGCGTGTTTATCGTGTATTGTTGTGTGTCAGTTATTGAAATTTTAAATTATTATTTTAATGATTAATTTTTAATGAAAATTATCGATTTTTGTGGTGTTGACACGTGACGTCTTTGCCTTTGTTATTAGATATAGATAGATGATAGGGGTGTTCAAAATCAAACCGTAACCCATAACCCAACCGCAAAATTAGTTTATTGGCTAATTGGTAATGGGTTATCGGATTAACGGTTGGAGAACGGATTAAAATTTTATAGTTAATGGCTTATTGGTGCGGGGGGCGGATTACTCAATTTTCTTATTGGGTAAACCGTTAACCCGTTAGGAATTATCATATTTATATTTTTACCCCTACATATATCAAGTATCTTTTGTAAACCCAAAAACTAAAACTCCATTCATTATTTTATTCACTTCTTAGCGTAGGAAATAACAAGTCACTTCTTGTGACATTTAGCCATAAAATGCAGTCAGTCTCCCTAAAACATAAACGAAATTTGAAATTAATTCTTAAATTAAAACACAAATTATTCTTGATAACATAAATTAAAACAACCCCAATGTGTCCTTCACAAAGATTGATGTAAAACGGAATTCTTTTAAATTAATCATATTAAAGTTTTGATTTTTCTGTCGATGCAATAATCTAACATATTTTTATATATGTTTTAGGTCTAGAAGAAAATTCTCATTTGATTATATGATTTATCCAATTTAAAAAATTATACGAACAAAACTCAACAAGCCTAAAAGATTGATAAATAGATGAATCATAGTATATATAAACAACTTAATCAGTGAAAAAATGGAAGACCTATCAATAATCGCTCGATATTTTATTGTCTCCTAGATGTAGCCGTTACACCGCCCGATAACCGTACGCTAATTACAAATCCGATACCGAACCAATCGTTATCTTATCGATTGACTAGCGGATTAGTACATTTAAAAATTGATAGCCAATAAGCCAAATTATTAAACATAATTACCCAACTGATCCATTCGATAAGCAGCCCTAATAGATGATGATGGCAACATCTCTCACAATGGACCACGGTGACAATAAAGGGACACTTGGTTTGGCTTCAAGTTATGCAGAGTTGTAGAGTAATACATATATAAATTGTTTATGTGACAATTGACAATGTAAGGATTATTTTATGATGAATAATAATAAAAATAATTGCTATGTGATGATCAATAATAAAAGTTATCATTGTTTATTTTAAGGGTGTTTTTGATCTTTAAATAGAATATTTTTCGGATTATTATCACACTTGTTCTTATAAATCAAACTTACTTCTTTAGGCACTTTCAACGATAATAAGTTACTTTTCTAATATGATTTCCTTCACCTAAATCTTATAAAATTAATACTCTAATCATAATTTCACAAGTGAGGGACTATTTAACAAAATTCAAAAAAAATTAAAAAAATAATTTTGCATAGTTCAAAACAAATTTGACTATTTTTTTTTTAATAAAAAAAACACGTTAATAAGTTCATGTCATTAGTTGATAAAGACAAATCTAGATTCCCTTTTCAAACATAAGGATAAATATTAACCCATCTAGATACAGAGAGGAAAATTTATAATCATTTTTCTTAATTCGGTTAGGAAACATGGTTTTTTAGACTTTGTAAAAAAATTTCCGAATTTTATGTCCTTTTTAAAGAGGTTCTTATTTTTACATTAAAAGTTTATTTTTATATATAAGAGATCTGAAAAGGTATAGTTTATTTGAAACTTTTTTTCTCTTTTTAAAAGTGCTTATTTTTAAATAGTAGATATTTGACGAAGCTCTTAAGAGAAAATAAATGCTTTCAGAGAATAGTAGAAACTGTTTTTCAGAAGCTAAAAAAATAGTTTCTTCCTAAAAATATTTATTTGAAAAATAATTTTGAAAAAAATATATTTAAAAATACTTTTAAAAAGCTTGACCAAACACTAATTGCTGCTCAAGAATATTTTTTAAATTTATACAAACACAAACTATTTCTCTCAAAAAATACTTTTTATAAATTGATTTAAAAAATTTCGCTTAACATGCTCCCTCCGTTTCAAAAAGAATGACCTAGTTTGACTTGACATAGAGTTTAAGAAAATAAAGAAGACTTTTGAATCTTGTGGTCCTAAATTAAAGTTATGGCAAATGTACCAAAATGCCCTTTAATCTTGTGGTCTTAAACATGCCATATGGAAAGTTAGAATTAAAGTGTTGCCAAAAAAGGAAAGGATCATTCTTTTTTAAATGAACTAAAAAGAAAAGTAGGTCATTCTTTTTGAAACGGAGGGAGTAATTCTTTTCAAATGGTAAAAGGATAAGAAACCTCATTTCATCATTTGCTGTTATCCCCACTAATTACTAATTACAGAATGTAAGTAATTACAAAATAATGTCCAAACACAACATAGGACCCGTTTAGCAATAAATATTATTCACTTTATTTCAAAATATATATTTACTTTATTATGAAATTCTTGTTTAACTATAAAAATATTAAATACAACTTTTGGGATTTTAAAAAATATATTTAAATTCTACATATTAACTCCAAAATACTATATCCAAGCATAACTCGAACTCTATTTTCAACTTAATACGTTTTTGATTTTCATGAGAAACGCCTACCTAATACTTCCTCCGTTCCATTTTAATTAGTCATCTTATTAAATAAATGTATCATATTAGTTGATCACTTATTAAATTAAGTTAGAATTAATTAATTTTTTTCTATTTTATTCCTATAATTAATTACAATTCTAATATACATTTTTATGGATGGAGGATAAAATAGTAAAAATTATTACTCTATTTATGATTTTTTTAATTATCAAATAAAATAAAATATGCCCAGCTAAAATAAAACGGAGGGAGTAGTACTATTTTCTTCTAGTTCATTTGCTTATTTGTCCAAAGAAAACAATTCGTGTGTGTGAAAAATATCGAAATTGGCGCCGCTTTCCTCTGCTCTCTTTCTCTCTCTACAACCCCCTTTCTCTCTCTCTCTCTCTTCTGAAAATTGTCAACCCAGATTTGAAATCCATATGAGCAAAAAGGGTTCCTTTTTCTCTTTCTGTTAATTAATTGATTTCCAATTTTGCCATGTCTATTCGTAGAAGAACCTTACTTAAAGTTATCGTCCTTGGCGATAGTGGGTACGATCCCTTTTCCTCTCTCTCTCTCTCTCTTTTTTTTTTTTTTTTTTTAACAATTTGAGAAATTTCGGAGTATATAATGCTAATTTAATTAATTTCTCTTATTTTTCAGGGTTGGTAAAACGTCATTAATGAATCAGTATCCTTTCCTACGACATTGATCTAATTGTTGGAAGTCAAGCTTAGTTTTTTAAAACGAATTGGGTTTTACGAGTATCTAAGTTTTGTATTTCCAGTTTTTTTAGAATTTAGCTAATTTTTAGTTAGTTGATTGTCTTTTTTAATGGCATTGCAAAAAAATATATATATTTGTGTTCTTGTTTTTTTTTTTTTTTTTTTGCTATTTTATTTACTGTGTATTTGTTTGGATCACTATTTATGGGAACATTTTGTATTTTTAAGAGTTATGGTCAAACACACTTAATGTATCCAGGTTTTTGGAGTTGGTGTGCGGGTTTCCTACGTGAACTATCATAAATTATTTATCAAAGTACACGTCAACTATCTATTGTTCCATTTTCGTACCAGAAATATCACCATTGTTCAGGTAGGAGAAGGGAACAATGGATAGTTGAGGTGTGTTTTGATAAATAGTTGGTGATAGTGCAGGTATGCAAGTCGAAAAATCAGGATACTTTAGATGTATTTTTGATCCTTCACTTTTTCTTAAAGTAGTTGTGCATGTGGGTCTTTGACCGTTAGCAAAGATATGTACACAAGAAGTTCAGTCAGCAATATAAAGCTACAATTGGAGCGGATTTCGTGACGAAGGAGCTTCAAATTGATGACAGGCTTGTTACACTCCAAGTGGGTTTCTTGGCTATTGATATTGTGAATTTTTTATTTGTAGTTTATGTGTTTAAATGCATAAGAGTAGATTAACAGTTTCGGGGATTATGCATTTGGTTAATGTGTGTGTGTTCTGGTTTGGTAGATATGGGATACGGCTGGCCAAGAGAGATTCCAGAGTCTTGGAGTTGCATTTTATAGAGGAGCAGATTGCTGTGTTTTGGTCTATGACGTCAATGTAATGCGGTCCTTTGATAACCTTGACAATTGGCATGAAGAATTTCTCAAACAGGTTGGCTGATTATTATCCGTGGATTCATTTGGTTCAGCTGGTATTTTCTTGTTTAGTGGCCTAGGGTATCCTGATTGCTTCATATATTGCTTAGAGTCATGTTATCAACAAGTAGGCAAACACATTTGAGACTCTTAGGATGCACATGCCTTGTTCAAATTCTGATGGGGGTTATTTTCCGTATTTTGATCAGGGGCTAGAACTAATTTTAGGTGCATTGTTTGTTCTGCTAGTATTGTGAAACTCACAAGCAACTTATAATTAAAAGGCGAACAAATAAAAGTATATGCACATTTGGGAATTAAACTGGGAATTGCAGAATGTCCTAAAAGATTGCATTTCTTAGATTAAATTGGTTATCTGTTAGTAGAAATGCCCTTCATCTTCTAAACTACACGTCCTCTTTTGCTTAAACATGGAGCAGCTTTGTGAACCAATTGAAGAGAGAAAGGTAGAGCATAAGAGCAATAAATGGATATTGTCGTTACAGGTGCATCAATCAAAGTTTTGTTAGGTTGCATAAGTTAGTTGACTACCCATAGTCTTCCGTATAAGTGGGGAACATGTAAATGTGAAATGCTTTTCTACATGAAGAATGTGCAATTCTGAGAGATGATTGGACAAATTTACAGAAGAGGGATTTATAGGCAAAATATAATCATGTGTTTAATGCTTAAACCTTGCTATTAGGAAACGAGGCCAGTCAGAATTGAAAAAGCAATAAAAGAACTAGCTGCTTGTCCTTCATAAGGAACCTGTAAAAATGGGAAATTAACATTTGACAACTCTTTTATTTAGAATTTTAGATTACAACAACAACTACACCTCGTTCCCTAGATTACAACAACAACTACGCCTCGTTCCCAAACAAGTTGGATTCGGCTATATGAATAAGCTCATTTCATACCGGCATCATACTAAAAAAAATAAAAGTGAAAATTAAGTTAAATATATATTATAATTTAACAATAATTGTATTACTTAGTAATTATGATAATGATAATAATATTAGAAGTACCCTCTTTATTTAGATTATTCAGAAATAAAGCCTTACTCTAGTTGTCGTGGATATGTGGAAATGGGAATACACGAATATGCAAACATATAGTTATAAAAAGCCAAACAGTACAGAGCAGAGTCTTGTTTAAAGATCTCCCTGCAGATGAAACAATGTGCCATTTCTCTGATATGGTATAGGTAGCAAAGAATGTGTGTCTTGGCGGCAACAGCAAGACTAAGCCTCAATCCTAAGGAAGTTGGGGTTGGTCATATGAATTCTTTTGGTCCATGTTGCTATATTTAAGCTAATCTCTGTCCTATGTTATGTAAAATAAAAATAAAGAGCAGTAGAAATTCTCTTTTGTTTCTGCTAGTGTATAAATTGCTGACAAAATTAAAAAACTATTTCTTATATAAGATTCTTACTGGTTTTTAGAAAACTAGAAGACTCCTAGAAAATATTGGACCTAAAATAAACATACTGGCATGATTAATGTTTAATTCTAACTCATTGGCATGACATATATAGATCTATTTATTCTATTGTGCCCTATTTTTGCTAGGTCTGCATTGATTTCAAGAGTAATTAATTTAAGCAGAACATAAGTTATTTTATAGAAGTAGCCGATTCCTGCAAGTTTTTTTCCTGTTAAAGATCCTTATAGTTCAAAGATTTGGGATTATGTCGTGCATCTATAGAGTTTCCCGTGTAAGTCTATACATTCAAATCCATATTAGGAAAAGTCTATACATTCAAATCTTAATTGGACTACTTCTGCTGTAACTTTGGAATGTATATCAATTCCTAATGCAAATATTGTCTTGCTGATAGTTGAATTTAGATAGTTGTGTGATCCATGTTAACCAACATAATTTATTGATATGCAGGCTAATCCATCAGACCCTAAAACATTTCCTTTCATATTACTGGGGAACAAGATTGATATAGATGGTGGAAATAGCCGAGTGGTAAGGCAATGGTAGTGGTACAGTTTTCAAATTATGGTCTTTGGATTGTTTGTAGTACTTGCTTTTTGTTCGATCCTCTATGGAAGTTTCCTTTTTTCCAATATTGTTTTCTCTCTGCAATAATTGTGATTGATTTGTCTTTTGCATGCTGAACAGGTTTCTGAGAAGAAAGCAAAGGAGTGGTGTGCTTCAAAAGGGATACCTTACTTTGAGACATCAGCGAAAGAGGATATAAATGTTGATGCTGCATTCTTGTCTATTGCAAAAACTGCTTTGGCCAATGAGCACGAGCAGGATATGTGAGTTTTAGTGAATTTTCATGAATATAAACAAATCACTGTTGTTGTTTGTTGCTTGTATGAGATATGGTGCTTATATAGCTTGGAACTTTGCTGTAATAATAAGATGGGCTAACTCAAGGGATGAGCCCGAAGATGTTAAGTGAATTTATTCTAACATGTGACCCTACGAACAAGAATATTTGCTAGTGGACTACGATGAGACTAACATTAAGGGGGTACTCAGGAGTTAAAAAGTTTTCTGGAAGGGTGTGTTTGGTACAACGGAAGTCACTTTTCAGGATAATGTTTTACTTTTTCATGAGAGAGTCATTTCTGATTTTCAGTTGACAGAAACATATAATGGGGGAAAAATGACCTCCCTAACTATGGGCGAAAGTCATTTACCCTACAGCTTTCTAGACTTTAAACTTTATGTTACTTGCTTCAATTAATACTTAGATATTGTTATTAATCTTAATAATCAAAATCTCATCAAAACAATTTCAGATTTATTAAGATTATTATTAATCTTTAATATATTTTTTTTCAAAAAATACTTTTCACTCATCAACCAAACACTAGAATTTATTTTCCAAGAGAAGATTTTCCTTGGAAAATGACTGTCATACTAAACACACTTGAAATGTTTGTTGATTTTGGACAAGATGTTTATTTGGTTTTGTTTTCTCAAAAAGTTTTCAGAAGAGAAAAAAGCAAATCATATTAAAAATCAAAAGCCAAACAACAGGCTATGGGTTGTTTTAAGTTTAGACTAACCATTGTAACTTTGAAACATCAGCTATTCTTGCACATTTGGTTTTTCTTTAATTCCATATAACATTTCCAGAAAGGTTCTCGAAAAAAAAAAATTCCAAGAAAAACTGTCCTTTGGTCCATCTAAGAAACTCTCTTCTTGTTGCATGCAAAAGATCTCTTAAATCATAGAGCTTCTCCATACTTTCATGTCAAGTTTATGATGACAATCACATGGAAAATTATGCAGGAGAGAGTTATGTTGAAGACTATACAAGTAAACATTAGAATATCTCTCATAAGGTTAGGTTATCTGAAGTTTAAAAATCCATTAGTGGCAGAAAATGTGATAACAAGATTATGAAATATGTGATAAGATGCTGAAAATTATCTAACAAGATGATTGGATACAGGGATATTCTTGCTTAGCAAGGAATTCTTTTTCCTTCTAGTTTAGTTTTGATAAACTCTAGTAGTAAGGTCTGCGTACACTATACCCTCCCCAGACCTCATTTGTTTGATTTTATTGGGTATGTTGTTGTTTAGTTTTGATAAGTAGCAGAGTAAACCCTCTTCTATTTCATTTCTTATGGTGTAATAAGGAAATTCTTTTTCAACTAGATTGTTGATTCCATATTTTGGGAGGCACGGTGTATGCATATATTATATTATTTGTAAACCCAACACTGTTTTGGTGAATTTTAGTATATTTTGTTTGACTTGGCAAAAGGAAAGATAGAGTAGTAGCATAGTATTTTATAGCTCATTTATAATTTACGAGAAGTCTCTTGGGATGTCGCATTACTGTATGCTATATCTAAGTTATCTTGAAACGCCTTAGTCCATTAGATAATCAGTAAAGTATTTTGTAGCTACCCCTTAGCACCTTCTTGGTGCTGGTGATATAGAAACAACTATTTACGTCTAATAAGTACGCCCGTATCAGGTGGTTTGATTTCAGAACCACTTTGTGGTCCGTCTCATTTGTTCTTTTTGTGAAGACATAAAATAAGGAATAATGTGAAATGAATCTTCACCACTGCATAGCAATGATAATGTCCTGCAAGAAAGTCTTTTCCAGTAGACCCTAATTGATGGTTAGAACTTCAAATCATGGAAAAACATTAAATAGGTTTATTGCATAAATATTGCATTGGGAAGCAATAGGTGGGCAGAATAAAACTTATCAGAAAGTTGTGCTTGTTGTCCTTATGCAAGTGAAATGTTTGGCAAAAACTAATTTTGATCTATTGCACATATAGACAAAGAGCACGACCTTGCTATAGCTCTTCTGAAGGTTGGAACATTTGTCATGCTAGGCAGAAGAATAAATTGCTTAGGTGGTGAATGTGAAATAGTTCAAGACACTGCTTCTTTTGTGTCCTTGTCCCTGTGATTCTTTATTTATTTTGATAAGGTAAAGGTAATAATATTAAAACAGTACCAAGAAGGTTCCAGGGGAATGGGTAGTTTGGAGAGAGAGAAATAGAAGAGCTTATGAAGGTGTAGGGTCGAGTTTCTTGCAATTAAGGAGTAGTCTCCGCTCTCTTATTTTCGTTGGTGTTAACAGAAAGTTCCTTCTTGCTTAGAGGATTGGGTGGATTTTGTAGAGCTTCATATTTTGTAGAGTCTTGATCTTTTGGTATAATTTTTTTTTTTTTTGAGACAAGGGTAACTTTGGTATAACCTTTGTATACGACTGATTTGGTCAAAATGAAAATATTTTTACTTGATCAAAAAAAAAAAAAGGTTCCAGGGGAAGTACAAGAGATCAGACTTTGAAATTTCCCTATTGACTCAATGAGCCCAAAAAGTCCAAAAATTGTGACATCTTCTGTACAATGTTGTTTTTACTGAAAAAAAAAGATTTTGTAGACAAATTAAACTTCGCAAAAGGAAATATGTTTATTCTTCCTTCGAAGCATCTACTTTTTTTTAAAGCAACACAGTCTAGTTGTCCAAATGATGCACGTAGGGATAGTCTTCCAAGCCTCTATTATTGTCGACCTTCTGCTCTTGCCAGCATATTAGGATCTTCCTTACATCCTGTGAACTGCTTTACTCCAAACAGGTTTGTGAATGAAGACCAATCTGTCAGGTAAAGCTACAGAGCAAAATATATGACTGCTGCTCTCTAGGGAACTATTGCAAAGAAACACCTGTTACATAGTGAAAGACCCCTTCTTGATTAGGGACAACAGTCCTGCTATTTTCTCCGTGGCTCATTCGGTGCATTTGGCACTAAAATTTGGTTAAATGTGATAGAATAGACACTTTAGTAGAATTGAGTTCCTTTAACTGTCTATTGAATGTAAGATGGGTGTGAAGAAAACATATTTCTAATTATGCATCAAAAGGTGTAGCCTAGTGGTGGCCCAAATTGCAGCGGATATGTCCAAGTCTTGGTGAGCAGAGTTACCCGGTAGCCGTGCTGGTGGGAGGTAGCAGATACCCCGTGGAATCAGTCAAAGTGCGGGCAAGTTGGCCCCGACACCATAGTTATTGAAAAAAGATAGAAGAACTATTTCTAATTATTCAGCGGAAAGAATATGCTGGATTAATTCCTATTTGAGATCTTCACAAAAATGATATAAGATGTAGAAAAACTTAGTTGATATTATGGTGCAAGGAATATTCAAGTATTACTTGTTTAGAAGGAACACTCTAGTGGTTCTTGTATCTGAGGTAAATGTTGTGGATAGCAAGTTGTTGTATATGAGAGCAAGGCATCCCCCAAGATGCTTATAGAAACCAGTCACATGTCAAATGGTGACTTTATGTACAGCTCTTGGTAGATCTTTGAAGGAATAAAAAGTGTTGCTGGTAGAATGTTTGTGTAATATTTAAAAGAGTTGAGTTTTTAAGTTAGATAAGCATAAGACCCATACAGGTACTAGCGAGTTAGAATTAAGGTTTATTTGTTTGTGGAAGAATTTTGAGAATCCAATCCAAAACCTTAAGGCAACGGTAGAATGACCAAATGAATTATGCACCCCTTGGATACACTTATATGGTCAACGAGGAACAAGTGTGTACTCTAACACCGTCTCACATGTGTAACCCGGTTCTATGGTTTGTACATGGACTGAACATTATTTTTTGTTTCTTTCAGTTTGTGTATTCTTAGGGGTAAGGTTTGCATACACCCCACCCTAGGGTATGTTGTTTTTAGGGACAAAGAAGAGGCTCAACAAGAGTAGGTGGTGGAGTAAGGGGAGGCAAATTATTGTGAAGATATGACCTTGGGCCTAAATCAACCCAGAAGCTAGTTGTTGAGGTGAGGATGCCAAAGTCCATATAAGGAGACCACTAGCCCATTTCCCAATCAACATGGAATTACAACCCACTCTAAAACCTTCTTGCATGCCTAGACCTCCAATTGGTGCGTGGACAACTGGCTTGGCTCTAGTACCATGTGAAGAAATGGCCCTCGAGCCTAACTCAACCTCAGAAGCTAGCTCTTGAGGGTAGAATTGTCCAAGTCTATATAAGGAGAGCACTAGCGCAGTTCCAACCAATGTTGGATTATAACTCACTCTAACAGGCTCAACAAGCAGCTTACATTGGGTTGGAGCAATGTTAGTGATATTATGGGCTGAATTTGTGAAAGAGAGAATCATAGAGCGACTGCATAGGCTGGGTTGAGACTTGAGAGAAAGAAGTTCAAAGCGGCTAAACTGGATGAGCAGAAAGAAGCTCAAAGCATTGCAGTAAGTAGAGAAGAGATAATTGTGCAAAGGTGCTGACCAAAAATTGGCTTTGATACCATGGAAAGAATCTGAGCATCCAAACCAAAAGCTTAAGTCGATGAATAAAGTACTTAGGCGATGTCATTAAAGCCACCGTTTTGTCACTTAAAGCAATGAGACAGTGCAAAGCGAGGAGTTATTGTTTCACGAGTAAAACAATGCACTTCAGAGAAGTGTGTGCTTAAATTTATGATGCACAAAGTGATCCACATGAGACGTGACATGCTCTTTGAGTCTCAATTTTGGAAAGTTGGATTATATCCACATTATTGTATATGATATGCTAAAATAAGGCATTTTGATTACATTTTGTTATGCGCTTCACTTCTCACTTTTCAGTTCAATTTCAATGGACCTTGTCATATGGTTGCACTTTTTGCTTTTAAAAACACCGAGTTCAAGGTATTATAAACCTCTTTGGAAACCCTTATACAATCGATGAGACTGAAGGAGAAGTGTATTCTCTAATATTATTGTTACATTAGGCAAGGCTTGGAGAGAGATATGTGTGAAAGTTAGATGAACCTCTAGTTTTAGGAAGTCGTTAATTTACCTGAAAGATGATTTTGTACCCATATTAGAACGAAACAGGGCTAACAGAGCGGATTGAATATAGAATATTCTCATTGGCAACACCAACTAATTTGGGATAAGGGCTTTGTTGATTGATTTTTAGTGCACCACTGGAAAAGGAGGATAGGATGCTTTTGCAAAGGAGGCGATGCTTGCAAGAATAAACTCATAAATGATCTTTGATGTTTTTTAAGCTTTGCTTCTAGTTGAATCCTACACTCCTTGTGTTAATGCCAGCGAAATCTATGGGTTCATAAATCCATTTATCCATTCTTCCTTTACATCTTTATGTGTACTGATCTTACATTATTTCTGTCTTGTTTCCTGATCTTAGACACGTATATGAACCTTATTCTGCTAGATGAAGTGATACACTTCTAAGTCCCATACAGTTTGAAGTTTGTTGGCACTTTTGAGTCTAATTTTATCATGCATTCTGTTAAATTTTGAGAACTTGTTGTCTAGATTGATCTTGGGGTGACAGGCTGACTTGGTAGTTCCGAGATTTGTTTTTGAATGTTGAAATTGATTCAAATTGTTGTGAATCAATGTGTCTAAGGCACACGAGATGATCTTAAGGCAATTTGAAGTGGCAGTCGTGGGTGTTCAACCAAAGTGCAAAAGACGCCCAATACCAAGAGACAGAGAGATTAGAAGTGAACATACCAGGAACCATGATTTGAGTGCTTGCTTAGTGATAATTCTCTGTAATCCACCTAATGCGATCAATATAACCCAATGTTCACACGATGCGAGCGCATCAGCGCATAATGCGCCGATGCGAGGCTGTGACGCATCGAGTAATGGATGCGAGGCCATCTGAATGAATCGGGCACAGAACCCTCTGTTGCGTGATGCAAGCTGATGCGCTCGCATCGTGTTGTTTTTATTTATAGGGCTATTTTTAAATTAAAAAAAAAAGAGTCGGGTAGGTTAATTTTTAAAGTTAGAAAGGACGCGACATTAGTACTACTCCTTCTCTGTTTTGTTGCTGCTCTGTTAAGGTAATTTTTCTTCTTCTTCTTTCTTCTTTCTTCTTCCTCCTCTGTTTTGCTGCTTTGTTTCTGTTCTTTTTTTTTTTTTTCACTTCTGCTCTTCTTCCTACTTCTTACTGTTTTGCTCTGTTTTTTTTTAACTGATGCTCTGTTTTCTTCCTTCTTCTTCCTCAATTTTCCTCAATTTTTTTCCTCTGTTTTCTGCTGCTGTTTCTTTCTCTTTTCTTTTTGTTGCCACTTTTGTTTGATTTGTTTCTTATGTTTTCTTTACAGCGATTTTAAATGTCTGATCCGGCTTGGAAATATGGTAAAAGGCCAAGTGAGACTAATAGGAACAAAGTTACATGTGTTTTTTGTGGCTTGACGTTTAATGCGCTTCACTTCAATGATGCGGTCGCATCGCTTAATGCGTGATGCGGACCCTTGTCGCATTTTTCCGCATCACGCATCCCTGAACACTGATATAACCGTTTCACAAGGGTATGCAGATTTTAAGCCTAGTGTTAAAGAGCTTCACATTTGACCTGATAATAGAGCTATATATCCCAATCAATATGGTGAGCTAGATGATTTCTTCCCATCTGTCTAAGCCTTTAGTGGACACAGTTACCACATACCCGTGTTGGGGGGAGGTACCAGGTACCTTGTGAAATTAGTCAAGATGCGTGCAAGCTGGACCGGGCAGTGCAATTATTTAAAAATAGAAAAGGAAGACCAGACATTTGATGATCACTCGGCTCGAGAGAGTAGGGTCATCAACTAGACGTGTTTTACGGATTTTGTGTCTAACCTTATGTTGGTTTGGGAGATTTAACTTAGTGGTGACTTTGTTTGGTGTCAGTAATTTACGTGCCTAAAAATCGGATACTGATAAATAGAGACGATAATATGATATGTTAGAGTTGATTATGCAGGCATAACTGAGAAACTGTCTATTCAATACAGAATTTAGGATCAGAAAGAAGTGAGAGAGAGTAGCATCAGTTTTCCATCTGTATAGTACATCTTACTGTTTTCGTTTTCTAAAGTTAACTGTTTCAAAAAAAAATTTCGTTTTCTTTAGCCTTTGTGGGATGTTATGTAGCTCAAAACTCAAGTAACTCTGACGTATGATTCATAAGAAGTTAAAGAGCTTTTAGATTTGTTGGCACATCATTTCATCTTTGGATGTTCGACTGTGGTGACTGTTTCTTTTGTCAATGAAAATTTAGACATCTCAAGCGATGTTTGATTATTAGGATAAACTCCAGTTGATCTTGTTAGAGGTACATCTAATCAGAAAGAGACTCAAATTTTTCGTTGAACCAGAACAGTTGTTTCAAAACTGATTAATACCTCTGAAATCGTGACAGCAATACATCAAATGATCTTCCCCTAGTTTTCTGTACTGGTTCATAGAATAGTTGAATAATGATAACCTGATTGACCATCAACTACAAATGATATAGTGACCGTGGAAGTGAAATTGCATTTTGGTTGGCGAGAGAGTGAAACCTACTCTAAGTTTCTGATCCCTCTGCATTCAGATACTATATTTGGCAGCTAGAAGACCTGTATGTACTGAAATCATATTTGTTCTGTTTTACAGATACTTCCAGGGCATTCCGGAGGCAGTTTCAGAGACGGAGCAAAGAGGTGGTTGTGCATGCTAAGGCGGATGTAGCAATTATTCAATCGAGTGCAATCTTTAATCCACGTTGTTGCTTAATATTCCTGCAACAGTATCATAACTCTCAGGCCATAGCCATTCTTTTGTACCCACTATTGTGTTGTTTTTTGGAATGAGAAACATCTTTTGTTGTATTCAGATACTGGAGGTAGAGGAACTGAGGAGGATTCGTCTCTTAGTATTTGCAGTTGGCTTTGAGAAAGATTGTAATTGTGCATCTTTTTTTCTCCTTTGGGTGGTTGGATTTTATTGTATAATTTGAAAGCTGTATTTTTCTACATCTTCTACGTATAATAATGTGTTGTATTGGTAACTACCGTTGTGGTTCATTGCCATAAATTTTTCAGTTAGGCCAAAATTATGTGTGTTTTCGCTTTTCTATATTCTCATGTTCAGTTGGTTGAAAATTTTAGAAAATATTTTCTTTAGCAAAACAAGCTCCGACTTCTTTAATAAAAGTAAGAAAAATTAGTGACATATTCTCCTCTTTCCTCAACTCCACCACTCGCCCCACCCTCACCCCTGCACTCCCCTACCACTACCCCTACTCTGTCCCCCACCACCTCAACTAGGGGCGTACATAGGTTGGTTTGGTTTGGTTTTTTACTAAAAAAAAATCAAACGAATTAGGTCGGTTTATCAAATCTATAAATTAAATCAAACTAACATAAAATTGGTTTTTTTGGTTTAGGCTTTAGTCGATTTTTTCTGTTTTTCGGTTTTTCTTGGTTTTTTTTTTTATAATCTTTAGTTTTTATAATTATATTGTGATTGTAGATAAGATCAAGTATGTTTTCACTCATGTGCTAGTGGAAAACTACAATTATGGAAAATGAGGAATGGAAAGGAGGAGCGGAGCACTCTCCGAAAATTAAAAAGTAAGATGAAAAGTGACTGAAGAGTGAAAAGTTTTAGGTTTTAAGTTTATATTGGGCTTCGGATCATTTTGTTATCAATTAATGGATAAATATTACAACTTAAAGGTCCAAATCTGAATATATATCTAGATCTACTTTTTAAATATTAAAAATTAATAAAATTAATTTAAAAAGTATTTAGAAAATAGATTATAATTAATATTTTTTATGTATAAAAAGTTAATATATATATATATATATTATGTCGGTTTGGTTTGAGTTCGGTTTGACTTTTCTTTGATTAACACCAAATCAAATCAAGAATCGTCGGGTTTTTTTTTCTAACGCCAAACCAATCAAACCAAATCACAAGTCGGTTTTTTTTTCTCGGCTTGATTTGGTTCGTCGGTTCGATTTGACTTGACGGTTTGGTCTGTACACCCCTAACCTCAACCACAAAGCCCATCGCCCTCACCCATCCTCATAGTTTTGTGTTAAATCTATACTAATTAAAAAGGAAAAATTTCAATTATATACAAAAAAAATAAAATATTTATAAAAAAAGTAGCCCACTTTTCATTTACAGAAAAAATAGCCAAAAAGGGTCATGAGCTCAACAAAGCTCAATTTGGCCCAAGATCATTAGGCCATTTATGTTTCTTTTTTTTTCTTTTTTTTTAAGTGTTAATTTTTTTTTAAAAAAAATAATTATTTTTGCTCTTTTTTTTTCAAACATTTTCCGTGCAATTTTTTTTCATGTATCAATATTGTATAAATGGTGTATAAACATGTATATATGATGAACAAATAATTATGTAGTGTATATATAATGTATCGATATTGCATAAATAGTTATATAGTGTATATATAATGTATCGATATTGTATAAATAGTGCATAAACGTGTATCAAAATTATATAAATAGTGTATAAACATGTATCGATATTGTATAAATAATTATGTAATGTATCGGTATTGTATAAATGGTGTATAAAACATGTGTATATGATGTACAAATAGTTATGTAGTGTATATGTAATGTATAAACAAGTATATATGATGTACATATAGTTATGCAGTGTATATGTAATATATCGATATTGTATAACTATGTATAAACGTGTATCGATATTGTATAAATAGTTATGTAACGTATCAACATTGTATAAATGGTGTATAAGCGTGTATTAATATTATACAGATAATATTTAGACGTGTATCGATATTGTATAAATAGGTATGTGAAGTATTGACATTGTATGAATGGTGTATGATGCATCGATATTATATACACAATTATGTAATGTATCGATGCCAATATTTATTTGACTATCATGCGTTTCCACCTTAATAAATAAAAATATAAACAAAAAATAACAAAACAGCATAAATATTCATTTTTTCCACAAAAAAAGTGAAACAATGAGAAAAGAAAAAAAAATTTTAAAAAAAAGAGCAACAAAAAAACTTTAAACAACGAAAAAGTTTTTTTTTTTTAAATAGCACATCAATTTTTTTTTTATTAAAAATAAAATGGCCAAATGCTCAGGTAAATGATGTACCGAAACGTTTTGGTAGCAGTTGGCCGACCGGCCATTTTGAGTAATTACTTTGGCCGGTTGGCCATTTTAAGTAGTGGGTTAGTTTTTGTGTAATTTTTTTTCCCAATAGACATTTTGCATAATTTTCCCAATTAAGTAGGCGTTTGGCCATGAAAATAAAATATTTTGGAGTTGGAGTTGGAGTTAGAGTTGAAATTGGAGTTAGAGTTGGAGTTGTGTTTGACCATGAAAATAAATAGTGTTCTTTTTGATTTTTTGTGAGAGAAGTAAAAGTAAAAAAAGTGAAAACAAGAAAAAGTCGTTTTCACTTTTCCAGAAATTTATTTCACTTTAGTGAAATACATTTCATGGCCAAACGCCACTACATTTCACTTTTTTTACTAAAGTAAATTTATTTCCGAAAATAAAATAAAAATCCATGGCCAAACGGGCCCCGAAAATGGGAAGCTCTTAAGCATAGTTTTCAATTACTAAATTACCCCCCTCAAAAAACCTAAATCCCCAATGACTCCAAACCTCCACTTAATAATCTCAAGTGACTGAGCAGCCTCCAAATACCTCTTCCCTACTACTGCTATTAATTACGGCTCCTCCATACGCTGCATTAGATTACGCCTCTACAAGATCAATATAAAATTACTTAAATGCCCTTCTTAAAAATTTATCTGTTTATTAAAATTAAATTAAAAAAAAAAACAAAAAAAAACTATCGCATAAATAGCCCCCCAAATAACGCTCCCATTCGAACAAATTTTAACGTGGATTTGAAGGGTAAATCAACGTCCATATCTCTGGTGCTTTGAATTGGTAAATCAACTTCTCTTTTTATTGCTTTTGTTTCCCCTCTTCTATTTGGAAGAATGTTAAAAGAAATTGATCTATATTGTTCCTTTTTGGGTTACTGGTTCTTCAACTCTTTTGCCAAAGATTGAAAACCTGAGAATATTTTTCATCTGATCCTAATTATAGTTACTGGTTCTTCTATTTTTATTGAAAACCTGAGAATATTTTTCATCTAATCCTAATTATAGTTTCTGCTTATTCTATTTCTCAGCGTTTTACATAGACAATGTACTTCTTCCATTTTAATTTGTTGTCTGGTTTTGACTTGACATTAAGTTTAAAAAATTAAAGAAGACTTTTGAATCTTGTGGTATTAAATTAAAGAAATGTAGAATACCAAAACGACCTTTAATCTTGGGTGGGCTTGGAACTATTGGGTTCGAAATCAAGTGAGCGTCATACGGAAGCTTATAGTTGCAAACCATAAAGATGATAAATCAGACGACAAATAAAATTATACTAAAACATAATATTATTGATATGGTTCGGTCAATTGACCTACATATTAAAAACTAAATCAAAAAACATAAAACTTGTTGGGAGAAAATCTCCTCCTAAACAAGACTCTTTAAAAGATTACATTGTGGATGTTATTGTGTTATGGTATGAGAAGAAGGGTCTTCTATTTATAAAGTTTCAAAACCTTTCCTACAATAAAGAGGTTAGCCAAATATGAAAGAATTTTATACTTTCTTTTTAGAAAAGTAAAAGTAATTATGGTATTACTTTTATTTTCCTTCAATAGAAAATTAATACTCAATTTTGGTAAGAAAATCAAGGCAAAAACCCTAACAGGAACATGTCATGTGAAAAGTTGAAATTAAAAAGTTGTCTAAAAGGAAAAGAGATATTTTTTTTTAAATAGACTAAAAAGGAGAGTAAGACAATCTAATTGAAACGGAAAGAGTAGTATTTATTCTCTTGTCAAGCATCGAGCTGAGATTTTAAAAAATACTAATGTGAACATAAAACTGTTAGTTGTAATAATCCTGATGATTTGGAGTTAACTTGATAGGATATTTGTCATGATTTTTTTATGATAACTTGTATGCAAGACTTTTCAGTTCATGCATTAAGATAGATAAAATTTTAAGTTGAAGAGATGCATGTACCACATTTAGGGATCATTTCGCTAGGATTACTTCTATGAGGTTAGAGTTGCTTTATTTTTTCATTTTCTATGGTCTAAAATCTAAATAAGACAAATATGTTAAACACATCTCAGAGGTAAGATGAGAAATATTCTTAGGAAGCTACAGAGTAAACATCTTTGAAGACTCTTATTTCATAAGTGAGATTCTAAATTATTTCTCTTTTCACTTTGCACTTCTTCCAAGAGAGACTCAAAGATGTAATTAATGTTTCGGTTTCAGAAATTACAATGGGTTAATCCACTAACAAGTATGTGTCCATTCCTAGAAATCAACTTTCTCCCCCTGAAAATGAAGGATCTCCTTTTAAATTCTTTCGCAAACAATTTCAAGTATGGCTATATTTTGTAATGACAATAAATAAAGCACAAGGACAATATTCCCAAGATTGGACTATATCCTAACTTGTATTCTCACATGTCCAATTATACGTTGCACTTTCAATAGGAATTTCAGTATCGACAACTAGATTGTTGATTATGACAGAACAACCCAAGCGAATGAAAAGAACATACACCCACAATATCGTCTATAAAGAACTATTAGGTGAGATATGTTCCCTTAGATGACCATTCAACATAAAGTCAACAAAAGTATAAATAATTTTCAATTCTAACAAAAGTAAGAATGTTCATTTGTTAGGTATAGATGATATGGAATTATCATGACAACGATATACACAGCTTATTGACATCTCTCGAGAACCACGTGCAACGCACGTGTCATAGGACTAGTAAATATAAATGTTTTTAGAAAAGTATTTTCAACTTACATACTAGTCATAATAAAATAAGTAAAAAACTACTTGTCATCCTAAAAACTATCAAAAAATATTTTTTATGGAAAACATTTTCCTTTATATCGAATTCACCCTATATGTAAAACCCAAAAAAAATATTGTGTTACTTTCATTGCCCTTAAAATAGAAAAAGCTAAAATTAACAATATTAATTTTACCATTTGTATTTTATTTATTGAATAAAATTCATAAAATTGGGACGATGCACTTGCCATCAAACAAAATATATGTGAAACTAATTAAGATAAATATATTTTCTAATGGTATGACTATGTCAATGAATTTTTGCTTGAAAAATAATAAATGCATTTAAATATCTTTAACAAAATTAGCAAAGGCATGACGAAATCTGAAAAATCATAGAAAATATCAAATACCTAAATATTAAGTAGTTCACCAAAAGTTAATCAACCTTAATGAGTTTGAAGTCTACTAATTCATAGCCTCACAGGGAGCTTTTGTTTTTTAATTTTCAGTTTTCGTTTAATCATTTTGGACATCAACTATATATTTTTTAAATCAACAGAGAAAAATCAATATTCATATATCATTAACCATATACATATGTGAAAGCCTTCCACAAAACTTATACATAGGTGAAAATTATTTACACCCCCAACTTTGCTTTAAAAATTAAACACCCCCTCAACTTTAAACAATAATCAATTTTTTTGGTAATTAAAATCTTTATTAATCACCGATAAATCTTTACAAACCAAGGGAACTAGCAACATGCTTATCCCCTCTCAGACTGCCTACTCTATCAAACAAACAACATAAAAGCTGCCTCCTGAAGCAACTACAAAGAACAAAGAAACTCAAAAAACTTCCTATTAGAACTAAGCCTAGTGCATAAACTAGTCTTCACTTCATGTAATATAGCCTCCTTGAACCTGCTAGTTTGTTGGAACACACGAACATTTCTTTCAATCCACACTTTATATATCAGCACTGCCAAGCCAACTTTAAGAATAAGACCCCTTATCTTCATTCGCCTTGCTTGATAGTTCACCCATGCCCATTCCTCATTCCATTCAGCTATCCTGTGTGGATCACATATCCAAGTAGTGAAGTGCTGCCAGATATCCCTAATGAAAGGGCATTTAAAAAATAGATGGTCACCAATTTCACTTTCTGTATGACAAAACAAACAATTAGCATCATCAATAATACCCAACTGAGTAGCTTATCCTTAGTCCTAAGACTCCCATGTAATGAGAGCCATAGAATGAAGACATGTTTAGGCTCAGCTGTATTACTGCATACCAAATTCTTCCAGCCCACATCCACTATCTCTCCTCTTAAGATCTTGTAAGCAGATGCAATTTTGAACTTACCTTTATGAATGATCTGCTCATTAGTAATAACATTATCCCAAACTTTCTTATATTAAACACCTTCCTGACCATCCATGATGCTTGTTTAGGTCTCTCTATATGCTGCAAATTCCTCTCTCTAATATAATATTCACGAATTCATGCAATCCACAACTTTTGTTTATTCTGACTTAAAGCCCACAGAAGCTTGCAAATTGCTGCTTGATTTTATACCTTTAGACTAGTGATATTCAATCCCCCTGCTCCTTTGGAAAGACACACCTTATCCCATGCAATCAATGCTCTCTTGCTGACACTAGCTTGTTCAGTCCACAAATAAATTCTATACACAGCCTCAATAAGTTTTATAGCCTTCTGTGGAAGCAGAAAAATTTAAGTCCAATAAGCTTGGACCCAAAATTAAACAGATCTTATTAGTTGTACTCTACCAGCATAGGAAAGTCCCTGTGCCAACCAAGATGTAATACGAGCTGTGATCTTATCCACCAAAGGTTTACACTGCAGAGATGTAAGCCCCTTAACAGACAATGAAACTCCTAAATACTTGAAAGGGATTTCTCCTAACTCATATCCAGAAGTTGTAAAATATCAGCCTTGACAGTTTCATTAACTCTCCCAAAATACACTTGACTTTTGTTAAGATTATCCCTTAATCCTGAAGCATCTGAGAACAGATTAAACTTATCTATCAACAACTGTATAGATAGAATATCACTCCTTGCAAAAAATAGTAAATCATCAGCAAAGCATAACTGGGTAATACCCAAATTCTGGCACTTAGGATGATAGTTAAAATCAAGGTGTCTATTTAAATACTCCATTACCATGACTAAAACATAAGGTGATAATGGATCACCTTGTCTTAGCCCTCTTTTGGCTGGCATAGTGCTAGAAAGATCACCATTGACCATAAAGGTATAACTCACAGTAGAGATACAAGTCATGATTCATCCCACCATTAACATTGAAAAACCCAGCTCATTCAGAATTTGTTCAATGAAATACCACTCAACTGAGTCATATGCTTTCTGCAAGTCCACCTTTATCAAGCATCTTGAAGAGATGTGTTTTTTGGTATAGCCCTTTATGAGCTCATGGCTTAGGAGTATATTGTCAGTAATGAGCCTCCCTCGAATAAATGCAAATTGTGTCTGTGCAATAACATCATTTAGAATGTTTATATATGTATGCAATTATGTACATAGATGCATGTGTTAATTTTTTCTTATTCTCTAATGTCAATATAGATAAACGAGTTTTGGTTGTCAATTATGAAATATTTTCTAAATTGTAATTTAATATTCATTAACAATAATCATTTAATTTGTTATAAATATACCTTTATTTTTATATTACCTGCATTGAAATATATTTATAAAGTTATAATTACCTATATTTTCACTTGTATAAATAGATATTAGAGTTTATTATTATTAATAAAATAATTTTTTTTATTTTGATTTATTTCATTATAGAACGTCATTAACGCATATACTTAATTAGTATTTCTCACTTTCTTTTTCATCTAAAAATATTATTTTTTTCATAGAGAATATATTATAGAGATTAAAAAATAAAATTGTGATTATAAAGAAGTTTAAAAGAAAAAGATACAAAGGTTTGATAATATAAGGACAAAATATGCATTTTGAAAAATCAATTAGGATGGGGGGGGGGAGGAGGGGGAGGGAATGGAGAGAATGATTATTGTTCAAAGTTGAGGAAGATGTTTAATTTTTAAATTAAAGTTGGGTATAAACGATTTTCACCCTAGCCCGTTTGGATCGACTTAGTTTAAGTGCTTTTAAGCCAAAAATGACTTTTAAGCACTTTTGAAGTATTTGGCTAAATTTAAAAAATGCTTATAAGCACTTAATTTTAAGCTAAAATGTTAAAAATAAGTCAAAAATCATAAGTTAGAAATCTTAATTATGACTTTTGGTTTAAAATGCTAAAAATAAGTCAAACGCTATAAGTTAGAATTTTTAGCTTATGGCTTCTGGCTTATAAGCCAAAAGCCAAAAACCAGTCCAAACAGGCACGATATCGATTGTGTAAAAATAATGAAAAATCTATATAAATGGAATCTCAAAAGACCAAAAAAGATGCATAAAGGGGCTTAATTAGCTTTTAAAAGTAACGGCGTACCTATTAATTAGTGGCAGACTAAACATTTACTCCCTCCATTTTGTTTTAATTGACCCTCTTGCTAAAAATATTTTTTTTAATTTAGTTGTCCCATTTATAAAATCAAGATAATTTTGTTATGTTCTTTCAATACTACCTCTATCATTAAATGATTACATAAAATGTATAATACTCAAATTTATATTTTTAAAACATAATTAATAAGACTAATTTGATAAAAAAAATCCCTAATAAATATTTTTTTAAGAAAAGCGCAAAATTAACAAGGGTTAACTATTTTAAAATAGAGGGAGTATTAAGCAAAACTGCATCATTTCATCATTCATTTATTCGGCAGATGGAAGAATTCTTCCATTTACTCTTATATTCCTTACAATTGACATTATATCCTTTTAAATAAGTGTGAGTCCCAGGGTCGACCAAAACGATCTGGGCCGTCCACCTCCCTCTTTATCCGATGAATTTTATCCATTTTTTCACCTCTTGGTCCTAATTAATTATTTTAATTCATTTAAATATTAGAAAATTAATAATATTTAATTAAAAAAAGTAAATAAATATAAAATGATAAATTAAGGGATAAACCCACCTGCTTCAACCCGGTGATTTTACTATATCACCCCTAATTAATTATTATAAATCGTTTAAGTATTAGAAAATTGATAATATTTAATTAAAAAAAAGTAAAAAAGACACAAAATGATAAATTATATTACGTTAAAAAGTAATATAATTAATAGCTAACGATCTTTGTCGTCCACCTCCTCCTTTGATCCGACGGATCTTATCCGTTCCTCCACCTCTTAGTACTAATTAATTATTTTAACTTATTTAGGTGTTAGAAAATTAATAATATTTAATTAAAAAAAGTAAATAAATACAACATGATAATTAAGGGACAAACCCACCTGCTTCAACCCAGTGATTTTACTATATCACCCCTAATTAATTATTATAAGTCGTTTAAGTATTAGAAAATTGATAATATTTAATTAAAAAAAAGTAAAATAGACACAAAATGATAAATTACATTAGGTTAAAAAGTAATATAATTAACAGCTTCAAATATTTAAATAACATAAAAAATTTGATCAACTCTCGAAATTATATCGGTGTCGCGTAAATTGGGACAACGGAAATATATATTATTTGAAAGACATAAAATTAGTACTATAAATCATAATAATCAACAACTTAAAATATTTTAAAATCATACAAAAGTTTCATCGACTATTTAAATGTCATCTATGTCGCGTAAAATGAATAAATCAGCAAATTATGTAAGAAGTATTACAAATAACAATAATTAACAACTTAAAATATTTTAAAACCATATAAAACATTAATTGACTTACTAAATTTCATTTGTGTCACATAAATTGAGACAGAGAAAATAATATGGGCCCGTGCCTGTGATCTGACGGTCCACATTCATTCCTTCGCACTGAATTTGCTAACTTTACTAAGGGTACAATCGTAAATAACTAATTGTCTTTTACAATATCCTTTCAATGCTCTCCACCAGTCACGGTTTTTGATTTTCACGTATTCCAAAACGTCAGCAAAGTAATACTCCCTCCATTTAAAAAATAATGACCTGCTTTCTTTTTTAGTTCATTTCAAAAGAATGACCCTTTCCTTTTTGGGCAACACTTTAATTCCAACTTTTCACATGACATGTTTAAAACCACAAGATTAAAGGGCGTTTTCGTAAATTTGACATAACTTTAATTTTAGACCACAAGATTTAAAAGTCTTCTTTATTTTTTTAAACTCCGTGCCAAGTCAAAATAGGTAATTCTTTTTTAAACAGAGGGAGAATAAAAAATGAAATAAACTATTGGAAGATTATACTTGATGAATTTCATGTGCTTTTACTATTGACTTTATATATGCACGTGCTTTTTAATCATATTTTTACTAGATTAGATATTATAAGAGCTAATTTTCTTTTTACCTTTGTCATACCTCATACTGTTTTACCTTCTTCATATACTAATGTGATATAATTAGAAGTTATTTAGGTAATATTGGACCCGTGCAGAGCACGGGTACCGATATCTAGTTTAACATAAAATGGTAATCCAACCATGTTACGTCCTATCTAATCACCTTTTCTCGATACTTGTTCGATCTACCTCTCATACATTTGTATTGAGATATCCATACATCTCCTCATCACATGCTAGAACCATCTCAGTAGTTATATAAATAGAACTTTTCATCGTCACTTAACGATAGATTTAAGATACAATACAATAAAATTCAAGCAACACTCAAAGCAAACATCGTATTTAAAACTAACAACAATACACTACTACTTTCGTTTCAAAATAGTTGACCCTTTTTCTAAAAATATTTATTTCAAATCATTTGTCCCTTTTATGAAATCAAGAGATTTTTAGTATGTTCTTCTAATACTACCCCTATCATTAAATGACTAAACAAAGTGTATATACTCAAATTTCTATTTTCAAAACATAATTAATAAGGTTAATTTGATAAGATAAACCCTCATAAATATTTTCTTAAGGGGAGTATCAAATTAACAATGAACAGCTATTTTGAACAAAGGGAGTATACAATAACTAACAACCACACAAACAAGCTGTAAAGAATTAAAACATTACTCCCTCCGTTTAAAAAAGAATGACCTAGTTTGACTTGACACGGAGTTTAAGAAAATAAAGAAGACTTTTGGATCTTGTGGTCCTAAATTAAAGTTATGGGAAATGTACCAAAATACCCTTTAGTCTTGTGGTCTTAAACATGCCATGTGAAAAGTTGGAATTAAAGTGTTGCCAAAAAAGAAAAGGGTCATTCTTTTTGAAACAGACTAAAAAAAAAAGTAGGTCATTCTTTTTGAAACTGAGGGAGTAGTATTTAATAGCTACCAACCATCCAAACAAGTTGCGTAAAGAATTAGCAAATTATTTGGTCCAACCCAAGTAGCTAGCTAGGTTGTGATCAAAGTAGTTGTCTTCATTAGCACCAGAAGAATAAATACATGAGATTTTGAAGCTAAGATGGCAACAGCACCATTAGCAATTGGGTTAAAGAGTTTGTTTGGTGTGTTGGGATGTTTAGTTATAGCCATATTTATCTACACTCTTGCCATTGATGGCTCCCCTTTTCGTATTGAACTCTTCACTCCGTCAGTATTTTCCTTCTCTCTCTTACTAATTTAATTTTACTTGGGTGTTTGACTTTGAAAGTTTTTTTGTTTTTTTTTTTAACTGTATTTGAAATTTTTAAAGTTGGGGTTAGAGTTATGTTTAACCGTATTTTTTACCATAAATATTTAGAATTTGGTGGGAGAAATAATTTTATTGATCCTTTACAAACTTTTCTTTAGTTGTATGTCCTTTTACGAGAGATTTTTTTTTTTTTTTCTTCATATAAGAGATCTAAAAATGTTATTTTCTTCGATTTAAATTGTAGAAGTGCAACTGATCTCATTTCTTCTATTTGAATGTATGTTTTAAAAAATATGAAATATAACTTAAATGAGGTTATTTTACATAAATAAAAGATTTAGAGTAAATTTGAAAATAAATAAATTTACAAAGTGGAAAAAAGTGAAAATGGAGTTTTGGATGTTTTTTTATGAGTTTTTATGATTAAATACTAATTTTCAAATAAAATAATTTTTTTTTTTGGAAAAAGTGAAAATTCTCGTGACCAAAGGGTCCTAATTGTTGTTTGGATCGTTAATGCCTCAATTTGGCATTTTGGATAAAAGCTTAAACCCTAATTAGAGAAGGATCGTTTTAATTTATTTAGAGCTCATTTGGATTGATTTATTTTAGGTGTTCTTAAATAAAAATAGTTTTTAAGCGTTTTTGTAGGGATTATTTGTCCATGAAAATTGTGAATATTTGAAAAATAATTTATTTTGAAAGTAAAAAGTGGTATTTAAAAATTGGAATTGTGTTTGGCCATGAATGCAAAAATGGAGTTGGTTTTGAATTTTTTTAAGTGCTTGGAGTGAAAAAAATAATAATTTTTTTTGGTGTTTTTTAAATTCCAAAAAATTCGAGAATTCAACTTCAAGTTATTTTGGACTATTCCAAATTTTTATGGCCAAACATAATTTTCGAAGTTGAACTCCAGAAAAAATAAAAACTATTCATGACCAAAAATCCACGTAGCATTTGGGATTTTTTTTTAAAAAAGTGTTTTTAATAAATAATTTGTTTATTGTTTACTTATGCTTATAAGCCCATCCAAATATATTCTTACTATGTTAAATTACGTGGCACTGTTGTTAAAGATGGGATAACTTTTTTATTTAATTATGTCTTAATTGACTCATCTTATATACTTAGTCTTATTTTATTATGTGAAGGTATTACCAGTTACTATTTAGAGGATCAAATAATTTTTTTTACTATAATGTTCTCAAACTATCAAAAATATTTTGAATCATTAGCTATATTGACTTAATATTGCTTTTTGTGTAGTTTTTAAATAGAGTGAAGGTCAAAAATACACTTAAAGTATTCCGATTTTTGAGTTTCATATCTAAACTATCAAGTAGGTGAGTTTCATACCTGAATTATCACCAACTATTTATCAGAACACACGTCAACTATCAATAATTCATTTTTCTACCTGAACAATGATGTTGATATTTTAGATAAAAAAAAATGAACAATTGATAGTTGAGATGTGCTTTGATAAATTATTGATGATATTTCAGATAGTAAACTCGCACACCTACGAGAATATTTCAGGTGTCTTTGACCATTAACCCTTTCAAATATATAATTTTATCTTAAAATATTTAAAGAATCTGTATCATACATACTCAAAAAGAAAGTGTTTTGACTCACTTACTCCAAACCTTTTCACATAAATTGGACTAGACGGAGTAGCATTTTTGTGTAAACCGTTAAGAGAAAAGAAGTAGAGTAGCTTGAAATTGAGATTTTGACTTGAAAAGTAGTTTAGTTCCATCTACTTTCTAGAGAATCTTAAATGAGTGGGGTGAATCTTGCAGGTGGCTGACAGTAACCGTGATAGATTTCTACATCCAGGTGTTTGTAATAGGGGTATGACATATGATCAATTTAATGTTTCGTATGTGAAACCTTTATCCTCAAGTTGATTGCTTTTTATTTGCTAAAGTTTCACTAGCATTAAGGAGCACATGTTTGAATTTGATACATCTACTATGTTAGAAGTTAGAGATATCAATGGTACTATCGAAGTTAAAAGAGCATCACAGTGATGCAGTAGCCTTAGGCTACAACAACAACATATCCAGTATAATCCGACAAGTGGAGTTTGGGGAGGATGGGTTGTATCTATACCTTACCCCTATCTAGAGAGACTGTTTTTGATAGATTCTTAGCTTTTCAAGAATATGGTTTGAAAGAAATGCAAGAGTAAAAAGCTATGATGAAAATATTGAAGAAAGAAAAGTACAAATAATAAAAATATTAGAGAGAACCAAATTGAAAGTACTCTATTTTAGTCCTGCTCACCTGACGTCTTTAGACTCGAGGGTCTGTCTCCAAATCTGTATTTTATCGTGAACTCTGTCACTGAGAACTGAAAACTTACACTTCAATAAGAGTTTCAGACGTTTGTGCCAATACTATAGTAAAACTAGCATCCTACAGTTTGCAGTTTTTAATCCTTAGCCTTAGGCTCTTATGATGCATAATATTAAATAAAATCTCTCTTTCTACCAAAACAAAATCCTTAGCCTTAGGCTAAGAATTTAAGTTTTCTGTTGCACTTCATAGGAGCCCACGGGGTTGTGCAAATACTACTATAGAATGTCATCCTACAGTTTAAGCAAAACATTGATTAGGAAAATTCTAACCTGTAGTTGCACGTCTCATTTCTCTATTTTTTGCTGGGGTGCATCTTTGAGGTCCTTTAGTTTTTAACTGCTTTGTCAACAATTTTTTGATTCCCAGACATTGGCCTGAATGCATCGCGTGTTGTTATATTTTTCTGCTCTTCTCTCCTAAAGCAATGCTCTCATGTTTTGGTGTTTGTTTTATCATATCAGTCGTGGGTTGTCTACAAGGAATCAAACTGGGCAACTGCATTACTTTGGGTGGTCTTGCTGGTATGTTTAGGAAGGTATGACACCCTTATTCCTGTATATAAAACAACTTTACTGGTGATGACTATCTTGCATCAGTTTGTATTATTCTTGTATGGCATCAGAAGGGCATGCTGTCATTGCCCTTCACAGTTTTCAATCAATATCATGCATAAATGTTTGTCAGTTTAATACTTACCTATTCAGGAATGGCGATAACCTTTTCTTTATCCCATTCACAGCCCTGCTACATGTGGTTACATTGTATTGCAATTCCTGAAGCTTTCAACTGAGGAATCTTTACAGGATCCAATTTACTTTGTCCTATTACGACGCCAGGAAAAGTGAGTAGATAGTTGCACAAAGTTCTTTTTCCTTCACAGTTTCTATTTTATGTGCAAGTGTAATAAAGGATTGTTGTTAACAAGAGATAAGCATTGTTTGTGCTTCAGTTTCGTGTCATGCCCATTTCTTCATTCAGAGTAAGCATGCTGTGAACATATCTAGAAAAATGTTGTTCGCAACATTTAAAGAAATGGAACAACGTCTCTTCACTGGTCAAGAGAATGGTGGCAACATAGCATGTACTGCAGTTTGACATATTAAGTTAAAAGCAAATTCTTTTTTACTCTCTCATTGTTCATATAATCATTGTGGTAAAGTCAAAGAAAGTAAAATGTGATACTTCAACTTATCGAACTTTGGCATTTGACTTGGACAAGACTACGGTTAAAGTGCTTCAATCCCCATTTCGGAAAATGAGTCTTCAATTAAAAGGAAAAAAAAAAGAAGATTGGTCAATGAAATGTTGCATCCTCCATTTCCGTAGGAGAATTACCAGTTGAATAGTTTAAAGATGTTCCTGGTTTATATGTTAGATATATCTTCCATTTAGTTAGACGAGTAGTTAAAGGGTAATTATGATTTTAACGCTCTCTAAGGCGTTTAATTATTTTCATATTACATGGTATGTTTGGAGTTCATTGGGAAAAGCAACTAAAATACAAGTATTCTTGTCAATATAAAAAAATACAAGTATTCTTATCAGTAATATACTAAAGAGATACTTTTGGTTGAATTACATTGTTCTTTAGCCACGAGCATTGGTTTTCTCTATATCTATTAGGCAATATGTAGCTTAACAAAAGAAAGCACTATTACGTATATCACTTCTTAAGTATATTGGATTCTTGAATATATCAGTCATCCAACATCTTTTAGTGGGATAACAATGGTGCATGTAACTGCAAGCTGGATCATTAATATCATGCTTTGTTTTCTATTTACCCTTATTGTGGTTGTTTCTTTTTGTACAAGATCCTGCAGCATATTTATCAGGTCATGTAATTATGGACTGTGTTGATACCCTACTTTTCACAGAAAATAATAGTACTAAAACTTTAACTGATACAAATAAGTGATTCTTGGCGTTTGAAGCTTTCCTCATCAATGCCATATTATGAGTGACAGCTATTTGTCTTAGTTTTCTTCGTGAAAATGACTTTAACTTATAATAATCTGATGAGATTTTGTGATGTAGGACTGAAACAGAACAACAGAGGAAGTGTTCTCTTTTAACTGCAAGAATTCTATCTCTTGCTTTGAGCAGTCTGATGCTAGGGATATTGATTTACACCCTTGTAACTGATGGTTTTCTATTTCGCAGAGATGTTTTTACTCCGTAAGTTATTTGTATGTTTATTTATTCCTATTTTAAATAGATACCATCAACCTTGTTTTCCTGGTCAAATGGAGACTGCTACAGATTTAGAGGATATTAAGCATTGACAGAGGACTTCGTCAGTACTTAAAAGTTTTGTTTGTTTTCTTGTTCGAGCTATAGTTAGATCTCCTTTCTACTGCTTTCTAAACTGATGCACATTTGGAGAACAGTCATATCAGCATCTAATTTTACCTAAGTATATATGTCTTTCCCAGAATGAGTTCCTAAATGTGAGAACATCTGTATTACAGTGATTTGGAGGTTGGGATAAGATCGCTAAAACTGACTTGCTTCTTAAAATGTATAAGTTTTATGGCTAATAATATTGCGTTACTCATTTTTCATGACCACGGACTATTAGTGATTACTTACCTCATGCTAATCATTTAATCCTTAATTGTGTCTTACCTTATGAACTTAAAATATCAAAACATTTGACTAGGGTGATCTATTGTGAGCTTTATAGCTTTTTCCCGCGAAACATGATACTACCTTCTGTGTGGCATATGTCAGATAATACGGTATCTATGGAATTTCAAACTCTATGGAAAGTACGTGCTTCTTTGTAACACTAAATTTCAATCAGAATTTTTATATTGATCATTCTCTTCTTGCTTTGTAAAATCTAACCAAAGAAATACTTTTGAAAAGAACTCTTTTTTCCACTACATGGATTCACTATGTACAGGGCATTCTTAGGGCCTAGATTCAGGAAAACAGTATCAGCCTATCCTATCTTGCATTCCTAGAAAATTGATTTCTTCTTTGTCCAAAGAGCTGCGATCTGTAGTTTGCAAATTTGTTTAAAAGTTCTCTGGTAAGCAAACTTCATGAGTTTGTGATGAAGTGATACATGTGCATCCCCATAGATCAGCCAAGTATTAACTTGCGGTTGGTATAAATCTTTCTTTGACATGCAATTTAAGAAGTCAATATCTGTGCAGGTGGATGACAGCAGTGTCAATTGATTTCATTGTCAATGCTATAGCTGTCTCGGTAAGTTTTATCTACCTTCGCTCTTAATCTCACTGATATTTGAATATTTCTTATATCTGTAGCTTTATAAGGAAGTCCAACATTTGTGAAATACGATACTATGTATGGCCAGGGCATGCATTAACATGCCACACACTTACATAATCCTATGTGTCAAAATCATTAGTTAGGATTTTTCATGTGATTTTTTTCAGGTCTGGGTTGCATATAAGGAATCAAGTTGGCTAAGTGCAGCTATTTTGATAATACTATTAAATTTGTGTGGCAGGTACGTTTTTGATGTTGTATGTATTCTAATATAATGCATCTTATTCATTTCTCTCTCTAAAACTAATGGCACTTTTTGACCACATTCATCTGATATGTTGCAACAGCTTGTTTTTGGACTATAACTATATCTAACTCATGCTTTATGTTGATTTTCTCAGCACCATCACATGTGCCTATATTGCTCTTCAGCTTTTCCGTCTCTCATCTCAAGATCCTATCTACCTTGTTCTTTTCAGCAGCCGCAACAGGCAAGTTTGTGCACCATCTGTTTAAGCGTGTTCTCCTCGTTATGACATAGATTTTGTGTGTTCATTCCTGTGAAAAAGCAAGTTAAGAAGATATTATATCCTGTTGATTCTGCAGTTGCAACAACAATGCTTGTGCTAGTCAAAGTTAAATACCTTATTATAATAGGTTTCTTTTATTGGTACAAGTGACTGAACAATCTCAAGACTGGTAATAGAATGGAATTCTAGAATATGGAGTTTTTCGGTTTCTTCTAACTGATTATATGGGCTACATTTTTGTGCTCTTTCTGCATGAAGGAGACTTGAAGGGAAGCCTTGACGTAACTGGTAAAGTTATTGTCATGTGACCGGGAGGTCACGGGTTCAAGCAGTGGAAACAACCTCTTGCAGAAATGTAGGGCAAGGGTGGATACAATAGACCCTTGTGGTCCGAACCTTCCCTAGATCCGGCACATAACGAGAACTTTAGTGCATCGGGCTGCCTTTTTTCTGCATGAAGGAGAACTTTATTAAACCTGTAGCTAAATTACATAACAATGTGCTTAGTAGGTCAAAATTATAAACTTCCCTTTTTCTTTTGTCGCTCCATTTTACTATATTAGTTCGATCTAATGTTATTTTTTTCATTGCTTCTTAATTATCAATTCTGTAAAGTGTACACATTACAATGCATTTTATTTTGTTTTTGTAATTTCTAATATTATTTTATTTTAGACTAACCTTGTGTTGTAATTGTTGTTATTAGGGAAGAAATAGAGGGTATGAAGGAGCCTCTTACACAGAGAACATGGGAGGGGGTCAACTGATCAAGAAGCTTTATGGTTGATTTGATTTTGATTTGATCATTGGACCCCCCTCCCCCCCACTTTTTTTCTTCTTCCATTTTTCATTATAAATAAGTCAAGAAAACAATGTTCCAATCTACACATGTTTGTGTAAAAGAACCAAAATGTTTCCTGTTATAATAATGTTACTCGTCTTTTCTGGACTTAAATTTTGTTACTCCTATATCTTAAGCAAAAATGTAGTATAACCCATGCATTAAAGTTATGTCATCTTGTATTTCATACACATAGAACATCTTGAATATAGTAAAAAGAGTTAATACTCAAACCCCCTCAAATTATTCATGTTTTGTTAGTTTAATACTTAAACTAAGGGGTATTGTTATTACTTTCTGAACTATAATATTTTCTATCTAAAAAACTACTGCATTGCCAAGTGGCATAGAGGGTGGTTTCACTCACTTTGTAGCGTGTGAAAACTTAAAAAAAACTGGTCCAGAAAACATTTACTCCTATATGGTATTTTACATTCATTTTTGAAAATTAATTCTTTTTGTTTTTGTTTTTTCTTTCTTCTGGTAGACTTAGCTAAAAAGATCTAACTGACAATTCACAAATCTATTTTAAGTGTCTTTTAATATTCAAAAATTTTCAATTAGGTTTATTATTATTGAGTAAATTTTGTTCTAATTTGCAATTACGTTTACTATTATTGACATTTTTTTCTTACTATTATTTTAGAAAGGGAAAAGGTCCAAATATGTCATCGAACTATTAGAATTGACTCATCTATACCATCCGTTAAAAGTTGGGTTCATTTATGCCACTGTTGTAAAAGTTTGACTCATCTATGCTACTGCCGTTACAGAAAAGGTTCATTCATGCCATTATTTTTTAACGGCGATCTTGCAAAATCATTTTTTCCACATGACCTTTTATTAAAAGTCCACATCCCAAATCTTAATAAACCAATATTACTTAAAAATAAAATTAGAAATCGGATCCAATAAAAGAAAACCCGACCCATTAAAATCTCTCTTGGGTGGTTGAATTCAGGGGTACCTCGTCCAGTAGGCCACTTAGGTAATTGCCTAGGGCCCCATATTTTCATGTAAAAATAGTTAAATATACTATATATAAAAATAATTATTTAAATCTTTTATTAGCATAAAAAGAGAAAAAAATAGCTCATATATTTTTGAAAAAAAAAATAATCTAAATTTCCCTAATGCATAATAGTCGCTTTGACATTGACGTTTTATATTTATTTTCTCAATTGAAAAAGTTAAGGAAAATAATTAAAGTAGAAGATAATAATGTGATTGATATACTCAGCTAGGTAAAACGATTTGATTCCTTACCTAATACCTATACTGCTTATAAAATAATGTTGACAGTTCCTGTTACGATTGCTTCAGAAGATTTTTTTTTTTCAAAATTAAAATTGACAAAGTCTTATCTAAGATCAACAATGTATCTCAAGAGAGATTGAATGGATTCACTATATTGTCAATTGCAAAAGAATTATTAGAAAGTATTGATTATAAAAAAATATTAGTAATTTTACATCTTAAAAAGTTAAAAAAATAAATTTTAGGCCCCCGATATAATTGAAACGTCCCTGATTGAATTTTACTGTATAATCTGAAAGCTGTATTTTTCTACATCTTCTACGTATAATAATGTGTTGTATTGGTAACTGCCGCTGTGGTTCATTGCCATAAAATTTTCAGTTAGGCCAAAATTATGTGTGTTTTCGCTTTTCTATTTTTTCGTGTTCCTAGTTAAAAATTTTGAAAAATATTTTTTTAAGAAACAAATTTTTTGAAAATAAGAAAAATAGAAAGACAAGTGGCACTGTCTTCTTCCATTCTCACAATTTCCCACTCTTGACCCAACTTCCGCCCCTCGCCCCTCGCCCCACCCCATCCCCAACCGTGCCACAATGCCTATCATTCTACCTCACTCACCTTCATAATTTTGTATTAGATATATACAAATACTTTTTAAAAAATATAATTTTGCACATCAAATATAAAAAAAAAAGTGAGAAGCCACTTATTATATTTTTTATCAAAAACATTTTCCTTCCTACTTAACAAACCCTATATGTAAAACCCATAAAAGAGGTTGCTTTGCCTTCTTCGCTCACAACGCGAATCACAAAATTCAGAAGTAGCACTATAAAAACATGTCAGGGGTAATATGGTATTTTGAGGTGGAGCTCTGGTTTTATTTTGGAAGAAAATGAGATCTCTTATCCTTTTACCATTTGAATAAAAGAAAATGGAGATAGTTTATATATAAAAATAAAGATCTCTTATATGTAAGAATGATTTTTTTTTTCTAAAAAGACATAAAGCTAAATAAAAATTGTTATGCTCTATTGGATTGTTGTTACATATTGTTTAATAATTTATATTGTATTCTATTGTATTTTTTAACCAATACAATGTTTGGATAGGTTATATTGTTTTTCATTATTATATAATGCCACACATCAACAATTTGAAGAATAAATCTACAAGAAAATTAAGGTACGAATAGAATTAGAGCTACTATAAAAAAGTAGGATAGATAGAGAGATTGTTTCCAATAGATTCTCAGCTCAAGACAAAAATTGTCTAGAAAAAGACGTAATGAAAATACAAAAGATAATAGCTAGTACGAAAATAACAGATAATAGCAGGAAAATACTACAACAAAAATAATACTAAAATCAAAGTACACAAAACAATAGATGGTAATAGAAATCGAAGATCAAGAAACTACAAGAGTAGTCCTACAACTACTAGTAAGGGAAATAAGATAATGCACTCCTACCTACTAGTATAGACACACTCCTACTTACTAATCTTCTACCTTAATTCGGTCCTCCACACCTGTCTATTGAAGGTCATGTCCTCTGTAAGCTGCAATTGCATCATGTCCTGTCTAATTTTCGTGTCCAATACTTCTTCGATCTACCTCTACCTCTCCTGAATCCATCCATAGCCAACCTCTCATACCTCCGCAACTGAGGTATTCGTACGTGCATCTCCTCATCACATGCCTAGACCATCTCAATCGTTACATAAAATGAAATTTTTTATCGTCATCTAATGATAAATTTAACGATATGATACAATAAAATTTATGTAACAGTAAAAAAAAACATTATGTTTAAACTAACAACACACCACAATACGAAAAATTTTATGGTGTAAGAGGCGCACCACGTCATATTTATGTGAGGGTATCCATTGTATGACACATGGAGCTGTGGACCCCATCATTTAGCATTATTCTCTCCCTTCCGTCCTGGTCCCATCTCAGTTGTTTAAATCTTCCCCACTTCATCATTTTATTAATTCCTCAAGTTTGCTTTAATTTAACAATTTTTCTTTTGGACGAGGGGGAAGGTAGTAGAAATCAAGAAAAGAAAAAGATAATAAAATAAATAGACCGTAATTATTCAACAAGTGCAATTTCAAGAAAAATACAATTTTTGATTTTCTTGGGATTGCACTTGCTGAATAATTACGGCCTATTTATTTTATTATCTTTTTCCTTTCTTGATTTCTACTACCTTTCTCCCTCGTCCAAAAAAATATTGTTAAATTAAAGCAAACTTGAGAAATTTAATAAAATGATGAAGTGAGAAAGATTTAGGAAAATGAGATGGGACCAGAATGGAAGGAAGAGAAATGAAAATGATGGTAAGTGGTGAAGTCCACAGCTTCATGTGTCATACAATGGTTAAATATGACGTGGTGCGCCTCTTCCACCATAAAATTTTTCCCACAATACAATACAATGCAAAACAAAAGCTAACAACCATCCAAACAAGCTGTAAAGGATTAAATAATTTAATGTGCTGTATTATGAGGATTATAAAACAAAATTATTTGGTCAAACCCATGTAGCTAGCTTGTGATCAAAGTTATTGTCTTCATTAGGACTAGAATAGAAGAAGAAATACATCTGAGATTTTGAAGTTGTGCAGAAGTCAAAGAGGAAGAGAAAGATGGCAGCATCATTGGCAATAGGATTAAAGAGTCTATTTGGTGTGTTGGGATGTTTAATTACAGCCATATTTATCTACACTCTTGCCATTGATGGCTCTCCTTTCCGTATTGAACTCCTCACTCCGTCAGTATTTTCTTCACTCTCTGTTACTAATTACTTTGGATTTTGAGTGGGTGTTTAACCGTGAAAATAATTTTTTTTTTGTCATGTTTGAAATTTTTAATATTGGGGTTTGAGTTCGAGTTGTGTTTTATCTATATTTTTTTATAATGAATATTTAAAATTTGAATGTATTTTTTTTAAAATTATGAATGTAATTTAAATAGGGCTATTTTACATAAATAAAAAGTTTGGGGTAAATTTGGAAAAACAAAAATTTATAAAAGTGAAAAAGAGTAAAAAAAAAAAAAAAATCAAAAAACATTGGGATGTTAAAAAAAAAAAAAAGTGAAAAATTTTCAAGACCACAAGGTCCTAATTGTTTGGAGCATTAATGCCTCAATTTGGTATTTTGGATAAAAGGGTTTGTATGTTTATCAGTACAAAAAGAAGTGTTGAATTATGGGGACACCTTTCCTAAAAGCTTAAATTATATTTTGAAAAGGATCACATTTGTTATTGATTTATTTTACTGTTTTTAAATTAAAATAGTTTTAAAGCATTTTGGTATTCTATTTGACCATGAAAATTGTGAATTTGAAAAATGTAGTCTATTTGAAAATTGTGTTTTAAAAATGAATAGTGGTATGTAAATATTTGAAAGAAGTCTTATTTTACGTGAAGGTGTTATCGTTCAAAGGATCAAATAATTTTTTTTACTAAAAATTTCTCAAACTTCCTAAAATTATTTTGAATAATTAGCTAAGTTGACTTAATAGTACTTTATGTGTACTTTCCAAATAGACTGAAGGGTAAAACACACGCCTGAAGTATCCAGTTTTTCGGATTTCCTATATGAACTATGACCAATTATTTATTAAAACACACATCGATTATCAATTTTCCATTTTTTCTACATGAACAATGGTGATATTTTAGACTTGAAAAATAGTTTAGTTCCATCTGCTTTCCAGACAATTTGAAATGAGTGGGATGAATCTTGCAGGTGGCTGACAGTAACCGTGATAGATTTCTACATCCACGTGTTTGTAATAGGGGTATGAAATGATTAATTTAATGTTTCACATGTGAATCTTTATTCTGAAGTTGATTGCATTTTATTTGCTACAATTTCACTAGCATTAAGGAGTACATGTTTGAATTTGATAACAGCTATTATGTTAGAAGTTAGAGATATCAATGGTAGTATAGAAGTTAAAAGAGCATCACATTGCAGTAGTCTTATGGTACAACAACATATCCAGTATAATCCCTCAAGTGGGGTTTGGGGAGGATGGGCTGTACGCACACTGTTTTTGATAGATCCTAGACTTTTCAGAATATGGTTTGAAAGAAATGCAAGAGCAAAAAGCTACGATGAAAATATTAAAGAAAGAAAAGTACTGATAGTAAAATTCTTAGAGATAAACCAAAGTAAAAGTACTCGGTTTTAGTCCTGCTCACTTGAAGCCTTTTGACTCAAGGGTGTGTCTCCAAATCTCTAGTCTATCATTAACTCCATAGCTGAGAACTGAAAATTTACACTTCAATAAGAGTCTCAGATGTTAGTCCCAATACTATAGTAAAACTAGCATCCTACAGCTAGCAATTTTTAATCCTCAGCCTTAGGCTAAGATTTGATTTTCTGTTGCACCTCATAGGAGCCCAAGCGCTTGTGCAAATGCTACTGTAGAATGTCATCCTGCAGTTTAAGCAAAACATTGATTAGGAAAATTCTCCTGTAGTTGCACGTCTTATCTCTCTATTTTGTCAATAAGTTTTTGATTCCAAGACATTCTCCAGAACGAATTGCATATTGTTATGTTTCTCTGCTCTTATCTCCGAAAGCAATGCTCTCATGTTTTGATGCTGTGTTATCATTAGTCGTGGGTTGTCTACAAGGAATCAAACTGGGCAACTGCATTACTTTGGGTGGTCTTGCTAGTATGTTTAGGAAGGTATGTGGTATGCCACCCTTATTCCTGTATATAAAACAACTTTACTGGAGATGACTATCTTGCTTTTCAGTTTGTATTATTTTTGTAGGCATCAGAAGGCCATGTTGTCATTGCCCTTCACAGTGTTCAACCAATATAATGCATAAATGTTTGTCAGTTTGATACTATACATTCAGGGATGGTGATAACCTTTTCTTTATCCCATTCACAGCCCGGTTACATGTGGCTACATTGTATTGCAATTCCTGAAGCTTTCAACTGAGGAATCTTTACAGGATCCAATTTACTTTGTCCTATTACGACGCCAGGGAAAGTGAGTAAATATTTGCGCAAAATTCATCTCTTCTTCATAGTTTCTGCTTGCGCCCCCCCTCTCTCTTTAGAAACCAGAAAAAAGAAAGAACAGAGTTTCAATTGAGAAGTGATGTTTAGTTCATATATTTTCATGTATGCATGACCAATTGTTTGAGGATACTCGTGAAAATGAAATATCATGCACAAGTTTGGTGTTTAGTTGGAGAATATGTGCAAGTGTAATAAATAATTGTTGTTAACAAGAGATAACCCTTGTTGTTGCTTCAGTTTCGTATTCGTGACTATTACTTCATTCAGAGTAAGCATGCAGTGAAAATATCTAAGTGATGTGGTTCACAACATTTAAAGAAATGGAAGAAAGTCTCTTCACAAGGTCAAGAGAATGGTGGATTGGTGGCAACGTAGCCTGTTTTGCAGTTATGACATATATTAAACTAAAGCTAATTCTTTTTTACCCTTCATTGTTCATATAATCATAGTGGTAAAGTCTAAGAAAGTAAAATGTGATACTTTGGCTTATCGAACTTTGGCATTTGGCTTGGATTCGACTACAGTTCAAATGCTGCAATCCCCATTTCGCAAAATGAAGTTTTCAGTTATAAGGAGAAAAATCAGATTGGGCAATGAAATGTGGCATCCTCCATTTCCGATGGAGAAATACCTGTTGAATACTTTTAAGATGTTCCTGGTTTATATGTTAGACACATCTTCAATTTAGTTAGAAGAGTTAGTTAAAAGGCAAGTGTGACTTTAATGCTCTCTAAGACGTTTAATTATTCTCATATTACACGGTATGTATGGAGTTCATTGGGAAAAGCAACTAAAATACAAGTATTCTCATCAGCAATATACTAGAGATACTTTTTGGTGAATCACATTGTTCATTAGACACAAGCATTGACTTTCTCTATACCTATTATGAAATATGTAGCTTCACAAAAGAAAGTATTACGTATATCACTTCTTAGGTATATTGGATTCTTGAATATATCAGTCATCCAACATCTTTTAGTGGGATAACAACGGTGCAAGTTCTTCCATATCCAAGTTGGATCATTAATATCATGCTTTGTGTTTTTTATTTACCCTTTTTGTGGTTGTTTCTTTTTGTACAAGATCCTGCAGTATATTTATCAGGTCATGTAATTGTGGACTTAGTAGATACCCTACTTTTCACAGAAAATAATAGTACTAAAACTTTAACTGATACAAATAAGTGATTCTTGGAGTTTGAAGCTTTCTTCATCAATGTTGTATTATGAGTGACAGCTATTTGTGTTAGTTTTATTCGTGAAAATGACTTTAACTTATAATAATCTGATGAGATTTTGTGATTTAGGACTGAAACAGAACAACAGAGGAAGTGTTCTCTTTTGACTGCAAGAATTCTATCTCTTGCTTTGGGCAGTCTGATGCTAGGGATATTGATTTACACCTTTGTAACTTATGGTTCTCCATTATGCAGAGATGTTTTCACTCCGTAAGTTACTTGTTTATTTATTTATTCCTACTTTTAATCAGATATCATCAATCTTGATTATAGTTTTTCCTGGGCAAGTGGAGACTCTGTTACAGATTTAGAGGATATTAAGAATTGACGGAGGACCTTATCAGTACTTAAAAGTTTTGTTTGTTTTCTTGTTTGAGCTTTAGTTGGATCTCCTTTCTACTGCTTTCTAAATTGATGCACTTTTGGAGAAAGTGGCGTAAACCTCTCTTAACTGGAAATCTTTGTTCCACTCTGGAGGAAAACTGTCATATCATCATCTTATTTACTTGAGTATATATGTCTTTCTGAGAATGAGTTCCTAAATTTGGGAATATCTGGAGGAAAACAGTCATATTATCATCATGTCTTTTGGCTACTTAATAATATCGTCTTTCTCATTTTGCATGACCAAGGACTATCGATGATTTCTTACCTCAAGCTAATCATTTAATCCTTAATTGTTTCGTACCTTTTGAACTTAAATATTAAAACATTTGACTAGACTGATCTATTGTAAGCTTTATAACTTTTTCCCGCTTTTCCTTAATGATGGCCTTCTTAATCCTCCTTGTCTTTTAGACAAAAAGAAAAGAAAAGAGTGGAAGCGGGTTAATCCCCGAAAATGCCCGGTACTTTAGCGCTGGGGACAAGTGAGATTATTATCAGATTTATCCTCCATCATTATCACAAATTGAATATCCTGTTAATGTGCCAGCCCTAGCCTGTCTTGCTCTTCCAATTCCATTTTGAGAGTCATGATAGCTCTTTTGGACTTATACATGCAGCAACCTTTTATCTTTCGGCATAGACCCTTCTTCCTCCTTGTGATGCAAAGGTAATGTCAGGAGGGACGAGAGAAGGGGGGCACGTATGGGTGGTATGAAAGCCATAAGCGGAGGCATGGGTCTTTCTCACAAAGATGCGAAGCCTAGAGATGAGTCTATTCCAAATTGGCTGAAAAATCTGGGGTAGGAGGCTTGATGACAAGTGATAAGGTGAGGAAAAGCGAAGTCAAGCCTGACCTAAGAAAAGACTGGTTAAACAAGATACTACCTTCTATGTGGCATATGTCAGACAATACGATATCTATGGAATTTCAGACTCTATTATAGAAAATACGTGTTTCGTTAATACTAAATTTCCATCAGTATTTTTGTATTAATTATCCTCTTCTTGCTTTCTAAAAGCTAACCGATGAAATACTTCTGAAATGAGCTCTTTCTTCCACTGCACGGATTCACTATATACAGGGCATTCTTAGGGCATAGATTTAGGAAAACAGTATCAGCATTTCTTATCTCGCATCCCTAGAAAAATTATTTCTTCTTTGTCCAAAGAGCTGCTATCTAAATTGTTTGCAAATTTGTTTGAAAGTTTTCTCTGGAAAGCAAAACTTCATGAGTTTGAGATGAAGTGATACAAGTGCATCCCTATACATCAGCTGAGTATAAACTTGCGGTTGGTATAAATTTTTCTTTGACATGCAATTTAAGAAGTCAATATCTGTGCAGGTGGATGATAACAACACTAATTGATTTCTTTGTCAATGCTATGGCTGTCTCCGTAATTTTTAGCTACCTTTTCTCTTAATCTCACTGATATTTCAATATTTCTTCCGTCTGTAGCTTTATAAGGAAGTCCAAAGTTTGTGAAATACGATACTATGTATGGCTAGGACATGCGTAACATGCCATACTCTTATATAGTCCTGTGTCAAAATCATTAGTTAGGATTTTTCATGTGATTTTTTTCAGGTCTGGGTTGCATATAAGGAATCAAGTTGGCTAAGTGCAGCTATTTTGATAATACTAATAAATTTGTGTGGCAGGTACGTTTTTTGATGTTGTATGCATGCTAATATAATGCATAAATCGTATCAGTTTGCAGTTAGCTCCATCGACATGTCATCTTATTCATTGCTCCCTCTAATACTAATGACACTTTTTGACCACATGCATCTGATATGTTGCAACAACTTGTTTTTGGACTATAACTATATCTAACTCATGCTGTATGTTGATTTTCTCAGCACCATCACATGTGCCTATATTGCTGTTCAGCTTTTCAGTCTCTCATCTCAAGATCCCGTCTACCTTGTTCTTTTCAGCAGTTACAACAGGCAAGTAGTTTGTGCACCATCTGTTTAAGCGTGTTCTCCTCTTTATGGGCTACATTTCTTGCCATTTCAGCATGAAGGAGACGTGAAGGGGAGCCTTGGCGTAACTGAAAAAGTTACTTTCATGTGACTGGGAGGTCATGGTTTCAAGCCGTGGAAACAGCCCCTTGTAGACATGCAGGGTAAGGCTGCGTACAATAGACCCTTGTGGTCCGGCCCTTTTCCAGAACCTGCGCATAGCGTGGAAGCTTTTAGTGCACCGGGCTGCCCTTTTTCTACATGAAGGAGACCTTTATTAAACCTGTAGCTAAATTAAGATAACAATGTGCTTAGTAGGTCAAAATTATAGACTGCCCTTTTTCTTTTGTCCCTGCATTTTACTATTATACTTTTTCGATCTATTATTAATTTTTCATAGCTTCTTAATCAACAATTCTGTACAGTGTACACATTAGAATGCATTTTATTTTATTTTATAATTTCTAATATTATTATATTTTAGACTAACCTTGTGTTGTAATTGTTGTTATTAGGGAAGACAAAGAGGGTATGAAGGAACCTCTTAACCAGAGAACATGGGAGGGGGTCAACTGAACAGAAGCTTTATGGTTGATTTGATCATTGGACTCTTTTTTTTTTTGTTTTTTTTATCATAATAAATAAGTCAACAAAACAAAGTTCCAATCTACATATGTTTATGTAAAAGAACCAAAATGCTTCTTATTTTCTTTTCTGGACTTAAATTTTGTTACTCCAATATCTTAATGTATCCCTTTGCGTAAAGTCATGTCATCTTGTATATTTCATACGCATAGAACATATTGAACATAATAAAAAAGAGTTGATACTTCAACCCCCTTGTGATCGGACCTTTTTCTGAATCCTGCGCATAGCGGGAGCTTAGTGCACCGGCCTGTCCTTTTTACTTCAACCCCCTCAAATTATTCACGTTTTGTTAGTTTAATACTTAAACTAAAGGGCATTGTTGTTACTTCCTGAACTATAACATTTTCTAGCTAGAAGTTCTCTGCATTGCCAAATGGCATGGAGAGTGGTTTCACTGAGAGCCAAAAAATAGGCCCAAAAAGAATATTTATGTGGTATTTTATATTCATTTTTGAAAATTAATTATTTTATTTTTGTTTGTTCTTTAGTCTCGTAGACTCCAGTTAAAAATATTTAACTCACAAATTTATTTGACGTGTGTTAGTGTCCGAAATTTTCAATTAGGTTTATTTTTATTAAGTAATTATTTTTCTAATTTGCAACAATGTTTATTATTATGATTTTTTTAGTATTATTTTAGAAATACGAGTTTTCAACTAAATTTACTGCTATGAAAAGATTACTGAATTTTGATGAAGAAGAAAAAAAGAAATCAATAGATTTATATAAGCCAAGAAGAAAAAAAACAAATAAGAAAAAATTGTTTATGCTTTAAATCATTTTTTTTTGTTTTGTTTTGTTAATTTCTAAGTGTTGCTGTTATTTTAGAGTTATCTTTTTTAATGAGTTCACTGGTATGATAAAATCCAACAATAACCTACTTAGTGATTTCACAAGTGGGATCTGAAGAGGGTAAGATGTACACAGATTTTATTCCTACCTTTTTGAGGTAGAGAGACTGTTTCTGATAGACCATCGCGCTAAAAAAAAGTTATTCAAAGCACGGTTGCAAGAAAATATGACAACATAATATCAAGATATAAAGCAAATGAAACAAAAGATAATAAAACACTTGAAGAATAAGAAACTGGACGATTATTAAATATTACTATTAACAAGGAGGAGAGGAGATGAGGCTAGCCCACTGCCTCTCCATCTAAAGTGCTACAACACTCGGCTACCTGCTATCTTTCTACACTAATTCTTGATCTTCATACCTTTCTATCTCTCCTGAATCTTGCTACAACTAACCTCTTACACGTCCTAACAGGCGCATCCACACACATCCTCTTCACATGTCTGAACCATCTCGGCCGCACTTCCCATATCTGTCTGTCACAGAGGCCACTCGCGTCTGACCTCGTATTACTTTGTTCCTTATCATATCTCTCCTATTATGTCTACATATCCATATAATCATTCTCATCTCTACTATATTATTCATCTTCTGAATGTCGGTGTTTTTAATTGGCCAATGCTCTACTCCATACAACAATGTTGGTTTAACCACTACTCAATAAAAGCTATCCTTAAGCTTTGACAACAATTCTTATCGCACAATACTCTGAATGCAAACCTCCAATTTGCTCATCCTACTCCAATACGATCTATGACATCATCACCAATTTCTCCATCTTTTGAACTATGGATCCAAACTCCAAAGTACTTGAAGTATTGTCATGATAAAGGCATAATAAATAAACAAACACTCAAACTTGCCTCAACTAGCAAGTAATTAAGCATTTTAACTTTGATGGTGCACATCTAGACACCTTAATTTGGTCTCAATTGGCAACTAAACATGCAACTCGTTTCTACTGTGTCTCGTGCATAATTGGTGCTGATGTGGTACATAAATTTTGAAGGTGTGTAGATGATCATTTGTAAGACACAATGGAGATGAGTTGAGGTGTCTAGATTTGCATACTCAAATTTGAAATGTGTAATTGATAGTTGAGACTAAGTTAAATTGTGACATTTAGAGATTTTCTATGAAAGTCGTTACTCCTTCCGTTCCAAAATACTTGTCACAATTTTTCTTTTTGGGAATCAAAATGACATGAACTTTGACCAACATTTAAGATGTATTTTTTCATCATACTCCCCTTGTTTCATTTTGCTTGGCCCTCTTACTAAAATTAGTCGTTTCAATTTACTTGTCCAATTTATGAGATCAAGATAAGTTTATCATATTCTTCTAATAATGCTTATATTAGTAAATGACTACATAAAGTGTATAAAGCTCAAATTTATATTTTCAAAACATAATGAATGAGGCTAGTTTAGTGAAATCAACCCTAATCAATATTTTTCTTTAGGAGAGTGTCAAGTCAATAAGGATCAAGTAAAACAAAACGGAAGGAGTATATGATAAAAATTGCAATTTATAGTACTTTCTATATAAATTTTAAATATCTAAAATTTAATTTAAAAATATCAAACTAATATTCCCTGCATTCGGATTTACTTGTCACTATTTTTCTAATTTGACTTCCATTTTTATTTGTCATTTTTGACAAATCAAAAAAAGACAATTTTTTTTTCATGTTTTACCCTTAACATTAATTACTTATTCTCGAAATCATTTTTCAATATATATTATTCCCTCTGTTCGAATTTACTTGTCACTATTTTCCTAATTTGATTTCCATTTTATTTGTCATTTTTGACAAATCAAGAAAAGACAAAAAAATTTCCATGTTTTATTCTTAACATTAATTACTTATTCTCCAAATCATTTTTCAATACTCCCTCCGTTCGCTTTTACTTGTCACTATTTTCTTAATTGGATTTTCATTTTTACTGGTAACTTTTGACATATCAAGAAAAGACAAAAGAATTTTTTCAATTTTACCCTTAGCATTAATTCCTTATTCTCCAAACTATTTTCAAGGCATATTACTCTAAACATCAATTAATAGGGGTAGCATGGTAAAATAATCATATCAATAATTATTTTCTTAATGGGCGTGTCATGTCAAAAAGTGACAAGTAAAAACGAACAGAGGGAATACCTATTACTAAACATCAATTAATAGTGGTAATATGATAAAGTCACTATACAGGGCTGACTCTTAAGCTTAGCAAAAAAGGCGGTTGCCTTAGGCCCCCAAATTTGGGGGGGTGGGGGTGCGCATTTTCTAGCAACAAGGAGTCGTTTCATAGCTAGTAAAGGGGGTAATTTATTCATGTATTAATTTTTGTAGAAGTAGTATAACGTTTGATAGCTAATTAGGAAGTAAGTTATTCATGTATACAAATAATTTGATGTTTCCTTTGCAATTTGGGATCCACATAACTAATACATGTATATATGTTATGAGAGAATTGATATATCATCTTATGCGGGGTAGAAGGTGGAATAGTCTAATACTTGCATTACAAATATTTACATAATTCTAACCGTCTACCAAATGATCCTTAATTGTATCAGAAAATCGATTATAAAAAAATTATTAACAATTGTGTATCTCAAATGACTCTTACCTTCCAAAGGGAGTACTTTCAAGTCTCGGCGCGCATTCAAAGTTGTTTTAGTTACGATTACAAATACAAGTAATATTTGAAGTCAACAGACAGTGACACACAAACTCAGTTCCACGTGGAGCAATGTCCTTCTCACATTTTTCAACTTACGCTTCCTTTCTTCCTTGTTCAAAACTGGAAGACGAGGAAAACACACTAACACAAAATGGCATCATCATCATCATTAGCAATTGCCTTAAAGACTCTCTTCGCCGTATTGGGATGTTTAGTTACAGCCACCGTTGTCTACACCGTTGCCACTGATGGCCTCCCTTTCCGCAAAGAACTGCTCACCCCGTATTCTCCTTTACTTCTTTCTCTCTCTCTCTCTCTTGCTAATTGTTACTTAAATTTTATTGTATCGTATCATTACATTCATCGTAAGGTAAGATGAAAAGTTTCATTTTGTGCAGCGGCTGATTGGGTGTGATCGCGTTGTTACTTTATTTTTTCTTTCTCATTTTGTCTTTGCTTATTGTTTAATAATACTACTATTTTATCCTATCGACTACTTTTTTTTTTTTATATATAGTAGTTCTACCCTGTACTCTACCTCTCTTCTAGGTTTCTCCTTTATGTAAGAGCGGGAATCTATCCAAACATTGTATTCATTAAAATAATACATAACAACCATCCAAACAGAGTTTTATAGCATTCCCGACCTCTCAGTTTATGTGAAGGTGTTACTATTTGGAGAGTCGAATAATTTTTTTTAATATAATTTTCTCAAACTTTTTTAAAAATATTTTGAATCATTAGCTATTTTGACTTGTGTTGCTTTTTGTGTAGTTGTCAAATATATAAATTTTATTTTGAAAAGTTTGAAGAGTCTGTATTTGAATTCATACTCAAAATAAGTGTTTTGACCCTCGTACTCGGACAAAGGGAGTAACATTTTTTGTGAAAACGGTAAAGAAAAGATTAACTAGCTGGAAATTGAGATTTTGACTTGAAAAATAGTTTAATCTCATCTGCTTTCCAGACATTCTGAAATGAGTGGGATGAATCTTGCAGGTGGATGGCAGCAACCCTAATAGATTTCTACATACACGTGTTTATAATAGGGGTATGACATGATTAGTTTAATGCTTCAAAATGTTTCATGTGTGAACCTTTATTCCGAACTCAATTGCATTTTATTTGCGAAAGTTTCACTAGCATTGGATATTAAGGAGAACAGGTTGAATTTGATACACCTACTACGGTTGAAGTTAGAGATATAAATGGTATAAAAGATAAAAGAGCATTCACAGGAGTGCAAGTTTTCACGTTTTATCAATAGCCTTAAGCTGAGATCTGAAAATTTAAACTTCATTAAGAGTCTCAGACATGTGTGCCAATACTATAGAAGAACTAGCATTAGTTTGCCATTTTTAGTCCTTAGCCTTAGGCTGAGATTTGACGTTGTCTATTGCACTTCACAGAATCCCAAGGGGTTGTGCAAACACTACTGTAAATGTCATCCAACAGTTTAAGCAAACATTGATTAAGAAAATATCTAACCCTGTAGTTTCCTCTTCTTGTCTCTTTATTTTTTGCTGGGGTGCATCTTTGAGGTCCTTTAGTTTTCAACTGCTTGGTCAACAATTTTTTGATTCCAAGACGTTGGCCAGAATGCATCACACATTACTATGTTTCTCTGCTTTTATCTTCAAAATGCAAAATCAATGATCTCATATTTTGGTGTTGTGTTCTCAGTCGTGGGTTGTCTACAAGGAATCCACCTGGATTACTGCAATACTTTGGGCAGTCTTGCTAGTATGTTTAGGAAGGTATGCTACCTTGTTCCTGTATATAAAACAACTTTGATGTACTTTTACTCCAGATGATGACTGTTCTTTAAGCTTTCTCTTAGCATCTCTTATATGACTGAATTCTCACATTGAACATTTTCACTTATTTGAACAGTGTGACCAAGTTTATTCTTCCCTTGGCTGGTACCATAGTATAACCTCGTGAAAAATGCTCTGATGGCTTGTTATCTTTATTCTTTTAGGTGTTATAGGTTATTAGCTGTTGACATACAATCTCTTGGTTTGTTTTTTATATAATTGTAATTATGTATAATATGACCAAATCATGTTATATGGAGATTTTGAGGTGCAACTTTTAGGTCATGGTCACTTTTGGTGATCAAATGTTGGGTTCGAAGGGGTCTTCTCTGTCTAGCTATGTTTTGGTTCCATGAATTTGGTTGATGCTGGAGATTTGACACAAATATTTAAACCTTATCACGCGTCATAGTGTTTGACATTTTATTTGCTTTTATATTCACTGTTTACATGAATAGCTAAATGTTGAGTTACCATTTAACATTTTCCATCTCTTGTATTTCCCCATATGCATTACCATTTAGGGTTGATGTTCCCAAGTTTTTAATCCAAGTATTTGTATCTTTGTGTTTCTTTGCCATGCATTCTTGTTGCATATAGATAACTTCGTTGATGATACACCCAATCCATCTATCGATCAACTATACCTCAATTCAAACTAGCATATTCCTCTCTATTCGGGCCCATTTCATTCCAATACTAGCTAGAATTTGTCTTGTAAGGCAAAGTTTCATAAAATCTCTAAATGTCACTTATGAACTAATATTTGTTTGTCAGTTTGTGACCATATATTCAGTGATGGTGATTACCTTCTCTTTACTCCCTTCACAGCATTACTACATGTGGCTTCATCGTATTGCAATTGCTGAAGCTTTCAACTCAGGAATCTTTACAGGATCCAATTTACTTTGTCCTATTACGAAGCCAGAAAAAGTGAGTAGATATTTGCTCAAATATCTTTTTTCCTTCATGTTAATGTTTCATTTCTCTCTTTGGAGACCAGAAAATGAAAAAGAGAGTTTCAATTGGGAAATGATGTTTAGTTCATATATTTTAATGTTATTAATAGCCTACTCTTCGCAGAAAATAATTGTACTAAAACTTTAATTGATACAAATATCTGTTCCTTAAAAGAAAGTGTTCATGGAGTTTGAAGCTTTCCTCATCAATGTTATATTATGACAGGCGGCTATTTGTGTTAGTTTTCTTTCTGAAATGACCTTAACTTATAGTGATCTGATGAGATATTGTGATTTAGGATTGAAACAGAACAACAGAGGAAGTGTTCTCTTTTAACTGCAAGAATTCTATCTCTTGCTTTGGGCTGTCTGATGCTAGGGACATTGATTTACACCATCGTAACTGATGGTTCTCCATTTCGCAGAGATGTTTTTACTCCGTAAGTTATTTATTTGTTTATTTATTCCTATTTTAAACAGATACCATCAACCTGTTTTTTCCTAATCAATTGGAGGCCTTGCTTCAGATATAGAGGATATTAGCATTAATGGAGGACTTTGGCAGTACATAAAAGTTTTGTTTGTTTTCTTGTTTGAACTATAGTTAGATTTCCTTTCTACTGCTTTCTAAATTGATGCACTTATAGGGGAAGTGGAATAAGGAAAACACACTTTTCATTTATTCAATGCCGTATCGGCATTTTATTTACTTAAGGAATTATATATGTCTTTCCCAGAATGAGTTCCTAAATGAGAGAGTATCTTGATTACAGCGATTCAGAGGTTGAGATAAGATTACTGAAAGTGACTTGTGCTTTCAAAATGTATAAAAGTTTCTTGGCTAATAATATAGCCGTACTCATCTTGCATGACCAAGGACCATTGATGACTTCTTACGTCATGTTAATCATTTAATCCATAATTAATTACTTCTTACGTTGTGAACTTTTAATATTAAAAAAATTTACTAGACTGATCTAAGGTGAGATTTATAACTTTTCCCCGCAAAACATGATACTACCTTCAGAGTGACTTATGTCTGATAATATGGTATCTATCGTATTTCTAAGTGTATTATAGGAAGAGACGCTATAATAGGAAGAGACGAGCGTCTCTAATGCTAAATTTCAATCAGAATTTTGTATTAATTATCCTCTTCTTTGCTTTGTAAAATCTAACCAATAAAATACTTTTGAAATTAGCTCTTTCTTCCACTACATGGATTCACTTTGTACAGGGAGTTCTTAGGGCCTAGATTCAGGAAAACTATCAGCATTTCCTACCTGTATTCTGGTTGATGACGTGCATCCCTAGAAAGTTGTTTTCTTCTTTGTCCAAAGGGCTGCGATCTGTCATTTGCAAACTTGTTTCAAAGTTTCTTCTGGAAGGCAAACTTCATGAGTTTGTGATGAAGTGATACATATATATCCGCATACATCAGTCGATTATAAACTTGTGCTTGGTACAGATCTTACTTTGACTTGCAATTTAAGAAGTCAATATCTGTGCAGGTGGCTGTCAGCAACAATAATTGATTTCTATGTCAATGTTGTGGCTCTCTCAGTAAGTTTTTCAATATTTAGCTACCTTTGCTCTTAATCTCATTGGTATTTGAAGATTTTTCTGTCAATATCTTGATAAGGACGTCCAAAGTTTGTAAAATACGGTACTATGTACAACTACGGCATGCAGCAACATACCGTATACTTGGATGATATAGTAGTAATTAACTACTAAGGTATCTTATCTTGGACTAGGACCAGTCGCCACATTATGTGTCAGAATCATCAGTTAGGATTTTTCACGTGATTGTTGATCTTAGATGAGTTACACTGTTTTTTTTTTTTTCAGGTTTGGGTCGCATATAAGGAATCCAGTTGGCCGAGTGCAGCTCTTTGGATAATACTAATAATTTGTTTTGGCAGGTATGTCTTTTATGTTGGATTTATTCTAACATAATGCATAAATTGTATCAGTTTGAAGTTAGTTTCATCATCCGCCATCTTATTTGTTGCTCTATATGGGTGAGAGAAAAATATGGTCTCATTCATATGTAATGAATGACGAGGAGTTCACGTATATGCATTTGCATGCGTAGAGTTTTCCTGAACATGAATTTATATTCCATCAAGAGTAACCATAGTTCAATCTAGTTTGTATTTTCTTCTTGTCCTCTTGAAATGTGCCTTTCACCTTCAACTGTATGAATGTAAAGGATGGCTTCATTGTTTTCCATTGTGGGAGAAAATTATCTTCTATTTTTTTTTCGTGTTCTTCAGTCCTTTAGCTTCAATGGTTACTTGTGTTGAGGTTCTGAGTATGTTTTAGACCTGACTCCATATGTTATAGCAATAGATCCTTAGGTGTAAAGAAGAAAGAAAATTTGTGTTTATTTTATTTTTTGTGCAGGCAATTTTCTGGTCTCTCTAAAACGCACTTTCGGCTACATTTATCTGATATGTTGCAACAACTTGTTTTTGGACTATAATTATATATGATTCATGCTTTATGTTTATTTTCTCAGCACCATCACATGTGCCTATATTGCTGTTCAGCTTTTCAGTCTCTCATCTCAAGATCCCGTCTACCTTGTTCTTTTCAGCAGCCGCAACAGGCAAGTTTGTGCACCATCTGTTTAAGTGAGTTCTCCTCGTTATGACATAGATTTTGTGTGTTCATCCCTGTGAACAATCAAATGAAGAAGATGTTACTTCCTGTTAATTAGTTCTGCAGTGACAACAAGTCAACAGCAATGCTTGCAGTACACGGTTTTTTTGAACATAAATTCCTCCTTGTGACATTGTTGTTCTAGTCAAAGTTGAACCTTATTTAGAATGTCATTTCATTAGTGCAAGTGATTGAATCCTTTTTCTTTTGTCCTTGGAGTTTTACTATATTAACTTTTCATTGCTTCTTAACAATTCTGTACACGTTAGAATGCAGTTTTAAAAATAACTTCTTTGTATTCAAGAACTCACTTTGTGTTGTAATTGTTGTCGTTAGGGCAGAAAACGGGTATGAAGGAACGTCTCAAACAGAGAGCATTGTCGATTGAGGAAGAAGCTTTATGGTTGATTTGATGATTGGATTCTTTCATCATTTTTATCTTTTTAACAAATACGTTAAACAATAAACTTCTAATGTACATATGTTTGTGTAAAAGAACCAAAATCGTTTCTATTATAATTATATTTTACCGTCTCTTGTGGACTCAAATTTCGTTATTGTATATCTTAAGCAAGATGTATCGCCATGCACAAAAGTTATGTCATCTTGTATTATTTCATACGCATTGAACAGAACAAATAAGAACTTAGAATTTTCTATATAAAGAATCTGTACAACACCTCTATCAACAAAGATAACCTACGTGCCGATTGAGCACCACTCTTAAGAGCCTCGTGTGTTGACTTGTGAGCTTGACTTGAGTTTAATCTTGCAAGTAAATGTTTGATTGATAAGGGCATTCTGTGAATGGAGGAATTGGTAAAAATATGATATGAAGTGATGTGTTGCCATGAATTGGCTGAAAGAGTTTCAATAGGCCAGGAAACCATTTTCGCTAAAGAGTTCTCTATTGCAATGCTTTTTGGTGGGCGATCATACATTTGTAGTGCATTGTGTGTCCCATAACAAGTCTCATTCTCTTACTCTTTCCGGTAGTCGATGAGTATTTCTGTTGGCCTAGACAATCATGGGCATATTATGAATGACACACATGACAAAGGCCAACAACTTAAGAAGAGGTCGACCCGTGACGCAGCGTGCCCCGAGCGGATCGCAAGAATGTCAACAGTGTAGGTGTCGTGCGCTGACATTGATCTGCATAAGGAGAATCTAGCGAAAGGGCAGTGAGGGAAACAACAACCAAGTATAAAGGATTCAGAGGCAACAAGATTAAAGTTTCAGCTAAGTTACAATACCACAGTTCATTTTTTCTAGGGTAACGTCAGGAGGGGGACATGCTCTATGTCCAATGATTTTGTTAAGTACAATATAGGAAGCTCTTGTTTGAGTAAGAGCTTCTAGAATGCCATTCATTTCGCAATAAGAAACGTTTCCACATAAAGGTGTTCGCCACTTAAACTGAGGGCGCATCAAAAAATTCGAGAAGAGTGATCTGCTTGTGAAATCGGTCCATTGACACCTAAAATTACGAACCACCCTCGATAATTTAGAATGATACTAATAAATTAAAGCTAAATAAAATAAATATAAGTAGCATATTGATTTTAAAGCCAATTTCGACTTGGGTTGTCAAGAGTTATGTATTCACCCAAACTCCAAAGCAATTCCACTTTCAGTTGACAGCCAAGAAATCTCCCAGCCAAGTGAGTAAACCAAACCTATTTCTCCCGCCAAGAATAACGGCTATTTTCTTGAAAACAAATAAGTTTCCATATACTTGAAAAAGCGTGTAAACAAAATTACTTGGGGACTAAGTACTACTGCCCTATTCCTCCTCTATATAAGAGTAGTAAAAAAAAAAAAATCACTCTTTTGTGTGATTCTCTCTGTTTCCCACGGAAAATTCATCAAACACCTTGTGTGCATTGTGGAACAGGGAAGGATGATGGAGAATCTGAACAAAGGAATGCGCTTTCGTCCGACTGATGCAGAGGGACTCGATTTTTTGTTGAGATTTATTGCTCGACAGGTGATGAACGATTCTGGTTTTATCACCACCAATGTTGATACTTATGGAAAACAACAACCTTGGGAGATATACACTCAAGGAGTTCCCTGTTGTACTGACGACAAGGACTGCACTAATCAGTATCGTTTCTTCATCACCAAACTCAAGAAGAAGAAATCCACGTCCAGGTATAGTCGTGATGTGGGAAACAACGGGACTTGGAGACAACAAGACAAGGGAAAGCCCGTTCGAAAGGATGGAGTTGGACCGCTTCTTGGTTTCAGGAAGAGCATGTCTTACGTCAATAAGGGGTATGATCGGAAAAAATATGGGAATTGGCTGATGAAGGAGTACGAGCTATCTAGTGCTATTCTTGAGCAATTCGACGATGATCGCAGACATTATGTGCTGTGTGCCCTCAAGAAGAGGACTTCCAAAGCCGAATCGGTATTGAATGATGTTCCTGAGGAAACTGGGAGTAATTATTTGTGCAGGAATTTGGAACGTGAAACCCCTGCTTTCTTACAATTTCAAGAATCTGAACATGAGGCGGCTGTGGAGTCGACGACTAGTACTTCTAATTTGTGCAGGAATTTGGAATGCGAAATCCCGTCTTTCTTGAAATTTCAAGAATCGGCTGCGGAATTGACTAGTACTAGCAGGAATTTGGAACGCGAAACCCCAACTGTCTTGAAACTTAAAGAATCGGCTGCGGAATCAACTTGTACTACTAATTATGATGCAGGGGACTATAATGTGCAGAGCAATTCAGTACTTGGATTGGATGCTCTTCAGTTGCATCAACAGATCAATAAGGACTTGGAAGTAGTAAGTGGGATTTTCCATGATATGCACGAAGACGAGGGCCTGAATTTCGTTACTGAGCCATTGCTAGCGCCTTATACTATTGAAGATACGTCCATGCTTAGTTTTGATCCATGGGATATACTGCTGGACGCAGATGACATATATCAGATATTACATGGAGAACCTGAAGTGCTGCAAATGGATCAAGCTCAACAACACGTGGAACCAGTAAATTTTGCTAGTCTAGGAAGCCTTTCAGATTCATGCTGTAATTATTAGATTCTTCAGCAAGCTGTATAAATCTTTTCTAGGATATGATTGATCATTTATTAATTCCTTCCCTTTCTTTGAGTTGCTTCTTCATTAAATTTATTTTCTTTTATTACATATTATGTTATTAGTTTAACTGGTTAGGCCTTTAGTCGGAAGTGCATAAACCCAGCAATACCAATGTATGAGAGCAAGCAGGGGGTTATTGCGAAAATAACAATGCCTATGCATATCTTTCCTTTGACATGATTCACTGCTACACTCTTTTACTACTGTTCTATTCTATCTCTTTCTTTGGGCTGTATGATGCTATGGACATTGATTTTACAGCATTGTAGCTGATGTTTCTCCATTTCGCAGAGGTGTTTTTACTTTGTAAGTGGTTTGCTTGTTTATTCCTATTTTAAAGAGATGCCATCAACATTGTTTTTCCTGGTCACATGGAGACCCTACTACAGATGAACCTCATGCTTCTCGTAGAAGACAGATCCTCTCTCAGCACCCTCATATCAAACACCGAAGACAGATCCTCTCTCAGCACCCTCAAATCATACACCTTTTTGGCCTTGACCCTTTTTGCTTTTCTCAAGGTATGAATTTGTTGTGTTATTGGTTTTGCTTTGTGGGTTGTCTTAGATCTGGGATAATGTTGGGGGTGGGGGGTGGGGGGGGGGGGGGAGAGGGGGATTGGTGGTTAAAGATTGAATCTTTAAATTCTTGGTTTTGGGATAATGTTGGTGGTGAAGGTGGTGGTGTTTAGACATTAAATCTTTATAGTGTTCTTCGTTTTGGGATCATGTTGGTGGTGGTGGTTGGGGGGAGGGGGTTAAAGATTGAATCGTTATAGTATTCTTGGTTTTGGTATAATGTTGTTGTTGTTGGTGGGGGGTTAAAGATTGAATCTTTATAATATTCTTGGCTTTGAAATAATGTTGGTGGTGGTTTTGGGGGGTGGGTGGGGGGTGGGGGGGATTAAAGATTGAATCTTTATAGTAGTATTCTTGGTTTTGGGATAATGTGTTGTTGTTGGTAGAGGTGGGGGGTTAAAGATTGAATGTTTATAGTATTCTTGGTTTGGGGTTTCCATTTGATGGCCTTTTGTTTCTTGTTGAAACGTATTTGTGTATGCTTCATTGTGCTTCCAAGAATTGTGAGTTTAGCTTTTTCTTTGGATTAGGCATTGTTTTCAAGATCTAGGGGTAAATCTATGTGAATTGGATTCCTTTTAGCTTTTTCTCTGAAGGATTTTGCTTCCTGAATAACATAATTCAATTGTGAAACGCATAGTAGTGTTTGGGTTTGAGCCCCGGTATGGAGTCGTTTTTGTCAAGGAATATTTTATCCCCAATGTGGGACTTCTTGATGTGAATCCGGATTTAGTCGGGACCTAATGCAGGTGCTGGACATGGTGGACTGAATCCTGCTTCAATGGTCTTTTCCATGACAATTTCTCTTAAGGGAAATGTTTCTATGTTACCCCTGCTCCTCTCTCTGCCATTAGTGATTCATTCACTAGCCTAACCAATCACACCTACATGAAGATCAACATTTTAAAATCAAGTTAAATATCAGTTTTAGGTTCTTTTTTATTCTTTAAAAAATTGTAATTATGTTTGTTCAGTCAAATTATAGTCTATTTGAATTAGCCGATTAAAAGGAGTCGATAAGCATTTTTCACATCAAGTTCGAAATTCAATCTTTAGGTTCTGAATCCCTAAAAAAATTGTGATTATGGCTGTTAATTCACTCAAATTGGATCCTGCTTGGATTAGCTGATTAAAAGTAGTCTACACTGGAGAAGCATTGAGTAACCTCTAATTTCTCGAGGTATTTGCTCCAACTTTGTTTCCTTGTCGTTTAACAAATGTAAAGTGAAAGACACAGTTTTAGTGAGAATCTTTAATTCACCATGCTGGTTTGTCAGTTGCCAATGTGACATAGAAAGCCTTTGTATGGAATAGGGTGTTTGACATAGAAGAGTACAACGTGTGAACTATACAAACAATGGTACTTTTTTCTGCTCTTTTCTCCATTGGGGAGATATATACAGACAAATTACAACAGCATACGCGGTGTAATCTCACAAGTGGAGTCTGGAGAGGATAGGGTGTATCCAGACCTTACCCCTACCTTTGTGGGATAGAGAGGTTTCCGGTAGACCCTCGACTCTATATACAGAAAATTTATAAATCCAAAATAGCAAAAATATCATAGCAAATTTTTTATGCAACCTCTCTGTGTAGCTCTTCACTTGTTCATCTGAATAAAATTTGTTCAGTTTCCTTTGTGACTAACATATTTCCTTGTCTTTTCAAATCCATGGATCATAACTTTGTCAGTCTATTACATTCGGACATTTTCCAGCATCATATGAAGAGCGGCGTAAAAACTGGATGCAGGATAGAAAGTGAATTTGGAGAGACGAAATGAATGAGAGTGTCTTTTTCTAATTTTATCTTGTTGTAACATTAATTTGTACATCATAACATTTTGCCTACCATTGATGAGGAGTGTACTTCTATTGCCCTTCACTTCAGAACACCAATATATAATCTCAAAAATCTTCCTCTACCTATCCAACGCGGGACAAATAAACTTTGTTCCTAATTCATTTCCTTCAATTTATGAGAGAACTATTAACCACAGACTACAGTACTGGAGAAGCATTGAGTAACCTCTAATTTCCTACTTTGCAAGTCTGGGGAGATACCTTTTTGATAATTGTATGCTTTCAAACAAAAAAAATTATCATATGTTATGTTACAGTATTAGTTTAACTGGTTATGCCTTTAGTCGGAACATAGTTTGGACTAGCTGATTAAAAGTGAGAACTGCATTGATCAGTTGTAATCACCCTTCTCTAATACATACTCAAAGCCTGAGTCTATTTTCATCTAAAATTTCATAGGGGAACTGATAGTTGGCTTTTTTAATACTATACATATACATATTGAAACACTTTTCACGCCTTCATGTATTTTTTTTTTTGTAGTTACAAAAGCTGATCAACTCATGATTATGAAAACCAAAGGTAGTGGTTTCCTTTGGCATCAAATCCGATGCACTATTTCTGATAGGCCAGGGTCTTGAGTCCCCTAATGTACGTAATCTATGAAAACTGAAGCCGTGTTGTGAAGTTTGCCAGAATTTTATATAATACCAGATCACTGGTCAACAAGTCTGCTCAACCTTGTAATAGAATGCTTTTTTGTGTCCTCACCACCATGTGAATAGCACCAGGCTAGTTCATATATGCTTGAAAATATACAGATTTCTTTAGTCTTATGTCAGTTCCATTTTCTTTCTAAGAAATGATAGGATCCTTGAAAACTAAATTTCCTCTGTTTTTATCTTACTTGATGTTAGATATGGGATATCATGTTTTAATCTATTGTTTCTTATGGTTCATTCTCTTTTCCTGAATCTTGTCAGCCTAGCTGTATGGGTTATCAACTTTAGCCATATGTCCCAAACATAACTATTGCAGCACAATGAATTGCTATTAGCAGCAATGTAGGCTCATCGAGTAGCCTTGGCACTATTGCATTTGTTGTTTTGTATTCACTGTAGACTGATGATATTGCCAACTTGATTTTCAGTCCTTTTGTATGACAAGGGACTTGATTGTTAGTACTCCCTCCGTCCCATTTTATGTGACCTACTTTCCTTTGGTCCGTCCCAAAAAAAATGTCACATTTCCGTATTTGGTAACTTTTTAAAAGCATAATTAGTCTTTTACCCTTATTGGTCCCACTTATAAGGTCCCACTTAATTAAAAATAATAGTAGTACATTTTTAATAAAGGACAATTTAGTAAACATCACCAAGTCTTCCTTTATTTATTAAATTCCGTGTCCGGTCAAAGTATGTCACATAAAATGGGACGGAGAGAGTATTATTTTAAGCAGTAGTACCAAATCATAAAATATGTATTGTTGAATGATATTCATCAATTTTCACTTTTTCCTGGACTTGTTCCATAAGGAGCTGTAGTTCGTCCAATATATATCCTTTCCTTTTTTTTGGTGGGTGGCAGAGTCTGATGTGGCAGAGTTGCAGAGTTTCGTTACCGTTGGTAACGTTTTAAGCCAAAAACGTTATTGTCAGTAACGATTTCTACTTTAACGCCATTTGTTGTTCCTTCTGGTCCGTTAATTTTTTAAAAACCTAATACATTACTGTCAACGACGTTTATACTAGTTTTGTAAAATTTTCAAAAAACATATTACTTTGGTGAATTGATTTGAAAAATGGCTTATTTTCTCATTTGGAAGTCTGGCGGGTGACTATTTGCACTACTTTTGTTGACGGAGACACAAGTTGAACACCAATACTTAAAGATACTCGACGAAAAATTATCGGGGGGCAGTGTCGGTTATGGGTTCATCGTGAATCCAATTATTTTTGTTCGCATCGTGTATTTATTTTAAAAATTTACTAAATATCTATAAATATTGATTGTGAACCAACGTGTTAATGTATAATATTAACTTGATGTCGCTATAGAAAGCTATAAACTTCAAATTTTTAATCCATCTGTATACAGTGGCGGAGCCAGAATTTTCACTAAGGAGTATCAAAGTATAAAGAAATAAATTCACGAAAAAATCAAGAGGTGTCAATACATAATATATATACAAAAATAAAATATTTTTACCTAGCTGTATAGTATAATTTTCTGACGAAGGGATGTCGATCGACACCCCTCAAGCATATGTAGCTCCGCCACTGTCTGTATAAAGCTTCTTGAAGCTCATCGTAACTTGAGTTTATATGGTGTTAGCCCTGTGTTCAAGATTATGTACTGAAAAAGGAAGAAACGTTATTTTAATTAAGTTCCTAGCCAAACAGAAAATTATGTTTTCTTAAGAAATTTAATCCCTCACAATTGCCCAAAGGTTTGGACTTTGGATTAATTCTTTCAAGGATTAAGCGGAACACTATTTTGCAATACTAGCAATAGAAACTGTAGAAACTTCAGCAAACTCAAGAGACGGAGCATTTCACACGACACTTACTTTGGCTTTTAAAAAACGATGCTGAAATGAGGGAAACAAAAAGAGTATTTTCTTTTGTTTCTTATTGTCTGAAAATTAAAATGAGGCGAAGCCTCTAAAAATTTAGAGACGGCTCTAAAGGTGACTAACAGGTGCAATGATAATATGTGCAATTTTCACTCAGTTTTTCGTTGTTTGAAATGAGGCGAAGCCTCTAAAACTTTATTTGTCTGCTTTTTGTTGTCTGAAATAAACATTTGTTGCCAACAGTTGGAGAGGCAAAGTCAAGCCGAGCAACAACAATGACGCGAGAGAAGCATTGAGTAACCTCTAATTTCCTACTTTGCAAGTCAAAGGGAGATACTTTCTTGACAAGTTTATGGCTGTCAAACAAAAAAATATGCTCATTGTCATTGCTTGAATCATTTCCTGCTGCAACTCATTTGGCTGTGTGCATTCAGGCAATTGAAATTTGTGTGTTTTGCAGATGATTGTTTCGAATCCTTCAAAATGCCTAATGCAGAATTTCCTACTCTAGGAAGGCACAAACAATATTCACCTGAGTTTTTCTTGAATCAAATTACTTTTATTTCTTAACCATCGCCTCGTTGGGAATTAAAGTTAAGCAGACACAGGAATATGTTGCACAGAAAGAAAGAACACTACTATGTAAATTTAACAAATTCTAAGAGCACCCAATTGTTACCAAAAATTACAGAAAAAGAAAATGTTGCAAAAAATTCCAAAGCTTTAAAAAACAGAAAACATATGTATAGATTAAAAAAAAAAAAATAGAACTCTACTAAAACATTAAACTATGTGCTAATCTATACTCTATAATATTTCCTTTGCAGGTTTCCTTGTGGCTTCGAAATCTGCCTCATCATCACGTAGTTCTTCCAGTACCAATGCTCTCTCCAGACTAGGGACATCTCTTCAATGGGTATATTCTTGGTTTCGGGCACGAAGTAGTAAACAAACAAAGTCATTATAAATACAAAGACCGCAAAGAAGATGAACAACCCGAAATTCATCCCGCAGAGCATCTTTAAGAAAATTTGTGCCACCCCAAACGAGAAAAACATGTTCATGAAGACGGTGACGCCTTGTGCTGCTGATCGAACTTCGAGTGGAGAAATCTCACTTGGGATTAACCATCCTAATGGACCCCATGAGAATGCAAAGGCAGCCACGAGTATGCAGATGCAGAGAACCACTAATATCGCATACGTTTGGGGAAAAACTGTTGCGACCCCTGTAGTTCCGAATTTCCACCCAATAAAACCTGCCACTAATGCCTGAAATACACACATTAGGACGCCACCCCAGAGGAGAAGTACCCTCCTGCCATACCTGTCTATACAATAGATTGAAATAAAAGTTGCACCCACGTTGACAACCCCAATGATGACAGCTGACATTAGCGAAGCGTTGGTCTTAAACCCTAGCGTTTGGAAAAGCACGGGAGCATAGAACATGACCACGTTAATCCCTGTGAGCTGCTGGAATGTCGGAATCAGAACCGATAAAATCAACTGGGGTCTGTACTTTTGGACTGTCAGAAGGTTTTCCCATGGCTTTTCTACTTTCTTGGATGCTTCACTTGCTTCCACAAGGTCCTTAAATTCAGCCTTCACGTTATCGACTCCTCTGATCTTTTTCAAGAGTTGCTCTGCCTCCTCTGCGTTTCCTCTGTCGATCAACGAACTGGGACTATCAGAGAGAAACGCGGATGAAACCATGATGACTAGTGCTGGCACGGCTGCACCTCCTAAGCTGACCCTCCAGCCCCAACCGCCAGGGATGTTGTTCGTTAGAAAATTGACTATATTAGCTATCAAGATCCCGACGCTGATGGCCAATTGGAACAGGACATTGAAAGTATCCCTGTATTTATAGGGAGCAATCTCGGACAAATAAATAGGGACGGACTGATTAGCAAATCCGACACCAATCCCCAAAAGGATACGACCCAAGATGAGCATGTTAATGTGGACGGCAGCAGCATTGAGGATGGCGCCAAACAAGAAGAAGAGACCTCCAAGGAACATGGTCACTTTTCTGCCGTACATCTTATTAACGGTAGAAGCCTGAATGGAGCCGATGAGGGCAGCCAGGTAGAGAGAAGAGGTGAAAGCAGTGAGCAACTGGCTGTCGAACTTGCAGTACTGGTTGGTGGAGGTGTTGAGGGCCTGTTTGTGGTAAACAGGCACGAAGAAGAAGCGTTTGACAAAAGAATCCATACAAGTAACTCCGCCAGAAATTCCAATGTCATAACCAAATATCAACCCTCCCATGGCTGCCATGATACAAGTAATCGCCACGTACCATGTTAGCTTCCCTGGGTAGTTGCGGCCGATAAAGTTCCCACCACCCATGATCAATCAATATTTACGAATTGTTTAAACAGACGGAGAAGGAAGATTTATTTCATATAAAGTGTTACATTTAAGCCTAAATTGAATAGATTTATAATTACAATTCCAAATTGTGTAGGATTTATTTCGTGTCGTCCGTATATTACAGTATTAATACCCCTATTAATATCGAACTAGGATAACTTATGACTAGTCAAAATTGTATGTCAAACCCTTAGAAAAAAACATTTAATTCCACTATTATCCTTTGATTATTCCCAAATAATTTTCTTAAAATTGTAAAGTAATTAAGAACCTCATTGAAAAAAGGACGTGTAAATAAAGGAAGAAGTTCCAACAATTCTCTAACTATGAAAAAAATCCAAATAATTTATTTAATATGGATGGACTAGAGGGAGTATAAATAAAATATGTTCTAAATGCGAATTAGAGTCATTTTCTTCACGTAATGCCGGTACATTAGGGATGTAAGTACTTAGCAACGGGTGTTTTCTCTAATTTTAGGAATCTTATGTTTTGACAATTTCAATCAGGAAGGATAAGTAATGGATACTTGTTTTAAAAACTTTTTCACATTTTTCTATACATGATTTAATCATGAAAATTACAACAATAAAAATTGTTCACGATATCACAGGAATAGATTCCTAAATACAATAGAGTTAGCAAGCAACATTCTAAACTAAATGAACAATCTTATTGTTTCTACTTCACAATTTTCAAATAATTTGACATATTTATTTTTTTGAGCATTTTGAGAGCACAAGTATTATTAAAAAGAAGAAAAAAAAAACGATCGCTGAAATAAGCATTTTGAGAGCATAAGTATTATTCGAAAGGAAAAATCATCGCTTAAATAAAATGATAGGTGATTATAAGGATTGCATACACATAATGATAGAAGGTTATATTATTTATTTAAATAAACAATAGGGGACCTCGGATATACTTTGGAAATTTACCCCTGCTTAACTTAATCGATTAAGATTAACCATGTTAAAAACTATATTTACATAACCTTCACAACATTCAAAATTGTTGACAAATTAAAATTTTCTAGAAAAAGATGTATCAAATAAGAGGTAAAAGGCGGCGAAAATGGAGGCTAAAACAATAGTTTGTGAATGCATGCATGAAAAATTACAAAATAAAGGTGGGGATAAGAAGTTTTATAAGCTCACCACGGCGAGTGAGAGGTTTGTGCGAGACTTGGACTTGGTGAAGTACATCAAAGACGAAGAAGGCAAAGTATTGGTGAAAGAGACGCATTAGACGAAAATGACATAAAATTTTGAATGTTTGAATTTATATCGCTCACCATTTAATAAATGACATTTATTATTATTCCTTCCTTAGAGGTAACTTTCAAATAGCATATGCCCTTTCAGTCTTTCACTGAGGAATAGTGGAGACTGGAGAGACTCTTTCCCGATAAAAAAAATGTCTTGCCCAAGGGAGAAAGATAAAATCACTGGAAAAAATAATTCTTTCATTTTTTATTTTTTTTTAAAAAAAGATCATAATATCATTTCAAGATGTTTAAAATAATATCTTGTATACTACTTTCATTCAGCTTTTACAGAATTATATTATACGTATATTATTTATAAATTCAAACTATTGCAGTTGTTTAGTAAGTTAATAACAGTGATAAAAAAAAATCTCACCACATATATTATAATTGTATTTAAAATGTTTAGAATATGGATAGTATATAGGTGTATTGAACTAAATATTCTATCAAAACTGTTAATAACTGATGTCAAAAGGTATTATACTTGCATCTAAAACATTTAAGCACTTATCGTTTTATATGTTACATTACATGGTTAGGGGCTTAGGGCCTTGTGAGTGATTATTTTTCTTCTAAACGTGATTTCTCTAAAAGATAATATGTCAAATGTTAGATAAATTATAAATATATATCTTGTCAAAATATTTTTTCTTCAATACGTAATTATCGAATTACCATACCGAAACTTGATTTACCATATCAAAACGTAATTTACCGAGCCAAACTTCAATTTGAAAATTTGAAATTTAATACTAGTTACTTTCAATTATCGATAACCATAACTGGATTTTAAAATACTGAACGAATACTAAGTAGGCATTTGGCCATGAATATTATTATTTATTCACAATATTTCGGAATATAGTTTCACTTTATTTCAGTATACTTGTTTGGCCATAAATATTCTGAAATATGTTTTTACAATATTTAGATTTTTAAAAAACACCTCAAGAGGTATTTTTACTATTTTTGGATTTATTTTTTATATTATTTAATATATTTTTATTTTTTATATTTTTTAACTTCAAAATAACTTCAAAAATTTCAAAATAACTTCAAAAATATTCATTTTCAAAATAGTATGGAAAAACACAACTCCAACTCCATTTTCAACTTTAAAAATATGTAAATATATTTTTTATTTTTTATGGCCAAGGGGGTACAAACGTTCACCCAAGTTTCATTTCTTTTCTAAACTTTTGTCCGGGAAAACACAACGGAGACCCATTTCAGAACAACCGGCTGTTTCTCCGGCCAACCTCCGTTCATGGCGAACTTTGAATTGTTAGTTTCCTTTTTTATGTAAATATGTAAGTAAGCCCTAATCGCTTTCTCCAATAATTTTAGTTGCCGAATTACTAATTATTAACTTTGCTGCAATGCGTTCTCTAATTCTTCTCTTTGATTTTATTTTTTTTTCATAATTATTTGCTTCCCTTATTAGTCAATTTCCCCAAAAAAATTCCTCTTATAGCATTGCCAGCACTTGGAATTTGTCAAAGAAAAGCATTTTTAGTCCTTCGTTTGGTACGTGGGATAAGTATAATAATTCCGAGATGAAATTTGGGATTTTAACTTTACCCATGTTTGGTGTGAAATATTAGTTAATTCCGGGACTATTTATTCCACAATTTGTATTAAAATGGTGGGATTAGTATACGATATGGAAGGTGGGATAAAATAGTCCCATTGAAGGTGGGATATCCTACTTATCTCATCCTGTATGTAGTTTTAAGTTATGTTGCTCGGACTCTCCAAAAATTTTGTCCCACTGGACAACATTTTTGAGAAGTCCGAGCGACATAGGTTTTGAGCTTGCAAACATCGTCCTAAAGGAATCCTTATGAACATCCGGTTTCAAATTCCAATCATATCAAATCAATTAATAGTAAATATTTCAAAAGTTCAACTAAGTTCGTATAACTCAGGTATTTTGTGAGAGCCAAATTTGTTACCCCCTCTGTTTTAATTTGTTTGTCTTACTTTCTTTTTAAGTACCAAATTTGTTGCTCCCTCTTTTTTAATTTGTTTGTCCTACTTTGCTTTTTAGTCTAATTCAAAAAGAATGCGTCTTTCATTTTTTGACAACTTTTTAGTTTCCCTTACCACATGGCATGTTTAAAATCACAGATTAAAAGACATTTTGGTACGTTTTACCTATCTTTACTTTCTTAAACTTTGTGTCAAGTCTAAGACCACAAGATTCAAAAGTATTCTTTACTTTCTTAAACTTTGTGTCAAGTCAAAACTAGAAAATCAAATTGAAACGGAGGGAGTATTAACATTTGTAAAATCCAAGTTATTCGATGTCTCCATCAATACAGCCATTGAGTTAAAAATTACTATGTAAGGGAACTTGATCTTTTTTGGTTGACTAGTAGTATAGTAAACAATCTTTGTCTGCCAAGATCTTACGTTACATCAAGAATAGGTTGCGGTATTTAAAAATATAGTTCTTCATGCCTTAGTATGTAGTTATATTTCTTTTTTTTTTCAAACAAGCTTTTAAGTTTGTAAGGTCAACAGAATCAGCTTGTTAAAATCCTCGCACTAGCTGCAAGCACTGCTACTTTGAGTATGAGCACAATTTCTTTATTTATTTTTGGATTGAATCATGCAATTGCAATGGTTACTGGTTTTTCATATATTTTAGCGGCGAATTTCATTTTGAGACTGTTACACTATTTTCGTTCCTCATTCTTTGGCATTTCTGGGTTTGTTTGTGCAGATTCTAGTATAATGTTCTATTATTTCCAGGATACAATGTCATAATTCTATTACTCGTGGTTTTGGGATGGTGTTATCTTTAATCTTTATGGCATGCTCCTTGAGAAAAGCTAGCACAGTTTGCTCTATCTTCAGAAAAAGATACTCTTCCATTGTTGTTATCACTTCAAATGCCATCAGATTGACCTGCAATAGCACGTGTGTGCCCCACTATTTGGGAACAGAGTCCTCCATTTATAAACCAGGAGGTGTGATGTTTTCTCGACAGTTCTGTTCCAGTAGAGAGCCAGAGACGTTATCTTGGGGAGTGTCATCTGACATTGTTTTGCTGGGAAAGCTTGAAAGTGCATTGAGGAATCACAACTTGGATGAGGCTTGGGAAACCTACAAGGATTTTAAACGTCTTTACGGTTTTCCTGACCCCTTACTTGTAGAGAAGCTTCTTATTGAGTTGTCGTACTCATCCGATTCTAGGTGGCTTAAGAATGCATGCAATATGGTAGGATCTATTTTGAAAGAGAAAAGGGAGTTGCTACGCACAGAGTTAATGACCAAGCTCTGCCTATCGTTGGCTAGAGCTCAAATGCCCGTTCAAGCATCATCAATGCTCAGAGTGATGTTGGACAAAGGAATTCTCCCACCAATTGACATGCTAGGGATGATAATATTTCACATGGTGAAGACTGATACTGGAATGGTTCTGTCATCAAACATTTTGATTGAGATATATGGCAGCGGTCAACGATTAACCTTAAAGAAATCCACTTGCACGGAGTTAAATAAACATGATACACTTCTTTTTAATCTTGTTCTTGATGCTTGTGCAAAATTTGGATCATCCAGTAAAGGCCATCAGATTATTGAGTTAATGGCCCAAGTAGGAGTGGCAGCTGATGCTCATACTATTTCAATTATTTCCTTGATCCATGAGATGAATGGTATGCGGGATGAATTAAAGAAATTTAAGAAGCATGTAGATCAGGTTTCAGCTTCATTGGTTTCCCACTATCAGCAATTCTATGAAAGTCTCCTGAGTTTGCATTTCAAGTTTAATGATGTTGATGCTGCTTCTGATCTTGTACAAGATATTTATGGATTTCAAGTGTTGCATCATGAGCACAGAGATGAGACACAACCACCTAAACTGTGCATTGTTGCTATCGGCTCTGATAATCTGAGGATGGGACTGAAATTACGAATTTTTCCTCATTCATTATCAAGGGAGTCTGTTTTAAACGTGGGACGTAATCAGGTGCTTGTTGTGTATAAGAATGGGAAACTTGTCCTTAGCAACAGAGCATTGGCCAGGCTTATTATACAGTACAAGAAGGGTGGGAGAATTAATGAGCTATCAAAGCTTCTCTGTAGTATCCAGAAGAAGGGCTCAGTTGAATCAGGCAGAATGTGCTCTGATGTGGTTGCTGCTTGCATTTGCATGGGTTGGCTTGAAACTGCTCATGATATTTTGGATGATTTAGATTCTGAAGGAAGTCCGCTGAACACTGGTTCATACATGTCTCTATTGACTGCATATTGCAACAAAAATAAGCTAAGGGAGGCAGAGGCACTACTAAAGCAATTAAGAAAATCAGGTGTGGTCATAAATGCATCTGATCCATTGTTAGCTGCTGCATCTATGTGTGAACTAGAAAATGAAAGCAAGAATAAGCTGAAAGAATTAGGCTCCCTGGCGAAAGGGGAGCTGGCTTACCATATTGTTGAAGAAATGAGAGCAGAAGAAAATGAGGCTTCTTTTATGATGCATGATTTAAATTCTTCTATCTACTTTTTTATGAAGGCTCACATGATTGAAGATGCCGTAAGGGCTTACCGAAAAATGCAGGCAATGAAGATCCATCCTACAGTGTCAACTTTCATGAATCTTCTTAATGGGTATTCTTCTTTAGGGATGTATCGTGAAATTACAATCTTGTGGGGAGATATTAAAAGGAACATGGAAAGTCCTAAGAACTTGAATACCAGGGATTTATACGAGGAGTTGCTGTTGAATTTTCTTCGAGGCGGTTATTTTCATAGGGTGATGGAGGTTATTGGTTTGATGAAAGAAAATGGCATGTATTTGGACAAGTGGATTTATAGACGTGAATTTTTGAAATATCACAGGGGTCTTTACCAAAGGATAAAATTATCTGACGCTACAAATGACGGACAAATTCAGAGGATTGAGCATGTGAGGCACTTTAGGAAGTGGGTTGGCCTGGATTAGTTCTTTTAGGTATCAATGAATAGTCTTCTTGCACAATGGGAAAAAACGTCAAGAAAATATTGAGCCATTCTTTCCCAAATTTGGCACTCTTCTCTCCATTTGTGTCTTCCTGAGAAGGGTAGTACTTCTGGGTTGGGGTGTCGAGTTTAATTGCATGTATTTCACCCAAAAACAATGTTCCAGGAAAGGATATCTTTCTTCAATTGTTCCATTGGGTATTGTATCTAATAGGTCAGTGCTCTTTAGCATGTGTGACAGATTGTTGAATGTGACTTTTGCATCCACTTAGTTTTTGCTTTGTCGAGAATATTGAAGTTAGGAAATTGTAAGTATGGCAAGAATTCATACTTGTAAATATGGGAAGGTATGAAATCCCTCTTATTGAAAGAATAATCGCGAAAGTTATTTCCATATCTTCTTTCCTTTATTTACATGCTTAACTTACTCCCGCTGCCCTGCAGATGAAATTTAAAGGATCAGGAAACTGTATTCTGATTGGCACACCAGATGCGATTTTCCACTCCTTGTCAGTCTTGAGTAGCTTTTTGAGTCGGAATTGATACTCCGACATGCATAGAAATTGAAAATTAACATGGCTCCTGTGTCTACTCCAAGCCTGTAGCTACCTGTCATGGAGCTGGATAAGTTGCAACGGAGATTGGACTGCTAGGTATGTTTAGCCAGAACCACCTGCCTCTATTTGTACATTATCATCGCTATGTTCAGATATTTGTATGGTTGTAGCTGATATTCAGTTCTCCTAGTTCCATATTTGCAAAGAAGGCTTTCCATATAACAGTTTCTGTTTTTGGTTTTGATATCCTTGACCCTTGACCCATCTCTCGGATCATAAATACAAATAAATCATCGAAGAGCACTAAGAAGGGATCTCGATGCACTTGGGAACTTTACTCATTGATAACATTCTAGGTTATAGTAAACTGCACGTAATATTTCTTACTCATCGATGTCTCCTCTTTTTTTGACAATTATTTAGGAGATCTTTGATCTCACTAGTTGGATGGACCTATATGCTTTTTGATGGAACTGTCTACCCGTGGTGTATGGCGATTATTAAAAGCCTTTGGCTAATGTTTTTTGTACTTGTATTTTTGTTCTCTTACCTCTTCTAACTTTTCCCCAACACTTCCAATTTGTAGACAGAACACTGAGAAGATAGAAAAGTTCTTGCCATGTGACCAGGAGGTCACGGGTTCAAGCCTTGGAAACAGCCTCTGGCAGAAATGCAAGTTAAGGCTGAGTACAATACACCCTTGTGGTGGGGCCCTTCTCCGGACACTGCGCATAACGGTAGCTTTAGTGCACCGGGCTGCCCATTTTTTTAACACTGAGAAGATAGAGCCTCCCACATTCGTCCCTTGCTGCGACCAAGTCAGTGTGAGTTTCTCTGAACATGATTTGTCAATTCTGATTCGTCCCGGGGGAAGTATCTGGAGAAAATTTGGTAAAAAGTATTCTGAACCAATTTTTCACCTTGTTGGAAAATATGTGCATAGTTTGATGACTATTGTCCAAAAAATTTTAAAAGTTACTTTAGCGAGATATCTCTTTTAGTTTAGTGACCATTTGAGGAATCGAATCAACGTGTTAGTAATACTAGTCATGAAAGCTACAACATTGTCGTGTCACGAAGTCCATTTCTCCAATTAGTTTACAAAAAATTGAGTGACTTTTTGGTACAGAGGGCAAACTTTAATTTCCACTTGGATTTTCAAGAAAACGTATTCCTTTGATCGTTGTTAATCTGGAGCAACTTGTTACATCCTATTTCTATATCAAATTTAGCATATTTAACGAAAGAAGAAATAAAGGGAAAGTTCGTAATTAATGAAACATTTTAAGTCAATGCACAAATCTTTTTGAGTAAAGGGTGTAAATATGATTCTTAAGAAACTTGTAAAGTAGAATCGCTCGAAAATCAGTATAGTATAATAATGTACGTTAATAATTTTGATGAGAGATTGAAAATAAGTAAACTTCCATTCATATGTTCGGTGGTGGAGCTGAAAGTTTATATAAGAAGATTAAAAAATGAAAAGAATAAAATGTCAAACAATCAGTTCAAATGTTCACGATCAAGAAATACTGAATTCTCTTTCGGATAGGCCTTGAAAGGAGAAGGAAGGTTTGAATTTACTTGAAGTCACTGAATGGGTAAGTCGTCAATCCCTGGACCATGTAATACTTTTTCTGTTGGGTTATGGGTGGACATTTCACCAAAGGTTTCTAATCTATCCTCGTGTGATTCCTGTTAAAGTATATACTTTGGAGGGGGGGGGGGGGGGAGGGGGGGGGGGAGGGGGGGCGGACGATTTTAAAGCAGAGTCCCTATTCATTAGATAGAGAAGATCACCAAGATTTCGCGATCCATTGTTGAATTTATACTAATTCCAAGATCATTCTCAATATTATGCCTTGAAGAGAACTCGAACCTCCACGCTCTTTAGCAAAAAAAATTTAGTCTTGCATGCCTGCCATTTCAACACCAAGACGCATCTTGAAAGTGAATCGTATATTTGAGAAAATGTATACATGGGGATTTGAAAAATTGACAGTTGTAATTTTGATAAAACATGGATACTGTAACGAAGAAAAGTATGGAACATAAAACTTACTCGACTATATGATTCGTTCTTTTAGTTACATTGCATTGAGAAATAAGATGACAACTGTAATTTTAATAAACCCAGATAGTTTATTATACGCTCGAACATAAAGTAAGATTACAATATTGCCCGCGCATAACTCGGGTTTATTTTATTGGTTACATTACATATATAAGAAGACTAGCAACTAATTGTACATCGACAATCAGTAGTAGTTATTTCACAATATGCATCAATAATTATAGTTTTAAAATGTGCGGCACACAACTTTTTGCATTCAACATCAGATCCAAAGGTGCAATAATCTACTTGCACGTGGGAACGGCATAACTTACGTCGAGCATCGATCAGAATAATTTTCCCATCTGTAAAAAAGAAAAACGACAAATATGAATTTGTTGTTTTTTGCTCGAATTATAAATATTACTAATAGAAAAAATTAAATGTTAACATATAAAAAAATTCGATTGAATCTACTTCGTTGTTCTGTGTAAATAGGATGAAAGCAAATTATTTGGTTATATATATATAAACTATCTTTAACATGAGATAACTTATAAGCTCTTAGGTTCAAATAACAACTTTGATGTTCTCGTATTGTTTTTAATATCCTTATATAATTTTTCGGCTTCGTGCATGAACTAATTATGTAATAAAGGTGAATCTAGGATATAGAGTGAATGTATTCAGCAATGACAAAACCAAAAAGAAAAGATGAAGGGGATTCATTCCCCCAATATTTTTGCTTCGTTGTGTAATAATTTCTTTTTAATGTTATAAAGCCAGAACTCTCTATCTCTAAGAATATTTCGCTATAACAATCATGTTTTTCATGGAACTGATCTTTCATGCTATATATGTTATACTATATGTTCTCTATAATAACATTTCATTGTATATAGCTATCAAAGAAAAGTCGGACAAACAATATTGTTACTTGTTATAGAAAGGTTTGACGATATATTCATAGCTGAATTGAGGGGGAAATAAAAGGGAATATTGAAAGTAATACCTGATGGAGATGTGAGAAGAACAGTAAAGATAGCAAACAAAAATAATTGGATTAATTTCTTCATCTTCAATTCCTTGTGAATACTCTGATTTTCTTGTGATAAAAGTTGCTTAAATAGAAAATGCATAGTATTAGTACATTGATTATAAGATATTCAAAATATTTTCAATTAAGACAACCAAATCAATTAATTAATTAGTTTCGTGTAACTTTACATTTCTTTTACGTTTAAATTTCGTTTTAAGTGACTCTAGAACTTGAATTCATATTCGTATATATAGTAAAATAGTAGCACACTTAATTTAAAATAACTAAAATCTTTGAAATAAGTAAACCAAATCAATGGATTTTAGTGTAGCTTTGCATTGTTCCCACTTAAATTTCCTTTTTCAGCAATCATTCCGTCCCACTTAAACGATATTTATTCTCGAGCTTAGGATGATTTATCATGCAAACTGCATCATAAATTCTTGATATACTGTTAGAATATGATTGAACTTAAATTATGAGCATGCTGTTGGGACACAATAGTACTACATACTATTATCGATGTAGATAATTAACAAATACACATGAATTAAAAGTACATGCGAAAGAAGTAAAACTTGCAACAACGTAAAAGAGAATTACCAGATTCAATTTTTGATGAAGGGGTATGACCCAATGTCCTTTAATTTAAATAATAAAAGAGAATCCATAGCATCAATACACAAAATATACAAGTTTACTGTGGAGTTGTAAAAGGATGCTACCAATATTTTTGGACTATGCTCCTCCCTCAAAACTACACTAAAATTCACTAAACATTTTATACATACATGTTGATGAGAGAAATTTTAGAACTTTTATCATATATTTTTCCTCTTACCACATATATTTTTTCTCTTACTATATATTTTAGGATCTATGAATTATTAAAATAAGTTTTCCTCTTAGCATATATTTTAGGACACCTTAATTATTAAGGACAATTTTAGGAGTGACCGTGTTAATTAGGAACAATTTTTTTAGAATTCTAGGAAAAGCTGACAAATTTATAGTTATTTCAAAGCTTCATATAAATTAGTTTATATAAAGTTTAAAACATTAATTGTAGTTACTATTTTACAAAATACGATTGTTCTTTAATTTATTTTTTAAATTAACATTACCATATTAATTCACTTCTAAAAATTTATACTTAAAATTAACTGAAACCTCTTATAGAGTTGAAAGGAAACAAAACGAACGCACAATGTGATATCTCATGAATTTTAGGTAATCAATTATTGGTAATCTCCAACAATCTAAAATATTTTTGGTGTTTAATACGTGACAAAAGCTTACAACAACTGTTAATTTTATATTAATCACAAAACTATAAACAAACTTCATATGGGTATGATAGAGTTTAACTCAGTGATATTTACTGTGTCTAAATCTTGCATCTTTTACTAACGGTAATCAATTTTCAAGAGTAATCCAAAGGTATAATCTATAATGTAATCAATTTCCAAGAGTAATCAAAAGTTATATCACTATTTAAGACATAGTGCATACCGTATTATGTACAAAATCAATGACTTCTTTGAGATTGTTGCTTGACGTTGAGAATATGAGTGGCTCTCTCTCTCTATATATATATATGTATACACACATATATATATAGAGAGAGAAAGAGATACTCTCTCCGTCCCATTTTAGTTGGGCACATTTCATTTTACACGGTGATTAAGAAATTATAAATGAAACAATGAATTTTACTATTTTACCCTTTACCCATATTAATGACATTCATTGGGTATAGACATTAGAATTGTAATTAATTGTAGGGGTAAAATGGGAAAAAATTAATTAATGTTATCTTTATTTACCAATTGATCAATTAATATGGGACATTTATTTTTAGTAAGATAACCAACTAAAATGGGATGGAGGGAGTAATAACGTTAGTTGCAAATGGAGTAATTAGACAACACACATTTAAGGAGGGTGGCGGTTATATTTTACTAAAAATAAAACTACTGCAGTTTTTATCTTTCCCAAAAGAAATTTCCACAAAAATTTCCGGAAAAAGGCTAGTGCAGTTCTTTATTTAATATAATCTTATTATCAATATATTTAAACCTTTAATAATAAAATAATTAGTGTCCAAGTCAAAGACAAATTTTACCTTCCGTAATTAATATAAATTACTCTCTTAATATTAAAAAGACATTTCATTTCTTCCCATAATTTATTATTATATCATATTTTATTATTTGATTTCATCCATCTTGTTAGGAGACTGTTGAATATAAGAAGGGATCGGACTTACATATTATGTTCATTGACCTAGAAAAGGCATATGATAGAATTCATAGGGAGGTCCTTTAGAGGTGTTTAACTTGGAGTTTAGAGGTGTTTAGGGATAGACACTTAATAGGTAGTTGATGTTGTCGTATTTTAAAGTGTACGATTTAAGTATCTCATTGTATTTTTTCTCTTTGTTGTTAAACTTGTTCTGTGCATTGATGTTTTGTTGTCTCTTTTTCTTTGTTAATTTTTTGTGTCAGTTATATTTCTTTTGAGCCGAATATCTATCAGAAGCAGTTTTTCTACCCCACAAAGATAAAGATAAGATTTATGTATATCCCCAAATTTCAATTATGAAACTCCACTAAATTTATTGTTATTGTTATTATATATTATTTGACTATTACACACCTATTATAACATTTGATATTCACATCTTATTTGGTCGTTATTGAGAAAATTTACCCCCAAAAACATCATTGCATATTTCACTAGAAAATTGGTCAAATTTGGCTGCAACTTTTCTTTCCTTTTTCTTATGTTGTTGAATCTAATTCCTATGATTTACTTGTCTTCTAACCCCATTGATTTGCATTGAATTATTAGGAATGATATTAAAATCTGCACAGATATGTTGTAATTAAATACAAGATAATGCACTAAACGTTAGTTGCAAAATATAATTATTAGTAATCCCATTAGGTAAAATTAACGCATTAAATGTGGGTCTTAATTACCAAAAGATCATTAGGTGATTGATACTCTATTTTTTCTTCATTTGTGTGATGTACTATTATTTTTAGTCTACTCAAAAGTAATACATTGTTGGTTTGGACAAAAAAAAAATTTCTTTTAATTTTGTGTTGTTGCTACTAGTTTAATATTTGATTCCCTGCTAATAATGGCTCTACAGATAAGATTTTGTTATGACTTGGATTGTGTTGTTTTCTGCCTTGTGCTATAAATATAAGTTAAGTGTGATGACCTTTCATGTCATCGTGCCATGTAGGCTCCACATGGCACAAAGTTGCCCATGTGGAAGTCTTACATACGAAGAAGACTAGCCTTTGGTGGAAGTCAAAGTCCGTGACATAAGGGTCAAAAACAAGTCAGAAGAAGTATAGTAATATCTTGCAACTGCTCGAACTAAAATATCATCAAATTGTTAGAATACATATGACAATAATATTAGAGAGCATGATAGTATTTGCTGGGCTTAGAGGCACGTCAAGTGCTTATCTTTTAATACAGTTTTATGGTTGCTTATCTTTTCTACTATTTCATAAGTATTTATTTAGCAGACTTTCAAGAATATATAGTATCTTGTCACTTTGCAAAAAAGATAAAATTGTTAATTGATCAATACGACTTATTTAAATCAGTTTATAATAATTCAATTTTCTAATTAATATTTAACTGTTTTCAACTTATCTTAATAATAGAATAAAGCCACAAATTAGGGTAGGTTGTCTCTGAGTTCTAGCCGTGAAAGCAGTCACTAATGATTGCATTAGGGTAGGTTGTCTACATCACACCTCTTAGAGTGCGGCGCTTCCTCGAACCTTGCTAATGCAGGATGCTTAGTTTAATGTGTTTAAGCTTATATCCAACTTTAGTTCGTCAAGAAAAATATATAAAAGGAGAAAAAAGACTCTTAACTTCTACCTAATATAAATAAGAATGTCATTTTTTTGTTCAGAGATTTTCCCTCTTGTAAGGTTAATAATGGCCAAAGATTCTCTCCTTGCTTCAATTTGATGAGTTCAAGTTCTAATCTTTATTATTAGTAGAACTATTTATAATGTCTAAATCCAATAATACTTGTTGTTTGGGTTCATTGATATGTTGTTTATATTTAGTTTTGCACTTTTGCTTATTCAGTAGTTCGAGTCAATGGTGGTGCGACAATGAGTGCCAACTTCTTACAAATTGCAAAATTCTTCATATATTGTTCTGTTATGAACTGCTGAAAAGGATTAGCCTTGAACTCACATGTACACTCATGTTATTATACATAGTTCAAAGATCATCTTGTATACTAAAAGGGTGGCCCGGTGCACTAAAGCTCTCACTATGCCCTGTCTAGGGAAGGGCCTAACCACAAGGGTTTACTGTACACAGTCTTACCTTGCAATTCTGCAAGAGGGTGTTTCCATGGCTTGAACCTGTGATCTTGTATACTATGAAAATGAAATCAGAAAGATACCGTGTTGTAGAGAGGTTTATGATGTCTTTGAAATACAAGAGAAGTTTTTCTCATGGGTATCGATCTGTAAGACATTATGATGAGAAATTGAGAAGTGTGTGTATATGTTATAATTGAATACTATATATGTTCTTTGGGTAGAAAAGCAGAAGGCAGCAGGTGCTAGTAAAATGGAGTTGTTTTTCTCCCAAAGATAACTCCTTTACCATTGAACTCACACAGCCATGTTATGTATAGTTCAAAGATTGGATCCAAGGATTTTAGTCTAGTGATTAGCTATGCTGCGTGGACTCTTCAAAAATGTCAATGGGTGCATGTTGGTAGTGTATTTTTGGAGAATCCGACAGGGGTGCGGCATCAAAAGTGAAGAGTCCGCAACTTGGGTGTAAGAGTGCAACACGTGATGTGTGGGTTAGGCACTGTCACAAGTTTGAACCTTGTCGAGAAACAAAAACCTTGTATTTACTCTCACTCTGGCTTGTCCGGATAGAAACAAGGCATTGTGATGTAACTTTGTCCGGAGATCTTATGAATTGTAATGCAAGAAAGCGTAACAATAACATCTTGAAAACATCACAATGCAAATAGGCATGTAAATATTCAAATTGCAGAGGCATCATCGACCTGATTCAATTGATGAGTGATACTATGCTAAAAAAAGAAGCTAACTTAGCATTAGGAGTCTGCAACTTATTATCAGACAAGGAATGTGCTATAGCAGAGATGGCCATAGACAACACAGGCCCCAAAGTAATCTTCAACAGAACACTACAGACAACTACCCACTGCCATACAAGCAAAAAACAATCTGCAGTCATTCCAATTCTTGATATATCAGCTAGACACACACTGTCCATTTACATCTCCCGAGTCATCGAATGCCTACATTTATTTCACAAAAGGTTAAAAGGAAAGAGTTAGATACAACACAATTATCTCAATTCTCACTCATTTACATAGAAACGAAACAATGGAAACACAAGGTAGAGCCGTCATTGACACTCCCTTATTAATTGTTTCAGACGTTATTTTCTTTTACATAACACGGGATCGGACATGGTCTTTGGAATTTCAACTCATAATAACACATTTTGAATATTTATAATAATCGTTTGATTACTGAGCTTTTCCTACTGGGATGATGATTGAACATATTTTTCTGTGGTGGCTAAAATGATTCTCAATGGTTAAGCTGGCATACATCATGACCTGATGATTTATATCTTACTTTTTTTTTCTTATGTTTCTCCCTAAGAGTAGATAAGAATAGCATTGTATACTTTCATGAAATCATTCACTAATCTAATAAAACGAGAAATATTTAAATGAAGATATAATATAATACCATTACGATAAACTAAAAAAGAATCAGTGTAGAGCTCAATATGAATATATACCTGAAGGTTTACATTACATCTTGTGCGACAGGGAACTTGTCTAGATGCCATTATTTCTTCTTCTTCTTCTGTAATGCATTTGACCTTGCTTCTTCTTTCGCCTTCTCATAATGATTTTGTATTCTAAATCTTCAGCGATCCCTGAAAGCCAATTTGGATTTCGAGAAGAAAGCATGACATATGCTATGGAAAATCCAATAATCAATCCACAACCATATCCCATAAGAACCACTTTCCAACTGAGCTCACTTAGAAATGCTGAATCACTTTCCTCATCCGGGACAAACATTGTGTTGTTTGTCTCTCGTGTCCAGTTACTTCCACAACCTCCTGAAACTGGGAATCCACGCAATCCATCATTACCTTCATATGAATTATTCTCAAATGTATCAAATTGACTTCCTTTCGGAATGCAACCTTCAAGATGATTGTGGGAGAGATTGAAAACCGCAAGAGATGTAAGAGAAGCAAGTTGCTTTGGTATCTCTCCTGAAAGGTTGTTGGATGAAAGGTCCAATGATTCGACTACGGATAACTTTCCAAGTGATGGTGGTATATGACCCTGCAACCCATTGTGTGATAAATTCAACACACGCAGTGCGATTAGATCTCCCATCATACTAGGAATATGCCCTTCAAATTTGTTACTTGAAAGATCCACAGTGGTGTACAAAGACAAGATCCTCACAACTTCAAGCTCCATTCCCTTTGTTACCACGGCTACCGAGTCTTGGTAGTATATTCGTGCTACATCGACTGGTGCCATCATCGTTTGATCAATTCTCCTCATTGATTTCAGATTTTGGAAAAGACATGTCGGCAATTCTGCTGTAAATGCATTGCAAGAGAGATCTACCATCCGAAGCTGAGGAAACAGTTTTGAACTACATGAAGCTCTAATTGGCCCATGCAAATTATTGGATCTCAAGCTTAAAACTTGTAGCCTTGGAAGAGTCCCCAACCACATAGGAAATGTGTCATTGAGGTGATTGTTTCCTAAATCAAGAACTTCCAACTGTTTGCAATTGGCCAAGGATGTTGGGATCTTTCCCTCTAGCTTATTGCCGTGCAAGTTGAAGCTTTTAAGTTGACTTCCGGAGCTAAAAGTTGTTTGGAGATTCCCAGAAAGACTATTGTGTTGCATATCTAAAACCTCGAGTTGGTCACTCATGTTACCTAAACATTGCGGAATTGCTCCCTTCAAATTGTTTCTTGCCAAATCTAGAACTCTTAATGATGTCATATTGCAAACAGAAGAAGGGATCTCCCCAGTTAGATTATTATTTGACATGAAGAACAATTCTAAAGAGAGCGGAAGAACATCAGGTAGCGTCCCTTGAAGAAAATTGGACCGTAAATCAATAGTATTTATAGGAAGAAGAGGAATGAGGTCAATACTTGTCAACATGTTATGGGATAGATTAAGATAGTAGAGCTGCATCCAATTAGACAATGCCCAATCAGGAATTCTTTCTTGAATCTTGTTATATGAAAGATCCAAGGAAAAAAGATTCTTTGCTGATCTCAAAAAATCCAATTCATTTACCTCACAGGCGGACAAAAATAACTCTCTAAGAGAATCAGGCTCGACTTTGTTGTCATTGGTCAGAGAAATACTATTATACGAAAGATCCAGAGAGGTAAGTTGTTTGAAGTTTGAAAGATCTACACTGCCACTAAAATTGTTATATGAAAGATCAAGTAATGTTAGATATACGAGGTTCTGAAGTGACTTTGGAATACCTTGCAACTGGTTGTGTCCTAAAACAATCGAGACTACTCTCACAAGGTTCTGAATTGACATGGGAAGAAGACCTTGCAACTGATTCTCGCTTATATCAATGTAGATTAGTACTGAATTGTACCTGAAATCCTCAAGTTGACCGGAGAAGTGGTTATCCTTCAAGTCTAGTACACTTAGTGATGGAAGGGAGAATACCGATGATGGTATTGCTCCATTCAGGGAGTTATTTGATAGCCTAAGTGTGTTTAGATTCTGCAGTCCACTTGTAATCTGATGAAAAATTGGTCCTTCAAGTTGGTTATCTCCAAGGTCCAAAGTCTCTATACGGGTGAGATTCCAAAGAGATTTTGGAATCTGCCCCGAGAGACTGCAAGAATGAAGGTCCAAGGACTGCAGTAAAGTTAGATATCCAAGAGATTCAGGCAGGAAATTACCAGAAAAATTTAGTCCAACGAGATCCAACACCTTAAGAGATTCACTGCTGTTCCATTTGGACGTTGGAAAATAACCACCGAGCTGATTATTGTTTCGTAAGACAAGTTCCTCCAAGTTGGGCAGGTGAAAAATACTCTCAGGTATTATCCCATGCAGCTCTGATTGCTCAAGTATCAGAGTTGTTAAATGAGAAGAAAAATTCAGAGGAATGGTGGAAGAGATGTTCACGTCACTAAGATCAAACTCTCTTAATTGAGTCAAATTCTGAAGGAGCATCTTGAAATCATGAGCTACGAGTCTGAGCTCACTATTGCCCGATAAAAATAGAGACTGTAACTTGGAGAGATGAGAGATTTCAGAAGGAATTTGACCTGATAAAGATGAGCCGGAAAGATCAAGATGAGTCAAGCTCAAGAACCTGCCAAATTTAGGCGAGATTTTAGAACTGTACAAGTTATTATAAGAAAGATTGAGCCTTTGGAGATGAGAGAGTTGGAATAGGCTGCTATTGGAATCAATTGTCCCAGCAAGACTATTGCAGCCGAGGTCAAGCTCAATGACACGGCCGCTCATCTCATCGCATATCACTCCATGCCACAAGCAGCAATCTACGTTCATGTTCCATGAACTCGTTTTTGGATAAGACTGCTCGTCACAAGAATATGAGGCTGCAACAACAAAAGACTGGTTGAATTCTACAAGGGCAAGCGTTTGATCTCTAGAGCATGTCAATGAGGAAAAAACAAGTTGACAAAGAAAGAAAGATGGTAATAGAAACAAGAGGTGACCATAGCCCATTTTGCAAGAAAGATGGTATAAGAAGCTGATAATGAAGAAAGAAAGTTGTGCTTTGTGTTATTCTCAAATCATAATTCATGAGATGTATATATATACAACACTGATGGATGTTTAAAATGAGTCATGTCTTGTAGGGGTCGTCTCGAAGATTGCTATGAATTTTTGGGAAAATCAGTTTGATAATCTAAAAACATAATACATATGCATGCCCTTTAACTTGGACTCAGCTCTCATCTACGTCTTCCAACTTTGGGTGTGCACAAGTAGGCACTTAAACTTGTATAAAGTTGAAGAAGTAGACACATGCGTCCGACGTGTATTATGTCACATAGGAAGCATATGTCTACTTGTTCAACTTTGTATAAGTTTAAGTGCCTACTTATGCACACCTAAAGTTAGAAGGCATAGATGTAAACTGAGGCCAAGTTAAAAAACACGTTCATGTATAGTGCCAATAAAGAACATGTTCAAAACAAAAGCAAATACTTCAATTCTTTTAACTGCTTCACAAGAGTAAAAATGCTCAAGTCTTTCTATGGAAAGTTACAACTGACAAATCTTTTCAAGTTGTCATTTCACTTTGATTTTAGTCATTGATTGTTGAACATAACATATGCCCTACTTGGAAATTTCAGTGAAAGCTACAACTGAGGTATTTTAAGTAGGTGTTTCGTCATGAAAATCAAAATTTTTTGGAGTTGGAATTGTTTTTGGCCATGAATATAAATTGGAGTTGTTTTTTATTTTTTATAAGAGAAGTGAAAGTGAATAAAGTGAAAACAAGTTTCACTTGTTTTCACTTTTTCAAATATAATTTCAAATTGTATTTGGAATTCTTATGACGAAACACTACAATTTTCACTAAAGTGAAATAATTTTTCGAAAAAAGGTAAAAAATTCTCATTCAATATACAAGTCTTCCCGTCGAAATGTCAAATGAAAGCTACTAGAACGTAATAACTTCACTATTTGAGTGACCATATTTGATCGCAGTTGATTAAAAAACTAGAAACCTTAAATAACGATTTATTTTTATTTTATTTCTATAACAGAATAAAGGGCAGCCTGTTGCACCAAAGTTCCCGCTATGCCCAGGGTTCGGGGAAGGGCCGAACCACAGGGTATATTTTATACAGCCTCACCTTACATTTCTGCAAGGGGCTGTTTCCACAGCTTGAACCGTGACCTCCTGATCACATGACAACAACTTTACCAGTTATTACTCCAAGGCTCCCCTTCTCTATAACAGAATATTTATTAGTTTAATTGTAATTTTGATTTTGATTAAAATAGATATGTCTACTAGTGAACTGAAAGTCTTTGTTCAAAGCCAGATCACTATGATTTTTTGACAAATTTTATTTGATAATTTTCTCTTATGGACGTAACACCGATCATCCACCCAAGTAGTTGCGTCTTCTCATTCAATCAAGACGTAATTAAGGGTGTTTGGTATGGCGAAAGTCTTTTTCCATGAAAAATATTTTCCAGAAACTCAACTCTGCCTAAATGTCACATAAAGTTACTAAACAATTTAATTAACCAAAAGGTAAACCAGCTGTGTAAGTATCATGGAAATAATATAAGTCCATGATCATCATTTTTTATTATTATTTTTTAAAATGACTTTATATGATACTTATTACACACACACAAAAAAAACCTTTATATGATACTCCCTCCGCTCCAAAATACTTTTTTTAAAATTTGTTTGTTTCAAATTACTTGTCCATTTTTCACAAATTAAGAGTGTTTTATTATTTCTTTTTTATATTACCCTCAGTATTAAATAACTAAAGAAAATAGTGCTCCATAATTAGATTTAGTGTTTCAAAACATCATTAATATAATTGATTTTGTAAAATACACTTCTAATTAATATTTTCTTAATGTGGGTATCAATTCAAAAGAGGCCAAGTAAAATGGAACGGAGGGAGTACTTATTTTGAACCTTTTCAAGTTGATGTTTTTTCTAAATGACTATATTCCCTTCTTTGATCGCGGTGGATTTGGGGCAACTTGTTTGCTTGCTATTTCTACATTTGATGTATCAATTTTAGTGGAGAAGTGAATAAAAGGACATTTGAAATATTCGGAGTCAATCCACAAGTCTTGCTGTGGAAGCGTCAAATTAGTTGATCACTGATTAAATCAAGATAGAATTAATTAAAAATTTTCTATTTTACCCCTATAATTAATATACTCATTGGAAGTTTAAACAAAATATCTTTATGTCCATTAATATAGATAAAAGATATAGTAATAAAATTGATCATTCCATTTCTTAAGAATGAAAAGTGCTTAACTAATATGGGACGGAGGGAGTAATACTTTTGCTGTGAAAGAAACAAACTCACTTGTACCTATAAATTTATGAATTCATGACACGTCTTGGCAGATGCAGTAATTTTCTTAATTGTCCAAATATATTTTTCTCTTCTTTTTTTTATTTAAAAAAATGGAATAAAAGCGACTATAAGGGGATTAGTTTATACAAATAGAAACAAGATAAGAAAGTACAAAGCTAAAACTTCTACCAAGTATTCTAATTAACTGCATGATTTTGGTAATAATGATAATCCAATTATATTGCGACAATAAGAATTAGATAATCCAAATGTTCAGCTCAAATCAATGCACAACACAAGTCTTTCCATGAAAGTTTCAACAGACTCACTTCAATTTGATTTTGGTCACATAATTCCCATGATTGCCGTTGATTTGAGGCAACTTGCAACTTGCTATTTCTCCAGTTGATGTTTCATTTCAGTGGAGAAAATGAAGAAAAGGACAATTCTAAATGAATGAGATATTTCAAATCAATACACACGTCTTCTCACAGAATTATCAAATGAAAGCGATAAAAAAGATAGTAATATTTTTACGTACTATGATAGAAAAAACACACACGCTAAACCAACGAATTGATGTAAGATGGTTGTTTTATACACTTCTTTCACTTACGCATGGTTAATTATTAGATGTGTTTTATTTGTAGTAACACAAATATAACTTATTTCATTCAAGACCGGTTTGAAATGGATCAAATGCATTTTATATAGTAAGTTTTATATAATGGATTAATGAGCGTTGGGTCTAAAATAGGATCTTAAAAAGACGCATGTACGCATTTATCTGGTTGAAGAACTTGCTCCACAGTGATTGCTCTGCCTAGCCTATTCTCTTGGTTTTGTCGGCTTTTAAAATAAAAAAATTTAGAAAAAAAGGGATGTTAGAATCTTGAAATCCGGATGATGTGGAAACAAAGTCGAACAATGTTATTATGACAATAACAAAGACTAAAGTAACTGTAAGTTGAGAAAACAAAGGAGAGACAGATTTAATGGGGTTCAGTCAGCGTGACCTACATCTACACACAAGAGAGAAGCTAGTTTCTATAGCAAGTTTACTTTCAGATACTTCAAATATATCATGAACAGATCAACATTTCCTGCACAACAGCTCTAACCACAACTAAAAGTACTACACGAAAACTCAAGCAGTTAAAAGTGTTCAAAGTGCAAATGTAACAAAGCATCAAGCTTTTGCTTCGGGTTTGGTGCTTGGAGGCACAGCTGCCTTAGATTCACTATGTGCAGAATCTTCTTCCTCCTCAACTTCTTCAGTGTCACTGTCATAATCATCGTCTCCTGCAGAAACGATGTCTAACTTATATTAGGCAGAGAACGCAGAATACAACTTTCAGATCAAGTTGAAAGCAGACGAGAATATCAGCAATTGCTCAATGATGCAGAACCAAAGAAGACTCACCCTCAGGCACATCAGCATCAAAATCACTAGGACCTTCTCCCATGTTGAGTTTCTGAAAGAATAATAAAAGGGATAATATTAAAACTTCAGCATAAATATGGACGCAAATAAACACCATTGCCTACTAATATCTCTAGAGCCGCTTACCGAAAAGTCAATGTCATTGAAATCCATCTCCGGCCCAGCTGAAATATTAGTATCATGGTTAGATAATATACTAAATGGTTAATATCAACAGTAAACACATCCCTAGTGACATTATGCTTACGTTTACCGTCTTCTTCATCTTCATCAACCCATTTGTCCCAGTCAACTTTCAAAAACACTGGACGTAAACCTTCCTGCTTTATCAGTCTGCTCCACCACTTGTCTTCTGCCTTCTTCACTAGATACACGATACTTCTAGAAGTACTACTACTTTTGCTCTCCTGAGTTATAATTTTACAGTAAAATTAACATTGATTCTCTTACAAAAAATCAAATTGCAGATGTGGCGTGAACAGACGGAAATTCACTTACCTCAACATTAATTTTATCAAAGAGATCGAGATCCACTTCATATGGTACATTATCAGCTCCTGCAGTTGCAGAAAAGACGAACTTTCCTTCTGGTTCCAGTTTCAGCTTCACATTCTTCGCATCCGGCAACTCCACCGTGATAAACAACTTGTCGGACCTCTGGGCCCACTTGACAGTAGGATGTCGGCTGAGATAGAGAAGCAGAAAACAAATTGACAACAACAAAATCATAGAATCACGACCACAATCAGGATAAAACCAGAAAGATACAAGTAGCAGGATGTCTCCAATTGCAAAAAGTTGCAAAATTCCTGATAGATACTTCAGAATGGCATAGCCAGCCTGAGAAATCGCAATGCATTTCAAAACAAGAAATTCTGAGGGGATGAGCAAGCACATTATCATATGTTTAACTATATCCTGTCAGTCTGCACCAAATTATCCCACTGTATTCAAGATGTGAAAAAACGACTTGCTATAGCAGGTCCCGAATTGCTATATAGTTAAATGCAGAAGCAGAAATTTATTTCTTCTGAACCAAGAACCACATCAAGCTCTCCATATTGATTTAGGAATGAATGAGGCGCACGGTTCAATAAGAGAGCTACTTGACACGGGGGAAAAAGAAATGAGATGAAACTCCACCGAATTTCATGTTAGAACAGCTGGTGACAACTGATGAGCATATTAACAGGTGCAATAGAGCACGACGATAGATTACTGTTCATGACAAACTGAGACACCCTATAGAGAAACCCCACCTTGAAATAAGAAACACTTTACAAGTAAACAATCTTCTCCCTTAACCCCCCCTCCCCCTCCCCTTGCATGTCAAACTGCCGGTGTAGCCACCCTCCAAAGGTAACAAGATGAGATGTACAAGTTACACACTCAAACTGCAAAGCAGAAGTCAAGAACATGATGCTCGCTCCGAATTGAATATCCTCCAACTTTTTGGCATTTCCCTTGTATGAAGGTCTAAACAAAGTTCAACCAAATATCCACTTAAAAGAGAAGGGAAATGCTAAACTAACAAAAGAAAAAAAAAATATACCGCTTATGCTGCCAGTAGAAAGACCTTGCATTCTAGCAGGCAAAATGATTGAGATAAGTTGTAACAAACTAACTTGGAGCATAGTGGACAATATTGGTCAAAGTGAATTATGCACTACACTGTTGGCCCACCTTCAGAAGAAGAGAAAACAAAAAGAATGGAATGTTTCCCTCCCCTTCCATCATGTGATCTTATGAAAAGAGAGAACTAAGAGAACCTTCTAATGAATTGAAATAACCATGTAAATTTGAGGAATAACATGGTTATTTCTATTCGTTAACTTTTGCAGCACCCATGAGAAGATTGGGTGTAGAATGTAGCTATTTCTTTGTGGTACTGCTCGGATGTGAAACTTCCTCAAAAAGAAATATATACCTTATTTTAAAATGGGGGTCTATCGGAAACAACCTCTCTACCTCATCTGAGGTAGTGGTATGAACTGCGTACATTTTACCCTCTCCAGACCCCACATTGTGGGATTACACTGGGCATGTTGTTGTTGTTGTTTAAATTTTTTTTTTAAAAAAAAAAAAGAGGAAGAAGTAGAAGAAAGGTCTGTTATTGCTTCAGGAGTTGGTATCTAAAGGAATCAGAGAAAAAACCAAATAGACCCTTTTACGGCTCGGTTAATTTTGACACATAATATAAATATATCACATAGACTTTTCAAGTTTGCAAAAGTTGGTCATTTATAGTTCATAACTTAAAAAATTCAGAGCAATAGCCTGGGAAATGTCATTGTTTTGGGTTAAATTGCGCATGAGTAGTGGAGATAGGAAAGCATCAATGTTCATTTGTGGGTAGTGGAGTTAGTGAGCAAGAATAGCTGCAACCACCCGAAAAACTTGTTGGCTCCAATCTTCAGTATTCTCAAAAATTGTGTCTACTATTAAAGCAAAATGTTTGATATTTGAAGGCAGGAGAAAAAGGCAGAGCAGCTTCATGACCCGCTTTGTTCCAGACAGTGTTTTGTGTACTGACTCTCTTTTTTTTTTTTTTTTTTTTTTTTTTTTTTTTTTTTTTTTTTTTTTTTTTTTTGGAGAAAGAAAGATTGGGTACTAACTTCATCATCAGATCTTTACAACAACCAGTTAAACGTGCCTACATCTAATTCACTATACTCTCTCCATAGATAGTAGAATAAATCATTCTTCACTCAAACACAAATGCCAAATCAAATCTGGATATTCTTCCATTATACATGTTAATTTCCCTAGACGAGAATTCAGACATTCTGCAAAATGATTGTATCTTATTTTGCTTGGGCTACAGGTTTTAGGCTTCAGATTCTTTGCTAATTCAAACTACTATAGTTCTTATTAGGAGGTTGAAAATAACACCACAGAAGACCAGAGTTCAGAAAACACTGGATGATTTTTTTTTCCCCATCTGTTCAACCCTTGTTGTCAGAATTAACCATCTACACTAGCTGAACAATAAAATACTAGGTGAAACAGCTAAAATGCACTAATAGACACACATGTCATCCCACTTGCTTGGAACCTTCTATTTTTCTAATAGAGGTCCAATCTTTGGGTCTTTTCACTTCTCCATTTGATAAATTTTCTTTTTCTTGATCAAGTAAGAGTATTTTCATTCATAAGCATGGACAAAAAGTTGGCTATAAACAAGGGATACACCAAAAGGTAAAACGTGATTCTCTACAAACTCCACCCAATCTTCTATGCGACAAGGAACTTAATGGGAGCACCAGAAGAAAATAAAAGATTGGAGACTACTCCTCCAGAGAATTCTTCATAAAAGTACCTAGAGATACTTATTTATACTGGGATAGATAATCGGCTAGTTTATTTAGTTGTTAAAATAGTATGATCTACAACAAAACTCACTAAAAGAAAAGGATTTATTTAATGACACATCATAATTACTCTATAGACCCAGGTGAACTATCAATTTTAACTTGAAGAATGAATCACTATCGAAGTTTCAAGTTTATAACCATCAAATAAATCAATATAAGTACATTTATTAGACATATTCCATCTTTTGTAACTGTACCCACACTTCTATTTGTATTCCCAAATACTAAGTCCTGATATCTACACCGAGATTACTACCAATTTTGATGCTTGTGCCCGTATCAATATGGGCTAGTACAAGTGCAAGATTAACTGCGCCGGACCAGCTACTAGCCTTGTGCCCCAAGGTAATAGTAACTAGTAAGCATTCCATATACTACAAGTAAGAAAGTGAACTCTTACATTTTACTGTTTTTGAAAACATTGAAAATGCAGGTATCCTATCAATGAAAAGAATACAATATTTCAAGGACTGTTTACTCTAGGGCATATTCTTTGCTTTGCCATTTATGGTTATCCAAAGTGATCTCATCAATCAATAAGCAAGGAATTGGTCTTCAAAAACAAGAGTAGATATACCATACCTACATTGTATCCTATATACAGTACTAACCCCCCAATCCCCCTCCCCGACCCACCCGAGGGTGGATTCAAGTAGGACCGGTTCATCCAAACACCCTTAGATGAAAAATTACATTGTTTATATATAATTAAAATTATTTTTTCATGTATATATAGTCCACCACCTACCAGCCTCCCCTCCCACCCCCAAAAAAAAAATTTAATTCGTTTTTTAAAAAAAAATCAAAAATTTCTTCTTCATCCACCACCCCCCCCCCTCCCAATTTTTTTTTTTTTAAAAAAAAAAACAAAAAAAACCACCCCTCTTATCCTATTCGTTCTCATTGTTTTGTATTAAATATATACAAATACTTTAGAAAATATTTTTCTACTTGCGTAACGAACACAAGAAAATAAATAAGAAACTTCTTATTTTCCTCCATACTGAATACACCAATAGCATACACAAAAGATGCATTCAAACTTTGTACTTGTTGTTGGTGGTCACGTCTCAAAACACCAAAAAGAAATGGAATTTGTTACTATTAAAAAAATAAATCCGATAACATTTATTTAGATCTACTCTTTTATTGATTTTGTTAGAATTTATATGAATTTAAGTGGATTAATATATTTAAGTGGCATAAGTTATGACAAATTAGCAGGAAGAAAATTATTTTAAATTATTTTATTAACAATTATTGATAAATTTGACATTTATTATAATCAAGAGCATTTTAGTAAATTTATTAGTTACGATACAGTACCATACCATCAAACCAAACAATAAAACTGTTATTAAACAGCAATAAACAATACAGTCCATCCAAACATTGTATTTTACTATACTGTACAGTACAACACCATACCATACAATACCATACATTATGAAACCACCATCCAAACATAGTGTTAGTGAAAATTCTAGCACCGCCACTGCCCCCTCCTCCCAAAAAAGAAAAGGAAGATAATTTATGTAATTTACTACAAACAAATCAGTACGAATAGATTATTTCGAGTAAAAAAAAAAAAAAACAAGTTCAAGGGACGAGCAGACAAAATCCTTATCGCAAAATTCAAACAAAAATTCCTTTATCGTAAAAGGTTGATGTTGGTGAACTATTTCCAACACAAGGCTAAATCCGGCCATTAATGTACAAACAGATATTAATGTCCTAGGGTTTAAAATTCATGCATTTCGACTGAATAATTGAAAACACCACAAACGATATAATATGATGGATACACAATACAAAAATTGTAAGAACAGAGATTATACTCCTAACACAAGATAGATTCATGAAAATTGAGAAGATTGAAGAACATACCTCATGGTTATAGTGTTTCACTTGGAGAATACACAAGGAGGGGGTAAATTGAGAGATATTTGGGGCGTATACAAGAGCTTTACGAAAGAAAGTTATACAAATGGCACTTGTGGTTTATAAAGGGAAGAGTAGAGGGTGGGGGCTACTGCCTACTGGAAATGTCTAGATACTTCTCGGGCCTTTATTTTCTGAGATGCTATGTTTCTCGAATGTCTCCTCTCTCTTTTTTTTCTTTTTTTCCAAAATCGAAAAATTAATGTCTCGTTTATTTGCACTTAATAAATAAAAAATAATAATTTTAATTATTTGAATTTCAATTATTGAATGGTTTAATTTTTTAGATTTAAATTTTATTCATTGAGTGTGTCTATTTTTTTATTTTTTTTTATATTATAAACATTCGATGTATTATATATAAATTTGAATGATTAAGATCCATAATAAAAATATAATATTATTAAAATGTCTATTATGAAAGGATTCTACAAAGATGGCCGTTCATTAATAGATTCATTTATTCTTCGTTATTCGCCTACTGTTATCAACTATCATTATTATCGTCCGCTATTATTAACTACTCTCATTCACCACCCACGATCACCATCCTCAGTCACAACCAACATTGTTGTCAACTATTACAATCAGTCGTCAAAACCACTAGTCGCCATTTATAATCATCACAATTACAACAACAACTACCGATCTCTACTGAGAATCACCGTCATTAGTGATCACTATAAATCACTAATATCATTAGGGTTGTATATCGATCGGTTCGATTTTGAAGGTTATTTGTTCAACTTATTGGTCATTGGTTTGTAGGCATACTAAATCGTTAAAGAACCGTTAAAATATCACTAATCGATTACTGATCGTTATCGCTCTAGTTATTCGATTTGATTGTTAAAATTTCACACGAAAATAACATATCAAATTAAAAGAACCATGAGCATGAGAATAGTTTATCAAGACAACATCAAAGACAATTTGTAGTTATTCACACCCGTAGAGTCCGAGTCCCTTTTCTTGAACTTAGAAATAATTGAGAACAATTTATCAAGCTTAAAGCAAATACAATAATACATCATTGTACAACAATTTACTGAGACCAATAAGAATGAAAATCTACAATTACCTACTAAATAAACAACTAAAGTAGAATGTGAAAGACCAAACGACAGAACAAAAGGTGAAACAACCCTTCAGTTGAGTTTGTGCATTATGACTCAAAAGCTATTGCCAATTATAACTCATTTAGATACAATATGTTATACATAAGAATTATTGTGTCCAAAATCAACATGGATACACCACATAGGCACATGCATTGTAGCACTCTCCGTGATGCAACAGACCAGAAAATAGTCATAAAAAACTTCCAGCAACTATAGGCTATGCAAGTTGCAAATCGTTGTGAGAGTGCAGACAGTGAAAAATGAACTAAACCACAAGCCGATTAGTTAAGTGACTTTATATATCAAAGGGTAGAATTGTAATTAAATAAGTAAATGTTAGTAGTTATTAGTTCATGTTAAAATAACTGATCTCAACATAACTAATCTCAATATAACTTGTCTTCAAATCAACGACCCCTTAGTTCTTCCGAGGCTACAATAAAAAGGACAGCCTGATGCACTAAACTCCAGCTATGCTCCAGCCCGGATCACAAGGTTCTATTGTATGCAGGTTCTTCTGAGGCTACAATAAAAAGGGCAGTCCGATGCACTAAACTCCCGCTATGCGCGGGGTCCAATTCACAGTATTACCGTACATTTCTACAAGATACGAATTCCACAACTCGAACTCGGGATCTCCTAATCACTTTACTAGTTACGTCATGGCTCCCCTTCTGGAGCTACAATCCGCTAGTGTTTCCATTTAAAAGTGCTCCCAAACAACATTTGAATAGTATGGCCTACGTCGATTCATTACTCTCAAAATGCACTCATTTCTCCCAACTCAAACAACTCCAAGCCCATCTCATAACCACCGGCAACTTCCAATTCTACACTCACCGCGCCAAATTCCTAGATTTCTGCGCCGTCTCTTCCGCCGGAAACCTCCCTTACGCCGCCCATATCTTCCGCCACATCACTTCCCCATACAAAAACGAATGGAACGCCATTCTCCGCGGCATTGCCCAAAGCAACAACCCCATGAATGCACTCACATTTTACGTCTCCATGTCTCGGTCCCCTTGTAAACCAGACGCGCTCACCTGCTCTTTCACTCTCAAAGCATGTGCCCGTACATTGGCCCGTTACGAGACGATGCAGGTTCATGCCCACGTGGTTCGATATGGGTTTGATGTAGATGTGTTGCTGCGGACGACGCTGATTGATGCGTACTCGAAATGTGGTGATTTGGGTTGTGCATACCAAGTGTTTGATGAAATGTGTGTGAGAGATATCGCCAGTTGGAACGCGTTGATTGCTGGTTTAGCTCAAGGGAATCGACCCAATGAAGCATTGTTGCTTTTTAAGAAGATGAGAGGGGAGAATATGGAGCCGAATGAGGTTACTGTGCTTGGTGTTCTATCTGCTTGTTCGCAGTTGGGGGCGAATAAGGAAGGGGGAATTGTTCATGACTATATCAAGAGTAAGAATCTTGATTGTGAGGTGATTGTTTGTAATGCGGTGATTGATATGTATGCGAAATGTGGTCTTGTTGGACGGGCTTATGAAGTGTTTAATGAGATGAAATGCTTGAGGACTCGTGTAACGTGGAATACCATGATTATGGCACTCGCGGTGTATGGAGATGGTGAGGAAGCACTTGAGCTTTTCGAAAGAATGGACCAAGCTGGGATTGAGCCAGATAGTGTGAGTTATTTAGCTGCGATTTGTGCTTGTAATCATGCAGGAATGGTGGAGGAAGGAATGAAATTGTTTGATGCTATGGATAGATGTGGAGTGAGTAAGAATGTAAAGCATTATGGTAGTATGGTGGACTTGTTGGGACGAGCTGGGCGGTTGGATGAAGCTTATAAGATTGTTCAGTCAATGCCTACAGTTCCTGATGTAGTTTTATGGCAAACTCTCTTAGGAGCTTCCAAGACTTATAGTAATGTGGAAATGGCAGAGATAGCGTCCAAGAAGCTCATTGAAATGGGATCAAATCATTGTGGGGATTTCGTGTTGCTATCCAATCTCTATGCAGCACAAGGGAGGTGGCATGATGTGAAAAGAGTAAGGGAGGCCATGAAAGGTCAAGATTTAAAGAAGGTACCGGGTTTTAGCTATATTGAGGCCGCTGGAACGATATACAAGTTTATGAATGGTGATAAGAACCATCCAAGGTGGAAGGAGATCTATTGGAAGCTTGACGAGGTCTTGTTAAGGATTAGGGAATACGGGTATGTGGCAGAAACTAATTATGTGTTTCATGATATTGGACCGGAGGAGAAGGAGAATGCACTGTGTTACCATAGTGAGAAGCTGGCAGTGGCTTTTGGTTTGATTAGTACACCTGATAAAACTCGCATAAGTGTGAATAAGAATCTTAGAATATGTGGGGATTGCCATGTTGTGATTAAGCTCATATCAAAGATATACGAGCGGGAGATTATTGTGAGGGACAGGACTCGTTTCCACAGATTCAAAGACGGGGCTTGTTCTTGTAAAGAATACTGGTGATGTTGATCCAAATTTTGTGCAAAATGCACATTAGTTTGACGTAGCACAAGAAATCATATGTATATGACTTGGCTCACATTGTGCACGAAGCGCTCCCCGAGTTTGAGAGATGGGGGAGAATGGACATATATTGTATGCAGCATTACTTGGCATTTCAGCTTAGAGTTTGTAGAAGTCGTGACCTACAGGTCACCAACAGAGCAACCCTACCATTATACCAGAGCTCGCTCTCACAAGAGATATGATTCATTTTCAAAAAACTGATGCAAGGAGCTTCTTCCTCTTGCAGAAATATGTGATGCGGAATCTGTGAAAAGAGGAGCTTTATGGAAAGTTAACTTTTGACATTTGTTTTGTTGTTGATTCAGTGTACTTTTGGCTATACATGTATACACTAATCAATAAACAAGTAGAACTACCTTGTTCTCTTTTTGCTTAAGCAAATGGAATGTTGTGGGAAAGCAGCAATCCCCACGAGTAGTCGAACAAATGAGATTGTCAACGAAGAACTAATGATAAAAGTTCATAACTCTTTATATAGTATCACAAAGGCTTCAAATAAAATAGCACAAGGATGATTGAAATAACTCCAATGACCATGAAATTTTACACTACATAGTTTTAACAATTTTAATTACATGATCTTGATTTCTGGCGACTCACAACTCTCGAATGGCAATACAAAATCAACCTTGCTAAAGTATAAGCAAGTTTTGCAATAGTTGAACAAGTAATACTGCACACAGTAAGAGGTCAAAAACAATAGGCTTACAAATCATCAAGAGGTTAGATAAAAGTTACGAATAAACAGGGTGTCAACCAAAAAGAAAAGAATGAACATTTCTAATTTCTGCAGCACATTTTCAAGTCTTGATGAATGTAGACCATCCAAAGCAGCTGCTACAGTGAACAACCTCAACTTGGTAGCTATCCCTACAAAAAGACATGTTGATTTCATACAGAGACTAATGATCAAAACCAACTAATCTTTCATCAGTCGTGCCTCGAAACCACCCTCAGGCCTTTTTACAAGTCTGTATGGCATGTATGTTCCAAGAAGTTTGTCCCAAATGGGAAAGAATGGCTGAGAATAGTTGAACTTTGTGCCTTGGAGCTGATGATGAATGTCATGGTAAGCAGTGTTATTTTGGAAAAATAAATGGAAGATATTACCAGGCAGCCAAAGTCCACAATGATCATCAACCGTTTTGACCATAGCAAAGCAGAAAAAGATTACAGCAGTACGTGCAGTCATTCCGGAAACAAGAAACGAAAGAGCACCACCAAAGGTATCCAACAGGAGACCTTCAAGTGGATGGTTATAAAGGGCACCAATCGCGTAAGGCACAACCAACCGATGATGCTGGGAGTGAATATGGCGGTATAAAAACTTGTTCTGATGCATGTAGCGATGCACAAAGTACTGCCATGTGTCCATGACCAGCATCGCGATAATGATCTGCACAATCTGAACAGGAATTGAGGGCTGGATTACATTTTCTGATGTAGTTGTTACCTTACAAGTTATCTGCAACAGAAAACCAGAAACTTGAGTAAGTTATTGTCTAGAAATTGCAAAAGTTAATCAATGTCATAGAGGAACAGGATCAACAGTCTTTATTCCCCACCTTTTTAAAACAATAAGACTCCGTAACCTATGTTGCTCGAACTCTCCAAAAATGTTGCCGCACCCGTGTCGGATCCTCCAAAATACACTAGTTTTGGAGGATCCGACACGCACCCTAAAGCATTTTTGAAGAGTCCAAGCAATACAGTCCGTAACTATCATATCTGGTTTTGCAAACTAGAAGAATCTATACTCCGAATTCTAACAACCGCTAGCTACTCTACTATAGACACATGTAGCTGGTACAGAAAACTGATACTTCCTCTTCTATTGAATAGCTTTTCAGAGCCAAAAGCTTTATTTGAAGTGAAATTGAACTTCAGATAACTTATTACACAACCTCATGATTTTCTTTCAATCAGCACTCTAAGAACCCATGCAACATTATTTCGTGCTAGCAAGCAGCTTCACCCTTCTAAGTTAATGCGGAATCTGACTAGCCTCAAAGAGTAAAATAGCACAAGCATTAATCAATATTATACACCCTCGAAAAGAGAGCACTAAACAGCCTTGTTTCTTAAGACGAGAGGATCATTTTCAACAACAAAAGAAATTTTACTCCGCAATATTTTTTTGTCCGCTAGAGGGATAAGATTATAAAAATTGCACACACATTACAGCTCTAACAATCAATTAAAAGTGTCGTACAATTACACAGAGTAACTAGAGTCCGACTGATAAGAAGTTGTGACAACAACGATGTGATTTGAATCACAAGAACTTTTTTCCCTTTTTTTGACAAGGGAGAACTTTTCCCCCTTCTTTTTTGGGAATGATTCAATCACAACAATATTATGGCTGCCGAAAAATATGGTACCCCCCAACCCACTGTTTTTAAAAGAAAAACTCAAGGTTAATAAATATATGGAACTGAAAGAGCTCCTAGATAAAGTAACTGGTAAAGTTGCTGTCATGTGACTAGGACGTCACGGGTTCAAGCCTTGGAAACAGCCTCTGGTAGAAATGCAAGGTAAGGCTGCGTACAATACACCCTTGTGGTGGGGCCCTTCCCCGGACACCGCGCATAGCGGTAGCTTTAGTGCACCGGGCTGCCCTTTTTTTTTTTAAAGTGCTCCTAGATTATTTGATTCCTAGTCATTCCATAGTAATCCCAAAATCTATGTTGCTCGGACTCTTTAAAAATTCAGCACACACATGCAAGCCAGGTTACAGAACTAATTTTTTCCAACAATGCCACTCTGGAATCAAAAAAGCACATATTTCTGCATCATATCACATGTTACGGTCCCATCTACCATAAAGGTAGTCCTTGGGGGTGAACTAAAAGCAATGTTTTGAGGGTTTACATGAGTAGCCACAATATATGACAATGAGAGTGACTCTATGTTTATGAACTCATTAACTTTACCAGCTGGTCTTCATTTTCCACTTAGGCTTAACATGCTATGTTCTTAACATATGCCTCAATAAGAAGAAAGCTTCAAGCATGGAAAGACCAGACTTAACTAACACCTAAGTTGCGCGGACTCTTCAGTTTTGATGCCGCACCCGTGTCGGATTCTCCAAAAATACACTACTTTTGGAGAATCCAACTAGCACCCATTGACATTTTTGAAGAGTCCGAGCAACATAACACAAAGTGCATTGGGAACCATTACTTTTAATAAAATCAACCAGAATATTGAATTACAAGAAAAACGAAAAGGAAAGTAAAGTCCTCTGTTAAAAATCATCCAACCTGAGCCCACTTCTACCACCCTGATAAACCATTTCTTAGTTTTATATTCTGACCTCAACTCACACCCGAGGTCCCCTTACTCCCCTTTTGCCCTATCAATTTTCCTATCTACGCTTTTCTCCCAACTTCCTGATGCTCCTAGCACCCCTATCCTCCCCATCTATTAATTTCCCACTCTGTAACCTATCAAACTATATAAAGCCACAATCTCTACTCTACCTACTCCTTTCTGAATAGCCACTGTTGATCATGCCAGTTGCACTAGGGAAGCTTGACAAGATGAATAGTGATAACAAAACAGTTTTGCCTAGTGATTTCCTCCTGAAATTATCCTTTACAGTAAATGTAGTTTCCAGCATTTGTTGCTAGCTCACTATTCTAATTGAGCCAACTGCAGTGGTACTAAAGCAACTATAAAAGTGTCTACACTAAGGACTGAGTCAAATTGTTGGAGAAACCAGACAGGCACTTGTGCCGCCAGGTGATGGATTTAGGCAAACAAGTTTATTAAAGACATGATGTTGGTTTTGATGTTTTGATGTTATGTTAATTAAGTTTGACAAATTGATCATTTGGCTCAGAAATTCATAACGCGTTTGGTGGTACACAAGTGGTAGGAACTGTCACCAGACCAAGAGATGAGTTAGCTGATGAATTTGAAGCAAGGGTGAGAACTGCGGCTGGTTGGCCTGTATCTACTTTAAACATTGTGGCACTGAAGATCAATGATGAAAGATGAGGATAAGATGAATGAGGTAATCCATGACCTGAGGTCAATATAAACATAGTAAAAGATGTGATGATCACAAACAGTCCAATAGCCTCAATAGTTTGGGAGCTAACCTCCAAGTCTCAAAATCACTAGGTGGAATTTGAATTCTTACTACCCAATAAATAAAAAAGAAAATTGAAAAAGGAAAAAGAAGAGAAAAAACTTGTGAAACTCACAATATCAAATCACGAGACAAGAACTCATTTCGCTGACAGTCGATGAGCAAAATAAGCATTTGCAGAAATCTCTAAAGTCAAACATGTAAGTATGAATTTCATGAACTACTCTGTTTATCAGTTCCTGTTAGATTATTAACCATTTGCTGCACAATGGCCCCTCGATCTATCCATGATAATTGCTCATAGAGAGGTCAAGTCATATAGATGACATCTTTAAAGACTATCTATATCTGAAAGCAAATACCACTGCACCAGAAAAAGCTTCATGTTGCATTAACAGCCCAACACCCTATATTGGAGGACACAGATCATTCCAGGTGTCTCAACCTTAAGCAATTTAGGTCAAAACTTCATTTTTATTGATAGATCATGGTGAAGACTTTTGATGGCTGCAAAACTTCACTGGAAGGCAAAAGCTCACCTTTATCCTGTCACCCTATCAGCTAATGGAACCCCAATGCAAAAACCTTGATAACCATGTTAAAACAATAAATTCGGATAAAAAGAAGGCAGGAGGATTTGTAGGTTTCTGGACAAATTCCCAACCCTTATGTGTAAATAGAAAGGTGAGTGATGACCACACATATTGTTCGACCTCTTCTGAAATGTTATGTCATTCAAGGTTTATCCAAATTCAAGAAATACTCAAACAAGTTGTTAGCATGGGGAGTTAAAAAGTTGAAGAAACAAAAAGGAAAAAATACATATTAAAGACAGCCCCATTAATGTGCAATTTAGCAATCTTTGAAGGGGGGATAAAAGAAATTTAACTGGAAATCTTGTTCTAAATGATAATTGTGGTGCTCGAGCCAGCTTGCACCACTTGACTATTTCACCAGGTACCAACCACCTCTCTCCAACAAAGGCATTGAGTAATTGTGCCCAACAAGGCTTAGACAAATGAAAAGAAACCACCTAGTGTTTTTTTACCTTTGTTAGGATTTGAACCCTGATCTCCCATAATTTTCACCCACTTCATTGACCGCTAAGACAGATACTTGGGTGCAAAAAGAATTTTAGTTAGTTGATGAACCCATCAGGAAAACTCTAAAGTTCATTCTTCCTTTGACTCATCTATGGATCTATGTTGCTTAGCATATATATGACCTATGAACAGAATCTGCTCTTATAGACTAGAGCTCATACTGAACGATGTTTGTAGGAAAAAGTGATCACCGGTTCATCATTCATTATCCAGCACAGCTACAAGAGCAAACAGGAATTTCACTATAAATAAGATATCACTTTTTTGGAAAAAACAAACTCCCAAAACATATGTGTTCTCTACAACACTATAGGTCTGTAGATGCTATAAGGCCAATATGAAAGTTCTCACAAAATAAAAAATAAAAAAGATAAGACCAATATGGAAGTTGTGGCCTAACAAAGAGAGGGTATGAAAGAGTTCGTCCGCATGGCTAAATTACAGAGTGGCAGTCTGACCGGCCATGTTGTATGGAGCAGAGTGTTGGCCAATCAACAGCTCTCACATCAAAAAGTTGAAGGTGGCGGAGATGAGGATGTTGCGTTGGATGTGTGGACTTACTAGGAGAGATAGGGTTAGAAATGAGATTATTCGATAGAAGGTGGGAGTGGCGTCGGTAGAAGACAAGATGCGGGAACTAAGGTTGAGATGGTTCGAGCACGTGATGAGGAGGTGCGCGGATGCCCCAGTTCAGAGGTGTGAGAGGTTGACCATGGATGGTTTCAGGCGGGGTAGAGGTAGACAGAAAAAATATTGGAGGGAGGTGATTAGACATAATATGGAGAGGCTACAGCTTACTGAGGACATGACCCTAGATAGGAAGGTGTGGAGAACGCGTATTAGGGTAGAGAGGTAGTAGATGGGAGTGCGTCCTTGCTAGTAGGGTGGGATGCTTTGTTTGTAGCCGTACCGGTAGTCGTAGTAATATGCGTGTCTTGTAGTTTCTTGTTCGTGGTGTTTTGGTGATGTTTGTGATTTCGGGTAGATAGTTTATAGTACTACTCTATGGTTGTCTTGTTTCTGTTATGACCTATTGGGTGTTATTCCATTTTGTTTTTTGTTTTATGATTTTTTTATACTATTTTGTCCTGAGCCGGGGGTCTATCGAAAACAGTCTCTCTACTTCATTCTGAGTTAGTGGTATGGACTGCGTACACTAACCCTCCCCAGACCCCGCTTTGTGGGAATATACTGGGTATGTTGTTGTTGTATCCAATGGTTACCTCGAGGAAACTCAAGTGAGTAGCCACCCATTGAATAAGCATTTCTTGTTATTATAGTCATCCAGGAAACAATACTGGCACCACAATTATTTTTAGGTTGATCAGTTCAGTGGTGACTAAAATCTAGCGATTGAACTTTCTACACGATAGGAAATAGAGTGAAACGGTGTCCCTAAGCCTTTTGAAATTACAAATTCTGCAAGTTTATTCTTGAAGCTTATAGTTCAATAAATGTATCAATGCATTAAAAAATAAGAAGCAACACGCAAGGTCCAGTTTGTACAAGTAAATCTGGCATTATAATACTGACTGGCCACACATATTACAACACCTTGATTTGGAAGATACAACAGAATGCTAGTAAGCCAAACACCATGTCTCCTACCTTAACTATTATGGGAGCAACTGATCCTTCAGTAAGTTTTCCTTTAAAATTCCAATACGTGATCCGAGATGAAAAGTCACCATTTGGTGTCTAATATCCTTGAAGCTCTTCCAACTCTGATGTATCCCTAAATTGGCGTACTTGAAGTGAAAATGGGGAAAATATGAGGCATGCTATTCAGTAGGACCAGAAAACTACTTGGCTTTTCATTTCACCTCCTCGTGCTTATAGGTTAGGTCAAATACAGAAATTGATTTAATGCCATCTACAAAATGCATACAATCTAATATAACATATATTTATCTAACTGTTAAATGATTGTTCCCAAAAGCCAATTGTGAGATTACATTGGATATGTTGTTGTTGTTGTTTGTTCTGCTTGTTGCAACACACAAAAATTTGAAACTTGTCCAACCCTTTGTTCATTAACTTGTTAAAAAATAGACTTCATTCACTCGGGAGAATATAACATGATGATTACTTTTGCCAAGCTTTAGATGCTTTATTCTAGACTTCTTTCCCTCTCTCTATCCACTTCTATCAATTTCATGAGGAAAATGTTCTTAAAAGGGTCAAATCAAGTATGATAATGTCGTCAATCCTTTGAACGATCAAAGACTACTACTATCGTCTATTGGGGGTGGGAGCACATTTGTCGATAGCCACTATTGGACCATCTTTATAAAACTTAACAATGCTTCCAGTGAAAAAAATTAAAAGTCACCATTCCTGCATTCATTAACTTATTAAGAAAATACTTTCATCATCTTTGATGCTTCATTCTCTCATGAGGATATGACATAATGGTTACCATGTTTTTCCTATACTTTCTTTCCTCCCCTCTGACTCCTTTCTATCAATTTCATGAGGAACGATATTCTTTGAAGGACCACACCAAATATCGCGACATGATTAGAATTAAGGGGAGGAGGAAGGGGCACGTCCCCTGCACTAATTAGAGCACACCACATGAGAAGTCATGCAATAGTTGTCCTATTAAGTAAGTAAATGCAAATGACAAGCTGATTATAATTGGAAGTCCGACAGCAAGATAATCTGAACAATTTGTTATAAATGGGTTTAGCTCATGCATAAACTTCTCCCAACTAGTGTTCGTAGAAGGAGGGTATATGCCGTACACAGCCTTCTCTTTGCATTTCTACAAAAGGGTTGTATCTATGCCTCAAACATGTGACCTACATATCATCAAAGGAGCAACTCTACCTATCCATTCCTGCAGGCCTTACCCACCCAGTCACACACAACAACAACAACAACAACATACCAGTATCTTCCCACCAAGTGGGGTCTGGGGAGGGTAAGTGTATGCAGTCCATACCACTACTTTGGAAGTGAGATAGAGAGGTTGTTTCCGATAGACCCCCGGTTCAAGATAAAACAATCTAGAAAGGAAATAGTAAAAGGACAAGATACAATAGAAATTACCCCACCCAATAATACCATAAACAAAACTCACCAAGTAATACAACAAAGGATACAACACTCTGAAATAATACTAGTACTATAGCTACTAACACAGATAACAAAGTCCTCCTACCTACCAGTCACACACCTACCTATTAAAAAAAAAAGGGCAGCCCAGTGCACTAAGCTCCTGCTACACATGAGGTTCAGGGATGAGCCGAACCACAAGGATCTATTATACACAAACTTACCCTGCATTTCTGCAAAAGGCTATTACCATAGCTCGAACCCGTAACTAGCACTAAGCCCCCGCTATCCACGAGGTCCAGGAAAGCTGGACCACAAAGGTCTATTGTAAACAGTCTTACCTGCATTTCTGCAAAGGGTTGTTTCCACAGCTCGAACCCGTGACTGGCACTAAGCTAATGCTATGCACGGGGTCCAGGAAAGAGCCGGACCACAAGGGTCTATTGTACACAACCTTACCCTGCATTTTTGCAGAAGGTTGTTTCCACAGCTCAAACCCGAACCCGTGATTGGCACTAAGCTCCCGCTACGCACAGGGTTCCAGGGAAGAGTCGGAATAAAGGGTTTATTGTACACAGTCTTACCATGCATTTCTGCAAGAGGCTGTTTCCACAGCTCAAACCCGTGACCTCCTGATCACATGACAACAAGTTTACCAGCCACACAGCTACCTAATTAATGAAAAGAATTCCAGCCAAGACAGATAATTTACCAAGAAGAGCAAATGTGCAACAGTGGCCTGAAAAAACTGCTGAAGAAGAACCCCTTTAACAACAGAACCCAGTGCAACTATATTCTTCTCATCTTCCTCCTTTCTTGTGTGAAGACGAAATTTATCCATAGGAGGTAAAAGCTGATAAAACCCAGCATACAACCAATACACCACTATTGGTGCAAATGTCCCCATCACTTCATCACTCACATAACCCTCCCAAAACACCATTCTTTTCCCCTTTACAAATATATACCCCCTTCCCCTTTTCCCTCAATACCAACACTCTCAATTATGAAATTTCCAGCTCAAGATCTACACATTACATAACACCCTGAAACAAAAATCCAAGAAAATGAAAACCCAATTAAGTTCTTGAAAAAAAAGATCAAATCATTAGCCCCCCAAAAAGCATAAAAATCAAATCTTTAGCTCCAAAAAAGCATAAAAGATCAAATCTTTAGCCCCAAAAATGCAAAAAAATCAAATCTTTAGCCCCAAAAAATCATAAAAATCCAATCTTTAGCTCTAAAAAATCATAAGAATCCAATCTTTAGCTCCAAAAAAGCATAAAAATCAAATCTTTAATAGCAATAATGATTGGAAATTGTGGGAACAGATCTGGGGCATATGTAAAATGAATAAATATGGGGGTTAAGGCAATGATAGTGGTGACAGTTGTGAGATTCTGCCTTAATTTATTTTGAATTTTATGATTGTGAGATATTCGTTGGAAAAGGGAAAGGGATGACAAGAAAAGGGGCAAACAACAAAAAATGGCTTGCTCTGCTTCTCTGCTTCTGTTTCGTTCTTTCTTCTTCATTTTTTTTTAAAAAAAATAAAGTTAAAATAATAAATAATAAAAAATGTTCGTTTATTTGAGATTTTTTTAATGGTAAATTGATACATTTGACTTTTTAAGAGGTGATTGCTTTGTTTCTTTTATTAGAAAATTCGAAATTGTAGAGTGAATGTTGAAAGTACTGTGCAAATTTTGGGTTAAACCATTAACCCGAACCGATAATTCAATTATCGGGTTAATGGGTCGGTTTATTAAATTTTTGGGTCGGGGCTCGGTTTTATTTTTTCTTGTATTCGGTTTTCGGTTCGGGGCTCGGTTTAGCCCCTTTTTTAATCGGGTAACCCGATAAACCGATAATTATATTACCTAAGGGCCCAACTACTTATTTCACAACCCATTACCCGTTACTTCAAAGGCCCAAGCCCAACTTCACTAGGGTTAAGGCTAAATCTAACCTCACCTCACTATCTCAGAAGTCAGACCTCACTATTTCCTTTCACACTAGTCTCACAGTTGTAGTGTAGTACTCTCACAGGCAAGAAGAAGCATCGGTTTCCCAAACATGCATTTTCTAAGATTTTAAAATATTTGGTCCAAGTTACTGGATCTATAATTCCAGAACAAGAAGCATCGGTTTCCTAAAGGTATTTTTTTTTCTTGCTTTTGTTTGATTGTTTCATTTGGACGTTATTTAATTACAACAATGAATTTGATAGTGATTGTAGTATCTTTTAAGGCCAATTCTGATTTTATTAGTTTTCAAACTTCATCTCCACTTGACGAGTAGAGACTGAAATACAAACCAAAAAACAAAACGAAAAGAGAAAGAAAGAAAATGTAGAAACTAAAGATGAAACGAAAAATTGTGTGACCATCAAGGTTGTAAACTTGTTAGTGTTATATGAAGGCGGAAGGCACGAAGCTGTTGCAGACCTTAGTTCTTCAAGACTCAAGTGTGAAGATTGAAGACGGAATTCCAACAGGTTAGTATTCACTCTTATCTTCTGCTCTATGTTTTATTTCCGCCCCATCTTCGATTTCTGCGTTAAATTTTAAAATATTTTGCAACTTAATTTTTCATTAGTATTTGTTGATGGTGGTTGTGTGGTATCGGAGGTAATCTTTGTATTGGAGTTGGACAGTAAATTTTGGTAGCACTAGATTGGGGCTGGGGCTTTTCAGTTTCTTCAATTTGTTGCACCTATACTTTGTTCTTCTGGGGTTTATCCGGCGGAGCAGAAGGTGGTGGAGGTGGAGGAGGAGATGTTTGTTTGTTTTGATTTTTTTGTGTGTTTTCTTGGCTTGCTGTTTGATTATTTCTTCTTTTAAAATCACTGTCACAGTTTCACAATTAGATGGCAGAAAATATTGATAAAGTGATTGGTGAAAGTGGAGCTTCTGATTCAAATCTAGTTAATCAAAGTCAATCTGTTGAGTCTAATGTAAAGAAAGAAAGGAGAAAAAGATCTCGTGCGTGGGATCATTTTACGACTAAGGTTGATTCTGAAGGAATTAAAAAGGGTGTTTGTAACTATTGTAAACAAGAGTATTTTGCTGATACAAAAGGTCATGGTACTACGGCAATGCTTGTTCATATAACTAAATGCAAAAAAATGCCTCATAATGTGGATACTAGACAATCAAAGATAGCATTTCAATCGATTACGGGGGGCAACAAGGGTGATGCATCACTTGTTTCATGGAAATTTGATCAAGAAGAGTGTAGAAAAGCTTTGTGTCGTATGATAATTCTTGATGAGCTTCCTTTTAAATTTGTTGAAAAAGAAGGTTTTAAACAATTTATGAAAGTGGTACAACCTTTTTTTCGGATTCCTTCTCGTACCACTGTTACTCGTGATTGTTTTGATCTCTTTAATGAAGAGAAACATAAAATGAGGACCATTTTTAAGGAACCACAACAAAGAGTGTGTATAACCACTGATACTTGGACTTCTGTGCAAAGAATCAATTATATGTGTATTACAGCTCATTGGATTGATAAAGATTGGACTTTGCATAAAAGAATTATCAATTTTTGTCCAATCTCTAGCCATAGAGGTGAAGATATAGCAAAGGGTATTATTAAGTGTTTGCATGAGTGGGGATTGCATCGGATTTTCACTGTTACAGTTGATAATTCTAGTTCAAATAGTGTGTGTGTGGTTGAGTTGTCTAAGCAATTGACTAAGTGGGGGACCAATCTTATGGGTGGTAAGCACCTTCATGTTAGGTGTATGGCGCATATTATAAATCTTGTCGTTCAGGATGGTATAAAAGAAGCAACTGCGTCTATTGAACGAGTTAGGCAAGCAGTGAGATACATTAGGCAATCTCCTGCTAGATGGAAGAACTTTCAGGAATGTTGTGAAGATGAAAATCTTGTTAAGAAGTCTTTATGCTTAGATGTTCCTACAAGGTGGAATTCCACCTACTTAATGTTAAACAGGGCTATTGAATATGAGGGTGCAATTTTAAATTATGTCGATCATGATATTGGTTTGGCACATCATCTTGAGTTTGGGCATATTTGTGTGTATGATGATAATATTGTGGATGAACAGCCTGCAGGTACACTTTTGAGTAGTGATTGGGATAGTGTGAAAAGAATTGCCAAATTTCTTGAATTGTTTTTTAAGCTTACTTTGAAGGTATCTGGATCACTATATGTTACATCAAATATTCATTTTCTTGAAATTTGTCAAGTTGGTGTTTACTTGACAAAATTGATATCAAGTGACGATAGTGTTTTGGCTGAAATGGCAAGAAAGATGAAGGAGAAATTTGAGAAATATTGGGGTGATCCAACAAAAATGAATAAGATGCTTTTCATACCTTGTGTTTTGGATCCTCGCCACAAATTTGCCTCTCTTGATTTTGCACTAAAGAAGATGTTTGGGGACAAAGCGCCAACTATAGAAAAAGATGTACGAGAGTACATGAAATCATTGTTTCATGAGTATTCAAATCCTGCTTCAAAAGACAAAAGTGGTAAACTTTCTTCAATAGAAGTGGAGGCTTCTAGTTCAAGCTCTATGGTTGTAGAAGATGTTGGTGATTTTTATGAGGAATTAAGTAGACATACATCTGGAAATGGAGGCGCGAATGTTAAGTCGGAATTGGATAAATATCTTGCAGAAGATATTGAAGTTAGAAAGCCCGAATTTAGTGTATTGCTTTGGTGGAAATATAACTCGGCTAGATTCCCCTTTCTTTCTGAGATGGCTCGAGATATTTTAGCGATCCTATTTCAAGTGTGGCATCAGAATGTGCTTTTAGTACCGGAGGGCGTATTCTTGATTCATTTAGGAGTTCATTAACTCCTAAATTGGTACAAGCTCTTGTGTGTCTACAAGATTGGCTTCAAAGTGAATCACTACCTATAAGTATCGAGGAAGATTTAGATTCTCTCGAGCAACTTGAACAAGGTAATAAAAGAACCTTGCATTTGGTGAATTATTTATTTAATATTTTTGTTGCTTGAATCTTGACTTGTTTTTTTAATTTATTTAGATTTGGCAAAACTTGGAAAAGAAGCTAGCATTGATGACATGTAGGACTGTAGATGATTAAGAGATGAAACTTTGGTAAGTTTTTTATTCAACTCCTATGACATTATTTCTTTGCATTTTTCTTGTTAAGGTTCACCAAACTCATGTTTCTTTGCTTGAATATCGAAATAGGTTAGTATGTGATCATCTGGTGCTATTTTCTGGGGAAAAAAAAAGCATGTTACCTGAAAAATACAGGTAAATTGGTTGTTTTCTGGTTGTATATGTGCTCATGTTTTCTGGTTTGTTGCAGTGTTGCTGGCTATGGATTTTTTGGTTGTTGCTGACTATGTGTCTTTGTGTATATGTTCTCTTGTTTTCTGGTTGTTAATGGCTATGAATTTTGAGCAACACAGGTAAATTGGTTATTTGAATTTAGTAGATGAAAATAGAGAATGGGGAGTGTATTGGTTGGTAGATGAAGTTGGAATGAGTCTATATTTGTGTTAAGAAATGCATTAAGTATGTACCTATGTGAAATTTAGAACCCATTTATTAGCACTTGAAGTTGGTGCGGGATAAGTGACACTCTATGGATTAGCTGAGTTTTTTTGTAAGCTTACAGAATTGTAGTGGTAGGTTGATGCTAGCTTAAAAGATAGTCTGAACCATGGTATCAAATTATAGTGGTAGGTTGATGCTAGCTTACAGAATTGTAGTGGTAGGTTCATTTGGTGAATATGGAATGAACCATGGTATCAAATTATTATTACAATTGGTCGTAATCAGTTAATCTGATTTTTCTGTAGAACATAGGGTAATGGTTGTTGCTAAATGATGCTTGGTGTGCTAATCAGCACTTCAGCAGGACAGATTACAGTTATAACTTAAAGCTGATCGGTTTGAGGACTTGATGGTGTCTTATTAATTGTCTAAGCAAATGAAGAATGCAGCTGCTTTTGCAACTGTTATAGGCTTGATAGTACCCTTAGGATTGAGGGATTTTCTTATCTTAAATACAACCCAGGCAGTCCCTTTGCAACTGTGTATCCCTGTTGGTTTATTTTTTATATTTATGTTATATATATAGTTAAAGTTGTTTGGGTTATTTCTAATATCTTTGTTTCTCTATTAATTAGGTTTCACCATGCCTCGACTTCGTGGTCCTAAAGCTCGATCACCAGTTTGGAATCACTATGAAAAGCTTGAAGAAAATGATGATGGAAAGTGCAAAGTAAAGTGTATTCATTGTGGTAATGTTTACAATTACCATCAACATTTCGGGACTTTCTCCTTAATGGCTCAAGTTAACCATTGTTTGGAGAGGATGGAGCGTCGTGCTCGTGGTATAAGATTTGAGTAGTTATTAGTATTATTACTATGTTTGGAATTTGGACTTAGTTTTCAAATTGTGTGATTGTTAGTTTGGATTTTTCCTATTCTGTTTGTGCTAGACGTTTTTAATTTTGTGACTATTAGTTCAAATTTTTCGTATTCTGTTTGTGCTTACGAAATACGAAGACGTTATATTTTGGTGTGATTATTTGTACTTGTGTGCTTAACACACATTGTTTGTTTAGATTATTTCTACTTGTGACTGTTAGCAGTGCCCGTTTTATTATAAGTTGCAGGAGCATTAACATCTTCTGAAGATCAGTTATAGAAGTCCACGTAAAAGAATCATTAGTTTGATACTTTGATAAGTTTTTCTACCTAGCAGTTCAGAATTAATTACTGCCACCAAACTTAATTTCTGCTTTCAAAATGAGATGGTAGAGCACTATCATCCAAGTCACCCCATAGCTTGATTCTTGAGTTGTTGCCTCAACTTCAAATTATACTTTAAATGTTAACGGTTAACCCGATAACCGAACCGATAACGATCAATAACCGATAAACCAATAACCGATAAATCGATTTCTTAATGGTTCTTAATGGTTTAGCTTTATTACAAACCGATAATCGATAAGTCAAACCGATAAACTTCAAAACCGAACCAAACCGACCGATATGCAGCCCTAAGTCACATGGGACCATTTTGTGAGCAAAAAGGAACGTGTACGGAAGCTCTCAATATGTGTGAGGTCTAAAAACGAATTGGATTATAGAAATTTATTATATGTAGGTTTATCTTATATTTTTACAAGATTTGTTTTTATTAGTTAATTGTATTTTTAAAAACAAAGGAGTAAAAAATATATTCAGATTGAGACACGGACTATAAGAAGATTCAAGTCTACTATGGTATAATTTATACTGATCAAGCAGCATAATTCTTGACTTATATCCTTTAAGATACAAGAGTCCAATAATGTTGTACAACTCAAAGAATATAATAGCCTAACAACATCGTACAACTCAAATAATTTCGAATTAATTGAAAAATCTAAAGTTTCACCAAAATGTTCTTTTATTTGACATAAAATTATTTTCTTTTGTATAGATAGAGACTAAGAATATCTTTCTTTGTCAACTCTTTCTTTCACTACAGTAGCCTCAAAATAAAAACACAATATAACACTTCTCATCTTTTTTTCTCTATTCCAACACGAGGAAGAAGTCATCATTTATATAAATGTATGATTTCTTCCACAAATAACTATCGAGAATATGGATAATCATTTGAGGATTAATGAGACAATTAACAAGAAATAATAAGGAGAACATGTCATTATGATTACATGAGTTACAAGAATAATGAAAGTTAGGAGCTTAAAGAACAACTTTTTTCATTCAAAATTAGGGGCATATGAAAATGGAAAAGTTCTAAATGGGACAAGGCAAATGAAGACTCACACATTATCCTTAAAAAAACTAACGACGTCAGTTAATGATAAAGTGTAAGATGGGAAGATTGTTTTATCTTACAAGGCAAAAACAGTCCCATGTTTTGAAAGAGGGGAATAAATTTCGTAGGAAAGGAGGAGTGTCTGCAAGTGATAGTGAGGGAATAAATTTCCTGGCAAGTTAGTAATGAAAAAAGTTTTGGCAAGTTAGTAAACAAAATCAGGCAGCTAACAGCTGATTTGATGTTGAGTTAATTTCTGTGACAGTGAAAATTAATTTTTTGCTTTCAATTACTTCCTACGTTTTATTTTATTTGATTTTTTTTTAAAAATATGTATATTTTAAATTAGTTGTTTATTTTCGCAAATCAAGAGTGTTTTATTATTTCTTTTTCATATTACCCTCAGTATTAAATAACTAAAGAAAATAATAATACTTCCTCCGTTCACTTTTAGTTGCACTTTTTGACATGATACACTCATTAAAAAAACATAATTATTGAAATGATTATCTTACCATACCCCCCTGTTAATTAATATTTAGAGTAATATGTCTTGAAAATGGCTTAAAGAATAAATAATTAATGCTAAAGGTAAAATTGGAAAAATTCTTTTGTTTTTTCTTGATATATCAAAAGTGACAAGTAAAAATAAAAATTCAATTAGAAAAATAGTGACAAGTTAAAGTGAATGAAGGGAGTAATAGTTAGATTTAGAGTTTTAAAACATCATTAATAAAGTTTATTTTGTAAAATATACTTTTAATAAGTATTTTCTTAACGAGCATATCAAATCAAAAGAGGTCAAGTAAAATAAAATGGAGTGAGTAAATTTCTTTTATATAAGTTGACTGCAATACTGTCCAACTTATTAATGAAGGAACAATTAAAATAATACGACCATTTAATAGAGACAAAGTTGGTAAGTATTTGGTAACATTTAAGTTCACAGTTGAATAATCCAAAAAATGTATTGACAAGGCGCACACAGTCCCATGCCTTATTTGTGTCAGTCAAAGCTTAAGGCGTGAGACTGTTTTTACCTCATAAGGTAAAATAATTTTTCCGTCTTATACTTTGTCATTAACTGGAGCCGTTAGCCTTTTAAGGACAAGGCGTGAGCTTTTATTTGTCTTGTCCCATTTGGAACTTTTTTATTTTTATATGTTCCTTTGAAATTTTAGATGAAAAAAGTTGTCCTATAACCTCCAGACTCATCACCTTTTCTACCTTATGCCTACTAATTATCATGCATTTTAAGTTTAATTTTAATATTAAAATAAATCAACATTTCCCACTCATTTTAATATTCTAATCAGATGAATTTAACTACTAATTCAAAATAAACTATCATTGCAACTATATCAATAATATGAAAACATGTATGCACATGGCCACAAGAGAAACAAAAAAAAAATATACACATATTCACTCTGCATTTGTCTTCAAGTTACACATTAAAGAAACCAGGAAAAAATATTTGTTGGAAGGTAGGGAAATGAAATGAGAGGAGAAAGCAAAGGGAAGTAAATCAGCTAGTATTTATCCCCTACTCATAATTAGAAATTTTGGGTTAATTTTGGGTTTGAGTTTTTTTTGTTTTTTTTTTTAAAAAAAGATATCCTACAGAAGCACCGTCTGTATAAATGGGCCGTACAATATGAACTCGAATTAATCGAATTTCAATACGAATATAAAAAATTGAATGAAAATCAAAAAAATTAAAAAAGAGAGTCAATCAGTTATTTATCTTTTTTTAATTCCTTTAATTTTTTATATTATACTTTTAAGTCTTTCCAAAAAAATGAATTTTTGTTAAGCCTTAAACATTCCCAGAGATGTTTAGTAGCAAATGGAAACACAACCATTTATGAGATAAGTTAGGTAATGATAGAACTGATTTATATTTTTTTCTCATTTTTAAAAAAAGTTTTAATCCAATATTCGACCAGCATTGGGGCAGGACTTAATTCGAACTCGCATAGCATAAGGTCTATTAAAGAGAAAACTCTTTCTATCGGGATTCTTTCGCACTCGTGACACAAATCAAAAATCTCTGATTAAAAATAAAGAAATCCTTTTCATCCTATCATAATTCTTGATGGTCATTCTCGACCCTTTTATAATCCAGATCACCCAAATAAACTCATTATTATATAATCATTGTTTTCCTAATACTATATATTTATTGTTCAAATAGAAGAACAAATATGGTTTATCCCTAATAACTCATAGGCACAAGTACACCAGTACTTTGTCAAATATTTGTAATGTTTGACACATGTGAATGCAATCATGGCACACTTAGATGTTGTATTTCCATAGTACATAATAGAGTATTACTTTTGATCGCTCTAGCTTGAACTTTCGTAGTTTTTTTTTAAAAAAAATAATTTCATTGATAAATTAATAGAGTCCTTCAATTGTCTGTCACTTTTTTAAATAACGATTTATATATATTATTACTACAGAAAGTACAATTTTGTCTTATTTCGTCTATATTAACGTATTGTGTTAGTTTAGAATTTAAGGAAGGAGTTGTGATAAAGGAATTGAATAATTATGAAATAATGTTGTAAATATGCATTATTAATAGATGTTTGATTTATTAGACTAAAAATAAAATATGTAAACATATAATGTTTGTTGGGTTAGAGAAAAAGGAAAAAAAAATATATATTTTCAATTTTAATCTTGAATTTTTTAAAAGATTTTGAATCAAAAGCTATAAATTAAAGAAAGATAAATATATCATATTAATCTCAGTATTATAATCGCTTGTTGCCTTGTTCCATGAACCGAACCTAAAGTGTGAAGGACTATATATGCCGTTGGAGAAAAACTAAAAGGACAAATTTAAACCTAACCCAATACTTAAAGGACTCATTTTGTCATTTTCCTCCCTTCTTCTCTATAGTCAATTTTCCTCACTCCCCCACTTCTACTCCGATGAATAAGATGAAAAAACCAACGGATTCCGCCGCCGCCGGTGCTACGCCGCTGTCAGCGCCACCACTGACCACCACTCAATTAGTTCAATCAGAACCTCAAAAATCGGAATTGCAACCAATGAATTCCCCGGAATCGATCGTTGCCCATCTCCGCAAACTCTCCGACTCCCTTTTCGCGTTCCAACAATGCTTGAGTGATGTAGAACAAAGCATTGATTCCGCCCGGAACTCAATTGACTCCGCTATGGTACTAAAGTTCACTCCACCGTCAGTGACACTACCAATTCCCGAGCCAGAACCCGAACCCGAACCTGAACCCGAACCATCTTGCGAGTCTGATCCCTCTGAGGTTGAAAATGAAGATGAGGATGAAGAGGATGACGCGGAAGTTGCAGTGGCAGCGGCGGCGGCGGCGGTGGAGGAGGAAGTGAAATCGGTTCCTAGTTCAGAGTTGGAAACTTTGTGCCAAACGATGAATATTGTTGGTTTGAAGAATTACATGATTTCGCATCTCTCAGATTTAGATGCATTGCGTGAACAAGTTCCTAAAGCATTGAAACTTTCGCCTAATCCAGGGAGGCTTGTATTGGAATGTATCAGCAAGGGGATCGAGGGGTGTAATAATAGCTCAAGGGGACTGGTTAATTTATTGGCTTTAGAATGCTTCTTGTTGATGATGGGAGAGGCCAAGGACGAGGGAAGAGTAGTTGAGATTGATAAAGGGTTGAAAGAAGAGGCGGATCACGCAGCATTAGCATGGCGGGCAAGGATGATATCCCAAGGTGGTGTATCAAAGGCTCATGAAATGGATGCTCGGGGTTTGTTGTTGTTCGTTGGGTGTTTCGGGATTCCAAAACGATTTTTGGATCGGGATATTAGGTATTTGGTTAATGTAAGTGGCGCCAGGGGGATTTCTGGTGTCCTTAGGAGATCGACTGTTCTTTTGGAAAAGATTCCAAAAATCATACAGTGGATGTTGAAGAACAATATAGTAATTGGGGCTGTTGATATTGCCTATACTTTTGGAATGGAGGACAGATTTGAGCCTCGTGGAATCTTGTCATCGTTTTTACATAACTCTGAAGTGTCATATTTGAACAGCACTAAGGGACTTGAACAAGGTGTTGCTGTACGTGCAGCTAAAAAGAAGCACTTGTCTGATCTGAAATCTGTCGGAGAATGTTTGGAACGTCACAACATTGATCCTTCGAAACTCCTTCCTGGGTGGCAAATCGATGTGAGAATAATGAACTTGGAGCAACATATTACTGCATTGAATATGCATATAGGTGAGAAAGAACTTGCTGAATTGACTGAGCATGTAGGTGATCAGAAGATGGCACAAAAGAGAAAAATTGATGAAACTGAGTCGTCTGCTAGTTTCAGCAACAAAGAAATGAAACCCTCACATTTTCCAAATCCAACTCCAACTCCAAATCCATGGCCTCTACAACAACATAGAGTTGTTAATCATGTTGATGATAGCCAAAACACCTTGTTAGAACGTGGTGGAACTGCCGGCCACATTTATGGTTATTCTCTGTCCCCCTCGGTATTGCATGGGACGGTTGCAGGCTCAATACATGAAAATGCAGTTGGCTCAATGGCAGGACCTGTAGGAGGTGTTGTGGCCATGGATGGAGCTGGAGCAGGTAAATCTGTGAAAGGAGGTTCATATGTAGGAGTTCATGGAGGGGCTCTAGTTGATCATACACCCGGTCAAATAAGAAGTCATCCCGGTCAGTTACATGGACCGCGTGGTGATGCAGCTGTGCATGACAGACTGGCCTCCCTCACCTATGCTTATAGGCCGTCATCCTACATTGAAGGATCAGGCTCTACGGGGTTGCCAAACGCCATACCTAGTGATGCTTATAGGCCTCCACCATACTTGGAAGGCTCTACAGGGTTGCCTAACACCATACCCGGTGATGCTTATAGGCCAACACCATACATGGAAGGCGCTACAGGGTTGCCTAACACCATACCCGGTGATGCTTATAGGCCAACACCATACATGGAAGGCTCTGCAGGGTTGCCAAACACCATAGCTGGTGACGCTTATAGGCCTCCACCATACTCTGGTTCTACAGGGTTGGCAGACACCATACCTGCACCATACCAGTTTGCTGATACTGTTCCAGCAACTGAACTACACCGAAGCAGTGGCTCACGAGCAGTTGATGCTGTTCCATCTGCTGCCCTTGCTCATCCTTCATCGTCCTTGTACTGGAACAGATAGTTTTGCATTGGGCTGGCATTATTTCTACCTTAGTTTCCCTTTTTGTAGTATACCCAGTCTAGAAGTGATCTCGTGCACATGGTCTTGGAAAACTTTGTATTTCATTAGCTACTAAAAAGCTCTGGCCAATGTTTGGCTTAGCATAGTGATTTCTAAATTCAACCTGGAAATTATTCATTTGTCTGGAAAGATTTCAACAATTACAATTTTTTTTTAAAAAGGCAAAAGAGATAAATAACTGATTGACTTCCCTTTGCTTTCTCGTCCCGTTCCTTTCCCTCCCTTCTAACAAACATGATTTTCTAACATTTCTTTGTTTTTCCTTTCCCTCATCCATTCCAGCTGGTCACACTTGTTCCTTGGAAAATCCAAGGTCATGGGTTCAATTCTTCAAACATGCATCTTCCTCTTTTCCCAAGTGTGACATTCTTGTAATTTTCACCCGAGATTAAATTAAATGGAGAAACAAGGTTAGTGAGGATTCATATGTTGTTTGTTGTTTTGATGGTCTGTTCAATTGTTGACTGGATTCACTGTGGGCACGCGCACTTGTATATCTTGCTTGTGTCTCCACACTTAAAAGAGTAAATGTTGGACCCGTCTCTTTTTAGTTGCTCCCTTGGTGGAATGAAATGATCTAGTCTTCTTGCATTTAGTTTCAATGTGTTCAAATTGTAGATTTTCTTGTATGGATAGTCTACCCAAGGTCGTAGTTTATTATTTGCTGCGAATTGTTTGATCTTGAACCATTCAGCCTGAGAGTTTGAGCATGATTCACCTATCTATTGTCTAGCCTATCTATTGTCTAGAAGATACTTCTTGTAGTTGACCTTCGACTTATGAATCAATCCTTTTCACTTGGGATTTGGGAATCAATTTTCATCTCTGTTTCTTCGTTGCTTAGATAGGTGGTTGAGTGTGTTGTATTCAAATGCTGTGATGTAGAACAGCTGAAGGTGGTTGAGTATGTTATATTCAATTTCTGTTATTCTTGCTTTGCATCTTAGTTTCTGGGCTTGCAGATATGCGTTATACAGAAATCAAATTTACGATTTTTTATTTTTTTTGTATTTCATAGTGCAGGTGAAGTTTGACTTCATTAAGATGTCACCATATGCCAGTGTTTTTCTTTGCAGTCCAGCTGTTGCAATGCATACAATATTTTTGCTGCTCCTGAAGTCAAAATCTTGCTTGGTCATAAATGCAACTTTTTATTTCCCGGTGGTTACAGAGGGGAACTCCGCCTGTGATGAGCTTGCTACATTGTAGGTCTTAAGTAGACAGCCACAGACTAGTCAATATAGTGAATGGTCACATTACAAGATAAGATGCACTAAAATGGATAGACACGGTAAGTGAGAATTTACATAAGCGGATCTCAACTTGCTCGGGATTGAAGTTTAGTTGTTTGTTTGTTACGGGGGGGAATGATGGGCAGACCTTGGCCTGAAGTGTTTAGAAAAGCAATATTGAACACTCAGGAGTCAGGACTGTCCATAAATTATACCCTTGATCATGAAACCCATCCTTTGTGATTGTACAACATTCCAATTAGTAAAAATACTACAAAAAACAACATACCCAGTGTAATCCCACGAGTAGGGTCTTGGGACCATTGGTAAAAATAATATGTAGAAATATATTCCTGCTGGTTTTGGATTGTAACTAGACATCTGCCAACAAGATCTTGTAAACACTTCTCAGCCTCTCCTTCTAAGTCATTTTCCAAATTCAGGAACCCCTCAGCCATCCATAATCTCATCAATTTCTTCACTGGAATTTCAGTGTCTTCTGGAAAAATTCCGAAATACAGAAGACGTGTTTTTAGATCGCTGGTCAAGTGATTGTAACTCAACCCAAGCACACGTGAACATCGTTCATCAGGATCATTTGTGACAAATGACTTGACATCTTTTGCAACAATTCCCCACAATCTTCTATTGCCCTTTTAGATTTGAGAAGGCCAGCAACCACGACAATAGTTAGTGGTAACCCATGACATTCATCTGCAATTTGCTTCCCAATAGTCTCAAACTTAGATGGCAACTCTCATCTTGATCCATGAAGCCCTGTATATTTATCCCCATATTATATAACTAGGGACAAACTAAGCCAATAAACTAAAGTAGAGAGGTATTTTTGACCTTTTTCCTAGTGAATTAAATGATTAAGGTACGGAAATTTTGATTCGCCTGGCCGGTGATGTGTTCTGGGTGCCAATCACGTCTACGGGGTAATTTGGGATGTGACAGTAACAGTACCTTTACTTCCCTGTTCACCTAAATTAATAAAACATCCTTTTCTAGCCAAAAAAAAACAAAAAAACACTACGGTTAGACGAATATAACTGCATGACGTGAATTGTGGAAATGAGAAACAAAGTGTAACCTTGATAAACGTATACTTACATAGAGTATATGGATCGGAGATACGAACATTCACGGGTATGTTTCCGAGGTCTTCATTTTCCTTTTGAATTCGTGCAGCAGATTCCCCGAGTTCAGGAAGACAACCTCTTAACTCAATCAGTTGTAGTGAGTGGATTTCTGCAAACTCAATGGGTATCTCTTTCAAATGGGAGCAATTGCTAAGCACGAGGCGCTCAAGGACAGGAAAATTGTCATTTGTAGCTTTCCAGGACTTGAGAAAATTACCGTCAATTAGCAAAAGCTTCAATTGAGCAAATACCCTAACATTTGGATTCCATTCTTCACCATGACAAGCATTAAACATCAGCTTCAGCACCTCAAGGTTAGGCAACTCAGCTATGATGTCCAAGTACGACCAACTTAGAAAAGTTCTTTCCAACTTTAACTTCTCAAGCACATATCATATATTAGATCATGAACCTTACATGATCTAATTTTTGTTTCATCTCGACTTTTCTTGCTGACAAGAACTAGACATCTGTTGATAAGATCTTGTAAACACTTCTCAGCCTCTCCTTCCAAGTCATTTTCCAAATTCAGGAACCCCTCAACCATCCATAATCTCATCAAATACTTCACTGGAATCTCAGTGTCTTCCGGAAATATTCCGAAATACAAAAGACATGTTTTTAGATCGCTGGTCAAGTGATTGTAACTCAACCCAAGCACATGCGAACATTGGTCATCAGGATCATTTGTGACAAATGACTTGACATCTTTAGCAACGTTTTCCCAATCTTCTATAGTCCTTTTAGATTTGAGAAGCCCCGCAACCACGACAATAGTTAGTGGTAGTCCGTGACATTTCTTTGCAATTTGCTTCCCAATAGTCTCAAACTCAGATGATAATGATTCATTTGTAAATGCTGTGCTTTTAAAAAGGTTCCAACTCTCATCTTGATCCATGAAGCCCATCTGCAAAGAAAGATTCTCTGTGTCAGCATAGCAAGCCACTTCATTGTTACGGGTAGTCAACAATATTCGACTGCCATTGTTCTGACTTGGAAAGCATTGTCTAATGTCATCCCACACTTCACTACTCCAGATGTCATCCATGACAATTAAGTACCTCTTTCCCTTTAAACTTTTCTGCAGCATGTCTGCTAGCTCTGCCTCATCGTCCATGTCAAATGTGTCACACTTTGTAGAATGCAGAAGGCTCAATAAGATTTCCTTTACATTGTGTTGTTGAGAAACAGTAGCCCAGGCACAAACATCAAAATGAGAACGAATGCGTGCATCATTGTAAACTTCTTTCGCTAAGGTTGTTTTACCTATGCCTCCCATCCCGACAATCGGGATGACTTTGGGTTCACCAGAGTAGCTTCTAGTCAGATCTACCAACCGTTTCCTTTGATCATGACGTCCGACCATATTGTTCCTAACATTCAGAATATCATTTGTTGAACTTGAAAGACATTGAACCAATGATTTCTTTGATACTTGTTTTCCTTTATCTTGAATCTTTGTTGATTCCTTCCAGATATGATCAATGTCTTCTGCTACTTGTTGCAGGCTATCAGAAAGCCTCTCATGTGCCTTTTCTCTCAGATTTTCATCATTAGCCAATACAACTTCAGTTACTCTTAGTTGAATTGTTTGTTCAACAATATTTGCAACTTCTCTTATCTGTACTTCCAAATCTGTCATTTCCCCAGAAACATTGTTTTTCTCAAAGTTCTTGAGAAATACTTCCAGGGAACTAACTTTTTCATGAAGAGCGCAAAATTCTCTATGATCATGGAGATATTGCATTGGCGAATTGGATGTCAAGAGTGATTCTATTGTTCTCATAAGAGAAGCCACACTTGCATAAGCCATATTTACTGTATTCCCGTTTTTGTCCTTTGCGATTATCACCTGAAAGCTGCAGGTTGCAAGAGGTCAATGGTATTACAAATAATGAAATACGCAGATTTGCTGAAAAGGCACATATAAACTAAATAAGATCAGGTAATTTATTAGTCTTAATCATGGCTATCACAGTGTAATAGTGAGTTGAGTCCCAAATCGATGGGTTAAGTGTATGATCATCGGCAATCCTCACCTCTTGAGTTAGCTCTCGGGGTTGAGATAGGCCTAAGGTTCATTTCTGTATCACATTGGAATCCGATTCACTTTTGATCACATAAATGATCAAGAAGGGAATTAGAATTTCAGCGCAGATATAAGAAGACATCTACTTAATTTCAGTACAATAAAATATAAATGAGCATGGCAATAATCATTGTTACAGAGAGGCTAACTTAATTGCTGACCAACTTGAACCACTGACTTTTCAACTTAATGTTTCGCGGACATCCACTGATTTCAGCTGAATCCGTAGCTTTAGCTCATTTAATGTGTAAAATAATTTAACTTGCAGTAAGCAAAAAATATTATGGTTCTGAACTCACAGACTAAAATCCTGGCCCGGCCTCTGCTTAGTTAGGTAATGTTTTCTTAGGATGATGTTTGGAAAATAGAGACTTCTACTATAAATCTATGTTTCTGGAACTCTTTAAAATAGTTGTCACATGACTCACATCCGTGTCAAATCCTCAAAATCTGCACAACTTTTGAAGGATCCGTCACGTAATCAACGTTATTTTTGAAGTATTCGAGCAACATAACTATATAACAAAGAGCTAAATTATACTTTGATAAGCCACTACAAGTGTTGTTTTGCTCTAAAACTGTAATCAAATGAGAGAGTAATTAAGGGAAACTAACCTTTCAATGGCAGATCATACAGCTTCAAAATCACTGAAAGAAATAATTGAGAAAAGGATTGAAGAAATAACAATATGTGTAACAATAAACAAATTTGTAAGAATAAAAGATACAGTACCTAACCAAGATAACATTTGAGTAGCTGAAATTATATCAGCAGAATTTACTTTGAGAAAACATATTAAATAGACCCTAAACTTTAAATAGTAGATTCATTTAGGTCCTTATTATCTTTGCAAAAAGGCGTGCTTTTGGTCCTGGTCAAAGAGAAGAGACCCTCTTTTAATAACCGTGGTGTCCGGCCAACTTTCATGCATTCGACTAATTTTATAGGATAATCTTTCAACTCCCGTCAGCAACAGGTATTACTTTTATTATTGCTACTATTACTTTTTTGAATGCTTTGTACTACTTTCTTTATTAGTAGTTGTCATATTTTATTCACTGTGATTTTCTTTTTTCATAACTATTTTAATTTATTATACTTGAGCCTAGGTTCTTCGAAAATAGCTCCACCTCCTTGAGGAAGGGATTAAGGTATGCATACACTTAACCTTCTTCATGCCCCACTTATAAAATTTATATCTCTAATATATTAAAAGTGTGAAGCTCCTTAGAAATGTTGTTTGAATTTTTTGTCCTTCATTAAAAGTCTCCGCAGTAAGCAAAATCGTCTTTTCACTTATTTTTTAATTATTATATCATTATATTTATAATATTAGCTCCTAAAATAGATGGAAGAATCTTGAAAAATTAAGGACTCTATGGAATGTACGTGAAAAATTAAAACAACTCCTAAAATACATGGGTCTTAAAATATATGGAAAGAACCTAATAAAATAAATATATAAGTTTTCTTTTTTTCCTTTTTACAGTCTTGTCGTAGGTTTTCTTGCGAAAAGCCATTGCTGGGCTCCTAAGATGCATGTATGGTTGTGTCTGTCTTTGATGGTTGTTCATACCTATAATTGCTCTGAATCAGTAAATCATGGCCCCTTTCTGAACCGCTACATGATGTGAAGTTAAGCAGGTTTGTTTTTTTCCGGCTTTACTAATATAATTTTTCCCTATTTTGTGTGTGATAGAGGTTGTTCTGGACCGAAAAGTTTCAAGTTTGATATATGTAGGTATGCATCTCTCAAGTTTGATATAGGTATACTATTTTCTGTTTCTATACAGGTTGCTAGAGCTATTCTTAAAAATCCTAACGACGAGACGAAGAAGGATCCTTTTGATAGTATTCAATTTTTTTATATTTTGGATGAGTAGATGTCCTCCATGTAAGATTACGCAGTATAAGAACAATAAGAATTGGCTATAGTTGTGTAGTGGATTGTGTGAGAGGCAACAGTATAAGGTGTATAATTGAGATGCTGATATAACTTTTAGCAGCTGTAGTATATGTCATGGACGCGTACCACTTAACAGAATAAACTGCTTCTAAGCTTCAGGTTCACACGTCTGTCGATTTCTCTTTCTCCTATTCTCTTCTTATGAAGTTTTTGACTCTTTTTATCCGCTACGTTTTCAATTTCAGGTCTTTGTACTCATGAGTTTTGGTATGTTTTTCGTCTTTCATAATTTTTCTGTTCGTGCTCTTAATTGTTGGATTCATTAACTCGTATTTTGTGCTTCGTTCTTTAATTTCATTCCAAGCGTTAGCAATTCCTGCCTATTCCCCATTGTGAAGTTGCAAGTTAGTTGTGGGAGTTGTTAAACAGATAAATTTGTATCGAGTCGGGTGATGCCTAGCTCTTCAGAGACATGATTTGCTAGGAGAATGCAAGTTCATGAAGAAATTGAAGAGGATTACGAAAGACGACCATGACATGCATCAAAGGTGTCAGCAGATTTTTTGGTTGTGCTCCATGTGTTAAACATACAATGTTCAAGGAGTTTAGACATATTATAAAATAGATCATAATATTAAGAAGTACCGAGTATGTTTTTATGTTATTAGATGCTATGTTGAGTTGTATAAATTTCAATTTTTCAAGTGCTCAAAAAGGAAGTACCCTTCTAGACATGTTTTATAATCAGTGTGTTCAACCTGTGCAAAATATCTTCTTTTTTTTTTAATTTAATGTGATTTTAACTTACTTTTACTCTGCAAATATGCAAAATGGTCTTTATTAAAGTTCTTAAAATCTAAGCTTTTTCCTTCTTTTTTTTTAATTCTTCTTATATTTGTGATTAGTGGAGTGTATATTTTGTTGTGTGTTGCAGGTTTGACAAAGATGAGGGAAAAAAATGCTAGAAAGTATTTGTTATTGCTTGTTTGTTGGAATGTGGTCTCGAGTATATATCGTGGTAAGCAAATCTATGGTTATGTGCCTTTGGATATCTTTCTTAGTATAATTTTCATGAGTATACACATATAACTAGATGTCTAATTGTGTAAGAGTCCCCAACAAATAGTGCCTTATTTTTGGCAAAACAAAAACGTAGGAGTATATTTTGGCAAATTAAAAAGTTACCGTTATTTTTTACCGTAGTTACAATTATACATATAGTAGGAGTCTTAAGATATTGCCTTATTTTTGGAAAAGAAAAAAAACGTAGGAGCACTTCTTTGGCGCAAAATTGGAAAGCTGCCTTATTTTTTGAAAAATAATAAACTATCATTAAATTTTTGTTGTCGAAATTATATTTTTGGCAAAATAAAAACTGCCTTACTTTTTACAAAACAAAAAACTATCGTAGGGAATCTCTTTTGCAAATAAAAACTGATATGGGAGGGTTTTTTAATTATAAAATAGGAGTCCTCTTTTTTCTTTCACTGTCGATGGTATCCTAATATAAATCATATAGAATTCTAAAATAAAATTCGTTCTTGGTTTATGAATTCACCTTTTATAAAAGGAGTTGCTCTATATTGTGATTAATCATCACGTGGAATAAGAGGTACTAGGTATAGTTATTTTTTTCTTTAATTTTTTCGTTTCTTTAGTTCAATTTCCGTACCGCTTTTTTCCTTTTCGTCAATTTTTTTTTTTGGTGATTAATGGTTTCAAATATGATGTTTAATCTTTTGCTAGGATTTTGATTTTGATAATCAGTGATGAATGAGTAAGTAAAAATGATAAATTCACGACAAGAATGCATGAGCTTGAGTTGCCAAAGATGGTACTATAGTCAATATCAGATCATGAATCCACAACTTCAATAACAATAAGAGAGTGGTAAATATAATATATTTTCGACATATGATAAATATGAATATGTCGTTGTTGATGTACTATGTTTTGTTACTTATAGTTTTCCTTTGGTTTAGATGTATTAATGGTTTAAATTATATAAAACCGAGAAAATTTATTTATAACGTATGAATTTTTTACTATATTCTTTAACGACGTCTAGAGTTTGTTTGTACGATAATTTACAAATTAAAGCGGACAATATTGGCACTAGGATTGAAAGCATGATTGGCAGAACTTCTTAAATTTACACTATTTTGTTGTTCTTAGTTGTGGTGGGTTCTAAGTGAAAGTGAATGAAAAATGGAGGGAAAAGTGAAAATGTAAAGTTCACCTTAAAGGAAGAGTGTTTCTCCCATATTGGTGGGAGAAAGAAACTTTCTTATGTTTATATTGGGAAAACTTTCTTATGTTTATATTGGGAAACATTCTTTCATGTGGATAGTGAGGTAAGAACTAGACAAGCCTTGCGCCGTCGTCGCTTGGCTCGGCTTTGGATTTGGATCGATCAAGAGATTATCTTTTTGGACAAAATTCATTTGAAACTTGAGAGTTAATGATGTTTAATCCAAAAATCCGATATGAAAATACAGGAGGAAGTGCGGACGCATGTCACAGCGCACCTCAAAGGGACGCGACCCTTCGAGGCACTGTTTGGTAACAGATACGTGACCTGCGCGCGCACCTGGCAACCTGTGGATGCAGGTGCCACGCAGAAACTTATGCTTTGTGCTATTATGTGAGTTGCAGATGCAGGTGGTTGCGACGTTCCAAAAACAGTGTGATTTTTCATGAACCATTACTTCCTTTCTGAAGCACCACCTTTTGGCTATAAATACCTGAATTTTTCCTCCAGTATTAGCACGAAATTTTGAAGTGAAAAACATCTTATTCTTCATAAAAACTCAAGTGTGATTTACGAATCGTTGAGTGCGTTCGTTGTTTGACAGAGTATGAGATACCACCATTCTGTCGATGTGATTCATTTTATCCTGGGAGGATATATTCCATAACATCGGGTACTTGAGAGGAATAATTTCCTTAAGGACACATCGTAAATTCGGTGGACTTGAATCTTCTAATCTTCATCTTTTTCTAAACGTTTTGGTTTTGCTATTTTCCAGAAAATAGTTTGAACTTCATTTTGTTGTTGTTTATAAGTTGTTCAAAGTTGTGAATACAGAGTTCAAGCTTCATTTGATTGTTCATTCTTTAAGTTGAACATGTGTTTGAAGTTCTTGTTGAAAAGTACAAATTTTACTAAACCCAAAAAACAACAAGTTGTTGCTATTCCTTTTTCGAATAATATTAACTAGACTCCTAAAATATATGGGAAGGAATTTTCTTGCGTACCTAATGTTGATTAGACTCCTAAACTATAAGGGAAGGAGATAAACTTTTTCTGTATTTATTTTGTAACTCGAATATATTGCTTTTTAATATTTACTTTAATTTTTAAAGTTATGTACTCAATGATATGAATTACACACATAATACTTAGTTCATTTTATATATTTTTTATTATTAATTAACGAGGTACACACATAGGGTTGTGCAAAGCTGAACAGTAACCGATAACCCAACTGCAAGATTAACTTGTTAGATCCGTCCAATAAGCAACCCTATACACACGTGCAAAGCACGTACCCTAAGTTAGTTTTTAAAATAAAGTTAAAGATGATTATGTATGATCCATTTGCTGTACCAATCACAATTTTATATTTATATTAGCTGCCTGCCACTATTATTTTATGTACTAGTAAGTCAATATAATATACTCCCTCTGTTTCAAAAAGAATGACCCGTTTTCTTTTTTAGTCTATTTCAAATAGAATGGCCATTTTCTTTTTTGACAATACTTTAATTTCAACTTTCCACGTGGCATGTTTAAGACCACAAGATTAAAAGATATTTTGGTACATTTGACACAACTTTAATTTATAACCACAAGATTCAAAAATCTTCTTTATTTTCTTAAACTCCGTGTCAAGTCAAAATAGATCATTCTTTTTAAAACGGAGGAAGTAATAAGATACGGGTGGAGGATCAAAACAAATCTCCAGCTTAGGAGCCAAATATTTATTTGTTCAAAAAAGGAAATCTTTTTACTCACAAAGTGAATATGACTCAATTATCAAGACTTACCTTTAATTTGCAAAAAAGTATTTTAATTTTTTATTCAGTGGGATATATAACAACTTAGCAAGTATTATGTCAGTAATAATAAAATAGGAATGCAAAATTTCCGAAAAGGTCAAGAAAGTTTTAATGCACCATACTGTCCTATACTTATAAAAGTTTTCTAACGCTGAATCTTGAAAATAAATATTCACGTAACAGTTTTTTTTCATTAACTGCTTAAGTTTTTTTAAAACTCAAGTGGAAGCCTCGAAAACATTACTAATGAATTATATGTAAACGGGCCCTTTAACTTAGCCCCAGCTGAGATCTATGCTCTCCAACTTTGGACGTGCACAAGTAGACACACGCCTCCTACAAAGAAAATCTCACTTGATTTGCCATGTAGAACGCATGCACCTCACATGACAATTTGTCATGTAAGAAGCATGTGTCTACTTGTTCAACTTTATACAAGTTTAAGTGTCTGCTTACTTATGCGCACCTAAAGTTGGACGGCATAAATGCCAATTGAGGCCAAGTTAAGGCACACATTTATGTATTATGCCTTTAATTTCACAAGCAAGCTAAAGCACTCAGTCATCCAAATGTTATAAACAATCGTGGGATGTTTATTCTGGAATATAATGCTATACACATCTGGATAGTGCTATGATACGAACATCCACTGGGTTGTTTCCGAGGTCTTTTTGTTCTTGTTGAATTCGTACAGCAGATGCCTCGAGTATGGGAAGACAACTTCTTAACTCAATCAGTCGTAGTGTGTTGATATCTGCAAACTCAGTGGGTATCTCTTTCAAATGAGAGCAATTGCTAAGCACGAGGCGCTCAAGGACAGGAAAATTGTCATTTGTAGCTTTCCAGGACTTGAGAAAATTACCATCAATTAGCAAAAGCTTCAATTGAGTAAATACCCTAACATTTGGATTCCATTCTTCACCATGACAAGCATTAAACATCAGCTTCAGCAGCTCAAGGTTAGGCAACTCAGCTATGATGTCCAAGTACGACCAACTTAGAAAAGTTCTTTCCAACTTTAACTTCTTGAGCGTTGCTGGAAAAGCATTTGCACTTGGAATGGATTACTGAGTAACTGAATGAACTCAAAATAGAAAAAGATTTTAAACTCAACGTTTCAAGTTGATGCAGATGAACAAGATTGTTGAGAGGTCCAGATTCCCGAAAACTTTCATAGTTTTCGTTATTTCCACCGACTCCTAATTTTTTAACGTTCTGAATCCCAGAAATAACCTCCTTCGTGCAACAACGTGGAGACAAGTAAGAAATAGTTTGTACATTTGAAAAACCCATGTGTCTCCCTTTGTCAATAGATACGCTTGGGCGATTTGGCAAATCAAATTTGTCCAGTTTGAGATGCCTTAATTGCATTAGTCCCCAAATTTGCTCAGGAAAAGTTACAACTGATCGATGAGACCCTTCAACAATGAATGTCTGCAGATTCCATAACCTGCAAATTTCTGGAGGTATGTCTAAATTCTCATAGCAGAGCAATGATAGGTACCTCAACCAGATGAGGCTTAGTATCTGTAGAGGGAAAACATCAATCTCTATGTCACTCAAGTCCAAGATTTTGAGTAATTTAAAATGAATAAGCTCTGATTTGAGAATCAAAGATGAAGAATAACCATAAAAGAAGACAGAACGAGTTCGTTTCAAAAGATTGTTGTTGTCATCATCTGTCAACTGATGATGTCCAGGGGTGAGAAGGGTCCTATAAAGACCATAGCGAAAATCACTAATTTCATCATCAGTCCAACGCTTAAAGGGCTTCATGTTATGGCTACTGAGAGATTGGCATTCTGAAGAAACATGATTTGCATCTGATTTTTCAAAAACAATGTCCTTCATGATAAAGACGTTTCCCCTTAGAACTTCTCTCAAGCACAGGTCATATATTAGATCATGAACCTTACATGATCTAATTTTTGTTTCATCTCGACTTTTCTTGCTGATGAGAACTAGACATTTGTTGATAAGATCTTGTAAGCACTTCTCAGCCTCTCCTTCCAAGTCTCTTTCCAAATTCAGGAACCCCTCAGCCATCCATAATCTCATCAAACTCTTCAATGGAATCTCAGTGTCTTCCGGAAAAATTCCAAAATACAGTAGACATGCTTTTAGATCGCTGGTCAAGTGATTGTAACTCAACCCAAGAACATGTGAACATTGTTCATCAGGATCATTTGTGACAAATGACGTGACATCTTTGGCAACACTTTCCCAATCTTCTATTGTCCTTTTAGATTTGAGAAGCCCAGCAACTACGACAATAGTTAGTGGTAAACCGTGACATTTCTCTGCAATTTTCTTCCCAATAGTCTCAAACTCAGATGGTAATGCTGCACTTTTAAAAAGGTTCCAGCTCTCAACTTGATCCATGAAGTCCATCTGCATAGAAAGATTCTCTGTACCAGCATAGCAAGCTACTTCATTGTTACGGGTAGTCAACAGTATTAGACTCCCTGCATTGTTTTCACTTGGAAAGCATAGTCTCACGTCATCCCACACTTCACTACTCCAGATGTCATCCAAAACAATTAAATATCTCTTACCCTTTAAACTCTTTTGTAGCATGTCTGCCAGCTCTGCCTCACTGCCCATGCAAAATTTGTCACCCTTTGTCGAACGCAAAAGGCTCAACAAAATTTCCTTTACATTGTGTTTTTGAGATACAGTAGCCCAGGCACGAACATCAAAACGATAGAGAATTGATACATCCTTGTAAACTTCTTTTGCTAAGGTGTTTTACCTATGCCTCCCATCCCGACAATCGGGATAACTTTGGGTTCACCAGAGTAGCTTCTAGTCAGATCTTCTACCAACCGTTTCCTTTGATGATCACGTCCAACCATATTGTTCTTAATGTTCGGAATATCGTTTGTTGAATTTGAAAAATCCTGAACCAATGATTCCTTTGATACTTGTTTGCCTTTATCTTGAATCTTTGCTGACTCTTTCCAGACACGATCAATGTCCTCTGCTACTTGTTGCACGCTTTGACGAAACCTTCGACGTGCCTTTTTTTTCTGGCTTTTATTTTCTCCTAGTACAGTTTCTGTTAGTCTCAGTTGAATTGTGTATTCAACAGCATTTGCAACTTCTTTTACTTCTTCTTCAAAATCTGTCATTTCCCCAAAAACATTGTTTTTCTCAAAGTTCTTGAGAAATACTTCCAGGGAACTAACTTTTTCATGAAGAGTGCAAAATTCTTCTCTGTGATCACAGATTAGAGATTGCATTGGTGAATTGAATGTCAAGAGCGACTCTAGTATTCTTGTAAGAGAAGCCACACTTGCATGAGCCATATCTACTGTATTCCCGTTTTTGTCCTTTGCGATTATCACCTGAAAGCTGCAGGTTGCAAGAGGTCAATGGTATTGCAGATAACATTATTTTCGAATAAGGTAATTTATTAGTCTTAACCATGGCTATCACAGGGTGCATTGAGTCCCAAATCGGTGGTTAAGGAGCTTTAGCTCATTTAATGTGTAAAAATAATTCAACTCCCAGTAAGCAAAAAATATTATGGTTCAGAACCCATAGACTAAAATCCTGGCTCCGCCTATGCTTAGTTAGGTAATGTTTTTTTGGGATGATGTTTGGATCTACTGAATTATATAGACATCTAATATATATCTATGTTGCTGGAACTCTTCAAAAAAGTTGTCACACCAGTGTCAGATCCTTAAAAAATGCACAACTTTTGAAAGATCCGACACGTAATCAATGTTATTTTTGAGGAGTTTAACATAACTATATATAGTACAAAGAGCTAAATTATACTTTGATAAACCATTACAAGGGTTGTTTTGCTTTAAAACTTTAATCAAATGACAAAGTAATTAAGGGAAACTAACCTTTCAATGGAAGATCATACAGCTTCAAAATCACTGCAAGAGATATTTGAGAAAAGGATAGAAGAAATAACAATGTGAGTATCAATAAACTATTTGATAAAGAACAAAACATAAGAGTACCTAAGCAAGATAAAATTGAGTGGCTGAGATCATATCTGCAGTATTTGTCTTGAGAAAACATCTTAAATAGTCCCTTAACTTTAACTAGTAGGTTCACTCAGATCCCTATTATATAATGCTGTTGCAAAAAGGATGCACTTTTGCTCCTGGTCAAAGAGAAAACACTTTAAAACTTATAAAAAGACATAACTATTATATTTTGAATCCATAATTCAGTTTTAAAACTTCAGAAGTTGAACTCATCAATTTTAAATCTTAAATCCGCATTTGCCCGTCCTTACAATGAAGTTTATCAACTTTAATAATGGACATGAAGCTTACGAATTTATAGTCATTCTAACTTTACATATCGAAGAATCACACAGTTAAAAATTGTGGGGGTATAACTGATGAGGTGCAACAAGAGATTTTGGGGGTGCTTGGCTTTACCAAGGGTGACCTTTCCATAAGATATTTGGGAGTACTCTTGAGCACAAAGAGAGTATCTACTGTCCAATGTCAACCCCTAATTGAGAAAATGCTAGGAAGGATCAAATCATGGACCTCAAAATTCTTGTCTTATGCTGGGAGATCCCAATTAATCAAATCTATATTATTCTCTATTCAAGTGTTCTGGGCCCAAATATTTGTGTTACCAAAGAAGGTGGCGGAAATCATTGAAGCTACCTGCAGGAATTTTTTGTGGACTGGTGGTTATGAACTGACTAAAAAGGATATTATAGCTAGGGAAAAGCTTTGTCAGCCTGAGTGTCCAGGAGGTCTCAACATACTGGACATTCATAAATGGAACAAGGCTGCAATAATAAAGCAGTTGTGGAATATTTGTAGCAAGAAAGACAAGTTATGGGTGCGTTGGATTCACTGCTATTATGGCAGGAACAGAGACTTGCTAGTGGATATACCAAAGCAATCATCCTGGATAGTACAAAGAATCCTGAAGGCAATCAAATATGTTGATGCAGCTGGGATTAGTATGACTGAATTGTGTAGAATCCAACAGTTCTCTATCAAATATTTCTATTTAAAGCTCAGAGGGGAGGTCCAGAAAGTGGAGTAGCGAATCTTGTGTTTGAAACAACTTAGGACCACCTAAGTGGATTTTCATCCTTCGACTGGCTGCTTTCTCTAAACTTTACACTAGAGATAGATTGCTAACATGGGGGATGTCTGTTGATCGTACTTGCCAATTGTCTAATGAAGTTGATGAGTCCCACTCCCACTTGTTCTTTTCTTGCTCATTGTCTGCTCAAGTATGGCACAAAGTCCTTATATGTGGAGTTAACAGGGTGCCTAGAAGCTGGGATTTTGAATTACTATGGGCTTCCAACTATGCAAAAGGTAGAAGTGCAAAGTCTGAAATGTACAGGATGGCTCTTGCTGCAACTATTTACCATCTATGGAGAGAAAGAAACATGCGAGCCTTTCAGCAGAAGCAGCAACCAGTGGAAAGGATTGTCAAGCTGATCACATAAGAGATACATTCTAATGGGGTCTACCAAGTGAGAGTGGTAGCATGGCTTGAGAACCACAATTTTTATCCAGCCTAGGAGTTACGCAGAGGTGGAGGCAGTTGGCATGTGAAGGAATTGTGTCTAGTTTGCTAGTAGTTCTGTGTAGAGGATAAGTAGTCTTGCAGTTTACTGAAGGGCTGGGACAGTATGTCCAGCTCTTAGTTTTTTTATTATGTACTTCAAAGCTCACTTTTGGTAATAAAATTCCTTTATTTACCAAAAAAAATTAAAAAAATCATATACCCTAATGGAACATTGAAGTGAAAAGTAAACCAAGAGAATCACCAATACAAATACATGTTGGGTGTGCGAACAAAAGTCCCACATTGGTAGCTAAAAGGACTGGGAAGCTACATATAACGTGAAGGGATCTCTTAATGGTGTGAGGCTTTTTGGGGAAAACGGTGTGGGATTGGCCCAAAGCAAGGTTTATGAACAAGGGGCTAGAGATGTTTCTAGAAAGGTTTATGAACAAGGGGCTAGAGATGTTGCTAGTTGAACACGTTCGGTTAAAGACATAATCTGGCACGGAAAAAAAACAAGCAGACAAATTAAAAAATCAGAACCTACAACAAGTAGCAATTCACATTTAATCAACCTACCAAATGAATAGGGACCACTGTGTCTTTCATGATTTAGGTTCTTGGAAACAATTGTTTGTTCATCAGGGAAATCCTAGGCAATAAGATCATAGACTACTAGTTCTTTGGGGCTTAGAGGCCTCGCATGAATCGTTACAAGGATTTTCTCTTCGCGAATCTTTGGACATCCTCCTGGAGTGCACAATGGGGTCGTCCTTCTACTGCCTGGAAAACGAGAAGGTGTCCTTCCAGCCTTTGAAAATGGTGGTACTGGTATGCCTATCACCATCTTTGTTTACTATACCATCCTATTCAAAAATAGTGAGTAACGCGACCAACACTTAGTATTGCTTGGTAACACGAGCCCTGCACTCTTGGGTGATGAGCCTGCTGGCTATGTCTCATCAAGTTATAATATATTCTCTCAAGAGCACCGTTGTCCACGTAATTTTATTTGAAAATTATCAACTCTTGGAATCTGGCCACTGTTTTGCTTTTGAATATATAGTATTAAGGCACTGAAGCAGGAGAGCGAATATCTAGCGAAAAGGGTGAGCTCGAAGCTAAATGCAGAAGAAAGGGAAATGCTTTACGTGAAATGAGACATTCCACCAGAAGGAAAACAGAGGAGACGGCTACAGCTTGTGAATAAACTCTGGTCAGGTCCTCTTAACATGCAAAATGTAAGCAAAAGTGCTGAAGTAGTCGCGAAGCTTGTTGGATTCTGCGAATCAGGGGAACATGTTTCAGCTCAATTTTCTTTCCCCCTGTGACAAAAAGACATGGCTAGGTTGGAATCTGATATCAAACTTATTACACTTGTAGTTCCAAATAGCACGTTAACATTTTCATCGTTGAAAAATGAATCTGAATGTAGATTTTGTATCATATTTGCCTGTACAGCTTCTTGCTAATACTCCATGGGGGTAAATTCAGCATTTTTGCTTCTAGGGAACACACATCTTGCTGGAATTTTAGCAAAGAGGTTTAGTTGTTTGTTTGTTTTCGAGAAAAACTAAAAATAACATTCATGAAAGACTACGACCTGGGGAGGGTGTGTACGCAAACCTTACCCCTACCTCAGAGGCAGAAAGGTTGTTTCCGGTAGACAAGGAAAAACAAATCAACGCAATCCAGAAAAAGAAGTAGCGGATATGAAAGCATAACAAAGCATGCTGAATAGTAACTAAAAAAAGGGCAGTCCGGTGCACTAAAGCTCCCTCTGTGAGCAGGGCCTGGGGAAGTGCCGAACCTCAAACGTTTATTATTCGCAAATTAGTACATTAATCAAAGTATAAGAAACAACAGATAGTAACAAGAAACTACAAGAGTAATACTATGACTACTAGTATGGAAGAATTAGCAAGAGAACACTCTATTATAATCCTCCACAACCTCCTGTCTAAGATCATATCCTCGGTAAGCTGAAATTGTGTCATGTACTATTTGATTTAAATACAATCATGTTAAAATGGTCATTTTGGCATATTGTTTTAACACTTCAAATGGATGAATAAGTGCTTCGAAACAAGGAAAGTTGGAAAGACATAGCAAACTTGCAAGAGAATAAGTATGAAGGAGACATGACTCAGCTAAAAAAGGTTTTAACTCTTAATACAGAAAAATTAATAATGACTTCTAAAAGAAAGTTGTAGGCCTTAAAAGTGTACTTTCCATATTCCACGGGATACATGTTACCTCCCACCAACAAATACTCAGGTAACTGTATCCACCAAGGCTCAGACAACGGGAAAGGAATCACCTAGTGACTTTTTGTTTTTGCAGAAATTTGAACCCGATACCTCATGATTCTCCTCCCATTTATTAACCACTAGGCCACACCCCTGACTGCAGGGAAGGATTATAATCTAATCCTACAGCAAACGAAAGAGTCTTTGGACCATTGGTAAAAATAATATGTAGAAATATATTCCTGCTGGTTTTGGATTGTGTAGATAACACATGTCAGATTTCAAAGTTGTTAAAACTGATGAAAGTGATCTTGCTCTCTGATATTTCCTGGTTTATTCAATGGCTGGACTCTTGATAATGAATCTTATGAAGCGGAGGGTAGTTACTTAAATGGTGTGATTAGAAAGCTTCTTGCTTGTTAACATGTTACTTTTTATATAGTATCTTGTTGGTAATTTTTCTTTGTGATAACCCAGTATCTTGTATGGTTATATATTTAAAATATTTGGTGCTTCTTGCATGATTTGACAAATTTCTTGGACCATTTTTTCTTCTCTGGTGTGCTAAGATCAAGAATAGTAGGTTTAGCTTTATAGATATTTATTGATGGTTGTTTAGCGTGAATATTCTCAGGTTCCTTATGACAAGTACCAATAAATATATGGTTTTCGTTTTCACCGGAGTGTATATTATAGGTATTTCTTGCTGTGTAACACTTAATTTGTATTTGGTGTTGCAGGTATTAAAAGTCGCTTTGTGTTTGTTAACAGTTTATGATTTGTTGGGAACAATAAGTATGAGATAGCTTGGATTCCTTACTACAGTGGTGATCGATAAATTTCATCGTGCACCTGTTAAGTCTGTGTGTGGACTGTACAGATCATACAATGCTACCATTGATTTGCAGTGATGCAATGGTTGTAATATGAAAAATCTTGACTGCTTGGTTCTTCCCCACTTTTTTTTTTTTAATGGCAGTGAGTGCTAATGTGCCAATATGACCAAGGCCTTGTGCAGGAAAGATTAAATTAGTGATGAACAAGGGAATTGGATGCTAGGATACTCAAGTACATCAAGCCTCACTACAAAAATATGCAGCATCAAACAAGGGGTTAACATTAGCAAAAGAAATGGGCTACAATGTATTGAAAGTGAAAACAAACTGCCTACTTGCTATCCAACTAATCAAATAGGACATAAAGTGTCACCCGCTTGGGGCTATGATTGAAGATTGTAAGTATCTGTTGGAATGCAAACCAATGTGCAGGGCTTTTGACAGATGAAGACCACAAACACGAAAGAGATTTAATAATCTTGGAGAGAGCGCTAAAGAAAATAGAGTTTCTTCTATTAGCATATTTAAGCCATATGGAAAACGAAAGAATTCAAGAACTGTGTATCAATTCCCAATGTACCAAAGAGAGAGAGAGGGGATTGACAAGTGTTCAGTGAACATATGAGACATATGATTTGATTAAATCTGATCAGCCAAGGCGATGAGGTACTCTTATCGATCCAAGTGATAACTAAGCCTCCTCCCTTTAGCAATGCTGCTTCTTACAAATTGATCATCTTCCAGATGCTGTTACAAGTGTCAAAGGCAGTCAGCTTCGATGGATCAAACTCGAAATTTTCGACCACCTTCTTATCTCTCTCCACAGTATCTAGGATTGGTCAAGGTGAACCGAATTGCTGCACAATCTCGAAAAACACACACAAGGTGAAATAAGAAAAGAATCAGAAATGTTAGCAAAGTAGGATACGGCCTGATATTTTGGATTGATCATCCAAGTCCGGGATGATACTTGTAACAGAGGCATACAGTGATAGCTTCATCCTACAAAATAAGAGGGGAAAATTGCTAGCAATTAAACACATACATGAAAAAACCCTTAAAGAAGTAACAACGAAGAAGCATTACAAACAATAGTAGCTACTACCTAGAGACAGACAAGGAAAGATCACTACAATGTTATTTTAACAAATTACCAAACATCAATCGCGGAACAACTTTTAATACTAAGCATTTTAAAGGGAAAAAGAAAGAGGAAAAGGAACTTCCTGGATAAAACACTAGTATCCTTGCAACAGGATATCCTGCAAGCGTCTGTCTGTCTACAGAGTGTAAACCACTAATAAATAAAATTGACACGTCTAATAAGTTTCAATCCTCAGATGATGTTGATGAGGTAAAGCTGCAGCAGAGGCTGGGATTCTATTGAACAGCTGTCTAAGTTTAGCTAAAATAACAGGCAACTGTAAAAATTTGATTTTCAGAAGGAAAAGAAAAGATAGATGACAATAAATTAATAATTCAGTTCCTCATGTTTGGTCTGGTGCAAAATTGCTTCGTCTCTTAAGTCTTGTTCGGTTGTCCTTAACTTTCAAGTTATGTAGATAAGGGACTTGTTAAGAGATCTACTGAAATAGACTTGAAGTGTCACAACCGTCTTGCATTTGATGGACAATATGCAAAGAGATGATCTTAGGTGTCTTGAGAATAAGGTTGAACCCATCAGCAAAATCAAGTATAACCCATCGGCAGAGGCAAAACACTAGGTGTTTTCTTCCCATTCGTCCAACCCTTGGTGGACAGAGTTACCGGTACATGTGCTGGGTGAGAGGTGCGGGCAAGCTGGTCGGGACATCACAATTATCAAAAAAAATAATAATAATAAAAATAAAAAATCAAGCAAATCTATTTATGACTGCTGTCTTTTTGGTGCTTGCAGAATGTTTGGATAGTGGTAAAACCCTCAAGAGTTCATTAATACTCTTCAGCATTAGAAATCTGTAGACGTAGTTGATGTGGAATATTATACAAATGGTGGTTACTGAACAAAACATTCAGAAATGTGGAATATTATACAAATGGTGGTTACTGAACAAAACATTCAGAAATGTACTAGTGACGTAACCCTGGTGATTACTCTTGTTGTACAGTTTAAGCACCTTCTTGGGGCTATTTAATTTTGAAATTTTTACTTTTACCTGATCCAAAAGAAGGACCTCATGACCGCAAAAGAGACTTCAGAGGGACAATCATGCCGGTTTAGATGAAAATAAGCAGTATTTCCATCTTTCAATGCAGTCAAAATTAATGAACAACTGAAAGGGAAAGGGAAAGGGGAAGAAAAGACGAGCCAAATGTGGAATGCAGATTTTTTAGAGATAGACATACAGACAAAAAGATGGTCGGAGTTTCCAGTGGAACTGGACCACTTCAGAGTTCTTCGCGTTGTTATAAATCACATATCATCTTACCAACAAGTACATAAAGTCTACTACCTTATTCTTTTACGCGTTCTCAAGAAGACACAATCTTCTACGGCATGCCACCCCACCTCTTCCCTTCCTTTCCTTGTACCTCTAAGCTCTTACTTCACACAAAACCCTTTTCCTTGCCTAGGACCTAGGTATGTTTCGATAGTTATTGCATGTGATCTTAATATTCCTTTCATTTCAGATTGAGCTTCCTGTTTAACTTTCTGAGGTTAAATTGGATGTTTTCCATACATATAGAGGGTGTTTGGATTAACTTTTAAGCTCTTTGTAGCTTATTTGAGTATTTGGCAAATTTAAAAAGTGCTTAAAACAACCCAACTTATTGCTTTTTGGCTTAAAAGCCTTTTTTGTTTGACCAAAGATTTTACCTTTTTATCATTTATAATTCTTTTAATTCCTTGACCTGAGGGTCTTTCGAAAACAACCTCTCTGTATGTTGTTGTTGTTGATAATTCTTTTAGTTCTAGAAATACCCTCACAGACAAAACCCTTAATCTCTCTATTTCTTTCGTTTCTTTGTTCCTCATTTGTTCTTCCTCCATAACTGCTACCTCCCTTCTCTACTTACATCTTTAGCGTTGCCTCTGTTCTCTCCATTGTAGCACCTACATTTCCCATCATGAATTCATGATAGCATCTCAGAAGAGATTCCAGTTCACATTAATTTCCAAATGAGGGTGAGCTATAATGCCGCAGAGATGCATCTCTGTTTTTGCTGCCACAATAGATTTTTTATAAAAAAAGGTGCTCATCAACACTTTTTTCCCAAACACCTCAACACTTTTTTTCCAGCTCCAGCACTTCTACCCAAACGCATAACTACTTATTTATAAACCAGCTCCAACACTTAGTGCTTAAAAGCTACTTAAATTCAGCCAATCTAAATGGGCCACAGTTACCTTTCGGTTACCACTAATATTCCTTAAACTTAAAAAGTACTACTCCTTCAGTTTCAAATTATGTGATGTAGTTGAATCAGCGTGGAGTTGAAGAAAGAAATGAAGACTTTTGAAACTTGTGGTCTTAAAAATGTCATAACATTTATGTGGCTATAGAACTTTTGGAACTTGTAGCCTTAAATATGCCATAACATTTGGATGGTCATAAAAGCTTCTCAACAAGGGTCAAATGGGAAGTATAAAGTTAATTGTTTAAAAATTTAGAAACGTGTCATTCTTTTCGTAAAGGGCTAAAAAGAAAAGTGTATCCCATAAAGTGGAAAGGAGGGATACGTTTTGTTGCATCCAGATAATGCCAAATCATGTGTATATTCAATTTGTAGAAAATACTTAGTTTGGAAATAGTTACAACTAGACATTCAAAGATGTACCGTCGTAGAAATTGATCTGCACCAGATGGGATGTTACTGGACTATCTTAACAGTGATTGGCATATGGCAATACATTCAAATATTTGTACCATGTGGCTATACGGCCCTGAGTTGGCAAATTATCCACAGAATATGATGTAAACATGTTAGACCCTTGCAACCTCTTGACATAATTTGACAGCATAAAGTTGCAAAAGCTTGCCGAGTCAACATATCACTATCGTTTTCTTTTTTGATAACCGAGAAAAAACAAGGGCCAGTGGGCACGGTTCGAAACTCAGAGGATGAGGAGGAGTCAACATATCCACGTCACGATGGTATTGTTTCAACAAAACATTATAGTAGTATGTTGGAAGTAAATGACTTGACACAGTCATAAACATATTAAAGTACTAAAAGAGGTTCTGATTACTTACTCTGCTCGAAGCTGATCTTGTTCAAGTTTCTTGAGCAATTTCCTTTGCTCCTCAATAGAGGCTCTTTGACAATCTAAATCATTGATCTCATCGGTTATAACTGTGTTTAGAAAAGGTGTCAATCAGTAAGGATAACATTATTATCTGAGAAATACAAATACATGTATCTACAGTTGTTAAATATACTTATCTAAGTTCTTCTCTTAGCAGTTGTTCTCTCTGGATCTCCTGTTCTAATTCTTTCTGCAGCTTATCTATTTCAGCATCTGCAGCAGCTTCAGATTGTGCTTCTAATGTTCTCTGCTTGCATGCATTTATCTTGCCTTGATAATCTGAGTATATGTAATGACTTGAAATTAATTATTTAATACTTTCAAATCCAGAAATCCAGGACATCTCCCGTTACAATCATAAATTAATGCTCAAACGAAGCCACTAAATACCATGCAACATAATTCCAATTTCCAACTTATAGAATAATAAAAAAAGAACATGTATGATTGAGGGAATTCATAGGAGCAGTGCTAGGACCTCGAAAGGTACCAAGTAGTGGTCTGTTGAGTTAATCATTAAACTAAACACACAGACACACATACTGGGCCTCTGCACTTATTTTTGCATTATAATTTGCTAAAAGGACTTCACTTTTGGAACAAACAACCAAAAGTAGAAGTATCACCAAAACTATCAGGAATAAGTAGGTAATGGCACCAATTTTACACTACGTATAATACATACTACAAAATCTCATGAGGGTTGGCATGAGAGCATCAAGATTCCAGCAGTAGTGCTCATGTAAAAGTATAAAAGACCAAAGACAGAGACTCCACAATCCCCCAAATGTTAGTAATAGAAGAAACATCCAGAAATCACGATATTTTGTAAGAAGCAATTTTGACCTGAAACTCCAGTAGACAAGCAAACAGAAAATACCGTTCCATGTAAAGAGAATTATCCACTAATAACTGGTACTAAGAAAAAGAATCATCCAGAAAAAATGCAATCTTAGGCAAAGATTTTTTTTTTCACTACATAGTTTAGAAGGAGCAAGGAAGATCCTATTGCGTAGTGGTGACCCTGGGGGTTGAACTTGTGTACTGCGGTTCGATTTATAGCCTCTTGGCAATGGGATGTCCCTTGGGAACAATCTTTAAACTAACTAATCCAGAAAGAAGTTGACTCAACCCCCATTTTACTCTTTTGTCAAAGGAATGTTACTAAATGAAACATCCAGAAATAACGATATCATTAAAAAGCAAGGTTTCAAGTGAAAAGAAGTATCTATAGAGTAGAGGGTGCTATGAGGAAAAAAGAAATGCATCCAACAGCAAAGCACATAGTAAACTCTGTCTATATCAGATATAAAGTTGCAATCTTTAAGCCAACTGTGTCTTTTCTCTCACATGGTTCATAGGAAGTAGGGAAGGTCCAGTCGGGCAATACTAAGCTAACTGTGAGTGACACCACTGAGATCTGCAGCTTAAATTGTAACCTCTTGGGTTGTCTCTAGGGACAATCCGTAAGCTAAGGGGTCGTTTGGCCATGAATTTATTTTTTTTACTGTTTCCGGGAGTTGAACTCTGGAAAACACGTTTTGCCAGAAAATTCCGGAAAATTCATGAATTTGAAAACACACAAAAACGTTGTTTTTCACTTTTTAAACTCCAAGTTATTCACAAAAATTCAAAAACAACTCCACTTTGTATTCATGGCCAAAAACAACTCCATTTTTCACTTTGAACATAAAAAACTACTTTTTCACTTACTCACAATTTTCATGGTCAAACGCCCCCTAAGTAACACAGAAAGAGGTTCACTCAATCACCATCCTACCATTCCAAAACAACAATAACAACATACTCAGTCTAATCCCACAAGTGAGGCCCGGGGAAGATAGTGTATAAACAGAACTTACTCCTATCGAACCGGTTTCCAATAGAACTCAGCTTATCAAAAAAATCAAAGGTGCAATCTTTATTCTTTGTCACATAATTTGCCGGAAAACCCCAAGTGGGAAAGATTCAAACTTTAAGCCGACAAAAAGAAATTAAGTAAACCCCCAATTGAAAAATGGAAATAGAAGAACCCCCCCACCTTGAATGGAACTGTGAAGGGTCTGGTACTGAGTGTTGCAGTGTGATTGAAGGGAGTTGGATTGGTCAATACACTGTTTCAAGAAGCTGACATCTTTATCTTGTTTCAAGAACTGAACTAGATCCTTACTGAACGACATCAGCCTATCCACATCCACCTTATTTGACCCATCCACCATTCTTGATTCTCCTACAACACCAAAGTTTAGGGCTTTTTTTTTCTTTTTCTTTTCCCTCCGAAGGTAGTATTTTGAAAAGAAAAGTGATTTAGGAGAGTTTAAGGAAAAAGAAACAGCGCCTACTGTTGGGAGTAGGGGAGCCTCAACGAAAAATGAGGTGAGAATGTCTCGACTATTCAATTAATTAAAAAGAATGAGTGAAATTTATAATATTATTAAATTAAAAAAAAATTATTTAAATAATTGAAGATAGCTATTTGACTATTATATTAGTTGTTTTAATAATTATTCAGTTGTTGAATAACTTTTATATTTGCTGAAATAATTTTTATAGTTATTGAAATAATTTTTTTATTTGTTGGGGCGAAAGTATAAAAATAAAAAGCTGAATTTTTTTTATCATTTTTATCTAATTTTTAAAATTTGAAGAAAGTCCACTTAATTGAGTCCCAATTTATATATGTATCACATTTTTCTTTTTTCTCTTAGATATGTTATTTTACATATAATTAAGCCTCATTTAACATTCAGTCGTTCTTTAAAATTGATCAAATCAAAACCTCGCTTCTTAAAATTGATCAAACCAAAACAAGACTTCTTGCTCTCTGTTTTGAATTTTTGGTGCTTCTTACTAAAAGTTTCTTTGAAATATTCTTTTAGTTTTTGAAATGATAAGTTATTGTACATGTGAGTATTCATTATCATTATTAATAAGTGGTGGTCCGTTTTGGACAACCAAACGGATCTCCATCGTCCACGTGCCCCTGTCATTCGACGGATCTAATCCGTTCCTTCACCTCTTGGTCATAATTAATTATTTTAGCTTATTTTGGTATTAGAAAATTAATAATATTTAATTAAAAAGAATAAATAAATACAAAATGATGAATTAAGGAACGAATCCACTTGCTTCAATCCCGTGATTTTACTATATCACCCCTAATTAATTATTATAAGTCATTTAAATATTAGAAAATTGATAATAGGTGGTGGTCCGTTTTGGACGACCAAACGGATCTCCATCGTCCATGTGCCCCTGTCATCCGACGGATCTAATCCGTTCCTCCACCTCTTGGTCCTAATTAATTATTTTAGCTCATTTCGGTATTAGAAAATTAATAACATTTAATTAAAAAGAGTAAATAAATACAAAATGATGAATTAAGAGACGAACCCACCTGCTTCAATCCCGTGATTTTACTATATCACCCCTAATTAATTATTATAAGTCGTTTAAGTATTAGAAAATTGATAATATTTAATTAAAAAAAAGTAAAATAGACACAAAATGATAAATTACATTACGTACAAAATGATGAATTAAGGGACGAACCCACCTGCTTCAACCTGGTGATTTTACTATATAAGTCGTTTAAGTATTAGAAAATTGATAATATTTAACTAAAAAAAAGTAAAATAGACACAAAATGATAAATTACATTACGTTAAAAAGTAATATAATTAACAGCTAACGATCTTGCCTGTCCACCTCCCCCTTGGATCAGACGGATCTTATCCGTTCCTCCACTTCTTAGTCCTAATTAAATATTTTAACTCATTTAGGTATTAGAAAATTAATAATATTTAATTAAAAAAGTAAATAAATACAAAATGATAAATTAAGGGACAAACCCACCTGCTTCAACCCGATGATTTTACTATATCACCCTTAATTAATTATTATAAGTTGTTTAAGTATTAGAAAATTGATAATATTTAATCATCCTCCCTTTTAATAAGTGTGGGTCTTTGGTATGACCAAAAAGATCTCGGCCGTCCACGGCCTTTGATCGGACGGATCTTATCTGTTCCTCCACCAACCACCTGCTTCAACCCCGTAATTTTACTATATCACTCTTAATTAATTATTATAAGTCGTTTGAGTATTAGAAAATTAATAATATTTAATTAAAAAAAAAATACAAAATGATAAATTAAGGGACAAACCCCTCCTGCTTCAACCCGGTGATTTTACTATATCACCCCTAATTAATTATTATAAGTCGTTTAAGTATTAGAAAATTGATAATATTTAATCATCCCTTTTAATAAGTGTGGGTCTTTGGTATGACCAAAAAGATCTCGGCCGTCCACGGCCTTTGATCGGACGGATTGGTCCTAATTAATTATTTTAACTCCTTTAAGTATTAAAAAATTAATAATATTTAATTAAAAAAGGTAAATAAATACAACATTATGAATTATGGCGCCAACCCACTTGCTTCAACCCCGTGATTTTAATATATCACCCCTAATTAATTATTATAAGTCGTTTGAGTATTAGAAAATTAATAATATTTAATTAAAAAAAGTAAAATAGACACAAAATGATACCTTTTAATAAGTGTGGATCTTTGGTATGACCAAAAAGATTTCGGCCGTCCACGACCTTTGATCGAATGGATCTTATCCGTTCTTCCACCTCTTGGTCTTAATTAATTAATTTACCTTCTTCATATACTAATGTGATATAATTAGAAGTTATTTAGGTAATAGTAGACCCGCATTGCATCTTCACGTCTTGCTCACATATTACTTTATTTTACTCCCAATTTGCTCTCCACTTTCTCACTCATCTCTATCACTTTCGCTTGGATATTATTATTTACATTTATTACATCATAAAATTGTCAGGTCAAAAATTATTTACGTATCATGAGAAAATAATGATTAGACCCCCGTGCGGAGCACGGGCACTCTTATCTAGTTGTTTAATAAATGCTTAGACTTTCATGTTTTTTTATTGTGATTTACAATTATGGAATTACCATCTTAAATAAAATTTGAAAAAATATTTTATTCAATGGAAAATTAATATATTGGTGAGTGAAAGCGAAGGAAGGGAGCATAAAATGATTGAGTCAATACATCATTCGATAATCATCGAATAATTACTAAATCGATACCAAATCAATCAATATGCTTATTGATTGGCTAGCAAATTAGTATGTTTAAAAATTAATATTCGATCAATCGAATTGGCAAATATAATTATCCATCTGATCCATCAAATAAACAACCTTAATATCCTGAAAAATATTTAATTGTGTAAGTTTTTACACTAGACAACAATCACTGAAGAAAAAAAAAGATTACAATATTTTTCTTTCATCCCATTTTATATGACACACTTTCTTTTTTAATCTGTCTCAAAAAAATGTCAACTTACTATTATTAAAAAAAAAAAGACAAATATTAACTATCCTTTTAGACCTCAAAATTCAAAATCTTTTTTTTTTTTTTTTCTTTAACACCATGTCGAGCAAAGAGCAACATATAAAATGAGATAAGAAAAGTAATAATTTAACTTTAAATATTTTCTAAAATGATTTATAAACACACAACTATCTATGAATTATTTTAAATTTTTTCTTTTCCTTAAATACTTCAAGTCAAATTTGTCACATAAAATGAAACTGAAGCGTCCTTCGAATGGCTTAGTTGGTTTGAAGGGTGGTTATCCACACTGATAATTTGGGATCTATCTCCCTCAATGCTTTCTGAATTGAGTCTGTTGCATAGAACTATTATATAGTAGAGAATTTATTCAATGCGTACAAAGTTCTTACTATAGAGTGCTCACTCAAAGGATAAAAAATGTGACAGAGATTCTAACGTTTGCGGGTTATTGGATTTAAAAAAAAATGAAACTGAAGGAGTATTATTATTCCAGGAAAATATTACATTTCCTTCGGTAGGCTTCGATCCCTTTTTTCTCCGTTCTCCACTTCTACTCCGACGAATACTATGGATAAACCGGCGGATTCCGCTTCCGGCGCCGGCGAATCAATCAATGCCTATCTCTGCAAACTCTCCGACAGTTTCTCGGCATTCCAACGATGCGTCGGTGAGCTCCACCGACATATTGATTCCGTCCGGACCTCAATCGACTCCTCTATACTACTCCTACTGCCCCCACCCCCAACTAATACCGCTCCGCCAGCAGCCCCAGAAGCATCCGAGGCGGAGGCGGAGGCAGAGGCGGAAGCGAAAGCAGAAGCAGAAGTAGAAGACGAACAACAATTGATATCCCCTGCTCGTTCAAAGCAGAAATCGTCTCGATTAGAGCTAAAATCCTCTCCTCGATCAGAGCGGAAATCGGCTATTTCAGAGATAGAAAGCCTCTGCCAAACAATGAACAGTAATAGTTTGCGAAACTACATGATAAGGCGCATCTCATGTACAAGTACATTGAGAAAAAATGTCCCTAAGGCATTGAAACTCTCGCCGAATCCAGCAAAGCTTATATTAGAATCTATCGGTAATTTTTATACTCAAGGGCGCAATGCTTATGTTGAAGGCTCACCTTTGATCAATAAAAGGCAGGCTTTAGTATTGCTTTTGGAATGCTTCATAAAGACGGGCGAGGGCGGGGAAGGAGGAGTTGAGATTGACAATGGAGTGAAGGAGGACGCGGAGCAGGCAGCTTTAGCGTGGTATAAGAGGTTGAATTTGGAAGGAGGTATACGACAGACTCAAGAAATTGATGCTCGGGGTTTGCTGTTGTTTATTGGGTGTTTCGGAATTCCACAAGCATTTACAAATGAGGATAGCAAGAATTTGATGCACCAGAGTTACATCAAGATGATTTCGGGTTCCCTTAGGAGATCAAGTGTTCTCATGGCAAAGATTCCTGATATAATAGAAGAGATGTTGAAGCAAAATAAGGTAGTTGACGCGGTTTATTTTACCTTTATTTTTGGACTTGAGGGTAAATTTAACCCTAAGAGACTATTGACATCGTTTTTACGTGAGTCTAAACTGACATTATTGGATAAAATTAAGAGTCTTGAACAAATGGAAGGATCAAAAGATTTGGTTCTTACGCGGATTATTGGAGTAAAAAGGAGGTACTTGGGTGGTTTGAAATCTGTTATCCAATGTTTGGGACGTAACAAAATTGATCATTCAAAATTTCTTCCAGAGTGGGAACTCGATAAGAAAGTAATAAGCTTGGAGAGAGAACTTGCTCAATTGAGGAAGAAGCGGAGAGGTGATCAAAAGATGGTACGAAAGAGAAAAATTAATGAAACTGAGAGGTTGAGCAACAAAGAAGTGAAACACTCACATTTTCCTAATCCAAGGCCGCCACAACAACAAAGAGTTGTTAATCATGTCGATAGAAACAACACCTTGTTAGAAGGTGGTAGAATTGCTGGCCACATTTATGGTCATTCTGTGTACCCTTGGGTATTGCATGGACCTGTTGCAGGCTCGATACATGAAAATGTCATTGGCTCGCTAGCAGGACCTGTGGGAGGTGTGGCCATGGCTGTACCTGGAGCAGGTATATCAGCAAATGTTGATGGTATTCACTCTGGTGTATCAGCAGGCATTGATGTTCGGAGTCGAGTTGATGGATCTCATGGTGATGCAACTGTGTATGACAAACTGCCCACCCACAGATATGCTTATAGGCCATCATCCTATTTGGAAGGGCCAAATGCGCATAGTAGGCCTCCACCGTACATGGAAAATTCTGCAGGGTTGCCAAACACCAAACCTGGTGATGTTAATAGGCCCCCACCATACTTGCAAAGCTCTGCAGGGTTGCCAAACACCATAACTGGTGATGCCTATAGGCCTCCACCATACTTGGGAGGCTCAACGGGGTTGTCAAACACCAATCCTGGTGAGGTTAATAAACCACCATCAGACTTTCAAGGCTCTGCAGGGTTGCCAAGTACCATAACCGGTGATGTTTATAGGCATCCACCACACATGGGAGGCTCAAACACCATACCTCCACCATATCAGCTTGCTAATACTGGTCCAGCAACTGAACTATACTGGAGCAGTGGCTCACGAGCAGTTGATACTGCTCCATCTGCTGCGCTTGCTCATCCTTCATCCTCCTTGTACTGGCAGAGGTAGTTTTGAGTCCTTAACAAAGTGTTACGAGGTTCATCTTATTTTGAAAATTGTCTAATATGATGATGAGATACATGCATGTGGATGTGCAATTTGTATATAAATAGATTAGAAACCTACATAGATTTAGAATCTTCTGAATTTCAACAATAATAGAAGCAGTTATGGCAAGCCTTTTCCTCCTCGTGTTCTCTATAATTTTTTAATCTTTAATATGAACTGCTTCAGATTTTTGAATCTTTTTCCAATAAAGTTTCGTATCATTTCTTGTGATTCCCATATGGTTTGCTCAAAGTGAAAATAGTTAGGATTCTATTCTATTTAACGACCCTTCCCACAACCTCCCTATGTAAATTACATTGTTTGCTTTGTATTGCTATAAGTTTTAGACATTTCAAGCCTTTACATATGAGACATTCTATTGGAGACAAAATTTCATGAGTCACTATGAATCGAAAGAGAAATCTTATTGGTTCTTCCTCATATTTTTTATGAAGAGAATGAATGTTTTTCTCCAAGGATCAGAAAAAAAAACGCAGAACATGAGTTCACTTGGTTACAATCAGCTAGCATGTGACCATGTGAAATCCCTTGAGTTTCTAGTGATGGGATAGAAAATTGGAAGAAGAGAAAGAACCATCATATCTATAGTGCTATGCAAATTATGATAAAGCTCGCACAACAAAATGCAGCATTATATCATAGATGAGATTGAATCAGACAGAAGGTTCATCCCTCACCCTTGGGTTGGGGCATTGGGGAGTTGAGACTTCCTTGCTCTTAGGCCCGCTGTAAGTTCAATACATCAGGATGGTGATTGAACTGACTATTCTGATGTTAATTATGATTTTGACTCTATTATGGTACCTCCCTCTATCCTTCTATCTCGATAGAAACCGATAATGAACGTGACTATGCTACACTTTGCCACCAATCCGCAAAAGAAAAAAACAAGACAAGAAAAGTCAAATCGTACATGTGAACTAGATGATCATGGACCTTGCTCTGTTTTTACTTGTTTTTAGATATATCCTGAGTTTCTAATGGTTCTCTGTGTTTGTATTTGTGTGTTGCATAACCTTTGCCGTGTGATATTCCTCAACCTCTGGGTGAAGGCTGTTCTATTGATTTGACAATATATTGTTCTTATGTTTCAACGTTTTGAGTATCCTTATTTTCTTCTTCTTTTGTCAATCTTGTGAGAACGCCTCATATCAAAATATGGCTTTTGATCTTAGTTTTGTGGGCTTGACTTGGTACTATACACCCTGATTTGGAAGATCCAACAGAATCCTAGTAAGCCAGACACCATATCTCCTAATTTGACAATTTATGGGAGCAGATGATTCGATCCTTTGGATAGTTTTCCTTTAAAATACCACCTTCACTTCACGAAGTGGGAGTAGGAGAAAGGAGGAAAGCGTATGCGATCAGTTATCATGCCATGTCACCCGCATGCTTAAAGCCAATATCTTGGGGGTAAGGCCTCTGCTCTATGCACCAAGTTTTTCCGATGAGGCACCAACTTTTCTTCTGTGGATCGTGTGGTGATGCAACTGTGTATGACCGACTGCCCTCCCACAGATATGCTACATCATTCTACTTGGAAGGGCCAAACACCATAAGCAGTGATGCGTATAGTAGGCCTCCACGATACATGGAAAGCTCTAACAGGTTGCCAAACACCAAACCTGGTGTTGTTAATAGGCCACCATCATACTCGCAAGGCTCTGCAGGGTTGCCAGATACCATAACTATTGATGCTTATAGGCCTCCGCCACACTTGGGAGGCTCAACAGGGTTGTCAAACACCATACCTCCACCATATCAGCTTGCTGACACTGTCCAGCAACTGAACTTTACCAGAGCAGTGGCTCACGTGCAGTTGATGCTGTTCCATCTGCTGCACTTGCTCATCCTTCATCCTCCTTGTACTGGCAGGGAAAGTTTTGAGTCCTTAACAATGTCTTACGAGGTTCATCTTATTTTGAAAATTGGCAACTATGATGATGGGATACATGCACGTGGATGTGAAATTTGTGTATAAATATATTAGAAACCTAAATAGATGTTAGAATCTTCAAAATCAACATTAATAGAAGCGGGTATGTGAAGCCTTTTCCTCCTCTTGATCTCTATAATTTGTTAATTTAATATGAACTGCTTCAGATTTTGTATCATATTCTTATGATTTCCCTTTGGTTGAATCGAAAGTGAAAATAGTTAGGACTCTGTCCTATCTAATGATCCTTTGATACACATTCTATAGGAGACAATTTCATGAGTCATTGAATATGAAATTAAGTTCTCTTGGTTACTATTAGCTAGCACGACTGTGAAATCCCGTGAGTTTCTATTTATGATATAGAATATCGGAAGGAGAGGAGAAAGAACTGTCATCCACATCTATAGTGCTACAATTATGGTAAAGCTCCCACAACATGCAACAATATATCATAGATGAGATCGAATCAGACAGAAGGTTCACACCTCACCCTGGGAGTGGGAGATTGGGGAGTTGAGACTTCCTTGCTCTTAGGGTTGCTGTAAGGCCAATAGACCAGGAAGAAGGTGATTGGATTTTTCCTTTTATCCAGATTGACTCTATTCTGACGCCAATCGTGATTTTGACTCTATTGTGATACCTCTGTCTGTCGGAATAGAAATCAAGCTACAGGTGTCCGCCCCCACCCTCATCAGCAAAAGAAAAAACAACAGGAAAAGGTACAAGGAAGAAAAGAGATAGGAAATGAGTAATGTCAAATCATACAGGTGAAGGAGATGGTCATGGAATTTTTACTTGTTTTTAACTATATGCAGAGTTTCTAATGGTTATGTGTTTACTGAATTGAATTGGGTCCATGAATCTAAGAAATAGTGAGAATTCTTGTACGTGTATGTTGCATGACCTTGCCGTGTTGTTCTATTGATTTGATAATATGTTGTTCTTATGTTTAAATGTCTCGAGTATCCTCCTCTTTTTTTTTTGTCAATCTTGTGGGAACACCTCATATCAAGTCTTTCTGACGAGACACCAAGTTTCTTGTTTGGTCCCGGAATAGCATTTCCTTTCGCTGAGGAATGAGTGAATGATTTAACATAGGCTGACTTGGGACACCAACAAGAATAGATTCAGGTGCTCCTGAGTTAAGTGATGCAAGATTAAAAGACACCATTTGGTGTCTAATCTCATTGAAGCTCTGCTCATTAACTTGTTAAGAAATACTTTAATTCACTCGTGAGGATATAACATCTACTGGTTAGTTTTGCAGTACTTTTAGACTTTTTTCCCTCTATCTGTACCTTTTTCTATCAATTTCATGATAAAATGTTGTTAGAAGGACAAAATCAAATATGGCATGTAGTCAATGTGTGCATGGAGGGACATCATATTTGGTGATGGCCATTCTTGGACCGTCATTAACAAAACTTAACAATGCTTCCAGCGGAAAAAAAATTAAATTGTATTTTATACTCCCTCCGTGTCAAATTATATTGGAGTCGGGATTTGCACTAAAGGGACCCAGAATATGTAGAAGTAAATACGCACAAAAGGGGTAGGGGTTCAACATCTGCTATATATGCGTAAAAAAATTTAATCATATATAAATAATGTAATTTCCTTTCTACGGTCCTATCTAGCTCCACCCCTATATGTCGTTTTTCTCTTTTACACACACTGTAAGACAACTTTAGTTGGATGGAGTTTTTGAGTGTTGTAACTTTATTTATGTTTTAAATATAATCTCTCTTCATTGAATATTTACTCTATTTATGTGTTATTTTGAAGTCTTTGTAGTCTTCAAGAACAATTACTGTTATGGGTAAAGTAAGAGAAAAATAATTAATTTTGTCTCAAAATTGTAAAAGAATAAATAATTAAGATAACTAATTTTAGAAATTATGATAGATAATTCGAGACAGAGGAAGTATCATTCATTTTAATCTTTTCTTTTTGGGAAATTTCTTACTTTTCACTTGAGTTTTTCTAATGGTAAGTGTTACATTTGACATTTTAAGAGAAAGACTAGGTCTCTCCTTTATCTTCTTAATGTTTTTCCTTCTGAAAATTTTGACAAAATACTTTGTTGGTGGCACTTTCATAGGCATAAAAGAGATGAATGCAAAAATAGAATAAAAGAATAATTAGGAGTTATTTTTAGACAGAGTATTTCGGATATTAGGAATAAAAGCGTAAAAATTATTTATAAGTTGGACAAATTATATACTAGGGATGATTAACTTATTACTTTTGATATATTTTAATTTGTAAATACTCTCAATATTTACACTAAACACGTAAATAAATTTAGAAATGGTCCAGCTTATATGCACTAACTGTTCTATATGGTGGAATCTTTTATCTTCATTATTTTCTCTGTCATTTTTCCTCCTTTAAATATTGACGTTTGACTTGACTTTAGGTATATCAGAAAAGGTTCATTGTAACTTGGAATTTGAAAAGTTTATGGTCCGTTTGGCCATGAAAATTGTTTGAAATTTTTTTAAAAAAAATTATTTTTAAAGTGAAAATTTTAAATTGTGTTTGGTCTTAAATATAAATTAAAAATATTTTTTTATTTAATTTTGTGAGTAGTTTGGAGCAAAAAAAAAAAGTGAAAATAATTTTTTGGTGTTTTTCGAAGCCTAAAATTGAAATTGAATCTCAGAATTTGTCAAAATTTTATGATCAAACATGATTTGCTTTCGCGCGTCGACTAAATCCACGGGATACTTGTCACCTCCCACCAACAACAGATACCAGGTATTAGTATTTTTTGCCTCTGCTGGGATTTGAACCTGAGACCTCAGATTCTCAATCCACTACATTGACCATTAGACCACACCCTTGGATGCCTGCCTTTAGTGTATTTAAACAACCATTTTAATGATTTCATTTCGTAAAATATTATTCGCATTCATATTTACACCAATTTAACAAATACACAACACATATCTTAGAACATATTCTTATTATTACACCATCATTAATTACTAGACATTCTAACTTTATTTTTTATTTGATCATAATAAAATAGCATAATCTAGTGTAAGTAACGAGTATAAGTAATTTTTCACCATCTTATTTTGTGTATGTATTGAATCTTGCACTTACTAGTGGATAATAAGTTAACTATATCCATATATTTTGAAAGACTGTCCATTTCCTTAGATTATCAAGAAAGTGTCAAATGTATTCCATTAAATTAATAAAGTTTGACTTAGTGGTGATTATAATTGGAGTTAAGATGTCGTCAATAAGATTCTTATAAAATATTTAATCTTTCTTATTTTCTCGATTAGTATATTTGTGAAATTCGGAATTCCGAATAGGTTTGGTGATTCTAGTAGCCTGTTTGGCCAAACTTCTAAAATCAGTTTATTTTGAAAAGTATTTTTGGTGAGAAGCAGTTTGTGTCTGACCAATAAATTTTAAAAACACTTTTGAGCAGCAATTAGTGTTTGACTAAGCTTTTTAAAAGTTTGCATTTTTCTCAAAAGTGTTTTTAAGGAGAAACTATTTTTTCTAGCTTAAAAAAAAAATTATTTTTTTGCTTTCCAGAAGCACTTATTTTCTTCAAAAGTTTGGTCAAATATCTTGTCTTTTAAAAATAAGCACTTTTGAACAACAAAAAAAAAGCACTTTTGAAAAAAAAAAAAAAAAAAAACTTTTGAAAAAAAAAATAAGCTTGGCCAAACAGGCTATAGGTTTATAGTTGTTTCAGATTTGAAAAAAAAAAAGAGGATATAAATCAGACGCAATGATGTAGATAATCTACCTCATGCAAGCATTTTTTTTTTCTTTCTTGGTGACTCGAATTCACAATCTCAAATTTTTTCCCTTTCTTAGTGACTCGAACCCACCATTTTAGGATTGAAAGTGGAGATACTTATCATCCGAGTTACCCCTCTTGTCTAATGAGTACATTTTTTTGTTCATTGATGACTCTACAAATACTTCATATTAATTGTATTATCTTGAATATTCTTTTTTTTGTTTTGTTCTTATTTATATGCATTGAAATTGCTCAAGAATATTTTATGATCCAAGACAATACTTTTAGAGAAATTTCATTAAATAATAATGTTGTCATATACTTTTTCATTTTATTTTCTTTCTCTTGTGTTCTCAGTTAGAACTTATCAAATGCATAAAACGTTGATCAGTACCTTTGGTTTAATTAAAAAAGATATCTTATTGTTCATAATTAAATAATTATATATCAATTTTTTATCTCTCTCTATTCCAATTTCCACGTAGTATAATTATTTTATTTTTTAGACTTGGTCGACTACTTCTGAAATTTGAGACGTTTAATGCATAGTAGTCATATTAAAGTGCAAGGTTTTAAAATTAGGTAAATCATTGGCATATTTTATTTGTAACTTTGAATATTTATTTTAGCTTAATAAACTAAAAATCATTGAATTGAGAAAATGGAAAGAACTAGACATATTCAAATTTGCAAAGGAAAAAAAATTCTCATGAATGGAACTGCAAGGGGTGTAACTAGGGGTCGGCAAGAGATTTAATTGAATTTAATTTATTCGCCGAAAAATTATATTACGTGAATAGAATAAAATCAATTTTAGGAAGATTCTGATTTCTAATAATAGCAATGGTTTATAAATTGCTTTAAATTATACTCCATATATAATATTTTAGTGTTTTTTTTTTTTTTAATTTCCTTGTAGGTAATTTTGACTCTACCGCTAATGTTATGAACATGTGAAAGTAAAAAAGACGTGGCTCCCGTTTAGTGATAGACTTTGAAATTGAAACTTAAAAATTTAAGTTTTTGAAGTTGCGATTTTGAAATTAGAAGTTATTTCTGGACTTGAAAAAAAATTGAAGTCTTATGAGTGGAAGTCCCAAAAATTTAAAGACTTGTTTGTTCAGTTTTTAGAAAAATTGAAAATATTTGAAGATTAGATTTTCAAATCTGATCAAATTTCATGGTCAAACAGACATTTGAATATAAATTTTCAAAATCTATAACCAAAAATTGGCTTAGATATACATTAACATGACGTTAGAGATTGAAAAAGAAAAAAACGAGAGCTATTACTCTTCTGCTGTCTTTCTCTTGATAGGTTAAAGTGGACAATTAGCAAAAAATTATTTTTAATATAGTGAATAAGTAAAAATAAACGGAAAAAGTATTGTTCTTCTTTTTCATTTCGATTCATTTCACTTGACCCTTATACTAAAAATAAAATTTTCTTTTTATTTGTCCATTTTAGCAAATTAAGAAAAAATTATCATTTTCTTCCAATATTACTCTTATCATTAAGTAACAATATAAAGTACTAATACTCAAATTTTGATTTTCAAAATATAACTAATAAGGTTAACTTAGTAAAATAAATTTTAATTTTATTAAGGGAAGTGCCAAGTAAAATGAAAGACATGGAGTATTTATCGTATTTCTCGTTTTACCCGCATGCTTAAAGCCAATATCTTGGGGGTAAGGCTTCTGCTCTATGAACCAAGTCTTTCTGATGAAGCACCAACTTCTCTTTTGTGGATCGTGTGGTGATGCAACTGTGTATGACAGACTGCCCTCCCACAGATATGCTTATCGGCCATCATTCTACTCGGAAGGACCAAACACCATAAGCACTGATACATATAGTAGGCCCCATACATGGGAAGCTCTAAGGGAGTTGCCGAACACCAAACCTGGTGATGTTAATAGGCCACCACCATACTCGCAAGGCTCTGCAGGGTTGCCAGATACCATAACTAGTGATGCTTATAGGCCTCCGCCACACTTGGGAGGCTCAACGGGGTTGTCAAACACCATACCTCCACCATGTCAGCTTGCTGATACTGGACTATACCAGAGCAGCGGCTCACGAGCAGTTGGTGCTGTTTCATCTGCTGCACTTGCTCATCTTTCATCCTCCTTGTACTGGCAGGGATTGTTTTGAGTCCTTAACAATGTCTTACGAGGTTCATCTTATTTTGAAAATTGTCAAATATGATGATGGGAACATGCATGTGGATGTGAAATTTGTGTTTAAATAGATTAGAAACCTACATAGATGTTAGAATCTTCAAAATCAACATTAATAGAAGCAGGTATGTGAAGCCTTTTCCTCCTCTTGATCTCTATAATTTGTTAATTTAATATGAAGTGCTTCAGATTTTGTATCATTTTCTTGTGATTTCTCTTTGGTTGTGAAAATAGTTGGGATTCTGTTCTATCTAATGATCCTTTGATACACATTCTATAGGAGACAAATTTCATGAGTCATTGAATATGAAATTAAGTTCTCTTGGTTACTATCAGCTAACACATGACTGTGTGAAATCCTGTGAGTTTCTATTTACAACAACAACAACATACCCAGTGTATTCCCACTAACATTCCCGTGAGTTTCTATTTATGGTATAGAATATCGGAAGGAGAATAGAAAGAACTATCATCCACATCTACAGTGCTACAATTATGGTAAAGCTCGCACAACAACATGCAACAATGTATCATAGATGAGATCGAAATAGACAGAAGGTTCACACCTCACCCTGGTAGTGGGGGATTAGGGAGTTGAGACTTCCTTGCTCTTAGGGCCGCTGTAAGTCCAATAAATCAGGAAGAAGGTGATTGGATTCTTTGTTTTGTCCAGATTGACTCTATTCTGATGACTCTATTGTGATACCTCCCTCTGTCGGAATAGAAATCAAGAATGGATGTGACTTTGCTACAGGTGTCCACCCCCACCCTCATCCACAAAAGAAAAAAACAACAGTAAAGGTAAAAGGCAGAAAAGAATTGGGAAATGAATAACGTCAAATCATACAGGTGAAGGAGATGGTCATGGAACTTGCACTGTTTTTACTTGTTTTAAACTATATCCTGAGTTTCTAGTGGTTATATGTGCCCTGAATTGAATTGGATCCATCAATCTAAGAAAATAGAAATGGTAGAGAATTCTTGTACATGTATGTTGCATGACTTTGCCGCGCTATTCTATTGCTTTGATAATATGTTGTCCTTATGTTTAAATGTCTCGAGTATCTTTCTCTTTTTGTCAATCTTGTGGGAACACCTCATATCAAAATATGGCTTACATTTGGCAGTTTATTTTCTCAATTTTGTTGTCTTGACTTTGTACCATGTATTACTAGAAACTTTTTAGGTGACTGCACGATGATATATTAATTACACTACTGTTTTCTCTGAGTGGTAACTGAATGATAGGACATAGTGTCCCTAAGGCCTTTGAAATTACAAATTCTACAAGTTTTTATTCCAAAAGCTTATGGTTCAATAAACTTACTAATGCATAGTAGCAAATAGAAGCAACAAGCAGGGTCCAGTTTGTACAAGTAAATCTGGTAATTCAGTACTGACTGGCCGCACATTCTACAACACCCTTATTTGGAAGATACAACATAATGCTAGTAAGCCAGACACCATATCTCCTAATTTGACAATTACGGGAGCAAGTGATCCTTCAGATAGTTTTCCTCCATACCGAACACACCCTAAAATTCCAGTTTACCTTCCCGGAGTGGAAGTAGGAGAAAGGAAAGCACAGTCGATCAATCACCATGCCGTGTGTAAGACAAAAAATCATTCGTGGGAGTTCAAAACCAATATCTTATGGAAAGGCCTATGCTCCATGAACCAAGTCTTTGTGACGAGACACCAGCTTTCTTGTTTGGTCCCCGAGTAGCATTTCCGTTCACTGAGGAATGAGCGAATGATTTAACATAGCCTGACTTGGGACACCAAAAATAGTAGATTCAGGTGCTCCCGAGTCAAATGATGCAAGATTAAAAGACACCATTTGGTGTCTAATCTCATTGAAGCTCTGTTCATTAACTTGTTAAGAAAATACAATAATTCACTCGTGAGGATATAACATCTACAGTATTGTTTAGTTTTGCAGTGCTTTACCCTCTATCTGTCCCTTTTTCTATCAATTTTATCAGACAATAATGTTGTTAGAAGATAAAATCAAATTTGGCAACTAGTCAAAATGTGTATGTGCGATGGCCATTATTGGACCATCTTTATAAAATTTAACGCCAGCATTGAAAAATTTGAAAATGACCATTCCTTCATTCATTAACTGGTTAACAGATTACTTCCATTTGATTGTTTGTAATACTCCCCCGTTTCAAAATAAATGTCGTATTTTTTTTACACGCTCTTTAAGATAGCATTAATTAGAAGAAGTTTTGAATATTTTATCTTTATCAATGTCTTAAGATATATAAAAAAAAAAAAAGGTAATCAATTTTGTCGTGAACTTTTGAAATGACAAATAATTTGAGATAATTATTTTTTAGAAATTACTGACACATAATTCGAGATGGAGGAAGTAGCATTCATTTTAATCTTTTTCATTTTAATCTTTTCTTTCTTGGAAATTTCTTACTTTTCACTTGAGTTAAGTTATATTTGACCTTTTAAAGAGAGATACTAGGTCTCTACTTATCGTGAACTTATTAATGTTTTTTCTTCTGAAAATTTTGACAAAAATACTTTGTTGGTGGCACTTTCAGTTTTTTTTGGACAAGTTTTGTCTTTTATTCAAATGAGTCACAACTCACAAGCAAAGAAAAAGAAATGTAAATGAAAATAAGTGCATATAATAGTTCAATCATTTTCCTAATAATTTTATTAATACACTTTAAGATTCATATAATTGATCAGAAATCAAAACTATATATGCAGTTTCTCTATAATTTTTCTTTCTGAGTAGGAAAGTCTCATGAATAATAAGATAGAAAAGATGAAGAGAATAGACTTTTAATGAGATTAAAACCTACTTTAAATGAATGTATGATAAAATTACAAGTAGAGCCCTTCGTGTTTAGGGCTTTTACGTGCTGAAATTGATTTTATAAATAAATAATCATATGCATGAATAAACATGTTGGAACTAATAATAAATAATTAATTTACGTATTAGATAAAAATATATTGATAAACACTTTTTCAATTGAAATATCCTTAAAGTTATTTATAAAAAAAATATAAATTCAAAAGTATTATTACTTAGAGCGTTGTTAAGCGTCCAAAAAAAAGTGCTTCCAAAACATCCAAAAATGACATTTTTATATATTTATGAAAGTTTCTTTCCAAAATGACAGTTATATCCTTTTCATATTCTCTCTCTACTTTTTCATTTATTAGTAAGACTTTTCATGTTCTCTCTACTTTTTCATTTATTAGTAAGAAACGAAAGCACTTTTGGGGACAAAATAGTTACTTAGGTACTTGTTCTTTTTCAATGATTCTTTCAAATCTTTTATTCTTTTCATTTCCTTCTTCTTCTTTTTTCTCTAAGATCTTCCTTCAAACTTTTTAAAAAAGAAATACAAAATTCATAGTATAAAAGAATGAATAATAGAATTAATGAATTTTCTCTTTCTTTATGAAAAAAAAATATATATATAGATAAGTGAAATTATATATATGTGCATATGTATAATATCAAAAAATATAAACATTTGAAAGTGAAATAAAATTGTTTTTATTTTAAATTTTCAATAGAAAGAAATTACAAATAAATTTTAACAAAAAATAAAATTAAATAATTATTAGATCAACCAAATTTAGAAACATATACAAATATTAAGAAAAATGTAGTTTAAAATCGTTACTATGTTTTTTTTCTTTTTAATTGAGATGACAAATTAATATAACTTAAACAAACAAAAATTTATAAAATATTTTGCAGACACATATTCGTTTATATAATTTACATCAATAAAAGTTCAAAATTCTTTCAAAGGTATGTTTTGTGATTTCTCTTTAAATAAAATCTATAAACTTAAATAAAGTATCTTTTTAGTATTGTATGAAATAAAGAATCTTTTTAATTTTGTCTGGAATAATATAATATATCTTTGGGTCATCTCTTATGTTTTTACTGCTTTTTTATTATTTCTTTCTACTTTTTTATTCAATTCATTATGTGTATATATAAAAAAAATTCCAAATATTTTTATTTTTATTAAAAAAATTCTCTTAATTTTTTTTAATATCCAGACCTCACTAATGGGATTACATTGATTTTTTTATTTTTTTTTGTTTTTGTTTAGTATTCTTTTAGGTTTATATATATATATATATATATATTTTATTTGTATAGATATGTACTCAATTGCTTATTCCAATGTTATTTCATATCTTGAAAATTCTCTCTCTCTCTCTCTCTCTCTCTCTTTGTGTGTGTGTGTGTGTGTGTGTATTACAATTTTTCTATTTTTATAATTTATTTTTAATTTTTTGTAATTAAAATGATGACCAGTCAATTTTAATATCTTATTCATGATAATGGTTTTATTAACTCTAACTTTATATAATATTTTGAAGTAAAATAATCAAGTTAATCCTCCTTTTTAATGAATATAGATATGACAATCACTTAATTAATTTAATCATTTATGATTTGAACATAATAAAAATAAAAAAATATTTTTATATAAAAAAATTAATATTTTATTTTATATAATATAACCAACAAAAAAATAAAAATTATCATTGAAGAAAAGGAGTAAAAAAGATAACAAAATTGAAGGATTTGTAATAGTAATTCTACAAAGGATATAAACTATTCAAGATAAGAATAAACATGTATGTAAAACTTGTTGAGAATTAGAATAATTTATTGGGTAGAGTGTACGTTAGTAATGAAAGATAATAATTATATTAAGGAAAGTAGGGAGGGTGGCTTACGGGTAGTAGGGTGGAGTTGGGAGGTGATGTTTTGGAGGGAAATCTTAAGAGAAGGAAAGTTTTGGAAGGAAACTAGATAATTTGGAGCCAAAGTACAATTAAAATGAGGTTACTTTATTAAAAAAAATGAAATTTCTTTATGATAAAAAAATAAAAAGTTAAAATAGTGTTTTGGTTATTTTCAAATTTTGAATACAACTTCAATTAATATTTGAAATATCTATGGTCAAACGGTGAATCTTCAAATTAAGTGATTTTTTTTTTTTTAAAAAAACGTATTGTTCTCATATTCTAAGATTTAAGATGCACAAGCAGCCACTTTTTTTTTTTGTAGAAATACGAGACATAATTTACTAAAACTTTGAAAAAAAAATAATATGATTTTTCACTTTAAAATCAATCTTATAATACTTAGAGTTATATAAATTAAATCAATTCAATTTTCAATTGAAGTCAAAATATTTGTGTTGATTAATTATTATATGCACAAGTTGAGTCCCAATTTCAATCTTATATTACTTAGAGCTACATAAATTGAAGCAGTTCAATTTTTCAATTAAAGTCAAACATTAGGATGTATGATTGACTAATTGTTACTTCAACAAATTGATACTCAATTCAATCGTGCAATACTTGGAGTTATACAAATTGTATCAATTCATTTTTTCAATTGAAGTCAAACACATTTACTGAATTATTGTTTAATATGCAAATTGAGTCTCAATTCAATCTTATAATACTTAGAGTTATATAAATTGAATCAATTTAATTTTAATCTAACGACTAACTATTAAATCAATAAATTGAGTCTTAGTTCAATCTTATAGTACTCACCGTTATATAAATTGAAGTAATACAATCTTTCACTTAAAGTCAAACATTATGATTAGCTAATGTACATCCACAAATTGAGTCTCATTTCAATTTTTCAATTAAAATTAGATATTTGTTGATTAATTGCTACATTCACAAATTGAGTGTCAATTCAATCTTATACTACTTAGAATTACATATAAACTGAAGCAATTCAATTTATTAATTAAAGTCAAATATTAGAATTGACTAATTGTTCCATCCACAAATTGAGTCTTTATAATACTTGGAGTTATATAAGTTGAAATAATTCAATTTCTTAATTAAAGTTAAATATTATGATTGACTAATTGTTGCATCCACAAATTAAGTTTTAATTCAATTATTCAATTGAAGCCAAATATTTGTGTTGGCTAATTATTACATCCACAAATTGAGTCTTAATTCAATCTTACAATACTTAGAGATACATATAAATTGAATCAATTCAACTTTTCAACTTTTGGTTGACCTCAGGTCGCCATCATTGCTGTCAAGATTTTTGTATATGGATACGAACTGAATTTAATTAGGGTTATTGCTTTATATAATTTCTTTCTTTGTTCTAATAATGGTTATTTTAGGTAATTTTCTAATTGTTTTTCTCAAATGTTAAAGGTGGTGAAAATGGGGGAAGAATGGGGGATGGGGTGTGGGTGTAGAGAAACCAGGGTGGGGTGGGGGAAAGAAGAAAAGGGTATTAGATTTTTTGTTTTTTTGTTAATTAATTAATTTATTTTAATCAATTTTTAGTTAAAAATTCATGTGTACACGCGTATAACACGTGATTTCACGTAATTGCTCCAGCTGAACCATTAGATTGTCAAATATGCTTGGTCAAGGTCAGAGGGGTTTAGATTATCGTGTTTTATTGAGTTTAAATATATATGTACTCCCTCCATCTCATTTTAGTTGGACATATTTTATTTTACACGGTGATTAAGGAATCATAAATTGAATGATGAATTTTACTATTTTACCCTTTACCCATATTAATGATATTCATTGGGCATAGAAATGAACATTGGAATTGAAATTGTTCACATTTTATGTATATTATTAATTGTAGGGGTAAAATGGGAAAAAATTACTCCTTCCGTTAAATGGCCTCTTTTGACTTGACACACCCATTAAGAAAACATTAATCAGAAGTGTATTTTACAAAATTAATCCTATTAATGATGTCTTGAAACTCTAAATCTAACTATTACTATTTTTTTTTAGCTATTTAATACTGAGGGTAATATGAAAAAAAAGTAATAAAACACTCTTGATTTGCGAAAATGGACAACTAATTTGAAACAAACATATTTAGAAAAAATGCCAAGTAAAATGGAATGAAGGGAGTAATTAATTCTATTCTGATTTAGTAAATAATCAATAAATATGAGATATTTATTTTTAGTAGGATAATCAACTCAAATAAAATGGATGGAGTATCAATTTCTGATCTCTCTCTATTCCACGTAGTATAATTATTTTAATTTTTAGACTTGGTCGACTACTTGTGAAGTTTGAGATGTTTAATGCATAGTAGTCATATTAAAGTGCAAGGTTTTAAAATTAGGTAATTCATTGGCATATTTTATTTGTAACTTTAAGTATTTATTTAACTTAATAAAATAAAAATCGTTGAATAGAGGAGATGGAAAGAATTAAGACCTTTTCAAATTTGCAAAAAATAAAAATAAAATATCTCATGAAGAATGGAATCACAAGGAGTGTTACTAGGTGTCGGCAAGAGATTCAATTGAATTTTCTTCGTCCAGAAATTGTATTGCGTGAAAAGAACAAAAACAATTGTCTTGATGCCCCTTGAAGATTCTGATAATATCATGGGTTTTAAAAAATGCTTTAAATTATAATATATATATACATACTATAACTTTATTTATCATGCTTTCTAAAAATAGTTGTCTCAAATTAATCCCTTCATTTCATTTTTATTAGACACTTATACTAAAAATAAAATTTCCTTTTTATATGTCCATCTTACCAAATCAAGAAAAAATTATCATTTTGTTCCAATATTACCCTTAACATTGAGTAATTATATAAAGTACCATTAGTCGAATTTTGATTTTCAAAATATAATTAATAAGATTAATTTAGTAAAATAAATTTCTGATAACTACTCATTTTCTTAACGGAAGTGTCAAGAAAAAAATGAAAGAGATTGAGTATTTGTCATTTTAGAAGTTCAAAACAAAATTCATTATTCTTTTCTCATTTAACCCATAGTAATAATTGTTCTTGAAGACGACAAACACCTCAATTATGGGAAGATGACACATAACATAAGTAAATATTAAGGGCTTGTTTGGTGTGATGGAAAATGTTTTCTTGAAAAATAAATGATTTCTTACTTATTTTCTGGTGTTTGCATGCTTGGTTAGTAAGAAGAAAATATTATCTCATGAGCATTTAAATGTAATCTACATAAATATCATGACACAAGAACCAAACCCCCATAACCCATTTCCATACCCTGACTCGAGACCCGACTTGACCCCAATATCGATCGGAGAGATGACCCTGACTAAAGACCTAATGTATGAACATAACTTCGACCTCGCCTCAAAACTTGGTCCTCGACTAGATTCTGGTCTAGCCCTAACCCAAGACCCGATAACCGACCCTAACCACAACCCAAGATCTGACACTGACTTTCGAGTCTCGGGTCAGGATTTAAGTAGTTGGGTCTCGAGTTGGGATTGGGGTTCAGGACTTGGGTCTCAGAGTTGTAGTACAAAGTCGGTGCTCGAGTCAAGTCCTGGGTTGAGGTCGAATCCCGATTCGAGACTCGAAACTTTACTCCCAACACCGACTTGGGACCCAACTCTGACCCGTAACCAGACTCCTGACACGGGATTCAATCCCAAATCAAGATTTGACCTCGATTCAAGACACGACTCCTGCCCCCGACTCTCAATCCCGACCTCGACCTTTATTCGACTATCTATTTCGATCCTAGAATCAACTCTCGATCCCGACCCTAACCTGAGACCTGTTCCCAATTTCGACCCAATCGGGGACCCGATTCCTGGCTCCTGACCTTAGGGTCAGGTAGTGAGGTTTAAAGAGAGTTTTGAAAATGTTTTCCTTACTTTATGTAGAAAAATCTTTTTTCTTAAATTGGAAAGAAAAAAAAAAGTCTATGTGGAAAATATTTTATTTGATGTTGTTTGGTTGGCCATGAAATATGGGAAAACTTTGATATGTTTCAAAACTATCCTTAAAATAAATATTTTTTTAAATAGAAGAGTACATTTTAGTGGGTTTTTTGTCAAATAAGTGGGACCCTACATAGATAAAATGTTGATAGTGTCACTAAATATTTGTCAAATAAGAAAATGCGTCATTTTTTCTGGGACTAATTAAAAAGAAGGATCCGTTTGGCCATAAAAAAAAAATCAATTTTTTTCAAAAATTTATTTCACTTTAGTGGAAAAAGTGAAATTTTGTGGTGTTTGGCCATAAAATTTATTTCACTAAATTGAAAATTTTGTTTTACTTGTTTTCACTCCTACTTCTCTCACAAAAAATCAAAAAGAACTCTAATTTTTTTCATGGCCAAACATAACTCCAACTCCCAAAATATTAATTTTCATGGCCAAACGCCTACAAAGTTTGTCACTTAAATTAGGATAGAAGGAGTACTATTTTTGATTGACGATATAAATTTATACCATCAACCAAATATCATAGAAATTTTATTCAAAATTTAATTTTAAAATATCTCACCTTAATCCACGCACCAAACCACCCAACAACTTTGTCAATAAATAGTGTAACCAATCGTGCGACAAACCCAAAAAACCAAAAGCAAAAATTGACACTTGCTGGATACATGAATTTGCCCCAAAAAGATAACCTTTTACTTTAAGATTTCAAGGTAGAGAAGAATTCAAACCACAAATAGTAGTAGTATTACTTATAGCAAATTTTCCAAATCAGTCTGCTCACCTGCTTCTATTTGTTGTAGAATTTTCTGATGACTAAACTATTTTAAGCAAATTTCCATTCTCTAAACATTTAAAACCATAAACTTAAAGAGGAAAAGTCCAAATATGTCACTCAATTTTGCGAAATGGTTTAACTTTGTCATTCGTTGATAATTAAGGTAAAATTAATATGCCCTCATCATTATAATAGTAGTCTAAATATGCCCTTATTTACTAGTAGTAGTAGCTTTTCAACATGTAAACCTTTTTATAAGGGAAAATGTTAAATTTGTCTCACAACTGTGCAAAATGATCCAAATTTGTCTCTAAACTGTCTCTTCACTCTCGAAAATATCCCTTGAAGGCCACTGTCACTCCACCACTACCTCACCCTGACACTCTCAGAAAGAACACTCAAATATTTCACACAAAAATCACCATATTCATATGATATTTTTTGTGTTATTTTACCTCTATTGTAGAGCCACCTTGGTCCGTATAACCTTACCTTGATTATCACAATATTATTGGAAATGATTTAATAGAAACTACTCTCTCCTTCCATTTTTATTTATCCACTATATTAAAAATACATGTCTAATTTTAAAAAATAATGGATAATTTATCCATTTCTATCCATTTTATCCTTGCTATTAAATACCATTCATCCTTCAATAAATTTTTCAAGGCATTACATTTATTAGATTCAAAGGGTGATATTGTAAAATTACACCTATTATTTATTGATTCTTAACCTGTGTGTCAAGTCAATAGTGGACAAGTATTATTGGACGGAGGGAGTAAAGTTGATTGATGAAGAAGACTTGGTAGAGGTGAAAATATTTGAATTTTATTTGAGATGATTCCAAACTTAAGGATAATTGATTTGAGCTTTGATGGTAAAGACATTGTTCTCAGGTGTTAAAGAAGACGATGTTGCTAGTGCCAGAACCGTGACCTTTTTTTCAAAATTCAAAAATAAATCTAGATTATTTCTCATAATTCAAAAGCAAATTTAACCCTTTTTTTCTTTTAAAAAAAATACTCACATATTGAAAAGATCTTACCATTGATAAATAAGAACATATTTAAACAATATCATAATAACATGCTATATTTTTGAGAAAATTTCAGAAGCAGCTAACATTTAGGTGAAATTCAGCTTCCTTAAATTTTTGCTAATTACAATTCGTAGCTACATTTTAGTATCTATTTTAATGATCAAATATATTTATCTCCCGAACTTAACATCCGAATATAAATATCATTGTGTCTTGTAAATATATAGGAGTACAGATATACATGACATCAAAAACATATGCATATGACTATTGAATAGAACTACCAAAACAGTTCATATTGAATAGAACTACCAAAACAGTTCAACTAGATAACTGAATACATATGAAATGTGTATATATCAAATATACATATATATAGATATATACAATACATATTGCATAAGACATATCATATCAAAAATATATAAGACACATAAAAAATACGTAAGAAATTAAATATATATATATTTATTATTTAATTTTAACTTTAGCTGCGAACGATAATTACTCAAACTTTACTGCGAACTGTAATTACACAAGAATATTTCCTATCTCACGAAATTTGTCCTATATTTTACCCCCCATCATTGACATATTACAAATTTGAACCTTGAACCACTATTGACAAATACTCCAAATTTGAACCTTTTCAGCAGGTTCAATGACATATTTTGAACCTTTTCTCAAACCTTAACAATTGTTCAATACTAATCCAAGAACTCCACTCAAAAGTCACTAAGCTTAGTCACACTAGATTCTGACCCTCCACCCTACCCCCTACCCCACAAAACCGCGGGGTATTTTCCTACCCCTTTCTCTTGCCAATTTCTTATTTGACTAATCCACATTCTCTCTATTCTCCCCAATTCTTTCTCAATTTTTCTCTGCTAGGGTTTCAACTTTTTCACTTTTTCCTCTATAATTATAACCTCAAATTCATAGAAAGTGAAAAAGCTATTGATTCTTGAAGTGGGTATTTAGATTAAGTGAAAAATCTATTGATTTTTTTGAAGTGGGTATTTAGATTAAGGGAAAATTGTGTTGATTTTGGAAGTGGATATTTAGATTAAGGGAAAATTGTGTTGATTTTGGAAGTGGGTATTCAAGAAAATGAAGCTTTTGATGAATTCATCAACCCCATCATCATCATCGCCGCCTTGTAAAGAGATGAAAATTTCAGAGTGTTTTGGAGAAAGCAGTGTTTTCCCACCTGGGTTTAGGTTCCACCCGACAGACGAGGAGCTTGTTGTGTACTACTTGAAGAGGAAGATCTGTCGCCGCCGGATTTTACTTGATGCGATTGCTGAGACTGATGTGTACAAATGGGAGCCGGAGGATTTACCTGGTATGGTTTCTTGGATTTTGTTATATGGGTTTTTGAAAAAATGAGATTTGATGTGTTGTTTGGATCGTTGACTTGATTTGATCTGATGGGTATCTTAGTGTGAAGTGTTTTATTTGAACTGTTTTGATTTTGTTTTGAGATTTTGATGTGTTTGTTGGGTTGTTAAGTTGATTTGATCATACGGGTATGTTACACTGTTTTGACTTTGTTATGAGTATGAGATTTTGAATTTTTTTTTGGGTAGTTGACTTGATTTAATCAGATGAGTTTACTGGGTTTTTGTATGGTTTTGGCGTGTGAATTGTGTTTTTTTGTACTGTTTTGATTTTGTTTTGAGATTTTGATGTGTTTTTTGGGTTGTTGAGTTGGTTTGATCATCTGGGTATCTGGGTTTTCGTATGATTTTGGTATGTGAATTGTGTGTTTCCGGGTATCTGGGTTTTTGTATGATTTTGGTGTGTGAATTATGTGTTTTTTGGTACTGTTTTGATTTTGTTATGAGATTTTGATGTGTTTTTTGGGTAGTTGACTTGATCTGATCATCTGGGTTACTGGGTTTTTGTGGGCTTTTCGGTGTGAATTGTTTTTTGTTTGGTACTGTTTTGATTTTGTTATGAGTTTTTGAAAGAAAAAAAAAAAGAGATTTTGATGTGTTTTTTGGGTAGTTGACTTGATCTGATCATCTGGGTTACTGGGTTTTTGTGGGCTTTTCGGTGTGTGAATTGTTTTTTGTTTGGTACTGTTTTGATTTTGTTATGAGTTTTTGAAAAGAAAAAAAAAAAAGAGATTTTAATGTGTTTTTTGGATTGTTGAGTTGATTTGATCCAGATGGGTATCTGAGTTCTTGTTGGGTTTTGGTATTTGATGTGTTTTTTTGGTACTGTTTTGATTTTGTTATGTGTTTTTGAATAAAGAAAGAGATTTTGATGTGCTTTGGGTCGTTGACTTGATTTGATCATCTGGGTATCTGGGTTTTTTTGTAGGGTTTTGGTGTGTGAAGTGTATTTTTTCTGGTACTGTTTTGATTTTGTGATTTTACTTTTGAGGGTTGTGATTTATCTGGTTGCTGTGTTGATTTTTTGTGGAGTATTTGTGTGTTGACTTTGTTGTCTGGCCTGAAATTTACCATTTTGGTTTATTGAATTCTCTCTGTGGATAAAGGTGTGTATTGGTTGATGGATCATATGTGCTTTCTTGTGTATTAGTATATATTTAGAAGGAATATTATTGTCATGGCTCTATGAAGTGGAAGTAAACTTGTATAATTGAATTTCCTAGTTTCTTGTTTGGTCATTGTGATTTTTGTGTTTGATTGTTTGATAAACAATTATCTCACCATTCAAGTAAGTCACTTTACCCGGCGGTTTCATCACAAAATGTGCTTTTGGCATAATTCTGAGTTTTCAAGGCTTTTCTGCTACTGTAGCCGGAGTGGTTTTTTTGAGTCACTGTGTTTTGGTGTATGTTGTGTTTGAAGTTTGCATGGAGAAATACGAATGGAGATCTAAGACTTATTTAAACTCTAGTTAGTTTATTTATGAAAGATAATAGAGGAATTATCATTATCAATACTTAACATGCGTTTAAGTGTATTTATGGTTCTTCTACATCAATGGAAATGATCATGTTCCATGTATAGCTATTGCATTCTAAATTCCGCATGTTTCTTTTTGTTCGATGCCTTTTGCTCTCTTGACCTGCTTCCTGACTTGAGCTGTCGAATGATATGTTATTCTCTTCTACTGTCTGATGTTAATTAGCGATGATTGATAGTCAGATTTGGGTTGATAGATTTATGACAATGTTTAAATCTTTTCAATTCTTAATTTTGATTGTTTCGTTTGCGAATTGGAATTGCAGATTTATCTAATTCTTTTGCGAAATTGAATTGCAGATTTGTCAAAGTTAAAAACTGGGGACAGGCAGTGGTTCTTCTTTAGTCCCCGAGATCGAAAATATCCCAATGGAGCACGGTCAAACAGGGCAACAAAGCACGGGTATTGGAAAGCTACTGGAAAGGATCGTATTATTACATGCAACTCCCGTGCTGTTGGAGTCAAAAAGACGCTGGTCTTTTATAAAGGACGAGCACCAGTAGGTGAACGAACAGACTGGGTGATGCATGAGTACACCATGGATGAAGAAGAGCTGAAGAGATGCCTGACTGCACAGGACTACTATGCACTTTACAAGGTCTTCAAGAAGAGTGGGCCTGGCCCCAAGAATGGTGAGCAATATGGTGCACCTTTTAGAGAGGAGGACTGGGTTGATGATGAGTGCCTGAATGCCAAAGTATCTGTACAGCTGGAGAGCCCGAGACGACAGGAGAATTCCGCTAAGCACATTAATGTAGTTCCTGCTACTGTTGATGTACTTGAGGAACTGCTGAACTGTATTGCAGATGAGCCTGTGCTTCCTGAGCCTGTAGATAACAATTTTGCATTGGGGCAGCTTGTACAAGAGGAAGATGGTGAAAGTACCTTGCTAGATCAGTCTTCGAGGGAAGTTAATTTATACAATCATTGTGCTGCCGCTGGGCCAAGCTTCCAGCAGTATAATGCAAGGACAAGCTTTGACTTGACACAGTCAGGCACATCACAGTTACATTTGCATGAGGCACCAGAGGTCTCATCTGCTCCTGTGAATTCTGAAAAGCCAGTATACGTGGTGGAAAAGGATTACATGGAAGATTTTCTGGAGATGGATGACCTTCTTGTTCCCGAACCAAGTATTCAAAACTTTGATGATCCGGGACTCTGTATTCAGAACTTTGATCATCAAATCCCAAATGGTCAAGTCTTTGATAAGCCTGCTGGAAACATGGAGACTGTGCAGTTTGATGACTTTGATGGCTTAACAGAGTTAGACCTGTATCATGATGCAGCTTTGTTTCTTGATAATGCGGGGACACCAACGGTGGGACAAATTGCTGAGCCGTACGTGAACAACTCTCTGAACGGGATTGCTTACCCAGATTCCACTACATACATGAGCACTTCCCAAAATGGCATGATGAACTACCAGCAGATGCACTTGAATCATGAAAACCAGATAAACAATCAGTTCTGGACGCTTGATGAAAGATTTGACGTCTTTAACCCCATTGAAGGAAATAAATCAGTTGTTGCTCAAGCATCTTCAGGTATTCAAAGAATTCCATATAGCAATGCTGCAAGTTTCGCTTGGCTAATGCCATAATGTTATCATACTTCTCAGATTTGTATAAACACATTCTCTATGTTATCTGACTTACTGGAGCTCTTGAACAGATGGATGGTATTCAATAACCATGTCATCTTCAGTGTGGCAAGAACTCTTTTGCCCAAGTGGAAATGGGGGAGTTTGAGCCAAAGCTTCAAGAGTTCTTCTGCTGTTAATATTGGTGTTAGATTTTATTTCTAATTTTAGCAAGTTTTGGCAATGTTTAGGTATGGTAAATGATAATAATATGGCAAATCCTATGGGCGCTAATCAAAATCTAGCCAAAAAGGATGATGGTACGCAGTCGTGGATCTCCTCTAATTTGTGGGCTTTCGTGGATTCCATACCCACAACTCCTGCTTCAGCTGCTGAAAGTGCTCTAGTAGTTAACAAGGCCTTTGAGCGTATGTCTAGCTTTAGTAGGATGAAATTAAATGTCGGGGACGTGAATGTTGCTGCAGGTAATGCCTCTGCAACTTCAAGTAGTTTGGGCAAAGCTAAATATGGATTTTGTTGTATTTCTTTATTTGGAGTACTTTGTGCTATCTTGTGGGTGCTAATAGGAACTTCTGCTAAGATTGTGGGGGGATATATATCCTCATAAACATGTGTAGAGTTTTCTTTTGCTATTTATCATCTGGCTTCTTGCCAGAATCAATGGAAAGCTGAGCACATATCTTACAAATAATTGCAGATCATACTTCATGTATGATTATCTCAATTCTCCTCCCCTGACACTCCCTCTAACCCTGACCAAAGAAACTCCTCAAAACAGAATTGAGATATAAAGCTGTGAGATGCCTCGTAAAAATTGATGTGTCTCTGTTTCTCTTTGTTTATTATGGTTTTAGCTTATGAATGATACCCCCCCTCATGAAACAGGCTCAAGTATTATTTGGTGCTTGTCTATTTTGGTTGGAATATCTAATACAGAGTTATGCGTAGCTTGTATATTCGCGGTAAATACATGCTGCGTTTCTACTTTGGAAACTTGCTTGGGTAGGTTTTCTTCCCCCGTCCCTTCCTCTCCCTTAGGTATTGCATTGTGAAATGTTTAGTTGTAGTTGGAATATTTGAGCCGCTGGATGAAAGGTTTATTAGGGGTCTCAAAGAATATGCAAATGGTTCTCCATTTTTACGACTTTGAAAATGAGTCCTAAAACAAATAAATTGCAGATAGTTGTGTAGTATCATTTATGCTATTAGCGGTATGACCATACCGCGCACTTTCTACAGGCTACGGTACTCTTGTATGTAATTTCTAGTTCGACCTATCAATTACTAAGCTAGCGTTTCACCATGGATTTACTAAGTAAAAAGGCAGCCCGGTGCACTAAGCTCCTGCTATGCGCAGGGTCCGGGGAAGGGTCCGACCACAAGGATCTATTGTACGCAGCCTCACCTTACATTTCTGCAAGGGGGCTGTTTTCAAGGCTTGAACCCGTAACCTCCTGGTTACATGACGACAACTTTATCAGTTACTCTAAGACTTTCCTTCCATAAATTTATTGAGTAGATTTTGAAAATTTATCCTCAAATTTCTCTGTGGTCACGGAATTTAAATCTGATCTTCAAATAGTTTCAAGTTTCTAAAAACTGGCTCAAATTATTTTTTTGAATTTTTGGGACGTTCATTTGCAATACTTCAAATTTTTTTCAAGTAAAATGCATGTTCAAATACGAACTTTAAATTTCAAAAATCACAACTTCAGAAACTCAACTTTTTTTTAGTTTTAAATTTTAACTTAAAAATCTATAGCCAAACGGAAGCTAAGACTGCACCAAATATATATTTGAGTTTTGACTTGTCCACAACCTTCACCTTAAATTCTAAATTTTTTATTTTGCAAAGTTCAAATTTTTATGGTAAATTTTCTTGAATGAAGAGTAGTACGATAAATCCAAGGACATAAATTTGTGTTTCATGTTTCGTTGTATGCTTTATGTAGATTTTCCTGGTGATGGAGGAAATTGACCTGTCGAGCGTTACACAAATATATGGTTCTTGCTCCAGTTCCATTAGGTAAATAATGGATCGCCTTTGCCAATAGCAATTGATGTTGGGTTTAGTCGGTTTATTTCCTGGAAAAGTTTAAAAACAAAACAAAAAAAAGACAATTACTATTTCTGGCTAGTAAAGCACTACTACTGATTTTCTCCGTGTATATATATGTTGTTTTCCGGCCAACGCCATCAGCCTCAGTGTATGCATCATCAAGCAAAATAATCAGCCAGGGCTACGCTATATTCCTTGGGGATGAGAGTCTCTTCTCTTTCCTAGCCAGGCAATGGCGCATTTACGAGATCTTTATGTAGCTATCTCAGCACCTTTATGTACCAAAATTTGAATGAAAAGAAGACTTTCTATTACAGAGACTTGCATTGAGTAACCAAGATTCTAGATTCTGCGCTCATTCACGAGTTTTTTTTTACATTATATGGTGTAGCAAAATTTTGTACACTTAAACTCGAATGGTACAAGAAAATAAAATCAGCGGTGAATTGTAACAAGAGAATTACAAAATTTTGCCTTCATACTATATATACACAACGTATATATTTCTAGATTTACTGAATTTCTTGCAACTACATAGGTTCAGGGACTGAGCTTCTGTCTTTCAAGTTAAAATCGACCAAGATTTCTTCATTCTGGAATGGCCAACTTGATTAGATAATTGCCTACGCCCACAAACCCCCAAAAGCTATTTGACGAGGACCAAAATCGAGTATCTTGCTTTTTCCACATAAATCTGAAATATTTCACAAGAATACCCTCTTTAACGTCCTTGCAGCGACTCGGGAAGCCAGCTTTCCAGCGAATTCAGCAGGCAAACGAAGTAACTGTTGCTGCATATCTTGTGGAAGCTGCAAAATAGATGCATCCATTAGTAAACATATAAAGCTAAAATAGGCTTTCACATAAGTGCCTTTATTTTTAGTTATAAAGAATTGAGTCGCATGCTGGTCTCCAAAAGCTATCTATTAGCCATTTGGCACAATTTACCATTTGCCGTCAAAGGCAGTTAAACTGAAAAAAAAGAGATTGACGAATAATTGTAGGATGTGCTTATATAGTATTTGGGAGTACAAAGTTGAAAATATAAGCCATCAAAATGGAATAAATCACGAAGTAGACTTGAAAAGCTTACTAAGTTAATTGGTGGGAAATAATGTTTTAGTGCAAGGGAGGTAAAAAGGGGTGTGTGCTTTGTGCGCAATTTTATGATCATCAGGCATACTTATGCAGTTATGCCCACATGACATCTGATCTTTCACTTTTTATTCTTTCAAAAGGTAGTGAATCAGTTTTTCACAATAAACACCAGCCAAATGATTGGAATAGAATTCTCTTTTTGTCATTGCTATCATACAGATGCGACCAGTTATAAAATTGGTTTGTATCATGGAGATAATAGATCTCTTGAGGTTTACCTCAGGTAGAACTGAAAGGAAGGGTAGAAATTCTTGGACAGCTTCAAATTGCTGAAGGGCTACAGGTGCTCCATTTAAAGATATCATCTGCTCGTTGGATGTGCCAACTCCATTAACCTTCTATAAAGAATAAGTTAGGAGCAAATGATTTACTAACATATCAAGTAATTGTGCAATAACAATAAACATAAATTTGGCACTGAATTAATGATTAAAAAATGGGGTGTCCATAGTTAAACCAAGTATTATAGATGCACAGGATTTAAAGACAACATAACAGTTCAGTAACTGGGAGATCATCCATTTACAGAATAACTAGCCTAAGAGCATGGAGACCAGAACTGGTGATATGTGAAGCGGAATTCTCCGCTGGAGAGGAAAATCTTCTTGAATTCCATCAATTTTCTAACATCCATCGTGAAATAAATATGATTATTAGCAGTTAACTAAGACGCAACGAGTGTTCTCATAATACTAAGCAGGGCAAGTTTGAAGCAGCTTCTTTTGCTCTCTTGTAAGTTGTACCCTTGCATCTTCTTGATGCTTTTCTGATATGATTTTATTACTTTACCCAAAAAAACTAAAAAAAACTAAGCAAGGCAAGCATTGGAACTGAAGGGGCCACATAAATATTTGCAATGAAGCTATGGCTTTCTGAAAGGCATGCAAGATACCAGATGGATGTGATGAGCTAATGGAAATAAGATACTGGATTCTAATCACTAAAGTGGTGCTTTCTGGTGTCTCCAAGCTCCAATATGATAGTTGTTCATGTATCTGAATGTGTTTTTTTGAGAATACATGCATGCTATGGGACTAAATTGTGGATAGTCTCTCTCTAATATCAGAAGTGGTAAACAGGGTAAAAATCTTAACGTGCATGCAAATCCATATCAACACTTTCTGCAGATATTTTTCCACAATGGAGATTGATAACACCATGGTGGTTTGATGTGGATCCATTGTTATTAGCAAGATTCTCTTACCATGCTAGGGTTCTCGTTCTCTCTAAGTCCTGATATCAACAGCAATAGACGTTGAAAATTTCTTAGATTAGTAATATCTTCATCAGTCATTGAAGATGGTCGGGACGGAGAGAACGGTAACCTAGTTGCAACTGCATTCGTTACTGAATCGAGAGTTGCAACACCAAGTGCATCCATACCCTGTAAATTGGGAAAAGAGTCAATTCCAAATACAAACAGTCGAATGATAGCAAAACCTCTCTCACCTTTCCATTATCTAATTATGTCTAGTACTTCTCCCAGAACTATATTTTTTCCAGACAAGAACAAAGATGAGAAAGGCCAATTGTCAATAATATCTGAATTAGAAACACCAACCAGCTACGGGTGCTAATGATGCAAACCAGTTATTCTGTCATTATAATCCGAGGAAATCGAAAAAGTTCAACTGAAACATTATGAAACCGAAACTTCCTAAATAGTTAAGCAAACAATTATTTGTATTACAGTATTCATCACCTGTTTGAATTTAGCCAAAAGAAGATGCTGAGAATTCATAAGAAGTTTGCTTGCATTTTTGTAACATAAAAACACGAGTCCATACCTTAGCAAATTCCTCAAGTAGAATTTCTCTGACAAAGGCACCCTGAAGATAAACAAATGAATTATTTAGTGTGTGTATATTTTTCTTTCCTTTTTCTTTTCCGGGTGTATTCCAGCCTCTGGTATGTTTAATAGTGTAATTATTTTCTGAGATAGAATACCTTATCATCCAGTGTAAAAGAAAGAATTTGCTTGATAACGACCTTCGAATCAGTCCCACCATTTTGATTCTCTATCAGGGTTCTCTTTGTCTTGGCACGGAGAGACTGTTATGAAGAGAGATTCAGGATCTACGGTTGTATATCAGAAACAAAAAGCTAATATGGTGAAATGATGAAATACTTATAATTTTCCAACTTTTCTCATATATAACTCGAATATCAAGAAAAACAAGAATTCAGGTGCAGCTTTTAACTTTCACTCGGTAACTGTCAGGCTTATGTTTACAAAATATAAAAGTGATATGTACAAACATATCAAAAAGCTTACCTCTGATAAGAGTGACTCTAGTCGATCAATTCTGAACTGACCATCCTATAATCAAAGTACCAACTTAGAGTTTATCACGAGTACATAAACAGTTGGACTTGCAATTATCGATATTTTAAAAAGTAAATAGCAGCAGCAACAAAAAATTCCATATACTGTCTCAGGCTTCAAGTTTGGTGTTTCTCTACCTAACAGTTAATAAATTAGTCTTTAATTTCCTTTTCAGAAGAAAGCCCCTTCAAAGCATTCATAGTTAGTTGGAAACAAGTTTGTACCAAGTACTATGCTTAATAAAGACAACGACAAAGAAAAAGGAGAGCAAAGAAAGTCATTGCCAGCATAGGTGCATCCATACACGATGGAAACCTAGCCCATTGCACATTATTTTGAAAATTTACAATAATCCCTTGTTCTTGTAACATACCGAAGGAGGAGAAATAGTTCCTTTTTTTTTTTTTTTTTTTTAACCAAGCACAATTATGACACACTTGAAGATTCGTTTCCAATTAAATCATTTGAACTCATGAATACGACTAGTAAAGATTGCAACTTTTTCCTCCTCTAGGTAAATTAATTGTTAGTGCTTCGGCTGTGGCACCAAAAACCGGAATGGAGGTAAGAAATAATATGAACTAGTACGAAGTCTGTCAAATTGCTTCAGCAAGGGGAAGGCTGGGAATGGGTTCTAAGAAAGAGAATGAGAGACGTTTTGCATATACCTTATAAAGAAGCGCTCTTAAAGAAGCTTTCAGTTTCGGTGAGCTGTCAGTTAGTACTTTTCTAGCGATCCATGGGTATGTACTGCCCAGAACTTTGTATTCTGGGTTGATGCCAATAGCAATGCCCTCCAACACAGCAAGGCTAGATGTTTCAGAATTACCAGTGAATAACATCAGCAACCAACAAAATAAATGAGATCAAGCAAATATAAAACAAACTAATCCCTAATGATTCTTTTTATTGTGAAATTTTTCATGCAAAATTACCTTCGGATGACAAGAGAAAAATAAGAAGGTATTTGAAACTTAAATTTGTACCTGTAATCAAAGAATTTTGCAAAACTTATCAGAAAAATACAAATAATAATAATTAGAAAAAAAATCAAAGAGTGTTGTAAAGAATAAATGATTGAACTAGCATTTAGTGTCATCATAAGAAAAACCATATAGCTGCTAAAGCATTATCTAGACAACAAAGAGTCTTTCTGAACATAATCATCAGTGATTTCAACATGAATGCTAAGGTTTCCCAGATTTAACCTGCAGCATGCGAACAACTAACATTGGTAATACTTTGGCTTCCAGAGATAATTGAAGGCCATCACCACGTCATCTCATCACAGCAAAGACCAAAACCTTTAGTACTACTTATGTGGAAAGTTGATAAATAGTTCGAAGAAGAAGACTATTTCTGTGTCCTCAAACTCTCTGTGTACTCATACATCAAATCAAGAAGAGATGAGACCACAAAGATTCTAGATAACATCAGACTGGGACAAAAACAAATCTGATTCCGCAATTGGTGAGATGATGCATGACAAAAGCAGAAGAAAGCAAAGTCCCCATTTGAATGACCTTCTAGGAGTGGACCAAGCATTACTTCTCCAAGTAACTCTTTTTAACAGAGGTGTCCCAGCCTGCTTGAGTGCACTCAATTAATCCACTAAATACCTGGTAAGTCACAGTTAAACTCTGCCCACAGCTTAGGCAAATGAGAAGAATTCACTAATTTTGCCTCTGCTGAGATTTCCAAGGTTGTAATTCCAACTTTTCAAACTGATAGCCCAACCCCTTGGCAACATTTTAAGAAAATAATTTTTTTTCCTTTTCAAAGTACTTTATTCAGCACATTATAAACTACCTACTCAAGATATTACTTTTTCTCTGTATGATTACTGAAAGCGGTGGTCATACTTCATCCACCAAGAAGAATGTCAGCATATCTTGTTAAAGCTTTGAATACTTCAATAATCAAAAGAGCCATTAAGGTTAACTAGGGTGGTTTCTTAATGTGGATATATGCTTTAGCAATGGCATAATAAAAATTTTACAACCAAAATCTAATTATGACATCACTTAACAAAAATGAAACCTTTATGATACAGTCTTCATACATTTAATGTAAGGAGGAGTATAAGCATCAAATGGAATTCATATACTAATTCTGTTTATCATAATTCACTAGTTCCTCTTCTTTCTTTATGCATTCAGGCAAAGTCTATTCTCTCTTCAGATTTTGGTGTTAGAAGCACAAGTATTAGTATCACAGTAATCTATCAGATCAGCTCAGATCAAGGTTAACCAATAAGATAATATTCGATGAATTAGACTAGTGCCTTTAAAAAGACACTTCTTTCAAATATGTTTCTTCCTTCTTATATTTTTATTTAGAAAAGTCCCCCTCCTCGGGGGTTATCCTCATCATAGCAAACTCCATGAAATATGCATTTTCTGCACTAACTTAAAAGATATAATTACACATAAGTGAAATAAGACCAAATTACATCACATAATAGAAGATTAATGCAGGAAATAAAATATATATTCAATTTCAGTCGAAAGAAGAAATCATGAAAAGCGCTTACATGGTGAATCCCAAATCTCCGAGAAGATCCCCAAAACTTACATTGCGGACTCCTTTGGCTACAGCATCCCGAAAAACACCTAAAGGGGAAGTTCATATCAGTAAAGAACCCAACAATTAGATCACTTTCTAGGCCTAGAATTTAACTGTATAATAGCTAGTAACTGTCAATATAAAGGATAAAACCTGTTAGAGCTTCTGTAACTGCAGCTTTGTCACTTGTAGGTGGAATAAGCCTGTCAAATAATATATGTATCAACACTAAGCAATTTTCTAATATTAAGAAGTGACCTCTCATGGAGTAGTGGAGATACTAATAATACCCAAGAGTGACAAAGTCCTTGGCCAATGCGCTGTAATCACGATTCACTAGATGGAGACATGCTTCAATGAAACCATCACGATACTCTTGTTTGAATTCACCCATCATACCGAAATCTGGGATTAAGAGAAGTTTAAGTCAAATGAATTGATGATTGGTTGTTAAAGGTAAAGTACTCAACTGGGATAAAATATTCAAATTTTGTGGAGTATTATAACTTGGGTAGCTCAACATTGGATAGCCCAACATCACCAATAGGTTTGGCTTTAATAATAGGTTAAGGAAATAACCTTGGGCTTAACTTATGCCCAAAAGTTAGCTCAAGTGATGAAGATTATCAAAGACGATATAAGGAGACTAAATGTCAAACACTTAACCGATGTGAGATTAAAACACCGACAAATAGAATTACAAGGAACGAGAGGAACAACCAAAAGCAACCTAGAGAAGTTTGTTATCTAGCATCACTAACAACCAGTTTCATGTATACACTTCATAAAATATTCAAGAAGCTACTTTGGGTTTCCAGGAAGATAGCTACCACGAGTTCCCAGCAGCATTTTCATTTTGTGAGCTATTATAAACAGTATCTAAAACCAGCATTTGAGGATAGTTAATGGTAATAAACAAAGTAGAAATTTTAACCTTCTCTTTAAGAAAAAGGCAACCAATGCTAGAGTGAGAGAGAAAAGAGAAAAATAGTTTATCATCATATATTTGAAAAGTAGCAAGTACATAAGGTAACCAGCATATATTAGAGAAGTAGCACGTAGAAAAGGCTACTTACATGATAGATTTAGTTAATAGCCCACATCCTACATGCATAAGACTAGAAACTAAAATCAATGAAGTACCTAAGTAGGCTAGCTTCCCATCATATGTACGAAGAAGGTTTCCGGGATGTGGATCTGCATGATAGAATCCATACTCTAGAAGTTGATTGAATGAGCAATAAACCCCTACCTGTGAACATTAATTTCACTTTAAAGCATGGTCCAAAGTGGAACTACGTACAAACATTGAGGAAAAATGTGTTTAATGACTTACCTCAACCAAATAAAGATCCTTGACTCCAGCCAGCTTTTGCCCCTAGCCAAGAAAAAGATGTAGTAACATGAGCAAGATGTATAAGCTTCATAACCTTGGGAGACAACATACACTAGCTTATAAGATATTCCACCTCATCGGAACTAAAAAGAAGATTCTTGACACTCTCCACATTGCTGAGCTAATACATAAGTCAGTGAAACCAATGAGAACACGTTACTGCTAGGAGCTATAGTATCAAATCTGAAATATCTCAATATAACGAAACCAATAATGACAAAGAGGAAATTCTTCATGGAAATGATAAGATTCTCAAACGTTCTACCCAAGTCAACACTAGTGTAGTTTAAACCTCTTTGGATGTAAGTGTAACTCTTTAATCTTGTTGTTGCTTGTCTACCCCCAGACAGTAGGTAATGTGCATCAATTAGTGAACATATTAATCTAGAGAAACTCTCAATCAAGTAACCTTTTTATATTTCTGCAGGGAATGAATGTCAAGGACTGTCAGAAAGCCAACAGGAATCACAAATAGAGATGTTTCAATCAGAGGAGCAAGGATAAAAAACAGACCAAATGTTCTCAAAATCATTGCCTTTCAGTAAGAAAATCTCCGCAAATCACTTTTATATTAATTCAGCATTTTAACTAATCCTGTCTTTGTTGACTTAGATATCTATGTGGAAGAACCCTAGCTGAAAGATAAGAGGAACGTCCACATAACTTGTCACATACTGTAATTATCACTTGACAGAAACTTTTAGCTCCTGATATGGCGTTTTTACCTCTAGCCACTGCATAGTGAGCACTTTCCGGGTTGTCTGTGCCAAACGCATTTCAGGAACCACAACATCCTGTATTGCACCATACAATTGCCTGTTCATGCAATTATGAAATATTTAGATCATATGCGGATATAATAAGATTTTTTTTTTATTATCTTAGTAGATGCATGAATGTGCAATCACAAATTAAAGAGTAGCATACAATCTAATACTAATGATGTAGATGAAGCATGCATAATCAACCTAGCTGGAAATTACAATTTTTTTGTAATTGTTGGAATGATGAAAAATGTTACAAACTATGATAATCAACTAAAATGACATGGTGCATGGAAACTTTCTATTGACAGTCATTTGATAGTTGTTGAGCAGCTTACCATATTGCCATATCCAATGAGTGGACATTCATGATGGACCTGATCCTAAATAATTGCGCAGGTTACATCAGATTGAGATCACATTTCTTTTTATGTTCTTTTGATTATATTTAACCATGCTTTCAAATGCTTTACTGGATTTTCCTTTCTCTCATTTTTATAATATTTTGGTTCACTCTTTTGACATCTTCTTATTACATCCCAAAGTAGCTTACTGTAGCATTTGCAAGAAGGGGCACATTTCCTCTTGGTCTCAATGCATCAGAAAACCAAACAAAGGAAAATCAGTAAGCAAGATTTGTCGATGGAGTTTCATAAGTTCCTCTCTCTCTCTCTCTCTCTCTCTCTCTCTCACTCTCTCTCTCCATTTTCCAGAAGATTTCCAGTTTGGTATTGTTTATTGGCTCATTAATGCTTCTCTCCCTACCTGCTGCTTAATGACCTTGGTTAACCAAAAAAAGAGTTCTTTCTTTTTGGATTTTTCCCTCAACTTGCAGAAGGGTAATGGGTCCAAAAAAACACAATCCATAATAATGAAAAAGATGCATAGACAAAATGCTTGTACATCTTACTGTTCTAAGAAAGGTTTCTAGGTTTGTCACATTAATTTAAGAGAGAAGGCTTAAAATTGAAAATTGTTAGACTAGTATTTAAGCATAAGGATCATCGACTGCAAAGCTTTGATGAGAACATATGAGATCAACAGAAGTGATTGCAATAGCTTATCCAGTACAGAGTGCTACAAATTAGCCCCAGTTTCATAAAAAGGAGAAAAAAAAGATTTAACAAATTTAGGATATTTATCTCAGGATAAAAACTAGTTGAGTTTCATAAAGTTCAAAACCCCAATGAGAAATTCTGTAAAAGACCTTGAAGCGAATCAATTATCTTCTTGTTAACCACAAAGACAGTGGGATTAATCTCTGATTGGTAAGGTTCTTAAAAGTGCAAACTCACTCAACACGTTCTAAATGAGACTGGATTAAAGGTATGCAGGTTTCAGATATCTTATACAGGATGCAGTCAGACAGGCCAATTATTTTTACCGAAATTTGATTCCATTCCGCGCTTCTTGTTTGTAGTCCATCTCCTGCATTCAATTTGATCACCTGTATTCAATATAAAGCACTAAGAATATTCCTCCTTATTATTAAATGTAGTTATTGCTAATTTTGAATTTTATATATCTATATATCTATCTATTTATGTATATATGAGGATGACCAGTTAAAATGAAAGATTAAGACAATATGAAAGGGTCAAACTACCAGACTAGTACTAGTAAAGATTTTCTGTTGTATCGCCATCAAAGTATCAGAAATGTTCATGTAGAAAAGGTAGTTGAATGTTGACAAGTTATTCTAAGCTCACTTCAAGTGGATGCTTTCCTCATCATCCCCATTACTCTTGAGTGCAGCATGACCTCACAAAAATTGGATTACCGACTACTAAATCAATCCATCAACCATATAAAACGCAATCCCAAATTATTTGCTATCTATGTCCATCTAGTTTCGATAATTAATGACTACCTTTCAGGAAAAATTAGGGATATCTAAATCTCACACTATAATTACTTTAATCACAACTAGTTGGCATCCTCAATATGGATAGCTTATTTCTGTTTTGATCTATTCTTAGCTAAATTTGCATTAATATTGAGATATTTTATATTATTCTAGATAACTATCCTCCATTTGAATAGGTTTAACTTCTCCTCTTTCTTCAATATGCATAATGTCATATTTATGGACCTGTTCAATCTGTAGGTCTATGCAGAACATTTTAAAACCATCACAACTGATCTTTTCATATTATTTTCTATGTGCTACTTGCATCTTTGTCAGATGTGATTCTCCAATCTTATAAGGATGCATAATCATTTAATCTTTCTTCATCTTCATTCTTTTATGTAAGCCAAACCTGCAGATCATATACTCTTTTAACTTCTTAACCTAAAAACCTTAGACTCAGTGCTTATCCATAGTTCTAACTTCTAACTTTTGGCCGACTCTGTTGCTACTTTCATCAATTAGCCCAATTGTATCATCTACATATAGTATGCATCATGCAACTTCATCCTTCATACTATTAGTAAACTCATCCACGACTAGGATAAACAAGTAAAAACTAAAGGAAGTCCTTGGCGTAAGGAAATCCCATGGCATCTCATCCAACTATTGTCACACTTGTGAGTTGTAACTGAACATCTTGCATCTCTATGCAATTTATGTATTTATGAATTCCTTTCTTCTCAACAAGATTTTTCTTTGATACTATCATATGTTTCCTCTTGATTAGATGAATATCAATGTGGAGATCCCTATCTTTTCTCCCTATAAATTTCCATTCATATTTTCGAAAGAAATATAGTTTCCGCAATAGATCTACTATGTATAGACCGAAACTGCTCTTTGTCAAAATGTCCCTAAGTTTATGCTCTGTTAATTTTTCCAACCCACAATAATTTGCACAACTTGCTTATGGGGATAATAAAGGAAAAAGGAATTCCTCTTGCATGACAAAAATATGAACCTAAAAAAGCAGAAAGTTTTGATCAGTTGACCAAATTTTAAATCTAGGACTCACAAAGTAAAGCCAAATGTTGAAACTCACAGATAGGAACTGAGTAGAAGACATCAAATTAAATAGCTGACAACAGTAACAATCGACAATCAACTATGCTTTAATTCCAAGATAAAACTAGATCAGTTAGTTGACACCAGAAACAATTTCATTCACGCCAAAGGGCTTCTTTTAATCGGGTTCACAACTTTGATGTCAGTTATCATCTAGTTGGAGAGCAAGTACGTGGAAAGACACAAACATATGAGATTTTGCTAGGAAGATTAAGATATAAATGCATACCCGAAAAAGACTTGAGGCCCACTCATCAACAACTGCCTGTATATCGAGAAAAAATGTGCTCAGGACTAGTAATTGCAAAGAATACGACTTGTCATGTTGGAAGTAGATGCTTGTGCACACTAAAATTGCAGAGCAGCCTAAATCATTCATGTGTTCCATATGCCATCTCATTTTCCTCTCTCAGCTAGGAATGTACTTGTATTATAGTACCTGAAGGTCGGTATTAAGTTTTCCTGCCTTCTTTATTAAGCCTGCCAGATAACGTAATATCAATATGTCCAAGGAGATTGCACTTTGAACACCAGGTCTCTGCACCTTTACAGCAACAACTTCCCCAGTAGAACGAAGCCTAGCTTGATAGACCTTAAAAATGGAACTCACATTCAGTTTCTTTCACCTTTGGCTTTCTAAGAGTGAATATGGATCCAGCTAATTTTAATCTAAGAAACAAAAGTCCATTGCTTCACAGACCTGTCCAAGTGATGCTGCTGCGACAGGCTCAGGTGAGATCTCAGAGAAAATCACATCTATTGGCATGCCAAGCTCCTTCTCTATCATTTCAAAAGCTACTTCAGAGGAAAAAGGTGTTATCCGATCTTGCAACAGAGATAGTTCATCCAAATACGATGGTGGTATCAAATCCTAGAAGAAATATAAGTTTGATTAACATAACTACATATAGTGAAATGTGGGATGCTATTACAATGAGTATGCACTTTAAACAATTAATCCTTGCATAGAGTATTTGCAGTTATTGTCCCACTATTTCACAAGAAGTATGAATTAGTTGCATAAAATGAATCAGTTCACGGAAATGAACATTTTGGATGCATACTAAGATAAGAACTCTAGTTAATGAGACTATAAGGGTGTTAATAGTTGCAAAGCTTGGAGAGTGAATAAATGAAAATTTTGGAACCCCTTTAATTTTCATGCAGTTTCAGTTTGCAAACACGTTAATTTTAAACAATGCTCTTTTATTTTCTCTTGACTGACAGGTTCCAAAAGATGTTTCCAAGATGGTTTTAATTTCAGAAACCAACACACATATCCAGTCAAAAAGGAAGTAAATACAAAATCAATCTATGATTCAGCATGCTACCTGCAATAATACTAACAATTTCTCATTTTGTGAGTCCTTGTGAGAGGTACACACATTTCAAACTTGTTACAAATATTCACTAAAGGAAAAAGAAAGGGGAGCTAATGCCAATTTTGTAGAGAGAGGTCAGTCAGAGAAAAATAAATATAAAGCATGACAAGTAAAAGCTCCCTCCTATTGCGCATAATTCTTTTCTTTTGAAACCGGTAACATGTATTGTGTCCTACATAATTCAACACCAGAGACCTCAACGAGATCAATAAGTCCTCCGGGAAATAGAACTTCCTCAGATTTCCCAGAAATTCACTGTATGTTGGGTGGAAGTGAATCCACAAAATAGGAGAAAAACTAAATAACTGAAAGAAGCTTTACTTACTGGTCGAGATGAGATAGCCTGGGCAATTTTAACATATGCCTGCAAAAAATATTTTAGAATTCATCACAATGGCAAAGGGATAATATTGTACAAGTATTCAACAAAGATTGCACAAGAAATTTATTCAAAAGAAAAAAAATGGTAAGAATAAGAACTATAGTCCCAAGCTAGCCCGGACACCGTGGTTATAAAAAAAAATAAAAAAATTGTAGATTAAAAAGAGGAACTTGTAGAACAGTCAGAACATAGTATTACGTTGCTGTAAATAATAAAGAATAGCTAGGTCTTGAGACAGGAAAAGGACGAGTCTGAATCATTCTTTTTCAGATATATACGAATAGAACTGACAGCCAATTGCACCTTTGTGCTCCAAATAATTCCTTCTTTTTTTTTATAACCGTGGTGTCCAGGCCAGCTTTTGCTCACCTCGACTAAATCCACGGGATACATGCCACTGAAGAGGCAGCATGTGGCTACTGAGCTGATTCATATTGCTATTTACAGTTTGCACCAAGCTGCAAGTCCCTATTGATGCCTTTGATCAGTTCTTATAAGTAATTTACTTTTGTATGGAGTAGGTTACCCAGGAAGCTTGTAATGCAGGAATAGGAATTTAATTTCAGCTATTGCCACTTGGGTTAGTTTCAAAGATTCCTTAAGTAGCATATGTTCACAGGTCCTTAAGTTCACATGCATAGGGTAGCTGCTAGCATATGTAGGTTCCTACTGGAAAGGATAACATTGGACAGGGCATGGTCCACGGGATTAATGTTTAGATGATTATTTATTGGAATCACCGGCATGTAGTGTCTAAAAGTCTAATGCCTGTTGTCGGTTTGAAATTTGACTAGTTTAAGGTCACTGCACGACTATCCACGTCGGTTTGAAATTAGACTAGTTTAAGGTCACTGCACGACTATCCACGCCAAAACTTAGAACTTCTCATATTGAGCATACTGTGCTTAGGAATTGCTATTGGTAAGAAGTTTTAGCTGACAGTTGGAACTTATGCAACATAAAAATATTGCCAGTAAAATGCTTCTAATAGCAGAAAATGATAAGAAAGTAACAAAGAAGAGAGGAGAAAAAAAGAAGGCTTTAGGCGTTTAAACACTTCCTCAAGAGAGTGAATGATTGCCTAACTATGCGAATAGTTAATAATGTTGTTCCTGGGATTTAACAAACTTGTTACCAGTCATCTGAATTGACAAATTTGAAAGTGGAAATAAGTTCTTTTGAAAGTCATAAACATTTAATATAGTATCAACAGCTTGTAAACTTTCAGAACCAAGTTGCGTCCTTTTGCCAATTAACTGTTCAAAAGATTCACCAAAATAAATCTAATCCAAGTAAGGAGTCTTTATTTTTTCAAGTACTACATCTGAAGCCCCAAGTCAATTCCAAGTCTATCTATGATTTACACAAGCTAATTTCTAATTATAGTATGTAATATGAAGTACCTTTGTAGGAAAGAGATAGAAAAAACCTATAGATGCATCTTTTATCTTGCATTTTCGTCTGATTCTCGGAATCCAGTACACTCACTAATTAATTTGTAAGTCAGTCTCTTTACTTAATAGACTGGCTTCTTACCAGTTACAGTGAAACACCTTATTACTGCCACTTCCATATTACTATACAAACTATAAAAAAAACAGAAGAAGAAGTAGAACTAACAATTAACTAATAAGACATACCGGACCAAGCTGTAATAGTATCTTCCTCAATTCTGCAGCTCTAATCTACAAGCAACCAAAACAAAACTAAATTAATTCAATTACACATAACGAACATGCACTATTTAAAAAAAATGTACAGAGATAATAGTACTAACTTTGAACATCTCATCGGCGCGTTCGTTAACAGTATCCATATACCTGACGGCGAACCACTTGCCTAGAGTAGAACCAATTTGAACAAGCCTACGAAATACAATCAACGGTTTCTTCTGATAAAACGCTGCAATTTTCACGATATTGTACTCCGTAAGAGAATCCTCCTCCGCCGAATTCAGCTCAAAAACGTACCCGGAGAACTTCGTGAAATCATCCACGTCACGTGCAACTGCCGCAACCGGCGGCGCTGAACGACGGGAGCTGGAATTAACAACCTTGATCCGACGGAATAGACGGCGGAAGGAGCCGTCGGAAAATGAAGTGCCGGCGAATAACGGCAGTGGTTGTGGCGGGACGGCTAGCATTTTGTGGCGGAGCGATTTATTTTGCGTGTGTGTCTGTTAGTACCGTTACGTAAGGCTGGAAGTTGTAGTGTTGTACTTGTAATCCATAATAACGAATGTGCCACATTTGTATTATCGAGATTTAAACAATCTATCTTTAATCGTAATTTTTTGTATATTTTTTAAACATTTTGAATTATCAATTATTATGACTTATGATGATTTTACATAATTTTTTAAATATATAAATTTTATTTCAAAAACTTGAAAATTTTGTGTTCAAATTTACGATCAAACTTCAACGATTTAACTCTCAAAAAGCGAAAAATGTTACTCCCTCAGTTTAAAAAGGAATAACATATTTTAAATTGGCACGAAATTTAAGAAAATAAAGAAGACTTTTAAATTTTATAGTCTTAAATTAAAGTTATATCAAATGTATTAAAATGCTCTTTAATCTTGCGATCTCAAACATGTCACGTGGAAAGTTGGAATTACAGTATTACTAAAAAGGGAAATGGGTCATTATTTTTTAAACTAACTAAAAAGAAAAATAGGTCATTCTTTTTTAAACGAAGGAAGCACATGAATTAGGACTGAGGGAGTGTAATTATTTTTTTGAAATCCCTGAAAATTACCGGCCGCTATTTTTTTATGTGCACTAATAAATCTGTTTTTACGTAATAGCTTGCAAATTATACAAAAAAAAATGTAAATTACTACTAAACAAGTCGTGTGCGAGCAACTTAGGCAGCTGAAAAATGATTAGGTGGATTTCCTTTATAGAATATTCCCGCTACACCAACTCAGTCATCCATAATATAATACTCCCTCCATTTCAAAAAATCTGACCTACTTTCCTTTTTAGTCTATTTCAAAAAGAATGATTCTTTCCTTTTTTTGACAATATTTTAATTCAAACTTTTCAGGTGTCATGTTTAAGACCACGAGATCAAAGGACATTTTGGTATATTTGACATAACTTTAATTTAAGACCACAAGAGTCAGAAGTCTTTTTTATTTTCTTAAACTCCATGTCAAGTCAAAATATGTCATTCTTTTTTAAACAAATAGAGTAATATCTCAAAAAAAAATTCAAAAACTCCTTTGTGTATGTTTGTTGATTTTTTAAAAGTTTGAATTCAATGTTGATTTTTATTATTTTTATGATTTTGGTTGTTTAAATGTTTTGAGATTTTATTATAGAAAAATCCAAACAAGATGATGGGAAAAGAGAGGGAAAGAGAAGGACGGGGCTTGGATTCGTGGCCTCAAGGAGCTTAGTGGATGCGTGTAGAAATAGGAACTGTTTGGCGCAACAGAATAGTACTCCATTACTTTTCGAAGTCTAGAAAAAAGTTTTTTTTTTCTTTTGATATTCGATATCGCCATTGAAGTTAGATTAATTTGAATTTGTGTCAAATAGGGTTAATTTGAGGCTAGTTTTAATAGTTTTAGTGATATATATATATATATATATATTTATTTATTTTTATGAATTTTATATCCAAGAATTTATAACTCTTTCTTGAGTTGTTATGATCAGAAAGATATTATTCAAAGTACCTGTTTCTGTGTTTTATTTTGATCCTAAACTTAAAATCTTCAATCATAAACTTTAAAGTCTCGAATCAATTTTAAACATAAACACAAAATATGAAAGATTTAATTACAATTCAGAAAACATCTTACGTCTCTACTTTCTCAAATATGTCCTATTATATGAACACTGACTTAAATAAATGTATAGACCAAATTATGAAATTTTGTTTACTTTCACAAACACTTGTTAGTTGTCACCACCAAAGCCAATACTAATACTGTAAGATAATTCAAGTCAATTAATAAGGCACATTTCCATATTAACTGGCACTTAAGAAGCGTATGTTCTAAAAAATAATTAATTTTTTCATATTATGCTACCACAAGGAAAAAAAAAATTATGATGATTAAGGCACAACAAATAAAAGTTGTGTGCGGACACCATATTCTTTTGGCAAGTGTATTTGTGGATCCCTTTACCTTCCTATCACACTTTGTTATTTATTTTTTCTTCGTCTTTTTAGTACTCCAATTTTTCATTTGTCAAAAATCAAATAAGACAAAATGAATCAATACTAACCCAAATTTGAATCTTTTTATATTTTTATTTTCTCAGTTTTTTGTAATATACCTTAAAGGCAAAAATTAGTAAAAAAAATTAAATCTTCTTTTTCTTTCTTTTTTTTTTTTTTTTTTTTGTGTGTGATTTTAGACTTCATAACTTAAATTTTTCAACAAGTATAACATCTGTACAAAATTATCGAAGGAATTTTATTTTTGTTTTGAAGATTGACAAAAACAAGTGTGATTCTAGAGTACCTAGAGGTATCTTTTTACCTCCTCACGGATAAGCCGGAGATATTTTGGTGAAGCCTTTAGACTTTTAAAGAGACTAGAAGAATAAGTTAGACCTTTTTTAAAATTTTGGCTAGTAAAAATGGGGAAGGAGATTATAAGGTTGGAAATCAAACTCTCACCAACAAGGTGAAACTTAATGTTGCCAACCAACTGAACTACTAAGATTCGTCAGTCCTTATTTATTTACACTTAAATACACGATTTAATTTTAGTCATTAATTTATTTATTTAGATTTTACTTTCAATCACTCAATTCTTAATTATTAAGTGTGTTTATTCGTTTATAATATAACCTCTTAAATTTTTATGTTTATCGTTCAAGATTTATCGTTTTGAGATTTTCTTCAAGCTTGATTTCTTAAGATATGAAATGAAACTTCTAGAGCTGCATTTTTTTCCTGGGGGTACAAGAATTAATGGGAAAAAAGAGCCAACCAATTGAATTTGTGAAAGCACAAGATAATAATAGTATCAATATATTTTTTCTCACTGAGAGGTAGGACTATTTTTTATTTTTTTAAAAAAAAAGTGTACACAGATAAAATAGAGAAGAGATTTTGCAAAGAAAAAAGAAAAAAATGCAAATGTTGAACAGACTAAGTAAGCGTTTGGCCATGAATATTATTTACAATATTCCGAAATAAGTTTTCATCTTTTCTGAAATACTTGTTTGGCCATAAATATTTCGGAATACGTTTTCACAATATTTAAATTTTTGAAAAACATCTCAAGAGGTGTTTTCACTATTTTTGGATTCACTTTTTGCACTTTTTAATTTATTTATTTTTCAAAAAAATCTAAAAATTAACCCATTTTTTATAAAATTCTAATTTTTTAAAAATTTATTTTTACTTTTTATATTTTTTAACTTCAAAAATACCTCATTTTCAAAATACTATGACCAAACACAATTCCAACTCTATTTTCAACTTCAAAAATACCAAATATAGTGAATATGTTTTTAATTTTCTTGATCAAACAGGTCCTTAATTTTAGAAAATGGAAGTTTGAGATAGAAAGTGTGATAAGAAGGAAAGGGACCCACAAATACACTTGTCAAAAGTATATGATACCCTCACACAACTATTGTTGATTGTGCCTCAACCATCATAAATTTTTTTGAATTGCACAACCTACGCGAACTACTCTTTACTTTAATAAAAAGGCACTTTCGATGCACTAAGCTCCTGTCATGCATGAAATTTGGAGAAAAGTCAGATCATAATAGTCTATTGTGTGCAGTTTTATCCTACTCCCTCCGTTTCTATTTACTTGTCACCTTTTTAAGTTGCACACCCCTTAAGAAAAACATTAACTAAAAGGTAATTTGACTAATTTATTACTCATCTTTATTTAACGCTTTTCTTTTTTTGTACTATATTAATATCTCTTAATACTTATTACTAAGGATAAAAGTAGAAACAAACAATTAATTATTCCTTGATTTTGTGAAATGACAAGTATTAAGGAACATCTATTTTTAGTAATAACGACAACTAATTAAGAATGGAGGGAGTATATTTTATAAGAGACTGTTTTTATGGCTCAAATTCGTGGTCATTTTAAAAAAAGAAAAGAATAGTTACGTTAGTTAACTGAGTCGCTATGCATCCTTACATAGCGTATTAAATTAGTGCGTTAAATGTAGAAATGTAAATTTAATTTTTGACTATTATTTTGGTCCATTTCATCTTTTTCTCCGTCATTTTAGATTTCAAACTCTATAAATTATACTCTCTTCGTTCATAAATAAATGACATTTTTGTCTTTTCATTTTGTTCCTAAATAGTGGTGTTTTAGATAATCTAGAAGAAATTAATGTCGTTCTTCCAATTTTAACCTCCTTTAAATAAAGAGAGCTTTACCTAACCAAAATCTACTAAGAGTCCGTTTGGATAGGATTAAAAAAATAACTTTTTAGCTTAAGTGATTAAAAACTTAAAATAAGTGCTTATGAATTAAGCAGATAAGTGTTTGGATAAAAGTACTGAAACTAAAAAAAAAGTTGTTGATGTGTTTGGTAAACAAGTGTTGTTAAGCACTTTTTGTTGTCAAAATGACTTAAATGTCCTTAAAGTTGCTAACACCATAAATAAGTTGAATTATATATAATTTTTAATTCTAATAATTCAAAAATAGTTTCTATTTAAATGCACTTTCAACGTAAGTGATTATATGTGAGGTCAATCTATAAATATAAGTTACTTTTTTATTTTTAAATGTTAAAAAATAAAAATTTAGGACATCTTTTATATAAATATAGTATTATATTGTAATATTGCAAGCTTGTAACAATTTGACTATGTTAAAAAATATGTTATTGAAATATTGTTATGGCTATTACTATTACAACAATTTATATCGTTAAAAAACTAGACAAATCAGTAGTACAAGGGACTATACAAAGTTCTTTCAATAATGGATGATGAGAGATCATTCTCAAGAAGCTAATTTAATCTAAAAATGAATATATTTAAATAAATTCAGATATAAATTCACTGAAAACAAAGGAGAAAGATGACGACGATGGAGGGAAGAGACGAAGAGAAGCGGAAAAGAGAAAAAAGAAAGAAAAACCATATATTTAAGATTCAGGGTATTGTTGGAATTTGAGGAAAATATAAGGGATAAAAAAGTAAATATTTTGGTCAAACTTAAAAGAATTTTAATCTTAAAAAAAAAAGCTGGGGGTACCCAGCTTCTCACTTTTTGCTTTTTTTAATCAACTTTTAGCTTTTTTTAAGTACTTTTTAATTTACCAAACACCTAAAAAAAGCTAAAAAAGAGATTAAAATCTGGTTTGACCAGATTTTAATCATATCCAAACGGGCTCTAAATAATTATATTTTTTTAAAGGTATTTACTAAAGGTAAGTTAGTAAAAACCCTCTTAATTTTCTAGGAATAAGTAGCTTCTTAAGGGGTGTATCCAAACTAAAAACATCATTTATTTTAAGAATGAAATAAGTTATATGTCTATCCAAACACCCTTGCTCTTAAGTAACGGGTCATTTGGTAGGGTGTATAAGAATAATATAAAATATAATGTATTAGTAATGTTTGCATTAGTGTAACGCTAGTATTAGTACAAAGCTAATTCATTTCTTTGGGGGAAAAGGTTCAAATATGCCATTAAACTATTAGAAATGACTCATCTATGCCATCCGTTATAAGTTTGACTCATCTATGCCACTACCTATAAAAGTTTGGCTCATCTATGCCACTTCCGTTACAAAAAGGTTCATTCGTGGCATTATTTTGCAACGATGGCTTTGCAAAATCATTTTTACCACATAACCTCTTATTAGAAGTCCACGACACCAAATCTAAATCAACCAATATTACTTAAAATCAAAATTTAAAATTGGACCCATTAAAATAAACCCCTACACAATTAATGGGTCTAATTTTTATTTTTAATAAGTCCAATTTTTATTTTTAATGAGTTCAATTTTTATTTTAGCGGTGTGGATTGAATTTTTTTAATGAGTCTGATTTTTAATTTTGATTTTAAGTAATATTGGTTGATTTGAATTTGGTGACGTGAACCTCTAATAAGAGGTCACGTAGCAAAAATAATTTTGCAAAATTGTCGTTACAAAATAATGGCACGAATGAATCTTTCTGTAATGACAGTGGTATAGATGAGCTGCACTTTTAAAGGCAATGACATAGATGAGCCAACTTATAACAGATGATATAAATGAGCCATTTATAAAAATTTAATCACATATTTAAGCTATTTCCCTTTCTTTTTCTAATAAACACTACCAAACGACCCCTAAGTTTGGTGCTTGAATAATTGTTTTCCCCTTCACCACTATTTCAATTTTTGTTTTTCAAGGGTTGGTGCATGTTCCTGCATTATATTATTCAAGCATAGTGTGACATCCCTCACTTGTACTAGTCCCCTAAAAATATATCCTAACGATTAAAGAAGAATATCATGTGTTATAAATCACTTGTACGGAAGTGGATGCCGTTCTGGATGTGTTTATCCTAACGAATATTGTTAAGCTTTTGAATATACCGGATATTCATATGATCGATATAAAGATTCGATATAGACATATTATCTATTGCCATGAAGGGTTACTGTCATACCATGCTATTTTACATGATAGTCTAATCATGTTGAGATAATAGCTATTTATGAAGCAAGCCGAGAATCATGCATGACCCAACTAAAAGGAAGATTCATAAAAGGAGATAGAATGAAACACATTTTACCAAAAGTTTTTCTACACACATGAACTCCAAAAGAATGGTGATATCAACGTATTACAAATTCGTTCGAGTGATAATAGGATTGATTCATTCACAAAGTATCTACCTAATGCAACTTTCGAGAAAGTGATGCACAAGATTGAAATGTGAAGATTCAAGTTCTGTATTGATGTTCTCATCAGGGGGAGTTAATACGCGTTGTACTCTTTTTCCCTCATAAGATTTTGTCCCACTAGGTTTTCCTTATAAGGTTTTTAATGAGACAACACTAAGGACGTATTACAAGATGTGTGTATTCTCTTTTCTTCACTAGGCTTTTTCTATTAGATTTTTCTAGAAAGGTTTTAACGAGACACATTATCTATTAATGGACATCCAAGGGGGAGTGTTATGTAATTAATGAGAGATAAGAGTTAGTAGACAAATTGAACTTGAACACCAAAAGTTACTTATTCAAATTGGATTTGAATACCAAAATTACTTGTTCAAATTGATATCCAAGTTACATGCTTATAATATGCACCTTAATGTTTTTGTAAATATACAAGAAATGAAAATTCTTCATTCGTTTGATATTTTATAACAAATTTTTGTTTTTCTTGAGTTGGTGCATGTTCCTGCATTATATTATTCAATCATAGGGTGACATCCCTCACTTGTACTAGTCCCCTAAAAATATCACCAGTCCATTCAACTTGAGAAAAAAAGATAACAATGGCAGAATCGTCACCGATACGTTTTGGCATATTAGGCTGCGCTAACATAGCACGTAAAGTATCACGCGCCATCGCACTTGCTCCAAATGCCGTTATCTCCGCCGTCGGCAGCCGTACGATCGAAAAAGCAAAGGCGTTTGCTAAGGAAAACGGCTATCCATCTACGACGAAGATTTACGGGAGTTACGAGGCCGTTCTGGATGATCCGGAAGTGGATGCCGTTTACGTTCCCCTTCCGACGAGCCTGCATGTGAAGTGGGCCGTGTTGGCGGCCCGGAAGAAGAAGCACGTTTTGTTGGAGAAACCGGTTGCGTTAAACGTGAAGGAGCTGGATGTGATACTGGAAGAGTGTGAATCGAATGGGGTGCAGTTCATGGATTCTACTATGTGGATGCATCATCCTCGTACTGCTAGGATGAAAGAGTTTCTCTCTGATTCTCAGCGCTTTGGACAACTCAAATCGGTAATTCTTTTTTTAAAAAATTGTGTACTAAGTACTGATAAATGGATCTGAATCGCTTACGAACTGAACAGAAGAAAAAAGTGTAAAATTAAAGATCTCTCGTAAAAATCATAAGTGATTTACAAAACTATTTCTGCCTTTAGCAAACTGTATTGTGTTTTGATTCGACGATCAATTAAAAAAAATTATAGTGATCCGGAAAAAATGGGGTACAAAATTTTTATTATTGCTTGTCCTTTTATTTTTAATTAGGTTGGAAAATAGAAGAATCATGAGAAGGTTAAGTATTTTTGGGGTAATGAGGTGGATTAAAATGGGGTTCACATTTTAGAAATGCCAAAGATAATTTTTGTTCCTTTCTTTTGAAAATATGATCAAAATAACAAAACTGACATTATTACCTAACTAGATTAAAAGAAAGTACCATAAGAATTAAATAATTGTACCCAAGTAAAATCAAATGTTTTAACAAAATTTAAAAGGCATTCAATATCATTTATTGAAAGCCAAAAGCCTAAAATTGTACTAAATTAAATGAAGACATTTTATTTTTGCAATTTTTCTATTTTCCTCTGGTAACAAATAAATTTAGGCTAATAAAAGCTCAAATAATTCAAGTATATTCAAAGAGATGGGTAGATTGATGATGATGTGTGCGGATGATGCGGCATACCGTATTGGAACGGGGAATGAAATTGAGGCTTGCTTCTGGGGTATTGTGCATAAGAACGAGTAATCAAGGCTTAAAAGTAAGTTTCATAGAGTAGTGGTTAGACCAAAATTGTTGTATGGGGTAGAATGCTGACTAGTCAAGAACGCCCATGCTCAGGAGATGAAAACAACATAGATGAGGATGCTCAGATTGAAGTGTAGACATGGCATGAGAGATATGATTATGAATGAAGTTATATGAGGCAAGGTGGGAGTGACCTCAGTGGCAGACAAGATGAGGAAAGTGAGATTGATATGGTTCGGACATGTGAAAAGGAGGTGCACAAATGCATCGATAAGAAGGTGTGTGAGATTGGCTGTTACATGTGTTAGGAAAGGTAAAAGTAGGCCGAAAAAGAACGGGTGGTGGTGGGAGGAGTGTACACTGGCAGATTTTTTGGGATAATTACCAATTTCACTAAAAGTGAGAGCAAAAGTAAATCTCGAAGCTTTTTTCTTTCCCATGTAAAAGCTACACTGAAGACAGGTGTGGCTCAACGGTACTTGTGGCCTAAATCCAATTTTAAGAAGAGACCCTTAAATTTATTAATAAGCGAAAAATGTCACATAAATTGGAACATCCAAATTACTTAAATTTTGTAACAAACATGCAATATGCGAGAAAAAAGTGACGATATTTATAATAGAAAGACAAACAAAGTCTTTTCTAATATTTTTAGAGTTAGATTACTTCTTATCGCGTGGATCAAGTCATTAATTCATTTCAAAATAAACTTATAACTATTATTCCAAATGTATGAAAAAAATTTAACATCTACTCAGTACTACAAAAATTAAGTCATTAAATGAAGAGAATTAATTGATATTGAGAATCAAACTATGTAAATTTTGACTCATATTTTGAATATATTTTTTCTTTATATTGACATGAGAAAAAATTTAATATATAGTACTTTTTATATAGTTTGTGAACATCTAAATTTTAAAATATTGTATTAATCTAATCTTCTTCAGCTTAAAAAATTAGTCAAATTAATTCCCGAAAAGTAAAAAACGACACATAAATGAGATGGAGGAATTATTTATCTAAATAGCATCTATTTGTTTCTATATAAACTTTATAAAATTCCCTAAAGACAAGCATGAATCTAGTTTTTAAAAATAATAATGGTGTTGATTCTATAATATATACTATATAATATTAATAGTAAGGAAAATATGGGGCCTAAAGCAATGGCTTTAGTTGCTTCCCCCTTGAGCCGGCAGTGACTGAAGACTAATCAATCAAATTCCAACTTCAGGGATCCCACCAAGAAAAGGCTACTTCACAGATAAAAGACTTTATTAAATGATTTTGTATAAATAAAGCATTTTTCTTTTTTGTAATCTGTTGTCACGTCCCAAAATACCCCCTAAACGTGACTGGCACCCGCTAACACCACCTGTCGGGAGAACCAATCTTCCATACACTCACAATGTCCGTAAGCACTGAGATAAAACATGTGCAACTCCAAAATAGTCATTAAAGCAATAATAATTATCCAACCAAATATCGTATATCGATTTAGGAAAACAAACATCGCTTAATTGATAAATCTCTAGCCCGAATCCCACACTAAGACCATGGAGCATCTAAATAGAATTACATGAGTTCAACTTCGGACATGCAAACCCAATGAAAAGAAATATAATCTAAAATTAGCTGGAGCTGACATGACAGCCTCCACGAACAATGCGAAGGCTCACCTCAGCAACGGAATCCTCACGAACAGACCGTCAGCCACTAGTCTCACCTTCCACCACAGTATCTGCAGATATGCAAGTAAGGAGTAAGCTATATATAAATATAATTCAGTAAGATCCTCGACCCGCTACTTTAATACCCCTGGAACAAGTGTTAGAAAATACAAGGCACAACAAATAGATAAATGATATGCACAAAATATCTCTTATAATATAATGCTTAGTAAAATCCAAATGAAGATTCGAAGAGCCACTCTGTATCTCAACTCAAACCACTCTCACGGCTTGTCATAAACAGCAGTGAAGGTGATCAGCCTAGCACCCCGACAAGTCCACGGCAGCATACACAATGCCCCAAAAGTATACTACGGCAGCATGTACAAGGCCCCTAACATATTACGGCAGCATACACAATGCCCCTAACATATTACGGCAACTATGTATGCCCCTAGTAACCATATCACGGCAGTGAAGAAAATATATTCAACACCCCAAAGTCACCTCACATATTACCATTTAAATAATTTTCAGTATACTTCACTAAAATACATATTCACTGCTAGTCAAAGACCACCGATTCTACCAAGCACACGCTTGTCCCAACACATGGACTAGGCAGAAAAATACATTTTTTATAAAGCCGATTTGAAAAGCAAGCACCAAAGTTTAAAGTCTCACTTACCTCGCAAATGAAAAATTCCCCAACCTTGCAATGCGTAGAATACCAACCAACCAACCTCCAATAGGTTCAATCTATGCAAAAATATTAATTAACGATATCAATTATACTAGTCGGGGTCAAGTGTCAATATCCCTATTATAAGCTTAAAGCTAAACCTTATAAGGTGAAATCCAAGAAAGTGGCAGAAAGTACCATGCCAACATGTGTCTTTAAAGATACAAAACCAGTAGCTAACAAAACCTTACAATTCACTAGCATGCTCTTTTGTAATAATCACTGCCTAATTATAGGTTATCCACTAATCATTACTAATTAATCATTAGGTGTTTTAAATAAAAGTAATGGAAATTGGAAGTAAAGAAATTGTACCAGTAGAACAAGAAACGTTTCTTTCCGTTGTACTTTCAAAAAGGTACTGTTTTCTTATCCCTTTCTTTTTCTTTGTTTTCTAATTTCATCAACTGAGATTCATGTCAAGCCATTAATTTAATCTATGCTACCCATTATAGATTCTGTCCAATATCTCTCTATCGTACATAGCAGTTCTTTGACAAGAACAATACCACCATGCATAATTAATTTAAATTAGAAGTGATTCTACATACCTGCAACTTTTCACTTGAAATAGCCTTTGCCGTTTTTGAACTCCCCAAAAATTTTGCCAATGAGTTTGTTTTTCTCTTCCAAAAATAATGGAACTAGAAGCCCTAATATTCCACTACTTCTGTTGCTAATTCGTGAAAAACTGAACAAGGGAGTGGCTGTGGCCCACTCTTTTTAAATTCTCTTAATTAATAATTAAAATTGATTAAAATTACCAATTAACCCTTCATTAAATAATTGGGTCATTACATTCTCCCCCACTTAAAATAACGTTCGTCCTCGAACGGGTCTAGAATCATACCTGAAGTGTCAAACAAGTGAGGATATCTAACTCCCATTTCCTCCTCGGACTCCCAAGTAGTCTCCTCGGTTGGATGATTATGCCATAACACTTTGACTGAAGCTACTTTCTTTGACCTCAATTGTCGCACTTGCCTATCAAGAATAGATATCGGACCTTCCTCATAAGTCAGATTCTCATCAAGTTCCACATCCTCTGGCTGGATCTTATGACTATCATCACGAACATATCGTCTAAGCATAGACACGTGAAACACAGGATGAACTGCAAACAATCTTGGAGGTAAAGCAAGCTTATATGCCACTAACCCAATTCGGTCCAAAATCTCATAAGGACCAATGTATCTAGGACTTAGCTTACCTTTCCGCCCAAATCTCATAACTCCTTTCATAGGAGAAACTTTTAAGAAGACTTTTTCCCCCTTTGCGAACTCCAAATCACGAACTCTCTTATCTGCATAGGACTTCTGTCTGCTTTGTGATGTCTTAAGTCGGTCCCGAATCAATGCAACTTTCTCCAAAGCTTGTTGTACCAAATCTGGACCTAATAACTGTGCTTCACCAGGTTCAAACCAGCCAACTGGTGAACGACACTTGCGACCATAAAGAGCCTCATACGGTGCCATCTGTATACTCGACTGGTAGCTATTATTATAAGCAAACTCTGCCAAAGGCAACTGATCATCCCAATGGCCACCAAAATCAATCGCGCAAGCTCGAAGCATGTCCTCCAAGACCTGAATAACCCGCTCCGACTGTCCGTCAGTCTGCGGATGAAAAGCTGTACTCAACTCAACCTGCGAACCCAATGACTTCTGAAAAGACCTCCAAAACTCAGCAGTGAACTGTGCACCTCAATCAGATATAATTGAAATAGGCACACCATGAAGCCGAACTATCTCTCGAAGGTAAATTTTCGCTAACTGCTTCGAGGTATGAGTAACCCGAACTGGTATGAAATGAGCAGATTTTGTAAGTCTGTCCACAATCACCCAAACCGAGTCGTGTTTCCTGAAAGTATTCGGTAATCCAACAACGAAATCCATAGTAATTCTTTCCCACTTCCACTCCGGGATAGTCAATTTTTGCATCACTCCACCAGGTTTTTGATGTTCATATTTGACCTGTTGACAATTTAGACAACTAGTCACATATTTCAAAATATCAACCTTCATACCTTTCCACCAGTACAATCCACGCAAATCTTGGTACATCTTCGTAGCACCTGGGTGGATGGAGTATCGCGAGCTATGAGCCTCTTCAAGAATTAGCTGCCTCACATTACCCACAATGGGAACACATAGTCTACCATGTCGACGTAACACACCCTCACCATCAATAGTAAAAGTCTTAACACCACCATTCTCTACTCGATCTCGTAGGCTAGAAAGATAGGGATCATCATATTGGCAAGTCTTAACTTGTCCAACTAAGGATGACTGCACCACCATAACTGCAAGTAACTTGTCGGGCACTGTGTGATCAATTCGAACTCCCTGATTGGCTAAAGCCTGAATATCCATAACCATAGGTCGCCTTTCAGTAGCAAATCGGGCCAAGCTACCCATAGACTTCCTACTCAAGGCGTCCGCCACCACATTCGCCTTTCCAGGATGATACAGGATAGTAAGATCATAATCTTTAAGTAACTCTAACCACCGTCGCTGCCTCAAATTCAGATCTCTTTGCTTGAATATGTACTGCAGACTTTTGTGATCAGTATATATTTCACACGGCTCACCATAAAGATAATGACGCCAGATCTTGAGTGCGAACACAATTGCAGCCAACTCCAAGTCGTGAGTCGGATAATTCTTCTCATTGACTTTTAATTGTCGAGAACCATATGCCACCACTTTACCATTCTGCATTAAAACACAACCCAATCCAATTCGTGACGCATCACAATATATAGTGAAACTACCCTCTGCTGTAGGTAAGGTCAAAATCGGAGCCGAAGTTAATGCAGTCTTTAATTTCTGAAAACCCTCTTCACATTCATCTGACCACTGAAAAGCCACACTTTTCTGAGTCAAGCGTGTCAATGGAGCGGCTATTTTTGAGAAACCCTCTACAAACCTTCTGTAATAATTAGCTAGCCCCAAGAAGCTACGTATCTCTGTAACAGTACTAGGTCGAGGCCAATCTCGAACTGCTTCTATCTTCTTTGGATCAACATGAATCCCATCTCTTGACACTACATGCCCCAAGAAGGAAACCACTCCCAACCAGAACTCACACTTTGAGAACTTGGCATAAAGCTTTTGTTCTCTAAGTGTCTGCAGGACAACTCTCAAGTGTTGTCCATGTTCTGCCTCACTCCGAGAGTAAATCAAAATGTCATCAATGAACACAATCACGAAATGGTCTAGGTATGGCTTGAATACCCTGTTCATAAGGTCCACAAATGCTGCAGGTGCATTAGTCAGTCCAAAAGACATCACTAAAATCTCAAAATGTCCATACCTGGTCCGAAAGGCTGTCTTAGTGATATCTTCGGCCTTAATTCTCAGCTGATGATAACCCGACCTTAAGTCGATTTTGGAAAAGTGAGTAGCACCCTGCAACTGATCGAATAAATCATCAATACGAGGCAAAGGATATTTATTCTTGACGGTTGCCTTATTCAACTGTCTGTAGTCAATGCACATTCTCATCGTGCCATCTTTCTTTTTCACAAATAACACAGGTGCACCCCAAGGTGACACACTTGGCCTGATGAATCCCTTGTCAAGTAGCTCTTGGAGTTGAACCTTCAATTCTCTTAACTCAGCTGGAGCCATACGATAAGGTGGGATAGAGATAGGTTGAGTTCCTGGCACCAAGTCAATGCTGAACTCAATTTCTCTCATTGGAGGTAACCCGGGTAATTCATCTGGAAATACATCAACAAATTCTCGAACAATAGGAACACTGTCAATAGTAATATCCTCCGCTCGAGTATCACGAACGGTAGTAATAAAACCCAAACACCCATGATTAATCATGCGGCGTGCTTTTACATAAGATATTATCTTTCCCTGAGTCACAGGAGTCATACCTTTCCACACTAAAGGTGGTTCTCCAGGAATATCAAAGCGTATAAGCTTCGCATAACAATCAACCAAAGCATAACATGATGCCAACCAATCCATACCCATAATCACATCAAAGTCAGACATTGGCAACACAAGTAGATCAACTATGGTGTCTTTACCCTGAACAGATATCACACAATCTCTATAAACTCTATCCACTGCTAAGGTCTCCCCCACTGGGGTCATAACAATATATGGCACAATAAGGGTCTCAACCCTTCTCTCTAAGAATAAAGAAAAAGATGGAGACACATACGAGTACGTAGAACCAGGATCAATAAGAGAATATGCCTTATGAGAATTTACAGTGATAATACCTGTGACTACTGCATTAGATGCCTCTATGTCCTGTCTAGCCATAGCAAAGAATCTCGGTGGTCCACCCGCTGTCTGAGAACTCTGAGCACCCGGTCGACCCTGTCCTCGAGCACCCTGCGGAGCAGTCCTAGCTGGCTGAGCGTGAGCAGGAGTACCTGCAATATTTCTCTGCACCTGTGTAGTAGCTTGACTAGAACCAGAATCTCCCTTAGGACAAAACTTAGCAATATGCCCTCTTTCACCACAAGTATAACAAGGACCACCAACTCCAAAACAACGCCCATAATGATTCCTGCCACAATTAGAACATTTTAGATGTTGTCCGGACTGAAAGGAACCGTTACCCTTCCTCTGCATCTGCTGCTGTCCCTGTCTAGCTGGATAACTATTCCTCGAAGATTGCCCCACTGACTCTGACTGCGTAGGCCTGGTCTGTCCATGATGAAAACCACTTTTGCTCCTCGATGGAGCACCACTAAACCCACCTGAGTTACGTGCCTTTTTGTTTTCTCGATCAACCTTTCCCATCTCATAATAAGACTCAGAACGGAGCGCAGTATCAACTACATCAGCATAAGATCCATTTCGCACATCCCGTATCACAGGTCCACGATAACGAGACTCAAGTCCATCCACAAATCGCCTCACTTTCTCCCTCGGATCTGCAACCAAAAATGGGACATACCTGGATAACTCAGTGAATTTAGCTTCGTACTCGGTAACTGTCATAGATCCCTGCCTTAGGTCATTAAACTGTCGTCTCATGTCATCCTGTTTGCTTAATGGAATAAATCTGTCCCTGAACAAGGTTGAGAACTCCGACCAAGTGATCGGTGGTAGCCCTGCTTGTCTACCCCTCAGAATGGAAGTCCACCATGCCTCAGGAGACCCTGAGAATAGAAAAGTAGTGAATTCCACACCACGAGTCTCCTTCAACCCCAAAGTAGTCAATATCTTCTCACAACGATCAATGAATTTTTGAGGTTCAATAGTAGCTGGTGTTGCATCAAACTCTGGTGGCTTAAGATCCATGAAATTTTTAAGATCCTTGGGTTGCCCTACAGTTGCAACTGAATGATCAATTAGCTGAGGTGTCTGAGTAGCTGCAGCATTCAACTGAACTTGTGTCTGGGTTTGCGAAGTAAACTGAGGAGCTTGAACTCCACCCTGATTAGGCACCAATGCCTCTAACACATTCAACAATCTCATCACTGCATCTGTAGGCAAAGCAACAGTAGGTACAACAGATGGCGCTGTCGATGGAGTATCCCGAACAACTTGATCCTGCACTTGCTCAGGAGCAACAACTCTGGGATGACCCCCATTCTCAACTCCAGGTTGGGGATCGGTCTGTGTCCTAGTCCGAGGCCTAGTCGGATGAGACCCAACTCGACCACTACCACGAGAAGTACCATGTCCAGCCCTACGTCCAGCAGGTGCATTAGATCGACTAGCAGATGAAGAACCACGTCTCTTAACTATCTGCGAAACAATATTCAAAGGTCAGACTGATTCAACTCAAGCACGAACAATGAATGAAAAAGGGAAAAATTCCTAGATGTTCAGTAGCCTCAAGGTCATAAGTATGGGCGCCTACATACCCATGAACAAGATTCTACTAAACACTGCTCCATGACCCGGGATCTAAAACCTAGACTCTGATACCAACTTTGTCAAGTCCCAAAATACCCCCTAAACGTGACTGGCACCCGCTAACACCACCTGTCGGGAGAACCAATCTTCCATTCACTCACAATGTCCGTAAGCACTGAGATAAAACATGTGCAACTCCAAAATAGTCATTAAAGCAATAATAATTATCCAACCAAATATCGTATATCGATTTAGGAAAACAAACATCGCTTAATTGATAAATCTCTAGCCCGAATCCCACACTAAGACCATGGAGCATCTAAATAGAATTACATGAGTTCAACTTCGGACATGCAAACCCAATGAAAAGAAATATAATCTAAAATTAGCTAGAGCTGACATGACACCCTCCACGAACAATGCGAAGGCTCACCTCAGCAACGGAATCCTCACGAACAGACCGTCAGCCACTAGTCTCACCTTCCACCACAGTATCTGCAGATATGCAAGTAAGGAGTGAGCTATATATAAATATAACTCAGTAAGATCCTCGACCCGCTACTTTAGTACCCCTGGAACAAGTGTTAGAAAATACAAGGCACAACAAATAGATAAATGATATGCACAAAATATCTCTTATAATATAATGCTTAGTAAAATCCAAATGAAGATTCGAAAAGCCACTCTGTATCTCAACTCAAACCACTCTCACGGCTTGTCATAAACGGCAGTGAAGGTGATCAGCCTAGCACCCCGACAAGTCCACGGCAGCATACACAATGCCCCAAAAGTATACTACGGCAGCATGTACAAGGCCCCTAACATATTACGGCAGCATACACAATGCCCCTAACATATTACGGCAACTATGTATGCCCCTAGTAACCATATCACGGCAGTGAAGAAAATATATTCAACACCCCAAAGTCACCTCACATATTACCATTTAAATAATTTTCAGTATACTTCACTAAAATACATATTCACTGCTAGTCAAAGACCACCGATTCTACCAAGCACACGCTTGTCCCAACACATGGACTAGGCAGAAAAATACATTTTTTATAAAGCCGATTTGAAAAGCAAGCACCAAAGTTTAAAGTCTCACTTACCTCGCAAATGAAAAATTCCCCAACCTTGCAATGCGTAGAATACCAACCAACCAACCTCCAATAGGTTCAATCTATGCAAAAATATTAATTAACGATATCAATTATACTAGTCGGGGTCAAGTGTCAATATCCCTATTATAAGCTTAAAGCTAAACCTTATAAGGTGAAATCCAAGAAAGTGGCAGAAAGTACCATGCCAACATGTGTCTTTAAAGATACAAAACCAGTAGCTAACAAAACCTTACAATTCACTAGCATGCTCTTTTGTAATAATCACTGCCTAATTATAGGTTATCCACTAATCATTACTAATTAATCATTAGGTGTTTTAAATAAAAGTAATGGAAATTGGAAGTAAAGAAATTGTACCAGTAGAACAAGAAACGTTTCTTTCCGTTGTACTTTCAAAAAGGTACTGTTTTCTTATCCCTTTCTTTTTCTTTGTTTTCTAATTTCATCAACTGAGATTCATGTCAAGCCATTAATTTAATCTATGCTACCCATTATAGATTCTGTCCAATATCTCTCTATCGTACATAGCAGTTCTTTGACAAGAACAATACCACCATGCATAATTAATTTAAATTAGAAGTGATTCTACATACCTGCAACTTTTCACTTGAAATAGCCTTTGCCGTTTTTGAACTCCCCAAAAATTTTGCCAATGAGTTTGTTTTTCTCTTCCAAAAATAATGGAACTAGAAGCCCTAATATTCCACTACTTCTGTTGCTAATTCGTGAAAAACTGAACAAGGGAGTGGCTGTGGCCCACTCTTTTTAAATTCTCTTAATTAATAATTAAAATTGATTAAAATTACCAATTAACCCTTCATACAATAATTGGGTCATTACATCTGTCAATGTAAAGAGACACCCTCCATTTCTGTAGTAGATTGCGTTCAATGTGGACTGGACTTGGTTCAAAGTTGTAATGTAGTTAGAAGTAAGGTATGGCCCCCGTTTAATGTACTATACTTTTGTTTATATGATACCTCGACTCAAGCTTGTGGAAGTACACTGGTTATGTTGTTGTTGTTGATATCTCGACTCAAGGATGCGAACTTGAGTGATTATTTTAAAAAAAACTAAATATTGAAGTTAAACCTAAGAAAAATATTTAAATGCTAAAATATATTAGAAGGAAGGGAGGACAAAAAGACTAGGTGTCTAGAGAAAGAAAGTAGAATTGATGCAGAACAGTTTGAGAGTTGTGAGAACCCAAATGAAGGCTTCTGAGCTTACTGCCTTTTCCTATCCAACTTCTTTTTACTCTTCAAGCCAAGTCTGGACCCAGACTCTTCATGTAGGGATCCTTGAAGATGGTCTTATTTTTTGTTAACAGGTACACAGCAGTTTTGCTTATCTTGGTAACGCAGAGTTTCTTAAGAATGACATTCGTGTAAAGGGCGATCTTGATGCTTTAGGTGCTCTAGGCGATGCTGGTTGGTACAGTATTCGCGCAATCTTGTGGACTACTGATTATGAATTGCCCAAAACAGTGACAGCTCTGCGTGATCCAGAATTAAATGAAGCTGGAGTTATCTTATCTTGTGGCGCTTCTTTGAGTTGGAAAGACGGAGGGGTAGCAACTTTTTACTGTTCGTTTTTAACCAATTTGGCCATGGATATCGTTGCTAGTGGATCCAAAGGAAATTTGCGGGTCCATGACTTTGTAATTCCATTTCAAGAAAATGTTGCTCCGTTTTACACGGTGGAAGATTCGAGGTTTGGTGAACTTGCTACAGCGATTCATCCTGCACCAAGTGAGCAACAAGTCAGGACAGATCTTCCTCAAGAGGCTCTCATGGTAAAGGAGTTCTCTAACCTGGTCGGAAGTATCAAAGGGAAAGGTTCTAAACCTGACAAGAAGTGGCCAACAATTAGTAGAAAGACACAACTTGTGGTGGATGCTGTCAATTAGGCATCAATTGAGAAAGGTTTTGAGCCCGTTGAGGTCATGTATTAGTTGGTGTTCAGCTATCTTCCCTGTGTAATCCAAACGCTAGTTTGTTGTATCTGAATGTTGTCTATGCTTGAATTGGCTGTTGTATTTCTGAATAAAGCGTGATCTGGTTTCTTCCATTGTAGTCTCAGTTTGTTGACAGTGCATGTAATACCAGTGTTTGGAAGTGTGAAGAAGTGAATTGGCCGAGCAAGTGTGAACAACTTGAAGTTGGAAATAATTTGAATATTTTCGTGAAAAATAGCAGCCATCCATTCCTCACCGGATTTCTTGCCCTCCTCCTTTTCACGGGACTGGATAAAGGAAATGGGGAAGATTCAATCCCTCGGGTAGACTTTAGAGTGACGAGTTAATTTATCAGCATGCTTACTGTGGAGAGATTAGTCTTGTGGTTCTTCTTTGAGTTGGAAAGACCGAAGGGTAGCAACTTTTCATTTTTTTAATTGACACGACTCTGTAGATACCCTGGGACCCTTAGAATCTAGTGTTTTGATATCAAAGTTTGCTATGATCCAAATTCATGTCATGGACATCTGAAACACTTTGATGACACCTGACACTACCCGATCCAAACGAACAAACCCAAGTGATAAATACCCCCAATTATATGGCTACTTGAAAATCATATATATTTTCAATTCAAATCAGGGAACAATTTAAATCCCAAAACCTTCCGTGAAGCCAATATGTCCGTGGTTCACGGATATAGTTGCTAATGGAACCAAAGGAGATATGCAGTTGTTGTTGTTGATATGTCGACTCAAGAATGGGGTACTTGAGTGTTTAAAAATGAAAACTAAACACTGAAGTCAAACCTTTAGAAAAATATTTAAATGCTAAAATATATTAGAAGGAAGGGAGGGTAAAAGTTAGGTGTCTAGAGAAAGAAAGTAGATGCGAAATAGTTTATCAGAGTTGTGAGAACCCAAATGAAGGCTTCTGAGCTTACTGCCTTTTCCTACCCAATTTCTCTTTACTCTTTAATCCAAGTTTGGACTTAAGACTCTTCCTGTAGGGATCCTTGAAGATGGTCTTATTTTTTGTTAACAGGTAAATAGCACTGTTGCTTTTCTTGTTAACACGGAGTTTCTTAAGAATGACATTCGTGTAAAGGCTGATCTTGATGCTCTAGGTGCTCTAGGCGATGCTGGTTGGTACAGTATTCGCGCAATCTTGTGGACTGCTGATTATGAATTGCCCCAAACAGTGACAGCTCTGTGTGATCCAGAATTAAATGAAGCTGGAGTTATCCTGTCTTGTGGCGCTACTTTGAGTTGGAAAGACGAAAGGGTAGCAACTTTTAATTGTTCGTTTTTAACCAATATGGCCACGGATATTGTTGCTAGTGGAACAAAAGGAAATCTGCGGGTCCATGACTTTGTAATTCCATTTCAAGAAAATGTTGCTCCATTTTACACGGTGGAAGGTTCAAGTTTTGGTGAACTTGCTACATCAATTCATCCTGCACCAAGTGAGCAACAAGTCAGCACAGATCTTCCTCAAGAGGCTCTCATGATAAAGGAGTTTTCTAACCTGGTCGGAAGAATCAAAGGGAAAGGCTCTAAACCTGAAAAGAAGTGGCCAACAATTAGTCGAAAGACACAACTTGTGGTGGATGCTGTCAAGGCATCTATTGAGAAAGGTTTCGAGCCCATTGAGGTCATCGATTAGTTGGTGTTCAGCTATCTTCCCTGTGTAATCCGAACGCTATGTTGTTGTATCTGAATGCTGTATTCACTGTGTTGGCTGTTGTATTTCTGAATAAAGGCATTGTATTAGTAATATGTATTGTTAGCACCAATAGACTTGGTTTTTGTTAAATTTGACAAGATTCTAGAACTAGTGCGAACGTTTGACATTTAGTGTGAACGTTTGACTAGAATTTGAAAAAAAAGGGAATTCTTCTTTGGGAAGAAATATCCAAGTTCAACTTATAGTCGAAATCTTTGACTACCATTAAATGATTTCACACGTTGAACTTTGACATTTGTGTAATGATGATGTTACTGATGACATCGAGATGATGATGATGTCACTGATGACATCGAGAAGATGATGATGTCATTGATGACATCAAGAGGAAGAATTCACTTCTATAAATAGGGGCACTTAGTTCATTTGTAAATAACCTCTCTCACTTGCCTTCTCATCTTTGAAGGCATTTGAATCTCCTTTCTCTCTTGTAGTATTTCACTTGTATTCTTTTGGAGTGAAATAAAATGTAGTTTATTGTGTCCGAGGAGTAGGCAAAAAATAAAGTTTACCGAACCTCGTAAATTTCTGGTGTTCTCTTATTGTTCTCCCATTTACTATTTATATAGCTAACTTAGATATAGTAGTTGCGACTTAATCACACTCTATATATTCGGCTTCCGCAACAATTGGTATCAGAACCAAGGTTCTATCTGAGTATGCTCTGTGGTTGCAGCACAGTCTGAACTTCCACATCAGAAAATAATTACTTTGGTCTTCGGTACGGTTAGTTAATAAATAGTATTTGTAGTAGAAATGACAGTCAAAAAAAGCTGAAGATTCCACATCGGGTGTCAATAATACTTCATCATTGGCATCTTCGCTCATGACAAGAATTGTGTCAAATGCGAAGTTTGCAGTTGAAATCTTTGACGGGTCAGGACATTTCGGGATGTGGCAAGGCGAAGTTATTGATGTCCTTTTTCAACAAGGACTAGATATTGCCATAGAAGAGAAGAAACCAGATATCGTAGGAGAAGGAGAAACACTGGTCGTAGGAGGTCGTTCTCAAGATCAAATGAGAACAAAGAAAGGAAGATCCAAATCAAAATCCAAACCCAACAAAGATGAATGTGCCTTTTGTAGAGAAAAAGGTCACTGGAAGAAAGATTGTCCAAAGTTGAAAAATAAGGCCAAACCTAACAACGGAAAGACTTTCATGGACTCAAATGTAGCTGATTGTGACGACTTTGATTTCTCACTAGTTACAACAGAGCCATCCAAATCATCTGAAGAATGGTTGATGGACTCAGTTTGTAGCTATCATATGTATCCTAATTAGGACTGGTTTACAAGAAGGAGAATGTGGAGTTATTCACATCGCAAACAATAATCCTCTTACCGCATATGGTGTTGATCCATCCAATTAAGGAACCATGATGGATTGAGAAGAACATTAGCAGATGTTCTATACGTACCGGATTTGAAGAAAAATCTCATTTTTGTAGGGGGCCTAGAGTCAAAGAGGTTCAAAGTTATTGCAGATAATGGGGTGATAAAAATATGCTCTGGTGCATTGGTGGTAATGAAGGAAATTCGAAGAAGCAATAACATGTACAACTATCAAAGTAGTACAGTTATTGGGACTGCGACAACAACATCCAGTGATGATACGGAGGCAGAAACGACCAGGATGTGGCATATGTGCTTAGGGCATGCTGAAGAAAAATCCTTGAAAACTTTATCAGATCAAGGATTGCTAAAAGGATTAAAGACATGTAACTTGGAGTTATGTGAGTATTGTGTCAAAGGGAAATAGACAAAGGTTAAATTTGGAACATCTATCCATAATACTAAAGGTATTTTGGATTATGTACACTCTGATGTTTAGGGTGCTTCCAAAACACCTTCATTAGGTGGGAAACACTATTTTGTAACCTTTGTTGACGACTTTTTCCGAAAAGTATGGGTGTATACAATGAAAACTAAAGATGAAGTGTTGGGAATCTTTCTCAAATGGAAGACGATGATAGAGACGCAAACTGGCAGAAAGATCAAGTGTCTTCGCACAGACAATGGTGGAGAATACAAAAGTGATCTTTTCAAGAAGATTTGTGAAGACAATGGCATTGTCAGACACTTCACCTTCAGAAATACACCACAACAGAATGGAGTGGCAGAACGTATGAATCGGACTTTGCTGGAGAAAGTTCGATGTATGTTGTCCAATGCTGGCTTGGGCAAAGAATTTTGGGTTGAGGCAATAACATATGCATGCCACCTCATTAATCTTCTACCATCTGCCGCAATTGGAATACTGTAGATGTTGGTTTGATTTTCGAGCAGAGGATAGTCAACATATGTTTCGATATTATGACTCAGATTATGCGGGTGATTTGGACAAACGAAGATCAACTATTGGTTATGTTTTCACTTTAGCAATCGCACCAGTTAGTTGGAAATCTACTTTGCAGTCAACAATTGCTTTGTCTACCACTGAGGTAGAGTACATAACAATTACGGAGGCTGTGAAGGAGGCAATTTGGCTTCAAGGTTTGCTTAGAGAGCTTGGTATTAAACAAGAAGGCATCACAGTATTTTGTGATAGTCAAAGTGCTATCCAATTAGCAAAGAACCAAGTTTATCATGCAAGGACGAAGCACATTGATGTTCGATATCATTTTGTACGAGACATTATAGAAGAAGGTGGAGTCATAGTACAGAAAATTCAATCTACAGATAACCCTGCCGATATGCTGACGAAAGTGGTAACTGCGGTCAAGTTTCAACATTGTTTGAACTTGATCAACATTATTGAACATTGAAGATTAAAGTTGAAGACAATCAAAATTTGTTGCTGAGAGAAAATTGAAAATGGAGAATCTTGCCAACGTGGATATTTATTAAATTTGACAAGATTCTAGAACTAGTGCGAACGTTTGACTAGGACTAGTGTGAACGTTTGACTAGAACTAGTGTGAACGTTTTGAAAAAAAAAGGGAATTCTTCTTTGGGAAGAAATGTCCAAGTTCAACTTATAGTCGAAATCTTTGACTACCATTAAATGATTTCACACGTTGAACTTTGAAATTTGTGTAATGATGATGTCACTAATGACATCGAGAAGATGATAATGTCAATGATGACATCAAGAGGAAGAATTCACTTCTATAAATAGGGGCACTTAGTTCATTGGTAAATAACCTCTCTCACTTGCCTTCTCATCTTTGAAGACATTTGAATCTCCTTTCTCTCTTGTAGTATTTCACTTGTATTCTTTTAGAGTGAAATAAAATGTAGTTTATTGTGTCCGAGGAGTAGGCAAAAAATAAAGTTTGCCGAACCTCGTAAATTTCTGGTGTTCTCTTATTGTTCTCCCATTTACTATTTATATAGCTAACTTAGATATAGTAGTTGCGACTTAATCGCCAGTGGCGGACCCAGGATTTTGGGTCCGTGGGTGCTCAATCTATTTGAACGTATAGTTACTACTAATCATATAGTATAAGTGCACAATTATTTGATCATGACAAAGAAAAAATTTGATTAAAACTATTTATATTTGTATTATGGACATCGTGAGCTTTGATGAAAAACGCAACCGACTAAAAAAAAAATTGTTTGGTTAAGTTCATGTTCAGGAAGGGTAAAAAAAAAATGTTCAGGAGGGGTCAAACTTTGGAGTCTTTAATTCTTTATTTATGAAGCCGAGTTTCTTTCTTTCTATGCTATGGTCAATTATGTGCAAGTAAAAAAGAAGAAAAAAAAAGAAGAGAAGAAGGTAACACAAAAATTGCATTGGGATTTGGGTCAAAACAGTGGCTACAAAAGAACTAAAAAAAATGCCTAAAAGGACTCCAGTGGGGTTCGAACTTGCACAGGCTATCACTTAAAAGCTTCCAGCACCACTCTTAAACCAAAGCACCCAACCAGACTTTATGTTTGTGGGTGCTTTCTGATTTATTATATCCTTTTTCTTCAATTTCTTATATAATTATACCTATTTCGAGACGAGGTCAATGGGTGCTCAAGCACCCATTTTTTACCTGTGGGTCCGCCCCTATTAATCGCACTCTATATATTCGGCTTCTGCAACAGGTTTCCCACATCCAACTTGAACTCTTCTTTGTGTTTCAACTTGGATGATTTGCTAATTCTGTAGTTTCATCTCGAGGTACTTGCTCTATTTTTGCTTTCTTCTTGTTATTTTCTTTTTTAATAATTGGATCTCCAATAATATCACACATTGCCACTAAAGTTACGTGTATGCCCAATTTTATATAATTTCTCAACATCACGTAACACATTTTATAAAATTTGGTTTCCCACGTTGTTTGATTATCGATGTTAGGGTCCGACTAAATATGAATTCGCCCTGGAAAATTTTGCACCGGGGACAAATTTTCACTTAATAAAGACGATTTTGTATTCTAGCTCAAATTCAGAGTACTAATTAAGAATGAAGGAGCGCTGAATTATATATATTATTTTAGGTTCTCGTATTTGAGTAAGAAGATGGAGTTCGAAAAGGACAAGATCGGTATGGGTGATATTCCGATCAAGATTTAACAATAGATTACTGTTATTAGTAAAATCTGATAACTCTACATTTCTCCAACAATCATAATCCATAATAGATAAACGCAGATTTTATTTCTCCAAGATAGAAAAAAGCAAAATCAGTTTAATAGTGCAAGAATATACTTATGGTGGTTAGTAGATCAAATTAGTCTAATGATAAGACATCCTTGTAATTATTTACCATGGTTAAAAATTAGTAGGTTGCACATTTTCTTTACTTACGATATCCAGTTAGGCTAAGAGTCCCACTTCCTTGTTTTTTGGTGAGGACACAGATAATTAGATTGCCTCTAATTAGTAGTGTTCTTTCCAAGGAAGTGTCCATCTAAAGTCTAGAACTATCTTTGACATGTATGATGTAACTAGGACGTATTAAGGGGTCGTTTCGCAGAGTGTATTAAAAAATATAATGCATGCATTAGATTTGTGTATTATTAATATCTTATTTGATATATTTTTTTAACCTATATATAACTACACTCTATTGTGTATTGAAGTGAGTATTAGTAATACCATCATTTTCTATGTATTAGTAATACAAAGTATTTTAATACATACATTAACTTGATTAATGACATTATTACCCCTCAACATATTTGGCAGTTCCTTTTCCCACCATTTTTACATTTCCCAATTTATTTTCCCACCAAACAATATATAAAAAATAATGTAATCGTAATTAATACATATATTATTAATACAAACATTATTAATACATTCTATTCAATATTATTCTTATACATTCTACTAAACGACCCCTAAGCGTCCTCTCACGTATATTTTGAAGTTCTATTAACAAGGCGGGGTCAATGTCAAACCTCTCAATGACCACAGACAACTCAAGGTATGTGGAATTGGCTTTAAAAAAATAAAGAAAAGGTTGTGCTTTTATTAAAAAAAAAAACGTCGTTTGCTATGAAAAACGGGTATATGTCTATTTTCCAACATTTTTCTTTTCTTTTGTGAACACCCACCACCACGACCACCTTTTTTTTTTTTCTTCCCTATTTTGTTTGTCCCCGCCAATCAAACATGTATTGAAATGTCAATTCTGTCTGAGCCAATTTTGTTTATTTTGGCTGTTTTATTCCCTAAAAATACAAAACATAAACTCATAACAATAAAGTTATAAACAAGAAAAACAGTACATTGGGTACACCTGTGTGGACTAGAATGCAGATTCTCATTAGACAGAGTTGCTCTTCAGGATGTGTCTGGAAAAGGTTTTTCATTTTCGATTCGTCAAAATTTATCAAAAATACATTCATTGAAACATAAGGGGTCGTTGACGGTTGGTTAGAGTTATGCAGGTATCAATAATATATGGATTAGTTATAAATGAATTTATGTATTATTTTATACAGGTATTAGTTATGCATAATTTAGTTATTCATGTATAAGTTATTCAACATTCTATACTGCATAAAATAATACATATATTCGCTCATAATTTGTATATATATATATTTGTTATGTGGATTTCTAAATTACAAATCAAATACCACATTAATTTTCTATTAGCTACAAAATATATCATTACTTATGCAGAATTTAATACATGTGTAACTCACGTCTAAACGAGCTGCCAAACGACCTCTAAGTTCTTTAAAAATAAGAAAAATGACTTTACTAGTGGAAGTAGGAAAGATAAGTTTGACAATTGACATTTCACATTAATTGTGTCCTCCACATCCTCCAACATGACTCAATATTTTTATTCAAACAACATATTTATGTTGAGAAATTCATTAAATATGTACAAATATTAAACATCAAACTCACTTATTAACGCGTGAAGCCGTCCTTCTAAAATTTAATACTCATTAAATTGAAATTCTGACTTTACCTTTACATATTTTAATCTTTTGAATTGTCTTTTGTTCTACGTGCTTTTTCTTTTAGTCGATGTTTAATTACTTTTCTAAATTCAAATATGGTAAAAGTTTATTTTATCAAGCTCAAATTATTTTTCTGAATAATCAAAGGTACATACGACTTCGAAAATTCTTAAAAAATAGAAGTGAAAGTCAACTTTGTATGCAGAAGTACGACGTATGGTTATGTATTTCGTTTTTGGACTTTATGGGTCAATTTTTTTTTTTTTTGGATGATAACTCAATTAATAGTTATTATTTCAGAAAATTACATTTCTTTTTTTATCTCAATTCTTTTTAACAAAAAATAACTTTTTAAAATTATAATTATTAGTTGAATACGTATATGAGAAATCAACTTGAACTTTACGACTTTCAATTGACTAAGGATAATAATGGGGTTCTGTCACGTCCTGAGCCTACATTTTGGACGTAATCGACATTCGGAACCACGAATGGCCTGAGAGAATCACCTGCCCTGACATTCAACAAAAAAAAAACTGAACTTTTAATAAAATGCGGAAGCTGAAAAACATGGGTTAACTTTTGTAAACAAAATGAAGTAAAAATAATAGGAACTCTTATTAATGGAAACATTAAAAATGTTTAAAACGGTTACAACTGACTTGACTTGACTATGTCTATGAAGCCTCTACTATATTTTGAGTACAATTACCTTTATGTAACAAACAAACTGATGACTGACACACTGCTAAGTCCTCAGGAATAATGAGAACTCACTCAAGCTAATAGCATAGCCTACTGAAGAGTCTGTTCACAACCTGCATATTTGAAAGCTGGCAACTACATCGTCCAATGATGTAGCGCCGAAAAGGGGCGTCAGTACTTTGAATGTACTGGCATGTAAAACAATAAAGTGAAATAGTACTAATATCTGAAACTGATATAGCTAGAAAACTGAGACATAAACAGTATAACCATAAAACAAGGCTGAACAACTGAAAGGAAGGATGATTAACCTGAATGCTGAAACTTAAAGTAATAAAAGTAAAAGTTTCTTAAAACATGTTCATAAAACTAAAGCTGAAACTGAAAATTAAATGACTAAAGTCCGAACAAAACTTAAAAATAAGGCTCCATTAAAACTCTCTTTAAACTGGTGGCCTCGGTCAATCATACATTATCTCAAAATAAATAAGTTTTTCTTTTTGGGGAGTTTCTCTTAACCGACATAAACAATGTGAGCAACATGGAGTCCAATGTCTTGCCCACATTGAAAAGAGCCATCTTATACCTTGCCAGGGTATAAGACAAAACATATCTTATGGATCCAACTCTAGGCCCGAAGGCTAAAAAAGAGGAGTCGCCCTAACTGCGGACGATCCTATCCTAAGGTGGCAACACAGTTTTGGGGTATGTGACCTCGAACTCATACCCATCTCGGTGCTAAATAATCCTCCAAAAAATATACTATTTGCTCATATCATAAGTCTTTAAACAATTTCGTAAAAATCATACTTAGCTCAAATATCGTATCATGAACATATTTATATCTATGAGCCTTGACTCTAAATCTTCATAACTTTTCTTAACTTTAACTTTTCAAGATATGATGAGCTTTTCTCTTTTCAAGACATGATAATAACATAAAGATTTTCTGTAAACTTTTCATGAACATACACTTGAAACTCTTAAACAATTTTTTCTGGAAAAATATAAATCAATTTCAATAACCATGAAAACAATCTTTCAAAACACAAATTGACTATGAAATTTACAAGAAAAATTCATAAAGTTTCTTGGAAGAATCAATAAACATAAATTAGGAATCAAATCAAGGAAAAAACTCCAACTCATAGAAATTCTGATAATAAGCATGAAATACTCATAGACTTATCTCAAGAGATAAGAAATTAAACTTAAGGATCTTGACTTCTCAAAACGCTAACTTGATTCGTAAATTGAAACTAAAATTTAACTTGATTGTGGGGAGAATGGGATTCCCACACGAAAGGATTAGCTTTACATACCTTGGAGACAAACTTTGGTGAAAGAAATTTCTGGGGAAGAAGCCTCTCTTGAACTTGAGCCTTTGAAATATTAGAGTGAAATATCAATGAAAACCGACTCTTTGGGGGCTTAAGAGAGTTAAATAATCAGGTTGGAGGTTTCCTAGGGGTATAACGACAAAAATGACCTTTTTAATGATTTTCTATCAGTCAAAACGTGGTCCAGTTCACTGCACTGCCAATTGTTTCTTATGACCATGATTCACATCAAAAGCACTCACCACATTAGGAAATTAATCCTCATACTTATATTTAATTAGAAACATCGGGTTTGGCGCATGCGCGTACAAAGAATGGTTCAAATCCTAGTCAATTTTTTTTGAAGTATTACAGGTTCATTTTGGACATTTTACCAAAATTAATTTGTGTTTCTTGGGAGTCTATCTGGTTACCAACAAGGGTTGTGGTGGAGGAGTAAGTACTCCTCCATCCTTAACCAGAGGTTTCAGGTTCAAGTCCCCTTGGGTACGAAGTCACTTTTGTTAAGGAGTGTTTTATCTCCCAATGTGGGACTTCTCGGTACAAATTCGAATTTAGTTAGGCTCTAATAAGAATACCAGACATCGGATGAGAAATAAAAAAAAAAAAAAGAAAAAGAATCCATCTGGTTATGCTTCCATCCACATGCAGATCACGTCAACAAACAAACAAACAAGCACACCGGCAGTAGGCTACCCCCTCTTGTACATTCACTTAAGATAAAGGGGTAGAATAATTATTATTCAAAATTGAAGGGTGTTTGATTTTTAAAGTAAAGTTTAGAAGTGTAAATGATTTTTACTCTTTTTTGTGTGCATTAATTGATTTTTATTAGCTTAAGAGATTCTTGAGGGCTCCATTTAATGGCCCGTTTGGATTGGTTTATTTTAGGTGCTTTTAAGTTAAAAATAACTTTTAAGCATTTGATTTTTGACTAAAATGCTTAAAATAAGCCAAAAGACATAATGACTTTTGGCTTAAAATGCTAAAAAATAAATCAAAAGCCATAAGTTAGGATTTCTAACTTATGAATTTTGACTTTTAAGCCAAAAGCTAAAAGCCAAAAGCCCATTCAAACGGGCACTTAAATTTTTTGGTTCACAGGTTGCCCTCAATTTGCAGGCTTTTGAGATTTTGGCACGTGGTTGTTTTTATGATGAAAACTACTGATATATATACAACACATGAATACCGTAATAATTCTTCTTTGCTAGAGTATAAAGTTAAACGTTGAAATTCAAGTGTCGAAAATCACAATAGTTGATAAATTAAAATATTATAAAAATACATAAAAATTTGGAGTACTTACAAAAAAAATATATATAGCAAATATATATTTTAAATTCATTGTCAAAAAAGTACATTACATTTTTATAGCCCAAAATCAGGATTTGGCCACGAAATAAAAATGACTTTTTTTGTATAGCATTGTATACATATGTATATTATATTATATACTTTTGTATATTATGTCGAAATAAAAAGACTGTAGTGTATATATTATGTACAACAATATACAATACAGTATATAAATATATACAAAAAACGGACTTCATCTTCTTCCTCGAATCCAAGCACCAAATTCATCCAAAAACACTTCAAAACTATACTAAATCATCCAAAACTTCAGATTTGGGCTCCTCAATACATAATCGATCTTTTGCAATCATACACACTCGAAACAAAGCTTATTTACGAAAATTCGATTTTAAAATTTTGAAGGTTGGAGCTTCAATCATGGCTGAACATCCAAAATATTCGTACTACAGCTGTGAAATTGTAATGTAAATTTGCTATATGCTTGATCTACAAATTTTATAGATCTGTATCCCCTTAGATGTTCATTAGCTTTAGCTATAATGAACAACTATGAAACATTTTACGAATTGTGCATTAAATGAGCATTAGACTACACACAGATTGTAAAGTAATATTTTGAACCTATACAATTGAGCAGTTTTTGGTAATGTAATGTACAATGAACTATATTTTGTAAAGTAACATTATTGGTTGCACTTTTATATAATTTTTCCTTAAAAAATTTGATTGACTTCAAATTTATCTGTGTTAGGTAAATTGAAAGAGACATATTGTGCCCGTGCTCCTTTATCTGGTCCTAAAATAGGAGTAGTAGTGGTATATAAATTTATGTAGTAAAGGAGGGCTAGTCCATTCTTTTCCACTATCTCTTCTTCATCAGTTATCTTGTTGGTGCTTTGATTAACTTTCCAATTTTGAGGAAAAAAGAATAATGGCAGAGTCATTGCCTGTACGTTTCGGCATATTATGCTGCGCTGAAATAGCTCGTAAAGTATCACGCGCCATCTCACTTGCTCCAAACGCCACTATCTCCGCCATTGGCAGTCGTACGCTAGAAAAAGCGACGACATTTGCTGAAGAAAATGGGTATCCATCAACTACGAAGATTTACGGGAGTTATGAGGCCGTTCTGGATGATCCGGAAGTGGATGTTGCTTACATTCCCCTTCCGACGAGCCTGCATGTGAAGTGGCCTGTGTTGGCGGCCCAGAAGAAGAAGGACGTTTTATTGGAGAAGCCGGTTGCGTTGAATGTGAAGGAGCTGGATGCGATACCGGAGGACTGTGAGTCGAATGGGGTGCAGTACATGGATGCTACTATGTGGATGCATCATCCTCGTACTGCTATGATGAAAGAATTTCTAGCTGATACTCAGCGTTTTGGACAACTCAAATGGGTATAGATATAATATCATCTTATTTCAGTTTTATTTTTTCAGTCTTTCTTTATAGGGATCCTTGAAGATGGTCTTATTTTTTGTTGACAGGTACATAGCACTAATACTTTTCTTGGTAACTCAGAGTTTCTTCAGAATGACATTCGTGTAAAGGCCGATCTTGATGGTTTAGGCGCTCTAGGAGATGCTGGTTGGTACACTATTCGTGCAATCTTGTGGGCTACTGATTACGAATTGCCGAAAACAGTGACAGCTTTACGTGGTCCAGAATGGAATGAAGCTGGAGTTATCCTATCTTGTGGCGCTACTTTGAATTGGAAAGACGTAAAGGTAGCATCTTTTTATTGTTCGTTTTTAACCAATATGGCCATGGATATCGTTGTTAGTGGAACCAAAGGAAACTTGCGTGTCCATGACTTTGTAATTCCGTTCCAAGAAAATGTTGCTCCGTTTTACACGGTGGAAGGTTCGAGGTTTGGTGAACTTGCTATATCGATTCAACCTGCACCAAGTGAGCAACATGTGATTTACATGTCAGGACAGATCTTCCTCAAGAGGCTCTCATGATAAAGGAATTCTCTAACTTTGTTGGAAGTATCAAAGGGAAAGGTTCTAAACCTGACAAGAAGTGGCCAACAATTAGTAGAAAGACACAACTTGTGGTGGATGCTGTCAAGGCATCAATTGAGAAGGTTTCGAGCCTGTTGAGGTCATCTATTAGTTGGTATTTAGTTATCTTCCCAGTGTAATCCGAACACTATGTTGTTGTATCTGAATGTTGTATTCGCTGAATTGGCTGTTGTATCTCTGAATAAGGCCTTGTGTGACTTCATCCATTGTAGTCTCAGTTTGTTTACCGTTTATGTTATATGGGTGTTTGGAAGTCAGAAGTTTCCGAAGGTAGCAACTTTTCATTTTTTTCATCGACATGACACCCTTAGCATCTAGTGTTCTGATATACCAAAGTTTTTTATGATTCAAATTCATGTGATTGATAGCCGACACACTATTTGATCCAAAGGATCAAGCCCGAATGATAAATACCCCAGACTATATGGACTAATTGAAAAGCATATCTATTTTCAAATCAAATCATGAAACATTTCAAGTGCCAAATGCATACGTGAAGCCAATATATGTCCATGGTCCATGGATGTCCACGACTTGGTAACTCCTTAGTAGGAATATATTGCTAGTTTTGACTCCATCGCTGAGATCCATTTTAAGTGAAATCATTTTCATTGTTGATTAGTTTTGCACTAAAATGATCAGTTAATAATTAACATTGGATCACATCAAAATTGTCTTTCCTAAAATAAAGCTGTCAGATGCCAAATTTGCAGCGAAACATCTTATACTGTATTCAACTTTGCTCTACTCCAAGACCAATACCCAAAACAATATGCAGTTAAAAGTCTCGATGTGAGATATGCAGAAAAGAATTTCGATATGAGCTCGTTTAGCGAGGGTCAATTACCCCGAGGTAAACGGACGGGTCGAATCAGATATAGATCACTTGAAAAATGAAAAAAAATTTCGATCCATTCATATTTTGAAAGATTAACTAATACATTTAATCTTTTTTCAGACATAATACTTTATATATATCAAACTTTTTCTAATAATTCTTTTCTTTTTTATAAAAAGTATTTTTTCTACAAATAAGATTTAATATTTTTTTTAATAAAAAACCTATATCTATTATTGCTGAAAAAAAAAATAAGACCCCTCAAATTTGAAGGCCTAAGACAGTTGCCTTTTCTTTTAAAGGATAGAGCCGCCCCTGCACATCTCAACTTGAATTTATCGCGCCTCCAACTCCATCACAAGTCTCATCAATTAAAATTTAAAACTATATCATTCACAAATAACATACACACTTCAATTTGAATTTATCGTGTTACTATATCCATCACCAACACAAATAAAAACGGATTAACAATCAATCAATCCCTAATCATCCGACTCCATCAAAGTACTGAAATGGTCCTCCCATAGCCTTCGTCCTCAGCTGAGTCTAAGACTCGATCACACTATTTTTACATTTGACATTAGTTGTACAAAAAATTAAGAATCTTAATTAACCCCGCTGTCGATCAGCTTGGCACAATTCGTGATTTCATTAGACAATTTACAAGAACCTCAAAACGCAGCTTTCCTATTTAATTTGTACATGCAACTTATTTAAAGGCCTTATACACATATCCACAAGGACAGCAAAGGCAAACTAGTACATAGTAGTAGTATAGTAATACATGCATGACAAGTAAAATCCAAATCCTAGTGATCATGATCTAAGCAATATCTATAGACTTGACATTTTTTAGAATCTCTTGTGTTTCCTTCTTGGGCACATTCACAGTTAAAACTCCATTTTCAAGCCCACAACTTATGTCTTCCACGTTGGCATTTTCCGGCAGCCGGAATCTTCTACGGAAGCTGCCACGGCTACGCTCCACACGGTGCCACTTGTCGTCGCCTTTTTCTTCTTCTTTTACTCTTTCACCACTAATCTCCAGTATGTTGTCATCTTCAATCTGTACCTTCAGATCTTCCTTCTTCACCCCTGCCATTTTTTGGAAAATTAAGCCACTTCGTATATGAATATTATTTCAATATTTTCGACATTGACATGTTTAAGACCAAAACACTATTAAATTAAATAGGAGTAACATTTTGATACATTCTATTATCTTTAAATTAAGACCAAAAAATTCAAAATTTCTTATTTTCTTAAGTTCATACTGAAGTAAAAAACCAAACAAACAAATTAAAACAAAAACAAAAAGTATCTTTGTTAAAATAGAGTAGCAACTAGTAACAATTTGTGACAAATTGAAACGGAGGGAGTATCTTTTATCTGGTACTCAATAAAAATAACAATTCATATTTACCAAAACAGAGTAGCAACTAGTAACAATTTGTTCTTTACCAAAATTCTTTCAAAAACCAACAATTTAAGTTTAATTCATAATTTTCAATTTATGTTAAATTTGTTGATTTAGAAAATACTTTTATTAGTACAGTACTGAAGTAGCAACTAGTATAACAAGACCACAATTCTGAACGTGCTTCAAGAAAAAATTACTTTTTTCAGTCTTGGCTACTACTTAAAAATCACAATTCCCCCCTAAAGTTTGGCCAAGAAACTAAATACCTTTGAAGAGAGGCTAGAATCGACATTGGAAAAAAAAAATCTATTACTCCATGCATAAAGAAACTAATATGAAAAATAACTACTCCCTCTATTTAAAAAAAAAAGACCTATTTTGACTTGACACGAAATTTAAGAAAATAAAAAAGACTTTTAAATCCTGTGGTCCTAAATTAAAATTATGACAAATGTACCAAAATACCCTTGAATTTTGTGATTTTTAACATGCCACATGAAAAGTTAAAATTAAATTAAAATATTATCAAAAAAGAAAAGAGGTCATTCTTTTTAAACGAGATTAAAAAGAAAAGTTGATCATTCTTTTTGAAACGGAGGAAATATGATGTAGTTATGAGGAAAAAAAAAAAAGACAAGAATTTATGAAGGAATTAGATGGTTAACCAGGAAGATCAACACGAAAAATATGAGCTTTATCAGTTTCATGCCAGTCCACACTAGCATGGGTCAAAGCAGAAACATCATCATCCCCACCAGCACGACGACTCAAGCCCAATCCACCAACAAAGCCCAATGGATCACATATATCAGAAGAAAATGGGCTACCAAACCCAACATCTGTACGCCTTCCACCACCACCACCACCCATCCATGGTCCCATTGATGATGCCATAATATATGTTTTCACTACCAAAATCTTCTTACACTTATAATTGTTCTTGCTACTGAAATGGCTAGTAGATATATACACACACACACTAATGCAAAGTTGTGTTTGTGTTTTGCTTTCAGTTGTTCAACTATGTGCTGGTTGCTTTTGCCTTTAGCCACGTTTTTATTGTTATGACACTATAATGTCTTAGTAGTTTACTGAGTGACACGTACATTGAAGATGAACATGAACAAAGTTCCAGAACTTGGTAATGTTGCATAATTTTAGCTTTCGGGAATAAGTTTAAACAGATATATGCAACGCAAGCAACATTGTTTCACTCGATAGACCACTGGGTGGATTTGCTTATCTTATTAATTTCGAGTGTTTCTGCCAATAAATGTGAGATACACCTTATGATAAAAACGAGTCACGTACGAGGTCCTTGTAAAAAGTCTGATAGAAATTTTTATTAGAAGTGCGTCACTTTACTGAACAATATAAACTATTAGTGCTCCACGTTAAAAATTGAATCGAAGTCCAAAGATGGTGGAAAGTATTTGGTTTTTTCTCACTGATTTTTCTGTTCATGTATAAAATGATGAAGCATGATAATCTTGGATATGCTGAAGAGAGCTGAGACCTAGTGCTTATTAATTTTTTTTCTTACAATAAGAAATTTAAGAAACATCTCACGCGTCTAATTCGACACTTTAATTTTCACCTTGTCAAAGTTGAACCCCCCTTTACTAAATTTAGCAAGAACATTTACATGATTTAATTTGTAAAAAATCAGGAATTCCCCTGATTTTGTAAAGCTATATTGGCAAAAAGAAGAAAAGAAAAGACTTAACAGATTGTTAATAATTAAATTGCTAGCCACGAAACTCAAAACTAACCAGAAGATGAAGCTTGCAAACTTGAACTTTTGCATTAGAAGGTTAAGTTTCAATAGTTACAACATGATAACAAGGAAGAGACCATCTTGCCTTTACAGAGCTATACAGGGCGCCAGTTCCAAACTGAAACCCCCACCCCCACGCCACCCCACCCCACCCCACCCCCGAGAGCGGAAAAACTGAATGAACTGTCTGTCATTCTGTAAGGAGACGGAGACGGATTGCGACGATGTGATTTACCAAGCTTCTCCTAAATACATGTATCATCTGTACACTTGATCCGAGGCAAAAGGCCGAGAAAAGTATTATGTACACGTATAGTCCTCTCGGGGTTTTGTGTGTTAAATTTGGCAACCTAATCCCTCGATTGTTGCATAAGCTCAAACCACTGCATGGAGGAAAAAAACCAAGATCATGATCAGTACTTGCATTATCGACAATAATTCAGAACTTTGTAAAACAAATCTCGAATTGAAAAAGAGCAAATCGCCCGTTCTGGTATAGTCACCTGTCTTAATAAATCAGCAAGCGTTTTGGGAAGTGCTTCAATGTTTTTGAGCACAACATAGTAAGGGAACGGGAATGAATCCAAATATTTTGAAAGCTTAACTTCTCCGCCTTGAAAGGTAGCTTCCTGGAAAAAGTCCAGAGAATCAATCATGCTGCGAAACTTTTTTACTTCAAGAACCATGAAAAGGCACAAGATCAAGGACCTAATGCAAAAAAATAAAAAAAATTCAGTGGTTACCTCAAGGTCCAATATGGATTTCTGTAGGCTATCCACCACAAGAAAAGCGACCATTCGCTTTTTGCTCAAAAGATCTCTGACATAGCGTTTCATGTTCTCCTGCAGTAAATGTAAAATAAACTGAGTAAACAGTAATGTGAAAGATGGCAACTTCACCCATACTACACGAAAGAAATTCTACCTTCTCATGAAACCAGCCATCAGCTATTATCAAAACGAGCTGCTCTAGCGGATTGTGTCCAGATGGTAGCCGGGCATTAGCGGCTGCGGCATCAAGCATGTCATTCAAGTACTTCAAAAGATCAACCATGGGTTCCTCTGCAATTGTGTTTTCTTGCTTAAAGGTCAAACTAGAGATCATCTGTATGTAAGGAAAACATCAAGAATATATCAGTAAACTTCTATCAAAATGACCCAAACCAATAACAGGGACACATTGGGAGAAGCATGTAATATAAACGAACCTTAATACCAGCCTCTCCAGTAAAGGACTGATCAAAATCATGCAATATGCGAATATTACCCTTCTTACCAAAGCTTGCAACTGACAGCTGTCCTATTTCTAACTGAGACATTGCACGGCAAACAGTCACCAATGCTTCAATGGCTAAACTTCCACAACCACTCTCAGACATGCTGCGGGAATCGTCCACAGCAATTACCACTTGGTAGTTCCGTTTATTAGGCCGAGTTCTCCTTAGCCATATCTTATCTTTACGATAATGACTTGCTATATATGGAATTACCTGGAAAAAGATAGTACAATATTAGATATTATTCTCTCCAATAAAAAGAAATTATGAGTCACCGAAGATTACCTTCTTCATGTTAATTCTTTTCCCAGTCTTGTAATCTCCCTGGAGCTTGCTAGCTAAAGTCGGTTCCATTACCAAACGCAACTGTTCAGCCAACTCCTGAGACAACCTCGCAGTTCGAAGTTCATAATTTTTCCAGAGAGTTGCCGCACTCTCTCTCATCTCATTGGATACCTCCTCAAGGTTACGGGCCTTGCCCAGGTCATCATCATCTACAGAGAGCTCACTCAACCGATTTATGTCCTCAGACAAAAAGGTCCTCTTCACAGAGACCAAACTCTGGGACAAACTAGGGACAGCGCTACCATCTCTAATATCAACTTCAGATGTTGATTCCTGTTGCTCCTCGGTGTTCATTATCTCCGATCCCTTGCCCTTGTCATTACTGAAACTTAAAGCAGAATTACTGATAGTATGTGCTTCGGACAGCTGCCTCTCAATCTCCATTTCAGAAATGTCATCTTTTCTCTCCGTAGTTACAGTTTCACTTTCAAGATCGTTTCCATGTACATTTTTGTCTACTTGATCAGCAGTTGCTGGCCCAAGCGCTTGAGCTGTTCCCTTTTCAAATTCAGCAGTATATGAATATTCATTTGCATTTTCAGCAGCCAAATCATCTGGAGCTTCGCTCTCCTGGAGGTCAAGGGAGACTTTGACTCTATCTTTCCACCCCTCAAGGGCATCACCCACACTACGACAAGGGTTTGGCTGAATCCTTTGATGTGATGAGTCCGCTGGAGGCAAAGGATTCTCAGGTTGATCACTGCCCAGCTTTTGGCCATTTGAAGAATCAGAAGCCAAGATTTCAACCATAGAGGCATCAGGAAAACCTCTCATGGGAGCAAGATCATGTTGAAGCCCACCAACATCAGATCCCTTCGCTTCAGGAGCTGCATCTTTTAAATTTACTTGATTATATTCACCTCTAGGTTCAGATGCAGACACAGCAGTTGGGACATTATCACCCACAAATTGAGAAGTGTCCGACTGCAGCATCTCTTTATTTTGTGTTGTTGGTTCCTTTTTTGTGTCATTTGCATGATCACCTTCTTCACCAGCTCCTCCAGAACTTTCATCCAAATGCTCAGGGTCCGGTTCATCAAAAGTTGCATCTGAATCAGCTCTTTCATCCCCCTCATTATTTTCATCAGCAGGGTTGCCTTGCTGGTCCAGATCATCTTCTACCATCGGTTCAGCACACTCTGGTTCATCCATATTACAATCATCTTCAGGACCTTGATCATGTTCATCAAGCTTCAATCCAGTAGGATCTGCATATGCATCCTCTTTGTCCATATTTATGTCTTCCATCCCTTCACAAGTTTCATCATTTCCATTTTCATCAGCTTGCTCCTCTGATTTGTCAAGATCGAGTCCTCCAGCTTCATCAGCATCATCTTTTGCTCTAAGCTCTCTGTCTATACCGCTGTCTCTTACTGATGGGCCATTCTCGTACTTTTCATCCATGGTACTAGGATTATCCTCATCTTTGTCCCATAGTTTCTCATCAACTGCTTCACCCTGATTACCAGTTTCCCCCATAGCAGATTCCAGTTCTTCATTTTCTTCATTGCCTTCTTCATCATCTGCAGAATCCTCACTTACACTAAAGGTACCAGCATCAAAATCTTGCTCCATCTCAATTCCTTTGTCAGTTTTACTTGGAGCGTCACCTAAAGTGTTCTCTCCATCTCTCTACAAAAGCAGAACCGAGAAGATGTTAGCCATACCATTACTCTTATTGTAATATTAACGAGAAACAGATTGGAAGAGAAGGGAGAAAGTGAAAACAAAAAATAACTGGTATGCTTGTCATATCTTACATCAGCGGAAGTGCCAATGAGCTGATCTTCATCATTTATCTGATCGCTCACATCGTTCATGCCACTACCCTCACCCATACCTGTTCCACTTTGATCTTGAATTAAATCTTGGTTGGCATCATCTGTATCCTCTTCTTTTGTACCAAAACCTTTGGCAAATAGTGAAGCAAATATGTTTGCCAGCACATAGGTCATCACAGATAGCTGTCAAAATTATTGAGGAAAGTTATAATGATTTGTGGAACAAAGTAGTTATAGACACAGACGAGGAAAGTTATAATGATTTGCAGAACAAAGTAGTTATAAAGACAGACTAGGCTTGGATATACAGTCTTCGCTAATGTCTTCTGGTCCAGAAAGTGTCTGAACCAGTATGCCTAAACTGATTTCACTATTAAACTAGTCCAGAGCTGCTTAATTAGATCTCTCTGTGTGTTGATCTTGATAAATAAATTCAATCCCACTTGGTCAAACTCAACTTAGCTAATAACAGAGGAACTCCCCATTTCAAAAGGTCCTTTTTGCTCTTCATTTATTAACAGAGGAACTCCCCATTTCATACCTTCTTGTCATTTTTAGCTTCTAGGATCTATTTCTTAGTTCACGTTTACTATTTTTTCTTATTGCTCGTCTGTACCCACTACCCGCAAGGATTTCTTAGAGCAAAAAAGAGAAGTGCATACACTCAGGTTGCTGCAGTCTAATTAATACCTGTTTTAACTGCACCTAATCTAACATCAACATTGATTGAATACATAGGATCCTACGTGAACTGGTCAATCTACCAAGGAAATTGAAATTCGACCAGGCTGCCAAATAACACTATTTTTTCTTCTTTTTTTAGTTGGGGTAAAATATTTACTCTAGTAAAAGAAGAGTTTGGCGGTGGCCACGCGAGCAAAATGGGGCCAAAGGAGGAAAATTGATCGGAAGAAGCATCCCATTTATTGACCATAACAAGCAAGAGTATAAGCACACATCAATCAGATAACCAAGTATCAGGATACAATCCTATGCATGACACGAAAATCATGAAGAAGAGTGAAGACCATCACTTAAGGCAATGACAACATTCTAGAACGAATACATAATTTTTTGAGGAGAGAGCTAAGGGAGGAAAATTGATCGGAAGAAGCATATCATACATTGACCTTAAGCACACATAACATAATGCCAGAAGCAGGATAGGGCAATCAAGCAAAACTTACCATTCTATGCATGATAAGAAAATCATGCAGAAGACCATCGCCAAAGGCAATGATCACATCCAACAATGAATACAGATTTTCTACATGAGCTCTCACATCCGAATAGGAACTCGCATTTCCGGCGCTGTAATGGTTCAACAACTCTCCCTGTATGAAAATGAGAGAATCAGAATCGGAAGCTGGTATTTATACCTGAAAGATATAATGAATGCGATCGTATCTTCTTTTTTATTTTGCGAAATGGTAAAGGTTAATGAATAAGATCATATATTACTTACTCCAAGATGAATAGTATTCACTAATTGATCACTAAGATCTGATTGTAGATGCCTTGTTGCTGAGTCGAGGAGAATTTTCCATGCATTGATATTCACACCATCAGGAGGAGTACGACCATTCTTCCAAGGCACAAGACCATTCAAAGTGTCTATGATAGCTCTATATGTTTTCTCCAAGGCGTTATAAAATTCAGCTTGAAGTGCAGTGATATCTCCTGTATAGTGGATGGAATCTTGGGCCCTCTCTTCAGATGTGTTTCTTGCTTCAAATTGATTATGTATGAAGATGGTCTGAAACGGTTAAAAGTTCTGATTATTGGACAGCATTTGGTAACAATATATAATCAAAATATCACAATTGAACACATCAGAATCATTTGATGATTTTCAGTTTAAAGTTCTCCAACTATTTGGAAGTTACTGCCAGTAAAGTATAGAGCATTGTTAGACCTTGTCAAATATCTCCTCAAAGTTCCCAAGCAGGATATCCTTAACAGTTGCTCCAACTCCATCTTGTCTGTGGAAAGCACGAAAGTCGACCTCAAATTTGCTGACTAAATTAAAATTTTTATGTACCAACTGCTCCATGTCCTTCGTGATAGCAATAGGCTGCAATGGAGTTTCTTCCTTTCTTCTAACTCCATGAAAGCCAATAAGATGACCGTCCAACAAATCCTGCCATAAATTCACATAACTAGTTAGTGCAACTGACATTTAAATAGCATGTATGAGTGTAAGAAGAACTAGAACGTAAAGAAATCTGTTTGAGAAAAGGGACAAATAGAAGAGTATGTAAACCTTAGATTCCTGAACGATGGGCAAATGTTTTTCAATGAAAAGGCGAATCTGCATTGCACTGTCTTTAACACTTGGACAAGTATTCAAATGGCAATCTTCGACAGTTTGTACAAACAAGTGCTCTTCATACAACATGCCATACAAGTTATCAAAAAGTTGCTGCAGAATCGGAATGGAACTTTCAATTATCCATCAAAATGAGGAGAGAGTGAGAGAGAGAGAGGGAACTTAAACTCAGACAAAGAAGTAAGCCTACCTTTTGTTGCCAAAGACACTTGTATATGCTGTACTGATTTTTGGCGAATGACTGACCATGTGTCACATTTGTGAAAGGGATATTACCAGAAGATAAGCTTGCCAAAGGCAATAACAATTCTTTCAAACATTTGAGTCGCTGAGAAAAAGCATATGCAACCTCCCGTTGCTCTTGTTGAATGCTAGTGAGGTGGTCAATGTAAGATCCTGACTTATTAACCTGCATTACAAGAAAGTGAGATTATAACCAAGAAAGAGGTACAAGGTAAAATAAAAGCAACCCAAAGCAAACAAATAATTGAACGCGTAAGTAATACTGAAAATAAGATGGAATTGACTCGGTAAATGGGTTTTTCAATCAATATCTCAACCATGGCCCAGTTTAAATTAGTTGAAAACGGCTTTATGGATACTCGGTATCCATTACTCTATTTATGTGATTCTAGTCAGGATTGTTAGATTATTTTGTATGTTATGTTGGCCATCAACCTATCACAACCTCCCTCTATTTGTTTTGTCCAGGAAGTATTAAATTTAATCAACCAAGATAAGTAAAATTGACATGATATTCTCGTTTTTTTAAGTAACATCAGTTAACGTATGTTACCTGCTCAAGAGTAAAATCTTTATGGAAACTCAGACAAATTTGCTGCAAAACATGCACCGAGTTGATGCTCTTAAAATAGTACAGGTTAGCTGTTTTCCATTTGGTTTCCAAACTCTCATCTAGTGAACTTTGGAGTTGTTCGCGACTAACTTCAGAATCTTTAGAGGCCGGTGGACCTTTTGTTAGCAGTAGATGTTGAACATCATAAGACGGCTGGAGGAACCAGCACATTAATATATTGACTCTCCACTGCTCCTGTACACAATGAAAAGGACATCAGAATAAGAGCTAGAAGAGATCAGAAACTGCATGTGATAAATTACAACAAAGAAAAAATTCAGTCGAAATGAATACTTGGATGAAGAAATGATGGTGAATAATGGCAGAAACATATTATTGGAAGACCATGGACAAAATTAAATTTACCTCCATAAACAAGGCTCTGTGCTTTGATAGACCACAGCTATCCAAGAGCTTCAGAAAATCTGAGAATACTCTTCTCTTCCCCATTTTCTTGCTTGCATCCGCCCACACATCAACACAGTCTATAGCAGTACCACATACTTCCTCAATTATTTGCCTGAGTTGCTTCCACTCATCCAGATATAACAGGCATGAAGACTTGAAGCCCTGACCATCCTTGATGACACTTGCAACCCCTGATTGATTTTGAATTTGCAACTTTCAGAATCATCAACAATAGGAAATATGGACTTATATGTTTGCCTGAACCAACACACTCAAACGAAAAGAAGAGAATAAACCTTCTACGACCCTAGACAGATCAGTATCTCTTGATGTGTCGAGGTGCAAATCTTGTACAGCATTCTCTACTTTCTTCCACCAATCAGAAAACCATGAAGGGCTGTGGTTGAAAAGCAGGAAGTTAATAAGACTTCAAGGAAACTAACTAAAAGACATGAACATGGAGACAGGATCACCTGTCCACTTTTGATTGCTTCTGATCTAGGACAATATTTAGAAGAGCTCTGCTTCTTTCAAAAGAATCCAAGAGAGTAGGTTCATCAGTACTTTGGGGATTTGTCCCACTTCGTTTTATTTCTTGGTTGATAAAAAGCATAACAGGTTGCTGCAGCAGGTCCTACATAAATAAATCAAAATGTATGAGAAAAGCTACAACAAGTATTTACCTAAGAGAAACTAGTTCAATTGGCAAAGAATCCAACAGGTATAGCTTTATAGTGTAGAGATAATTTGAATTGACAATTGTATTGCATGTTCACAAGCTCAAAAATAATATAACAAATAAATACCAACAAAAAAGCAAGAAACAACTAGAAAGTCAAGTTTGGTCATATCAAAGTGTAGGAGAACACTGACATCATAATCTACCCAAAAGTAGATTCTAAAGAGCAAGATGGCAAAGTACAAACTCAGAGTAATGGGTGCTTAGTTGAATGTACAAGTAGAAAAGTAGGAAAGAGATGCAATAAGAGCAAAACAGAATACCTGAATTAACTACTAAATTTTCCTGATGCACAAAAAATTCAAAAGGCAAAGCTACCTAAACTCAAGCCAGAAGGACACGCCTAACGCAGGTTTCACTTATCCCAGTCCCAATAGTGCAGCAACAAATGGAGAGATGAAATCAACTTTAAGATGAGTTCAATAAAAATAGTATGACTCACAGTGTATTTCTGCATGATCTTTCTGAGCTTCTGCCTGGTTCTCCTGGAGCTTTCTATGCTTAAGTAATCTTCGAAGCGCTCCCATCTGCATAACTTAACAAGCTCATTTACCTCTTCCTCAATTTTCCTTCTATTAGTTCCAATGTGCTCCAAAATCCTTGCCCAAGAAAAAGACGAGATAAGAAAATTTAGAAAAACAAGATCACTTTACATAGACATGATGGAAAAGAGCTTGCAGTGTATTATCAACTTCTCTAATGAGGCAGCAGAGAACTCACATTGGCAAGAATTGTGCATAGAAACCAAAGCTGTTGTAGAGGATTTTAACACTTTCCTCCAGACAAAGGCTGCACAGTTTTTCTCCAATCAGCATTTTCAATTCTTTATATACACAGAAGTACACGGTTTGTGCCTGATGACCATGTTTTATTGTGCCATATATTGGCTTGAAATTACAGAATATAAACACATTCACATACATAAAAGGAATTTTTTCCCTCTACCTTGAATAGGTTCCATTCCTTAAACCAGCACTAATATGACCATGAAAAGCGACCAGGAGCTGAAGGCGCTTCTTAAACTCACCAATGCTGGACATCTCAATAAGCTCCTTCAGGCTGAATGTTTGACAAGCATTGGAGACGAAAGTGAATTAAATTTAAGAGAAAACCAAGAGTGTACATACGAAAACCAAGAGTGTACATACCTTCTAATTGTAGATCGGTTGTATTCATCAATATCAGTAGACTGCTCACGTCGAAGAACTGAATATAGTGGCAACCACAACTGCAGTTTGACGAAAAAATCAACATATGATCCAATGAAAAAGTAATCTAACAACATATACTACAGATTCTGCAATTCAATAGCATTCAGGAGACTCTGCGACTGCGGAAGAAAAGTAAATGTGCAGATAGAAAGACCACTAGTCCAACAAGAGGTCTACTGCAGATGAGTAAAACTTTCATTTGCTTATAAGCACTGTGACATGCTTTGAGCTAACGGTTAGATCAAACTCAAATATGTTCAAGCCACCAAATAACTTAACAAGAAGTTTGTCTTTCAGATGACACCGACACTACACAGACAAAAGAAATTCAAATCTAGAGTTTCTTTTAACCCTTTTGGAAGGTGCTACAGAACTGTCACATTTTTGACGAGAGCTAACAGATAATAGTCACAGAGATCGAAACAAGTCTCAAAGAATTTCATTGATAACTTAAAGTCATATGACTATATCATATGGGTTTTTACTTCATTGATCCCATCCAAGAAAATAGTATTGACTACTTCACTCTAACATTAAGCCTTATGGTAGAATTCAAACACAGGAGTATCCAGTGTTATCAAAAGCGAAAAGCGCAAAAAAGCTCTAAGGTCCGTTGGGGCTTTAAGCGCAAAACTCAAATAAAGCGTGGGCTTTAATTAAAAAAAGCGCAAAGGGAGAAAACATAAAAATGTATATGTTTAGTCCAAGATTAATAATTATAAGCATGAATGACAAATAGATGAACAAAGAATTGGAAATATTACGATAAAGTGAAATATCAATTGTTTATTGTCGCCTCTTCAGAAGAGGCTCATTGGCAAGGAAAAGTACGCCTTAGAAAATTGATGACGACACTGAAGCGCACATTAAGCGAGGCGAAGCGCTCAACACGTTTTGAGCCTCGCTTTAGGGCTTAAGCGCGGCTTTGATAACACTGGGAGTATCCACAACCTTTAAATATCGTTACCTATAAGTCCATGCAAATTCTACCAGGTTATCAAATTATCGCATAGAATTATTTTCATCAGAAGAGCATACTGAAGTTTGGATGGCATCATACTGTAGAAGTGACTAGTTTCTGTTATCTGCAGTGTTAGCCTGGGAGACCTGAATTAAAAACAATATATTGTGGGTCACCAGACTTCATGGTTGCCTTGAGATGTAGCTTTTTCATTTGATCTGCATAACATAATATTCCCTGGACTCACAGCTCACATCATTATTACGACTTTCTCTGCATAGTTGTGACACCAAAGCTTTTCGTTTACCCGTAAAATTTCATAACAGCATTTCAAGTGATCTGAAGTCTTTCAGAAAGAGAGCAAAATCATGCATGCTTGGAGGCTGGTTGAGTAAAAATCAGGCAAACAATGAAAAAGAAGTTACCTTCCCCGCATTCTTCTCAAACTGATCTTCAACTTCATCAAGCAGAGCAGGACAGGATTCAAACTCCAACTTATACCATGAGGACACCAGAGCAAATATGGGGTCCAAATAATCTATGGAAACAGACATTTTTAAATAGGCAGAAAAGATGACAGAGAGGGATAAAGTTGACGTATGATTTAACATTATCAGATGGTTATCAAAAAAAAGTTTTGTAAATTACCAGACAAAGGAAATTTTGCTACAGTTTCCTGTAACATCCGAACTCTGCTAAGCAGAAACTCTAAGCTGGAAAGCGCCTTCAAATAAAGGAAAGAAAGAAACAATGAGCACTTGACCAGCAATTTACTAGACATCACGAGCATGCATGTAAAAGATAACCAAAATGATACCACCACCCAATCCCCCAAAAAGAGAAGAGAATAAAGGGGATGAAGAGAGAGAGAGAGAGAGAGAGAGAGAGAGAGAGAATGAAAATATCAATTTTTCCTCCACCCTAGTATAAAAATGATTCTCCAAAACAAGAAAATGATATCTCAATACACTACCTTAGCCAATGGGGTACTAAGAGGCATAGCCAAGATCATTTCAATTATATCCAAGATTCTCTGAAGAGCATATTCATCCCGTTCTTCCAAAAGTAGAGCAATTCGCTGCTTAAGAGATGCTAATGGATCCACCATTTTAGCCAACATAGAGAAATTTGGTTCCTAATACATCATTCAGAAGAATTTTTGTCAATTGAAAAAAAAAAAAAAAAAAAAAAAAAAAAAAAAAAAACACATCATTCCGAAGAATTTTTTTTGAAATGAATGTCTTGATAAGGTGTACCAAAAGGAGGGGAAAGAAGAAGAAGCATTTTAAAGGAAGTACGATATTAACAATCAAAACCTTGTAAAAATTATATCGTAGGGCTGACTTATTTGATGAACAGAACTTCGTTTCATGCTCTAAGCATAGGCGAAGTAAGTGTTCTGGTGCAATTTTCGCGTCCAAAGAGGAAGATGGTAAACCTTCTAGATCTGCAAGCATTAAGATGTCGCAGATCTTAGCCAATTTTCCCATAATAACAACGATCAAAGCACACAGAACAAGTTTTTACCTCTAATCATTTTTGTTCCCAACGAGTAAGAGTCGGTAAAGGAAGACAACCTGCTCGCATCAGATACATGGAAACATCCAGGCTGAATTCCAACATCATGATCAGTATTTAAACACCGAAAAAATTATACACACAAACACACACATATATATATAGAGAGAGAGAACATGCATTATGTGATCAACAAATTTTCCCCAGTATATAATGGATACAGAGAAACAAAAACAAAAGAATAACATTCTACAAGCATAAGTGTGTGCAATTTTAAGGGTGTTCATTACTAAAGCAATTCTACATTCCGACACAGGCACATCCTATACATGCCTAACTGAGCTTCAGATGCAAATAGAAATATCTAAATAATTAATGAAATGCCCCGGAAGGACGTTCAGAGACTAGAACTTAGCACATAGCAAGTTAGGCTGAACTAAGAAAAACAGAAAAGAGCAGGTCCCCATTTTAACCTATGTTGCTCGGACTCACCAAAATGTTGCCGCATCCATGTCAGACCCTCAAAAAATGTAGCAATTTTGGAGGATCCTACACGCATCCAGCAACATAATTGAAGAGTCTTGAGCAACATAGATTTTAACTACATCTAACTTAATAATTCAGGTCCATAAGGAAAGAAAACATATTCTAAATGTTTTGGAGTACAGAACAAAACAAGTTAATTCTGCTTCAAATAGGAAAAGACAGAACAGAATGGATAGGTATTTGACATAAGATTAGAACTCTCTGCACAAGCATTAGTTTCAAGCCTTACAATAAAAGTGAATTCAGTACCATTGCGTACTGATTGGCAATGTAACCAGCTTTATATCTGAGAATTTGATAGCTTTCATACAAATGTAACACTGAAATGTTAGCAGGCAAATACTATCATCTTCGATTAATAAATAATTTCTCGCGTTGGAGAGATAACAACCATATATCATGTTCAGTCAAACAAAAAGAATTCACTTATTGACTACCACGTAGTTAAACACGTACCTCCAAATAGCTCTATAACATACCATAAGGAAAGTGGGAAACAATTATATGAAATTGATGTGCAGGTTCCCATATCAAATATAGCTCATGCATCTATCATTGATATTATTAAGACTAAAATGTAGGAGTGCTAATAAATCAAAAGGCAGTAATTATCATAGTCAGGCTCAGGTAAAGTTGCACCTACACGCCTGGAGAAAGACACCTCATCATGGAATCAGAACCTAACATGTCTCAGATAACGAAGCAATCCCACCTCAACATAAAAATGCACCAAATGAAATCTAGCTCTTAGAAAACTAAACTCTGTCCAGCTTAAAGCTTCCCTCTCTAATACATCGAAAGAAGATCCATACAACTAGCATTGCATACTTACAGATTGATATATATCAGTCGAGCCAAATAACTCATTGTGAATGTGGATCATGTCATTCAAACTAGAGTCTTCTATATAGTTCCAATCGTCCATAATAGCTTCTGGTTCTTCGTCAGAATTCAGCTATATGGATAGAGATACATTAGATTGATAAGTATAAGGAAAGAGATACAGCAAAACAAAACCCCATGACTGGATGCATAAAAGAAAGATGCTTACTTTCTCAGAATATTCTTGTCTAGAGTGGAACTCTTTCCATTCCGAGAAACTTTCATCTGAAGCTAAACTACCAAGAGCTGATATGTCAATCTCAAGCATATTGTCTATTTTGAATGCACGTGGTTTAAACCTAAATTGTTGAGCTCTATTCTCTTCTGCTGTTCTGACTTGAAGTTTCATTTGCATCCAGTTGCTTGCTAACTCATCAAATATCCTATCCGTAAGCTGAAAAGGAATATCAAATTATGTTCATATAATTTTGGGATGAATAATACTAAGCACATACATCCAACAATCAGCAACAAGCGTCCTCACCTTAAAGGACGGCGTATCCAGTAAGTGGGTATCAACAACAGCATGCAATACGCGAATCAGAACATTCTGATACATTGCAGTTCTCAGTTGCAAGGATGACACCTGTCAAAAATGGAAAAGAAGCTCAGTGAGCGAAGCATGAAAAGCCGAAAGAGAAAGACGTTACGATATTTATACTATTATTAAGATAGATACACACAATCATAAGAATAAAAGGGAGTCACAAACCTTGCTATCATTATTGACTCTCTGTTTAAAATTGATAAGATTCTCCAGCAAATTTAAATCAAGGGCTGAGATACTTGTTGGAAGTTCAATATCATAGAGCAAAAGCTCAGTGCACTTATTGTCAGCAGCATTAAACGAAACAGATTTTGATGCACACCCTCTTGGGAATCTCACAAAGGCATAAATCGCAGCCTTTCCACCATTGCAGAAAAAGTATAAATAAGTAAGTGTGTGTATATATATATAGATATATATACAGATAGATAGATAGATATACGAAAATGAAGTTCAATGGAAAAGAATTGAAAGACACTTATCAAAAATAAATAAAAGAATGAAAGACAATACCAGAACAGCGTCCATATCAAACTTTCCAAGTTCCTCCAGATACTTTTCACTTAAGGCACCAGAAAAAGCCAGAGACAATCCCAATTTCATTTCATATATAGCCGTCTGTACTGGCTGAATTACATCCACGTACGAAGAATATTCATTTGATAACTGCTTTATCGCACTTGTAGCCATTTCCTGCAATATGAATTCAGTGTATGACATTATACAATAAATTGCCATTCCAACACAGGCTCATCCACTCACTTGAAATAGATTAGAAGCTGATTTTTTCAGTGAAAACATTTCCGTAGGTAACATACCAAAACAAACAGAGAATAATAGACCGTTATCTTCTTGAGGAACAAGAATTACCTGCCAGTTGTGCACTTCGCCAGATATCTCTTCCACACTTACAGTAGTAATAACTCTTTTGACAACATTCTCAAGGAAATCAAGGAAGTCCTTGCAAACTGCCTTCATTCCCTTGAATTTCTCAGGTTCAGAGCGGAAAACAATCTATAGAAGGCACACTAAATCCGTCAGGCAAGAATTAAAATCATGTTTCCAAGAAATGATGAAGATCGATTAGAACAACTTGCTCATATAAATACACTACCTAATAACCAGCAGAAAAGAATAAATGTATAACTCTGTTAAGAGTGTCCTGAATTGGTTAAAACAATGTCTGTTGAGACTTTATATGTTCTTGGACAATTCTTACCGCAGGAGCTAGCTTTTAGTGTTGAAATAGGCAATAGGATCCATTTCCTAAAGCTGGTACAGGGCCGGACTTATTTTTAGATGGTTCAAATGATCACTCAAGAATGTTCAAGCAAATTAGAGGAATCAAAGAACTCTAGAATGAGAACTCTAGAGTAATTCTAGAACTGTAGTTTCAGATAAAGACACTGAGCATTCTCGAAGAGAGTAGTAAATACCCCTCTAGAGTAGTAAATACCTCTCTGTAGATGCTTCAATCCCCACCTATAAATAGAGGTGGCCATTTGAGTTGAAAAGACAAGAAGTGAGTAATCAAGTGGAAAGTGTGAGAGCCCGTGAGAAATAAAAAAAAGTAACAAGAGAGTTGCTAGAAAGTGAGTGAAAGGAAAAAATTGAGTGTAAAGAATTGTAAGACTGAAGCTGCTCTTTAGATTGCAATAATAAAATTCAAGTTTTGAGCAACCAATTATGTTCTACAATATTCAACAGTACCAATCCTAGATAAAGGGAATGATAGTTGTAGGTGGACAACCAAGGCAAAACTAGTATAGTAATGATGACCCCAAGCTGTTGAACATGGGAATGCAAAGTGGTTTCAGATGGAGCAAAGATGATAGCTTCAGGTTGATGCACTGATCATGTTTTAAATATGGAATATATACCCCCGCACCCCCCCACCCCCACCCCCACCCCCGCAGTTGTTGCAGCCTGAACAAGTACAAAACGTACAGTTAATAGCTATGTCGTCCTGATATGCTCCTCTTTAATTATACTTCCTCTATTATGAATTATCAATCCTAAAAGAAAGTAAGCCTTTGGGTTATACTAGCAACTTCAGCCACCAGAAGAGAAGATACAAAAATTTATCAGGCATTGATGAGTATTTAATCTGTGAAAGATCTCAACCAAATGAGAGCAGAAAAGTTCAAATCTCTTTAATGAGAACACCATGAAGGGGATGACAACTTTAAAGTATTAAGATGACAACAACACGAGTATAACCAAATGAATGACAATTGCCATCAAAGGGAAGAAAATCATTAACAGATCTCGCATAATTATACTCTCTTTTTGAAGCCAAGAATGATACGTCTCTATTAAAAGTAGAACATGTAAAGAAAGGCTAGGGCTGAGTGAGACCAATAGTAGTTCTAAAGATCTTATTTGAAGACAACATATCCATTTGAAAGTCAAATGCGGAAGTAAGACCTTACTAGTTCTAAAGATGATTTTTATAACCCCAAATCAATTTTAAATCCTTTAATTTTTTTTATTTTAGAGGTCCCAAAACAAAATCATTTTCCATATATCAACTTTGTGACTTTAGAAGAAATGTTGATCTAAAAACCTTACTTCCAGATTGGATGGAGGTGGTCTGGAACCATAGATTCCCAATTTATTGGCTTAAATCATATTGCACATATTCAGATGTACAACAACAACATACCCAGTGAAATCCCACAAGTCAGGTCTAGGGAGGGTGATGTGCGTGCATCCTTAACCCCTACCTTGTAAATCGCAACCTTACGAAAATTGGATTGGAATAGCAAATTCAAATCGCAGTGCGCAGCAATGTCAAAATACAAGCAGGATTGCAAACCAAAAGATTCTAGAGCTCATGGAAAAGAAGAAATCTTCCATGAAATTCAGCTCAATCCTAAACTCTAGTAAAGGCGCTGATAACAATAACACTGATTTGGTTCTTGATTTAATCCCCCCCAAAAATACATTCTGGCACAGATAACAATGAGCTTTACTAAGAACAGTCCAGTTACTATTGATAAGAAGTTGGATTTAAATCCATTTTAGCTTTGCTTGTATGGACACATCAGCACGATGTTGTGCCACGCTGACACATTTTTAGATGGATTCAAAATCAGCTTTTGGAAGAATTTAAAAGAAAAAATGTTGCCCATAAAGTGCTGTCTTTGTTAATTTTGGAGCTACAACACATTTTAGTTTTGACAAAATTACAGCCCAATACCTTTGGGCCATCTAGTTTGTAAAATATGTACAAAGTGTATAGGTAGTATATACGTTATACTAATACACATAATACATATAATATGCATACCTATACATATAATATGCACATCTATACATACCTATTAATATAATATGCATATCTATACATATCTATACATATAATATGTTAGAATATGAGTAGGAGAAGGAATAGTATACAAAATCCTACTTGGAAAAGGATTGCAATGTAGTGTCCTAGTTGGAAAAGGATTATAGTGTAGTCTCCTAGTTATAGGGCCTCAGTGTAATCATGTTGACACAACAATTCAATAATATTCTTCTCTTATATTTCTCACATGGTATCAGAGCTTCTACGATCTTGGTAGAGAATCAAAGAGCTTCCGCTACCGGTGGGCGGCTATATTTCATATATGTCGCACCGTCTGGCCAATGATCATGTTAGCAAAGTTGGGTCACCGTGCTTCTTTTCGGTGGCTTCTCATATCTAATTTGCGTATCACCGTGCATCTTTCCGGTGACTACTTTCTCATATTTGATTTGCGTAGCACTGTGCCATCTTTCCGTTGATTACTTTCTCACATCTGATTTGCGTAGCACCGTGCATCTCTCCGGACTACTCATTTAATTTGTGTAGTACCGTGCATCTTTCCGGACTACTTTCTCATATTTGAGTTGCATAGCACCGTGCGTCTTTCGGGTGACTCCTCAGATTTGATTTACACAATTCCGTACGTCTTTCCGGTGCCTCCCAGATCTGATTTGTGTAGGGTTGTGCAATCATTTCGACCCTACCCACAGTAGGGTCGTGCCATCATTCTAACCCTACCCATATAATTTTATGGTCTAAAACAGTCTTTTCGAGCCTAATTTTGAAAGTTCAACAATTTCTCTTTTCCAGTAGGGTCGTGCCATCATTCCGACCCTACCCATATAAATTTTCTTTTTCAGTAGGGCCCCGTGCCATCATTCCGACCCTACCCATATAATTTTTCTCAGAGTTTGACCACTTTTCAGTCGTCAAATCTAATAATCCAGCCAGTGAGCATTATCCGGTTAGTTTTTCGTTGAATTTCTTGTTCAAGATCTACTCATCTCTTGACTTTGAGATGAACCATATATTTTATACCAATTTCTGGCAATTTTCCAGCGAAATCGACTTTCCGCCGATGTTTACCACTTTTTCGACCATTTCTTCAGTTTGTTCCTTTTCAACTGTGATCGCCAGACGTCCCAAGCAGTCCTTACCAGTTTTCTTACCGATGTCTTCACCAAGTCCCGCACTGATCCTCGTATTAATTACATCCATGACAAGCTTGGTACGTATAACTTGTATGTACCAGCTTGAGGGGAAGTGCTAGAATATGAGTAGGAGAAGGAATAGTATACAGAATCTTACTTGGAAAAGGATTGCAGTATAGTGTCCTAGTTGGAAAAGGATTGCAATATAGTGTCCTAGTGTTTTTTTTTTTTTTTTTTCAACAATATAGTGTCCTAGTTGGAAAAGGATTATAGTGTAGTCTCCTAGATGGAAAAGGATTATAGTGTAGTATCTATAAATAGGGTCTCAGTGTAATCATGTAGATACAACAATTCAATAATATTCTTCACTTGTTTCACACATAATATACATACATATACACATTATATAAAACTGAGTGTATATGTAGTGTATACTTCCGCCATGTTTGGTAAACTAGATGGCCGAATGGTATATATTGGTAACTATCCCTTTTAGTCACAACCACTGAATGTAATTCGGGTCACCACACATTGTAAATTACACACAAAGACAAGGGGCAGGCGGGGGTAGGTACTCATTTTTACCCCTTTTCCACTTTTATCGGTCGCTAAACACTCAACTTACTTTACACAAGACGCTGTATGGAAAGTTGCAAGCAGGTAAAAACTTCAAACAACAATTATTCAGAGTTTTTCGACAACTATAGAGCCCAGATCAAAATTCCACCACCAAGGATAAGGAAAAACTGAAATAATTAAGGGAGTTCCTGACCTTTCTTTGCAGTTTCTTCCGCTCAGCATTGAGATCTTCCAACAACATAGATATATCTCTATCTTGTTCCCTCAACTGAAAAGATCCAGCCAAATGGACACAATCACTGCGTACCTGGAATGTGGAAACAATAGAATATAGGCAATGAATTAAGGCATACAACTGGCACGCTATTTTTAGAATGTAATTCATCTATATAATGAGCGATCAAACTAACACCTGCATTCTTATTTACGAAAAAAAATAATTTAACATTTACATTTGCCATTTCAAAAAAACAAAAAAGGAATGCGTAACATCTAAGGGGTACTTCCTCAACTTAACCCGACTATGATTAGATCATAATGCAGAAAACTTAGTCAACTCAAATTTGTATTCTCTCCCTGTTTCAATTCTTAAGCCAGACAAACACCTCAACACACATTAAGATGGCAGTTTAACAATTCATGTCAATCAATCCTTTTAGTACTTCTAGTGCTCCTACTGTACCAACTCCATTACTACATTTTGTGAAACCTGGTCGACTATAGCCAACGAAATGTCTTTGCACACCCTTTGAAAATTAAGGTCAAAAGATGGCTTCTAGTAACATTATTCACAGATGAGATTAGCATGGCTAAGACTTGATTCTTTTCCATGAAAGAATGTACAAATTACTATATGCCGGAAACAACTACATCACTGCACCACCACCTAATATGAATAATGTTAAACTTCCCAATATAATTTATTGGAGTACATACTCAAACTCTCAATTATCTATACAGTCAAACTAGGATTTTTGGAAATATTGTAGCCAAGAGCCTCGGGGGCAACATACTGAATGTGAATAAAGAGTTGGAATCTCCACCCTTCCCCTTTAATGAATAATGTTAACTTTAACCAATTTGGTTCAAGTTGCATCCTCTTCTTTTTTTTTTTTGGGTGCAGGGTTGGGGGGGAGCTTACTGTCTGCAGTGTGGTTGGGCCCATCTCCTCTAAACATGTAGAGAGTCATAGGAAGTCAAATATGTATGCATCTAGATTTATAATTCTTCCAATATGATTGTTAAGCCTCCAAGTTCATTTGGTGATAACTGTGGCAATTAGAAAATTAATTTCAATGAATGTCATGCATATCAAAACATCTGAATATTCTACACGCATCCCTTATTCCCTTCCCACATTGTTAAGCAGGCATATAGGAACAATGATAAATTAGGGTAGAGTACATGCAGGCAACTCCAGAACAGAAATTAGGGTAGAGTGCATGCAGGCAACTCCAGAACAGACACATAAGGATTGATCCCTGAGCTCAGGCTGAAGAGAAGATATCCTGACGCATCCACCGTTGCATACTTCCCGTTAAAGGTTGACAGGCTTCAATGGGAAATCAAAAGATGCTTATCGTGGAAGAAAAGTCCAAGAATGAACCCAAGAGTAATGGAGAAGAATGGGCTATGTGCTACACGTATTTCATTGTCCAAGTCCAAGAGGAGGAATATCGGAGCCACATGGAGCCCAAGAGGAAGGACCCACATAGATCCCAACAGAAGAGCTTAAAATTCAGCCCAAAAAGAGAGATGAGAATCAAGCCTACCAGTAAGTGGATGAAAAGGGTGTGATTTTTGCCCAAAAAGTGGCTGAAGGAAACGTGTGACTTTTGGTACAAATTGGCTGATGAAATGATCTTTGGTTTTCCCAATATATAGGTGGATTTTGTAATTTTCGTTAGAACATTATAGTTATTGAGAGTTTCTCTACTTTAAACCTTTGGTTGTTGGCTACTTGGGATTCATCTTAAAACCTTATAAGAACGATCTTCTAAGAAATAAAATTAATTCTTTAACTTGATTTCTTTCTAGGGGTGGATTTTGTTATTTTGTTAGAACATTATTATTATTGAGAGCTTCTCTTCTTTACACTTTCGCGTGTTGCGTGTTGGCTACTTGGTATTTATCTTACATTATAAGAATGATTCCTCTAAGAGGTAAGATTAATTTTTTAACTTGATTCCTTTGGTTCATAATCGTAAATTAAAGAAGGTAATTAGTGTTATACTAATTATTGTATGTGTCTCTAATTTCTTCTAATAGGGGTCTAGATCACCTTCTGATCTAAGCTCTTGAATTAATTCTACTAGTAACATAATTAATTTTAAGTTCTTTGTCAAAAACATAATTAATTTTAAGTTCAATTAGGGTGCTTAGCACTTGTTTTCAAAGTTTGGGGATTTACTTCTCACATTTCGCCTATCTTTAATTTTGTATCTTTAAACTTTGTACTTTTTCTTCCGTGTTATTATATTGTTTGTTGTTCAAGTAACCCGATTCTTTTTCCTTGTCAAAAAAAAGTAACCCGATTGTTATCATATCCCTTACCTGAGTTTCAAGCTGAAGAGAAGATATCTTTTCCACCACTCTTGAATACTTTAAGCGGTATTTTGCAGTTGGATCCAGATCAGTGCAGCAAATCAGAAGCTTGTAACGTAGTACCCCTATCAGCAACCATACACATCCTATCCTATTCATGAAGCCTGCAAGAGAAACAGGAAAAAATAAAAAATAAAAGAAGTATTTTAGACCCAAAAAAAAAAAAGACATGACAAACAAGTGACTGAAACTCTGGGAGAAGACAATTCTAGTGCACTCACCCTCAGATGAGCAGGGGAGATACAATCCTTGAAGCAAAGACTCAATAAAAGGTTTCATCTCATCTGATGAGATCGTCTTGTGACGTGATGATTCAAGAAGGGAAAGCATGATCTTAACATCGTCTTGCTATCACATGGAAAGGAGAAGTGGTTATGAACAAACTTAGGATTTAAAATAAAAATACATATAAGTAAATATCCCAGATTTGAAGGTTCAATTGGTAAACAATATCCACAAGGAAGTTATTCTAAATAAGATAATAGATCTTTAGTTTCTATGTCATAGGATAGCAGCTATGGAAGAAAATGGCGACATGGGACAAATAACAAATTATAAAACTATCCTGCCTAACGAATATATTTAATGGGTCAAAAGGAAAAGAACTACCGAGATGGTCTTCCGTGTAGTTGAATGAAAGAAAGTTTTGATTCTCGAAAACTTCTCAGCTTCGAAAGACTTTTTGTGTGCAAATATCATCTGAAAGCACACGCAGCAGGAAGTATAGATCATATATTCTCACCTCAGCACTAATTTGGCGAAGAGTACACATCAAAACTAAAGAAGACCATACCTGCTGGAAGAGGGACCGGGCAGTCGATAATAGAAAACTTTTTGTGTCTATTTCTAGAGAAACTTGCCAAAGATAACGGGAAGCGGCTCTCATTTTGAGGCTATGCACTGGGTAATCTCTGATAGCAAATGCACCATACCTGCGCTTGATGAAAAGTTTTATCAGGAAGACAAAATTCAACTTGAAAAATAAGAAAATAGAGGTGTCACTCAAACAAAAGGTACTCCCTTCACAGAAGGAAAGGAACAGAAGGCATTTGAAGGCAATAAGATCCTAATTGTTTTTAAAACAAAAGCTACCTGCCTACTACAGATCATTTATTGGTTTAATCTAGAACTGGTATATGATATTAAACCTCAGTGGACTTTCTTAGATCCCAGCACAGTTAGAAGGGAATTATCTTTTGAATTCGGCTTATCTGGATATTATCTATAACACCAACTTAGGTCTGGTTTCATCAATAAAACTTGACTTCTGTTAAAAAGAATCTAGAATTCATCAGTTTTTGTGTTTGCAGTACAATGAGAAACTGTAGCGCACGGAAATAGAAGTCGCCAGATCCAAGATACATGGAACTTGGCCAAAATTGCATACTGCACAGCAATACAATCTCCTAACCCCACCCCCTCACCCCCAAACCCCCGTCTCTATACATTTACACATATATCTCTTTACTAAGATTTCTGTCTCCCATTGTATATCTATATCTGGCATGTGTACTAAGTTCAGCACTTATTAGTTGGAAACTGGTACAAAGTTATGGCCCATCCAAGCCTTGCCACCCCTACAACTACACACATCCAATAAATAATTAACTTACAGGATTTTCTGAATTGCTGCCATTTTTGAAGGCTTAAACAGCTCATCAGGAAGGATATCATCACATTTATGCCATGATACATTCTGCAGAATCGGAACACAAATACAGATGTTATACAGGAATATGTAAGACTATTTGCAGTAAATATGCATCATACTGCTTACCTCAGCAACAGTTGGCAACAACGTCCACAAAGATGTATGCCATATATACCACATATCAAGAACAAAACTGGATATCTGTTCACTCACTGTTTGAAACAGAGAAAAGGAATTATGTAGATATTACAATAATGTATTGACCAATTTACAAAGATTTTACTGACCTCTATAGATAGATTTCCAAGCATCTAGGGTCCACAAAATTTTTTGGTGAGGGGAAAAGTCAGTTGGAGGCCTTGATGAGAAGTTCAAAGAAAAAGTCATTGCAGACTCAATAAGGCCAGCCAAGTCAGTTAAACCCTGTTTCATTAGACAAGACAATACCATATTATAGGGTGCACCACATGAATGTATCTCAGATTAGTTAGAGCAGAGCACAATGAAAAATTGAATTTGATATACAACAACAACAACAACATACCCAATGTAATCCCACAAGTGGGGTATGGATAGGGTAGGATGTAGGCAGACCTTTCCCCTACCATTGTGGGGTAGAGAGGTTGTTCCCAACAGAGACAAAAAAAAAAAATGTACTTGATATGGTTAAGAAAAAAAAATCTTACTTCATATTGTTTCTGCCCATCAGCTAAAGCAATTGTCGAAAGTTGCTGAAGTAGGCTTGTATCAAGGAAAAAACTGGCATCATCAACTATGGGTAGAGTCTCTAGCCAACAATCAAAGCTCGACCTTTGACACAACATGTCAGGTAAAAAGACACAACAAGCAGGTAAAATGGATGTTCTTGGGGCTTGCTTAATGCTTCTCAAATTCTCTTCCAACTTCTCTTTTTCAAAATCAAACCTTCTGGAAAGCATCTGCATAAGAAATGAATACACTTACCATAATACTAAATAATCCACAGAACGAACATTAAGACAGGAAAAGGTAGAAAGCAAACCTGGTACATCTCCTCCAACTGCTCAACAGGTCTGACACCATTTTCATCTACTTTTGACATGACATAAGATGACATAGAGACACCTTACCAAAAATCATATTTAGTCAGATAAAGATCCAGAACAAGTAAAACATCCGACCACCTAGTGTACTGTATATTATGATCGAAAGTTTGCTATGAGATATTAGAACATTAGACATAACACCTATTTGATGACACATACATCGATTTTAGAAGAAATGGTCACATTATTTATTTATTGTAGCTCTCAACACACCCACTCACATGCGGGCTTGAATCTTTTATCTTGGGCCAAGCATGTGAAAATTCTTTTGTAACGGGTGGCAATGAGATTTGAACGTAGGAACCGACTACCTTGATACACTACGCCTCAGTCCCAAAACAAGTTCGGGCCGGTATATGAATACTCACTTCACCATTTCATACAAAATAAAAGTGAAAAATAAGTTAAATATGTATAAACAATAATAACAATAAAGGTTCTCTAATATGACTAAGACCCTATTCCAAACAAGAAGATATCACCTATATGGATTTTTTACCATAGTGCCCTATCTTTAGCTAACTCTACATTGATTCCGAGAATTTGTTCACCTTCATACCATGTTCAAATGTGTGTGATTTAAAAGCTTGAAAAATCAGAGAGGGAACACATTTATTTAGCTAGTTATTAATTGTAGGTTTACAACAAAAAAATCTAGGCTTCAAACACACAGCAGACCACATAAGAATTACAATCTAAAATCTCAAACTATCTTTCTGCTAACTTAAAGTCAAGCTAAATGACTAACCGTTATGAGCCAAAACTATATATAACTAACCAACCATTCAAACCACCACTAGATCCTTATCTTGTTACTTCATGAACTTATTACCAAAAGAAAATAAGACTAGAAACTTTGAAAAGCACAATCAATTGGAATAGCGAAAACCCGTTTCTCGCCCTTGTACACAGCACAAATGTGAGGCAATGATATGTGACCAGATCATGGGAGATAGCAACAATACCAAATGATAAGAAGTGTACCTTGCATGGCGAGGAACCGTAGTTCTGGATCAGAAAATGGAGCCGCTTCAATCATTACATCATCTGTTGCTACAAAAGTATTTGAGTCAGACAGAACTGGAAAGTAGGGCAGAATGTAGCCAAATGATCAAAGAAAAGCTACCTAGCTCCCAGATCTTTCTCTTTCCCAGCCAAAGTCGTTCACAAAAGCTTAGTAGCTGACACAATTTCTCATATAATTCAGCAGAAGGAGGCAGATACGGGTGCCCACCATGGATCCACAACAAGGAATTTTCATGGACCCACAACAAGGACTTTTGCGACTGTGAAGATCCATTTAGAGACTCCTCCAAATTCTTTACATCTCTCTATATAAGTAGAAGTTGAAACACAGTGAAAAATCATTGTCATAAAACAAAAGGAGAACAAAGCAGCAAATAAATTAAGATTAGGCATAGCAAAGAGGGCCAAAACTGACAAGCTAATCCAAGACAACTTACCTGAAACATCTCTACTTCTTCTGGAAAATAATCCGAAAATTTTGAAACTTCCTTCATCAAAGATCTCCAAGAAATTAGCAAGCACTCATCTTGAGAAGTCATAATTCCTGCCCATAGTAGAGTGTGATGTTCAAGGAGGTTACTGTACAACTGGAACAGCACATCAAAAGAAGGTGACTGGACAAACATTTCAAGTACGTTCTTCTCCAATTCCTGAAGAGATCTCAAAATAGGTTTAAGGGATTGTGTTTCACTACTGAATTTGTAACCTATCTCGGAGCTCCATTGCAGATGGCTAAGTCTCAGTAATCTAACACTCTTAATGGCGTTCACAAGAACTCCACTGCGGGATTTCAACACATTGTCAGCTGGTGTTAAATCAACCACTTCTACTGAAAGTAAAGGTATCGGACAAGAATCCATATTAACCAAATTATGAGATACAATCTCACGGCGACAACTAAAAATCTGATTCCATATTGGATGTTCCAATTCTTTTGCCAGAATAGAGGCATAAAAACTAAAGAATGAAGAATGTTGCTGTAACAGAGAACCAACATGGGAAAACCAAAGAAGATAAAGCTTATAATCACTTTCAGTAGCCTGTTCAAATGCCCAATTTGCAGCGTACAACAACATTTCCCTGGCTAAATCCAAGTTAAGTTCTTTTGCTCCGCCACAAACAGCAACTTGACAACTTGAATCCTTAGGAAACATCAGGGCATGCAAGATCCTTGTATCCATCATGAGTGAGCTAACCACAGAAGTAGGAGCCAATGCATTGTGTAATGCAGCAGAGGTTGAATAACAGGCATTCTGCGCTCCCAGGAACTCGAGGTACATGCAATTTTGCCTTATACAAGTTTCTTTTGAATATAACAGATAGTCCCTCAATTTCAAGGGTGCTGGCCATCCCCCTGGCAACGATAACAAGCCAGCTTGATAAGAGTTAAAGTCCTCAAACTTTGGTATTAGAGAAATAGGAAGTCCGGCTTGATCAACAATACTATTCCCTCGATCAACACCAAATAAAGAAACATAGGTATGCTCCCAACTCGTTTGCAGGCTCCATGAAAACTGGTTACCGTTTGTAAGAAGCTGCTGAAATAACTGCACCCAGCGTGCAAGTTCAAGAAGTGTGATCCTAATTTTGAGCAGTGCGCCTTCAACCTTCGCATTCATGTGGGCATTGGCCATCAAATAAACCAACTTACCGGAAGGTACCCCAGAAAGGATGATAAATCTCTTTGCATTCTCAAGCTCGATTTCAATTTTAGTGCATTTGTCATCAAACAACCAATCAGGCTCCATCAAAAAAATTTCAACCCCTCTATTTCTCATTGCACGTGAAACTTCACCATTTAGAGGGTTAACTGTTAGAAACATCCGAAACTGAGGGTGGGGATGAAGAATTACAGGCTTTCCTTCAACTGTTCCACATTCGTTGATAGTGATGGATCCAGATTGTTCAACTAAAGAGTTTATCCTATCAAGAACCTGCACCAATCAAAAGGAGGCACCAAATAACCATTGTAAACAAGACACAGCACCTTAAGCTTAAATATTAAAAGTTTGAAAGAACAGAAGACATAAGAGTGAGAGAGTACGGACCGTTGGGTTGCAGAGATTTGCATTATCTAATACTATCCACTCTCCATTTTCTATGGCCTTTACAAGCATGCCAGTTACCCACTCAAACTTTGAGGAATGTGTCCTTTTAGCATGACCTTCTTCAAATTTCTTAATCATTGCAAGAATTGTTTCCAAGTCCTTCATCGACCAAGACATAGGCAATGATGTTTCCTCAACCACCAACTTTAGATGTTCAATAATGTTAACCAACGTAGAAGTAGACTCAAAGTACTTCGTCCTCCATGTATCAACATACGAAGAGCAAGAACTTGTTGGAGGGTCGTGCTTGATGCTTGATAAGAAGGACAGCCACAGAATAAACAGCTCTTTTCTCCTCATAAATTCCTTGCATGAAGATTGCAGCTGCAGACCACAATATTCATTTATAAAGGACTCAACCGAAGCGATGGCAAGACGGTATTTTCGAACAGCATTGTGTTGCTCAAAACTTCCAAGGAGCTCAGAAATATCAGTTGCAGAGGATAGATTCAATTCATTAAGTACATTTCCTGTCAGCTGCGCAAGTAACCGTACCAGTGAAGTTTTACCAGAGGATGCTGGTCCAACTAATAAGCATAGCCACTGATTCTTAACACAATGTGCTACAGCTTCCAAGCTATTGCGGAAGCCAGGCAAAATTTTAAGCTCGCTATTGGATACTCCAGGTGACAGGCAACGATTTCGTTCAATAGATACATTCCCAACAATCAAATACCGGGGATTAAGCTGAACCCGCGGATGAGGGTTTATGCTGGGCTTCATTTTGAATACCTGTTCATAAAGCTTTAAGACCTCCACTCTATCAACAGCTGAGCGCATTCTTTGAACATAAACAGGATTCAGAAAGCAATCAGATTCTGATACGCTGGGGGCATCTGAAAAGCAAAATTCATGTATTTGAGGTCACTCCTGTATGACTGAAATGAGAATTGGCAATCAAGAACAAGTGAACAGACCTTTTATGATTTCACAAGAACGAATCACATCTCGGAGATTAAACTCCCAAGGGGATCCTTCTTGAGCGAATTTGTGAAGCAACATTATTTCTTCATGTAATCTCTTATTAAATAAAACCAGCTTAGAGAGAAGAGAACGTGAAATTGTCGGATAGAGCGAACTAGAAATAGCAAGATAGTCATCCTCAACTAGCTCATCGACATAAACCTGAAACCAGCAAGCATAAGATAGTTACTAGTAACTCTTTCATTAATACGTATGTACTGCTGACAATTGTAAACGTTGGCAAGGCAGACCTTCATAAATCTGTTGAGGAAGGACTTTGGAAGACCTTTTCGTCCCCCACCCTGATTTGAAGGATTTTGACAAGCAAAAACTCTGAAAGATGGTGGGCACTTGAAAGTGTGACCTAACTCTGGAATGAAAACCTCAGCCCGATGGTCCAAAATAGCATTTAAACCCTATTTTCATTGAGAAATACAAAACCTGGTTAACTATCTGAGGGAGTCAAGAGAATAAGATTCCAATTGAAATAGAAACTAAACTAGTTGAATAGTTAACACATTATGAAGGTAATAGTGTAGATTTCGACCTCCAAGACAGACTGTGAAGCAAGATTGAGTTCATCCAAAAGCACCCATGATCCCTGCTTTAGAGCCTGGAAATACAGCAAATTTATGTAAATAATTTGATTTGAGGAAGCAAGCCATTCTACTGAAGGAATATAAACAGACCTGTAAAAGAATTCCATCAGACCAAGCAAATTGCATCCCTTCATCACCCTCAACAGGCAAATCTGACCCAAACAAGTCCATGATGTCCGTCTGTGTATGTTAACATTCAAACCCAGTAAAATACATAATTACCCCCGAGATATTTGAACATTTTAAAAAGAAGTACTAAAAATCTGAGGTGTGAACCCAATAGATTTACTGACCTGCTCGGATAAATTTATCCGTACTACTCTGTGCCCAGAAAATTTGCCAAGGGCTACAATTAGACTTGTTTTTCCAACGCCAGGGCTCCCTTCCAACAGAACTAGAGAGATTGAAATTATAAAGTCAGAGACCTTCATAGGCCAGTGGATTTCTTTGAGTGAGTTTCAGAGTGTCAGCAAATATAGCATGTGTATATATATACATAAACAAAAGGGAACAACAATTCTATTATTCAATAAAGTGTACCAGGTTTAGCAAGCTGCATGGCACGGAGCACTCTCAATGCATTCCTACGGGTCGTTGGTGCTAGAAACTCAAACTTTTCACCCGCAAAACAATCCCTACCTAACAAGATTTAAGCACAACAAATTAAAAAAGGAAGCAACGCAGAAGTGTGTGTCTCTACCTTTAAACTGACAACCACAAAACACGCAAAGACAATCCAAAAATAATTAAATAGTGAGGTACAAGGTTTTGCCCCTTATTTGAGTGGGAAAACCATGCAGTAACTAAAATTAGTCAAAATTGGCATCTCTTGATATCTAGATCACTACTTCAGCCCTTTTTTCAGATTGTCCAGAATGTATCTGGAGTATCTTCATACTTATTCTGACCAAGACTTTAACATCAAAAAGTGGGTGGAGCACAGAAGTAGCAAGTGCAAGTGGCTATAATAAGTTGCAATCATTAAAATACAAATAAATTTATCTCTGGAATTTAGAGTCCTTGTTCAATATAGCTATTTCCTCGTACAGTACTTACAAATCATAAACACCATCTACTCTTACGAAGCTAAAAATTTACCTCAACTTTAGAAAAGTTTGATTGCTTTACATCTGTAAGTTTTGACAGCTGAACAATTCAGACACTAGTATAGCCATATTTGGTTAGCAAGTCAACTTGTTTAGTCAAAAAAGTGGCTCTTCCAGGAAATATGACAATTTCAAATGAAGATACTGTCCACTGGGAGGACAGTGACCCATATGGCAACCTGCTTTGATTTTTATTTTTTTTTAAAAGGTAACATTTTGTATATATTTATCAAAGCAACATTTAGGTTGTGCTGAAACCTATGTTGCTCGGACTCTTCAAATATGTTAATGGGTGTGTGTCGGATTCACGAAAACTAGTGTATTTTTGGAGAATCCGAAATGGGTGCGGCATCAGAAGTGAAGAGTCCGTGCAACTTGGGCTGAAACCATATTTACAAGTGAAATAGAAGAAAACTGCTCCGGAAATCTTAACAAAAACCTATGGTGTCTATCATTGAAGCAATATCTTCTATGTATCTCTGGTTAGACCAAAACAGAAAACTAAAGCAATTCAACTTAATCCTCTGAACTGAACTGCTAACATCTTCAAAACATCTGGAATTTCACTCTTTCATATAGTCCACAAAATGCAAGTGGGGACAATCCTCCATCTATCTCTGTGTGTCAATCCTACATCTGCTTCTTCCCAAAGGCAAAAACTTTTGTGATTGGGTTTCGTACATAGAGAGCCAAATTTTGGCATAGGTTCTCTACTTATGGGGTACGGCTTGTATACGAGGTCTACCCCAGGACTTAATAAGATCATTGATTGTACCCCAAAAAAGGGAATCAACAAGCCCCAACTGTTCATCTGGCGAACGGTATGAGCAGCATGATTAACTCTTAAGCAACAGCAAGGTTAGAGAGCAGAACTTCCACCCAAACGACTAAAAGAAGTAAAGCAGTGATATCGTTTTATTAAATTTTACTAACTGGCTATCAAATCTGCTAAGCAAATAAGCAACATCAGCAGCCAAACTTCTCATGATAAATTTTTAGATCATACCCAGTACACCATACCTTTCTCAATATAGAAGGGCGGAATCCCAAACCGATTGTCACAGTGCATTGCGTCAGAGCACGCGGAAACAGCAGATTTTCCAGGATCGGCCAAACCATAAGACACCAGCATGGAAATATTTGAGCAATCAAAACTAAGATTGAGCTCCTACAATGGCGAAAGGTGATACTTGTCATGAAAGAAATGTTACCAGAAACAGTACAAGTACCTCAAAAGAGCATGTGAAGACCAGGATGATCAAGTAGTAGTATTTCATTCCCTAAGGGATAGCAAAACGTTGGAAAAATTACTGGAACATGATCATCTTTGTTCCCCTCTCAGTGAGTTTCGACACAATAGTCTAATCCTAGCATTTATATTAAGAAGATGGAGCCCAGCTAATTCTTCTGTGAGAACAGAAACCACATCTAGATGAACCTATTCCACTTAACCTTTCTAGAGATGACAGGAATTTTTAAGAGCCACCACTCAAGATTGCAAAATAATGTTTAACTGTATCTGCTTTTTCTATGTTTGGATCTGTGAAGTTTTTCAAATAGATTGATCAAAGAAAGAAATGGTTTATTATGTAAAGAAGTATAAGATGAGACCTTTAGTCCATCTAAAAGTAATCCAAGGCATTTCTCTCGCAACCCTGCAGCATCTGTCCTTGAAATATTTGTACCTGAGTAAAATAAGTATTAACAGAATGAACAAAAAAGAGAAACAAAATCCCCGGTAGCAGAACAGACATTGTCAACCAGCAGGAACATTTGAGAAAGTTGTAAAAGTCTCATGGTAATCTACAGAAGAATAGCCATTTTTTTCAAGATACAAAGAAAAAGATTTCTAGAAATTGAACTAGTGGTATGGCCGATATAATTGAGCAATAAGATAGAATTAAGTTAAACATGTGCAGAAGCCATGTTTATAAAATGGATACCATCCCCAAGATGCATAAGCAACAAGTTTTCACAGTCAAATTAAAAACCAGTGGAGAAGATAACAGTGCATCAATAGATGAGATGTAAGTACTAGATGGTCAATGTCATGACCCTTGCAAGCAAAAACTACATTTCAAATACTGCTAAACCAAATAACAGAAAGCCTTGGTAGTAAAAAAGCTAGCAAGTTCACATACCCAAACTTAGGCCATCGAGCAGAACAAGAAATGCCCCGTGAAGGAACGCAGATTCTGGTTGAAGAATTCTCTCTGTCACATTAATAAAGGAAACCCAGGATAGAAGATCTCTCACAGTAAGTGCCCTTCCTATTTGTAAATTGTTGAACCACTGAAATTAAGAAAAAGAATGTCAAACTAAACGCCATGAAGATTTAAGGTGCTAAAAAAGGATAAGGGGGAGATACTGCATCTGTGACTATATTTACTTTACAAACAAAGTCAAGTGAGTATCACCCGTAACAGAAATCAAGCAAATTTAACAAAGCCAATGACAAAGAATCATCAAAGATACAAAGAACACAACCAAATTATAGCTCTGGGTGCAATTTAGCAGAAGATGGATCAGCTCAGAACCAAAGGGCGGGCTTCAACTTGGCTTGATGATTTGATATAAGCTCTAAATTAACTCTTCTAATCTTATATAAAAAGACCCACATTGGTTAAGATTTAAGAAAATTGGCTCTTTTCTCCTCGTATAGTGTGGCAATCCCCACCTCATGAATTAGCTTTTGAGTTTTGCGTTTGAGTTAGGTCCAGGTTGAAAGTTTGGTTCCTTAACAAGGTAGCAGAGCCGGCTTGCACAACCACTTTCTCCCATAAAACCTATCACTCTGGGCTGCTACTCTCTCAACTCAGCATCATTGAGCTACTCTAGGCATCTCTCTCTATTTAGCCCGTCGAGCCATAAAACTGATCCAAGCTAGTTGTTAGACACTCAGCGCGATGGTTCTAGCGGCTCGGGCTTGACTAGGGATTTACATGATCAACCTAGCCAAGACCAATGACTAGGGCCAAAGTTAGATTCGCTTGAGGCCAGTCTGCCGACATGGGCACGTCAGCATGGCATGGCGTGTGTCGGCAAGGCATGGCAAGACCTTGGCATTGGTGGGGCTAAGGCATGACAAGGGTTGGCAAGCTAAGGCAGATCAAGGCTAAGGCTGATTTAAGCTAAGGCAAGTCATGTTGCGGAGACATGGCTAAAACAAGGCAAGTTGGGCTAGGCATGGTTGGGACAAGGCGGCTTGGGTGCTAACAAGGCAGTGGCATGGGCGAGTGCACAGACGCCCAGGGCCCTGGTGCGAAATTGGCACAAATGCTGCCAAGAATGTGTTGCCATTGGGCGTGTGTCTTGCACATGACAACAGTTGGGCAATTACAACCGCCCTGGACATGTGGCAAAACTTTGTTGCTGTTGTAATTTGAATTTTGAATTATCCTATCAATTGGGGATGTCAACTGAATTAGGATAGAATCATGTGCTGGACATGTGGCTGGCATGTGACACAAACTGTGGCCTATAAATAGGCACAGGCAGGCTGTCTCAAGGCCAGATTTGGCTGTGTTGGTCAGATTTTTGTAAAGCTATTTTGTGTGCTTCTTTGTGGCACAAGTTAAATACAAAGTTGGGAATTCGTTCCTGTATATGCTTGTGTCTGTTTCAATTCGTAAGCCTAGGAAAACTAAGTGTTGAGCCAAAAAAAAAAAATAATAAGGGATGAAGCCATAGTACGTGTGGCTGCCGCATTGGGTTCGAACAAACTGGTTGACCCTCTGTCACTAGTCATGACATTGCTCTAGGACGACTCATTAATCTGTTGAGTTTCCTCTCCACTACTTAAAAAGAAACCAAAAAATTAAGCAAGAAAAGGATCTTTAGTCCACACGGATACATTGAAACCATGTTACCCGTGTGAAAGGTTGTTGAGAAATATACTTGACTTTCATCGATTATGCAAAGGTTGCCAAATAGATTTACGTATTGGGACACTCTACCCATAGCCTTAAGGTTTTGGGTTGGATACCCAAATTCTCTCACTTGTATCAGAGCCATCTCTATTCTTGGTTTACCTGACATTGGGCCCTCATGTTATGTTGTCCACGCTCTAAATATCCAGTCTTGATCGTGCCCGGGGGTGTTATCTGTCCCACCATTGGTTGAGAGAATGGGCCTGAGTCTGCTTATATGATCTAGCCTCACCCCATGAGCTAACTTTTGTGGTTGCGTTAGGCCCGAGATGAAATAGTTTAACACTCTAAAGTGCATGATTATAACATGCAAGACGGATTATAAATGTTCTCATTTATCTCTATCTTCTGCCTTACACACTTAGTCTAGCAAGTCACTCTTCTCAAGTCTCATCGAGTTCTTTCCTTTAGATGGGAATATTCCATTTATAATTACAGGATAAAGTACAACCAGAGATGCAAGTCGAGCTTCATCAATATCATGCAATGAAGAATTGAAGCTCAAGAATATGCTTAAGTGGAAGTACAAGGAAGAAAGGTGAAAAAGGAAGAAAGAGGCTATGGATGCAAAAGTGGCTATTCTTGACATTCAAGCCTCATGCTAAAGAAGACCCTTATTTCATTAAGAGTATTTTCGTAATTACTAGTGTAGGCTATAAATAAGAGAGAATAGCTCACTTTAGAGATAGATTATTTTGATATGATATTTTGAAAGAGCGAAACTCTTGTGAGGTATGGCTAAGGCCTTTGTTGCTAAACAATGTTGATGGGATTGCTTGCTTGAGGATATCATTCCTCTTGAGGGTGTCTCGATAGTATAGGTGCTTGTTTGGATTCTTAATGGGAGGTTTTGACTTTCGTATAGTCATTGGTGCCAATTAGATCTCATACTTGTGTCTTGCTTTTATAGATTTGGTACTTTTTGGACTTTGTATTTGAGGGTATTGGTTTTGATATAGCCATTGTTCTCATTTCTTTTCCATTTTGTGTCGATCTTCTATCTTTAATTTCGTGTTCTTAGATTTTAGGGTTTCTTTTTAGCTTCCGCGTATTCCGTCTCGTATCAACCAGCCTGCTGAGAGATACTGAGATAGACAGTGCTACTAAGGATATAATTTATTGACAATGAAGATAGAAAGTGCTGCCCAAGAAATTTGAAGGTTGCCACTTCCAAGTACCACCAATTCTATACGATTTAAACTAGCGACTTTTTTTGCTTTTTGTTTCTTTTTTGAGAGAATGTTGGCGTCAAAGTCAGCTTGTGCGCAACTCGATTAGTCCACCGAGTTCCTATTACTTCCCATCAGCATAGATCTCAGTACGCACACCCAAGTTAGACAAATGGAACCTAATCACCTCTACTAGAATTAAAACCTTGGTTCCCATGGTTGTTATTCCAATTTCCAGCACTTTGATTGCTAGGCCACCCCCTTGGAGACCATTCTGGTCGATATTTAATGACTTGAGATCAGCTGTTCTAGCTCAGGCCAATGTGTCCAAGATAAGGTCCAAAATGGGAGAAGAATAAGGTAGGTTGTCCTATTACTAATTTGTAGTTTTTTCCGCGGCTATATATCAAAAAGGTTTTGGGTAACAACGCAATAACTACCCCTTTTCTAGGCTCAGCAACTACTAGCACTTCACTGCATAATATCTCAACCAACAATATGGAAAGACAAGAAGTGTGGTGGGAAATAGGGGCTGTTAGGAGTTTATTCACAGGACCTTGGGTCCTAGGAGGAGATTTTAACATTGTCAGATATGCTTCAGAGAAGAAAAACTGCACAAGAACACACTTGCAGCAAGATAAAGAATACGCTCCCACTGTTTTCAATTTGCCAAGGATAAAAGGAACTCTTTCCATCTCAATTTAGGTGCCAATTTTTTATTTTAATACAATTATAAAGGTAAAAATTAAAATTTTAGAGTTGAAATTTTACTTAGGGTCAATCAAAGTGGTATAAAAGTGAAAAATGAAGTAACCCATTCGGAAAGTTGAGCCTCTATCAGTACAAGGCAGGAATGGTAACAACCTTTTGAAGACAGAACAGAAGTACTGAGTCGTGTAGGGAACAAATTTACCTATCAAGCATAGTTTGGACAAACCCAGATAGAAGTAGGACAATTAATTTGGCAAAAAGAGGGTACATATTTGGTGTCGGGAATAAGGGACATCGACACCTTCCAACATTGGCCCAGTAATAACATATGGCCCCAAATAAGAGCTCTTGTTTCATTGTGCAACATGCCATGGTCTCACGCCCTTATGAGTTAGCGATGAATTTCACGTGCTATAAGCCCAACCTGTGCTTGGATAAAAGTGGAATTGTGTGTGCAGGCATGCAAGCCTTTACAACAAACTAAGATTATATAATATAAGGAAACTGCATACCTCCCAAAATTTCATCATAAGATCTACCAGCACATTAAAGTTTGGGCTTGAAATGCTGAAAAACGAAATTTGTCAAATCAAATAAGACCATTTATGAACCGAGCCCCCTATGAGAAGCAAGCCATATTTAGGAATTGATGGGAAATAAAACCTAGAATTTACAAACCTCTCAAGAGCAATACTTTTAAGCTCATCCAAGTCAGTAATAGGTGGTACCCATATCTCCGTGAATCTATTGCGAAGGGCAGGAGACAATTCCTTCTTGCCAAAATCACCACCAGGATTCATTGTTGCAAGTAGAAAAAAGTTAGGATGAGCAGTTATTTTCTGGAGATCAGACCCTCCTTTCTCAGCCAAAGACTGCAGTAATACCAGATATCCAATGAACAAACAATTAGCACTGTAAGGAAAAGCAAAGAGATAATCAAAAGAAACTTGGCCAGAATTAACAAGATAAAAGTGGTATGTAATGAGGAAGCAAGAGAGTCAAGCTGAGAACACAGGGCCGAAACAAACTAGAAGCATAAGCAAGCTCTCTCATAAAAAATGTAAAAATCTAGAACATACATAAACAGCATAGTAGAAAAAATTGCATCAAACAACAGCACTAGACCCTCCTAGAAAATGACAGATGATGACAGATTTGATACAAATGCAGTAATATCTAATTTCAACCTGTGAAGTATAAGACTTGATTTAGCATTCTTATTTTGGATTGCAATCGAATTCAAATGTAACGTACTATCTCTATAAACCATATAAGTTACCCACCAGTTTCCTTTCTGGCTCCAATACGCTGTTGAGTCTTTCAAGTACACTGTCATCAGCTAAAGAGATTTCATCCACAAGAAATAACTCTCCGTTCTTCATCGCTTCAACAAGAGGTCCATCTTGCCACATAAAAATGGTCTGCCATTTCTGGTGCAGCTGAACCAAGTCAAAATTCAGCTGTCCAATGTAGTCGACATCTTGACTAGTTACATCAGGATGGCAAACTTCACACTGCCTGTAACTACTTAAAATAACTGACAGCTTATGAAGAGTGGAAGAAGCTTGATTGATATCTGAAGAAATCATCTGCAGAGCATATATGTGACGAGAAAAATCAGTGGTCTAACTAATGAAAGAAACGAATCTATTCTCATACCAGAATATGGGATGGAAATAAACATACAGAATCTCCAGGATAATTCACAATAGCCTTGGAATGCATCAACTTCTCGCAGAGGTGCTTGAAATCGGTAGAAATTCTTGATCTTTCCCGTACAGGATAGAAACCCTGGTAAGGGTATCAAAATGAACAACCATTGTCGTAAGATATATATATAGAAAGAATGAAATGAAATACATAAAATAGTAACAGTAAATCAGGTGATAGAATCTACAAAGACCGACAACAAGAAGTTTTGCAATCAAAGAAGAAACAGTGCAAGTAAGCTAACCCCAAGAAAATCAGATGTTTCTGTATATTGATGGCAATTTAAAATGTGCAATTTCGAACCCAAAATGATACTTAGCAGCTGACAAACAGTAGTTTTCCCTCCCCCCGTTTCACCAACAAGGAGAACAGGCTCACGCAGCTTGTAACAACGCTCAACAAGAAAGTACAACCTCCACATACTTCTAGTCCAAACAATTCTGCAAAAAAAAAAAAAAAATGAAGCTAACCACAGCCAAAAGAACTTCAAGATTAACTACTTTGCAGCACATACTTGTCCAGCTGTCCTACGACTCCTGAATGCTTGCCAAGCTCCAAGATCTTATCTCCACTTCCTCCTTCCTGCAGCCCATAAGTTAGAACTCAAGTGTATTCCAACAATTTGGCAACACTCTGTTTTCACATACTACCACGAGCATATACAGAACCAAGTAAACTAGAAGAATCATTCAACATTTCTATTGTACCATATAGAAGTCTCAGAACATTTAACACTAATCGGAGAAAAGGTGAAATATTAAACAAGTATATAAGAGAAATGAAAGCAAATTCAGCATTATCATGTGGCTAACCGACTGTGGAGAGTGATTTTAAATTGGTTTGGGGTGCGATGGGTGGTGCCAAGAACAGTGAAGGAGGCACTGGTTACATAGCTCTCTAGTCCTTTGATGGACCTTTGGATTTATCAGCTCTTTAGACTTATGATAGGTTTTTGTTATCTTTGTAATGAGCTGATATCTCTTCTTTTGTAACTATGCATCTCCTTGATGCCTCTGTGATTTATAAAACACTTACTTCATCCAAAAAAAAAAGGAGGCACTGGTTACAGGAGGGGAAACACGAGTCCTAGGGCTTGGAAGTTTCCCCGCTAGCACTGTTGTGGGTTATTTGGAGAGAGAGAAATAGGAGAACATTTGAAGGTCTAGTTTTCTTTTGGTGTTCCCACGAGAACCCGGTTTGTATAGAAAATTGAGTCTCCTTTTTTGAGAATCATGTTTTGATGTAGGTTCTCTTTTTTAGTATCTCATAATATACGGCTTGTATACGAGAAGTTTCCCAATTGTTAAAAGAAAATATCACCTTATCAAAAAAATTAATGCTTGTGTCTTTGGTAGAGAACCATATCTTATGCAGGCAACCTTTACTTTTTAGTATACTTACTGTTTACGGATGTCTTTTTTCTCACTACTTCAGTAAATAATTACTTTATCCACAAAAAAAAAGTGAAAAGGTAATCATGACATGTCTTTGGCTTGAAACAAGTGACAACACAATCGAAAGAATATGACATCGATCTAATAAATAACTCAGATCCGACGATCATTCAACTACAAGTCAACTTCAACAAAGGTCTCTCTGATCAGGGTTTTAGTAGTTGATTAAAAAAATATGAGAACACGAAGTTATCAAATGCCACTCTAACTACAATTTCTTTCCTTCTAAGGTTGTCACCTGCGTCTGAAAATAAAATTTGATCACCAAATGATGACCTAGAAATGACCCCACACTAATTTCCATCTAATGGAATACAATTTATTTACTCGTTCTTCTTAAATCCCACACAATCATAGGTTGTCCAACTACCAGCCTTATCTGCTCCCTCCCTCACCCAAATAGATTCCATCTTTGACCCTTCCATGAAAAGTAATGAGCTTCGGAACATCACCAGGAAGATACTGCATCGAGTATTGCTAGTGATTCAGGAAGAAAATAATAATCTTCCCCTAGATAGAAAGAAATAGGAGAGCCTTTGATGGAATATAGAAGGATTTGTTCATTCGTAGAAAACCACATCATCCTGTAAGGTTTATTTTTATTGTATGCGGTGGATTTTCTGACCGTTCATAAAATCTTATTTATTTTGATTAAAATAAAAAGGAACTTAGCCCCCCTGCACTGCATCAACAGACTTGCTCTTGTTTTGAGAAAGGTAACATTTGTATATATCACCTGCACAAAGGGTGTGCTGAGACTTGCTCTTTCAACATTTAAAAAGTCAGCATCAAGCAAAAAATAATTTCATTATGAGAATTTTCTGGAATATCTTTTGAAAAAGTCAAAGGCATGTAAAACTGGTAACTCCATAAGATTAGAGAATCTCCCAGCATCAATAACAACCATAAGTAGTGGGAGGTAAAAGAGATAAAACCTGCTTGAACATATCATCCTCAGCAAGTCTAACCCGCAACTGCTGTTCCAAAACAGCCTGGACAACTTTTTTCTCGTCATTATCTCGCAGTCTCTCAGCCATCAAATAATAACCGTCACGAGCTAGGTCTTCGTAGGACTTCCCAAATTCCCTGAAACGGTTAGCCCACCGAAACAGATCGCGTGGAGTAATGAAACCATGTTTTCCAGCAAAAATTTTAGTACTCTGCCTATGCAATTGCAGTTCCTTCATGACAGCAATCATTTTTCTAGCATAGCTTTCTGGGATTTCACATCTATTGGTCAATATTGTGCTCAACTCATCTTCTGGAATTTCATCAACATGGATCTCCACGAAACGGTTGCGAAATGCTCGTGAAAGAATTTTGCGACCACCATATAAGGTAGGTGGATTCTGAGTGGCAAACAGCATGAAGTTTGGGTGTGCTCGAACAGTTTCACACAACTCAGGGACAAAAAGCTCTCTATTATCGTCAAGCAACCTGTTCAAAGCTTCTAACACATCTGATGGGGCAAGGTTCAGCTCATCTAGAACTATCCAATGACCATTTCGAACCGCCTTAACAAGTGCACCCTCATGAAAGACAAGCTTCCCGTTTGCATCAGTAACATAAGAACCCAGATACTCCTGCAGATCAGTGTGTTCATGGTTATTGATCCTCACAAACTCATGACCGGTTATCGCAGCAAGATACTGGACAAGGCTCGTCTTTCCACTAGATGTTGGCCCCTGAAGTAGAACTGGGTATCTTCCAATAAATATGGCACGCGCCAAGTTTCTAATATGCTCCTTCACACTCTTCGTCAAAACATAGCTCTCCAGCAAATCATCAGACTTTGTGTTTCCTCTATCTAACAAGTAAGCATCAAAGGAGATCTGTGGAGGCACTTTTCCCTCTAATAAATATTTAGTAATCAATTGGTTCATTAATTTAGCACTTGGTTCATCTAATGCAATCAGAAAAAACATACAAAAACCATCATAAAGGGCTTTTGGAAGTCCAAAAGTTCTCTCTGCTTTCTTTGTGTACTCTAGTGCACGGTAAAGAGACCTTAAACTATATTGGGGCTTCTGGTTAGCACCATCCTGTAATTTATCATCAGATATCTTCTTGGCTGCTTTATAGAACTGCACAATTTTACTGACTAGTTCTCTATTTGAATGATTCTCTTTTATAAACTGACTAATAAACAAAGAAAGGTCTTCATCATCCAACAAATCATCAACAAAATATTCTGTAAATCTGCTCCTTAACGAATTGGGCAAGTCTCTCTTCCCAGCATCAGTTGCAGGATTCATGCAGGCAAATATGCGGAAGTTTGAGTGTCTATTTACATAATCAACATCCCCCCTTTCAGTCAAACATAGAGATCCAGTCTCTTCTTCAAGTACACTGATAACTCGCTGCAAGGTCTCCGGAGGAGCCAAGTTCACCTCATCAAGCAGTATCCATTCACCATTCTTAAGTGCAGTAATAAAAGCTCCTTCTACAAAAGAAAATATCATTCCGCCAGAAGCACCAATCTGCATACGCGCTTTATCTAGTTTCAGGGAAAAGGTTTCCCAAGCCTTTATCAGTTCTTCACCCAAAGGTCTCTTCCGCTTTGTACCGGACCCAGATCTTCCTATTTCAATTATCTTTCGGACACCTTTCTGAAATCCACCTAATAACATCTTCCAATTCTTTTCAGAAACAAACTTCCTTAAACGTACAAGAAAATCCCCATTCTCCTGAAAGAATAGATTGTTAAATTGCCTAAGCAGAACGAAACAACATTTAGAAAAGTAAAATCTTGAGAGTTACCTTGGAAGAAAAGGTAGTAGTAAATAGGTTCTCAAACTCCTTATAAAGGGGTATACAGATGAACTGAGCATCAATTGGTTTGAATCCACCCAACAAGTCGGCTATATCACTTTGCTGACTCAAATTCTGCAATATAAAATAAATCGTTCAGTGAGGCTGTTAAATACAAATTTCAATCTTCTTTTCACAAATCTTTCCCGAACATACCAGGACTGTAAGTTTTTGACCAAGTCTCGACGCAAGACTCTGTACAAGAGTGGTTTTCCCTGTACCAGTCTCACCCACCAAAAGAACTGGCTCATTATATTTGACAGAGCAAGCTATTTTCTCAAGTATGTGGATTAAATTACGAATCTCAACGAAATGCTTCTTCTCTTCCCAGGTCTATAACAATCATAAAGCACTTCAGAAAGGAACAAAAGAAAATATCCTGCTTTATCAAAAAATTATCAAAGTTTGTTCACTCACAGCCCTGTGGTTGCGCTTAAGTACAACCCTGCCAATATGTAAATCAGATGCCAGTTCCTGCAGAGACATTGCAAATAAGAAAACGGAACTTCTTTAGCTATGAAGATATAACATTACCAAATAACAAATACCTGAATAACAGGCCTATTCATGGGATACAAAGTCTCCACAGGTCCTACTGACCACATTTTAGCTATCTCTTTCACTACAGCCAACCGTTTTTCAGCAGTTAAAAAGGCTGCAAAGATATCTACAGCCTACAAAGTCAAATCATCCACCTGTTAAGCATAACTGAAATATATAGCAAGGAAAGATGAAATGAGCATTACTTGTCATGTTAAACCTCCTTATATATGTCTTTACACACCTCCTTATATATGTTTTCACGTGCATAAGCTGGAAAACCATCCCTGCCAAAATGAAAACCTAAACCTGCAATTCTCTTGCACCATTTGAGAAGATCTCTGCAATTGATATTCATGGTTAAAGACGACAATATTCAACAGATTCAGATAACGTGTCGTGACAGAGCTTACCTTGGTGAAAACCTTCCATGAGAACCTACAAAGGCACCAGTTCCAAAATAACATCCTACTAGCTCATTAACTCTATCAAATGTTCCTGCAAGATGCGGCCACAGCATTAAATAGATATTGTAGAGGTAGACAACCTATGAAGAACAATTAGATCTAACATACCAATAAGTTCTGTTGCCAGAGAATTCAATTCTGGATACCACTTTTTCACAATCTTCAGCAAGTCCTGATGACTTGAAGGTGCAATCATTACTCTCCGCCAAAGTGCACTAACAGAACTCTTACCTATTAAAGAACAACGCCACTTTCAGCAAATAATGGAAAGTAAGCCAAAAATAATAAGGAAAAGGTAAAATAGATAACAAGATATACATTTTGCAATAAAATGAAGTCCTATCGATATCAATAACATTAACACCAAAAAATTAGTATTAGTACCATGCAAACGGTCATTTGAGATATCCCACCCAGGAGCTAAAAAAAATTGACACATTCTGAGGAAAAGCTTGTAGTTTTCATATACCAGCATCTTGTCAGTTCTAAATTCAGAGCTTGCTTCCCTCACAGTCTGAGAATGCTAACCAACAATTGGAAAAAGACTCACAATTGTTGGAGAAGACCAGATCACCCAAAGACACAAATGACTGACACAGTAGTGAAGGTATCTTGGGAAGAGCTTTGAGAACTTCGAGGTCCCAAACCCACTTCGACTAAAATTTAATCAAAGTGTGAATATGTAAGAAGAAAATTGACCAGAACTCTTGAGAGGCGCTCAAGCAGCAAAAGTAGTTCACTCACCAATTATCAGAAAACAAAAGAAAAACTGCAAATGCAGGGAATCTATTTTACACTAAGCTTTGAAACCATGAGAGCGCGTGCTGATTTTTACAAATAGGCTGAGGAAAGGAGGGGAGGGGGGGAAGAAACTAACAACAGACTCCAAATACTGGCAACTAGAAAAATCAGATACGTATAAGAAGAAGGTTAATTTTTTTTGTTAGCTATAACACAACAAAATTTCTGGAAGGATAATTGGCATGAGGAAGGGAATACGGAAGAATGTTAATTTTTTTTGTTAGCTATAACACAACAAAATTTCTGGAAGGATAATTGGCATGAGGAAGGGAATACGGAAGTGCCTTTTCCAGATATCAACACCTTGGTATTGTTTCAACAAAGGACTATAGCAGAATTATGGACACCACATGGGTGGAACTTCAATTTCAGAAGGCAACTTAATGACTGGGAGGTAATGAGAGTAGCTGATTTTTTTAATATTGTGGACTCATTCAATGGACTGCAGACAGGGGAGGACGTACTATGGTGGATGGGAAATGAAAAAGGAATATTCGGAGTCAACAAAGCCTACAAGATGATGAACCAAACAAATCAACAGGGTCCAAGATGGCCATGGAAGCGAATATGGAAGAGTAGGAAACCTCACAAAGTCTCCAGCTTTGTCTGGTTACTGGCCAAGGAAGCAGTTCTTACACAAGATAATTTCATGAAGAAAGGGATTACCTTGTGGTCTAGATGTTTCCTCTGTGGAGAAACTTTAGAGATTGTTAACCATCTATTCTACATTGTAAGTACACTTAACAACTTTGGAGAATTTTCTTAAGTCTTAAAGGCTTCCTGGACAATGCCTAGGAAAGTATCTGAGACTTTAATGTGCCGGGAGGAAGCAGGTGTACATGCAAAGGACAGAGGTAGATGGAGAATTATCCCTGGTGCTATATGGTGGGCTCTATGGAAAGAAAGGAATCCTAGATGTTTTGAGAGCATAGAGAATAGTGTGCAGAAGGTTAAACTCAACTGCATTTTGCTTTTATGTTTTTGGTGTAATCAACTATACTCTAATGATACTGTCTCGATAATAGATGTTCTAGACTAAATTTAGATATAGAGCAGTGGATTTAGGAGTACTCTTGTATATAAGGTTTCAGTACAACCCATGTACTGTGTGATATAATACAAAGTTACCAAGTTCAAAAAAAATAAGACAACAAAATTTATAAGTCAGAATACCAACCTTCCATAGATATATCTAGCTTAGTGCTTGTCATCGTGGAAAATAACCGAAAACCTTCATGGACTCTAATTCCCTGCATTGGTTCATGTTTATTCGTGTTCTTTCATCATCAGAATAATATGCACAAGAAGCAATGTAGCATTTCACCAATCAACTTGTGAATGCTAGGATGCAAGGACCAACCAGAACATGAAGGCCAAATAAAAGGCCTAGCCTTTTGAAACAACAAATATTGGTGGGAAATAGCAACATCATCTGTTTAACTAACTAAACGGCCAAGATATAGAAGAATGAAATGCACACAGATGTCTGTGAACCTTCTTTTTGTTGTGGGATTTGTCAAGAAATGTAATATGAATAATGATGGCTAAAGCACTGCTGAATATATTCCTTATGGAAAGATATAGTTACCACAATTTAGAAAATCACAACTTGTCCAATCAATGATAACTTTGGAAGAAAAAGAATTTCACTTCCATTCAGATGTAAAGACTAAAGAGTAATATTGACTTATCTTTCCCTACTTCAGAGCAATGAACAGTTCAATCATCAAAGTGGTCACTCAAAATTACTATCGAATTGATTTAAAAGCGCATAAATAAGCATAATGTTATTAAGTGATACACAATAGCACTCCATATGAATGGTTGAAATTTACCAAAAATCAAACAACTGATTACTTGAAATGAAACAGATGTTTACAAGAAGCTAGTTGAAGAGCTTTACGAAACTGCACAAAAAGAAACAGTAGACCACCACTTACCTTCATGATCTGCTTTTAACGGGATTGTAAAGTCAGAGATAGTCATGATATTATAACCATAAATATATCAAGATAATTAGGAAAGCAGCATGCAGTCAAAAGAGCATCAAACAGAGGCAATATTCCAAAATACCTCTCCATGCCCAGTGAAGAATGAAGTTGCGCCTTCTAACAGAGGCAATAAGATGCATTGAACATCAGGAGGCGCTTTATCAACATCCTCAAAGACAACCCAGAATCCATTGGAAACAGCCTGCACATCATAATAATCACCACTCCATGAAAAGGTAGGAATAATAAAAAACCTATCGATTTCTCAAACAAGTAAGAAACCTGGGTAAGTGAACCAGGCTGCCATCTGAATTCACCAGGTTGCTCCGTACATATATAAGTGCCAACTAACATCTTGCCATCAACTTGCTCGTCCATGTGAAGGAATAAAACTGTTTTTTAATTGAAAATTTATCAACAAGAAAACAGCAGACAAGGTCAGAATGAATAAACTTTTTTCTTAAAAAATTTATCAACAAGAAAACAGAAGACACAGTCCGAACAAACCAAGAGCTTTTCCAAAGCACCACAAGCAAAATTTTGTTCGCAGTTTATGAAAGTGGATTAAAAAATAGAGAATCATAATCACAAGTTGTACAAATACATATTCAAACTTAGGATCAAACGCCTATCCGTTTAAAATTTTCAAAACTTTATGGCAATGCATAAACCAATTCCAAATCTAGAATGTCAACTGAAACTTGAATATTGAGTGACAGTACCACATTCAGCTTGTGAACGATATAAAGAGTCTTTTGCAATATATGTCCAAGAATATGAAAACAACAGTGTTACTCAATTTGTGCCACATCAACAGAGTGGACCAATACAAGATCACGAACTTAGAAGAGAAACTGAAGCACAAGATGATCATGGGGCATACGTTACACTAAATCTGGGGAAAGGAAATTTTGAAAATGTGCTGGTTATTGGAGACTTGGGACTTCACTAGGGTTGAGATATTTATGAACAATATGGGAACCAAATTAGTTACCCTATCATATGCCACCTCGGTACAGTTTGACTAATTTTGACTTCATCAACAGAAGTTTAAACCACACTTACAACATTAAGGCCACGTTTGACTTTTTTTAAGATTAAGATGTTTGAATCTCAATATATATATTCATAGGCTTTTGGCCAGAGATGCCATAGACACACAACGAAATATTATTTGCAAATCAATTATTGGTTTATACTTTAGTCCATTATTCAACTTCAGAAACTGAAGCTTGAAATACTTGTTTGAAAGATTATTTCCAGTGACATAATGGTTCATCCACAATCTTCAATTTCAACTTCCAAATGCTATCCTCTAACTTCAATCAAATCAAATACTTGTTTGAAAGAGTATTTCCAGTGACATAATGGTTCATCCACAATCTTCAATTTCAACTTCCAAATGCTATCCTCTAACTTCAATCAAATACTCAGTCTTTTCAACTTCACCCACATATTGTCCAAACGGGTGAACTCCCAATCTAAACACTTTAACTAAAACCAATTGTTTTTAATGATCTATCATTAGTTAAAAACTAGAAGTTCAAATAATAAGACAGTTAAATACCACATCCAGAAAATATTCGAGAAAATCTTAACTTACATAGTATTACAAAAATATTTCCATGATGAAGCACACCCTCAAGGTTACTAGAAATGTTGGTGGTCGACAGTAACGGGGAGAGGGTGTGAGTTCCAGGAGCTGCCAAGTGCCAGGGATGCTGGTTGTGCAATCTTGGCCAGAGGTGATGACTATGCAGTGGTGATTGCTAGTGGAGGCCGTCTGGCGGAGGCGGATAATGAGGTATCAGAAAATGTTATACTTGTTCCTCAACAGTAATCCAGGGTTTCTAAAGGGATATGAACGGTAGTAGGTTACTCAAGTCTCACGGTTATGGATTGAACACTCAGGTTCTTTCACAAGGTATCACAAAAATTTTGGTGAGCCCATTTGCACAATTGCTTACTCTCTGTGTTCTATTATTTTTGTTTCCCCCTGTCAACTCAAACCATGGAACTGCTCTTCCCTTGCCAACAAGTGCTTATGAAGGAAGGTCGGTGTGAATGATAAAGTCTAAAGTCAGTCTTTCTGCAAAATCAATGCCTGCCTCACCCCCCACCCACCCCCCTCCTTCTCTCTCCCACTATATATATATATATATATATATATTGACCTCATCGAGCCACTTAAATGGATCGAGGCCCAACAATAGGCTAATGAGCCTAATCCGTCTCCCTTTACTCCAGGTTCACTCATATCTAATTCAAAAAAGACCGAAAAACGGAGGGAAAAAAAGAAATATCAAATCCAAGTAAGTCCAAGAACACACGGAAGGCCGTTAGAAAATGTTACACTTGTTTCTCATCGAGTGTGCAAGGGTTTTCAAAGAAACTTGAATAATCTTGGGCTACTCGTACCTATCACCTTAAGGTTTAGCATCAGATGCTTAAATTCTTTCATAGAGTTGATTGATGGTGGTGGCCAGTGATGGTAATGGATCGGTGGAGGCGGAGGTGATCGGTGGTGAAGATGATTGGTGGTGGTGATTGTGCGGTGGTTGCTGGTTGGTTAATGTTGTCAATTGTATGGTGACGTGACGGGGTGGGGTGGCTAGCAGTGGTGCGCGAATGGAGATGATTAATGGTGATGGTTGTTGCTAGTGGGATGTACGGCGAAAGAAGTAGGTGCAGGTGGATAAAGCAGTAGTTGAAGCACATCATCTCATGAATCATTAACTGGACGTCCTATGAGATCGAATAAATCAGATTTATTTAGAAAAAATCAGTGTAGCTGAGAACGGAAAAAAGGCAAATGCATTTACAGAGTTGAGATCGGAATGATTCAGATTTGAATCTCAATAAAGTGAAAAAAATGGGGACTAAAGGAATATAATGAACTTAGCTATTCAAATGCATGCTACCATTTTTTATTTTATACTTTTAGAAGACTAATTAACCACATAAAATGAGGGAAAAGAACATACTAGACCTTTTCCATAGATGTCAACCTTTTAAATGAACAATAACAAGTACTTCAATCTTTTTAAATATTCATGACTAGTTTTGTCGTTTTGACTAGTTTACATCTCTCTGGTCTTGAAGTCGACATACACCAACTTTACAAGCTCAACCAAACATCCACAGCCAACAATCAAGCAACAAAAGAAAATTTCCATCATAAAAAAGATATACATTGCTACTGATGATTGATTTATGGGCAACAAAAAACATACCCCGACCCCCATGAAGTTCTGCTAACTTTGAAATCAATGCAGTTTTTCCTGAACCTGCTGGGCCATACAAAAGTACTGGCCACCTCTGACTAAAAGCCAGGAACACCATCTCATAGCCCTTCTGCATAGCAGAAGTCAAGATGAAAGGTTTCCCACAATCCCTGTATGTTTTTAAAAGATCAACGTTAAATGCCATTTAGGGAAGAAAGCAGCAGCGTGGACAAGGAAATCCAGAAAGTTTAAGGTCTATGATATAAAGGATCTCAAGGACCCCACTTTGTAATCAACCCACTTCCCAACTACCCCCAATTGCTGAATCACCAATGTAAATGCCGACTTTTTAACACCTCCAACCCAAATTACAAGCAAATTATAACAGAGATTGCTAATTTTAGGACTGCTCTTACCATGTCACCGTCTTGTCCCCCTTTGACAGTCCATACTCCAGAATGGTTGAGGAGGATGGAACTAAAGAATCAAAAGGTGAACAGTGTAACGAATGACATCGGTTAAATCTCATACTTCCACCAGCTAAGTCACGATTACTTTCATGTGAGGATTCAAGATACCAGGCTGCTTTCTCCAGGGCTACATCCTGACAATATTCTTCCCAGCTGTGGATTTGAAACATCAATTCAAACGTGAGAAAACGTATGAGAAGATTCAGATTCAAATTCTAATAATCGGATGAAATGCTGCACATCATACTACTCAAATCTCAGAATGGAAGAATTGCATGAATCCAGAAGGAAAGAAAAAATACTCTCTGAAGTCAAAACATTATTCATTTCACGAACTAGAGTATTAACCAAGAAACTAGCAGCATCGGGTATCAAATATCTATCCCCAATTCCAATAGCCTTTTCAAACTAAGGATTTGTTGTGACTTGCATCAATATACACTTGTCTCTTTAAAGAATGTAACATTTACTCAATGAATTAGAATGCAACAACTTACCGTAGTAAACAGGAACATGCTTCTTGAGAACAGAGATTGAATTTTGCTATAGCTTGGTCATTTAACTTCAAAAGTATTGACAGAATTCTTATCACACACCATAATATGTCACACGCACTTCTGTTTGGTTCTTCATTTTTATCCAAATAGAGATCATGAAACTGACTTATATTGTCCAGAAGGCAAGACCAGTCCCACATTGTGACAAAAACTTCAGGCTCTGCTAGAAGGAGACGATATGAAACTCGTACTGCATTCAGCAAACCAGCTCCATCCTAATAAGAGAGTAGTTAGGCAGATTATAAAATCTGCTATACTAAATTGGGTAAAAATAATACTTATACCCAAAAATAGAGAGAAGAAAGCCACAGAAAATAAGGAAATTTTGAATCCAATGGATAAATCATTACCACATAGCTAGGACTAACAACAACTTAATGTCATATACTTGCACAAGGAAAACGAGTTTACAATAACAATTAGGTACTCTATTTTACTCCTTGGATGCTGTGATGGTCCTGATGGATGTGTAGGTATACTAGGAGAGAGAGGATTAAAAATGAGGATATCCAAGATAAGTTAGGTGTGGAGGTGATACATTGGATATGGATGGATTCAGGATAGGTAGAGGTAGACAGAAGAGTATTGGGGAGAGGTAATTAGACAGGACATGGAACAGGTGCAGCTTACCGAGGACATGACCTCAGATAGGAAGGTGTGAAGGACACGTATTAGGGTGGAAGGTTAGTAGGTAGGAGTGTGCCCATACTTGTAGGTAGGATTGCATTGTTTTGTTGCCCTTATTAGTAGTCGTAGGACTACCCTAGTAGTTTCTTGTTCTTCGATTTCTGCTACTATATAATGTTTCATGCAGGTCGTTTGTAGTATTATTTTATTGTAGTATTTTTCTGCTACTATCTGTAGATTGTTTCTGTCTTGAGGGGGGTCTATCGGAAACAACCTCCAGCCTCTCTACCTCAGCTCTGAGGTAGAGGTAAGGTCTGCGTACACTCTTACCATCTCCATACCGCACTTTGTCGGACTATACTGGGTAAGTTGTTGTTGTTGATTTAACTCCCTAACGCAGAACAATGTGGAAACAATGAAAAGCTCAATAGACAGACTACATCTAGAAGCCATCCCTCGTCTAGATATACAAATCCAAGTGTTTGATATATAGACCATAGGTAAGTTTTCAGCATGTATTGCTACACATATATCTCATTACAAGCAAGGGTTGCCAAAAACTTTCAAAGATAAGAAAAATCAAAGCAAAAAGTGACTACTAAAACAAAAAAATTCCAGTTATATTATGATCGCAACCATAATATTCTCAACCAGTGTTATCAAAAGCAAAAAATCGCAAAAAAGCTCTAAGATTAAGTGGGGTTTTAAATGCAAAGCGCAAATAAAGTGTGGGCTTTAATGAAAAAAGGCACAAAGGGAGAAAAGATACAAATATATATACGTTTAGTCCAAAACTATAAAAATTATAAGCATGAATGACAAATATATAATCAAAGAAATTGGGAAAAAAAAAAATACGACAAAGTGAAATATTAATTGTTTAGTTTTGCATCTTCAAAAGAGGTTCATTGGAAAGGAAAAGTATGTCTTAGAACTTCGATGACAACACTGAAGCGCACATTAAGCGAGGCAAAGCGTTAAACCACGTTTCAAGGCTTAAGCGTGCCTTTGATAAGTATGTTCTCAAAGAAGGATTTAATGCAACTACCTATTGATGATAGCCCGTTCCCACAAAGAAAGTCCCAACCCAGTAATAAGGAACTAAACCAAATACAAGTGATACCCCACAGTCCACATCAGAGTGCTCTCTCATCCAGCAAATGATTTGAAAACTGCAAGTTCGGCTCCTATCACTCTCATATGAATTAAAAGCCTAAAGGAAAAAGGGGAAATGTGGACCTCCATTGGGCCAGAATTACAGTGAAAGGAGATGGGTCGGAAATTCCCAAGGAGATCGAAGATATAAGCGACGGTTTCTCGTATCAAATCCCAATCTGGTGCGAGTCGCCGGTGACAGTGAAAAAGGTGGAAAGTTGTAGGGGAGGGGGGGACGACTATTAATCCAATGGACAAAAGGGTTGCAGAGCCCTTTTTAGTGAAGGATACGTTGTCCCCACAGCTGACACTATGTGAGGACATCAGAAGAAGAGGGAGTTTTAAATTCTAAAACACATGACAATGGGGGAAAAGAGAAGGGATGACCATGAGGGACTATATAAGGCTAAAAAAATTAGATTTTATTCACCATAAGACACTTGCCAATTCTAGACTTTTCCAAAAGACATTTCTCTTCTCTCTCAAACCCTAAGCAACAACCATTTGGACAAGATCTTCCACTTGCAAGCTTGGGTAAATGTTTACTCTTATGATTTAATATATTATATGCATAAGAGGGTGTGTAAATTATGTTGGTTATGTCAACAAAGTGTTGAGCAGTCCACTATATGTAAAACAGTCCACTTTTGCTCAATCGGCAAAGGACTTGCCTTCTATGTGGTTCAAACTTGAAAGGGGACTTAGGTTTTGAAGGAGGTGAATTTGATGGATTAAATGTCAACATGTTAGGATGTGGTTATGTCCCTAACTTGCTTTCTCTTTGTGTATGACTTGTGGAATTGTTGTTATGAAATTGTGCATGGAACCGGTGGTGTATTGAAAGGAGAATATAGTTTTGTGATGTTCATGTGCATTATGAAACCATGATTGTTCATTAGCAACAAAGTTAACCTAAAATATGAAAAGAGAAACTCACTTATGGTCATGGACCATTTATTGCAAAGGAGGACTCAAAAATGACCCCTGGCAGCCAAAATGGGCACCCGCCCTCGCAGGTGAGGCACACCTGCGGGCGCAGGTGGCACCGCAAGTGGCCTTGGACAGGGCCAAGGGGGCACCTGCGGCCAAGGGGAAACATTCCTCCATACATCTCATAAATGTTAACACCGAAAGCTTATGAAACCATGATTGTTCATTAGCAACAAAGTTAACCTAAAATATGAAAAGAGAAACTCACTTATGGTCATGGACCATTTATTGCAAAGGAGGACTCAAAAATGACCCCTGGCAGCCGAAATGGGCACCCGCCCTCGCAGGTGAGGCACACCTGCGGGCGCAGGTGGCACCGCAAGTGGCCTTGGACAGGGCCAAGGGGGCACCTGCGGCCAAGGGGAAACATTCCTCCATACATCTCATAAATGTTAACACTGAAAGCCTTTTTCCATAACAAAGATGACCATCGTCTGACCTCTGATAGTGTAGGTTTCTCCTTCTTTCCCCCTTCCAAATGTCCCACTAGACATCTTTTCAATAGCCCATTCTCATGGCTTTCCATTTGAGATAGTACTTTTTTGCTTTCCTCCGAGCTATTTATCTCTGCCTCTCTGATGGATTTTGACAGCCATTTACTATCCTTGACAGTTCTAGCATAGGGGTAGGAAGCTTCAATAACTCTTGGTGGACCTGCTTTAACCAAATTTTTGGGGTATTTAATGAAGCTTTCAATTTTGAGAGCAATGTCGTACCACCCTGAATTCATGGCAAGCTCAGGAATGACAAGGACAGATCTCCCCCCATTATTAATGGTTATGATACTTATATATCTCCCATGTTCATTGTATTTTCTGGTGCAAAAGTGTTCCGCCTCTCTTTCTGTAGTTTTCCATCTCCAAATCGCCTTTTTCTGATCACTGGATGCTTCTTTGAGGGCGAAGCAAATCCATTCCATGATATTCCTACTCATGGATGATCTTCTCACCATTTTTCTGCTCCTTTCAACCCATTCATACCACACAGTACCTTCAGAGATCCATCTTGTAATATCAAACGATTTGAAGCCAGCATTGAAATAAATCCTATTATCTCCCATTGATAAGAACTGAGATCAAAGGGCTGAATCTAATAAGAAAATAAACTATCACGTAGGTAATAGTTCAAGGAAAAGAAGGATTGAAATCGATTTCCGGTCAAAGAACTGTTGCTTCCCCCCTCTTCAGATCTAGCAACTCATCAACTCAGCTGTGTTTTCGGGCATTGCCCACTCAATCCTTGTGAGGCTAAAGAACAAGTTCCGGAGAGTTTCATTACACAAAAAGCATCTGGTCACAACTATCATCCCCTTGTCCTGTAGGGACTTCAGGTGTAAGGCAGGCCTTCTTAACCACTAGCCAAGTGAAGCATTTTACTATTGTGGGTGCCCTGCTCTTCCGTATATTCTTCCAGACCCTTGAAACCAAAAGCTCTCATATTTCTCTCTCTCTCCAAACAATCCACATTAATGCAAGTGAAACCTAATTCCAAGGTCCCTACATCTTTCTCCTCCTCCCAATCTTCCAACTAATAGCCTGTTTGGCCAAGCATTTTTTTTCCCCAAAAAATGCTTATTTTTTTTTATAAAAAGTGCTTATTTTTTATAAAAAGAGGAGTTTGGCCAAACTTTTGGAAAGTAAGTGCTTCTGAGTAGTAGCAGAAGCTATTTTTCAAAAGCTAAAAAGGGTAGTTTTTCCCTAGAAGCACTTTTGAGAAAAATACACTAAAAAGCTCTTTTAAAGAGCTTAGGAAAACACTAATTGCTGCTCAAAAGTGATTTTTAAATTTATTGGTCAAACACAATGCGTTGTCGGTAATAGGATTTGATTCTAACCAAAATATAATCAGCAAACTGTAGTATTCAAAGTTACTCTTATTTTTCTTTGATAACATAGTATTACATTCAAAAAAAACAATACTAAGAATGAATTCCATCCAACTTTAAAAAATTAACTTTTGACTGAAGTCCAACATATTCAAACGTGTAACTTGTGTTAGAAATGAACCTTGAACCTAACAACCTCAAAACTAGCTCATGAGGCGAGGATTGTCTAAGATCATATAAGGAGACAACAATTCACTCCCTGATGAATTTGAGACACTTAACACCCAGTACAAGTACATGGACAATATAATATAGGGGCTCAAACATTACGTAATCAAGAATATGATTGGGCCTAGCTCTAATATTTTATTCTTTCATGTTACTTCACAGAACACAATTTTCTACCCTTGGATCATATAAAGAGAAAACAAACCATCCCAAAACCAATGTGGGATACTTGACTGCTTGAAATGCAACAAGTAAAGAAATTAGGCAAGTGAGCAACACTCAATTGCTTCACATAAAATTTAAAATCTCAATCATAAATGAAAGGAAAATTCAAATAAACCTAAAGGCAAAAAAGAAAAAAAAAAACTAGAAAAAATCAAGCCAAGTCGCAACACCCAGCAACCAGCATTACCCTTGAAATCAAGTCACAATAATAGTTGTCTCTTATGAATGTGACGTTATAAATAACTAAGAACTTTAGGAAAGGACACAGAAACCACAACCAAGACAATAGTATCTCCTTACTTCATAAAGGGCCACATTATGCTGAATGTGGACAGCTTTTCTAAGACATACTCTTTCCGTTTTTATTTATTTATTTAATTTTGATTTAACATAGAGTTGGAGAAAGTAAAGACGATTTTTCAATCAGAAAATGATTTTCTATTTTTTCATGTTCAGTTGCTTAAAATTTTTGAAAAACATTTTCTTTAGAAAAATAAGCTTTTTGAAAATAAGAAAAACAAATTTCTTAACGAAAGTAGGAAAAACAAGTGACATTATTTCCACCGACACTCACAACTACTCACTCCACCACCACTCCCACACCCAAGCCTCCGCCCCACCCTCACAACCCCTCCCCCCCCTCTACCACAAGACACTTCACCCTACTCCCAACCATCCTCATAGTTTTGTGTTATGTATATACAAATATTTTTAGGATAATACATTTTTACTTGTATACCAAGCATAAGAAAAAGTAATAAATCCCTTATTTTCTTGAAAAAAATTTCCTACGTACCGTACACAACCTTAGTTTAACTAAAGAATGTCAAATGCACCAAAAAATTATTTGAGGAAATGAGACGTGAAAACTTAAAATTGCCAAACGAAGAGAAGAGTCCTTCTTTTTAACTTAACTTATGTATAATAACAACTTTTAAGTTATTATTACATTAGTTAAGTTTTAAGAAAACACTAAAACATATACTCTCTCTGTTCTATTTTACTTGGCCTCTTTTGACTTGGCACTCATTAAGAAAATATTAATTAGAAGTGTATTTTACAAAAATTAACCCTATTAATTATGTTTTGAAACACTAAATCTAAGTATTACTATTTTCTTTAGTTATTTAATACTAAGGGTAATATGAGAAAGAAGACAGAAGTAATAAAACACTCTTGATTTGCGAAAATAAACAACTAATTTGAAACAAACATATTTAGAAAGAAGGTCAAGTAAAATGGAACAGAGGGAGTATAAAATTATACCAAAAAAAGAGAAAATAACAAAATCAGTTTTATTTGTTTTTGTTTTTTCTCTTTTTTTAAAAAAAAGTGAAACAGATCCATCAGAGGAAACAATAAAAAAGGGAGAAGGTAATAAAGAGAAGTAAAAGGAGCTTTTATTTTGGGTAGAATTCAATTCAAACTACTCTGAAATAGGATCAGAGTTGCAACATTTTGCCTTTGTTGCAACTCAGATCCTGAAGCAATATAAACAAAAACAATAAACACAAACAAAAAAAAATTCTCATTGATTTTCTATATATATAATTTTCTCATCTCATACACGCCACCACCCACTCCATTTCTCCCTTCCCCTTTTCCGTTTGAAACTTGTTAACCGTTACACCTTCAACAACAACCGCTCACCAAAACTCAACTCTTCACTCCAATAAACTCCGTTTAATAAATTTTCTCTTTAATTTTTTTCACTGTATTCGTATTCGTATTCATCATATAATTGTTAAACTAATCGAGTTCATCATAAATTTGTTAAACTAATGATTTTGTAGTTGTTTTTTTTAACTGTATATCGTGTTCATCATAAATTTGTTAAACTAGTTATTGTAGTTTTTGTTGTTGTTTTTTTTGGATTTTTTGTGATGGCGGAGTTGAGTCGGAACGACATTGAGTCGTCGCCGGAGATCGGAATTCCGAGCGGTTTGAACCGGATTAAGACTAGGCGGCTTGAGAATAAGGAAAGGCCGAGTTCAAGGCTTGTAGTAGATTCCGATAAGCTGAATAATGAGTCGTCGTCTCCTCGTTCTGGAGCTACGACACCTCTTTTAAATTAGGCAAGTGAGCAACACTCAACTACTTCACATAAAATTTAAAATATCAATCATAAATGAAAGGAAAATTCAAATAAACCTGAAGGCGAAAAAGAAAAAAAAAACACTAGAAAAAATCAAGCCAAGTCGCAACACCCAGCAACCAGCATACCCTTGAAATCAAGTCACAATAGTAGTTCTCTTATGAATGTGACGTTATAAATAACTAAGAACTTTAGGAAAGGACATAGAAACCACAACCAAGACAATAGTACCTCCTTACTTCATAAAGGGCCATATTGATGGAGCAAAATCTAGGGTAACAACAACAACTGCCCAGTATATTGCCACAAATCTACGGTCTCTGTCCAAATTCATATAGCACACTTTTCTTTTTAGTTTGTCCTAAGAAGAATGTCATCTTTCGATATTTAGAACAATTAACTTTAAAATTAATAAAATTATTTACCTAATCAAAAATAATAATTTTAATTTAGATTTCTCATTTTACCCTTTATGAGATTATTATAACCCCGCTCCACACAAATGTCTCTGACTTGTTTTAGATCACAAGTTTCAAAAGTGATTCCTTTCTTAATCTCAGTTCCCAATCAAACAAGGACATATAAAATGGGATGGACAGGGTGAGGAAGTATTATTTTATCCATTGATCACCCACCTATGAAATATCCCACACTTCTAGTAAGAATTGGAGCTTTTCCTACTTTTTCTTATTTGTTTCTTTTGCAACACAGTACGCTGCATCAAGTGCTATTGACTCAAACAGCACATACTATGTATCATACACAAGCCAAATTTGAAGTCTTTACTAACCTAACAACTCCACAATTCCTGGACAAAACAAATAATACTCTTACTCAAGGTCATGCCGCACTCCTCTATCAATTCAAATTTAGTTTTATATTAAATTTTGTAAAATCAAGAAAGACCAAAGGCATGTTCGTCATCATTCTAAAGTTAGAATTCACTGATGTACTCACAACTCAGGAGCAATCGAGAATCTACAATCTGGTACACATACAGTGTTCTGTGAATGTCGTGACCGAGCCGTTGCATTGGAGTAAGAAGAAAACAAAGGAGATAGATGGTGTCCAAACTTAGCTCATACAGACAAGAACAGGAGGAAGACAAATTAAGAATTATAATTACATAGAAAATTATGGAGCTAAAGTTAGATATTAAAAAAGAAAATACCAGAGCAAGTGCCTCCATAACTGATATTCTCTGTCTAAACCTTTCAAATGGAGGGGGAGCAAACTCAAAATAACCCAAGACAGACCTGGGCAAAGGAAAACACTTGTTACTCTAACAATTGAGACAGAAATGCATAAGCAATTCATAGGTATGCAATATTTTCCTCGATTACCGCAGCACAGCCAAAAAATGAAAACTTAAATAAGGCAGCACTCAAGCGCTTTGGACTATTCACTTATGGTATATCATCCACATTCCATAGAATACATTCTTGACAAGAAATAACAACCTTCATTTAATTCAATGACCAAACAGAAGAAACTACTTTACCTCAATAATGAACGGACCAAATCAATCGCTCTACAAAAAGCGAGACAAGCTAGCTCATGTAATTTCAACCCCTTCCCTCTTTTAGCATAAATATCAATAATATGAACACTATCTTCAATATCTAAATCCTCAACTTCTCCACGATCATCTTCTCGATCAACGTCCATCAAATCACCATCACCATCATCATTGCACCTCAAATTAGGTACCAAACTAAGCAACGAAACAGCTCTATCCACGATTTTCCTAGCTAATGGACGAAAACATCCAATTAAAGGAATCGTATACTTCGGATGTATCACAATTTCTCCCACAGCATTCACCACTTCTTCTTCTGTAACTTTATCACCCTATTAACAACCAAAAAAAAAAAAATTACACTTCCATACTCATAATAAAACGTATTCAACACAACATTAATTGATTTATATTAGATTTTCATTACCTTCTTTAACAAGTAATCGAATTCGGATATCGAAGCGAGCTCGGGGCATCGAGCAAGGAACCTATGTAGCTCATAATCGACGCGAAAACTCCCATCAAACGACATTTCAAAACTTATATAGCGTCTTTCGGAATCAAATTTTTGTTCTTTTGAGTTATTGAAAGATGCTACAGATGAAAGGAGAAGTGGTGAAGGGGATAAAGGTTTGGGAGAAGCTAGGGTTTAGGGTTTAAGGAATTTATAATTTTGCCGCTTTAGTTTTGATTTATATGTTTCGGCGGGTCGTCAACTGGGTCTAAGGGTTTAACGAATGGGTCGGTTTTAAGTATTAGGAGAAAATTAAACAAAAGGAGGCTGTCAAGTCTCCTTTTAAGTATTGGTGTCTCTTGACCAAGCTTAAGGGTCAAAGTCAATTAAAAAAATAATTAAGTTAATTGGGGATCAAATTAATATTTTCAGAACTTGTTAATCTTTTTCAAAATACAAATCAGCCCACATTTATTAAATATGTAATAAAAATAAAGATCCTCCAATCATTTTCTCTTCTCTCTTCTCTCTTCCCTCTTCAAACATTTTCTCTCCATTCTCTCTCAAACTCACTCTTCTTCCCAACAGAACTCCAAAACTCTTTCAACAGATCGCCGGCGGCAACATCTCCGGCTACTTTCAACCTCTGGAGACCCCAGATTCGACTTATTCATCCTTTCTTCTTCCCTTGTAGCCGTCAATTTCTCTCTCTTCGTAGGTAAAGACTTCTCTTGTTTTGGTATTCAAAAAATTAGGGTTTTTTAGTTAATGAAAAAAAAAAAGAACTTTAGTTGTATTCTCTTCAAGCATGTGTTAATAATTTTGAGATATAATGCTCAAAAAAGAAAGAAAAATCTGAGAAAACCCCAATTTGTGGTATTTGTTCTCTTAATATGGTGGTTGATGTAAATGTGGTATTTTTTCTAAGTGAAATATAATTTTTTGCTGTTGTTCTTGTTCTTGTTCTCGAAAATTATTGTAAAAATAGTAAAACTTGAATTTTGACTTTTTTCGGAGATATCTGTTGTGACAATTTTGTCTTGTTGTTTGTGTTGTTGTATTGAATCACTTCACTTTGGTTTGTTGGTATTTGTTGGTGTTGTTGGTGTTGTTGGTAGTGTTGGTGTTCTTGGTGTTATTTGTTTTGTTGGTGTTGTTTGTGTTCTTGGTGCCCTAGTTTTGTTTTGTTGGTGTTGGTGTTGCTTGTGTTCTTGGTGCCCTATTTTTTTAATTTTTTTTATTGTTGTTGGTGTTGTTGGTGTTCTTGGTTTTATTGGTTTTCTTAGTTTTGTTGGTGTTGGTGGTGGTGGTGGTGTATTGGTAAAAATATTGGTGTTGTTCAAGAGATGTTATAACTTGTTAGTGTTGTTGGTGGTGGTGTTCTTAGTGTGATATAGCTTGTTGGTGGTGTTGGTGTTGGTGGTGTTTTGAAAAAATTGAACAAAAGGTGGTGGTGTTCTTGTTTATATATGTGCATAGTAAAAATATTGTCCAACAAATGTGTAATATGTTACAACAAAATAAGAATATGATGGAACATATTAAGCATCTGTTGGAAACAACTATATCATCTGTTGGTTTATTGTAAAAACATTTCCAACAGATGACTCATCTGTTGCAACAGATGGGTCATCTGTTGGATGAAATTATAAGAGTTATTCCAACAGATGACTCATCTGTTGCAACAGATAGGTCATCTGTTGCAACAGATAAGTCATCTGTTGGAAGAAACAAAAATATTCTTGTTACTGGTTTGATTTCTTCCAACAGATGACTCATCTGTTGCAACAGATGGGTCATCTGTTGAATGAAATTATAAGAGTTATTCCAACAGATGACTCATTTGTTGCAACAGATGGGTCATCTGTTGCAACAGATAAGTCATCTGTTTGAAGAAACAAAAATATTCTTGCTACTGGTTTGATTTCTTCCAACAAATGACTTATCTGTTGCAACAGATGGGTCATCTGTTGGATGAAATCAAAACAGTATTGAAACTATTTCTATTTCTTCCAACAGATCACTCATATGTTGAAACTATTATTTTACTGTGTTGTACTTGTTAAATTCATGGTTACCCTTTTTTTAATGATGCACAAATCAATTATAATCTTTTTTATTTTCCTCTTGTTTGTAGATAAAATGACTCCCAAAAGAAAAGGAAGTGAATCAATTCCAAAGAAAGGAAGAAGTAAAGTAGCTAGGCTACATTCACCACTAGATGAGCTTGTTGTACAAGATGATGAAGTAGAAAAAGATGATAAAAATGAAGAAAGAGAAGAAGAGGAAGGAGAAGATGATGAAAATGAACACGAGAAAGAGGAAAGCTTCACAAGAGATCCTGAACTTAGATCAAAAAGTCAGCATGATCTAAATGTTAACATTGATCCTAATAGCCCTTCCACTGAAGAGTTTGTCAAAACCATATGTATTGATAATTTTCTTATGAGAATGCAGTGTGATGGTGCCACAGATTTAACTAGTGATTGTGTGGTAAAGTCGGCTATGAAAAATTCTTTGACACCTTTAGAAAAATACTTCGAGAATAAAAATTGGATGTTTATTTTAAGGACAACTGCTTTGGGCAATATTTTGATTTGCCGGAGGACAATAATGCTCGTTTTCAAATGACCATGTAATTTGTGATGACTTTTATTTCTATGTAATTATTGGTTCTGACAACATAACAATTTTTATATTTTCATGTTTTTGTTTAATTATTTTATGTAATTTGTGATGGCTTGAATTTATTTTTTGTTATGAATTATTTTCTTAGATGTACAAATATACAGCATTATTTCCAACAGTTTTAATGTATCTGCTGCAACAGATGTATATCTGTTGGAAATATTGCAACAGATATAGACATCTGCTGCAAATGATTTTCAACATACTCAACATGTGTTGCAGTAGCTGATAAATCAAATCAACATATGTTTGATTTGTTGGAACTAATCAAACATACTCTATCTATGTGTTGCAACAGATGAATGATATGTTTGATTAGTTCCAACATACTCTACATATGTTGCAACAGATGATTAATCTGTTGAAACTAATCAAATAGATATAGTCATCTGTTGCAACAGATGCATTATCTGTTGCAGCAGATGACTCATCTGTTGGAAATAATCAAACAGATATACTCATCTGTTGCAACAGATGACTCATATGTTGCAAATAATCAAACAGATGCACACATCTATTGCAACAAATGACTCTATTAGTCGATTGATCACTCTATTTAGGACGAATACACTTAGTTGAACATGTAATTACTATGTAATTTATTAAGATTGTAATTGAACTTATTAATTGAAGGCTAATTATAGTTAAATAACTTTTTTATTACTAATCATGATTTAATGAAGCAATTCACATCAAATTAGTCGATTGGTCGCTCTATTTAGGTCGAATACACTTAGTTGAATATGTAATTACTATGAAATTCATTGAAATTGTAATTGAACTTATTAATTGAAGGTTAAATATAGTTAAATAACTTTTTTATTTCTAATCATGGTTTAATAAAGCAATTCACATCAAATTAGTCGATTGATCGCTCTATTTAGGACGAATACACTTATTTGAACATGTAATTACTATGAAATTCATTGAGATTGTAATTGAACTTATTAATTGAAGGTTAATTATACTTAAATAACTTTTTTTATTAGTAATCATTGTTTAATGAAGCAATTCACATCAAAGTAATGGATTGATCTCTCTCTATTTAGGACGAATACACTTAGTTGAACATGTAATTACTATGAAATTCATTGAGATTGTAATTGAACTTATTAATTGAAGGCTAATTATAGTTAAATAACTTTTTTAATTACTAATCATGGTTTAATGAAGCAATTCATATCAAATTAGCCAATTGATCTCTCTATTTAGAACGAATACACTTAGTTGAACATGTAATTACTATGAAATTCATTGAGATTGTAATTGAACTTATTAATTGAAGGCTAATTATAGTTAAATAACTTTTTTTATTACTAATCATTATTTAATGAAGCAATTCACATCAAATTAGTCGATTGATCTCTCTATTTAGGACGAATATACTTAGTTGAACATGTATTTACTATGAAATTCATTGAGATTGTAATTGAACTTATTAATTGAAGGCTAATTATAGTTAAATAACTTTTTTTATTACTAATCATTATTTAATGAAGCAATTCACATCAAATTAGTCGATTGATCTCTCTATTTAGGACGAATATACTTAGTTAAACATGTAATTACTATGAAATTCATTGAGATTGTAATTAAACTTATTAATTGACGGCTAATTATAGTTAAATAACTTTTTAAATTACTAATCATGGTTTAATGAAGCAATTCACATCAGATTAGTCGATTGATAGCTCTATTTAGGACAAATACACTTAGTTGAACATGTAATTACTATGAAATTCATTGAGATTGTAATTGAACTTATTAATTGAAGTCTAATTATAGTTAAATAATTTTTTTATTACTAATCATTGTTTAATGAAGCAATTCATATCAAATTAGTCGATTGATCGCTCTATTTAGGACAAATACACTTAGTTGAACATGTAATTACTATGAAATTCATTGAGATTGTAATTAAACTTATTAATTGACGGCTAATTATAGTTAAATAACTTTTTTTATTACTAATAATTATGATTTAATGAAGCAATTCACATCAAATATATGTAGAGTATGTTGGAAATAATCAAACATATCATTCATCTGTTGGAACAGATGTGTCTATCTGTTTGATTATTTCCAACAAGATGAGTCATCTGCTGCAACAGATAATGCATCTGTTGCAACATATGTAGTCTGTTGGAAATGATCAAACATATTAGACACTTGATGCAAGACATTTATATATCTGTTGCAACAGATGAGTATATCTGTTTGATTATTTCCAACAGATGAGTCATTTGCTGTAATAGATAATGCATCTGTTGCAACATATGTAGAGTCTGTTGGAAATGATCAAACATATTAGACACCTGCTGCAACAGATTTCTATATCTGTTTGATTATTTTCAACAGATGAATAATTTGTTGCAACATAATTCATTATGCTAACTAATTTTAATTCTGTTGCAATAGATATAACATATGTTGCAACATAAGTTGTTCCCACACATACAACAGTTGTTGGATCATAAATAAAAATATATTTTATATAATAAATAACATACATGACCAACTAAAATGAGTTAAAATTATCAAGTTCATAACTAAATCAACAACAAGACTATTTACTATTACAATAATTATGGAACATTTTAATCCGGACATGTAGTTCTTTTGTGGCCAACCGTCTTACATATGGAGCACATATTGAGAACTACCCACTGTATTGCTCGCAACAATGGGTAGGTGTTTGATCCTCCTCCACTTCATCTCCACTCTCATCATCTAGAATATTCATGTCCACACGATCCAATTCATCATTTAGCATATCCTGTTGGTCTTGTTCTACATTCTGATTCTCGCTTCTGAATCTGAACCTGCTTTGCCAGCTGATGTAAGCTCAATCCAACAGATGGGTCATCTGTTGCAGAAGATGACCTACCTGTTGGATTGAGCTACTAGTTCTGAATATGCACCCAATAGATAGGTCATCTGCTGCAACAGATGATCCATCTGTTACAACAGATGACTTAGCTGTTGGATTGAGCTACTGATTTTGCAGCTCAATCCAACAGGTAGGTCATCTGTTGCAACAGATGAGTGATCTGCTGCAACAGATGATCAATTTGTTGCAACAGATTATCCATCTGTTGCAACAGATGACTAACCTGTTGGATTGAGCTACTGTAACATGAATCCAACAGGTAGGCCATCTGCCACAACAGCTAGGTCATCTGTTGCAACAGATGGTTCATCTGTTGCAACAGATGACTAACCTGTTGGAACTACTTTAACAGTAGTGGAAACAATCCAACAACTGTTGTAAATGAATACAACAGCTGTTGGATACGCTACAGAAAATTATTGAAAAAACAACAGATATACCCAGAGGAGAAATTGAACTAAAAATCATTATTTTTACTTACCAAAATCACCAATGAAGTAATGCCCAGTGATATACAAACAAAATTTGATCCAAAATTTCAAGCAAGAAGAAGAGGTAGTATCCGCCACAACAACAACAACAATGGTGAAGAAGAAGAAGAAGAAGCAGTAGCAACAACAATAACCACACCAATGACGAGAAGAAAAGGAAGAACAACAACAAGAACAAGAACAAGAAGAGGCACCAACGACAATGGAGAAAAAAAAAATCGCTCAGGAGGAGGAGAGAGAAAATGGGAGAAGAGGCAATTATTTTCCCTCTTTTTTTAGTTATAATTAGGGTTTTATAAGTTGGGCCAAAGTGTAAAAAAAAAAACTTTGAGGGCAACTCCCACACACCCCTCAAACTCCTTAATCCTTAATCTAATAATTGTCACCCCTACTCAATAATTAAAACTTGAGTCACCACAATTTCATTCTCAAACTTTTTGGTCACCCTTAATTCAATGGCCCAAGTATTAGGGACTTTGTGAAATTGTAAATTAGACCACTGAGGATACATGGTTTCACAATTTACACCCCATATTTTGTTTTTATTTACGAATTACCTCCTGCTTGTTTATTTGGCAATGTTTCAAGGCTAAATTTGGTGGTAGTTATTTTATATTTTGTAAATCATGTATATTAATTTAGTTAACTGGTACAAGGAACCAAAATATGGTCTTAGACATGTTATGTAGAAGCAGAGGCGGACCCATGTTGATGGTTGGGGTGCACGTGCACCCGTTAACTTCGGGAAAAAAATTATGTATATATATGTATATATAACTATATATGGATTATATATTTGTTTGTGCACCCTTGAACTCAAAAGTCGATTTGGTGCACTGGTTTGGCGAGTGCCTTCAGCCTCATTACGCGAGTGTTATGTCCCGTGTTCGAATCCCGATAGTTGCATCTTCTTCGGTTCCCCAAGGAGTAAAGAAGATGCAAGGACCATCAAACCATTCATGGAATTATGTGGGTTTCATTAGTTTTGATTTATCTAGTATATTTGGTTTTATGTGTGTGTAACAGCATTTCCCGATGAAGCACGGTGCCACCTAACACCGCTTCGACAAACTTGCATCCCCTTTAGTAGTGCACCCGTCATCCTCAAATTCTGGGTTCGCCTATGAGTGGAAGTGGGAATCAACAAGTTGCTAAAAAGAAAAGGGTCAAAAGAAAAGGGTCATTCTTTTTTAAACGGATTAAATATGAAAGTAGGTCAAACAAATTGAAATGAAAGGAGTAATATCGATTGTTAGACGTGGTTTGGTTGAAATTTGAAGAAAAAAGATTTGAAATTGACGTAGAAAAAGGATATTTGAGAGTAAAAACATTATAATTTTTGGGCACGAATTTTATTAGAAAAAATTATTATTTCACTTGAAAGTTTCCAACCTCAACAAAAGAGTTTCAACATTATCTATCCTAATGTTCGTGTTGCATGTATTACTTCTGCTACTACTAGCTTTAGATGATGTTTGACAAAAGTTAAGATTACAAAATGAAGAAGGTATTTCATGGCTTGGCATTGTGGATTGATTGATAGCTCTTGTTTGTGTGACGCCCTCCTGATCTGTTGTAATAAGATCTTTAACAAAAAGAAAGGGTTGCTCAAAGATTCTAATGTCATTGCCGGTCAGTTTTGTACCAAGACGTGCAAGTTCGTAAGCGGCTAAGTTCTGCTCCCTGTACACATGGACTACTACCGAATCATGCATCATATGCTCAGAAGGTACCTGCAATCAACAAAAATAGGAGAGCAGTGAGTGATTACAATTGATTAATTCAATCTTTTGTATCAATGTTGATGAACAGATATTGGAAATTACTCATAATTGTCAATTGAAGTCCACGACTCTAGCATCAGTGAAAGCGTCATCAGTGTTTAATTTTCCGTGGGAGGGGGGCTCCATCTTAATTATATGTAAAGTTTATTATTAGTAGGCTATTTTCGAGTAGGGTCGCAATGTAAATATTTCATAGCCATGTGAATAATGATTCTAGTGTTGGGAAGACTAATCTTTTTGTTAAATATAAGACTAATCTTTTTGTTAAATATATGATCATTTCTAATTTTCCATAGATGCCACTAAGTAAAGGGTATTAACAGATTAGCAAGGAGATTGTGAGGACAATTCCTAACACCAAGAACAACAACAACATACCCAGTGTATTCCCACCAGGTGGGGTCTGAGGAGGGTAAAGTGTACGATGTCCATACTACTACCTCAGATGAAGTAGAGAGGTTGTTTTCGAGGACAATTACTAACACCAATTTTGAAAAGCCTTTAAAGTGAATCAAAAGGAGAGGAAATAACATGGGTACTTAAAGACGAGATGTGAGATAAGAGTTTGAAAGTTTTCCAACTGTATAAAGTATTGGGACAATGGAAAAATATATGACCTGTGGTTTCTTCCACTCCCATGTTGCAAATAGTACAAGTACTGATATGTTACAAATAGTACAAGTATTGATAGGCAACAATTTGATATTTTGAATAAATAAGAGTTGGTGGGGGGATAACAGTTGTGACTTTGTGAGCACAAAGCCAGACAAATCAGATGTAGTAATTAATACTATTCTCATAGCCTTAGGCCCATTTCTACCACCAAAATTAAAGGTCCAAACTAAACTGAGCTTTCAACAGCAAAGTAGATGATGCTTCCTCTTGATTATGGTTAAGTAGCCGAATTGAAAAGTAATTGCCTGTTATATATAGAGCTAAAGAAAACTTAATAAAATGGAAGTCCTTTCATCTATTGGTTGTCGTAGGCAATACTCACCGATTATTTGGTTGTCATAGGCAATACTCACCAATTATCTTCCAAGAACTTCGAAAATGTCATAAATGTTTAGTCTGCGTGGAGAGGTGTGTTTTAGTAAGTGGTAGATTTTGATTTTTCACCATAAAGATTTTAAAATATAAAGAAGTAAATAGTCATAGAAATTTAGGGGATTCAACATTTTATATATACATAGAAGATAATTTTAACATACTATAGTAGTAGTAGTATATAATTTTCCGGGAAAGGGTAAAGAAAACCCTCTTGCACCCCTAGCTCCACCAATTGTCTTAGTGGTTAATAAAGTGGAGGAGAACCACGAGATCTCATGTTGAAGTTTCAGCAGGAACAACCAACATTACGACAATTTCTTTCTATCTGTCTAAGTCTTGGTCAGGGACGGCTCAATACTTTTGATGGCCTAAAGCCGCACTTCCACGAGAGGCCCTTAATATTTTTCTTGAAATTTATTTTCTAACTTCTTAAGATGCAAAGTTATGAATAATTATTGTATAAACGATTTCATGTAGTAATTCTTTTTCAATCGATGATATACTTAATCCACTCAATCTTTCTTGAGACATTATTGATCTTAAGTAAGATTTTCTAGTTAACATAATCGAATTGAATAACTGGATTCATATTAACAAATAGTGCTTACTTTGACACATCTCTTCACAAAGTTTGATCCTACTTTTTGGTCAAATCAAAATTTAAAAATTTATTTTTTACTTTTGTAATATTATTTTTTATTTTTTACAAAAGCTACGTAATTATATTTATACAAAATGAGGCCTCCAAAAGTTGGGGGCTTAAAACCTAGGCTTTAGAGGCTTTAGCCCAAAGCCGGCTCTGGTTTTGGTTGATAGAGTTACCCTTATCCTTGGGCTGATGAGAAATATTGGTCCAAGGTAAGCGGTAACAGGTCAAATAATATAAAGTTACATTACAATGTTTATATTTCAAAAACACGGGACAAAAATTAATACTCCCAATACTCCGTAATAACATTCAGAAAGCTGCACAGATATATATACATCATCGATCTAAGCCTTCAAAGCACTGTCTTTTTTCTCTTGACAAGATAAAACAGATGATTAATAAGCGAGCCTCGCCAATGTTGAAACGCTAAAATGGGCAATACAACTACTATGAACGCCATATAAAACACCAATTTGTTGTCCAACACAAAATACATACCACAACCAAAGCTCAGCATCATGGCTTCTACGGAGGCGTACAACGTGAGAAGTCCACATAATAGGCGCTTTGGGAACACGCGGAGAAAATCTTCTTCCACATAACGAGCAGTCAAAATAGAAATGAACGCGAACAAGGATATGCAGGCTGTGGAGAGTGATACTGTGTTGGAAAAGGCAAACGCGATGAAAAATCCATTTTTGGAGGAAATTGGAAGCGTGTTTTTGCGGTTTTTGATGCCTGAAAATGTAATTGCTGCAGCAAATGCGACTGTAACGATTAGTGCTGCTATAATTGCGCATGGACTTGCTGTGTCTTTCATCCATTTTTCTCCTTGGGTTTTCAAATTTGCGTGTTGCTCTGTAAATACTTGATGAGCAGTTTTGCCCTCGTTGTTTAAACACTCGTAATACGAATGTGGTAACATCTGCTTCACTGTCTACACCACATACAGAGAAAAAAATGCAATGTTAGTCAAAATATCTTGTTGTGGCATAACATAACACTCCTTTCATTTTATTTTATGTGATAATAATTAATTAGATACGGATTTTAACAAAAGAAGAAAGACTTTCGAAATTGATGATCTTAATGACATTTCTACGACTATAAATCATGTCATTATTAAAGGTAAAATAAAAAGTTTAAAATTAAATAATTATATGTAAATGTGTCATTACCCTTGAACATGATAAAAACTTACTCGCATTTGATGTTTATCCAATCCAAATGAAAACATGGCACGTTGTAACTTATACTCTTATTGCTAATCGTAGTTAATTAATATATATTCTAACTTAATTTATGACTTAACCAAGGTAAAATAGTATAGTTTGGTCTATAAAATATCTAATGCGAGTATATTTTTACCGAAAAAGAGTGGCACATAAAATTGAACACCAAGACTAATCATTACCTAGAAACATTGTTTCCTACTAGTTAAAGCTAGTTCTTCAAAACAATTTGGACTAGTAATTAACTTTTGTGAACTAAGTTTCCATATTATAGCTTAATGTAGGTAGTGGACAAATTGAATTAATTACCTGAAACCACCACAATTCTTCTTGCATCTGAAGAGCAGCCCCAAACGTACAATTTAGTTCATTTTCATCCCTCAACTTTCCAGCCAAATGCAACATTGTATTGTTAGATGAATCAATTGAAGTCATGAGGTGATGCCTATGTTGACTCATTTGACCGATCAAGTTATAGACATTTGTGCATCGATTTTCTACAGCAACATGAAGTATATTCTTCGCCTTTTTGTTGCAATAATAAATGGATGAAGGAAATTTTTTCACGATAATTTCAACAAGCTTGTAATTGTCGAAACGTGCGGCTAGGAGGAGAGGACCACCAACAATGGAGTTGATCTCTTTGTCGCTTAAACTTTGTAGTTTCTCGCAAAGACATTCTGCTAATTTAATTGCATTTTGCTGTTTCCATTCAGGTGCTGCAATGCAAGAATAGACATTATCATTTGAGGGGCTAAAAGTAACAGGAAAATACTTTAGGGGCTAAATGGTAAACGTTTAATTATAACGTAATAATACAGTTTCTAACGCAAAATATATTTTATTTTCATGCTTTATTTAACGGTTTATAGTTTAGAATATGGTTATGACAAGTGGATTTATTAAATTTATTAACGCGGCAATAACATTTGTGTCATTTTCTGGTGCTGAATTTTTAATTTTATTTAAATTGTATTTTCTGAGAAATAACTAACAGGTTCAGATTCGCGTATGACATTTTAGTAGATAAATGACTTTTTTAGAGAGTGAGATATAGAATACGTACCATTAGACTTTGATTTATCGAGTAATGTTTCGTTAATTGCATTCTCGATATCATTGACATTGACATTTGCTCTTGCTTGAAAAATCCATGATGTAGCGCTGGCCACTATACAAAATACAAAACAAACACCGTTAGCTAATTCTTCTCGTCTTTATTTTATTTTAGATTTACGATAACATGGGGTATTTTTAATCCAAAAAAAAAAGTGAAAACAAAGGAAATTAAACTCACAAGATAGTGACTTGCTAGAGCTTATACGTGTTGTACCAAATGTTTTTGTAGCCAGTAGTGCCAAAGGAGATGATCCATGTGAACTATATTTTGCTAAATCAGGAGAACTTCTTACTAATTGCGTAGCAAAATCTGCAAAATAAATGTTGTAACATTGAGAAATATCAAAAGAAAATACTATAGCAATGTTATTCAAGCAAGATAGCACGTAGTACAAGTGGAGATTTTTAATAATATTTGAGGGTTCAATTCAAAATAACACCTGTCAGGAAAATTAATCAAACAACGAAATAAGACAATAAAAATAGGAGTAAAATACACTCTTTCGGTCTCAATTTACGTGATATTCTTTTTTTCTTATTTTGTAATTTGTATACTTTAAACTTTCTATTTTATCGTTAATGTGATGATTCATCGGCACACAAATACCTACGATTTTAAATTAAGCTATAACTTTCAAAAAAAATCTTTCTTTCATAAATTTTGTGTCCAGACAAAATGCGTCATATAAATTAGGACAGACTGGAGAGTAGAAAATATGTAACTCACCGTACAAGTCCGAACATATCAATTGATGTAGCAGCCTAGCACCAGTTCGACCAGTATAAACAGCAGGATCATTGGTGACACTGAAGAAGTAATGAACCAAATCCACATTTTTGTAACCATATTCAACAGCTAGATGAATTGGATAAACGCCATTATTGGACACAATATGTGGCAAATTCGAATTTCTGTTGACAAGAATTTTCGCTACATCTAAGTTACCAAAACGTGCAGCATAATGAAGAGGTGTTTCCCCAAAACTATCTTTTATGCTTAACGAACCATCATCTGTCATTGAATCCACCAATTTTTGAATGAAAAACTTGGTGTTGTCGTTCTTCTTTGACCCGATTGCAATGTGAAGTGCTGTTTGTAACAAGGAGGTTATTTGAGCTCGACTTGCTTCATTGTCTGTTTTCAAGAATGTTTTTGCATTTTCCCAATTAGCATATAGTGAAGCATTGTATTGTGGCAAGTAGTACTTGAAATCTTTCTTTGACTCTGTGCTCTCTGTTTCCTTATGTACTACTGGTTGCTCTGTTTCTGTTAATAAATGTTTAAAGGTAATTAGTACTAGTATTAAATATCTATGTTGCTTATACTCTTAATATGAGGAAGAGTGTGTATTGAATTAGCTTATAACTCATTGCTTGATCGTAAACTTTGGATTGGATTGAGCAATGACCCGTCTATTATTTTAACTCACATCCTAACTCGTCTAAGTTCAATCTAGTCCGTCCATTTATCACCTCGAATATATATCAAAGCAACGCCTTTAATCAATTTCTCCAGTCAATTATGTGAAGTTTGTCTTCTGGAAAAACATGCTAGCTAGAAGCCAAAAGGAGGCTACATCAAGGGGTAAGCTATTCCCACTTCTTATTGAAGTTGGAGCCAATAATTAAGTTCACCTTATTTCAAAGAAAGTAAATAGTACCTCTTTTCATCTTTATTGATGAGTACAACATATCAACATCTTGGTTTTATTTTATGCAAGTAAAATTGAAAAAAGAATTCGAATTTGTGATAGAAAAAATAGAATCATTATTGATATAATTAGACTATTGAACTGATTCTTGAAGCTATTTCATGTTTATTTGACCAACACGAAGACCTCCAACAAGGAATGATGAGTCAAATCACTTTGTGAATCTTTGAGAGTAATGATTATGCTTGTGGGTGACCACAACAAGAAATACAGTATTTAATTGCTGAGTAAAATGTATTTTTCACTTTTTGGTTATAAGAAAAAATATATTTTTAAAACTTAATTTAAGTTTCTTAATATGTTTTTACTGCAAAATAGAATAAAAAAGTAACTTATATGGAAAAAATGTACCATATAAGATAAAATTAATAAAGTAATTTAAGAAAAATAAATAAAATAAAAAAAGTAAGAATCGAATGATTAAGAGGATAGGGCCATAGGAAAAAAGAGGCCCAACAGGCAAGTAATTGTGTTGGGTTTTTTAGCTTTACTGGGGGCCCAAATAAGAGATAAGTCGTTGAGGAGTAATGTTTTTAGGTTTCCCACATGATGTTTGTTTGGCATTATTATTGGAGTTTTAATTAATTTAGGGCCCATTTGGCCATGAATTTTTTTCACTTTTTTTCGGAATTTTATTTCACTTTAGTGAAAAAAGTGAAATTTCATGGTGTTTGGCCATGAAATTTTTTTCACTAAAGTGAAATAAAATTTTGAAAAAGTGAAAACAACTTTTTCTTGTTTTCACTTCTACTTCTCTCACAAAAAGTCAAATTTATTTTTATAGCCAAACATAACTCCAATTCCAACTCCAACTCCAAAAAATTTAATTTTCATGGCCAAACGCCTACTTAAATTTTTATCGTGCTTTTGATTACAAGTCTATTCATATTTAAAGTTTAAAATTGAGACTCTAATTAATTAAATATGAATCTTGTTTATCCACTATAATAAACACCAATGGTGTGGTGAAGTATTAAGCACCATTTCTATCGTGTGTTTATATATAAAACTTGTTTGACATGTTTTTGAACTATCGAAAGTTTTTTATATTTTTTAAAAAATACTTAAGACAGAAAATGAATGTGTTTGGCCAAACCTAATATATAAATATATATTTAAACTTGGTCTCAACTGGCAAGTAAACACTCTAACTTTGAGTATGCACATCTAGACATCTCAACTTTTCTCCACTATGTTAGTTGGATACTCCAACTTATAAAGTGATCATGTAGGCACCTTCAAAATTTATGTATCACATTAGCATCGAGTGTCCAAAACACACTGTAAGGATGATTTTGGAGGGCTTAGTTGTCAATTGAAACGAAAGTGAGGTATCTAGATATGTACTCTCAAAATTGGAACGCTTACTCTCCGACTAATGTCAAATTTGAGTGTCTGTTTATGTATCTTTTTTATAAAGAAATGTAAGTATTTTTGAATGAGAGGAGATATTATTTTAAGGAAAAAAATAAATAAATTAAAAGGGTTTTCTCCTAAAATGCTTTTGAGTTGTTTAGAACAATATAACTCGTATAAAAAATATTATTTATTAAATTAATTAGTAGTTTCTCGGATTTAAAATAAATGATTTTTGGACACTTTTTCCTTATTTCAAAATCACAAGATGTAGTAATTAATTAAGTATTTTTTTTCAAAATTATCCTTCTCTTTAATAATTTTTTCAACTATCACTGGTTTTAAGAAAAGTTTGAATAGGAACAAAAGGGTAATATTGACAAATTTATTCTTCGATTAATTTCACTAACTAATTAACTTTCTTAAGGAGTGTGGCATAACTCAAATAAAATTTATTTATTTTGAAATGAAGGGAATAGTGATTTTTATTGCAATTTAACAATTTAAAACACTTTTGATAATATTAGTCCAACTCACACGACTAATCTCCCAAACATTTTAGTAATTATTTTTCAAAAAATAAGTAGTTTTCAACGGCTTGAAAAAACATGCTTTTAGTCTAATTCAGAAAAATGACTTCCCTAAACATGCTAGAAAAGTTATTTTTCAATTTTTTTCAGAGATTTCTTTTTTTCTCCGTATCAAACAACAATAACATATTCAGTGCAATCATGCAAACACAAATAAAGAGGAAGACAAAGAAAAAACTTCACCTTGAAAATCATCAAGAGAATTATGGCAGCAAATTTCCTCCAATTCCAACCAAACATCTCTAGCACTGACTTTCTCCACCACATACTTCAGCATTTCTTCAGCCAAAGAGCCAAAAATCCAACCTTTAACAAGCCTATCACTTCTTTTCCACTTCAAGTCTAACAATGATAATTGTATTGAACTTCCATGAACGAAACCAACTAATTCTTGACTTTCAAGAAGACATAACATTTGTGCTTTCCATAGTCTATAATTGGAAGAATTAGACAGCTTTATGGTTACAAAATTGTCTATATTAAGAGTTGATGGATAAGGATATGATGAATTTTCTGCCATTTTTGATGAGTTTCATGAGTTAGAGAGTGAGATGGTGCAGGGAAATTGGTCAATAATTAGCTAGCTCATATATTAAACGACATTTGACACTATTAATTTTCCTCAAACCGTACAAGATGTGAAGGAACACACAAACAGTATTCCTAGTACATTAGATTAGTTTTTGGCCACATGTGCATGCAGCTTTTGTCAAGTGGCCCTAAAATGTACTAGTACTATACTATAATTTTTCTACACGTCTGATTAAAATCTGTAGAGGGTAAAAGTAGACCAAGGCCAAGAATATATATTTACCTGAGTTAATAATTCAAATGATCACTAAATTATAGACTTTTATTTCAGAAAATCACTCAACTTTGATTCTTACTTCAAAAGTCACTCAATTATCACATTTAATTTATGGACTAGTGGTTGGCCATAAGTTTTGGATTAAATTTTGAAAATTTATCTTAAATATTTAGAAATGGGTAAAAAATAAATCTCTATTTTCAGTTATTGGTTAACTTTACCCTTAGTTATTCTATAAGACTAAATATACCCTTGCCGTTAACAAACTTCACTTATATGCCTCTCAATTTAACGGATTCCGCAAAATCAATAAAAATCACCTAATTTCAATTGAATTAACCAATTTCCTCTTTTAACCCGAACCCGACACACTAAATTAAACAAACTCATACCCAATTAAATCTCAAAACCCATCTCTCCCATTAAAAACAATTAATATTTCACTATAAGAAAAAACAATCAACAACGAAGGGAAATATGGTTCCTAAAAGTGGGTTTCTGGTCCCTAAAGACAATTAGCGACCAGCAATTTCTGATCGCCACCCGTCCCTATAGCCTCCGACGGCAAAGGGCATTAAGGACGGGAACACATAGCTGGTACTTAAACATCTTTTTCGACGACCAGTATAATATCTGGTCCCTAAACACCTTTTCAGACCACATTTCTGGTCCCTAATGAAGACAATCAAATGTGTTTTGGTGCTGCAAAAATTTAAGGACGAGTAACCTGGTCGTTAAACAGTTAGTTCTACAAGTCACTAAATTTGCAACTAAAAAATTAGATAACCTTTTCTGATAACACAAATAGCGAGAAATTAATTACAAAAAAAAGGATCAATGTCAATAACTTGCACTGTACGGCCACAATATTGTGTACATACTCCTTGGGAAGAAACGTACATAGCTAATATATATCCCTAGCCTATGATATAAAATCTGTCCAATGTTCCTAGCAAAATGATAGTCAACCAGCTGTGCGTCCTCTCAAACTTGCTTCATGTGATCTCCAATAACCAAAACCTATAAAAAAATATCAAGAGATTTCCTTTAGAAAAAGTATAAACATCAAATAGACGGTTAAATAATTTTTTAACTTTAACAATGATTTAATCACAACAAATTCCCGAAAACAATCAGATTGATAAATTTTATGATGATACAACAACTTATGTTTGGAGGAATGGTTCCTTGAAGCTAACCCAGTCACGTTAACAAGTCTCATGCTGCATGAAGCTCAATTCACTGGAAAATTTCCTTCAAGACATTGCTAATAAGATCAAGAATAGCAGGTTGAGTCAAATTGGCAAGTGTAGTCATAACTGCTAAGTCACTGGCAAAAACCAATCTTTTAACTTTATAATTTACTCTCTTGATTTCCCTATACTTGGACTGTCAAGCAGCCCTCTTTCAATATTTCACGTACAGAATCTAGTAAAAGAGCAAAATAATCCTTTATCTTTAGCTTTAGAATCAAAATCATCCTTTTTTTTTATAAATCATCTCAACCTCCCATTCTTTCCCCGAAAATCTGAGTCATATCCACAAATTGAAGAACCCAAAACAAATTAATAGGCGATTGTCTAAGAAAAGAAGGAAATTGCAGTCTTGCCGTTGAATCACATCCATGGAGCATCCAAGAAAGCTTACCAGACCTTCTGTAGGTATAATTTAAACTCCCAATTGACTTCTCATTATATTGAAATAGAGGTCCTACGGAAATGAGAATAGATACACGCCTTGACGAGGTTGTATTTGACAGTAGCTCAAATTTTGTTTTTTGCAGTAGTAAATCTTCTCATCAGGTTCAGTTGTACTATGTCATGATGTGGTAAATCTTTAGCTACAATTCATAAAAAGGTGATCTAAAGAAATTTGTGGTTATTTTAGTTATTTTCTAAACTTTTTTGTTGGAAGAGTGGTTGTGCGACCGAAAAAGATGGGCGATGTTTTCATATATGTTCTAAACCCACCAAAAAATAAAGGTTAATTTTTAACTTACCTCTATTTTAGGACATTCTTAGAAAACATTCCAGCATGACATGAGTCAACGCAATAAAATAGTGAGCAATAAGTTTGCGGCCCATTTCTTGCATATCGAGGGATATGATATTGGTACTATGGCTTTCTAAAGGAAGAATGAGAAAAATACCTCCTTCCATATAACTCAATTTTGGCCCACTCTCCATTTTTTAAATATCAAGCCAAACAAACTCCCTGTCTTGAATAGCCCAATCAATCTCTACAACCAACAACTAATAGATTAACAAAGCTACTAATGGAAATTGATGATGTTTGCGGATACCGGAAGATATCAATTCTAGTCCTTACACATTTAGACAATTACTAGCATCACACTTATTTTATTGGGGCTGGCAATTGACTTGCATAAAGAAATTTAAGATAAACTAAGCAGCATATAGAGAATGGTTGTACCAAAGCTCAAAAAACTCAAATTGCTCAGCTCAAATGAACTTTTAGATTGAGTTAACCGCAACTATAAATACAATTAACAAAAGATAGCACATTTCGAGATAACACTGGAAAATCAACAATCAACAAAAAGATGATCTGAATATATCAACTATTAGTTTTTATCACTATTTAAGTGATAACCTATCAGTTGTTATCACTGTTTTTAAGAGAACAAAAACTAAAATCAATAGAATAAATTAAAGTTCTGGGCAAGCTGTTACTAACATGGTATATTCATTCTTCTCCTGAAATAGGTGATGTAAAAGGCTGTACATTTGCGTGTTGTTATCACTTTCAAATTTATCCTGCGATAAATCGAACTTAGATTGAACTCCAATATGCGGTTAAATTAGCAAAGAAAAAACTCAACGTTCTAACAGATGTGATACTTCGCAGTTGCAAATTCAATAACATCACAAAAGACATACGGAAGTGTCACGATCTGAACCGAGGCCCTAGCCGTGACGGACAGTGGCGGAGGCAGGATTTTCACTAAGGGGGTTCAAAATCAGAAAAAGTAAACATACAAACTAGCCGAAGGGGGTTCAACATCTACTCATCATCATCCTCATCATACCCACTGTATTCCCACCAGGTGGGGTCTGGGGGGTTCAACATCTACTATTTATACATAAAAAATAATTTTAACCATGTATAAGTAGTGTAATTTTTCGCCGAAGGGGTTTCGGATGAACCCCCTGGCCTAAAAATGGCTCCGCCCCTGGTGACGGGCTTCCCGAACAAGTGATGGTCCAAGAAGACCCCTTAGCATTACATCATAAGCATAGTCATAATAAAAGTGCCGAAAATAGACCCATAATGAAGAAGTTCAACTGAAATGATAATTTAAGTCCCAGTCTTGGAATGAAACTCAAAACAATAACCAACTTGAGTCTACGAAGCCTCTAACATTATGAATAGAAATTCTAGCTGGGACATGGCTCCGGAAATACCAGAAAATCCAAATAGTCTGAATTCAACTAAAAATAAATCTATGACAATTGCCTTCAGAAAGATGGATGGCTCACCACAGGCTAGCTGCAACTCTGAATGTATCCTAATGCGGGGCAGAATCTTGGGTAAGTGCTTCGGAACCTACATCATGAAAAGATGTAGCATCCGGAGACGGTCAGTACGATGAGTACTGGCATGCAACCCGAGGAAAGAGAATCCAAAATAATTTATATAATATAATAATAATTAAAATTAGGAAAGCTTCACAATATAAGTCTTTCATAAATGAGGTACAAAATAAAGAACATTTAAAATACAAAATAAAGCAAAACATTTAAAATACAAAATAAAGCAATCATTTCAAATTCTTTACTTCTAAACTATTTAGTTACACCGATATTAAGTGACCCACGGGCAATATGGGTCCAGTACTCCCCAACTGGTAGGGCCTCAATCAATTTTTGCCGCATGGACTGAGATAACATAGTTGGCCAAATCATAACATAATCATAACTGCATACTGTAACACCCCGTACATTTCTAAGTTTAGCTGACAACCGTAACATTTAGGGAAAAATGAAAACATGAGAGATTTGATGAATTATGTATTAAATTTGTGGGCATTAATAAGTCTTGCACAATGGGGCCCAAAAAGAAGCCCAAAATCATGAAGAAGACATGGCCCAATGTGGGATTTTAACTCATTCTTCCAAATTTGGTCCAATTGACTAATCAACATAGCATTAAATGCTAAGGAAAAAGATAAGAGAGACATGAGGGACTATATAAAGGACAAATCAGATTTTTATCTCATTGAACTCTCATCTCATTTCTAGATTTTTCCAACAATAACTCCTTTGCTCTCAAGAATCCTAAGTCACTCTTTGGGCCAAGATCATCAATTGGTAAGACTTAGTAAGTGTTTATTATGATGGATTAATATATTTTAGGCATAATAGATGGTGTATATTATGTTGGTTATGTTGGTGGAATATTGAGAAGTTCACAATAAGTGAAAGGTTACATGTTTGCTTAAATCGGAGGTTGGTTTGTCTTGTAAACTTGGTGATGGACTTGTGGTTGTAAAGGAAGTGAACTTGGTGGAGTAAATATTGACATGTGAGATGTTATTATGGTCTTGTTTTAGTATGTGAGATGTGAGATGCCAACGCAGATAGCACTGGCTGCTGCCAAAGGCCATCTGCGTGCGCAGGTGGCTGCGCAGGTCAGCCCAGAATTGTGTTTTGTGTGTTTTTGTATTCCTTTGATCCCCGAAAGCCCCGATACCCTTTTTGGATATAATTATCAACTTGTGATGTCGTTTTAATGACTTTAAAGTATCGTATGGAGGTGTGTTGGACTGTATGAAGTATAGAAGGTTGTTCATATGTTGTTATAAAGGAGCAAATGCGACGGAATGATAAAGGAAAAAGCGTAAAAGGGTACGTGGTGTGTGAAATGCTATTGATGTATGATATTTTGGTCAATGTGTGTAATGTTATGGTGTTGTTGATATGGAAATGCATTGGATTGTATTATAAGGGGGTGACATGACGTTATATAGTAGTCACATGGTTCATTGTCGTCTTGTACGCCTTTATAGTGAATAGTTGCTAATGTAAGTTCGGGTATGAACTTGTATTGTAGAGTGAGACGTAAGGAAGAAGCTGGACTACTGTGTTCATACATAGGCTTGTATATTCGTATTTGGAAGTGAAGGTATGTAAGGTTACTTTGTCCGTACCTTTCTGTAGCATATAATGTTCACATCGACGTTACACTTGTCCTATTCCGAAATGTACCAAGGTATCCTATTTTCGGTTATTAATTGTTATTGTCACTTGTTTCCTATTCATTGCACAATGGAGAATCTTTTCTCATAGTCAGTGCTAAGGTTCCAAATGTCCAACAAGGTTGTGTTCCAATGTTCCAATAGTGATTATATTCATGTCTCTTGTTCATTGATTATTGTCTAATGGTTTCAATGGTGTTATGATTCCAATAAGGTTATGTTTCCAACAATGTTCATTCACATGTCCCTCACTCAGTGGTTGGTTAATCTTTACGTTAAGTTGTGACCATCATTGTAACAATCTCAAAGTAATAAACAAAGTAATACACATGTGGTTAATGATTGATTTATGAGTGGCAAGTCTAGGGGCATAAGCCTAGCTCGACTCGATCCCAATGTATTGATTTATGGGTGGCAGGTCTAGGGGCATAAGCCTAGCTCGAATCGATCCCGATGTATTGATTTATGGGTGGCAGGTCTAGGGGCATAAGCCTAGCTCGACCCGATCCCGATGCATTGATTTATGGGTGACAGGTCTAGGGGCATAAGCCTAGCTCGACCCGATCCCAACATGACGATATGTCATACAAAGACCCACTGATCAGTCGGGGCCCAAGTACATTGTGACACATGTAATGACAAGTAAACATTGAATTAATACACATGGTTCCCAAAATACAAAATGGTTACTTATTCATTTGATATTCATATGCATTTGAGTTCCATCTGAGTTCATTGAAACATTCATGTGTTGTATAGTTTCATCTGAGCCTTACATACTCAGTACATTCTTCGTACTGACCCCTCTCGGGGAATTTACCTTACTTGCTGCAGGCGCAGGAACCAGTAGGCCTCCTCAGTAGATTGCCAGTTGTTAGCGGTTCTTTGGTGAGCTCCAGTTAATTCGGGGCCTCTCCGAGTCACAGTTGTATATATATTTTGGTAATGTACATGTTGTATAAAGCGGAGACTTGTCCCGACTTTTAGTTCGTTTTGGTCAATGCATCTGTTAGAGGCTTTTGTAGACGCATGTGGGTATATGTATATAAGGTGACTCATGAAGTCTTGTTTTGATGGCCTCAACGGCCAAGTTTCTCAAATGTATATATATATATGTCACATGTTCCATGTTTTCCATTATTCGTCTTTCATGTTGTTACGTGATGATGGGGTTGCTTGATATGCATATGGTGAACATAGGTAAAGCTTGGTTCTCTCGGGCCTTATCGGCTACGGGTGCCAATCATGTCTCGATGGGATTCAGGGCATGACACATACAACTGCTCAAGGCAAGTATACAGTGGTCATCCATATTTCATGACAAGACCTCCTTTATTCTCTCACCATTTCTGATCATATAAAATGTCGGCAAACGCGGTTTTCAGTGTTGGTCACAGGGACTACACCTTCTCGGTAAACTACATACTTCTCTTTAATCCCAATTAAAACATTTTCATTACATTCAATTATGGAGTCTTTCATTAAGGCATTAACATGTTGGTATCGCCATATCATGAACTTGCAAGTCACTCTTATCATGCCAAATAATTATCATTAAATATTCTTTTGTACTCCAAAACCGCCTTTAAAATCATAATTGAAATCCTCATAACAATTTTTCAAACCATTTGAATAACATAATACATTCAATGATATAAAGGACGGGGAAAAACATTTATATTCCTTATGAAGTTTCAAAGCTTTCAAGAGACTAGAAATCATGGCTAAAACATATATCAATAATAGTTCTTTAATTTCAAATAGCCAATTCAGTCTCAAAAACCTCAATTAAAGATTGAATCATTATTCATAAAGAAAAGGGGAAAATTCATATCAAGCTTTAATAACAAAATCCCCAACCCTAGTTTCAAATTCACCATCATATTATACAAAGTAAATAATATTCACAAATTTAGAATAGTAATTGAAATAGGGAGTGTTCAAACATGCCTTTTGATGGACAGAACTTGAAGAAAACTTGAATTTTTAGACCTTCAAGCTTAAACCCTAGTTGATTTTTCCCTTTGTATTTAGAGAGGAGATAAAGTATGTTTTTGGGGAAATAAATATGTTTCTAGGGTTTGGGAGGTGTTTTAAGCTGAAAAGGTCGGATCTCATCATGGTAAAATGACCAAAATACCCCTAGAATGACCCTACAAAAATTTTCTCGGAATCAGTCCACGGCTAAACCTACGTGCCGTGGGTCCATGTCGTGGAAATCAGATTGATTATTCAACTTGCAGGATCTGATCCACGATTTGAATCCATGGTCCCGTGGAAACCCTCCCACGTCACGTGGGTTGGTTCCGTGAGTCACTTTTTTTTTTTAAAAAAAACACTTAAATTCATATAAATATATGGGTTCTTGAAGGTTCTAAAATTTTGGGGTGTTACAGGAAGCAAACGCCAAATATAAGTGTAGCCTTCTACCAAAAAAATAGAGTTCAAAGGACATGACCAGATGGAAGATCGGTAATTGAATCTCATTTCCAGCATCTGCAGCATGTACTCCTAAATATGCTTTGTTCTATCAACTGATCAAGATAAACTATGCCTTTTCCAATTAGTTGCAGTCAGTTATGAATATACTAGTCTGTTGTATCACATATACTCGGATTGCGATCTTAGTATTTTATAGTCTACAGTATCTAAAGGACCTGCTGTTGCATCTTCTTTTAATAGCAGAACTAGCTAACTGTTGCATCTTCTTTTAATAGCAGAAATAGCATCTTCTACAGGGGTGGTATCCCTAATTGCTGCATCTTCTTTTAATAGCTAACAAATCAATGTTCATATTTGGACATTATTTTATTTAGCTATTTAAGATTCTGAATTTCAATGTTCGCAAATATTGATTTGACCATCAATATTTGAAATATTAAGATATTAGTCTTAGGAGCATATCAAGTGAAATAATGACTTCCACTTATAGTTAGACATTTAACTTTCACCAACTTTTTTTCCAAGAAAACTGAAGGTACGTTCAGGGACAACTTTGGAGCAATTCTAGGAAATTCTTAAACTTTGATCATTATAATCTTACATCAAATAATGTCCAAACACTGACGTCTATTAGAATATGAATCATGCAACTAAAAGTGTCTCAATTTACAACCAATACCCAAAAGCAGAGTTACAGGGGATAGTTCCAAAAGGAAGTCCCAACTATCAGGGGATAATATGTTGAATGGTAAGACTTGCAAGTTGCAAATTAGATAATAATGCAAAAGTTTTTTCTCTTAATAATTTGCAGCTATAAAAAATTATCCTACAAGTACTTGGCAAGTAGAAACGAGAACTACATATTGTCTATTTTGAAGGGAGCAGTTCTCGACATAATAAACACAAATATAAACAGCGAAAAGTTTGAATCCGTCACTCCAACAAAAGTGTAACTGAATAAACAGATCCAGTGAGCAAATATGGAATTCTTCAATTAGAAAATCTCTTTGAGATGCTTTAACAAAGACAATTCACATAACATCATCGTTTCTTTCTCCGCTAATTTTTCTTTTGAAATCAGATTAGACATACCAAATTGAATTATACAATTAAACAAAATTATACAAATTCAGAGTAAGGGAACTTAATTAAAGCCTCTAATGGTTTAAGAAAATTATCAATTTATCACCTCATAGAAAAACCACAATGACCCTAATGAAACATTTGTTAGCCCTTCAAGAATATCCCCAGAAGACATGATTATCAAGACCCTAACAGAAAATTTTTTTTTCCTAAAATAAACTCTCAAATATCTTCTCCTTGACGACTCAAGCCCCAGAATTAAACCCAACACTATCACTTTTAACCCTCATATAACAATAACAAGTATCCTAATCAGCATGTCTTCAACCTGCTAGGGTTTTCAGAGAGAAATTTCAACTTCCCAAAAGGATATGTGGATTTTCAGATACAAAATTCATATTTAAAAAATAAAATAGTGAATTAGGGACGGGAAAAAAAAAAATCATCCCTATAAATATACTTTTAGGGACCATATTAATAACCCGTCGCTAAATGTTGGTCCCTAATAAGCCTCTTCTTGTAGTGTATCAAGGACAAAATGAAAATATTTCAATCATTTATTTCTAAGGTGCAAATATACATGAAAAAAAAATATATTTAGACATATATAATTGAATCATTGTTCGAACTTAATTTTTGTCTTGGCAAGTCATACTAAACATCGGGCGAAAATGTATGTTTGACCTTCACAAGGCAAAACTTTTAGACGCGACTTCACAAGACAAAACTTTTAGACGCGACTTCACAAGACAAAACTTTTAGACGCGAATATCTTAAGTTTCTAAGCTTTTGAAGCGACTGTTTGACTTTTTGTCTGAAAGATGATAATCTTGCAGAAAAAAAAAAGGTGCAGATGCTAATTAAATGGTGATCCTAAAAATGAATATTTGCGCTAGGGGGTTAAGTTCAGAAATGACCCTAAAATGGGTTGATCTTGATATTTTGTCTCCTATAAAAAAAAAGGTCTTACAAAAATAACTTCCATAAGAATTGGTTTTCATTTTTTGGCCCCTCTTAATAACTCTTGCTTATAAGTCATACGTTCTAACTCTTGCTCATAAAACAAATAACGTTCATGACATTTCAAGACAATGAACCTGCACAAATTGATCAAAATTTTGCCTTATAGGCAAATGTTAGAACTTAGATATGTTACCTAGAAGGCAAACGTTCTAACTTTTGTCCATAAAACACACGTTTAGGACATTTTAAGACAGTGAACCTGCTTAATTGCCCACAAGTTTTGCTTTATAGGCAAACATTAGAACTTATTTAGGGGGGACAAAAATTCAAGACCACACTTTGAAGGAAAAAAAATTCTAGATCAGATATTTGGGAGACAAAAATTCAAGACCGGACACTTTGGGAAACACTGCTTGAAATTATGGCCAAAGAGGATGCGAGGAGAACCTGAATATGTAAAGAAGCCCATTTATTAGTCCAAACCTAAGGATTTTTTTGGGCCAAAACAAGCCCAGTAAGTTCGAGGAGGAATAGTACAAAGATACTATTTTCTGGTAAGGAAAAAATACCTATTTGAGTACTTTTTATAAAATATTTACTGCTTTTAAATATACTTTTTATTTATTATGTAGATATACCATATTTAGAAAATATTTATCATTTATAGCAACTGTACTATGTATTAAAAGTGAATTATATATGTAATATATATGTATTTGACGTGTATTAAAATGTATTATACTTGTTTTGGTAAACAAATGCACTATGTATTAAAAACGAATTATGCATGCACTATGGATGTATTACACTATGTACTAAAAGTGAATTATGCATGTATTAAAAACTTATTATGCTTGTTTTGGTAAAAAAATCTACACTATGTATTAAAATTGAATTATGCATGTATTAAAATTATATATATATTTAGGTAAGTTTCCCCTGTAGCAACACCTTGATATGTTCTGTAACGTATTACTCCGTATAGAAGGAATTTTGTCATTGCAATGAAAAACTTTATTACGTCTCACGTAAAAATGGACCCAAATCTCACACTTTTGGAACCATAATTTGGAGTCCACACCTTTTGATGAGACAAAAGGATATCTCACATAATTAGCGTCAGTTGTGCGAGACACATAATATTTCCACTATATGATTATCCATTTTTATAATATTACATTGCAAGAATAGGGTTGCCAATTGCCAACAGAAGCAGCTACTTAGTACATGTTATAAATCTTGGCATAGTGTTAGCTTTAATTTAATGTTATAAATTTGGGAATAGCTAAAAATCGTCCAAAATATCAAATATGGTTGCTATTTCTGTCTTGTCAAACAATATGAAAGGAATAATAGTAGAGGAAAAATGAGGACATAAGCATTATGAGGATAAATGATGATCTCAAATGTTGAGATGTGCCAAACATTAGATTATACAATTAAAAGAAAGGTTAATAGCACCAATTCATCTAGAGAAAGAACTTACCAATATTTGATTATATCAAACAAATCAATTTATTATGATTAAGAATAAAAGTGAGATAAAAAAGTATAACTGAGAGTTCTTGCAAAGGTTTTAATTGATGAATATCACGGTCTGCTTAAAGAAAAGGAGTCTCTAGTTGGTTCTATGATGTCGAGTGTTATTACCTCCCAGGAACGGAGCAACATAGAAATAGAGAAGATGTCAGCCCTGATAGCTGAAAAGGATTCTAAAATTGCAGTTTTGAAGACTCGGTTGGCTCAAGCTTCACAGGGAACAAGTAAGGGACCAGGTGCCTCGAACTCAGAAAATACTCAGCTCAAAGCTGAAAACGTTGATCTTAAGAAGAAAGTTGTTGAGTTAACTCAACAAATGATTGATGAACTTGCTATTGAAACTGAAGCTCAAAAATCCAATTGGTCAAACAAAATTTTTGAGCTAGAAGAAAAGCTTTTGTCCTTCACTGTTGAGAATGAAAGACTAAATGAAAAATTGAGAGATCACTCTCACAATGGTCCTAAGGAAAAAAGAAAAAGGTAGTGACATTCAGTTTGAACTTAAAGCGGAATGAAACAAGTCCAAACTGGATCTCATAGCCTCTCTAGAAAGGAACAGGGAACTATAGGAGGATCGGTTCAAATCAAGGTTGATCTTGAAAAATCACTCCGCTGGAAAGCTTCCTCTGAGACTCTAACTCATCTTACCAAAATGAGGCCAAATACTGGTGAAGGTTTGGGATTTCAAAGTCCTAAGAATGTAAAGCTCCCTACAATCTTTATAGTAGGAATATGTCCATTCCTAATAATTGGTTGTGCACTCGTTGTGGTCAAAATAACCATTTTAAAGATGGTTTTCAGGTTTGGATTGTTGCTGAAAGGAAGAATTTGAAGCATGTGGGTACTGAAGGGGATTCAAAGGGACCTGGCCCTATAATGAAAAAGACTGCTCTGCCAGCTTGGACAAAAAGAAATCTCATTCTCCCTTTGTTTCACCATAGGGGACCCAAGTTAATTTGGGTTCCTAAATCTAATCAATGACTGTACTTGCAGGGTGGATTGAGAAGAGGTAGTCAAAAATAGTTATGGATAGTGATTGTTCAAAGCATATGATAGGAAGGATGGAAGATTTTCTCTCACTCAAAGGCTTTTCGAAGGGAAACATTCCTCTTGTTGGAGTTGAAGGACCCAATTTGTAGTTTGCCAAAGATAAAATTCACAAATCGCTAGGTGTGTAATGTGTGTGTAAAAGAGAGTTAGAATGAAGCTGGAATTGAGAAACTCTTGCAAATTCAAAGAGTTGCAGTTGATATCTCAGGTGGAAGAAATGTCTAATAAGTCAAGTAAGCAAAACAACAACACTGAGTCTGTTGGATTTGAAGGGACCTGGTATGCCTCTGGTATCTTCTAAAGTTGAGCAACAAGTAAATGTTCTTGACACTAATGCACTGAGTTTTTGAACAAGGTGATGCACCATTAGAGGAACATGGCCATGATCTATCAGTAGTATGAGTATCAAGTTCGAAGCACAAGGAACCCCATCTAATAAATAATATAAAGCTCAGGAATATCAAAAAGGCACTGAAGTATGCTGAATAGATTATGGCTATCCCATAAGATCGATCATCCCATCCCTTAGACAACCTATTTGAAAAAAAAATATGACACCTGGTTGTTAAACTTACTGACAGAACTGATATAGGGACCAAATGGGTGCTCAGAAACAAGTTGGATGAGTTTGGATACATTATCAAAAATAAATCAAGGTTGGTTGTTCAAGGTTACAATCAACAAGAAGGCACAAATTTTGATGAAACACCTCCGCAGGTTCAAGAATGAAATCAATAAGGATTCTTATTGCATTTGCATCTCATTTGGAATTCAAATTGTTCCATATGGATGTGAAAAAAATGCAATTCTTATTGGCTACTTAAAGGAGAAAGTGTGTTTAAAAGAATGCTGGCTTTTGAAAATCTTAATCTTCCTGAACATGTGTTCATGATTGACATGAAATTATATTGGTTGAAGTAGGCTCCAAGGATCTAGTATGAGAGACTATTGATGCTCTTATAGCAACTGCGACTGACACTGAGGAACCTGGTCCTCCAATGAATGAAATAATGTATCAGGACAACATTAGATTCTTTCTCTTCTTGACAACAAGTAGACTTGGCATCATGTTGAGTATGAAATATAATTCTGATTTGGTTGAATATGTAACTATGTTGGGTACTTGGTAGATAACGAGAGCACGTGACTAATGACTCATTTTCTTAATCTTGTGAGATCTCATGGAGGATCAGGTACCTGACAATTTCACAAATGCACTAAGCAGGGAATAGTTTGGAAAGAATCATCTCCTTTATCTAAATCTACCTCCAGTGGCTATGATTAGACTGCAGGTATCCAAGTAAGATTTTATTGACTATGTCTAACACAGCTCTATACCGTTGTAGGTATACACGCATGGCAAGATGGGAGAAAGAAAGAAGTGGAGATCATATAGACAACTCAAAGTATGCGCTCAAAAGTTCAGAAGAGGGACCAGGTTCCTCTTCATAGATTAGTAACACTAACTGCACTCATAAAAGCCTTGAACTGTCTTGAAATGCCACAAGATTTCTTTTTTCTTTTCCACTCTTCTGTAACGTTGTCATGTTACTTAAAACTATATTATCATCTTCTTTTCTTGACATAACACGTTGATTCTTCTCCTCTTAAGGCATAACCCTAACTATTCCTTTATTTTACCACCTCTTCAAAAGGACAACTGAAAATTTCTTTAAACCCTTGATCTGATAATTCCTTCTAAACTCCCTTTCCCAAACCCCACTCTTTTTCCTAAATCACTTTCTAAGAAATTTTGGGCCCTTCTTAGACTTATCCATGATTTTGGTTTAAGTAAAGGTTCTGATGAAAGAATCAAGTCACCCAACTAAGTCCAGTGGAGGTTGGTAAGAATGTACAAGAGAGTGATGAAGTAAATGTCGTGCAAAAAATTGCACACAGTCAGGAACTTGGTTCTTCTACTGTGTTCAGACAAAAGAAAGGGGTAAAATCTGATATTAATGTCCGAGAGCTCTGATGAGTAGTTGTTTGAGAAAAGCTTTCTGAAGAAAAGAAAGAAAGTTGAGATTAAAAAGAAAGTGGAATGTTGTTGTTTCAGTAGGGACCTGGTACCCCTGCTGAGTCATCAATGCAGAAAGTGCCTGCAAAGGAGTTCACAAAAAAAAAATAATTTGAAAAATGGTGCTTCGTGGCAGAGTGTTTGATCCTGAGATAGCTAAATTACATGCACGCTTCCTCCGGGTTCGATGGGGGGACCAGGTGCCCTGATGACTCCTTGTCACGAATCTGCTTCTCAAAACCTAAAGTATCTCCGTTGTAAATCAAAGTTGGGGACCTGAACCAAAAGCTTCTCCATGTTCTTAAGATACAAATGTCTTGAATCAACGCTTATACTGACTTCTTTCCCAATGTTTGTCCCTATCATCTATCTTTAGCCTAAGCTTTATTTCACACCCTATGTGGTAAATTGACAGTTTTCTCCTTTTTTGTATGCTTTTAATGGTATTTACAGAACATTTTGCATGTCTTATTGTTGTCTATATCTCTATTTCTTCTCTATTCCTTTTGCTCATGTTAGTGTTACCCCAGTGGCCATGTGTTAACATGTGTTGATTCTCTCATTTACTTAGTTTACTGTTTGTTCTTTTTAATGATGCCAAAAGGGGGAAAATCTTGGTGAAAGGAGAAATAACAGTGATAGAGGTAGATGTGTATTAATGACAGGTAGCTGATTCATGATTAGGGACCTGGTTCTTATAGACATGGGGAATGAAATGTGAAGTGAAGATGAATCTGGTTGATAGGGGGAATATTTCTAGAGGGAACTGGCGAGGGGAACTGATCACTGTGATATGTGGAATTGGAGCTTCCTGGTAAATGTCGAATGAGTTTGTCATTTCAAAAAGGAGAAAAATATTATATTTGCGGTTTTGATGATTGACAAACTTATTCTTGATTCTGATGACTGGCAAGCTTATAAAGGGACCAGAAAAGAATTGAAATGTTGTTATCTGGAAATGCTGGTGACAATAAGGGAGATGCAGGTGATAAAGGGGAACTAATAAGGGACTTGATATTCCTAGCTGGTAGGAGAAACTAAAGAAAGAATAAATGCTGCTGATAATAGGAAAACTCTCTGAATCTGCTGCTATATTGGTTATCGGGTTGTCATAATCAAAAAGAGGGAAATTGGTATACATGTGGTTTTGATGATTGACAAAACTCGTGAGGGGACCTGGTACCATATATGTTGTCTATAGAACCTGATCAATTACTCAGAGTCAATTGTGTGAAAACTTGGTCCTCAGAGGGATCCTATTTCGTAGGGACCAGGTTCATATTATGGATGTACTCATAACCTTGTTAACTAGTAGCTTCTGAAGGGGATTTCTCCTTGTTCAAATATGTCAGGTGATATGTGACATGGAAGCATTGAACTGGCACATGGGACATCTGTTCCTAATGATTGACAAACTGCATGAAGGGACCTGGTACCCGAGATGTATGAGTACGTGGTCAACTGGTGTCTGATAGTACTGTATGAGTGTGTGTGGATATCTTCTGGGGAAATATGGTTCTCAAGAGGAACTATCTCTCAGAGGGATCTTGTTCCTTAGGGACCAGGTTCATCGAACGCTGAAATTTTTGGCAGTCAACAGTACAACTGTCAACTGTACTTTTTGCAGAAACAATTGATGTACAGCAATAGAGGAGCAACAACTTTCTAATCTCGACCAATGAGAAATTTTCTAGGTTTTCCCTCCCACTTTCTCCATTTATAGATCATTATGTGGAAGGAAAACCTAGCATTTGCAATCACAAAATAATTCATCTCTGAAAGCAAAAACTATCATTCAAAGAACATTACTCATTTCAACAAAGAGACCTAATCGAGTTGTTGCATTAGTCTTAGTTGTTTTATTGAGTTTTGTGTCTTTTGTTCTTACATTCTAAATCTACTCCTAAATTATAAAAGATAGTAGATATTTCGCTTGTCTAAGTCTTTAGGCTGAGTCGCATTAACTAGAGTTAATTAGTCGAATCATTTATTGTTTAGTCAAGTTTGTTTTCACCATTACTTGGTGTTTCTCTTGGGTAGAGTTACCTAGGAGCGTCAACTAGAGTTAGTTGATTTGTTGTGTGTAGTAGAGTTGCTGCATAAGTCTGGGTAGAGTTACCTAGATGTGTTGATTAGAGTTAGTCGACGTATGGATGTGGTAGAGCTATTGCATCAGTCTTGTAATAGAGTTATTATAAGGAGTTAGGATTAAGAGTTTAATCCTTATGATTACTGGAGTCTGTAATCACGTTGTTGCTCGAAGTTAGTGGAGTTGTTGGAAAATTCTACGTGGGAGGTCGTGGTTTTTTCCTCTCTTGAACAAGGAGATTTTCACGTAAACATCTTTTCTTCTCTACTTTCAGTTCTGTACGTTTGTTCTTCAATTTCTGTTCTTTATCATAGAACCTGGTGAGGGACCAGGTTCTCATTACTGCGATGAGCTCATATTGAACCTTTTCTGTTATTAGCTGAAGAAACTGGGGAGGAACCTGGTCTGTTGAATCGTGGTGGACTCGTATAAATCAACATTAATTAATTATAGTCAAGTTAACAATGTGTGTAAATAAACACACCATGTACCCTATATAGCTAGATGCCTAGATCGATGTACAAAAACAAATTCTAGAAAGAAATAGGAAAAAGAAAATTCAAGAAGTCTATAAGTATTAAAATAAAGATAAAGACGACTGAACCAACTTGAAATTTTGATATTATCTGCCACAAAGTATAAGGTGTGCATAAATCTTTAATTTACCCTCACCAGCTGATGAACAATAGGAGAAACATTAACCATCCTGTCTATTACTTTCTTCATTCAGTTTTACGTGTTCACTATATTTAAATTACATTATCACTTTAAAGTGTACCAAGAGAATTTTTCTCTTTTCATATTTTATCCTCAACATTAATTACTTATTCCCCAAATTATTTCTCAAGACCTAAGACTACATCCATTCATACAAATATTGTAGTAAAATACTCATACATTGTTTCTTAAGGGACGTGCAAAGTTCAGAGGAGACAAGTAAAAGTGAACAAAAGGAGTATTAGTGAAAGATGCTATAGGATTTGTTTTAGGGTTTTCCTCACGTTGGTCAATACTTATTATTTTGAGATTTCGACTAAGAGGGTGTTTGAATTGACTTATTTTAAGTAGCTTTTGGCTTTTAAGCTCTTTTTTTTTTTAATTTTTATTTTTGGAGGTGTTTGGGAAAGACCAAAAAACTTTCTTTTAGGCTGAAAAAGTACAACAATAAGCTAAAAGTCAAAAGTTGGATTCCAACTTTTGACTTTTAGCTTTTAGCTTATAAGCTACTTTAAAAAAGTCAATCCAAAACTCCCTAATTCGAATTTGTTCAGTGTAAGACCCATTAAATGAGGATGAGGAACCGCTATCTCCTAAGATTTTTTATTTTTCCATCACTTGGACTTTAAACTTCTAACTAAATATGGATGGATCATATTCATCCCACTCCAATTATTGGCGGATACTCTTTCAATAGAGGATTACAACCTTAATCGGCTGACTTTTCCAAAATTGTCTCAAGAAGTTGTGATTTGTTTTTCTTCAAACAATGGGGACTGTCTAATATTCTTCCCTTGCACGGTACTACTACTACTTCCCTATTGACAATTTTCATTGACTTTTCTATATTCGACAGCTAGGTAATATCTCCTACGTAGCATCTATTATTGAAGCAGCAGCCATATTAACAAGAAAAAGTGAGAGATATGTTACACGTTGAGGAAAATGTAGGTAATCAGGAACGGAAAGATATTGTATATTGTTACAGTTAGGGGTGGTAAAATTAGTTCATAAAAATATAATTCGTCAAATTTGCTCAACTTTGGACAGGTCAATTATGACCCGTCTATTTATTAGCTCAGCCCGATAAAAATTGGGTTGATATATAACTCAAATTGACTCATGAAAAATTTTGTCAAAATATTTTCAAAAATATTTTTTTATTTGATATGTTACATGTTGCCACAAAAATAGAAAAATAACTTTATTAGTTACTATTTTTTTAAAGAATAAATAAAGTAATTAAAAATGTGAGAATTAGATGTATTAAGTTATAACCCAGTTATAGTCCATTTCAACTTGAGTAACTTTTGAATGGATCAATAACTCACTCATTTTGAATCGTCCAAATTCAACCAACCATCCATTCGACATCCAGAGTAAACTTGAAAAAAAGTGGAGATATCAATACTCCCTCTAGTCCAAAATAATTGAATTGTTGATGTAATGTACACCTATTAAGAAAAATATTTAAGGACATAAATTTAAGGCTACTTTCCACTATTACCCTTTGATTATCCAAACTATTCTCCTAGAAAAATGTAAAGTAGTTAAGAACATCATTAAAAGAAAGGGTAAATATGAAAAAAAGTCCAAACAATTCTCTTGAACTTTGAACAATTCACTTATTTTGAACTATAAAAAAAGTCTCAATAATTCATTTAATATGGAATGAAGGAAGTATATATTAGCATCATGCTTATGTTCATAAGTTAAACCCCTTTCAAACAATTTGTTGTTACGTCTTTTGTCACATATACTCTTTATTTTGTCCACGTTTTTCGCACGGATCAATATATTAGTTTAGGTACAGGGGCGGCTCAACAAACTTGGAGGCCTAAAGCCATACTTTGATGAGAGGCCTATTTTTATTTAGTTTACACTAACAATATATGAGTGACTATTATGTTTTAAGAAACATCCGTGGTTAGATTATTATTTTTTTATATATATTTTTTTATCCTATAATAATCCCAATTTTTTTAATCACTATATAAAAAATAAAATATTTTCATATGCTCGAATTGTTCAAATTTATTTTAAAGTTTTTTTATAAAAAAAATATACTTTTTACTTTAAATACTTACAAAAATAATACCATAAAAAAACCTACTATAAATGAAAAATGAGGCCCTCAATTATTTGGGGCCTAAAGCCCCTGCCTTACTTGCTTTATGCAAGAGCCGGCGCTGTTTAGGTAATATCACTTTTGTTTCCTCGGTTGTCGATACATTCTAATTTCAAAATTTGTGATATTTGAATAAGCAAATACATTTAATTTTTAATTACTTAAAACATGTACTTTTGATTTCTTTAATTATGAATATTTACAAATTGTCGGAACTATAATTAATCGTTTCACCTTTTACTTACTCATGTATTATTGTCAACTTAAAACATGCACTAATATACTTTTAAAAGTAGTTGAAATATGACATATTTTTACACAAACACAAAGGGTCCTAAAGCTGAAAGTAAGAATTTTAATAAATTGAAGATTGAATATGTTGAATCATATACGACAATCGTGATCCATCCATTATTAATTATAACGCGCATCTACAATATATTTGTTGTTAGTTTTTTTTTCCCACCTTCTCAATCAGCAAAGTGAAAACGCAAAGTATTAGTTTCTTTTTTCCAGTCAAAATTAGGTTAGAGTAGAAATGAAGGGTACATAAATTACACCTCTGAAATGTCAACCTCAAGTACTATTTCTTGATTATGCATAAAAGAAACCGTATATATATTTTACTAACTAATTTCAAGAGAAAAGTCACACCAGAAGAAAATTACATAGAAATTAAGATATGCAATAGCGATTTCAAAATTGAAAGTTACCTAATTCTAGAAACAATGAAATTAGTTTTAGCCGACTATATAGGATATAAGTATAACTCTCTGATTAATTAAAATTTGTTTGAATATAACTCTCTGATTAATTAAAATTTGTTTGACTAATGAAACATTTAGAAGAATAGAATTTCATGCATTAGTAATAATCCAATGTGAACTTTTTCATGTACGTATTATGACTTATGATGAGGGCTCTATTGAATTTTCAAAACTGTTAAAAAAAAATGCGAGCTTATTTTTTCTATTTTAAAGATTACTAAATTCAGATGTAAACAATAGGCAGCTCATGAATTATTCAAAAAATGAACAAATACTCCACGACAAAGATAAGTAATATTAATCTAGTGACTTTTGTGATATTTAGATAACGTTAAGTAATTTCTTTATTATATCTAGTCAAGTGACTTTGAGGGCTTGTTTGGTATGGGGGATGAAATCTCATGAATTGAGATATTTCATGGAATTAGTTATCCCATTATATATATGGAATAACTTATTCCATCATTGTCGTACAAATTGTGGGATAAATAATCACGAAACTAACTAGTACACCCAACCAAACATAGGATAAAATAATCCTATATTTTATCTGGAATTATTATCCCTTATCCCTCGTACCAAACAACCCCGATAGAATAAGATAAAAGTTGGATGACCATTCTTGAAAAAAAAAATTACTTACACTAATATTATAATTATATAACTTAAACTCAAAAAAAGTTTATATATACTATCAGTCATTAAAAAGAAAATTGCAGGCAATTTTTATAGCAAACATGGGGATCATAATTTGGCTCATCTTTATTACATTTTCTCTCCATTTGCTCAGTACACACTTAGATGGGTGACACTTGTCCAATATAAATTTTAAAGTTCTAGATTAGATTAATTTAAGAAATTTGTCAACCATAGTTAAATTGATAAGGTTTTAACAATACTCCCTAATTTTAGTATGCTATATTAATCTTCCATAAATTTTGGTACACATTATTATTGCCAATAAAAAACTTATCATCGTTTTGGTCTCTCGTTTAATTCCATTCAAGTTCATACTTCACCCCGATGTTCTCCAATTCATTTTTAGACTAATTTTTTAAATTAATTTTCTAAAATTCATGATTACAAAGTATTTGTTAAATTTATGTCTTTCTCTTTTCAGATTCTACTTGTGAGATTACATTAAGTATAATGTTATTATAATGCATGTACATTTACTTGATACATCAAGTCATCAGTCCCAAAGTGGTTGTAACCTGTTTTAAATCTCAATTTCCTAATTTATATTTCATGCAAAAAGGTTTAAACTCTGAAACTAATTAATTCAATTGAAGTAATTAATGTATGTTTTTAAGTAGCATTGAAGTAATTATTGCGATGGTTATACTGTATTTGGCTCCAAAAAGAATTGACAATCGTAAAACATATATACTACTGAATTTGTTTTCCACGTTACTGCATATAAGTCCTATACAAAACTATGGACTAGCGTTTTGTGATATTCTGTGAAATAATAGTTAATTTGATCTTTTTTAATTTGGTAATATGAGAACATTCGAACGAGATTGAATAAAGTTTTGAAACATGAAGTGAAATAATATGGTTTGATGATTTTTAATTTAGTTAAGGTGGTGAATATTTGAAAGAGCTTTAATACTGAAAAAAGTATTGAAATTTTTGAAGATAAATTTGACAATTTTTAACTAAATTGAGATTATAATTATATGAATGAGTTTCGATTTTTGGTGGGGGACGAAGAAAATTTGCCGATTTTTGAATTTGATTAATGATATTAATGGATGAATGATTACTAAAATTTATGGAAGATTAATATTGCATATCAAAATTAGGGAGTATTTTTAAACCTTATCATTTTAACTATGGTTGAGATGCTCCTTAAATTAATCTAATCTAAACCTTTAAAATTTATATTAGACAAGTGTCACTTATCTAAGTGTGTACTTGAAAAATGGAAAGGAAATGTAATGGAGATGAGCCAAATCCCAAACATGGCTATAGCTCGTATAGGTAATATGGAGTACTATAAAAATAGTAAGTAACCAGAACGACTAGCAAAAATTATATTGCCTTCGTTTTATTGTTTGTCTTACCTTTTTTTAGTCAATTTTAAAAAGAATGCATCTTTCCTTTTTTGACAACTGTTTAACTTCAATTTTTTTCATGACACATTTAAGGTCACAAGACTAAATGATATTTTGATACATTTTACTATCTTTAATTTAAAACCACAAAATTCAAAAAACTTATTTCCTTTCTTAAACTCCGTGTCAAGTCAAAATCAAATAAACAAATAATCGACACCATCTGACAATTGAAAACAAAAGTGCTTCCGGGCCCGAAAGCTTATAGAATCTCTAGCTAGGCTGTAGAGAAAGGGTCCATGATGAAATCATTGAATCTCAACAACGCGGTGAAAGATCTAAAGGAGGTGGATGATACACGACTGTTAGACTCATTCAAAGCGTATTTACGAAAGTAGCACACAGGGAGTGTTAAATTATTATAGTAGTGTAAAAGTCTTCTACACTGAATTTCTATGTACAAAATTTTAACGCGATATTTAGATGGACAAGTCAATTATCTTTATTCACATTGAAATTTTAGCTACTAAATAAGAAGAAACCAGCTGTGGTTTGGGCGGTGGGGTGGGGTGGGTGGGGGGTGGGGGCTGACTTTCTTGCAACATTGACTGTAAGACACAAAAGATATGTTCAAAATTTTGAAAGGTAAAAAACCAGACACATTATAAGAAACGACTTTATTTTTGTACGCTAATTGATTAATAATAATGGTAGCTATTGTTATTTTGAAGTTTGCTACGACATATTGTCATCTTTTTCTCTTTTGGTAACTTCAACTCTATAAATACATGAAGATCCTTTACACATTTTCATCTCATATTATTTGTTTGCACCAAAAAAAATGAAGTTGAAAGTGAAGATTTTCATTCAGCAAATTATTATAGGTTTTCTTTTTTTAGTTGGTCTTTTACCTGCCCACGCTTTTGTTCATCAACATCGATTTGTCGTAAGTACCTTTTTTTAGGTTGTTTTTCTTTGATTAAACCAATGATAAGAGGAAAATGTTTTGAACCCTTCAATGAAGTAACATTTTCCCTGATTAGGAAACATTTCAATCAAATTATTAAGTAATATATACTCCCTCCGTCCATCTTTACTTGTCCACTTTTCTATTTTGGAATGTCCAACAATACTTGTCCAGTTTTGGAAACCAATACATAATTTACCTTTTTTCCCTCATTTTACCCTTGATATTAAATACTATTCATCCCTCATTGCATTTTTCAAAGCAAAAAATTTATTTTATTCAAAGGGTGATATAGTAAAATCACCCCTCTATTTATCGTTTCTTAAGGTATGTGTCAAGTCAAAAGTAGATAAGTAAAGATGGACGGAGGGAGTAGCATACAGTCTAGTTAAGAATAACAAATTATCAAACACATAAATCAATAATGTTCCATGCAGATTAAAGAAGCACCATACTCAAAGCTTTGCAGCTCGAAGAACATTTTGACTGTTAATGGTCAATTCCCAGGTCCAGTTCTCTATGCTAACACGGGAGATACACTCGTTGTCAATGTCCAAAATGATGGAAGCCAAAATATAACAATCCATTGGTAAACATTCTTATTTAATTGATGTGTAATTATGTTTGAATTAGTGTATGATCATCTTAGCTAAAAGCTTAAATGGTTAGAGAGAAAATACTTTTATTTACTGAATTATATCACAATACGTCCCCAAACTCATCATGTATGTGCCATTCTGATTATTTTTCATGAGTCAAGCACGACATAAAAATTATTTTACATGCTTTGATACCATATTAAAATGTATGATGACCATGAAACTTAAGTATTTAGATTACGTGTACACACACTTCAACAATTTCAAGTACATAATCCAGCCCGCTTTTTAGACCATATGGTCCGATGGAATAGTGTACTAACTATTTGAAATGAAAAATTAATTTCAGGCATGGAGTGAAACAACCAAGGTATCCATGGTCAGATGGTCCTGAATTTATTACTCAATGTCCAATTCGACCAGGAACCAACTTCAGTCAAAAGATTAATCTTTCAGACGAGGAAGGAACCCTATGGTGGCATGCTCATAGTGATTGGTCAAGAGCCACTGTCCATGGTGCCCTTATTATCCGCCCTGCAAATAAAACCAATTATCCTTTCCCAAAACCTGCCGCTGAAGTTCCTATCATATTAGGTATATATAAACTTTTTCCGTTTTAATTCGTTTGTCTTATTAATTTGACGATTATTAAATTGCAGGAGAGTGGTGGAAGAGAGATGTACAGGAGATAGTGAATGAGTTTGTTGCCAGTGGAGCAGATGCAAAAAAATCTGATGCTTTCCTTATAAACGGTCAACCAGGAGATCAATATCCGTGCTCAAAAAATGGTATAAGAAATATTAATACTAACTCCTCGACTTTTTTTCTTCTTATTTTGTCTAATTGGCTAGAAAAATAATTTATCTAAAAAGTTTACTAGAATATTGTATAAAATATTTTATAAAGTAGCAGGTCATTGGAAGGTCTTATTAACTTGTGTACATTGATATTGTAAAAAAATAAATTACATTGACGTTGTAACAAACTAGCTAGCAGGCTACTACCAATCTTTTCTTTTACTTAATGTGAACAATTTACTTGTACTTATTTTTCGGTAATTCTCTTAAGATTAGACTTTTCAACGTCTAACCGCATTAGCAGAATTCAAAAGGAAAAATGAGAAGAGTCATTATATTAATTTAAGTATTTCAATTTATACAATTCAAACTAGTCAATGGATTTTTTCTTGGAGTTTAAATTATGTACACTGTCATTATAAGATATATTTACATCATCAAATCACCTTTATTTACTATAGAATGGCATGGTTTTGTGATGCTAAGTATTATTAAAGAATTATTGATGATCAACTTTTCTTCTTTTTTTTTTTTTTCAATAGATACATTCAAGCTAACAGTGGAGAAAGGCAAGACATATATGCTCCGAATGGTGAACGCCGTAATGAACAATATCATGTTTTTCTCCGTTGAAAATCATCAACTCACTGTCGTAGGAACTGATGCTGCCTACGTTAAACCATTCAAAACTAATTACATCACAATTTCCCCTGGCCAAACTATCGATGTTTTGCTCGAAGCAAATCAAAACCCTAATCACTATTATATGGCTGCGAGGGCATATAATATCCTAAATGCAGGTGATTTTGATAACACCACCACCACCGCTATCATCCAATATCGTGGAAATTACACACCTTCTACACCAATAATTCCGAATCTCCCGAATTTCGATGATACGAATGCCTCGTTTAATTTCACAAGGACGTTCAAAAGCCTAGCTGATAAAAAACACCCTGTGAACGTACCCTTAAATGTGACTACCAATTTATTGTTCACATTTTCAGTCAATACGTTGCCATGCGAAGATGAATCGTGTAGTGGACCTAATGGGGATCGTTTCGCGGCTAGTGTGAACAACATAAGCTTTGTGTTACCTCGTATTGACATATTAGAAGCTTATTACAAGAACATTAAAGGGGTTTATAGAGATGAATTTCCTAGTTTACCACCGTTTAATTTTAATTTTACGGGCGATTCTCTTCCCGTGGAATTGCAACGTCCCGATCGGAGAACGGAGGTTCATGTTCTTGAATATGGAACAAATGTAGAGATTGTTTTTCAGGGAACTAGTTTATTGGGTGGAAATGATCATCCAATTCACCTGCATGGATATAGTTTTTATGTTGTTGGATCAGGTTTTGGAAATTTTGACAAGGATAAAGACCCTTTGAAATATAATCTTGTTGATCCTCCTCATCAGAACACTATTGCTATTGTTAGGAACGGATGGGCTGCCATCAGATTTAAAGCTGATAATCCAGGTATATATATTGATCAAATTGCTATGATTATCTTTCACTACATTATCATTTATTTGTTACTATTATTGATCATATTGTTATTTCTCTCGTAACTTGTGGACCTTTTAGATCAAGGTTTAAAGACTTTTATCGAGCAAACTAAAATTGCATGAGAAAACGTTAGATCATGTCTAAAATTTTGTAGAAGTGAGACAATAGTCTAACAGTTTTGTTATTCCCAATTATTATATCTACACAACTTCTAAAAAACAGGGAGTACAAATTTTAAATGTTATCTAAAAAAGATATTTACGCAAACTACACCAAAAATTACAGGTGTTGAAATGTGCTGGGTCAATATGGGCTAAACAAAGGGTCATAATCAACACGCATCTTACCAAGCTTTAATTTCTTCCTTTTTTAAATAATTTATTTAATTACCAGACAAATATAAAAATCATGTTATAGTATTTTTTTTGTCAAAAAAAAGATAGAATTATGTAAGGTCTTTTATAGGTCAATCTGGGAAACATATTTAGACCAAATCAGCAACTTTTAAATGTGCTAAATTGGATGATCAACTTTGGTTGAGTCAGTAATGGTCAAATCAAACTTAAACAAATTGGACAATTTATATAATTTCACAAGCTAATTTTATTACGTGTAGAGTCTATATGACGCCACAAATTTTACTGTCATATCTTTTAACATGTTTAACTAGTCAAAACTACAACATCCAAATGATGACACAACTATGAGCATACATGGATATATTTTGAAGTTCAACTCAATTTTTTTTATTAATACGGACTCTTGTAAACATGGAATATGACGTATTATATATGTATATAATATGTATTCAAATTCTTTATTTAATAATATGCATTTTTTCTCTTTTATGGAACAGGAGTATGGTTTATGCATTGTCATTTAGAGCGTCATGTGAGTTGGGGAATGGAAATGGCATTCATTGTGAAAGATGGAAAAGGCTCCCAACAGAAACTTCTTCCTCCTCCTCCTGATATGCCCAAGTGTTGAATTTCAATACCTCAAATTTAGCCATGATTAATCTTTTGGAACCTACTCTAGTGAGGGGCCAGGAAAAAGAATTTGCTTATTGATTTTATTAATTTGTTATTGTAACTATAACATATAGCTTGGATATTTATGTCTTTGTTTTCTTTCATGTAATAAAATTGGTATTTTATATAGCTTATTGGAGGTGTATTAAATATTTAATTTGATAATGACATAATAATGTAAATCTAGTTTTATGTTTGTAGATATAATATAGTACCTTGTTTGACTCCCATTTCCTTCATTTACTTAATTGCATTAGATGTTCTTATATCATTGTCCGTGTGTTATTTTTTCATTTAAGGTTATACTAATGATTATGGTTATTATTTTATTTTTAATTAATTTTGCCTTGTTAGTTTGTTTGATTTAGAGAGGAAAAAAATAAAAATAATGGCAATTTCAATGAGATTAAAGGATTTTTCAATAACGGAAAAGGATTAAATATACTCTCATACTATTGAAAATAGTTTATATATATATATATATATATATATATATATATATATCCTTTGTTATATTTTTGATCTAAATATATCCTTACCGTTATAGTTTAGGTACAAATATAATCCTCTAATTATATTTTTATACCGATTTACTCTTATTTTTAACTGACAAATATATACAGCTTAAAAATATAATAACTCATCGATCCCCAATTTTAAATATCAACTTAATTTATAAAGTCATTCATTTAATCCACCCATCACTGTAAGGGATAGATTCTAAAACGCTCTCGGTGCGTGTTAGCATTGTTCCATTGCCAACTGTAGTGCACGTTAGCAGTGTGTACTCCGGTCAGCGATGGCCAGGGGACGGCCACCCAAGGAGCGTAACAACAACCATGGAGTTGGGACTAGTGCGCAAGGAGGAGGGAAGAGTCACTACAAGAAATATGGTTTTTAGTGGCGATAAGAGTCGCCACAAAAGAACACAAGGTCACCACTAAAGATTTACGGCAACGATAACTATGCAGTCGGTAGTACCTCCGTAACTAAATGTTATTTGCAAAGACAAAGTTGCGTCGCCACAATAAAAATACATTTGTGACAACTTTTGCCGCCACAAAAGGTAGACAAATACGCTGCAAATAGTGTTTTGACAAAACACATTTAGGCTAGGTCGCCACTGATATACTGGCTTTAGCAGCGACATTGCCGCCGCAAAATCACCATCAACTGTGACCACTTGTTTCTCGCCACTAAAACCTGTGCATTGGTAGCGATCTTTGTCGCCATAAAAGAAATATCAATTGTGACTACATTTTTGTCGCCACTAAAATCTTTATATTAGTAGCAACCCATGCCGCTCCTATACCTTTAAATATTAGTGGCGATACTACTATCTTGTTGCTAAAAAAAAAACTTATAATAGCAAAATCCATCGCCACAAAATCTACTAAATCATTAGTGGCAAGTCTCATTTTGCCACTAAATTAAATTCAGTGCACAAATACAAATATTGTTTCCATCAACCACAGAATTGAATTTATTCAATACCTATATTAGACAAAATGGACAAAAAATTTTAAGCACTACATATATATATATATTAGCTATTAAAAGCATCCAATAGTATTTTACAAAATCATCCTCCGACCAAATATTATAAGTACTTCCCTCACTAAGAAGTCAACGACATAGTACTTCAGTTTTATCGTACTCATACATATGATCAAAAATCAAAAACATGCATTCTACGCCTTCATGCTCCTCCTTGGTCAACCCATTGTTTAAGAACGTTCCTGCCATTAAAAAACACCGAATCACTTTATGATTCTAGAAAAAAAAAGAGGAAGTGCAAATTTATATTGTAGATAGCCTTGCAACTAAAATGTTGCAGCAATTATCTCAACTATTAAAGGGGAAATGAATCAATCAACCTTAGGACTGTGTAATACATTCATTGAGAGAGAAAAAAAGATATGTAAATAAGAGATGTGAAATAGATCAGAGAATTGTTTGCTTAGAAATAAAAGGAAATAAAGAAGAAATTAATGATATGGGTAGTTATTTATGGTTGTATACATGCATTGTTCAGAAGGATAGATAACCCCAGATATATGTTTGTTAGCAGCTTGAACAGTGTAATTAATGTGAATGTGATACTAACTACTAATGTTTTCAATTCTGCGGGTGGGATCCCCTCCAGTATTGTTCAATAGTGCACTTGATTACTAACACGTGGCGTATATTACAATGAACGAATTAAATTTCTCTAATATTCTAATTTCTCTAATATTCTAACCACCCCTTTATTCTCCTCACCCTTGGCCATTTTCCAACATCAGAATATGACCAAATACACTAACTTTTGATCAAACAGTGGTGATTTACCCCATAGACCAACTCGCTGGGAAGCACAAAGTAACAATTTCTAGGATAAAATGTAGAGCTAGAATACTGTAGTACTAGGAAAACTTTGGAGATTTGTGGAGAAATTTATAATAATGTATAGAAAAATATAATTTAGAAGCTTAGAGTAACGAACAAAGTTGTTGCCAAAGGTTCAAGCTATGAAAAAAAATTCCAGTAGAAATGCAAAGTAAGGTTGCGTACCATAGACTCTTGTAGTCCAATATATCCTTCCTCGGATCCCGTGCATAACGAGAACTTTAATGCACCGAACCATCCTTTTTAACTTTAGCAAAAATTTCGTGATAAGAACTTAGTAATAGTTTCGCATTTGAGATTTACAACTCACCTTGGTTCTAATTAGATTTGCTTCTGCAATACCTACTACAGACAATTGTTTGTATTTTCAATTACCTATAATCACCTAAATTATAAAAATGATGGCGGAGTGTGTCACATAGTCACACCACCACCCCAATGGTAGCGGAGTGTCTCACATAGTCACACCATCAGTGGCCTGGATATTTTCTTCGTCGACATTGAAAGCAGACTTAGAAGTTGAATTTACTGGCAAATTTTATCTTGGTTTTTGAGCACTGATCTGTTCAGAAACTAGCAGCCGGTAGCTTAGTTGCTGGAAAATGGCCAAGGGTGAGGAGAAAACAGGGGTGGTTAGAATATTGGAGAAATTTATCGGTTGATTGTACTATGCACCACATGTTAATAATCAAGTGCACTATTGAACAATACTGGAGGGACTCCTACTGTAGTGGATCCAACTCTCAATTATAAAGCAGAGAAGTGAGTAAAAGAAGACACATGTAGGTTGTCTTTATTAATTAATCAAGCACTACTTAATTAGTTTTTTGTAGTGGATAACATATACTACTATAATACAGTGAACCTCAATACAGATACCCACCATTATATTCATTCTACTGTGTGTATAGTCCAATGAAAGTGAGCATTCTGATGAGTTTCAAAACCAACCCCATTTCTCCCTTTTTGTTACAAAATAAAAAGCATTCCTAATAACTTGTTCATGCTTCTGATTTTCATTATTACTCAATGTATACACAACTAGTAGTAATTCTGAAATTCCTTAGTCTGCACCATAAAAACAACTTCCAGAATAGGAAAATAAAACATCTAATAAGTATTACGTTGTTAACTGTATCCCATATATATCTACTAGTTTCATTCTTAATCGCACATGTATGCAACTTAGCCGTCACACCCCGATTCCCATTGAGGCGTGATTGGCACCCGAAGCCAATAAGGCCCGAGAGAACCAATCTATACTCATGATCAATACTCATGCTCAATCATATGCATTCCATAAGAAACATTACCACCACGTGAAGACATAAAATGCTAAGAGCGGAAATCATGGAGCATTATATATATACATATAAGAAACTTGGCCGTTAGGGCCATCAAGTCAAGGTGAACATACAACTCTTCGTTCATATACCCACATCGGTCTACAAAAGCCTCTAACAAGATTACACACATAAACATCTTAAATTCGGGACAAGTCTCCACTTTACACAACGCTATAGTACCAAAATAAATGTACACTAGAGACCTGGAAAGCCCCGAACCAACTGGAGCTCAACAAAGATCGGCAAAAGATCCGCAACCTACTGTGGAGGTCTACTAGTACCTGTGCCTGCAACAAGTAAGGTAAATTTCCCCAAAGGGGTCAGTACGAAGAAAGTACTGAGTATGTAAGGCCATAAGAAACTATACGATATATCAATACTTCAAAGGAGTCAAATATAATTAAAGAACCAACATGGATGAGTCATCACTCTATATGCATGGAAGTATGTACATTAGATGGATTACTTCTTTTTATCTTTACGCTCATTCGTTCCTTCATCATTCACCTCTTCATTCACAACTCATCCTTCCATTCTTACAATGTCCGGGCCCCAAGCTGATCAGTGGGTAATCAACAGTTTTTGGGATCGACCCATGATAGGTTTTTCCTTTACCCCTGGGATACCACCTGTAGCAGCGGGATCGACCCATGCGAGGTATTTTAACCCCATGGGATACCACCCATAGATATTGGGATCGACTCATGCGAGGTATTTTAACCCCATGGGATACCACCCAAGAACACATCACTTCTCTTCACAACATTACTTCTTTAATCTTGAGAAAATTTCATTCGATGATCATGTCCTTATTGGAAAATACATAGATGTTTTACTTTATGCCTTTACGTTCATGAGATTGATACTTTGTAATTGTAACATTATTGGAGGCTTTGGAATCATGTCTATAAGTATGTTGTACATGAATGACAATAGATCAAGGATAAGATATGTGTGATTAACAACAAACGATAACCTGAAATGAGATGCCTTAGGACATTTCGAAACTGAGCAAGTACAATAACAAGGTATATACTATATGCTGCAGAAAGATATGGGAAGAGTAACCTTACATACCTTAATTCCTCAATATGGATACACAATCTTACTTGTGAATACAACACTTCAGCTTTCCCTTTAGATCTACTCTACACACAAGTACATAATGAAGCTTACATTAACCACTTACTTCATTTCAAGTGTATAACATGATAATAAGTTACATAATTGTCACACAACGCCATTTCACCTTCGTACAATATCATGTACTGCTTTACCATTACCAAAACGAGTCACACATCACCCATGATATCATACATTACTAACATTCCACACCAAGATCATACTTTACATTTCCCCTTCAATACTATGTTACGTTTACGTCATTACGTCGCATAAACGTCTTTCACAACAACACATTAAAGTCAATCCATACTTGATATAATTCACCATACCTCCAACGTACTCCTTTAAGGCCATTCACAAGTTAATAATTGCATCCAAGAAGGTTAGAGGGGTTTCGGGGATCATTACGGGACAAAAACATGCAAAACGGGACCCTGGGGGTCTGGAGGGGCCACCTGCGCATGCAGGTGGGTGACCTGCGGCCGCAGGTGCCCTTCTGGACACTTCTAGGGCCACCTTCGTTGGCATCTGCGCCCGCAGGTGCCCGTCTGCGTGGGCGGATGCCCAAATTCGGCCATCGGGGTTCATTTTTGGGTTCTTTTTCGCATTAAATGGTTCATGGCCATAACCAAGCTTTCCTTTACATATTTTTGATCAACCTAATACCAATGTACAATCATGATCTCACAACACACAAAAGCATCACCAAAATCACATTTTCCTTTCATTACGTCACCAATTCCGTACACTTTTTCTATAACAACAATTTCCAAAAATGACACATAAAGAGAAATCAAACTAGGGGCATAACCATATCACACATGTAGTTCAAACCATCAATTCACTTCTTTCAAGACCACAAGGCCACTTTCAAGTTCAAGTCACCAAAATAACACAACTTGTGTCACATAAGCAAAAGTGCACCAATTAACACTTTTAGACATAACCATCACAATCCATACCATCTCTTATGCACATAACATATTAGACCACAAGAATAAATACTTACCAACACTTACAAGGTGATGATCTTGGCAAAATAAGTGTAGTAGCTTTGGCTTGAAAAGGGATTTCTTTTTGGTCTTCTTGGAAAGTCTAGAAATTTCAAGAAATGGCAAGGTGTATTTTGTGATTAAAATATGATTTTTGAGCTATATATGCATCATCCTTAGCCAATATTAAGTCAAAGATGAGGTGTCTATTTGGTCATTAATGCATGGATCAAGAATGGGTCATTTTGTTCCTTTTTGGGCCATGTCTTCTTGTTATTTTGGGCCAATTTTTAAGCCCATTCACCAAGATGAATTAAGTCCAACAATTCAATGTGAAAATTCATCAAAACTCTCATGTTTCAATATTTCCATGAATGTTACGGACATTACCTAGGTTAGGTTCGGAAACATACGGGGTGTTACATTAGCATTAGAGTTTGTTTTGACCGACTTCATAATTTTTTTTGGTCGAACGAACACATTTTATTCAAATACCAAAGCAACCCAGTAACTTACATCCACAATTGTTCTATTCTCTAGCATCTACCAGCAAAACCAAATCCTATCAAAGAAGGAAACTCTCTCGACCAGTCCTAGCTACTGTCATCCTCTTTACATGTCTTTCCTGTTGTATAATTCTTCTATCCACTTCCTATCTTTACATGTAGATTTCCTATTCAAAAGCTCAAAGACTTTATATTTACACTCTTTTTTTCCTTTTATTTTTAAGCAAACAATTCTCTAATTCTATTTTAGACTACCCCTGTAATTTAGGTGTTCATATGAGATGGAACCACTACACAAACCAAAGTAGTAAAATAGATGTAAATAGATGGTCTCATCCAAACAAAGGCCCATCAACTCCTAAAATCCTTAAATAATTGAAATTCTTTCTTTGCATATCCTTGAATAAATACACTACTTTTTGAACTAAGCTATGATTAGCAAATGCAACAATCATTGTACTATAATAATTGAAATCTTTTCTACCTGCCATTTCAAATACTTGCAAGGCTTTCTCAATATTTTCACACTTTGCCCATAGTTCTATAAAAAGACTGATGACATTCTGCTAATAAAAAGTGTGGTTCAATGTGAAAGTGTGTCTATCCCGAAGGAATCTGGATTTAGCTCATTTTAGAGTTCTGGATAATGTAATTATAAACATTCTAGCTAGTATCTTGTCTTAATTTATTTTTTTTACTGAAAACCAAGCTCAATATAGTAGCACAATTTGGTGTAAACATTTTTTTTTAACTTGAACCAAAGAGCTACTTCAACTTGTTAATAACATAATATTCTCCTTTTTATTTAAAAACATCTCTAATTTTTTCCTCCAAATAGTCCACCAGAGAGACTATCCTACTTCCAAACAAGGCAGAAGTTTGAGAGGCTAATACAAGGCCAACTCCTTGATTGAAAAGAGAGGAGACAAACAGTTGGAACTCGTTACAATTCAAAAATTGGATTCTAGTCAAGAAAGTACCTGTTGCATTCCAGCCATCAGAGCACTCATTTTTTCTTGGAACATTTTTTCTACTTCTCCTTTCATGTGTTCACGCTCCTCTTCTAATTTCTTTTGCAAATCCTGATCCATATCTCTTTTTAAATCGGCAGCCATTTGTTCACGTTCTTCTTGCAACTTTCTTTCCATGTCAAGTTGTATCTCTTGACGCATACTTTTTTGCATCTCCTGACGCATACTTTCTACCGCTGAAGACACGCTGGCCTCTATGTCTGTCTGCTGTATTTGAGTTTTTTTAGGAGGCTTCTTCCCATATCCTTTTCCCCAAACATATCCCGATCTCTCACCAAGAACTGAAGATAAAATCTCATCTCTAGTCATGGGATGCTCGATTTCTTCTGATTGTTGTTCAACAACAAGTTACTGGAGTTGTCCCTATAATAATACATAATCACTTACATCAAGATATAACATATTGAGCGTAACTTATAGTACATCAGAAAGGTAACAAGGCAGTAATTTTAGAAAATTACATGAATCTGTTGGGATTGTGGATCCAACCATACACGTTCTCCATTAACATTCCTATGTGTGTGTTGGATCTCCCATATTTTATCGGGTGTCTCCTTTTCTCCTGTTAGAGGATTTCTCTATAATATCAAAAGGAAAAATATATATAAGCAAAGAATTATATAAATAACAAAGAAGTATATGTAATATTAAGGGAACAAATATAATGTGTTTTCACCGTAGATTCCTTTACTTCTGCAAATGATCTTGTACCACAAGAATGTTTAGTTATTTGTTTTTCTCTATTTCTTTTGTTTCTCTCACTGACGACCTGGACATAAGCCAAGAGATGAGAAAATCTCTAATCAATGAGTAAACGAGTATTCTTATGTGCAAAATTCTAGTTATTTATTAAGTTACCTTGAATTTATCACTGCCAAAATGTTCCACTAAGTGCTTCCAGTCATCCAACTCAACATCCTCAGGTCAATGAGATAATCTATCTGTGTCAGTGTTATAGCTAGAGTAGATAACACGTAATCGAGCTTTCCATGCTCTAAAAAGTCTTCACATAGTGCTTATCACAAAGCCTTGCAACTTATGCTCTGGCAGCCCATTTCGAACTTCAAATTTATCCTGTAGACATTGTAACATTATAGTTGATATCCTAACCATATAGATAAATCATAAAATTTAAAGGAAATACAATATTAAGAGTGATTACCCTGACCCTAAACCACATTGCTTCTCCATGTTTTAAAACTATCTTCTGCCAATTTCCATCTCGAAACGAGACAGTGGTCCTCATAATCCAACCAGAGTAATTGACAATATCTCTAGCTCCAAAACCCACAGCTCTATCAATGTCATCTGGAATCATTATTTTGATTTTTCCGCCATGTTTAATCTTAATATCCACAGTTTTAGATTTGTATTTCCCCATTCTTTTCTTTTTATTGATGCGAGAAACTGCAAAGCAAAAAAATATATTATTATTTAACAGAATGCGAACTTAGATGGATGCAACTGGACGATGAAGAAATCATCTATGACAAAAAAACAGTGACGATAAGATCAATGAGATAGAAAGATTGATATTCTATTCATAAAAGTGGTCTTTGAAATTATTATAAAGAAAGTTGGCCAGAAATAGTAGTTGATACAATCGGTGCTCTTAATCCAAGCATTTAGTACGCAAGATCATGTAACTAAAGAGATTCAAAAGGGCAAGTCACTGGAACAAGATCATTACTACCAATATGGAGCTCAAAATAGAGATGTAGGAAACAACAAAGTATTAGCTAAACATTTCCTATCGGGGAGGGTCGTCAACTAACCTGCACCAGTTTCAGCCTCTAGTCTAAGGCGTACACTTTCATCTAGATTTCTTGAGGATTGTGTCTATGGGGATGTCCTTTGGACAGGGCCACTTGACATTTGTTCTATTTGTAGACGTCCTTGGCTTGGATTAGATGATTGTCCAGTCTCAAAGGAAGTCGCAGTAACTCCTATTGGTTGTATTTGTGGCTGAGACATTGTTCCAGAACTTACACATTTTGGAAAACTGCCACGTCCACGTCCACATCCTGCACCTCGCCTTCCACTTTTACCTCGTCCAGTTCCTCTCATTTCCTGCAACATTAGGTTAAAAAGGAGAAGTGTATCAGAATCAGAAATTAAAGATGACAAAATATATATCTACTGTCAGGGAAAATATCAATTTATAAAATGAAATACTAAATCAAATAATTAAAAAATCTCAAACAACTTTGTTGAACTGTTTAAAATCACTAATTCTACTTAAAACACTAATTTCATTAATAAATAAAAGTTACAAGCATACGAACGCCAAATACAAGGTAGCATAATAAGAACACAAAATACAAGATAACGACCTATTCAGAACACAAAACACAAGATGCCAGCCTAATAATAACTTCTCAAAATGTGATATCAGCCTAATAAGAACACAAAATACGAAGAACTTCTCATCAGTCTTTTCTTCTCAATCTTCAACAGGATATATCACTGTCTTCTCCATCATTATCATCAAGCAACTCTTCTTCACTTTCTTCATTATTTGATACATCTATATAATTGTCATTAATGAAATCATCTTCCTCATTTTCTTGATCATTGGTTCGTAAAACAGTTTCTGGTTCAATATCATCCCTATGTAAAGACACCTCAATATCAGTTTCTTGATTATTGGTACGTAAAATATCTACAACTTCCTCTTGTTGATAAACTTCTTCATTCAATAATGTTTCTCCTTCAACTTCAGGCACATTAAAAAGATCACGAGGATTAGTCTTTACAACAACAAGCCAATCTTTATCGACCATGTCATTCAAGTAGAAGACTTGATCAGACTGAGATGCCAACACAAATAGCTCATTTGTAGTCAAGACAGAATGAGTATTCACACTTGTAAAACCATATTTGTCAATCTTATATCCTCTTCCTAGGTGAGCCACATCCCACCAATGGCACTTGAATAGATGAACTTTTCTATTTCCTGCATAACGTAACTCATAAATATCCTCCAATACACCATAATACTCCTTATTAGGGTCTGAAAAATCTCCAGTCACAAGAACTCCACTGTTCTGAGTTTTTCTCACAAGCTCTTTTGTTTGAAATCTAAATCCATTCACCATACATGTTGAATATCGATGTACCAATGGTTCTGGACCAATAGCTAAGCTTATGAGCTCATCATTTGCGCGTCCTTGTGAAGATAGTACAAATATCTACAAAAATAAGCAACACTATTATGACTAGTATAAGACCATTGAATAAATGCTAATATTGATTGTGTCGCCTAATTAGACACCTACATGTGCACGAAACCAATCAATAAATCCATTGTTATGCACCCCACGAGCACTCGTTGAATCTTCTACTTCAATCTGTCTCATGTATTTCCTACAGTTTGTGTTTGTTAAGATTAATTGAATTATATTAATGCCAAATTATATTTGAATTAATAAGAGACTTACTCCCTGTATTGTGAGATCTCTTAACAATTTTGAAGCACATAAATACATGTTTGATTGAACTCATCATGAGGTAGCCTATTTCCTCTATCTGAAGCCCCTTTTGTTTGCCCACTATGTTTAAAGATAGACATCTCACCATTTGACACAGATTCATCATCATTTCTAGTTGATTTATTAAACTTAGTTGAGATGTTCTTTAAATATCGTGAAAAGAACGTAAGGCTTTCCTCTGCCAAATACCCTTCAACAATTGAACCTTCTGAACGACCTTTGTTGCGATTATATGCTTTAAGTTCTCGAAAATACCTATATAAAGATTTCTCATTTATATAATTATAGAATATGACATTTTAAATGTATTGACATTTAAATTTTAGAATGATACAATACCTCTCAAAAGGGTACATGTTCCGATATTAAACTGGTCCACCAAGTTTTGCCTCTCTTGCCAAGTGAATTGGCAAATGAATCATGACATCAAAGAACGCCGGAAGAAAAACCATTTGAAGTTTACACAATATGATAGGAATTTCAGCCTCTAGGATATCAAGATCTTCAATTGTCAGGCATTTGGAGTATAGATTCTTGAAAAATTTGCCTAAAGCTATAATTGGTTCACAAACTTCCTTAGGCAATAAACCACGTATAAATACTGGTAAAATATCTTGCAATAATACCTGATGATCATGACACTTCAATACATGTATCTTTTTCTCAAGCACGTTAACACACCTTGAAATATTTGATGAAAAGGCATCTGGAACCTTCAAATTAGCTAAGAAATTGCATAACTTCAACTTCTCTTCGGGGGACAAAGCATAGCATGCCGCCGGTAACAAAATATTATCTCCATCCTCAATTGGATGCAAACTTTGCCTAATTCCAAGGTCCACCAAATCATATCTACTTTTTAATGTGTCTTTTGTCTTTCCAGCCGTACTCATCAAAGTCGATAAAACACTTTCAGACACATTTCTTTCTATGTGCATCGGATCAAGGTTATGTCGTAGGTCAAGACCATCCCAATAAGGCAATTTAAAAAAGATACTTTTCTTCCTCCAATTATAAGCATCATTAGAAACATTACGCTTTCTCTAGGTCACATTTTCCAAACCTTGTAATTGGACAAGTGCTTCAACCCCTGTTAAAGGAATAGGTGCAGCCCCCATTTCCACTTTTCCATCAAATAACACTCGATTTCTACGCCATTGATGGTTCATAGGAAGAAAACGGCGATGGTCCATATAACACAACTTATTACGTAAGGAAATTGAATGTGTATCTTTATGGCAACAAGGGCATGCAAGCTTGCCTTTGATTGACCATCCTGAAAGGCTACCATACGCAGAAAAGTCATTAATTGTCCACATGAGAGCAACGCGCATAAGAAAATTAGATTTTGAGTGTGCATCATAAGTCTCCACCCCATTCCGTAATTCATTCAACTCTTCAATCATTGGTTGTAAGTATACATCAATATCATTGCCTGGACACTTAGGGCTCGGAATAAGAAGAGTCATCATGAAATATGGACTTTTCATGCAATCCCATAATGGTAAATTATATGTAGCTAGCATGATGGGCCAAATACTATAATTGGAACTCATATTCCCATTAGGTTGGAACTCTTCACTTGCTAAACCTAATCGAACATTTCTTAACTCAACTGAAAAGGTAGGATAACGCTCATCAAAAGATTTCCATTCTATTGAGTCAGACGAATGTCGCACGACACCATCATCAATATTTTCCTCCTTGTGCCACCTCATCTTTTTTGCCGTCTCTTTTGCCATGTATAAACTTTGAAGCCTTGGTTTGATTGGAAAATGCCGCAAAACTTTATGAGCCACTTTCTTGCCTTATGTTCTTCTGACTTCCATCTAGATTCACCACACTTGGGACATGATTGGGCATTCATATAATCGCTCTAATATAATATACAATCATTCTTACATGCATCGATTTTGGTGTACCCCAAGCCGAGATCGGAAAGAACTTTTTTCGCTTCATAGAAAGACTTGGGTACAAATGACCCCTCAGGGAGAACCTCTTTAAAGAAGTTCAACAACTCATCCATCGATTTGTTGCTCCAATGGTTAAGGCACTTCAAGTGAAGTAATTTAACAACAAAAGACAATTTTGAGACTTTTGTACAACCAGGATAAAGTTCCGTCTGAGCATCTGCCAACAATCTGTAAAACTTTGTTGCATGCACATTTGGCTCTTCATTTCCCTCCGAAGAATTAGTTGTATCCTCCATATTTGTATATCCACAAGCATCATGAATCATTTCAATAACATCATCCTCTTCAATGCCATCATCTTCTACTTCACCACTACCACTACCTGCGGCATTAGTATTTTCAACGCTAACCAACACTTCTCCATGATAGTCCCACACTTTATAAGAATCCCAGAAGCCCTTATTCAACAAGTGTAGTCTTACATCAATTCTCAGCTTGAACACGGTGTTCCGACACTCTTTACAAGGACATCGAATAATAGTGATCACCCCAGGTTGATTGAACGCCCAATTAAGAAAATTATCTACTCCATCTCTATATCTTTGGTCAGCTCTATTCGTGATATTCAACCAAATTTTATCCATTCCTATCTTTTCAATCATTAAAACAAATCAATTAATTAATTAAAGATACAAGTATGACAATAATCAAAATAAATACAAGATCGAAGTGTATTGTAAATAACACAACAAACTCCAGACCCATAGTCAAACAAAGAGAAACTAATCACAAAATTAAATGCGGTGTACAAACTAAATAATGGAGTATACAATATGAATTTAAATTATTAATTTCCAGTAAATATTCAATTCAGAGAGAAAAAAAAATTCAACTGGAATGATTACTTAGCCACAACACATGTAAGCATGTTCAAGATGGAGTTGTTTGTGTTTCTTTGCTAATTTTTTGAGTACATAGGTATTTGAACATCAACATTACAACTTTGAGACCTTCCGTATGTTAATATTTTTCTTTTAGTACTTGTAATTTGACTTATATAATTCTATAATATTAATCTTCAGTTAAGATTACAGTTATATGAAGTTGCCCCTGAAACTACATAGTGATGAAGTATGCATATCACTTAGCTTATACGTTATAATCTGATCAAAGCTTCAAAAGCTAAAATCTTAGTTCAGAACATCAATTATACTAATCCTGTAACTAATTCCACAAGCATCCAAATCAAAGTCTGTAACGACCCATTTTGTCGTTATTAAATTATCCATTCCTCAATATTAACTTGAGTCCAAAATAGCTATCATTTTGTTCATTGTATTACCTCAAGTTTTTCGGCGAAGATTTTAGCCTTTCGATGTGTCTAGCTAGACTTAAGCCTGATGAATTTAATTATTCATGAATACTAATATCAATCCTTTAATTTGGAAGTTCTTTAGATATTAATTAAGGTCGTACACTATCCTAGCACAAAGTTAAGTTGAAAATATTTTTTTAACCAATAGAGTTTCGATATGGGTTTCTGTTAGGGCCAAATTCAAACGATCATATCTCCTAGAATATAAGGATTTAGGGGTCCCAATACCCACCAAATCAAAGATCTCTGAGTCTTCTTTCCAACGCAATAAACTGTTCGTCAATCCGAGTTTAGAATAAAAAGTTATGACCATTTTACTGAACACTGTCCGGGCTGAAACGGGAATTCGCTGTAGCGAAAATTCTGGTGGTATTTAAATCATATTTAGCCGATTTTCAGGTCCAAAACTCCAAAACTTCATTCCCCAACCCTAGAGAGGTGATTTCCCAAGGTTTAGAGTGAAATTTCTTCATTGAGGTAAGTTTTTCCATCATCTTCTTTGTCTTTTAATCCATTAACATCTTAGAATCCTTAGAAAGACCTTCAATGGTGAAATTTTGGGTTAGAGCCTTTAATGGTGGATTTTTGGAAAAAAACTTATGGGTGTTCTTAATATCACCTAGAACTAATTCTAGATTATAAATTAATGATTTCTAGTATGAACTTGGTAAACTAGATTATGTATTTTGTTGGTTGGAAATCTTGAATTCCATAAAGATGAGACCTTTAGCGTAAAAACTCCATTAATGGAGATGGGTTAAGCTTGAAAGAACTAGTTAATGGTTAATTGACCTTGGGGAATAATATAGACCTTGAATTAGGGTAGAATTAGTGGGTTTGAATTTCCAAAGATATTTATTTGAAGAGTAATTGATTAATTACTCTTATGATTGCTTGATTTTTAGATGATTGATCATTCTGAAGCATGAAGAAAGGGAATCATCATCTTTGACATGACTTGTTGATTCAAAAAGCTTGGCGTCCAGGTAGGCTAGGTTAATGAGTAGAAGACTATGTTATTTCATATTTTCATAATTTATAATTAATGGGAGAAAACATGTCTAGGCCTGCAGACATGGAGTTGAGGTGAATAAAGACATAAGAACTTTACTTTAATCCCGAAAACTATGTTATTGATTGATTATGTGATATTTATGATATTATGTGTTATGTGCCCCAAAGGGGATTGTTGTGAATGAAGTATGTGGACATGGTGTTTCTTAGTTGTTCAAGTGATGAACCTAATTGAGTTATAAAGGTATAAGTTGCATATTGTGCCATGATAATGGTGAGGCCTAAGGGATAGATGACTTGAATCATTGTGTGCATTGTATTATGCGGAGAGAGGTAAAGAATAATGATAAGGTTGAATGTGCTAGTTATGGGTGGTGATGTTAGAACCCAAGTTTTGGTATTTGAGTAGGTTATGGTTTAATTGAAGTTTAGACTCAATTTAATTGTGTGTATGCTTCTAAATTGGATGCTTGTTGATTGGTCTTCGAACATGCTTGAATTGATGATATTTGGATTGTTGATACTTGCATGAATAATTATGAAAAATCAAACTTGATCGAATTGTCTTATGATTATAAGTGTACTTGTAAATTTAGAACGCGGTGTTGTATCCTGAGAGATAGTATAAAGTTGATAAAATATACATAATATGTTTATGGAGGGTCGGGGACCACGTCGGTACGGATATAGATGTTGGTATTACTTATTTATGGAGGATCGGGTACCACGCCGGTACGGTACATGGACTTAGATTGTCCCCTGCAGGTCATGACTAGTTGGGCAGAAATAAGTCCCTTAGCATGTGTGTACAGATTATTGTTGATAAATAAAAAATCTTGATCCATAATGATAATGTGATTGAAAAGAATGCCTTGAGTAAAGAAGGCTTGTGATATACCTTCATACAGGTTGAAAAGTGAATGATGAATATTTATTAAGAACAGAAAAATGAAAAGATTGTTAGTAGCAATGTGGCCGACGTTAAATTTCGGTATTGCTGTAAGACGTGATTGGATCGGGTGCCACGAGCCGGCATGGTAATATTAATAATAAAGGAATTGATAATGAAGTTATCTAAAGTGATGAATCCAATGAATAATCTCAAAGAAAAGATCCCAAAGTTTCAATAATTGAATTAATCCTTCTCCAAGAGTATCTATAAGGTTGTTAATGAAACTTGAGTTCTCTTGTGTGTTTTACTGAGATATGAGTTGATTTGTATTCCCTATTTGATTGTATCCTTGAGATTGATTGTGTAACATGTACTTGAAAAAGTGAAACTCTGTGCTTACTTGCTATATGTTGGTCGAATTACTTTATTTATACTTGGTGTAATTGTGGCTTATCCGATTGGCTAGTTATTATTCTTTAATATTATAATAACGTATTTAGTTGTTAGCCCGAGAGTTTAGTGTGAGTTGTTTATGATTACTGGGTTGATCCTATAAATGTGGGTAATGGAAACGGCAATGCGAATAAAGGGGTGATAGTGATGGTTTAGTGTTGGATGGTATGAATTAATGAGGTTAGACTATGTTAGTGGTGAATATAATCTCGTTAATAGAGTTGGAGAATTGTAAATTATATTGGCAAAGTGTTATAATGATATTACAGCCTTAGTTGAATTATACTCTATTTAAGATGTCATGATTTCTTTTCTTTGATTCTATTTTATGATTATGTGGACTAACACTGGTCGGCCGATGATGCCTACCAGTACGTGTGTTTGTACTGACCCTACTCTTCTACATCCCTTCTTGGGGTGTAGACTGGATGCAGGTTAGTTTGCAGTTACTAGATCAATGGAGATATTCAGCACTAACTTCTGCACTTCCTTCCTAGCAGATGTTAGAGTCTTTGTGTTATTTATTTTATTGTTAGTCTATTCTGTAATAGGTAGCTCTTGTACATGCCTGACCAGGTCTTGGGATAGTGAAGGATAGTTGTAAGAAGTTTTTTGAAAAGTTTATTTATTTGTATTTAATTTACTTTGTTATATTTAATTCGGTATTCTCTTAAAAACAGAAGTCTTCCGCATATTTTTGGTTGGGTAATAAGGGTTCTCCTAGCTACTTAGGATAGCGTAGGTGCCCGCACGGTCCGTTAGTTTGGGTCGTGACAGTTGGTATCAGAGCATTAGGTTAACCGGTCCCACAAGTACAAGAGCAATGTCAAGTAGAGTTCCGCAGATTGGTGTGTAGGGCCCCACACCCAATCTTTGGAAGGCTATAAGGCATGTAGAAGTCGTTTTCTTTTTCTTCCTCTCCATCGTGGCGTAATATTCTTTGACTACTGGGTTGGATCCAATTGGTATCTAGACGATTCCAATTGGTATCTCAACAAAGATCAATTAGAATCTAGTTGATTCCCATTGGTATCTTAGTGAGTTTTCTTTGGAATCTAGGAGATTCCAATTGGTATCTGTTAATAATGGCTAAGGGTTAATATCATAATATGAAGATGTATGAAAGTTGTGAACTTGTTTGGTTGCCCTTTGTTTGATATTTGGCTGAACTTGAATTATTAAACTGTATGATTGTTGTGAATTATTTTGTTTGAATTGTTGTGAAATTAATAAATTCTTTGGTGCTTCCTTGTTCTTAATATTATTGTTATGCTGATGAAATTGATGGTATGAGAATTGAGAGGATGATATGAGGACATGATGTCAAGGGAAGATAATGAAAAAGACATGAACAAAAGACTGAGGTGATATGTGTTTTCCTTAATGACAGGCTCTTGCAATTGATATTGTGAATGAATTCAATTGTATGGTTCAGTTATTTGATATTGTGAATGGATCCTTGTGTGGTCCAGTTATTTTTTATTATATGTGGATCCTTGTGTTGTCCGATTATTGAGACTTTATTTGGATTCTTTTGCAATCCTATTATTTGAAATTTTAATTAGTTCCCTGTGAGGACTGGCTAAGTGATATTATCCTTGAGTTCCTTGTATGAACTGACTTTTAAGATTTGACAAAATAATGTGTTTTAAATAAAAGTGACAAAAACTAGTGAAGGTTGTTGATATCTAAGGAATTTGATTGATAACTTATCTGAAATGTGATATTGGTAATGAGACTGTTAATGACCTGTAATCGGTGATGTTGTTTGACTTTGCTCATATGCTTATTATATAGAGATCAATCTCGAAGTGGTTAAGAGTTAGTGAAGCCTGTAATAAAAATGTTGTAAGGTTGAAATAAGAATGACATTGTATACCTTAGCTTGGTGTTGGTGATGGAAGGGTAATTGGGCTTGACAATGAAGGTTTTGTCGTGTTCTAAGTATTGAAGTTAGTGATTGCCTGGGCATAAATTTTAGTTGGGGATTGGTGTATTAAGGGAGGCCTTGAGAATATAAGTTGATTGTTGACTTGGTCTTGCGATTGAATTGTGTGATTAGCGTCCTATATAATTGAATGATAGATGATAATTTTAGAGGGTAGTAATCCCCATGATGGTGTTAATACCGAATTAAATGGTGTAGTTACACCCATAGAATAATTAAGAATGGTCCTAAATGGGATAATATAAGTGGATTATTAAATGACATGATTGATCTTTCCTTGGGTGATACTTGGTGGATATTGCTTATTGAGTGATTAAGATATGATGATTAGATGAGTATTAGCGATGTTGTGGAGGAGAATGTGTTGTAGTCTCTAATTTTGTAGGATCTCTATGGCTAATAATTGTAATTTTGTATAATGAGTGAGAGATTATGTTGTCACCTATGTATAGTAGTAAACTGTAAGCTTGAACTGTGGTTGATCTTGAGGTGAAAAGAATAGTGGTTATGAGATGTTGAAGCTAGCTTTATAGAATGAATCTAGTAGCCTTAATTAGGCGTATGCGAGTATCTAAGTTATGTGACTTGTAAATAGAGTGGTGACTTAAATATGATCAAGATGTAGATTTTTCAGGGAGTAGTCTTGGCTAGAAACTTACTCGGGTGTCTCAGGGTGAGCCTGTATGTTAGGTGGATTAGATGTGACTTGTCTGGTATTAAAATTCGAGTAGTAGACTCATGTAGCATCCCGTAGCACTTTTCGGAATTGAATTCGGGGCTCTAGAACTCCGATAATGATAATTATCGTGATAGTCTTACAATTTTATGTTGTAAAATAGAAACATCTGTGAGCTAGGCGGAGCTCACTGGTTTGATCAAGGGAATTAGCGCCGTGGGTCCGTTGTGGCGGTTAGCACTGCAATGACAATCGCGCCGCAGCAGCGGTAAAAAAAAAATGCAGTTTTTTTCAGTTTTTATTTCGTTCTTCGGAGTTCATTCCCCATTCTTCCGTTGTAAGAAGAGAGAACGAACCTAGGATGAAAAAGAGGTGATTTTGGGTTATTGTCTTCTTCAAGGTGAATCTTTTAACCCTCTTTATCTTGCTTTGACTATTAACACTCAAGTTTGAGACTTGGACCGTTGTAAGGAGAATAAGTGATTCGTGCGTAAATGTTTGGCTCGGCCTCTTCGTGTTTTGAAAAGCCTTGATAGAACAATTGAGTATAGAATGTAGGTTAATTATTGAGGATATCAAGTGAGTGAGATATGGTGCAATATAAGAAACTCTGTTAGTAATGTCTCTCTAATTTCAATATCGTGCTTCTCTCCACCGAATGTCCGTTCGAGGACGAACGGATGGTAAATTGGTATCTAATTGTAACGACCCATTTTGTCGTTATTAAATTATCCATTCCTCAATATTAACTTGAGTCCAAAATAGCTATCATTTTGTTCATTGTATTACCTCAAGTTTTTCGGCGAAGATTTTAGCCTTTCGATGTGTCTAGCTAGACTTAAGCCTGATGAATTTAATTATTCATGAATACTAATATCAATCCTTTAATTTGGAAGTTCTTTAGATATTAATTAAGGTCGTACACTATCCTAGCACAAAGTTAAGTTGAAAATATTTTTTTAACCAATAGAGTTTCGATATGGGTTTCTGTTAGGGCCAAATTCAAACGATCATATCTCCTAGAATATAAGGATTTAGGGGTCCCAATACCCACCAAATCAAAGATCTCTGAGTCTTCTTTCCAACGCAATAAACTGTTCGTCAATCCGAGTTTAGAATAAAAAGTTATGACCATTTTACTGAACACTGTCCGGGCTGAAACGGGAATTCGCTGTAGCGAAAATTCTGGTGGTATTTAAATCATATTTAGCCGATTTTCAGGTCCAAAACTCCAAAACTTCATTCCCCAACCCTAGAGAGGTGATTTCCCAAGGTTTAGAGTGAAATTTCTTCATTGAGGTAAGTTTTTCCATCATCTTCTTTGTCTTTTAATCCATTAACATCTTAGAATCCTTAGAAAGACCTTCAATGGTGAAATTTTGGGTTAGAGCCTTTAATGGTGGATTTTTGGAAAAAAACTTATGGGTGTTCTTAATATCACCTAGAACTAATTCTAGATTATAAATTAATGATTTCTAGTATGAACTTGGTAAACTAGATTATGTATTTTGTTGGTTGGAAATCTTGAATTCCATAAAGATGAGACCTTTAGCGTAAAAACTCCATTAATGGAGATGGGTTAAGCTTGAAAGAACTAGTTAATGGTTAATTGACCTTGGGGAATAATATAGACCTTGAATTAGGGTAGAATTAGTGGGTTTGAATTTCCAAAGATATTTATTTGAAGAGTAATTGATTAATTACTCTTATGATTGCTTGATTTTTAGATGATTGATCATTCTGAAGCATGAAGAAAGGGAATCATCATCTTTGACATGACTTGTTGATTCAAAAAGCTTGGCGTCCAGGTAGGCTAGGTTAATGAGTAGAAGACTATGTTATTTCATATTTTCATAATTTATAATTAATGGGAGAAAACATGTCTAGGCCTGCAGACATGGAGTTGAGGTGAATAAAGACATAAGAACTTTACTTTAATCCCGAAAACTATGTTATTGATTGATTATGTGATATTTATGATATTATGTGTTATGTGCCCCAAAGGGGATTGTTGTGAATGAAGTATGTGGACATGGTGTTTCTTAGTTGTTCAAGTGATGAACCTAATTGAGTTATAAAGGTATAAGTTGCATATTGTGCCATGATAATGGTGAGGCCTAAGGGATAGATGACTTGAATCATTGTGTGCATTGTATTATGCGGAGAGAGGTAAAGAATAATGATAAGGTTGAATGTGCTAGTTATGGGTGGTGATGTTAGAACCCAAGTTTTGGTATTTGAGTAGGTTATGGTTTAATTGAAGTTTAGACTCAATTTAATTGTGTGTATGCTTCTAAATTGGATGCTTGTTGATTGGTCTTCGAACATGCTTGAATTGATGATATTTGGATTGTTGATACTTGCATGAATAATTATGAAAAATCAAACTTGATCGAATTGTCTTATGATTATAAGTGTACTTGTAAATTTAGAACGCGGTGTTGTATCCTGAGAGATAGTATAAAGTTGATAAAATATACATAATATGTTTATGGAGGGTCGGGGACCACGTCGGTACGGATATAGATGTTGGTATTACTTATTTATGGAGGATCGGGTACCACGCCGGTACGGTACATGGACTTAGATTGTCCCCTGCAGGTCATGACTAGTTGGGCAGAAATAAGTCCCTTAGCATGTGTGTACAGATTATTGTTGATAAATAAAAAATCTTGATCCATAATGATAATGTGATTGAAAAGAATGCCTTGAGTAAAGAAGGCTTGTGATATACCTTCATACAGGTTGAAAAGTGAATGATGAATATTTATTAAGAACAGAAAAATGAAAAGATTGTTAGTAGCAATGTGGCCGACGTTAAATTTCGGTATTGCTGTAAGACGTGATTGGATCGGGTGCCACGAGCCGGCATGGTAATATTAATAATAAAGGAATTGATAATGAAGTTATCTAAAGTGATGAATCCAATGAATAATCTCAAAGAAAAGATCCCAAAGTTTCAATAATTGAATTAATCCTTCTCCAAGAGTATCTATAAGGTTGTTAATGAAACTTGAGTTCTCTTGTGTGTTTTACTGAGATATGAGTTGATTTGTATTCCCTATTTGATTGTATCCTTGAGATTGATTGTGTAACATGTACTTGAAAAAGTGAAACTCTGTGCTTACTTGCTATATGTTGGTCGAATTACTTTATTTATACTTGGTGTAATTGTGGCTTATCCGATTGGCTAGTTATTATTCTTTAATATTATAATAACGTATTTAGTTGTTAGCCCGAGAGTTTAGTGTGAGTTGTTTATGATTACTGGGTTGATCCTATAAATGTGGGTAATGGAAACGGCAATGCGAATAAAGGGGTGATAGTGATGGTTTAGTGTTGGATGGTATGAATTAATGAGGTTAGACTATGTTAGTGGTGAATATAATCTCGTTAATAGAGTTGGAGAATTGTAAATTATATTGGCAAAGTGTTATAATGATATTACAGCCTTAGTTGAATTATACTCTATTTAAGATGTCATGATTTCTTTTCTTTGATTCTATTTTATGATTATGTGGACTAACACTGGTCGGCCGATGATGCCTACCAGTACGTGTGTTTGTACTGACCCTACTCTTCTACATCCCTTCTTGGGGTGTAGACTGGATGCAGGTTAGTTTGCAGTTACTAGATCAATGGAGATATTCAGCACTAACTTCTGCACTTCCTTCCTAGCAGATGTTAGAGTCTTTGTGTTATTTATTTTATTGTTAGTCTATTCTGTAATAGGTAGCTCTTGTACATGCCTGACCAGGTCTTGGGATAGTGAAGGATAGTTGTAAGAAGTTTTTTGAAAAGTTTATTTATTTGTATTTAATTTACTTTGTTATATTTAATTCGGTATTCTCTTAAAAACAGAAGTCTTCCGCATATTTTTGGTTGGGTAATAAGGGTTCTCCTAGCTACTTAGGATAGCGTAGGTGCCCGCACGGTCCGTTAGTTTGGGTCGTGACAGTTGGTATCAGAGCATTAGGTTAACCGGTCCCACAAGTACAAGAGCAATGTCAAGTAGAGTTCCGCAGATTGGTGTGTAGGGCCCCACACCCAATCTTTGGAAGGCTATAAGGCATGTAGAAGTCGTTTTCTTTTTCTTCCTCTCCATCGTGGCGTAATATTCTTTGACTACTGGGTTGGATCCAATTGGTATCTAGACGATTCCAATTGGTATCTCAACAAAGATCAATTAGAATCTAGTTGATTCCCATTGGTATCTTAGTGAGTTTTCTTTGGAATCTAGGAGATTCCAATTGGTATCTGTTAATAATGGCTAAGGGTTAATATCATAATATGAAGATGTATGAAAGTTGTGAACTTGTTTGGTTGCCCTTTGTTTGATATTTGGCTGAACTTGAATTATTAAACTGTATGATTGTTGTGAATTATTTTGTTTGAATTGTTGTGAAATTAATAAATTCTTTGGTGCTTCCTTGTTCTTAATATTATTGTTATGCTGATGAAATTGATGGTATGAGAATTGAGAGGATGATATGAGGACATGATGTCAAGGGAAGATAATGAAAAAGACATGAACAAAAGACTGAGGTGATATGTGTTTTCCTTAATGACAGGCTCTTGCAATTGATATTGTGAATGAATTCAATTGTATGGTTCAGTTATTTGATATTGTGAATGGATCCTTGTGTGGTCCAGTTATTTTTTATTATATGTGGATCCTTGTGTTGTCCGATTATTGAGACTTTATTTGGATTCTTTTGCAATCCTATTATTTGAAATTTTAATTAGTTCCCTGTGAGGACTGGCTAAGTGATATTATCCTTGAGTTCCTTGTATGAACTGACTTTTAAGATTTGACAAAATAATGTGTTTTAAATAAAAGTGACAAAAACTAGTGAAGGTTGTTGATATCTAAGGAATTTGATTGATAACTTATCTGAAATGTGATATTGGTAATGAGACTGTTAATGACCTGTAATCGGTGATGTTGTTTGACTTTGCTCATATGCTTATTATATAGAGATCAATCTCGAAGTGGTTAAGAGTTAGTGAAGCCTGTAATAAAAATGTTGTAAGGTTGAAATAAGAATGACATTGTATACCTTAGCTTGGTGTTGGTGATGGAAGGGTAATTGGGCTTGACAATGAAGGTTTTGTCGTGTTCTAAGTATTGAAGTTAGTGATTGCCTGGGCATAAATTTTAGTTGGGGATTGGTGTATTAAGGGAGGCCTTGAGAATATAAGTTGATTGTTGACTTGGTCTTGCGATTGAATTGTGTGATTAGCGTCCTATATAATTGAATGATAGATGATAATTTTAGAGGGTAGTAATCCCCATGATGGTGTTAATACCGAATTAAATGGTGTAGTTACACCCATAGAATAATTAAGAATGGTCCTAAATGGGATAATATAAGTGGATTATTAAATGACATGATTGATCTTTCCTTGGGTGATACTTGGTGGATATTGCTTATTGAGTGATTAAGATATGATGATTAGATGAGTATTAGCGATGTTGTGGAGGAGAATGTGTTGTAGTCTCTAATTTTGTAGGATCTCTATGGCTAATAATTGTAATTTTGTATAATGAGTGAGAGATTATGTTGTCACCTATGTATAGTAGTAAACTGTAAGCTTGAACTGTGGTTGATCTTGAGGTGAAAAGAATAGTGGTTATGAGATGTTGAAGCTAGCTTTATAGAATGAATCTAGTAGCCTTAATTAGGCGTATGCGAGTATCTAAGTTATGTGACTTGTAAATAGAGTGGTGACTTAAATATGATCAAGATGTAGATTTTTCAGGGAGTAGTCTTGGCTAGAAACTTACTCGGGTGTCTCAGGGTGAGCCTGTATGTTAGGTGGATTAGATGTGACTTGTCTGGTATTAAAATTCGAGTAGTAGACTCATGTAGCATCCCGTAGCACTTTTCGGAATTGAATTCGGGGCTCTAGAACTCCGATAATGATAATTATCGTGATAGTCTTACAATTTTATGTTGTAAAATAGAAACATCTGTGAGCTAGGCGGAGCTCACTGGTTTGATCAAGGGAATTAGCGCCGTGGGTCCGTTGTGGCGGTTAGCACTGCAATGACAATCGCGCCGCAGCAGCGGTAAAAAAAAAATGCAGTTTTTTTCAGTTTTTATTTCGTTCTTCGGAGTTCATTCCCCATTCTTCCGTTGTAAGAAGAGAGAACGAACCTAGGATGAAAAAGAGGTGATTTTGGGTTATTGTCTTCTTCAAGGTGAATCTTTTAACCCTCTTTATCTTGCTTTGACTATTAACACTCAAGTTTGAGACTTGGACCGTTGTAAGGAGAATAAGTGATTCGTGCGTAAATGTTTGGCTCGGCCTCTTCGTGTTTTGAAAAGCCTTGATAGAACAATTGAGTATAGAATGTAGGTTAATTATTGAGGATATCAAGTGAGTGAGATATGGTGCAATATAAGAAACTCTGTTAGTAATGTCTCTCTAATTTCAATATCGTGCTTCTCTCCACCGAATGTCCGTTCGAGGACGAACGGATGGTAAATTGGTATCTAATTGTAACGACCCATTTTGTCGTTATTAAATTATCCATTCCTCAATATTAACTTGAGTCCAAAATAGCTATCATTTTGTTCATTGTATTACCTCAAGTTTTTCGGCGAAGATTTTAGCCTTTCGATGTGTCTAGCTAGACTTAAGCCTGATGAATTTAATTATTCATGAATACTAATATCAATCCTTTAATTTGGAAGTTCTTTAGATATTAATTAAGGTCGTACACTATCCTAGCACAAAGTTAAGTTGAAAATATTTTTTTAACCAATAGAGTTTCGATATGGGTTTCTGTTAGGGCCAAATTCAAACGATCATATCTCCTAGAATATAAGGATTTAGGGGTCCCAATACCCACCAAATCAAAGATCTCTGAGTCTTCTTTCCAACGCAATAAACTGTTCGTCAATCCGAGTTTAGAATAAAAAGTTATGACCATTTTACTGAACACTGTCCGGGCTGAAACGGGAATTCGCTGTAGCGAAAATTCTGGTGGTATTTAAATCATATTTAGCCGATTTTCAGGTCCAAAACTCCAAAACTTCATTCCCCAACCCTAGAGAGGTGATTTCCCAAGGTTTAGAGTGAAATTTCTTCATTGAGGTAAGTTTTTCCATCATCTTCTTTGTCTTTTAATCCATTAACATCTTAGAATCCTTAGAAAGACCTTCAATGGTGAAATTTTGGGTTAGAGCCTTTAATGGTGGATTTTTGGAAAAAAACTTATGGGTGTTCTTAATATCACCTAGAACTAATTCTAGATTATAAATTAATGATTTCTAGTATGAACTTGGTAAACTAGATTATGTATTTTGTTGGTTGGAAATCTTGAATTCCATAAAGATGAGACCTTTAGCGTAAAAACTCCATTAATGGAGATGGGTTAAGCTTGAAAGAACTAGTTAATGGTTAATTGACCTTGGGGAATAATATAGACCTTGAATTAGGGTAGAATTAGTGGGTTTGAATTTCCAAAGATATTTATTTGAAGAGTAATTGATTAATTACTCTTATGATTGCTTGATTTTTAGATGATTGATCATTCTGAAGCATGAAGAAAGGGAATCATCATCTTTGACATGACTTGTTGATTCAAAAAGCTTGGCGTCCAGGTAGGCTAGGTTAATGAGTAGAAGACTATGTTATTTCATATTTTCATAATTTATAATTAATGGGAGAAAACATGTCTAGGCCTGCAGACATGGAGTTGAGGTGAATAAAGACATAAGAACTTTACTTTAATCCCGAAAACTATGTTATTGATTGATTATGTGATATTTATGATATTATGTGTTATGTGCCCCAAAGGGGATTGTTGTGAATGAAGTATGTGGACATGGTGTTTCTTAGTTGTTCAAGTGATGAACCTAATTGAGTTATAAAGGTATAAGTTGCATATTGTGCCATGATAATGGTGAGGCCTAAGGGATAGATGACTTGAATCATTGTGTGCATTGTATTATGCGGAGAGAGGTAAAGAATAATGATAAGGTTGAATGTGCTAGTTATGGGTGGTGATGTTAGAACCCAAGTTTTGGTATTTGAGTAGGTTATGGTTTAATTGAAGTTTAGACTCAATTTAATTGTGTGTATGCTTCTAAATTGGATGCTTGTTGATTGGTCTTCGAACATGCTTGAATTGATGATATTTGGATTGTTGATACTTGCATGAATAATTATGAAAAATCAAACTTAATCGAATTGTCTTATGATTATAAGTGTACTTGTAAATTTAGAACGCGGTGTTGTATCCTGAGAGATAGTATAAAGTTGATAAAATATACATAATATGTTTATGGAGGGTCGGGGACCACGTCGGTACGGATATAGATGTTGGTATTACTTATTTATGGAGGATCGGGTACCACGCCGGTACGGTACATGGACTTAGATTGTCCCCTGCAGGTCATGACTAGTTGGGCAGAAATAAGTCCCTTAGCATGTGTGTACAGATTATTGTTGATAAATAAAAAATCTTGATCCATAATGATAATGTGATTGAAAAGAATGCCTTGAGTAAAGAAGGCTTGTGATATACCTTCATACAGGTTGAAAAGTGAATGATGAATATTTATTAAGAACAGAAAAATGAAAAGATTGTTAGTAGCAATGTGGCCGACGTTAAATTTCGGTATTGCTGTAAGACGTGATTGGATCGGGTGCCACGAGCCGGCATGGTAATATTAATAATAAAGGAATTGATAATGAAGTTATCTAAAGTGATGAATCCAATGAATAATCTCAAAGAAAAGATCCCAAAGTTTCAATAATTGAATTAATCCTTCTCCAAGAGTATCTATAAGGTTGTTAATGAAACTTGAGTTCTCTTGTGTGTTTTACTGAGATATGAGTTGATTTGTATTCCCTATTTGATTGTATCCTTGAGATTGATTGTGTAACATGTACTTGAAAAAGTGAAACTCTGTGCTTACTTGCTATATGTTGGTCGAATTACTTTATTTATACTTGGTGTAATTGTGGCTTATCCGATTGGCTAGTTATTATTCTTTAATATTATAATAACGTATTTAGTTGTTAGCCCGAGAGTTTAGTGTGAGTTGTTTATGATTACTGGGTTGATCCTATAAATGTGGGTAATGGAAACGGCAATGCGAATAAAGGGGTGATAGTGATGGTTTAGTGTTGGATGGTATGAATTAATGAGGTTAGACTATGTTAGTGGTGAATATAATCTCGTTAATAGAGTTGGAGAATTGTAAATTATATTGGCAAAGTGTTATAATGATATTACAGCCTTAGTTGAATTATACTCTATTTAAGATGTCATGATTTCTTTTCTTTGATTCTATTTTATGATTATGTGGACTAACACTGGTCGGCCGATGATGCCTACCAGTACGTGTGTTTGTACTGACCCTACTCTTCTACATCCCTTCTTGGGGTGTAGACTGGATGCAGGTTAGTTTGCAGTTACTAGATCAATGGAGATATTCAGCACTAACTTCTGCACTTCCTTCCTAGCAGATGTTAGAGTCTTTGTGTTATTTATTTTATTGTTAGTCTATTCTGTAATAGGTAGCTCTTGTACATGCCTGACCAGGTCTTGGGATAGTGAAGGATAGTTGTAAGAAGTTTTTTGAAAAGTTTATTTATTTGTATTTAATTTACTTTGTTATATTTAATTCGGTATTCTCTTAAAAACAGAAGTCTTCCGCATATTTTTGGTTGGGTAATAAGGGTTCTCCTAGCTACTTAGGATAGCGTAGGTGCCCGCACGGTCCGTTAGTTTGGGTCGTGACAGTTGGTATCAGAGCATTAGGTTAACCGGTCCCACAAGTACAAGAGCAATGTCAAGTAGAGTTCCGCAGATTGGTGTGTAGGGCCCCACACCCAATCTTTGGAAGGCTATAAGGCATGTAGAAGTCGTTTTCTTTTTCTTCCTCTCCATCGTGGCGTAATATTCTTTGACTACTGGGTTGGATCCAATTGGTATCTAGACGATTCCAATTGGTATCTCAACAAAGATCAATTAGAATCTAGTTGATTCCCATTGGTATCTTAGTGAGTTTTCTTTGGAATCTAGGAGATTCCAATTGGTATCTGTTAATAATGGCTAAGGGTTAATATCATAATATGAAGATGTATGAAAGTTGTGAACTTGTTTGGTTGCCCTTTGTTTGATATTTGGCTGAACTTGAATTATTAAACTGTATGATTGTTGTGAATTATTTTGTTTGAATTGTTGTGAAATTAATAAATTCTTTGGTGCTTCCTTGTTCTTAATATTATTGTTATGCTGATGAAATTGATGGTATGAGAATTGAGAGGATGATATGAGGACATGATGTCAAGGGAAGATAATGAAAAAGACATGAACAAAAGACTGAGGTGATATGTGTTTTCCTTAATGACAGGCTCTTGCAATTGATATTGTGAATGAATTCAATTGTATGGTTCAGTTATTTGATATTGTGAATGGATCCTTGTGTGGTCCAGTTATTTTTTATTATATGTGGATCCTTGTGTTGTCCGATTATTGAGACTTTATTTGGATTCTTTTGCAATCCTATTATTTGAAATTTTAATTAGTTCCCTGTGAGGACTGGCTAAGTGATATTATCCTTGAGTTCCTTGTATGAACTGACTTTTAAGATTTGACAAAATAATGTGTTTTAAATAAAAGTGACAAAAACTAGTGAAGGTTGTTGATATCTAAGGAATTTGATTGATAACTTATCTGAAATGTGATATTGGTAATGAGACTGTTAATGACCTGTAATCGGTGATGTTGTTTGACTTTGCTCATATGCTTATTATATAGAGATCAATCTCGAAGTGGTTAAGAGTTAGTGAAGCCTGTAATAAAAATGTTGTAAGGTTGAAATAAGAATGACATTGTATACCTTAGCTTGGTGTTGGTGATGGAAGGGTAATTGGGCTTGACAATGAAGGTTTTGTCGTGTTCTAAGTATTGAAGTTAGTGATTGCCTGGGCATAAATTTTAGTTGGGGATTGGTGTATTAAGGGAGGCCTTGAGAATATAAGTTGATTGTTGACTTGGTCTTGCGATTGAATTGTGTGATTAGCGTCCTATATAATTGAATGATAGATGATAATTTTAGAGGGTAGTAATCCCCATGATGGTGTTAATACCGAATTAAATGGTGTAGTTACACCCATAGAATAATTAAGAATGGTCCTAAATGGGATAATATAAGTGGATTATTAAATGACATGATTGATCTTTCCTTGGGTGATACTTGGTGGATATTGCTTATTGAGTGATTAAGATATGATGATTAGATGAGTATTAGCGATGTTGTGGAGGAGAATGTGTTGTAGTCTCTAATTTTGTAGGATCTCTATGGCTAATAATTGTAATTTTGTATAATGAGTGAGAGATTATGTTGTCACCTATGTATAGTAGTAAACTGTAAGCTTGAACTGTGGTTGATCTTGAGGTGAAAAGAATAGTGGTTATGAGATGTTGAAGCTAGCTTTATAGAATGAATCTAGTAGCCTTAATTAGGCGTATGCGAGTATCTAAGTTATGTGACTTGTAAATAGAGTGGTGACTTAAATATGATCAAGATGTAGATTTTTCAGGGAGTAGTCTTGGCTAGAAACTTACTCGGGTGTCTCAGGGTGAGCCTGTATGTTAGGTGGATTAGATGTGACTTGTCTGGTATTAAAATTCGAGTAGTAGACTCATGTAGCATCCCGTAGCACTTTTCGGAATTGAATTCGGGGCTCTAGAACTCCGATAATGATAATTATCGTGATAGTCTTACAATTTTATGTTGTAAAATAGAAACATCTGTGAGCTAGGCGGAGCTCACTGGTTTGATCAAGGGAATTAGCGCCGTGGGTCCGTTGTGGCGGTTAGCACTGCAATGACAATCGCGCCGCAGCAGCGGTAAAAAAAAAATGCAGTTTTTTTCAGTTTTTATTTCGTTCTTCGGAGTTCATTCCCCATTCTTCCGTTGTAAGAAGAGAGAACGAACCTAGGATGAAAAAGAGGTGATTTTGGGTTATTGTCTTCTTCAAGGTGAATCTTTTAACCCTCTTTATCTTGCTTTGACTATTAACACTCAAGTTTGAGACTTGGACCGTTGTAAGGAGAATAAGTGATTCGTGCGTAAATGTTTGGCTCGGCCTCTTCGTGTTTTGAAAAGCCTTGATAGAACAATTGAGTATAGAATGTAGGTTAATTATTGAGGATATCAAGTGAGTGAGATATGGTGCAATATAAGAAACTCTGTTAGTAATGTCTCTCTAATTTCAATATCGTGCTTCTCTCCACCGAATGTCCGTTCGAGGACGAACGGATGGTAAATTGGTATCTAATTGTAACGACCCATTTTGTCGTTATTAAATTATCCATTCCTCAATATTAACTTGAGTCCAAAATAGCTATCATTTTGTTCATTGTATTACCTCAAGTTTTTCGGCGAAGATTTTAGCCTTTCGATGTGTCTAGCTAGACTTAAGCCTGATGAATTTAATTATTCATGAATACTAATATCAATCCTTTAATTTGGAAGTTCTTTAGATATTAATTAAGGTCGTACACTATCCTAGCACAAAGTTAAGTTGAAAATATTTTTTTAACCAATAGAGTTTCGATATGGGTTTCTGTTAGGGCCAAATTCAAACGATCATATCTCCTAGAATATAAGGATTTAGGGGTCCCAATACCCACCAAATCAAAGATCTCTGAGTCTTCTTTCCAACGCAATAAACTGTTCGTCAATCCGAGTTTAGAATAAAAAGTTATGACCATTTTACTGAACACTGTCCGGGCTGAAACGGGAATTCGCTGTAGCGAAAATTCTGGTGGTATTTAAATCATATTTAGCCGATTTTCAGGTCCAAAACTCCAAAACTTCATTCCCCAACCCTAGAGAGGTGATTTCCCAAGGTTTAGAGTGAAATTTCTTCATTGAGGTAAGTTTTTCCATCATCTTCTTTGTCTTTTAATCCATTAACATCTTAGAATCCTTAGAAAGACCTTCAATGGTGAAATTTTGGGTTAGAGCCTTTAATGGTGGATTTTTGGAAAAAAACTTATGGGTGTTCTTAATATCACCTAGAACTAATTCTAGATTATAAATTAATGATTTCTAGTATGAACTTGGTAAACTAGATTATGTATTTTGTTGGTTGGAAATCTTGAATTCCATAAAGATGAGACCTTTAGCGTAAAAACTCCATTAATGGAGATGGGTTAAGCTTGAAAGAACTAGTTAATGGTTAATTGACCTTGGGGAATAATATAGACCTTGAATTAGGGTAGAATTAGTGGGTTTGAATTTCCAAAGATATTTATTTGAAGAGTAATTGATTAATTACTCTTATGATTGCTTGATTTTTAGATGATTGATCATTCTGAAGCATGAAGAAAGGGAATCATCATCTTTGACATGACTTGTTGATTCAAAAAGCTTGGCGTCCAGGTAGGCTAGGTTAATGAGTAGAAGACTATGTTATTTCATATTTTCATAATTTATAATTAATGGGAGAAAACATGTCTAGGCCTGCAGACATGGAGTTGAGGTGAATAAAGACATAAGAACTTTACTTTAATCCCGAAAACTATGTTATTGATTGATTATGTGATATTTATGATATTATGTGTTATGTGCCCCAAAGGGGATTGTTGTGAATGAAGTATGTGGACATGGTGTTTCTTAGTTGTTCAAGTGATGAACCTAATTGAGTTATAAAGGTATAAGTTGCATATTGTGCCATGATAATGGTGAGGCCTAAGGGATAGATGACTTGAATCATTGTGTGCATTGTATTATGCGGAGAGAGGTAAAGAATAATGATAAGGTTGAATGTGCTAGTTATGGGTGGTGATGTTAGAACCCAAGTTTTGGTATTTGAGTAGGTTATGGTTTAATTGAAGTTTAGACTCAATTTAATTGTGTGTATGCTTCTAAATTGGATGCTTGTTGATTGGTCTTCGAACATGCTTGAATTGATGATATTTGGATTGTTGATACTTGCATGAATAATTATGAAAAATCAAACTTGATCGAATTGTCTTATGATTATAAGTGTACTTGTAAATTTAGAACGCGGTGTTGTATCCTGAGAGATAGTATAAAGTTGATAAAATATACATAATATGTTTATGGAGGGTCGGGGACCACGTCGGTACGGATATAGATGTTGGTATTACTTATTTATGGAGGATCGGGTACCACGCCGGTACGGTACATGGACTTAGATTGTCCCCTGCAGGTCATGACTAGTTGGGCAGAAATAAGTCCCTTAGCATGTGTGTACAGATTATTGTTGATAAATAAAAAATCTTGATCCATAATGATAATGTGATTGAAAAGAATGCCTTGAGTAAAGAAGGCTTGTGATATACCTTCATACAGGTTGAAAAGTGAATGATGAATATTTATTAAGAACAGAAAAATGAAAAGATTGTTAGTAGCAATGTGGCCGACGTTAAATTTCGGTATTGCTGTAAGACGTGATTGGATCGGGTGCCACGAGCCGGCATGGTAATATTAATAATAAAGGAATTGATAATGAAGTTATCTAAAGTGATGAATCCAATGAATAATCTCAAAGAAAAGATCCCAAAGTTTCAATAATTGAATTAATCCTTCTCCAAGAGTATCTATAAGGTTGTTAATGAAACTTGAGTTCTCTTGTGTGTTTTACTGAGATATGAGTTGATTTGTATTCCCTATTTGATTGTATCCTTGAGATTGATTGTGTAACATGTACTTGAAAAAGTGAAACTCTGTGCTTACTTGCTATATGTTGGTCGAATTACTTTATTTATACTTGGTGTAATTGTGGCTTATCCGATTGGCTAGTTATTATTCTTTAATATTATAATAACGTATTTAGTTGTTAGCCCGAGAGTTTAGTGTGAGTTGTTTATGATTACTGGGTTGATCCTATAAATGTGGGTAATGGAAACGGCAATGCGAATAAAGGGGTGATAGTGATGGTTTAGTGTTGGATGGTATGAATTAATGAGGTTAGACTATGTTAGTGGTGAATATAATCTCGTTAATAGAGTTGGAGAATTGTAAATTATATTGGCAAAGTGTTATAATGATATTACAGCCTTAGTTGAATTATACTCTATTTAAGATGTCATGATTTCTTTTCTTTGATTCTATTTTATGATTATGTGGACTAACACTGGTCGGCCGATGATGCCTACCAGTACGTGTGTTTGTACTGACCCTACTCTTCTACATCCCTTCTTGGGGTGTAGACTGGATGCAGGTTAGTTTGCAGTTACTAGATCAATGGAGATATTCAGCACTAACTTCTGCACTTCCTTCCTAGCAGATGTTAGAGTCTTTGTGTTATTTATTTTATTGTTAGTCTATTCTGTAATAGGTAGCTCTTGTACATGCCTGACCAGGTCTTGGGATAGTGAAGGATAGTTGTAAGAAGTTTTTTGAAAAGTTTATTTATTTGTATTTAATTTACTTTGTTATATTTAATTCGGTATTCTCTTAAAAACAGAAGTCTTCCGCATATTTTTGGTTGGGTAATAAGGGTTCTCCTAGCTACTTAGGATAGCGTAGGTACCCGCACGGTCCGTTAGTTTGGGTCGTGACAAAGTCTCTTAAAACAGACACCAGACAACAATTTTAGTACAACCTTCATATGAAACACTCAGAAACTATCAAATTTTCCAAACTGACACTCCCATTTTACATATCCTACACTATCGTTCATTCTATCAGAAAATAAGCAAAAACTACAGTGTGACATCTCATATTTATTCAATGAAAACTCCCCTCTATTCAAAATTTGAACTTTGATATGATCCCAACTATAAGCAGGAAATCAATACAACTGCTGAAATCAAAGTAATACCAGTAAGCCCGAACATAAAATACCTGAAATGTGTGACTAAATGGGTTCTTAAAGCCACGTTTAGAGACGCGGTGACAAAGCAGAGTATGTCCACCTTCAAACCCATACTTATATATTCCTCTAGATTTCTGACCCTTATGTCATTGACCCGACGTCTTTCCTTAACCCAACCCAATACCTCTTCCCTTTTTAGTCTTATTTTTTCTAGCACCCTAGTTCAGCAAACTAGGGAATGAAGAAAAATAAATGAAACCAACAGTAATTCGATTAACATGTAGAGTAGTTAATTCTTGCTTCCTCAAGCTATGAGGATCAATCAATGACAAAGTACAAAGTGCCTGGATCGATCTGAGTAGCCTTTTAATAAAAACATAAATATATCTCATGGACATTAACCAAAATCAGACAAATACAGAGCACTTATACACAAAATAGGTTCAAAAATGCCTCAGGTGAAATGAGTTGTTTCCCAGATGGCTACTACTGTTGAATCACTGACCCATTCATTTCTTTCTTCACAATAATAGAATGCAAGGAAGTGTGTAATTCAGAAACCAATACACACAGAGAAGCCAAGGCAAAATAACCTTATAATCCTTGTGAAAATCCCTAGTCAGTTTCTCTAACAGAGAAGCCATAACCCTAATTAACCTCTTGTTACTTCTTAATCTGATGCATAGGTTAGTTTACAACATGAAGTATATTGTCCATAGGTTGGTTATTGTTTAGAAAAATACAAGCATTTCTTTCAAACCATTAATTAAGAACCTTAACTTTAAGAAGATTCTCCTGAAGCCTCTTTCACATTAAAAAATGTAAGAATTTCGATGAAGCACCTATGTCATTTAAGATTTTCTGCTTTTAATGGCTATGGCTGACTTGGATAAAAGAAATTGAGCAAAAAACTTTCAGAAACCAAATAATTTAAAACCAACAGAATACAAACTATGAATTGTACCTTCAGATTTAAGACCTCCAGAACTTCGAACAGCTTACCCACACCGATTTTCCAACTATGAACTCTATTCCTTCCTCCTTTGACCTCAGAGAATTCTATTCGTGAGAATTTTCAAGTTAGTTAAAGAAATTGCATGTGAAAGATGAAAAATACATACACCTAAAAGGGTTTTGAACACTTACCCGATGAAGCACAAACTTTAGAGAATCCTATATGAGAAAAACTAAAGAATTTCCAGCAAAGAGAAATCGTATTCCTACAAATATTTGGGTTAAAATAAAAAAATTGCATGTGAAAATGAGAAAAATGCATATACCCAAAAATAGATTTGAGCACATACTTGATAGAGCACAAACTTTAGAGAGTAGATTTCAGTAAAGAGGAAACAAATTTCAGCAAAGAGAAAACGAATTTTAGCAAAGAGAAAAACTTTAAGCTTTAACCAACAGATTTGAGCAAAGCTTTAACCAACAGATTTAACAAATTTCAGCTAGCCACTAGATTTAGCAGATTTAATGAGTAAATCTCTAACCCATTTTGTTTTTTCAATGAGATTGAGCAAAGAGGGTTTCAACTTTTGGTTTAAGCAAAGAGGAGGAGACGGTAATGACCTAAAAGCAATTTTTGTTATAATATCTAGAAGGTTACCTTTATTATAATTTTTCTTTTGAAATTAAATTAATATTAGAGGCGACCCTGTCGCCACACAATTACATTCACAGTCGACTTTTAATTAGTCGCCACTATAAAAATGGAGCCAAAATTTTATTATTAGCGGGAATTGATAATTTCATAATAGTGACGCCTATTAGGGGCAACAAAAAATAACTCCATGCTAAAAGAATAAGTACTGCAACGACACTATTTGTCGCTACTGAATACATAGATTCTGCAGCGACAAATTAGCTCGCCACTAATTGTCGCTACTATTAAACCTATTTCTTGTAGTGAGTAGAGACGCGAAAGGACAAGGGTTGGAGGTTTCTTCTGAAGTTTGGCCTCCTCTGGTGAATGCCAAAACCCCAAGCCCTAACCCTGATGTGAACGATCAAGGAACTAATGCTAGCTGCTCGAAGTCAACTCCATCTATAGTGGTAGACAATGCAGCTCAAATGTTTGATAAAAGTGTTGGTGTGAATGTTGATGAACCAAAGAAGGATGTTGAGAGGAAACTTACTCTGGAACCACCTTTGGAGAAGCAAAGAGGGACCACTCTATTTAACGGGAGTAAATTGGGAAATCGAGGTATGGCCCTTAACTTTGTATCTCCAAAGATCAGGGATGGTGAGAAAATCATTGAATTGAATAAAGAGGAAGAGGAACGAGAGTCTGAGAAATGGAAGAATGCTCTGATTTTATATTTCATAGGTCATGATCCTACCATTGCTACACTTGATAGATTCATTTTGAGCCAGTGAAATTTCACGACTAAACCAAAGGTGTTTTATCACAACTATGGGTATTTCTTAATTAGTCAAATTACAAAATAGTGAAGACAGAGATGCAGTGTTTCTTACATGGCCCTATATGATTAGTAACAGGCCAATTATAATAAAGAAATGGACGGATGATTTTGATTTTAATGCTGAGATCCTTCAAATTATTCCCCTTTGGGTTAAACGCCACAATTGCCTTTGAATTGCTGGGGCATGGACTCTTTTAGTTGAATTGGTAGTGGGCTTGGTGTTCCTCTGTATGCAGATGATTGTACCACTTCTGTGGAAATAATGTCCTATGTAAGGATTCTAGTGAAGATGAATGTTATGCAACCTCTACCAAAAACTGTTAAGGTGGTGGATCCAACTAGTTGAGTATTTGATCAAAAGGTACAATATGATTGGGTACCACAATACTGTCGTACGTGCTTGCAGGTGGGACATTCATGTAAGCCTAAGCCACCTGCTCCAATACCTCCGGTGAATGAGCAGCCAAAAGACAAGGTAGGAAACAAGCACACTTGGCAACCAAAAGGTACAGAGAGACCTGAGTTGCATGTGCAAGCAACTAAGGATCATAATGCAGTCGATAATATATCAGAGCAATGGCAAGTTATTTATGGTAGATCAGTATCAAGGAGCCATAATCAACTGAGCAAATGGAAACGAATACTATTAATGGTTTTGGCCGGCTAGACAGTGAGGCAGTACACAAGGATCAGCCAACTGACATGAGTAAAAATGGGGAAATAGATGTATATAGGGGTGGTACTTCTAAACAACAACAATTGAAATAAACTTGGTAAGTTGTAATGTGACAGGGTTGAATAAGTCCTATAAACACAGAGAATTTAGTATATTTTTAGGGCAGAATAATGTAGGATTAGATGTTGTTTTTGAACATAGAGTTAAAATGAATAATGCAACTACAGTCATAGCTAAGTTGGGTAGTAAATGGTCTTGGTGTCACAATTACTCTTGCAATGATAGGAATAGAATCTGGATTTTATGGGATCCTAATATGTTGCAACTTAATATTGGGAGTATGACATCCCAGCTCATTCATTGCAAGGTGTGTATCCTTGGATCACACATGTCTTTCAACTTCACTGTTGTCTATGGGCTTCACACTGTTGATGATAGAAAGACTATGTGGGAGATTCTCAGGCTTGTTCATGCTAACCAACATGGGCTTTGGCTTGCTATTGTTGATTATAATGTAGTATTAGAGGTAGATGATAGAGTGGGTGGGAACCTTGTCCAAGCTGGAGAGATCAGTGGTTTTAATAATTTTCTATTTGATACTGGTATGAATGAACTGCAATATTACGGCAGACTTTTCACTTGGACAAACCACCATGTGTTCAATAAAATGGATAGAGCTCTTGCTAATGGAGACTAGATAATGCAGTATTCTCAGTTGCAAATTCATGTTATGGATCCTCACTTCTCTGATGACTCCCCTCTCAAGCTCAAAATATATGATGATCCTAGGGGTGGTTCAAAACCTTTTAGGTTCCTTAATTATCTTGCTAAGCATGAGGATTTTAAAACAGTGGTGAGGATAGGATGGATGAAAAATCAGGAATTAGGTACAATGGAAACTGTATAGAGGAAGCTTAAAGCAGTAAAACCTGGCTTGAAACAACTAAACAACAAAGAGTTTAAAGGGACTGACAAATAGATTGATTTGTTAAGAAAACAGCTAGAGGGCATCCAAGAAACTACAAGACAACCTGATTTTAATCAAGATTTGTTCAGTGAAGAGAAGAAGATTAAGTTACAACTGGAAAAATGGAACAATATTGCAGAGAACATACTTAAACAGAAGTCAAGGATGCATTGGTTGCAACTTGGTGATGTAAACAACTCATACTTCTATGCTAGCCTGAAGAATAGAGTGAGTCACAATACTATTAGGAATCTGGTAGATGCTCAGGGTATATTGCTGACTAAACAAGAGGATATTGTAGCTAAAATAATGTGTTTCTACAAGGGGTTGCTAGGAACTCCTGCACAATGTTGGATAGACATCATCAACTGGAATTGATAGCCCCAGTCACCAGAGATGAAGTTCTAAAGGCATTGGATGGTATTTGATTACAAAGCCCCAGGTTGTGATGATTATGTACAATTGGTCAGGGAAATACTTTTTTTTTGAAAAGGCATGGGTAATAATTGGTCATGAGGTTGTCTATGCAGTATTGCAGTTTTTCAATACAGGGAGGTTGTTTAAAGCAGTAAATTGCACCACTATTACTTTGATCCCTAAGGTGCAGAACCTTACCAGAATCGGTGAATACATGTCTATTTCCTGTCGCACTATGTTATACAAGCTCATATCCAAAGTCTTGACCCAAAGAATGCAGAAAGTAATGGATCTACTTGTACATGCCAGCCAGTCTACTTTTGTACCAGGCAGGGTCATTACTGATAACATTATATTGATTCATGAACTCATTAAATGGTATGGCAAGAAGCACATCTCACCTAGGTGCATGATGAAGATTGACGTGGAGAAAGCTTATGACTCTGTTGAATGGCCTTTCTTGGAACAAATTCTCAAAGCTCTGTAGTTTCCAACTAAGTTTATTGAGTGAATTATGACCTGTATATCCTCAACTTCCTACTCTATTCTTATAAATGAGATCCCTACTACCCCATTCCAAGCTAAGAAGGGCCTGAGACAAGGTGATCCCTTGTCCCCTTTCCTCTTTGTACTTGTCATGGAGTATCTAAATATGCAACTCAGCACCAAATCAACCTGATTTTAACTTCCATCCCAAGTGTGAAAAGTTGTGCATTACCCACCTTGGGTAAAATGATTTATTGTTCTTTTGTAGAGGAGAATTGAAATCTGTTTTGTTGCTCTATAACTGCTTTACAGTATTCTCAAATGCCTTAGGCCTGGAGTTAAATGCAGATAAGAACTCTCTCTATTTTGGTAGTGTTAGCTTGACCGAATAAGCGACTATACTGCAGACTTTGGGATTTGTCAAAGGTACCCTCCCTTTCAAGTACCTAGGTGTACCTCTAACCCCCAAGAAAACCACTATCACTCAATATAAGCCTCTGCTGGATAAGATGCTTGCTAGAGTCAAGTCTTGGACATCTAGATACCTATCATATGCTGGAAGGGAGCAGCTGATTAAAAAAGTCTTATTCTCCATTTAAGTCTACTGGCCTCAGGTCTTCATTTTACCTAAGAAAGTGGTGCAACTGGCTGAGTCTCTATGTAGAACATTTTTATAACCTGGAGGAGTAGATACCAATAAGCAGGCCTTGATAGCATGGGAAAGATTATGCAGTCCCAAAACTGCTAGTGGATTTGATTTTCTTGACTTAACTGACTGGAACCAAGCAGCTATTTGTAACCACTTCTAGAACCTATACCTGAAGAAGGACAGGTTGTGGATCCAATGGATCCATGTTTATTACAACAAAGGTAATGATCTCTAGAATGCACAGGCAACTCAAGCTTCTTGGATAGTAAAGAAATTCTCAATGCAAGAGTAACTCTAGAAGCTGCTGGTTATGAAGAAAATAGTGTAACTATTGCCACTAAATTCACTACTAAAAGCATTTATCAAAAGATAAGGTGAAGTTACACTAAAGTGGCTTGGAGGAGGTTAATATGCAACAACTATAGTGCTCCTAGGTGGAAGTTTATTCTTTTTGTGGCTATGTGGAGGAGATTGCAAATAAGAGACAGGCTGGCTAAATGGAGTAACATTTGGCTAAATGATCTGTTTGGGTTATATGCTGGAAAAGCTTGGATTTGGGATTAGCAAGACGACACTACCATTGTTCTTTGTTTAAATGTCATGTGCATCCAATCGCGTTATGCGACTGTTAGATTCATTCAATTCAAAGCGTATATACGAAAGTCTCTTCTACACTATCAATTTTTATGTATTAAATCTTAACGCGATATTTATATAAACAAGTCAGTTATCTTTTTTCACATGTTTTTTTTTTCAATTTTGATTCTTGGCTACTGAATAAGAAGAATCCAGGAGTACGCGGGCTAACTTTCTTCCAAAATTGACTATAAGACAAAAAAGAGAAGTTCAAAATTTTGAAAGTCAAAAAACTAGATACATCGTGAGAAACATCTTGACTATTTTTGTACGCTAGCTATACTTGTTTTGAAGTTTGCTATACTAACCCTCTGATTCAAAAAAAATGTTTGACTAATGAAACATTTTGAAGAATAGAATTTCAACCTTTTCATGTACGTACGTATCATGAGTTAATGAATTATGATGAGAGCTATATTGAATTTTCAAAATTGTATAAATAAATACAACTATCTTCTTTTTTTCAAAAAATGTAAACAATACGCGTATACAAATATTGCACGAGGAAGATATATAGGTAATATTAATTTAATAACTTTCAGGATACTCAGATCAATAAAGTTAAGTAATTCTTTTTTGTTACAAAAAAGAATTAAGTAATTAACTTTGATAGAATAAGATAAGAGTTGGATGACCATTTTTGAAATTACTCCTATAAAAGAAGGATCTTAACTTAGCCAATAATAGTTTTTAACTTCTGTAACAATCCAAAAAATAATAATTTGAGTTTAAGTTATATACATCCTTAATATAGAGTATATATTTTTTCACATTATAAGATTACTCAAAGGATATTTATTGGTACACTTTCTTAAATTTTGGGCGGGATTGGGATAATTACGGGCCTGAACCATTCAATCATCTAATTTACAAATTATGTATAAAATGTATCGATAGTATATATGTATACTTTATATTAAATATACATATAATACATATACGTATACACTAATAGTGGTGTATGTTGTATATATTTCAGCCATATTGATAAACTGGTTGACCGAATGATATATTATATATCTCACTTATAATTTAGAAAATAAGACAACTAACCTAGTACAATAGATAAAGATGACATAATAGGTGTATAAAAATGACTTACACTAACAACATAATATATAACTTAAACTTGGATTATTAATGTAAAAGTCTTCTACTACTGTCAATTTCTATGTATTAAATCTTAACGCGATAATTAGATGGATAAGACAATTATCTTTTTTCACATGTTTTTTTTTTTTCACATATGAAATTTTGTCTACTGAATTAGAAGAATCCAGAAGTGGGGCAGACCTTCTTGCAAGATTGACCGTAAGACAGAAAAGAAACGTTCAAAAACCAGACACATCATGAGTGGTTTTGAATACATTTAACATCCTTTGCATATGTCATCTTTTTCTCTTTTGGTAACCTCACCTCTATAAATACAAGAAGATCCTTTACCATTTTCATCTCATATTATTTGTTTGCACTAAAGAAAAATGAAGTTGAAAGTGATGATTTCCATTCAACAAATTATAGGATTTCTTTGTTTAGTTGGTCTTTTACCTGCCCATGCTTTAGTTCTTCAGCATCGATTTGTCGTAAGTACCCTTTTTTTTTGGTTGTTTTTCTTTGATTAAAACCAATGAAAAAAATACTTACAAAGGGAAAAATATACATCGTCCATGCAGATTAAAGAAGCACCATACTCAAAGCTTTGCAGCTCGAAGAATATTTTGACTGTTAATGGTCAATTTCCAGGTCCAGTTCTCTATGCCAATACGGGAGATACACTTGTTGTCAATGTCCAAAATGATGGAAACCAGAATATAACAATCCATTGGTAAACATTCTTATATAATTGATGTGTAGTAGTTATGTTTGAAATATGTGATCATCTCATCTAAAAAGTTTAAATAGTTAGAGAGAAAATACTTTTATTTTCTGAATTATATCTAAATATATCCCCAAGCTCATGTATGTGTCATCCTGATGCTTTTTCATGACTCAAATACACCGTAGAAATTATTTTACATGCCCTAATAGGCTAATGCCATATTAAAGTGTATGATGACCATGAAACTTAAGTATTGAGATGACATGAATACAAACTTAACTTCAACAATTCCAAATGCATAATTCAAGCCTGGTTTTTAGACCATGTTTTCCGATGGAATAGTGTACTAACTATTTGGAATTAAAAATTTACAGGCATGGAGTGAAACAACCAAGGTATCCATGGTCAGATGGTCCTGAATTTGTTACTCAATGTCCAATTCGACCAGGAACAAACTTCAGTCAAAGGATTATTCTTTCAGACGAGGAAGGAACCCTATGGTGGCATGCTCATAGTGATTGGTCAAGAGCCACTGTCCATGGTGCCCTTGTTATCCGCCCTGCAAATAAAACCAATTATCCTTTCCCTAAACCTGCCGCTGAAGTTCCTATCATATTAGGTATACATACTTTTTCCGTTTAAATTTATTTGTCCTATTAGTTTGACTTTGCACAAAACTTAAAAAAAAAGAGTAAAGACTTTTAATGTTGTAACTAATCTTTAAGATAATTAAATTGCAGGAGAGTGGTGGAAGAGTGATGTACAAGAAATAGTGAATGAGTTTGTTGCAAGTGGAGGAGATGCAAATAAATCTGATGCTTTCCTTATAAATGGCCAATCAGGAGATCTATATTATCCTTGCTCAAAAAATGGTACTTACAGAAATATTAATATTTAATACTAACCCCTTGACTCTCTTTTTTTTTTTCTTTATGCTTTTGTCTAGTTGGCTAGAAAAATAATTTATCTTAAGATTTTAATAGAATATTGTATAAAATAATTTATGAAGTAGCAGGTCATAGGAAGATTTTAATAAGATTGGATTTGACTTATGTGTACATTGATATGGTTAAAAAATAAAATTACAATAACTTCTTGTAATAGACTATCAATCAATCCCTTTTTCTAAACTTAATGTGCACAATTTACTTATACTTTTCAAAGTCTAACCGTGTAAGCATAATTCAAAAGGAGAAATGAGAAGTCATTATGTTTAAGAGTTTAAATTATATATATATATATATATATATATATATATATATATATTGTCACTATAAGAAATATTTCTATCATCATCATATCAGCTTTATCTGTTATAGAACAACATATATAGTTTTGTGATGTTAAGTATTACTGAAAAATTATTGATGATCAACTTCTCTTCTTTTTTTTTTTGAACAGATACATTCAAACTAACAGTGGAGAAAGGCAAGACATATATGCTCCGAATGGTGAACGCCGTAATGAACAATATCATGTTTTTCTCCGTTGCAAATCATCAACTCACTGTTGTAGGAACCGATGCTGCCTATGTTAAACCATTCAAAACTAATTACATCACAATTTCCCCTGGCCAAACTATCGATGTTTTACTCGAAGCAAATCAAAACCTAGATAACTATTATATGGCCGCAAAGGCATATAATAGCTTAGATGGAATTGCATTTGATAAGACAACCACCACTGCTATCATCCAGTATTGTGGAAATTACACACCTTCTACACCAATCCTTCCAAATCTACCGAATTTCAATGATACGAATGCTTCGTTTAATTTCACGAGGACGTTCAAAAGCCTAGCTGATCAAAAACACCCCGTGAACGTGCCCTTAAACGTGACAACCAATTTATTGTTCACGTTTTCCATAAATACGTTGCCGTGCCAAAATGAATCGTGTAGTGGACCTAACGGGGACCGATTCGCGGCTAGTGTGAACAACATAAGCTTTGTGTTACCTCGTATTGACATATTAGAAGCTTATTACAAGAACATTAAAGGGGTTTATAGAGATGAATTTCCTAATTTCCCACCGTTGAATTTTAATTTTACGGGTGATTCTCTTCCCGTGGAATTGCAACGTCCCGATCAGAGAACAGAGGTTCATGTTCTTGAATATGGAACAAATGTAGAGATTGTTTTTCAGGGAACTAGTTTATTGGGTGGAATTGATCATCCAATTCACCTGCATGGATATAGTTTTTATGTTGTTGGATCAGGCCTCGAAAATTTTGACAAAGATAAAGATCCTTTGAAGTATAATCTTGTTGATCCTCCTCTTCAGAACACTATTGCTATTGTTAGGAATGGTTGGGCTACCGTCAGATTTAAAGCTGATAATCCAGGTATATAGATTGATCAAATTGGTTGATAATCTTTCACTACATTATCATTTATCTGTCACTATTATCAAGGATTGTCAAATGTTCATGGTTAGATTGAATTTGGGGGGTTAAAATGGTCAAAGTTAATAATGATCATAATTTTATTTCACTTGTAACTTGAAAGACATTTGCGCAAACTACACCGAAGATTACGTGTGCTTAAATGTGTTTGAGTCAATATGGGCTAAACAAAGGGGTCATAGCCAACACACATCTTATACCAAGTTTCAATTTCTTTGTTTTTTATATATAATTTATTGATTATCAAACAAAAATAAAATTAATAATTTTTTTCTTTACAAAAGAAGATACTATGATAAGGTTTTTCATATGTCTATTTGAAAAACATATTTAGACCAAAATCAATAACTTTTAAATGGGCTAAATTGGATGATCAAAATTGCTTGAGTTAATAGTGATTGAGTCAAACTTAAACGAATTGGACGAATTATATTTGTCACAAGCTAATTTTGTTGCCAGTAGAGTCTATATGATGCTACAATTTTTATTGGCATATGTTTTAGCACATCAAAATTATGTCACAACTATATGAGGGCATATATGGATATATTTAGAAATTCAACTCAATTTGTTTGTATTATACACAGATTCTTGTAAATTGCAAATATGGAAAATAACATATTACCTCTGAATATATATGTTCAGATTCTTTATTTAATAATATGCAAATTTTTTTCTTTTATGGAACAGGAGTATGGTTTATGCATTGTCATTTTGACCGTCATGTGAGTTGGGGAATGGAAATGGTATTCATTGTGAAAGATGGAAAAGGCTCCCAACAGAAACTTCTTCCTCCTCCTCCTGATATGCCCAAGTGTTAAATTTCAATACCTCAAATTCAACCATGATTAATCTTTGGAACCTACTCTAGTGAGGGGCTAGAAAGAAAAAAATAACATTTGCTTATTGATTTTATTACCTCGTTATTATAACATGTAGCTCGGAGATTTATGTCTTTATTTTTTCTTTCATGTAATAAATTTGGAGGAAATATCTTAAAATGTCACTCAATTTTGAGGAATTATCTTGGAAAGTCATTCATATTTGATTTGTATCAATAAAATCACTCAACTTTGAGTTATGCTTTTATAAAATCACCCAACCAAATTTATAATAAAAAAAATATTCTAATGTGATAAAATAAATTAATGTCATGTAGATTTTAGATCCCTCAAATAAAATAAAATATTTAAAAAATCATATTTTACACCCGACTTACTAACAATCCAGTAATTATTAACATTATAAACCTAGAAATTTATGAGATTTTACAATACTCTTTATATTCATTTTTTCACGAAAAAAATCCAACCGCCATATATGAGTTTGCATTTCTCGATTTTTTGTGCTAAAGATTTTATTAAAAAGTATACTAACTAAAAGTATGTATATCAGTATGTGTATAGGAACTTGACTTTTTTAAATATATATATATAAAATTTAAATAGACCCATTTTTCCTCTGTTCAAATAAAACAAATTAAACATTAAATGATAAATAGAGAAAGTAAACACACACATACACACACACACACAAACAAAAAAAAAAAAAAAAAAGACATAAAAAGTGAAACTGATAGTTGCTTTTTAATTTATTTTTTTCCTATCAAAATTTTTAATTGATATTTCTTTTTTTCCTCTTCCATTATCTATCTATCTATCTATCTATCTATCTCAGTTCTTTACCCCCAAGATTAATGATAGCTACTCTGGATGCGTTTTTTTCCCTCATCTCTCCTCTATATAATATTTTTCTTTTCTGCAATAACTCCAAAAAAATCATTCCCCTTTCAAAAAATTACAACTATGGATCGGTTGATTAGGCATAATGAGTTTTTAAAAATTTTATTTTATTTGTGAGATTCATCTCTATATGACATAAAAAAAATAATTCAATTTATTATGTTAGATTATTTTTTATGATAAATTTGATTGAAGGATATATTTTATAAAAGAAAAACTCAAAGTTGAGTGATTTTATTGATACATAATAAAGTTGAATGACTTTAAAAGATAAATCATCATAGTTAAGTGACCTTTTGAGATATTTACAAAATAAATTTGCTATTCTTATATAGCTTATTGGAGGTGTATTAAATATTTAATTTGATCATTGATATAATAATGTGAATCTGTTTTATGTTTGTAGATATATACCTAATTTGACTCTCTCCATTTCCTTCATTTACTTACGTTACATGATCTTTTATCATTAATTGTTCTATCGCATATATGTTCTTTTTGTTGGGTTTTGTTAAGCTTTAAAGATAAGGCGTAATGTGAATTGGAAGATGGTGGAAAATAAAATGGAGGAAAAATGAAATTTGAAGAAAGTGGGAGAATTAAATTTCTTAGAACACACAAACAAATTGTGGGATCGAAAAAAATTAAAAAAAATTTTCTACTTTCTGGTTTACTGTTTTAATACAGAGAGATACACTTCATTTAAAATTATACTAAAAATTATGATTATGAATATTATTTTATTTTGCCTTATTAGTTTGTTTGATTTAGGGAGGAAAAGAAATAAAAATAGTAGTAATTGTAATGAGGTTATAGGAATTTTTAAATTATATTGGCAACAGGATTAAATGTTGCTTATTTAATGGGCAGTAAAGTATTATGGCATAATCTCCTGTTTTTCAAACAATTAGTATCATGCCATAAATCAAAATAACGCTCATGTCAACTTGCATCAAGCTTAATCTTTGTAGTGTAGTGATTACCTCACTTTATGACTTAAAACTATTAACTGGGCCGGGCCAACCTGACTCCGATCCGTTAAATTTTATCGATCGGGGGTCGGGTCCGGTCCCAACTCTTACCGGGTTGGGCCGGGCCCAACAGGAATAATTCCATCACCCGACCCATCACCGGACCATTTAATATTTTTGATCGGTTAATGGGCCGGTCCGGGTTAGGTAACCGGTCCAGATTAATGGGCCGATTTATCGGGTCCTGACTAAAAAAAAATAGTATGTTGAACCTTGATTGTTTTTTAATATACATTCGATATATATACTACTTAAAATACGACTTTAAAGAATATGCATACGTATATATATTCAATATATACAACTTTAATGAATATACATACATATATATATTTAATATATACTATTTTAAAGAATATACGTATACATTCAATATATACTACTTTAAAGAATATACATACATATATACATTCAATATATACTGCATTAAAGAATATACATACGTATAAACATTCAACATATACTTTAAAGAATATACATACGTATATACATTCAATATATATAACTTTAAAGAATATACATACACATATATACATTCAATATATACAACTTTAAAGAATATACATACATATATACATTCAATATATACTACTTTAAAGAATATACATACATATAAATATTTTTAAATATACATACATATATACATTCAATATATACTACTTTAAAGAATCTACATACATATAAACATTCAATATATACTACTTTAAATAATACACATACACATATATATATACATTCAATATATACTACTTTAAATAATATACATACATATAAACATTCAATGTATACTTCTATAAAGAATATACATACATATATACATTCAATATATACTACTTTAAATAATATATACATACACATATATACATTCAATATATACTACTTTAAAGAATATACATACACATATATACATTCAATATATACAACTTTAAAGAATATACATACGTATATACATTCAATATCTACAATTTTATAGAATATACATTTAATATCAACCCAATTTGTGGATACTTTAGAACATTCTTCTAATCCTCATGATAGTATTCTGTCTGAGTTTAATAAGCTTCGTCATACGACTAAGCACCCGAATTTCGCTAATAAACCTAGGATGAAGGCTACCTATTACCCTAAGCCTACACCTCAAGATGTTCTTATAGAAGAACGGGATTGGAATCAGATCAATACCTCTTTTAGTGGTCATGAAATCTATGAATGGAATATAGATGGTCTGACTAATAGGCAAATGACCATTCAAGTACATAGGATGATGATGTACGCCACCATTGTGAAGGTAACTACCCCTAAGAATGAGGATGGTAGTCCTAAAAATTCGGATAAAACTATCTGCAAGATGATTGTTGCTGGTTTTACTGGCCAACTTCGGGGTTGGTGGGATAATTATATGTCCTTAGAACATAAGACTGCCATTATTAACGCAGTAAATATGGAAGCTAGTGTCAATAACCTAGGACACCCATTAAAACCAGGTAGAGAAGATGTTGTCTATACTTTGGTTATGACTATTCTTGAATATTTCAGTGGTAGATTTACCAATAATTATGAGACCATACGAACTCTTCTCAATGGATTAAGATGCCGAAATTTAGGCAAATTTAGGTGGTATAAAGACACCTTTTTAAGTCGGGTTTTAGAACTACCCGTCGAAGACCATAGTGAACATTGGAAAGCCAAATTTGTTGATGGCCTTCCCCCTTTATTTGCTGAAAGAGTCCGACGAACTCTTCGTGGAAATCGTAGTGAAATTCCATATAAAGATTATACCAACGGAAATCTTATAGGAGTCTGCACACAAGAAGGATTAAACTTGTGTAATGATCTTAAATTAAGTCGACAACTTAAAATGGAAAAGCTGCAAGAGAGATCTCAACTAGACGATTTCTGTGCTCAATTTGGCATGCCTCAACCTGATCTACCTCATAAGAGATCTAAGACTAGATATATTAAGTCCTCTAAACCCGATGGGTCTTATTCCTATAAGAAACGGAGGTATAGGTATAAATCTAAAGAAGATCGTGAAGCTAGGAAAGCTCACCAAAAATCCTCCCGATTCACCAAACATAGGTCTAAAAGAGACCTAGCCAAAGTTAAGTGCTATAGATGTGGTAACTTTGGTCATATAGCACCTAATTGTAAGTTAGAAAAGCTTAAAGCTTTAGAACTAGCTAGTGATTTTCATGAGAAAATTCATAGCATGCTTTACACCTCTGGTTCTGACATAGATTATGAAAATGAACCTTCTGATTCTGAAGGTGAAGAAGTAGATTTACTTGATTTTTTCGATAACGAAGCCGAACATATTTCTGCTTGTACTAAATGCCCAGGTGATACTTGTGTTTGTGAAAATGATATTTTCTACCAACTTCAATCTCAATTCCAAGATTTAAATGTTCAGACTATTACTTCTGAAAATGTGATTGAACTCTTAAAAGAAGTTACGGATAGCAAACTTCGTGAAAAAATCATCAACTTAGCAGCTGGTACTAGTTCAGATACCACTACTACTGCTGTTAAAAAACCCAGTCCAATGACTGATTTTAAATATTCGAGTCCTTATTCTTTATCTGAAGTTCAACGAAGGCTTTTGCAAAAACATGCTCCTTCTAGGGATACTTCTTTTCAAATTTAAAAATTGAAATTGAAAATCTAAAGGGAGAAATTAAGTTCCTTAAACAAAATCAAATGATTTCTGATCATCGAATTACTCAAATTGAAAATTTGAATTCCTTTGCCAATAATAATCCACATGGTAAACAAAAGAAACAGCCTGATGAGGCTCCTGAAACCTCAGATTTGTTGGCCTCCTCATCCGAAAGCCCAAAAACTGATATGTTTCTGGGTATGATGCAGATAATAACTGCTCATAAATGGTATATTAAGTGTACTATTTTGATCGATAATCAATTTTATGTCAATAACATTGCTATGATTGACAGCGGTGCTGATGTTAGCTGCATTCAAGAAGGATTAGTACCTTCAAAATATTTTCAAAAAAAGACTCATATGGTCAAGTCTGCATCCGGCCATGCTCTTGATATAGAGTATAAATTATCTAATACACGTATTTGTCAAGATAAAGTATGCATTCCCCATTTCTTTTTGGTAAAAAATCAACTTTACCCCCCAATTATACTTGGGACTCCTTTTATTAATGCTATTTATCCTTTTACGCATGTCGATGCTAAAGGTTTTCGTGCTAATTATGATAATAAACAAATTAGCTATACATTTGTTACAGATTCCGTAACAAAAGATATCAATGCTTTGATTAATATGAATGCTTTAATTAATATAAAACAAAAGCATGTTGATTCTTTACAATTAGAAATATTAAGCATGACTATAAATGATACATTGCAATCTCCAAAAGTTCAATAAAAAATTAAATTAATTTCTGAACAGCTTGCAATTGATGTTTGTGCTGACCATTCCAGTGCTTTCTGGAATCGAAAAAAGCATATTGTTACTCTTCCTTATGAGGATGATTTTCTGGAAGATAATATTCCTACAAAATCAAGACCATGTCAAATGAATTCTGAATTAGTAGAATTTTGCAAAAAGAAAATTGATACTTTATTGCAAAAGGGTTTGATAAAACCTTCTAAATCCCCTTGGTCTTGCACTGCTTTTTATGTTAACAATGCCGCAGAAAAAGAACGAGGAATGCCCAGATTGGTCATTAACTATAAACCTTTAAATAAGTTTTTAAAATAGATTCGATATCCGATTCCAAACAAACAAGATTTATCGTCTCGCCTATATGATGTCAATATCTTTTCAAAATTTGATGTAAAATCAGGTTATTGGCAAATACAAATTTCAAAAGAACATACATATCGAACTGCTTTTAATGTCCCATTTGGACAATATGAGTGGAATGTCATGTCATTCGGGTTAAAAAATGCCCCTTCTGAATTTCAGAAAATCATGAATGATATCTTCAATCCTTATATGGATTTCATTATTGTATATATTGATGATATTTTGGTATTTTCTAAAACTTTAGAAATTCACATTAAGCATCTTGACATTTTCAAGAAATTTGTTATTCAAAATGGTTTGGTTATTTCTAAACCCAAGATGAGTCTTTTTCAGACCAATGTCCGTTTTCTCGAACATAGTATTTGTCAAGGGAAGATTACCCCTATTCACCAAGCAATTAGTTTTGCTGATAGATTTCCTGATATAATTACTGATAAAACTCAGTTACAGAGATTTTTAGGAAGTTTAAATTATATTGCCCCATTCTATAAAAATCTTTCTCGTGACTTAGCCCCTTTATATGATAGGCTAAAAAAGAATTATAAGGAACCTTGGTCAGCCAAACACACCGCCTCGGTTCAACAAATTAAAAAACGAGTTAAAGCTCTTCCTGTTTTAACTCTTGCTAATTCTGCTTGGGAAAAAATTGTTGAGACCGATGCGTCTCACATAGGTTTTGGTGGCATACTAAAACAGATAAATCCCGATGATAAATGTGAATATCTGATTAGATATCACTCAGGTAAATGGACCGAAGCCCAGAAAAAATATATAACTATGGCTCATGAAATGTTGACAATTGTCAAATGTGTTTTGAAATTTCAAGACGATTTGTATAATCAAATTTTTTTTATTAGAACTGACGCTCAGTATGTTAAATTTATGTTTAACAAAGACTTTAAATATGATGCCTCAAAAATGATATTTGCAAGGTGGCAAGCCCAATTGGCCCTTTTTGATTTTGAGATTCAATACAAAAAAGGGAGTGATAATTCCCTGCCTGACTTTTTATCCCGTGAATTTTTGCAGGATGGCTGAGTCTTCTTGGACTCATGTTACTCGAAGTCGGGGCCGCGATCGTGGTCGAAGCAGAGGAAGGGACAGATTTCCCTCCTCTCCATCCAGGGCTTATAGCCAAGGATCTTCATCCAACTCCCCTATGATACAGATGGGAAAAAAGACATTGATAAATGTAAAAATATCCCAAGGAGAATCTTCCTCAGGAAACGCTATTCATCTGGATGATATTTCAGTTGATCACCCTCTGTATGAACAGATGCAGGCATATTTGGCCTCTCAAAAGCAAAAAGATTCTTTTGCTTCCATTCTTAAGAACAACGAAGATAATCGTAAGCCTTATGAAAAATTGACAAAACAAGAAATGATATTCATTCTTGATAACTCCGAGATATTGCAGAGTCATGACCCATGGGCAATATTTGACCGATGTTTGATTCAGGGATTATATTTTCCCGGTGAGTCTTATAAGACTCGAGCTTATTATGAAGCCTGAAACAGGTAGTGCAGAAATTTCACATTTTCCTGTCAATCAAACGGAACATAGCTATTCAAAAATTGTCATTAAACAGATATACTCTGTTGAAAATTGGGGGATAACCACCATGCGAGAAAAGCAGATAAGCTTTAACAATGTTACAATGAACGTAATATTTTGGGACTATGTTCAAGCCTTTTCAAAGGTATTATACTTTAATAATTCCAAGCATAAACATACTTGGTTTATAAATATTTGTTCGAAGATTTTTGACACCATAGTACCAAATTGGTTTTTAAATTGGCGGTCATTTCATGGCCCAACGGTAAAGATTTTACCAGAATCATTTTTTATTTTATATCAAAAATGGAAAGTCGTTTCTCCAGATTTGGAAAACTTATATAAAGCAGATCATCTCTGCTACCCAGATCAGATTGATCAAATCTACTTCTTTTTAGAATTTTCAATTCCTTGTATTCATAAATGGATTCTAGAAGTCGGTTATACCGAAAATCAAATACCATGCCTATACAAAACATTTTTTTCTAATTTTTGGGACGGATTACTGAAATATGACCCTATTACAAAAGTTCTTAAAGGACAAGCTTTAATGGATCAGATAGGATCACAATTGAGACCTATGAGTCAGCAGCCGAGCAATGCAAATTAGACGACCCCACAGTCAAACATCTTGCTCGAAAAATTATGTATCAAGATGGTGACAAAGACACTCTGGTCCAAGCATATTTGGACGAAATGAAAAGAAATTTGCTTAATTCCCTTCTACAAATGGAGACAGATTCATCCATTAACAGTGAAAGCAATAAAGATGATGATAGTTTTACAGATGCTCAGCCTCCTGAACCAGAAACTGTGATGACAAAACAGGAGATAGAAAGTACAAAAGCGTTTATTCGACGCATGAAAGCTGATGATAAAGCACAAGGAAAGAAGAAACAATAAACAGTAGATTTACTGTTTGAATAGTAACTACACAGTAGATTCACTGTACACACAGTAAAATCACTGTATTCACAGTAGATTCACTGTTAATGGGACACATGGGTCTCACTTTTACTGTACATTACTGTTGGTAGATTCTTTTTTTTTTCTTTTTCTATTTAAACGATTCATTTGTTTAGTTTAGAGGCAGGTTTTAGAAACTCCCTCTCTCTCTAGTTTTCTTTTCTCTCCTCCTTCTCTCTAGATTCTTCTTTTGTAATCAGTTTGTATTTTTCAATTTTGTGAATAATAAAAATCAGAAAACGTCCATCTTTTGGGCACAAATACTTGACCTTGCTTATCCGGCCTACACCCTTGCTTCCAGGCACTAGCCCTTGCCTCCGGGCACTGACCCTTGCCGCTGGGTCCAAAAGGTGACACCCCTCATCTCTCTTCTTATTGACCGTGACTATGTCCGGCTAGACATCTCATCTATGTTGAATATCTAACTTCTCTTACATTTTAGCCTTAAGATCTGGCTTTATCAAAATATAATGTAATTCTTGTATAAGTTTTGACTTGGTTCTGAGATGGTGATACAGTCAGATTTGATACTATTCTTAGTGACTACGTCTGGTAAGCCGGTCTAATAGCCCGTTAAAGTTAATGAAAAGGGCGATTTTTTACCTGTTAGAATCTCTAGATACACGGGCTCATTAAGAATATGTATTAAATCTTGACAGGTCCCTTGCTCAGGTAATGGTATAGCCACCCATACAGTCATTATTTATATAAAAATTTCTTTATATTTCGAGTTTTATACTCTTCGGTATAAAGGTGCCTGTTAGCTAGATTTGTCTGACCGCGCGGACTACCGCCCGCCGTTGAGATCCATTATTTTTCAATATATATTTTTTTAAGTTTAAGTAAACTTTGATAATATTATATTAAAAGTATTGAATTCATACAAGATATTCAATTTAAATTTTAAATGGAAAAAATATGTAAAGAGTAAATAACTTAATATTTGATTGATTGCAAAATGTTTCAAAACTTACAAGAAATACAAGTTACAAGATTGCAATTATATTTCACTAATTTCACAAAGTTAAATTGAAAAATGAAAATTCAATTGATTAATTGTAAATTCTACAAATTTTTCATCATTTTTTCCAATTCACCCCTGTTAACATTAACGGAAATTGGTTGTGGATTGTCAAAATCAATGGCACCAAAGCCATGCATTGGACTTGATTGTGCTGAATTCTCTCTTGAAGTCATTATTTCTTCAAGATCTTCTTCGTCTTCCGGCTACACGAACATTCCTTGATTTCTTCGTTCTGCTCTAATCCAGTCTCTAGGGCAAACTAAAACATTCATGACATTGCCTCCCAATGAGTGTCGGTTGTCTCTAATCTGCTGCCGTCCTTGACTAAAAGCGCTCTCTGATGCAACAGTTGACATTGGAACATTCAATATATCTCTAGCTAATCTTGAAAGTACAGGATATTGTCTTTCATTATTCTTCCACCATTCCAGCGTGTTGATTCTACCTCTAAGATCCTCTGTAGGCTGCATAAGATAATACTTAAGCTCTTCCCGACTTACTGTTCTTTACGATGAAGGCTGAAATCTATTCCAAACAGATAGATCAGAAACACAATAAGCAAGCATACTATGTGCCTGTCTTTTAGAAAATGATGGTTCCTCAGAAGGATAGGGAGCAGTGGTCGGTGTAATGTGTGACGGTAAAGCATTGTCAAGTAAATCGGCATAATGATTGTATAATGTGTTCATGTAACTATTCGCATCAGACATAGCCGTAAACAAATAATGTTCTTCATTAGCTTTTACTTCTAAAGCAGAATAAATAAGAGAAGTAAATTCGGACATAGTATTATATTTCATACATGGATTTATTACAGCACCAACTAAGTAAATAGGGGGAAGCAAAAAAAATTATTTTTTAAATTTATCAATCATTGCATCAATAGCATCTTTGTAACCTGGTTTAGACTTATACTCGTTAAGCAATAAAGAAATATTGGCTAAATAAGCTAAAATATTACAAACAGTAGGATAATAAGCACCAGAAAATTCAACCGTAGCTAGATAAGATTTTTGCAAGAAATTAACAATATCATCAATTTTAGCCCAATCTGAATTTTGTAACATACTATCGGGAAAAGCACTAGCAAATTGGTTAAAAGTCATAGTAATAGGAACTTTATAAATATTGCAAGTATTTAAGAAATCATACGTAGAATTCCATCTAACATCTATTTCTTCAGGCATTAATCTCAGTCTAAGTCCATTTTCCTTACATTTTCTTTTAAATTCGGTAAGTCTAATTTTTTTATTTTTTATTTTTCTTGAATAAAGTCAACTGCAAGTCTAACTTTTTCAATAGCAGGCTCAAAAAAAGCAAGACCATCTTTTACAATTAAATTACATATATGGCAAGCACACTTAATATAAAATATTTCGGGTAACGGTGGAGAAAGTTTAATTTTTAACAAATCAATAGTAGCGTTGTTGTTAGATGCATTATCAAAAGATATACATAAAACTTTACTGTCAATACCATAATATCTTGCAACTTTTGTAATATATTCAGAAATAAATTTCTCAGTGTGTCTATGGTCTTCATCATACAAAATGCTAAAATACGTTTTTGCATAACAAAATTACTATCTACCCAATGACAAGTAACTGTTAAATAATCATTTTTATTAACAGCACGACCAAGATCAGAAGTTAAAGTAACTCTACATGAAAGATTTTTTAATAATGTAGATAAATAGTAAACATATTGTGCATGGAGTCTAAAAATATCGGACCAACAAGTACTTCTAAGAATACCCTCAAACATAGGATTATAAATTGCCTGAATATAATGAATAAAAGCTTCAGAAGAAGCAAAAGAGAAAGACAAACAACCCACAACTATCATTTTTGCTAATTTTCACGATCCTTCATTTTATTATAATCCTTAACTAATTTACCGATTTTTGGGTTCAATCTAGTTTGTCTTGGGCCCCCAACTGTCCCACCACCAGTTACCTGAGCTAGCTCTATTGGGTGTTTCTCCGACAAATGTCTCATCAACTGACCCGTACCTCCTTTATTACCCTCGGTCTTATGCTCGTATTTTAACTGACAAATATCGCATTTAACCTTAGTAGTTCCTTCTATTCGAGTATAAAAATTTCACGCAATACTAGTTTTTTTACGAGATCTTACAGGGTGCCTGGGAGGAAGATTAACCGATTCAGATTGAACATTAACATTACCAGATTCGGGTGTAACATCAACATCATCATCATCATCAGTTTCATCTATATCAACAGAGTCTACTTCATTCTCTTCTTCTATACCATAATTTTCTTGCGCCTCTAAATAATTTATATCGTGAGCACCTACACGTATTTCATTCTCAAAGGATTCGCTAATTGATACCGAAGGCACACGAGTATATCGAGTATTTGAACTACCTCTACCGGAACCAATTTGTTTCTTACTACCACTACCACTACCACTTCCGGGACAAAAATTTCTAACACTTTTACCGACTTTCCTTAATTTATCCATATTACAAATTAAACTAACAATTAATCAAAAAACACAAAAACAATACAAATAAATATTTAACAAATAATACACTAGTTACAAATTAAAAGTAAGAGATGGAACGATAATACCAAATTTTTGAAGTATTCGAAAGTTGATCAATTGAGTACTTTTGGAAACTTCCACGTAGTATTTGTAATTGCAAAATAATAAAATATAATAGAACACTTTATGAGATACTTTTAGTAAATTTGAGAGAGAATGAGATTGTAAAAAAATATTTTTGAAATGACATGTATTTATAGGGAAAAAAAAAATTGAATTAATTTTTTTTTTTTAAAAAAATAGCCTAAAAGGCTATTATGGCCGTTGGGCCAACGACATTATAGCCGTTGGGCCTCAACGGTTCAAAACAGCCTTTTGCAGGCAGGGCCCATTTCATTTTTTTTTTAAAAAAAATTTAACCGGACCGGTCCAATGCACCGGTGGACCAGGTCCGGCCCAGGTCTCGTTACCTTGACCGGACCGCCCCCCTAAAAACCCCCATAGCCCACTCCCATACCGATTCTGAGTCCGGTCCGGTCTAACCGGGCCGAAACCGGGTCAAACCGGCCCACTTGCCACCCTTACTTTCTGCCCATATATCATAATTCATTAAAAGTTAACAAGGGGAAAAGGTTAAAAATATCTCTAAATTATTAAAAATATATTAAATTTATCCCTCGTTACATTTTTGAGTACAAAATGCACTTGCCATTATATTTTAGCTCAAAATACTCTCCAACTATTCAAATATATCAAGATGACTTCTAACAATTGTTCAAAATAAGGGGAAATGAGTTAATTTTGCAATTGAACTATTTGAAATGAGATAATTATTTTGTGATCATCATCCGTTTATAATTCAAGAAAAGTGCTCTTAATTTTAAAGATTTAAGTAAAAAAACGTTTAGAGATTATGAGATTAATTTAACTATTTTAAATGACAATGACAATTTTTATGCAATGTCTCAATTTTATAAAATATAAAGTTTAATTATCAATATTTGGTAATTAAATCTCAAATAAAGTAATAAGTAAGTTAATTACTTTTTTTCCAAATTATGCATATTATTTGTTTCCTTGATGGGAGAAAACTATTAATTATGAATCTCTAGGACAATCGTATTTTATGGAGAATTCTCTTGGGTTAAAAATTTTCTTTAAGAGTTTCTAGCCTACCTATAAATACGCTTGTTATTCCATTAATCTGACATACACTTTCATAGTCACCACTAGAAGATTCTTAAACTTGTGTGTATGAGAAACAACTTCGACTAGTTTTGCTGCTAATTAATTAATAATGGTAATGATTTTTGAAGTTTGCTACGACAATTTGACATCTTTTTCTCTTCTGTTAACTTCATTAACATCTATAAATACATTATCCTTAGCTTCACCCATTTTCATCTCATATTAGTATTTATTTGCAGGAAAAAATGAGGTCGAAAGTGAAGATTTTCATTCAGCAAATTATAGGATTTCTCTTTTTAGTTGGCTTTTTACCTGCGCATGCTTTTGTTCATCATCATCGATTTGTCGTAAGTATATACCTCCTTTACTTTCTTTTTTTTTTTGGTTGTTTTTCTTTGATTAGAATTAATAATGGAGATTGAGTTGGTGTAACGTGTAGTATTTTATAAGGTAGGTTGAGATTGTTTTCCCTTGCCAATGACTTTTTAATCAAGCTCGTTGCATCTAATTTGAATAGTGTGATTTGCCAGCTAATACACACGAACGAATTTATCCAATGCACGTCCAAAAAATAGCAACTGCCAAAAAATAAAAATAGTAACTAAGAAAAAAATGACTTGCACCCTTAAATAAAGTAACATCCAACAGCTCCCCCACCCGGGATTTGGAGTAATTTTATTTTGCTATAACATAGGAAACATATAATATAACATATAGTTTCGTTAAGAAAAACCAATTACAACATTTTATGTCACACCAAGTATATTTTGACTATATATATCCATGCAGATTAAAGAAGCACCATACACGAAGGTTTGCAGTTCGAAGAACATTTTGACCGTTAATGGCCAATTTCCAGGTCCAGTTCTCTATGCCAATACGGGAGATACACTCGTTGTCAATGTCCAAAACGATGGAAACCAAAATATAACTATCCATTGGTAAACATTCTTCTTCAATTAATGTGTAATTATGTTCCAAGTATGTGTTCATCTCATCTAAATAGTTTAAACTGTTGAGAGAAAATACTTTTATTTACTGAATTATATCACAATATATCGCCAAATTCATGTATGTATCATTTTGATTCTTTTTCATGAGTAAGCATGACGTGATTTTTTTTTTATAATTCTGCTTTGATACTATAGTAAAGTGTATGACAATCACAATTAAGCGTTTAGATGATATGTTCACACACTTCAACATGTTCAGATACATATGAATACTTTTCTTCCTTCTACTATATAGCATATTGATATTGTTAAACCAATGGAAAATATAAATAGAATATTGCTAATTTGGAATTAAAAAATTTCAGGCATGGAGTGAGACAACTAAGGTATCCATGGTCAGATGGTCCTGACTTTATTACTCAATGTCCAATTCGACCGGGAACTAATTTCAGTCAAAAGATTAAGCTTTCAAGCGAGGAAGGAACCCTATGGTGGCATGCTCATAGTGATTGGTCTAGAGCCACTGTCCATGGTGTCCTTATTATACTTCCTGCAAATGAAACTGATTATCCTTTCCCTAAACCTGCTGCTGAAGTTCCCATCATATTAGGTATATATATATATATATATATACTGCTTCTGCTTTAATTTATTTGTTTTAGTTTGATTAGAACGTAAAAAGGTAAAGAAGACTTTTAAATTTTGTCGTTTTAAATTAACAATATGTATGATATATGAAAATACTCTATAATCTTGTTGTCTTAAATATGTCATGTGGAACATTGAAATTAAACAACAACATTCACAATATAAAATACATGGATCTTACTTCTACTTTGGGAGGTAGGTAAGTTATTTCCGATAGATCCTCGGCTCAAGACAAAGCAATTCAAAGCAGTTCGAAAATACTGAAATTAAATAGTTCCCATCTTAGAAAGGTAGAAAAGAGACAATATCCTTTTTGAAATACACTAAAAAGAAAAGTATGTAGGACAAAGAAATTGAAGGGGAGGAAATAGTATACTATTAAATTTATGTCCATTTAATTCAACTTGCTGTAATTCTTGTCTTCATTTTCTTTGCTAGTTTTTCTTTTTTCTTTTCAATTGATTAATCTTCAAGATTATTAAATTGCAGGGGAGTGGTGGAAGAGTGATGTACAAGAGATAGTGAATGAGTTTGTTGCAAGTGGAGGAGACCCAAATAAATCTGATGCATTCCTTATAAATGGTCAACCAGGAGATCTATATCCTTGCTCAAAAAATGGTACTTATAAGAAATATTAATACTAACCCCTTAACTCTTTTTTTCCTTATTATTTTGTCTAGTTGGCTAAGAAAATAATTTATTTTAAGATTTTACTAGAATATTGTATAAATACTTTATAAAGTAGCTAGGAGGTCATAAGAACATTTAATTAAGATTGGATTTACCCATATAATGAATACTCTATAATTTTTGTACTATTATGTGCTAGCTAGCAGGTTACCTATTTTATTTTTCTGGTTAATAACTTATTCTTTTAGGTGATATGATAAATTTTTTACCCCGGCAATCTAGAAAAGAATGTTATTCTTCCTTATTTAAAAATAATTTAATTTTAGAAAAGAATGTCGTTCTTCCTTATTTAAAAATAATTTAATTTTAAACTTCTTATTTTTACACATAAACAATAGAAGCGAATTCAGGATTTGAAGTTTATAGGTTCCTACAACGACCTTAAGTTATTATTGTACACAATAATATACAATATATATATACACACACACTTTATAAAATTCAAAACTAGTAAAATGGATTATATATGGGTTTTTTTCCTTACAAGTTAGTGATAAAGGATGCATGCACTCCACCTTTCCTAAATCGGATTACACTGAATATGTTATTGTATTACGTGATAGTTTTGTGATTCAAAGCAATTGTTGAAAAATCATTGATGATCAACTTCTTCTTCTTTGTTCAACAGACACATTCAATCTAACAGTGGAAAAAGGCAAGACATATTTGCTCCGAATGGTGAACGCCGTAATGAACAATATCATGTTTTTCTCCGTTGCAAATCATCAACTCACCGTCGTAGGAACCGATGCTGCCTACGTTAAACCATTCAAAACTACTTACATCACAATTTCCCCGGGCCAAACTATCGATGTTTTGCTCGAAGCAAATCAAAACACTAATCACTATTACATGGCTGCAAGTGCGTATAATAGCCTAAATGGAGTTAACTTTGGTAACACAACCACCACCGCCATCATCCAGTATCGTGGAAACTACACACCTTCTACACCAATCCTTCCGAATCTTCCGAATTTCAATGATACGAACGCCTCGTTTAATTTCACGAAGACGTTCAAAAGCCTAGCTGATCAAAAACACACCGTGAACGTGCCCTTAAACGTGACAACCAATTTATTGTTCACGTTTTCCATAAATACGTTGCCATGCGAAGATAAATCATGTAGTGGAGCTTATGGGGATCGATTAGTAGCTAGTGTGAACAACATAAGCTTTGTGTTACCTAATATTGACATATTAGGAGCTTATTACAAGAACATTATAGGGGTTTATGGAGATGAGTTTCCTGGTTTCCCGCATTTTAATTTTAATTTTACGGGTGATTCTCTTCCCGTGAAATTGCTACATCCCAATCGGAGAACGGAGGTTCGTGTTCTTGAATATGGAACAAATGTAGAGATTGTTTTGCAGGGAACTAGTTTATTGGGTGGAATTGATCATCCAATTCATTTGCATGGATATAGTTTTTATGTTGTTGGATCAGGTTTTGGAAATTTTGACAAAGATAAAGACCCTTTGAAGTATAATCTTATTGATCCTCCTCTTCAGAACACTATTGCTGTTGTTAGGAATGGATGGGCTGCGATCAGATTCAAAGCTGATAATCCAGGTATTTATATTGATCAAGTTGCCTAATTTTATCATCTTTGTCTACATTATCATTCATCGTCACTACTTAGAGGTATCAAATATGTGGGTTGGGTTGGATTCGGCAGGTCAAAATGATGGGTCACTAACCATTTAATTGTATGTTTGCCACTTAAAGGGGTTGGTCTTTAATTTTTGTCCCTCAAATGATTTTTTGCTCGTATAAATTGAACTTATGCCTAGCAGGGCATAAGTTCTTTAAGGGCACAGTGCATAATGTGTGAGATAATTATAACACTTTTTTGACAACTATTCTGCAAAACATGGTAAATAACTTATCACATTATCAAGTAAATTAAATTATATAATACTAGTTGTATAAAAAAAATTACGTTGTCAGTATATATTTTCAATTCTTTATCTAATAATATACCCTTTTTTTTCTTTAATGGGACAGGAGTATGGTTTATGCATTGCCATTTAGAACGTCACGTAAGCTGGGGAATGGAAATGGTATTCATTGTGAAAAATGGGATAGGCCCCGCGGAGAAACTTCTTCCTCCCCCTCCTGATATGCCCAAGTGTTGAATTGATCTTATGGGATCTACATTAATGAAGGGACAGAAAAAAAAATTGTTTATTGATTTAATTAATTCGTTGCTATAACATATAGCTTGGATATTTATGTTTTTGTTTTTCTTTCATCTAATAAAATTGCTATTTTATATAGCTTATTTATTGGAGGTGTATTAAATTAATACTCGATCATGATAATAATGCCCAAAATTTAGTATTGTTTGATTGTTAGAAAATATTGTTTTATTTTACCTTACTAGTTTGTTTGATTTCGAGAGGAAAAATATAAAATCGTGGCAATTGTATTGAAGCTATATGAATTTTTGAATTATACTGACAGTGGGATCAAGTGTTATTTATTAAATAGACAGTAAGGTGTTATGACGTGATATTCTGTCTTTCAAACAATATAGTATCATGTTATGCATCAAAATGGAATGAGATATGGCATACCGCTATATTCATTTGCAGCAAGTGAATCTTTGTAGATTGTAGTGTAGTCATTACCTCATGTTGTGTCCATGTATCATAATTTATTAAATTAACAATAATATTCAACACGTTCTGTAGCAAGACATAAAAATAAAGAGGTAATTCACAAGCCATACACGGTATTCATAATTCAAAATAATATGTGCTCATTTATGGAGTTTGTGGATTAATAAAGTCCGGGGAGAATAGACTTATCTTTTATTCGTTTGGTACGCGGGATAAGGTGTTATATCTCATGATTAAGTTTGGTATTAAATTTATACCAAACTTAGTCTTGGGATATCCCATCTTATTCCATCCAACATGAGATTATTTTATACCACCTCCCATATGGTATAAATTAGTACAAGAACTATAATATTATAACTCAGGAATAATTTAGTCTACTTACCAAACAACCTAGCTAATGAGTAATGACCTTATTTTGTGGATTAATTCTCGTCTAGCGAGCCCTACATTTACTCGGGAAGATATAAAAACTAGTTACAAAAACAAAACTCCTTTAGCTCACAAGTCCACTCAATCAAGTGTTGCATACTCAATGAAGAGCATTGGATTTGCAGTCCTAAGAAGTTAGAGAAGAAAAACAGCTTCTGAATAGAGTCACGATAATGGAGTTTTAAGTTGGTGTTAGAAAAAAAAGAGTAAGGGTACGGTTATATTATTTCTCATTAATGAATGAGCAATACAAGAGTTCCCCAAATTCATACCTGCTAACTACGTAACTAATCTTTCTCCGATCAATGACTAATATGCTCTCCTCATTTACATGAAATGACACGTCTACCCTTCCCTTATTAATTTGACATATAACATCAAGTCTAATTAATTCTTAATTGAATAAGCATATTCACAGTTGTACGTATACACACTCGTTATAACAACATTCATTTCACTGTAATCATACACCATAGATTAAATCCAAATTTAAATCATCAAAATGTGATCTATATGTAATTACAGAGTAAAATCTTAAACAGTATGTGTGAGAAATTCTTAGCTGAGTTCATATCAGCATGGTGGCATATATGGTGGAAAATCAGGAAATTTCTTCCCAAAAATACCCTTGATATGATAAATGATAATAATAGGCCTCTAGTATGTCATATTTTGGGTTGACAAAACTTATAATGTATTCTCTCCGTTCCAAAATACTTGGCCTTCTTTCTAAATATATTTGTTTCAAATTACTTGTCCATTTTTGCAAATCAAGAGTATTTTATTACTTTTTTTCCATATTACCTTCAGTATTAAATAACTAAGGAAAATAACAATAATTAGATTTAGAGTTCTAAAACATCATTAATAGGGTTAATTTTGTAAAATACACTTCTAATTAATGTTTTCTTAATGAGTGTGTCAAATCAAAAGAGGTCAAGTATTTTAGAACGGAGGGAGTACATACTAGCCGCGAATCGCGTTTCATATGTTCCTTGGCATGTAACGTTGCAGTACAATTTATAGGACAAGCCGACAAGGAAATGCGTTAATTGAAATAGTGAAAATCATTCTCCTTTCTATTTCAAATGGGACGAAAATCAAATGATTTTTCGAGGCTAAACTTCTTAAGCTAGCAATGAAATTCACAGTTGCAAGTGTGGCATAGTAAGAAGGAAGAGATGACCGTAGTGAAAGAGTTGATGAAGAATTGTAATATTTTCTTACTTTGTACTTCAAAATTGCTATAATAGTTGTGTTATCAAAGTCAATATTTGTCCCATTTACATATACTCTGGCAACTAAATAGTAATGACCATGCTTTTGATTGGCTTTCAAACTGTAATCGCTTCCTTGTTCAAGGCTTATTACAATATAGTCTCTTGTTAATGGCCTTGTGTAGCTCCCACCTATTGCAACTACAATTAGATTGTGACTTGCAATTCTTTTTTTACAAAAAATCATTCCTCAATAGATATTTCTTTCCAGACTCCACTTTCAAGTTTCAACTTGAAAGTTTCTGCCTATTCATTGAAAACAAGAGAGTGATAAGGAAAGGAAATCAAGGAAAAAGGAATAAAGAGTTGAGAATAGTTTACTTAAAAGAAATGATAAGGTAAGGAACTTTTTTTAAAACAAATTATAGAAAGTTATTATAGTGTTTAAGTTATTATATCCGGCTTAGTATAAAAAGTTGCATGATATTGTTGTTGCAAGTTAACCGATAATGTAAAAGTTCTTTGCATTATCAGCACATCACACAAACTCTAATTGATGCAGTGAAAGATCATATGTTGATCAAGTTATTTTACTTTCAACTACCTAATAGAATGAAATTGTTTTAGTTTAATGCAAGGATTTTTAACACCAAATTTGTTATCTAATTCTTGTGGGTAACTAATGATTAGTGGTGACAAAATTAGCTTATGAAAAAATGATTCTTCAGTTTCGTTCATTTATTGGCTCAACCTATTTTAATCAATCTAATTCAGCTCATTTACCAATTGAATTAATATGTAGCTCAAATTGATTCAAGAGAAACCCTGTTAAACTTTTAATCATATATATCTGAATCTTTTTTTTTTTTTTTTGGTTAAAAATATGTTATTCATGTATGTTTGCACCTCAGTCATACGTGACAAAAATACATGTAAAAACATATTGAGATTTCAGACAGATGCATTTGGATAAAAAATAATAATTTACTCTCTGAATATCAATAATTCAACACACGATTCAATACTCAAATATACTGTAAATAAGCCTATTTCAAATATAAGGTTGTAACGGCCCGTTTTGTCGTTATTGAAATGTCCGCGATAGGAATTCGATTTTTTAAAAAATATTACATCGGTTCGAATTTGAGTCAGGGTTAACCGTTTATTTCGTTTAACAATCGATGAGGGTATCAAATTAAATGAGTGGGTACGACCTACTTAAGCTTACTGCAACGGCCCCTTGACCGCTATATCGATTCCGCTGTAGCAGTGAGACGCCCGTTGTAGCGGAGTCGGACTAATAACACACGAATAAAAATCAATTTTTGTTCAACACTTATTCTAAAAAGAGGAATTCTTCCTAAAATTGTCCCTAAGGCTATTTCCAAGCTAGAACAACCATAACAGAGAGGCAAAACTCTCAAAAAATGCGATCCCGTCCTTTTTCCTCATGGATTCTCCGTTAAAACTACCAGACTGGTAACGAGGAACAAGAGTGCATGCATCTTATGACAGCAGCTTGGTGTCAAGGTAGGCTATGATTTTATGAGTAGTAAATTGTGATTAACAAACATATGCATAATATAGAATTAACAAGAGAAGCATGATTATGTCTACGGGCATGGCGTCTTGGATGGATAAAATACTAAATTAACGTAAAAGATCTAAAATGAGTGGTAATATGTTGATATATGAATCCTGGATGTGTGATATGTCTTTGTATGACTTCCATGATGAGATGCAATGTGAATAACGCGAATGTAGGTGACGATGGAGAAATTGTATATACATGTTATCTATAAACTTGAATTCTAATAACTTAAAGGGGTGAAATCGATGTCGTGCGTGTCTTGATTTGTGTGATTTCTATGTTGTAATATTGTTCTGTGAGTTGATCATGAAGGGAAAGCGGCGTCGTAACATAAAGGTTCTAAAGAAAAGTTTGGATAAGTGCTAGGGTGGAATATATGTAAGGATGCATGACTAAAGTTTAGAATCGTAATATGAATGGGGTCGATTCGTCTAATAAACGACTGATAAAGTGAAGTCTATGAGCCTAATAATAGTAACTTGAATTTAAGGGCTATCATACTAGCAAGTAACTGAATCCACCGGTCCTTGATGTAAATAACGATGGTTGAGCAGGTGAATGAACTTATGAGCGGTTGGTTGGAGTTAGACTTAATTAGTCTCTTGTATGTTTCAAATTTTAAATTGTACACTGATTAGTCTTCAGACATACTTGTGGTCGATTGATTGTTGATTTGTTAATATTTGAATGAATAATTTGTTGATTGTTGATACTTGTTGAATTGAAGTGTGCTTGTGAGATTTATATATTGGTTATACTATTCTGAGAGATAGCGGAATGTGGGACCATATTATGATATGTTAAGAAAGGTAAGGATGTATAGATGTATATACTTGCTGGTCGATGAGTGGCTTGTGTTCGACGTAAGTTTACGGACGAGCAATATTATTATGGATCGAGTGTCACGTTAGTACGATATATTATTATCATGGATTAGGTACCATGTCGGTACAGTACGTGGACCCTGGTGCGTCCACTGTAGGTCATGACTATTGGTGTTTATATTATGATTTCATGGTATTTATATGAACTTCGAAGAAAACACATGCTCCGAGCAGCTGCTTAAACTCTAATCCCAGTCTTGTTGTTCCAACGCCTTAATCACCACCAACACCGTTGCCGTCGAAACTACAAATAAGAGCATAAAATAGAGGAAGAGAAGGAACAAACGAAGCTTTGAAAAAGTCACTAAAGTAAGAGCATAAAAGAGAGAAAGAAAAGAAACGAACAAAGCTTCAAAAACGTCACTAGAGAAAACCCATCTAGAGAAATTCATCATTAAGCTCTATAATGAATGATTAAAATTAGAAAATTATATGGATATTTTTTAAAAAATTGAATTATATGAGAAAGAACATAAAAAAGTAAACAACTGAAAAAAAAAAATTGAAGCCCGACATAGAGAATAATAAAGACACGAAAAAATGGCTAGAGATTGACATTAAATTGCTTTCACAATCCAATTTGGGTACTTAAAATTTGTCTTATTTATATCCTAAAAGCTACATAATATGCTCATCTCTTTAATATTTTCATATATGTCTACGCTTCATGATTGAAACACATACTTAAAATTAGCTAAAATTTTAATTATATATGTGAATGCAAAAATAAAAGAAATTATGTTCTTTTATGTACTTGAAATTCATCAAATACTGAATATTTCCAAAAAAAAAAACATAAATGGCTATACCATAAATGGAATGATTAAAATAAGGCACGCTACGACATTTTTTACCATTTCATTTGATGAAATTGATCAGTGGTCACCTCTGAATAGTCCAAAATATCAAAACGCATAATTTTCTAAGGATAAATAACAAAAATTTTGACAATTTAGTGCCTAATTGCAGAAAATTTTGATATTTTACATATTTATAAAAAAATTTATTTTTTAAATTATCGAGATACATAAATTATTTCAGATATATTTTGTTGAGATACATAACTACCACACTGTAATTATTGAAAGATACATATCTTTTAAATAAAACTTACATTGATATATACAAAGATAAATAATCTGTTCCCGATATATTTCATTCAGATATATAATTAAGGTTTGTATTTATGTTTTTTTTTTCATTTTCTAAACAAATCCAACCCATTTCCCTGAAACCCGACCCGATTTACAAACTCCCTTCCTTCGTTCCTCGTCCATTGAAAAATCGAGCTGGTTGTTCACACACTTTGAGCCTTTTCTCCGTCGAGATCTCTCTCTCTATAATACTCCATCTCCAATTTCAATTTCTAACAAACAAAAACTTCTCCAATATATTACAGTTTCTATGAGTGAATTAAAGCTGTTAGATTTATAAATAGTTGCGAAAATGATGGCCGAAGATCTCGGCGTTGAGGCGAAGGAAGCCTCCGTTCGTGAAGTCGCTAAACTTTTGCCTTTACCTGAGCTTTTACAGTCTATTTCTTCGATCAAAGCCGATTACATTGCTCGTCAACAGGTTTCATATAGATCCACTGCTTATTCCCTTTTGTTTGCGAAAATTTGGAAAATTTTGTTGATTTTATTTGGAAATTACTGGTAATTTGTAGTTCAATTGTGTAAAGGAACTGTTATGAGAAAAATTTGAGTTGTTGAGTGTGTTAACAAGTAGTTGAAGAGTTTTTAGAGCAAGGTGAATTTTGGAGACAAATATGATTATTTATTAATTCAAGTTTAACTAATTTTATCTAGAAGATAAAGGATAGTGATCATGATTTTTTTATTTGGAAATTATAGTCAATTTTATCTAGAGCAATGTGATTTTATTTGAAAATGATTGTCAATTTGTAGTTCAATTGTGTAAAGGAACTGTTATAAGAAACATTTGAGCTGTTGATGTGTTGCCAAGTATTTAAACAGTTTTTAGAGCAATGTGAATTTTGGAGGCGAATATGATTATTTCTTAATTCAAGTTTTATTAATTTTATCTAGAAGAAAAATCAGTAGTGATCAGTTTTTTTTTTTTTTTTTTTGATCAAGTAGTGATCAGTTTTTTTTTTTTTTTTGATCAAGTAGTGATCTGGATTTTCTTTTAAGAGATATCTTATGCATCTGGCGTCGGAAATTATTGTCAATTTGTAGTTCAATTGTGTAAAGGAACTATTACAAGAAATATTTGAGCTGTTGAATGTGTTATCAAGTAGTTGAAGAGTCTTTAGTTTACAACAATGTGAATTTTGGGGACAAATATGATTATTTCTTAATTCAAGTTTAACTAACTTTATCTAGAGGAAAAATCAATAGTGATCACAATTTTTTTTAGAGATATCTTATGCATCTGGTATCAGATAGCTAGTCACTTTTTCTTTTCTTTTTTTTTTTGGCCACATTCATTTTTTTTTTTATTTTTTTTGAACTTTTAGGTTTGGTCAGTAAGTCATTATCGCTATATTTCAGTTGCTTTTCATATTCCTTATTTATTGAAAATCTAAAACTAATGTAGAAAATGTCATAAATACAATGGATTAAGTTTTAGCTTTTGAGACGTTGTGGTAATATGTTAAAGTGATTTAATTACATTGCTCGTCAACAGACTTCAGAGACATCTACTGCTTCTTTCCTTTTGTTTATTTATGATATTTTTTGTAAAATTTGGAATATTTTGTTGCTTGTATTTGTTCTGTTTAGGGAAATTATTGTCAATTTGTAGTTCAATTGTGTAAAGGAACTGTTATAAGAAATATTTGAGTTGTTGAATGTGTTACCAAGTAGTTGAAGAGTCTTTAGAGCAATGTGAATTTCGGAGACAAATATGATTATTTCTTAATTCAAGTTTAACTAATTTTATCTAAGGAAAAATGGATGGTGATCACGAACTTTTTTATAGATATCCTATGCATCTGGTATCGGATAGCCAGTCGCTTTTTTTTGGCCACATAAGTGTATTTCAGTTGCTTTTCACAGTGCTTCTTTGTTGAAAATCTAAATCTAATCTAGAAAGTATCATAAATACAATGGATTAAACTTTAGCTTTTGATATGTTGTGGTAATCTGTTAAAGTGATTTAATTACATTGCTCCTCAATAGGTTTCAGATAGATCCACTGCTGCTTTCCTTTTGTTTGCGAAAATTTGGAATATTTTGTTGTTTTTATTTGGAAATTATTGTCAATTTGTAGTTCAATTGTGTAAAGGAACTGTTACATGAAACATTTGAGCTGTTGAATGTGTTGCCAAGTAGTTGAAGAGTTTTTAGAGCAATGTGAATTTTGGAGACAAATATGATTTTTTTTATTTCAAGTTTAACTAATTTTATCTAGAGGAAAAAACCATAGTGATCAGGACTTTTTTTAGAGACATCTTATGCATCTGGTATTGGGTAGCTAGTTGCTTTTTTTGGCCACATAAGTGTATTTCAGTTGCTTTTTACATTGCTTCTTTTCGTTGAAAATGTAAAACTAATGTAGAAAATGTCATAAATACAATGGATTAAATTTAGCCTTTGATACATTGTGGTATTCTGTTAAAAGTGATTTAATTACCTGCTAAAACCTATAGGATTTGTTCTCATGATTATAAGCGAGTTGTTGATGGATTGTAACTGGCTTGCTTAGCGTTGCTTGGTTTATCACATTTTGTGACATTTCTATTATGAAGGTCCAATTCTGGCTGATGTTGTTACACTTGGTCGTGTTTATTGATGGCGTTGTTGTAGAGAAGCTTCTTGTTTCCTTGTAGTTTCAACTTAGTGGTCTGAACTTAAATTGAACTGCACTACATTATTTATAATCTGGTACTGTTTCATGTTGGATCAGGCAAATGATGCACAACTTAGTACGATGGTCGCTGAACAGGTATGTGGATGCTTCCACTTAATGTTTAGACAACTCATTCTTATGCCTAGATAATGTTATTGCAATTTCTTCTGGTTTTTGCTGTATTTTAACTTGGGAAGCTTTTGAAGCTCTAATTTCCTTCTTGTAATTTGTCTGTAGGGTGAGAGAAGTGTTTGATATGAGAAACTTTTTGTCTCCAGATACTAAACTCTATGTGCTGCATAATTTTCTGGAATGCAGGTTGAGCAAGCTCAAGCTGGTCTGCAATCACTTTCCTCATCTCAGAAGACTATAAACCAACTCCGAGAAAATTTCCTTTCTATTGAAAAGTATAATAATGAATTCACTATTTGAGCTACATATGACATTATGTCTTGAGCTTGAGCTGAATTCTTTCTTCTTGAACCAGGCTTTGTCAAGAGTGCCAAACTTTAATCGAAAATCATGACCAGATAAAGATTCTCAGCAACACCAGGAATAACTTGAACACTACTCTGAAGGTATGTCTTGCTCATATCTTTTTGTCCAAGCTTAGCTAGAGCGGTTAAGTGAAAATTTTGTATACCTTTCCCTTAAAGATGTTATCTTCCATTGAATCATGCTACACTGATGTTACCCCGTCCAATGCACAATGTCATATAGGTTACTAGTATTTCTGCTATAATAAACTGCTTGTGCACCTAACATTATTTCTTTCATAGGGAAGTACTGTATTGGCCTATCTTTATGACTGTGACTTTAGGAGTCGATTGTCCATGGAACTTTTTTTTTCTTCAAAATAGCATTTGGTTACACATTGGACTTGTTTTTTGAGGAAGAATTTCAAGTTTGAAAAAGTGGTTTTGACAAGTTTTTCAAGTGAAAAATGTTTTCTACTCACGAAATTTCAACTTTTTTCAAGTTAACTGCATGTTCAAACACAACTTCAATTTCCAAATGCACTTTTTTAACTTAAACTTCAAATATTACTTTTTTTCAAATGTCACATTTTTTAGGTCCAAGCGTCTACTTCGTTTAGTCCAAAAGCTTGAAACATTTTGTTGCGTCATTGGTTATCAATCCATATAATTGCTTCGTCTCTCGTAGGATGTGGAGGGAATGATGTCAATTTCCGTAGAGGCGTCTGAAGCAAGGGATTCTCTTAGAGATGACAAGGAACTAATTAACACCTATGAAGTAGGTTCTTCCCAGATTTATGACTTTCTTAATCATCAACTCTCTCCCTAGTCTTGCGCTGATCATCTGGTGCGTCCAATTTAAATTGGTTACAGAGGTTAACAGCTCTTGATGGAAAGCGAAGGTTCGCGCTAGCTGCTGCAGGGTCTCATAAAGAAGAGGTCGGTAGACTAAGGTCAGTATCTTGTTTTTTCTTAATTTTAAGTTCATTCAGCTATGAATCATAGAATAAGGCCCTCTTTCCAAAATTTTAAAGTTTGTCAATTGTTCGCGTCTTACCTGTGCTGCTTTTGGTTCTTGATATAATATATATTTAGTGCAAGAAAATCTTATTGAACCATATTCATGTGGGATACACAGTCAGAGTCGCTGCAGTCGAGCGCTTGCAGCTCTCTTTATGGAGAAAAATAATGACTATCAGCTTAGACGTGCTAGTTTCAATTTCTCAATAGCTGATTTAGTAAATTATGAAGATGAATGATGCCAGAACGTTGCAACAACATACCATATCAAAGAAAAATTAAAGGAAGAACATATGCAGCAACATCCAATAGTGCTCGTCTCAATTTCATCCGGACAATTACATGCTACTTAAACTGTGTGTGCAGTGAATTGATAATTATTATAGTAAAACATATAAAAAGCTTTTAAGCTGCTGATTGTTAGAAGACCTCTTACTCATTGTTGGCATTGAAATCTGACCATTTTGATTTGAAACTTTTGAAATTTGTCAGAGAATATTTTGAAGATGTGGATAGAACATGGGAGACCTTTGAGAAGACACTGTGGGCACAGATTGCAAATTTTTCTAAACTGGCTAAGGAGAGGTATTGTTAATTGTTTAATAAATCATTTACGATAATCTTGTTCTTTTGGGAATTTACTTTGTGTTGCATGATTACGAAGTAAATAATTTTTGGAGTTCTCTTCCAACTTCGGTAACTGGTGTGGTTGGTGGAAGGCCTTCTTGATTCTTCCTTTTTTTTTTCCTTCTTGTTTTTGTTTGATTAATGGTGTTTTTGGGATGGGAATCTAATGCTGAAATCTATATGTACAAACATATAGCATCCAAGATTAGTAGAGGCTGAAAGAAGGAAGAAGAGAAAAGTAATCTCAAATCCCAGCTAAATCCTTAAGTAACCATATGATTCAAATTGCACGGTACTTGTTGCTTTTTTTCTCAGACTAACATAGTTGGATAGCTCATCCTAATGTTGATGATTATAATGTTCTGAGTATACCTATCTGGACTAGCTTATATAAAGATTGGGCCATTGGTACTCGTATTAGAGATTGTCAGAGTTCCTCATTTTGATTCATTTGAAGAGCAGGTGACTGCTGGTATATCTGTAAAAGGGAGTTGTTAATTCAATAAGCAGAAATACCAATCTCCAATCTCGGAAAGTGCAATAAATGGTATAAAGCAAAAGAGTCCCTCCTTTGTAGAGTACATAATACTTTTTTCCCTGATATGATTCTTGGTGGAGTATATAGTTTCACAAACACTTAATTCTTTTAACAATGATACACACAAAGAAAGCATCGTGGATCTGCACTACACTGCTGTGACCACTTAACTCTCTATTCCTATGCGGGCAAATAAACTATGCTATTGTTAAAGTTCTCTGGGTATTGATTGGCTCCTTTTCTATTCTTTTCTTTTCCCGTGAAAATATTTGAAAGGGGAACTTAGAAATTTGATATATAAGATGAAGAAAACCCTTGAATTTAAAGAACATATAGCAACATGCCAATGGTGAAATTAAACAACTGCCATAGACCTAGTTTGCTTTCCGTCTATCTTTATTGAAGTATTATGATCTGTACATGTCGTTTATAACTTCAAGTAGTAAACTAATTTCTTCATGTACCTTATAAAAAAGGAGTAAACTTATTCTTCATGTGTTAATTGACTTCTTCTAGTTTGTGCTGAATCTTTTGAATTTCATTTACTTATTTTTAAAATTCTGATCATGCTATTTGTTTGTTTGGCATGATTTGCAGCCCACAAACACTTGTTCGTGCTATAAGGTATGTTACTTGAATGGAAATTTTCTTGTTTAATTTCGAGTTGATTAATAAGACATTTTTTTTCCATTTAACATACGTGCACTGTGTTGGAGCTGCCCGTGTTAAGCCCATAATCTTCGCCGATGTTGCACACCTATAGTGTAGTACCATCTTCTTGTTCATCAATACACATTTCATGAATCCAGTATCTAGTCTGATCTTTTATTCACCCTTCTCCAGGGTTGTTGAAATGCAAGAAATCCTAGATCAGCAACTCGCAGAAGAAGCAGCTGAGGCTGAGGGAGGTGGTGCTATGGCGTCAATCGCAAATCCTCGAAGAAATGCCAAGTAGGTGCTCTATCTTGCCTGGTTTGTGTTTTGTTTAACTTTCTGCGTGCATCAGAAATGTCAAATTATCAATGTATATTCTGATTAATGTTTTGGCCTGCAGAAAAACAACTTCCTCTAAAAACCTCACACAACAGAAATTGAAGGTTCAGGGGAAAGGCTACAAGGACAAATGTTACGAAAGTATAAGGAAGTCTGTTGAAGCACGTTTTGACAAATTGCTCAATGAGAAAGAGCTTAAAACAGCTATAGAGGAAGCTAGAGTGGTTAGAATATCTGCTTTTACATGTTGACGTATTTAACTTGCCTGCATTTAGAAGTTAAAACTGTGTACTTCTCCAAAGATAATTTTTATCATCGACAAATTGAAAGAGAATGATTCTAAAGTAGAATTTAATTTGGTAAGAAAACATACGTTCATCTTGCATGAAGACTTTCAATTGATGAAACTCTCGATGCTTATCAAGGACCTCCTGGCCTGTTGTCTGTCAGGTATAGTCATTCATATTGACACGAATTGTCCCTATTTTGCTTCATCTTGCTGACAGAATACCACGCTTTCCTAAGCACATGCCCCATTTTAGTTGCTGATATCATACCTTCCTACCTAACTTCTTGTCAACGAATCAACAAGATTTCTGATCGAGCAGACACTGAGTGATTTGACACATTTGGCACCTATTGGTTTTAGTCTATCATTTCTCCCCAACTCAGCAAAAGTTTGCTACCTTTTTTATCTTGTCTCTTTTGAGTTTAACTGCCATCATGCCATAGAACTGCTTGAATTGAAAGCCTGTTGTCACCTGATTAGTTATAGGGAATGGTCCAGCAACACCTTAAAAGATTTACAAGGGGCGGATCGATGAGAAGAAGACTAAGGAGAAATGGAACTCTGGGAAAATACGCACAATTGACTATGCTTCTTGAATAATTAAACTGCAAACAGTCAAAGACCAAAGATGGATGTGATGATACAAATAAAACATATGCTATGAGAATTGAGTTCTTATCCGCATAGTAAACAATTAGAACCCTTTTACCATGGAGGTGCATGTCATGCTTTTCTTTTAAAGCCTTTTGGTTTGAACAAACTCCGGATACTTTTTTCCCATAAGAGTTAAGACATGTCATTATGGGTCTTAACATAGTATAGTAACCCATAAACTTGTTTAGAAGATGACTAGATAAAGCTTCCTTGGAATTGATCCCCGTTTTGTTCCTTTGCTTGATAAAAGAAGAGAATTTGTAAACAGCGGGGGGAAGAATTCAAGGTGAGTGATACCTCCTCCTGCCACAGATAAATGACAAAGTAGAGGAAAATTGAACTTTGTGGTGATATGTGTTTATTCTCATAAATTCAGATATCCTTTCTTATGTTGTATTGACTTGCAATGCAATCATTTTCAGATAGGAGAAGAGCTTGGAGAGATATATGACTATGTGGCTCCATGTTTTCCTCCAAGGTTTGTCCTCTTCTCACACCTCTGTAATGCCATTTTCTTTCCATCTGTTGAGAGGACCTAGATTTAGTGATAGATAAACAAAACATTACATGTCTAGAAAGGATAACCTCCTAAGATGTCTTAAGATTGTCTCAGGGCATTCCCAGTATCTCAAATTTAGCTCTGTTGTATCCATCAGAGACTACGTTGGAAGTTTCTCCTCAATTTTACAAATTACGTTGCAAAATTACTCTTTATCTCTATCATTAGTCACAATCTGAAATTTGGCTCTGTTGTATCCATTAGAGAGTACGTTGGAAGTTTTTTCTTCAATTTTGGAAATTACTTAGCAAAATAACTCTTATCTCTTACATTAGTTACAATCTGAAATGCTCCTTGTTGCGATTAATTGCTTTTAACTACTGATAAAGTATAATATTCTATAAAACTCAATGTTATATGGTCGATCAGCATTGTGTTCTTAATATTTGGGATGATGGAGAAGTTTCACATGTATCTTGTCGGTGCGATTTTCTTCAAAAAGCTTTTGTTAGCTGTAAGCTAATTCTTGTAGCGTGATTTTTAGCCTTAATCATGCAACACTTTCAACTCAGAGGCATCAAAAAAAGGAAAAGAATATCTCGGAGGAGTCTATACCCTAATATATCTTAACACATGATCTACTTCTGTTTCTTTTTCTCTACGTAGTTATGTCTATTCCAACTTATACTTAACTTTGTCTTAGATATGAAGTTTTCCAGCTCATGGTAAATCTTTATACGGAGAGATTTGTTCAGTGGCTGAGAAAGCTGAGTGACCAAGCGGGTGAGATGACAAATATAGAGATTTTAAAGGTAATGCAACTTTAATCGTATTGACATTTTCTTTATTTTGGATTACTGAAGGATTACTTTGGCATGAGAAACTGTTGTTTGTTTGATTAGAAAGTTAGAGAATACAGAAATCTTATAAATTATCGAATATGGAGGTCAGAAAAAAGCATCTTAGTCAGTTTTTTCTAATCTGAAGAGCATTTGATATTAATTCCTATTCTGTGGTCATAGGCTTATCACTTTAAGGTCAAAATTTGGTATGATTTGTTCAGTGGTTGAGAAAGCTGAGTGATCAGGCTAATAATATGATGAGTACATAGATTGTAAAGTTCAGTGGTTGAGAAAGCTGCGTGACCAGGCTAATAATATGATGAGTATATAGATTGTAAAGTTAATACAACTTTAATCATATTGGCATTTTCTTTTCTTTTCTTTTGGATAAGTTAAGGATTATGTTGGCAGTAAATTGTTATTTGTTTGATTAAAGGCTGGAAAATATTGAAATTTTATATACTATAGAATAGGGAAGTCATAAAAAAAGCATTTCAACTGGTTATTCCATATCTAAACAATATTTGACATTATTCCGTATCTTTAATGAAACATACATTAAAGCAGAACATTAATCATTTAGGTCGAAGTGGTACTTCTTCCATAAAAGAGAGTTCTCGGCTCAAAAGCATAAGTTTAACAAAACCAAAGTGTGAGTGTGCCAAAAGAGTAGCTGCATGCATGACATGAAATACTTAGGTCTATGAAGCCTCTAAGGCATGACATATCAGTAGAAATACTAGTACAAGGCCCCGACATACCTAAAACATCTATCTACATAACATAAGATTGATAAGGCCCCAAATGATGGTGAGGCTCACTAACTGCATCTGAGTGTAAGAGAGGAATACCTATCGTGGAAGTCTGTCACCCTGAATGTCAGAACCTGCATTGTGAAGAGCAACACCCCCGAAAAAAGGGCGTGGTACCACGGAATGGTGCTCGTATACTAAAGCCTAAACAACACAATCAAGGAATAACCATGGCAAACATAGGCTCAGAAGGAAAGCACCCAACATGACATTATGTCAACACTTAGGGCTAAGAAACATATTTACCAATTATTAACTTTTAATTTAGTACACTTCATAGATTTGGAATACTAACCACCAGCTCTGGGCCATCGTGTCTTAGCACGGTCATAGTAACATATATGGTAACATCTGCAATAAGTAGGCCTTCGTGCTTCAGCACGGACATTGTAATATCTTCCCACAAATAGGCCTTCGTGCTATGACTCACATAGTAATATCTTGCCCTAAACAAGCTGTAGTGTTATAGCACATACATACATATAAGATTGTGATTTATAACTTTATATAGTACTTTCCATTTGGATTACATAAGGTCGCCTCATTAATCTTCATTACCATTTCTATATGCATTATCCTTTCACCTCATACGTTCATTGGAAGAGACTCACTTAAGCATGTCATGGAAAATCTAGCAATTTTCATAAGAGAAACATAGACCTTTCATACTTGAACATTGGACACACTTAACAATGTGGGTACATAACATGGGGAGCACTTAACATTTCATGATTGAGGGGTCACATATCAGTTAAGGAGGGAAGACATCATTTATGAGTACATGGCATAAGGAAGAACCATGAGAATTCCGGCATTGTGAAGGTTAGCCTTACATACCTCTCTCCCTACCTTAAGCTTTACTAAAATGATCAAGTTCTTCGTTAAGGCCTTAAGAATAACGATGATGAGAACTAATATTAAATTCATCGACCCCAAGCCTTTTAGACGATTTATCGAATATACAATGATCATGAAGCTCTAAAATCCTCTAACAGTGGTGTCTACATACTCCACCTATTTCTGCATACCAATGTTACCACCAAAACCCTCCTACAGGGTTACCCAAGCAATACCAAACACCCAAACAACAAGGATGTCTCCACATTGTTTTCGTTCATCCATCTCATGCAATCACCCAAAACTTGGTATGATCACCATTCCATGAGTTCCGACCTTTAAACATGCTCAAAATGCCAAAATAAACTCATGCATGAAGATAGGAGGAGAGCCTTACCTTAATCAATGAAAACCCCTCAAGTTTCTTCACTTTAGCTTTTGAGAGGAAACCCTTGATTCACTAGTATCTGAAGAGAAATTGATGTTAGGGTCGTATAATAGTTGAAGTAATAACCGTGGGAGACGTTAGAAATCACTTACCTTGAAGTGAGATGAGTCAGCTTTGACATATGGTGGCCATGTGCCGCCCACATCCTCAACGAGCGGTCCGCATGTTGGCCACATCATGTCTGACATACGGGCAGTATGGTCCACGTGTGGCTCGTATGTGGCTTCGCAAGTCAAGTCCCTCAATTTTTTCTTTCTACATATGGTAGACATATGAGCCGTATCTTCCACATGCAGCTCGTATGTGGCTTTCACATTTTTTATCCAGTATCTAATTTCTTATCGATTTAGGGCTCTTAACATATAGTACAACATGCGGATGGGATGCTGGCTTTGTACATGAACAACTGTAGCCTCATTTTTAACCTTTCTCAGACCTCAACATACAATGGGACATATGGATCATATGCCAAATATGCGGTCTGTATGTTGGTCTGCATCTCAAATCACTAAAGCTTAAACTTTTCCTTCCTCATGCGGTGCACATGTAGCCCGCATGTCACTTATGCGGTCACATCTTGGGCCGTATCTGACACCAGTTCACCAGAATTGCATCTTCTCAATTTTTTTCAACTTCAAAACCTTTGCAAAACCATTCCATACCGAAATTCTTGACTTAATACCTGAGATCACTCATATTCTCCGGGATTCCGGTCAAATTAACAATATTAAACGAATCAAACCTTGGCCCAAAAGTACTGGGTGTTACATCATTGAGGTCAAAATTTGGTCAAATATGATTCTTTCTTTTACTACTTGTGTGCTTCTTTCTTTATTTTTACTTGTGTACAAATTAGGGAGTTCAATTTTACCTTCTTATCCCTGCTTGTATTTAATCTCAATGTTACCGAATTGTGCATCCCATTTTTCTCGTAAACTTTCACGAATAGTGCTATAGCATCCAATCGTGGCACGTGGGGCAGTATTCTGAAGTTCCTTATCCATGTTATTGTTCACCTAATAGGCTCATGGCTCAGTTCTGGTTCTTCTTTCAACCAGTAATAAATTTCCATCATGAGAAAGACAGTCAAGTTTAAGGGTTTCGCTTTGGTGTCCTATCATCCTTTCTGGTTCTTTTGGTAACTGAATTTTCGTGCTCATTAGATACATAATTCTGCAGAAGCAAATTCAGTTTCCTGAATTACCCATAATTAACTAAAATCACTTCCCGTCATCGTTTCTCAGCATTAGCATGTTCATCTTCCCAATAAATCTTTTCTTTATGGGTGAGGAAACACTCTCTCTCCCTCCTTTGCAAGAGATGTTGCTGTGACTCAGAATTGAGATGTTTTCTGAATCCATGAATTAGGTAACAGGTTGGGTTGTCGACTACCAAGAAAGTCTAATTGGACTTGGAGTTGATGATTCTTTAGCTCAAGTTTGCTCTGAGAGTGGTGCAATGGATCCTCTCATGAATGCGTATGTTGAGAGAATGGAAGCTACAACAAAGGTTTAAACTCAATTTATTATCATAATTGATTTCATATTAGTTTAGGACATACATAATGCTGATTCTTTGATGTCATTTCGTAATATAGAAATGGTACACGAATATCCTTGAGGCAGACAAAGTACAGCCACCTAAAAAGACTGACGATGGGAAACTTTATACACCTGCCGCCGTTGACTTATTTAGGATCCTGGGGGAGCAGGTGCAAATTGTACGAGAAAATAGCACTGATGTCATGTTATACAGGATTGCTTTGTCTCTCGTTCAGGTAAGTTCATCATTGATTTCATTTTATATAAGGACAGATATTATGTTAATTTTAAGAGCAAAATGACTATTACATCATTACTGGATCTTTCTGCTTCAGTCTGTCATATCTCTCTCTCTCTTCTCAAGACATCACTGTATCGCTTATATACTGAACTGAGGATATTCTACTAAATGCTCCTTATTATCAGAGAGTGGGAGGATTTGTTCTATTTATTTGAAATCATTCCATTAGTGTTCTATTTTTAGCAGCTGGAGTAATTTTTCTGGTATTTCAAGGTTCTAAGATCTATTGTTTTGTATTTTATTATCAGAGAGTGGGAGGACTTTGTTCTATTTATTAGAAATCTTTCCATTAGTGTTCTAGTTTTAGTAGCTGGAGTAATTCTTTTTGGTATTTGAAGATTCTAAGATCTGTTGTCTTGTATCTTGGACTTATATACAGTGAATTTAGCTGACTAGTTCATTATATACATCTACAAGAAAAAGCTTCAATGCTTTGCATTCTGTTGTATCATAATCATGCATGTGTTGAACAAAAAAACCTCAAATTTTACCCTAGGGTAGGGTGTAGCCTTAATGAAGTGTGTTGAGAATCATGAGATCTCAAGTTCAAATCCCATCAGTGACAAAAATACTAGGTGATTTCTTCCGGTCTGTTCTAACCTTGGTGGATAAGAGTTACCTGGTACCTGTTGTTGGTGGGAGGGGACACGTATTTCTTGGAATTAGTCGAGGTATGCGCAAGCTTGCTCAAACACCACTGTTTTGAAAAAAACCAAGAACTCAATTTTCTCTGGTTTGTTTGCTAAAAATTTTCCTTTGAAGCAGGGGGCCTAATGGTGCATGGTTCTGTCAGCATTTTTTCCTGAAGTAGTATTTTCTCAACAAATTTGTATATCAAGCGATTGAAAACTTTTAGTTGTTGTAGAAAATATTTCATGGGGACTGAAGTATTGTTTGGATTTTAGAAGTTTCTCCTGAAATGCTTTATTTTCTATATCCTTGCTCAAGAAAGGAATATTTGTTTTTCCAGTTTTAGCTGCCATGCTATCCTTGATAAGGAGAGGGAAAAGGAGGGAATGAATCTTGTGTTTATATTATAATTGTTTTCCCCCTCTTTTTTGAGTGTTTATATGATAACCAGCTTGCTCAGATGTCAAAAATCTTTTCCTGAAAATAAAGGGGCTTATTCTTCCTACCCCCCCCCCCCCCTCTCTCCTTCTCTCTTTCTGATATGTTACTGGTAATCTACTCCATGTATTCATTAGTTTTTGATTGGCAGCAGCTTGATTTTCAGGTTTCTGAAAAGAAACTTATCTGATGATTACTTGATGCTGCTGCTTTCCAGGTAATGATTGATTTTCAAGCAGCTGAGAGGAAAAGATTAGAGGAACCTGCTTCCGAAATCGGTCTGGAATCCCTATGTGCAATGGTTTGTAAAATTTGGAAATCTGAACTGTTTATTGTGAACTAGAAAGATCTTTAAATTATGCTATTCTTTACCACTATGCTAAGAGCTGGACACTCGGCAGATTAACAACAATCTTCGCTGTTATGATCTCGCTATGGAGCTAAGTTCTAGCACTCTTGAAGCTCTCCCACAGAACTATGCTGAGCAGGTACTTATTAGTTTCTGTCCTCCTCCTTGACTGCTGCATAAATCTTCTGTGATCCTGATTGCTGTTACCTCCCTTTTTATCTTCAATCGTCTTGTCGGTTGGTTTACATCTAGGATGATCTGATAGAATTTTATTATTGTATGTCGAGTTTGATTAAAAAGATAATAGACAGAAGTGGTTCATATGTCCATGTCTTTAGTTCTTATTATTGTTATAAAAATATTGCGGTGGTCTTGTGGATCTTGCTGGTGTTATTCTATTTTTACTTAGGCAGAGTCTTGTTCGCGCTGTTTTGGTGATATTTGTGATCTTGAATAACTAGTCTATAGTGTTGATCTGTGAGTGCCTTGCTTCTTCGAGTTGCTAGCGATGTGTTACCCCTTTTGATGTTGGTTTTTATGATTTTTGTTTCTGATTTTTTTACGATTCTTAGGATTTTTGTGATTCTTATGATTTTTGATCTATGATTTTTACGATTGTTTTATGATTTTTGATTTATGATTTTTGTGTGTTATTGTTATCGGTTCTGTGCCGGGGGTCTATCGGAAACAGCCTCTCTACTTCTTTTGAGGTAGTGGTATGGACTGCGTACACTTCCCCCCTCCCCCCCCCCCGACCCCACCTGATGGGAATAAACTGGGTATGATGATGATGAAAATAGAGTCTCATTTTTTTTTGATAGGTGTAAATTGAGTCTCATTTATAAGGTAGAAGGGGTGTACAGGACAGATGTCCACAACTATAGGAAAATGTTACTTCTGAATTCTGGTAAGCTAAACCATCCAATCACGCTGAGGATTGATAAATACTTACTGATCATAAAAAAATTATGAATAAAAAACACACCATGTAGCAGATGGAAAACACTATTCTAATCATGTCCTGAAAGAAACTTACGTTAGAAGTATTGACATTGGGCTCTAACCAAAAACTTAATATGACAACCAATAATATATGTTGCCAGAGAAAGTTTTACCCTTTTTCTGCATTGAAAGCCCAATGTTTACAACCTTCATGGCTCAATACTGCCATATTTTACGATTAAAAAAATCTAATACATAGGCTCGCTAATGCCTGATATAGACCAGCAAGTATTTCTGTTCTTTGATGTTGTAGGCTATGATTTTTTTTGATAGATGGTTTTCTGAGATGCTTTGTCAAAAAAATATGGATGTCAGAGCCGGTGAAAGAGTTCTGCATTCAACTCTTTTTGTCAGTGTGATTATTTGTTAAGTTTTAGTTATTTAGGCCTAGAGTTGCATTTCTGGCACTCTCATCTAGCTCTTGTCAATGTGTTTATTGTTAAGTCCTAAGTTGTTTGCGTTAAAACTTGCATTTCTGGTACTTAAGTTAACTTCTCTTATGTTGAGTTCTTTGATTGCTTTTCAGGTTAATTTTGAGGACACTTGCAAAGGTTTTCTAGAGGTTGCAAAGGTATATTAAGGCTTCATTTTATGGATGCATGTGACTGTAATATTATATTTAAGTGGGTAACCTACCTCTTTTCGAGGATTGATTTTTTATTTTTCAACCATCTCTCGAGTTAATTCCCCACTCAATTTTATGGAAGAGTCCAAGGGATGGCCTATTGAAACTAGATATAAGCCAGATGTAGGTGCATTAGTTCAATATTGCTTAAGGTTTAAGGTCCCAAGAATCATCATGTGCATGGCACACTTCTCTTCTAAAACGATTTTAAGGAATATGTATATGTTATAGGCGCCCTTTGAGGTGCAAAACCTCAATGGTCCCTTGCCATTTCAACTTATTATATGATCTTTTTTAAAACATAGCTTCTCAGGAATGGAAAGAAATATTCCACATCACAAATTATAAATGATCACAATCACATTACATTGAGGGGGCCATGTTGCATACGTGGAGGACAAAATAAGAGGTGGTTTGAGATGGCTAGGCCACGCCTTATGTAGACCTCAAGATAGATTGGTCCGCAGGTGTTAAAATATAATGGTTGTATGTGGTAAAAAAGACTATTCATCTGAAATAATATGGAGGAAAATGCTTATTTTAAAAAAAACATGGAGGGATGTCTCAAATGTCCTACAGTCTTTTGGAATCAATGGGTTGTTAGTTATGAACAGAGAAAAATAGAAGCAAACGATTCATATTGGCAATACCAAAGAGTTACAATTAAGGCTTAGTTCATTATATTTATATTAATTAATTAGGTTCTTGATAAAAGAAATAGTTATATTAGGTTGGCGTTTGCCAGGATTCTTTATTGTCTGTTTTAGGACTTTTATGCTAGTATGGGGGTAAGGGACGTAGTGTGAGATTTAAAGAACTTCTAGCGTTAGGGAACTCTTACTTTAACTTGAAAGACTAGTTAGTTTGCTAGTATTGGAATGAAATGGACCAGAGCTTCATGGATATGGAGGGCTTGTTTTTGTTCTTACTAGCTTGGGATTGAGGCATAATTGATGGATTGGTTGACAATTAAATCCAACACATAACTCACCTGTCTCAAGTAATCCCACTAACGACTTAGCCTCTCGAACCCTACAAATATAACCAAACTCGCTCACTACATCTAAAAGTCAGTACCAAGTAACCAACAACATAAATCTAAAAGCCTTGTTTTGCAAAAGCCCAAATTGAACAGCCATCGGAGGTGATTATCAGTGTTTGTTGCTTAGAGGTCTCAAGTCTAGTGTGAACCAACAATCTTTGAGAAGGGGAAGACTAGTGGACTTGACACTTGCGATGAAAAGAATGGGGAGTAAAGTTGAAGGAGTAGACTATCAACCATATGCTACCATTTACTAATACTTCGTATCTGACTTGCTCTCACTAATTGCAGGAAGCTGTTCATCAAACTGTCAGCGTTATCTTTGAAGATCCAGGAGTAGAGGAATTGCTAGTTAAATTGTATCAGAAAGGTGAGATGTTCCTCAGATTTCTTTCTGTTGCTAGGAGTTCTGATTCCATCTGTTTGGAAGCATTTATCTTAGAATTGTTACTATCTTTTAGTGGTGAAGTGTTGGATCTATTCTGTCTTTGTGCTATGTTCACAAAGAGATTCTAATCATTTTACGTCATATAGTGTCTGCCTAGTTGATTGTATTTTCTTGAACATTTTTCCTTATCCCATTTGGATTATTTGATTGTATACATCTATTTTGCTCCTTTTATATTTTGGATAATACTTTCATCATGATTACCCATATATTGAAGTATGCTCAAATCTGAAGAGAAGAAAGTCTGAGTTGATTAACCTATGAGTAATAAGTCTCCACCTTCCCGTCTGGTGTCTAGAAAATAAATGTATACTCTTCTTGAAAAGAGAAAGGTCTGTGTACTTATGACAAGGTTATAAATAACAATTTGTCATTTGCTCTTCTCATAACAAATTCTTTTTTTATATTATTACTTTGGAAGACAAAAACTGATGCATGGCTTCAATTGACAAAATATACAGTTTCAACATTTTTTTAGATGAAACTTGTGCTTCCAATTTTGAACAAAGGGAGTACATTAGAGTAAGAGAAGTGTTTAATCAGTATCATAAAATGTTAACAAAAAATTACTCATAGGATAATTGTTTTGAAAATACATCACATCAAGATTAAGATAATATAAATGTTACTTATGGAGTTTGAATTGGTAACTGGAAAAACAAATAAGAAAGTTGGTCAAGTAATTGTGAATGGAATGATAACGCATTTAGATACTACTAATCAAATTTAATCTCACAATTATATGTGGAGTCATTAGTTGTGGGACTTGGCTTAAATCTTTGATAACCAAAGAAAAATCAAAATAGAATCAATTCGTCTGATAAAATATCTGTGTTTTTTCTTCTTCTTGCATAGAATGGGTCTGTCAGTAACTCTGGCCATCATCTTGTTACTTCTGAATCTTTAAGTGGCTCGGAAAGTTTTTGAAGGATGTCACAATGAAAAGTTATTGAAGGATTTTAGACACTTCTCTTATACAAGGTCATCCCTAACTCATAGCATGGTGGTCCTACCTTTTTTTGGCCGGAAGTACATACTTGCTTCTCATTCTAATTTGATGAGATCTTATGGCAACATGATAGTAGAATGGGCTGAAAAAATTTAGCCACAATAAGATATTAAAGAAATTTATTTTGGAAACATCTTACAACAATTGTCATTCCTTGCTATCATGACAATTTTCCATGGGACAACTAAGCGTTATGTTAGAAGCGAAAAGACACCTATGGTGCAAGTGTTGTCCAATTTCAGCTCTTACAATATAGGTCTCATTAGCTGTATTCATATACTTTGGTGGTACATAGTTGCCTGTCTTTAGGAGGAACAAAGAAAATCTCCTTCCATCCCAATTCCATGGTCATCTCTCTTCCTTCCTCAGTTGTTCACGAAGTGAATATTCAGTTTTGTGATGAGGAACCTTCTGGAATTTGTCTTTAATTACCAAAAGTTGCATCAAGTCTAAACTACTCCTCTACTATTCTAAAGGCAGAAAGTATCATGGTCCCTTTTCCTATTCCTTTATTCAATCAATGGCGGCTCCTTTTCTTGCTAACAGGGCAGGCATGCTATGCATTTGATTCAATTTCTGGTTTGTCGTCCTTCTCACAACCTAGGAGTATACATCGATGAGCTTAAAGTAAGCATTTTTGACTAATGCACTTGCTGATTCAAGAAACAATGAACTCTAAAAACTCTGGGACATTGAGTTGGGATAAAGGGATTGCTAGAAGAGATGGATGTAACCAATTTGAAACCAACTTATGGAATTTACCTAGCAATTAACGTTAGAAACAAGATCTGCAACCGATATGAACTGTTCTACAACCTTGCAATGGACGCTAGAAGCAAGATAATTCTAGTCATAGAGGAAGGAGATTAACCATTATGTACTGTACCGAATGTGAAGCTTTCTGTTGTCTTCTTGCCTATCAAAAAATAATGTGAAGCATTCTGTCAATGGATTAATTCAAGTCAGATATTATGCAAATGATTTAGGTTGTCATAATTCTAAACTCTAGCCTTCACTTGAATATTCTATGTTTCATATCTCAGATTGGTTGGAAGGACAGGTTACCGAGTTCCTAGTTGCAACATTTGGAGACTACTTCACAGATGTTAAGATGTGAGTTTTCTTCTGTGCTTTGCTCTTATGAATAGCTTTGAATGGCATTCTCCTGCTGTTGTACTCCTCCCATGGAATACGGTTCATCCTATTCATGTGAGCTATTAAGATATTCCTTATTCATATGCAGCAGCAGCAACAGTTTCTAATTGAGGGATAGAATGAGAGACCCATATATCCTTAACTTTTGTGTGTTTCACAATTTATAAAGGTACATTGAAGAACGATCATTTAGGCGTTTTGTTGAGGCTTGCCTGGAGGAGACTATTGTTGTATATGTGGATCATCTACTTACCCAGGTTTATTTGAAAAATTCCTTACAGTTCATTTATTTGATAGAGGTTTTATTTTTGGGTTGTAACACACTTTAGTTGACTACTTTTATGTCCTCTCATGGTAGAAAAACTATATTAAAGAAGAAACGATTGAGAGGATGAGGCTCGATGAAGAGGTTCTTATGGATTTCTTTCGGGAGTACATTAGCGTTTCTGTAAGCCCAACAACTTTCTTATTGAGCTCTTATTGTTACCTGAGATATATTTTCAAGTTTTGGGGAATTTCGAAGCTCATGTACATATTGCGCTACTCTCAATTCGTTGGCGAGTGAGGCAAATAGATATGCTTCTCGGCTTATGTGCACATCCTTTACTTCTTTTCTTATCCCATTTATTTCTGCATTTTCATATATGGATGAGTATTGCCTCTCTGTCTTTAGAAAGCTTGCCAAATTCTTTATATGAATTTCCTGTTCTAGCTTATGAGATTGATGGCTTCAAATAACAAAAGTCACAAAATTACTATACCAGTATCAATTTAAGGATTTTTTTTTGCGGGGGAGGGGGTAATATGGTGGCAATTTATCCATCCTATGTTCAATTCTGGTAGCAATTAAACAGAAAATAAGGATGAAAAACACTAGACTTGTGTAATTTAATGTTATGGCCAAATGCAACAAATTTAAAAACAGGATTTGAATCTGCATGTAAAAAGAATAAACAGATTGCATGGGATCTCTTATTTTTCAGTTTTAGATTGTAACTCTAGGAGAACCTTGGGTAAGTTAGCACCAACTTGCCAGCTAGAGATTTATAAAAGATTTTGCAAACAGGAGAAAATCCTTTGCGTAAAATAACGACAAAAGTGGTGATCCAAGATAATGAGTGTAGGAGCTTAGTTGTGAGTCACAGAGAGACTCTTTTTTTAATGAAGGTGAATTTTATTAAAAGCCATCAAGAAGATGCAGATAAAATTGCAGAAAAGAAGATGTTTGCTCAGATGCACAAACTAAGCTAAAACTATGGTTTGAAAAGTTGAAGAGTATAAAATGAAGTTGTAAAACATGATATATTGTATAAGGGCATTATTTCATGTATGTTTCCACTAGATTTTAATCCCTCATTTATGTTTTACTATCATATCGAGGCATCTGGATATCAACTTCAACTTTATACTACAATATCATGTGATAAGCATGTAATTGTAATGAGGAAAACTCGGTTGAAACATTTTAGGGACGAAAATATATCTTCTATACAACGTGAAGGATGGAGTGAATATTATATTTCTGAAATTGGATCCAAGAAGTATTTTGTTGCCTGCCTAGATATAGAGTACCTAACTCTATCAAATCTGAATTGAGAAACTGAAATTAACAGCAAAGGGAGAGGCAAAATAAGTAAGAAACTGGCAAGAGAATCGGAGATATCGGAAATTTAATGTAGTCATGGTACTAGGAAAAAGTAAAGGAGTATACTTTACTGAATCCAGTAAATTCGTGCCACTAGGTGTCTTTTTAATTGTTGGACTAGTTAAATTGAGGGTTTTGTGTGGATAGTTTCTTTGCAATTCAACAATGGATGTGTATTGGTTGTCTCTCCTTTAGATGTATTATTTCTAATTAAAGGTTTTCTTTTCAACTGAAAAATAAGGTTACTTCTAAAATATCCTTAGGATATGAATTCAATTTTCAAGCTATTCTAATGAAATCCTGACATAATCTGAATCTACTGCCCAAAGCTTTGGCCTAGTGATAAGAGTGCAGTGTGCATGATGACCTATAAAAAAGTAAAGAGACCACAACACACGTTTGTGGATTAGCTGCACGTCACTAGCTCGAATCATAATAAAAGTGCCTAGTATTTAAGTGGAAAATGATAGAGAGACAGCCTTATTATCCACCGAGTTTCGAACCATGCACCATCTGGCCCTTGGGGATTTCTCGGTTATAGAAAAAGATTTACTGATCCTACTTTTCCAATTTGAAATTTATATATTTGCATTACTGGTGCTTCAAATCACAACACACCCATACACAGTGCGTTTGTGTATATACATGTCGATATGTTGTCTTAACTATGGTATCTACCAAGTTGTCTTTTGATGGCGAAGACATTGTATGTCAATGGACAAGGAGAACATGATCTGACACCTTTATAACTTACCTCAAATTTTCACGTCACTGCAGAAAGTAGAGAACAGAGTAAGGATACTCAGTGACTTGAGAGAACTTGCTTCATCTGAGAGCCCTGATTCTTTCACACTGGTTTACACAAATATTTTAGAACAGCAACCAGATTGTCCGGTAAGTTTTCTTGATTTTTCTTATCCATGCAGAGATATTTCTAAAACCGAGTTATGAATCATTATGAGTCTATATCTCAGTTAAAAATTGAATCTAGTGTGTGGAAGCTGGTGGTTAAAATGATTATTTATTGTTTTGATTTGACCCCTAATGATCCTCATCATTGAGCATTGTTACTCCTAACTGCAGCCAGAAGTGGTTGAAAAGATTGTGAGTCTACGAGAAGGCATACCACGGAAAGATGCAAAAGAGGTATATATGTGTTATCTAAGTGACACACATGTTTAAAATTTTATTAATTGAACTATCTGAGAAAGTCTACTCATTAACTGCTCAAAAATAAGATGTTGCCACTCATAAGCAGTTCTTTACTTCTTTTGTTTGCTCTTTTCTACATAAATCCCTGTCAATGCATTAAATGTAGTTATCATGATATTTTAATGAGTTGTGATTATTTATCATGCTTTGGGGCTACATGATCTATTGTTTCTTGTTTCGCCATACTTTTGACAAATATGCATTCTTTATTAAACAAAATATTCATTATAATATAGAGGCAGAAACTTGTCTCTGTTCTTTATGCCCAAACCATGTCTACAGACTTCTCCAAAATATTTGTCGATCCCTTGCAGACATTTATTGCAAGAGCAGTTATATTGTGCTTTGGTTTTTTTTTACTTTTTTGTCAGAGTTATATTTAAGTTAAATGAAATTACTTCAACAGAGTCATTTACCTCTAAAAATATCAAGTGCATTAAGCTCTTGGTTCTCATGCATTTGCAGCGACTCCGTGTATTAGTGAGCCCTTCAAAGGATGTCCATCATCTTTGAGATGATAGCTTGGTTTCTCTTTATTGCTTTCTTGATTGGGATTTCTTTGTGAAACAGGTTGTTCAAGAATGCAAAGAAATCTATGAACATTCCCTGGTAGATGGAAATCCTCCAAAAACAGGTTTTCTTTTCCCCAGGGTGAAGTCCTTATCAGCGGCAAAACATTCAATATGGCGAAAGCTCACATAGACAGCTGCATCAACAAATCGTTTGTTTCAGTGCTGAAAATTTCCTGTACATGCCTTTGTCATAGATGTACAGATTGGGACTATATTTTCTACGTCTACATATGATCTGATTTAATTATAGTTCATTTGTTCAGATTGTAGTTGCCTTTGCCAAATATGTATTCATTCCATTATCATTTTAGCAACTGCCAATTTTGCAATCGTTAAAGAGTTTCAGCATACTCGGGTTCTACTTGTAGTGATTGTTAAATAATAGGTCAGCTGAGTTCATTCGCTCTCTCCCTCCCTCCCCCTTCATCTGTGTGTAAATTCTCAAAATGTTGCAATAATGAAACTTATGAGATCCTTTTTGTATCCTCATCGTATCCCTTTGTTGTAGGCTTGTAGCATAGGAATTGCGAGGAATTCAATTAAGACGATCAACTAGTTAGCCACGCTATTCTAAGAACTGTAAATGTGGAAACACAATTTATATACAACTTAAAAACTCAAGGTCAAATCATAGATGGGTACAACGAAAAGAATCTTTTTTCGTTTTCATTGGAATGAATGCCAAATGGCTGGGGCCCTCATGAGCAAATGGGTTTGTCCTCAGTTTGGACTACTTCAAAGAATTCTCTCTGGAAAAAGTTCTACTTGGGTTGAATTCTCTCTCTCCACCCCCAAAAAAGAAAGTTCAATTGGAGGCAACTGGTAAGGTCGGGTTCTAGGAAGTAGGAGTTTATCCTTTGTCATTCCCAATCATGTAATTTACATGCAAGTGTTAATTTCCTGTATAAAAAAATTATTACTCGACGTCTAGGTTAACTTAGCACTTTATTTGAGCTTACATTACTAGTTCCAGAGGTGATAAATTGTCGTACATTGACATAGAATTAATTGATTGAAAACGGTTTTCTTGAGTCGAGTGTCTAGCGGAAATAACCTCTCCATATCATACAAGGTGCCTCTCAACTATGAGAAAATAAGTTAAGTTATTATTGTTGTAAAATTGTTCAACTAGAGCTTACAATGAAAGATGAACATAGTTGATCTCAACTAGTTCAGAATTAAGGTGTAATTATTATTGTTCTAAACAAATGAAGTTCTTGCCAATGAACGTGTGACAGACGGAAACAAGTGATAGGAGGGAGAGACAGAGAGATCAAATTTAATCAAAAGAATAACAAATAAAAAATATGAAGTGCAGAAATTCCGCATTATGCTTGCTCTAATCATGTCAAAATTGAGAAAAATAGGGATAAAATTAAAGTAAACACAAAAAATTCTCAAACAAACAAAATGCAACTTGTACTTTTAACACTTTTTTAAAATATGTAACATAGGGGGAATGCCTCCCACTTGCTCCACTTGACCAAACCACAAATCAGACACAAAAAACACTCATCTTAACTCATTAATTTATTAATTAACGTATCTTAGTGCTAATCAGTGCTGTCTTATCTTATTAATAAACATCATTAAACTTCTGTCATTTCACCAGTATATAAACCCCATCTCATTTTTCACACTCATCCTCATTAATTAATTAAAAGGAAAAAATGGAAAATATTACTAATATTCCTCAATTGTATGTTAGAAATTTAGGAAGAAGAAGTTCAAGACATTCAACAAAATATCATGGTGTAAGAAGAAGGCCATGGGGTAGATATGCTGCTGAGATTAGAAATCCAAATACAAAACAAAGGCATTGGCTTGGCACATTCGATACTGCTGAAGAAGCTGCTTTGGCTTATGATATTTCTTCTATTGCTTTTTGTGGTATCGAAAATGCACGTACTAATTTTGTTTACCCTTTTTCGCCTTTTCCTTCCCTTTATAATTCGCTAGCAACACCATCACCACCAACTCCGTCACCGCCACCACCACCGCCGTCGACGCCGGAGTTGGAAGTGGTTGAAAATAATTGCATGGAGATTGAGATGATTGATGATGATGATGAGGCTCTTGTTATTGCCTCTATTTTACAAAGTTTTCGTCATACGAACACATTAGATAAGTTGGCTCTTTGAAGGATATCTTCAACAGTTTTAAATACTTTCTTTTTTCAGCTACTTCACCCAAAAAAAAAAAAAAAAACACTTTCTTTTTGTTTTTTTTATTTGTTGAGAGTGCGATGGAAAAAATATTAGATGTTTTCCTCATTGATGCAATATTAATTTAACATATTTGATCTTTAAATTAATTGAGATTTATGCTTTTCGTCCTTCCATTAACAAGCTACAACAACTTTAACCAATTATTACCTCTCTGGCTTTAATACCAAAAAGCAAAAAAGGAAGTCCATATTGGAGCTAGACAGTGGCGGAGGTAAAATTTTCACCAAAGGAGTCCATCATTTATTATATATACATAAAAGAAATTTCAACGTTGTTCTTGTATATTCATTTTAATTTTCCAACGAAAAAGGGTGGTTTGGATGACCCCTTTATGCACCTCTAGCTCCGCCCTGAGTGAAGGCATTGACGTATTCAAGATTTGAACATCGTAGGTCTTGAATTGGAAGTGTTACTACCGCAAGAAATAATATATAGTTACATACTCAGTTTATTAATTCTATACATACTTGTTTTTATACATTTGTATAGAGTTTGAACTAAAAATAATAATTTTAGCTTAATCACCATCCGTATATAAAAATAGCGTTTACTGGTCACTTTTTGATCATGTAGTTGAAAATAATTACTCTAAAATTGCAGTTTCATAAGAATGACTATTTTTCAATCAGAACAACCGAAAGTGACTATTTTTCATTCTAAAATTTGGAATGAGGAGTAAGGCATTTATGAATGGGGGTATATTATATATTCAACTGAAAGAGTCAAGTAAAGCAATAGCCACTATTTTATGCCCGGCAAAATAAATGGCGATGGACCATATTGTATTAATGTTATTGAAGATTGAAATCTTTCGAGGGACCCTGCAGTTATTGCTAGTCATATACTCATATCAACCAAATATTCATGCTTTTTCAATAGTACTGCCATCTATAATTCATGTTTTTTACCTTTTTCGTCTCAAATTATTTATCGTTTGAGAAATCGTTCAATTGAGGATTTGTCAAAGATTGATTTCTATAAGATCTATATACACTTTATTCTTTCCAAATTCACTCGTGGGATTACGCTGAGTCTGTTGTTGTTGTTATTGTTTAGAAGTTCAAGACAAAATTATTTCTATTTTACCCTAATTAAGTCATTTGGTGTACGGGATAAGGTGTAATATCTCAGGATTAAAGCTGAGATAAAATTATATTGCGTTCAGTTGACGATATATGTTTATTATCCTAGGATAAATTTTATTCTATGTTTAATCATGACATATCACACTTTATCTCATCCAACTTGGAATTAATTTATCCAATCTCCCAGGTGAAATAAACTTGTCCATGAATTATAATCTCAGAATAATTTAGTCATCAAATGACCACTAGAGTAAATGTTTAGTGAAGAAAGATGACACATAAATAGAGTAAATATTCAATGAAAAAGAAATTATATCTTAAGTGATAAATAAAGATTAAAAAAACTCCTAAATAATATTATCTTAAGGATCATGTTAATAAAAAACATGACAAATAATTTGAGGCACCATTTTAAGAAAGTCACCGCCTTAATCGTAGAACTTCACTACAATACTTGGAATTAAGGGTGAATTTAAAATTAAAACAAAAGGCAATTTATGTTCTCAATTTTATTTTAATTTTTTTTAAAAAAAAGAAAACATCAAATATTTCAAAATAAATTTAGTTTGTCATAATACTAACAAGGGAGCAGAATGGACTTTAAGTTTTTCTTCTCATTTACATTTTCTAGGATATAGAACCAATGAGATTTTCTCTAATGATATGACATTTTTCATTAATGATGTTTGATGAGTCGAACCACATTTTGGAATTTCAATAGATATAAAGATTTAGGGATCGTTTGGTTGCTTGTTTGGATGATAGAAGTTATTTATATATAAAATTAGCATAACATTTGCACAATTATAGATTGAATTGAAGACAACATCGATCTCTACTTGAAAAATGATGTTAATCGAATGAAATAAAGTTATTGAATTTGATCAAACCTCGGATAGTAATAGTAATAAGCAGTACAAGAAGATTGAGCCACTTAACTTAACCTAGCTCTTGAATTCGGGTATCATTTACTTTACATTGCAACTTATAAATAAACTATAACTAAACCATACAAGTTCTAAACCAAACGACTAGAGGCTTAGACGATCCATAATCCCAAGTTAATCACTATAAATTAAATAGACAAGTGCACAAACAAGTAATTAAAAACCCAAAAATTCATATTTACTTAACACATGCAAGTCAGACGGGTGTTTTCGGTGGCGAATTGATGAATAACGCGTAAGTACTGTCCATGAGAGGAGAATAATAGTTGAAAACGGCTGCTAATATTTCGTAGGCTAAGGAGCAAAAAGACGAATTGTCGGAGGAGGGGCTTACATCTGATTAGCTAGTTGGTGAGGTAATAGCTTACCAAGGCATGATTAGTAACTGGTCTGAGAGGATGATCGATTCAGACTAAGACTAAGACACAATCCAGAATCCTACGAAAGGCAGTGGGGAATTTTTCGCAATAGAAGAAAGTCTAACGGAGCAATGCCATGTGGAGGTAGAAAGTCCACAGATCGTGAAATTCTTTTTTCGGAGAAGAAGCAATAACGACGATGTCTGAGGAATAAGCAGGTAGGATTCTCATACAGAGATGATGGAGTGATTTATCAGCTTCTAGCTCCTGCCTCAACCATACTACTCTCTCTTTATGAACTATATGAGACGGGGCAGAAAGGAGTGAAAAACCATTTGCCTCTAAGAAAAGGCTCAAGAAGCCTCTCAGCTCAAGCCGAGGCGCAAAAAGTCACTTGACTCTACGGAAAGGAGTAGAAAATCACTTGACTCTATGAAAAGAAGAGCAAGGCGGAGACAGGCCAACTTGGGGAATTAATGAGCTTGATAAATTGACCAATACCTCTACCTTGCTTCACATAGCCCGAGCAGAGACAAAATTTAAACCTGCTACCTTGAGGGATGAATCTATGTAGATTCACAAGAGTTATTGACTAGTGAAACCGTAATTGATAAACTTAACCGATTTCTTTTTACATTATATGACTTATTACGAAAACAAATAAGTCTATACAGAATTGGAAATCAAAACTCGACAAATACTTAACTTGTAGATTTAATTATGTACTAATTAACTTGCACATATAAGTCTTACAATATACATGTACATAAACAAATAAAAGAGCTAAAACAGCAATTAAAACACTGAAATCAAACCAAGATAAAAGACCAGTACTAGACCTAGTCTTGATATATATTAATTGACCATATGAAGAAGAGAGGCATTATGGGCCACTACATGTGCATACGCTACCTTGACCATCTTTCGAAGTTCTAAATAATTTACTGATCAAAGAATATAAGGCGGACTCCTCTATATTCAGCCAAACTAAACTTTAACAAACCCTAGCCAAATTAAGTATGAAAATGGATATCAGAATTAATTAAGAGGGGATATATATATATATATATATATATATTAGATTTGTCAATTAATTAATTAATTGTTCTCAGGAGGAGGTCCCCTGCCAACTTCAGGTCTTGATGGTGGTGTTCCCCTCCTTCCTGCTGCTTCTATCTGCGTACACAAAAGAAGGGGAAAAATTTCAAGAATCTAAGTTGAATTTTTTTAAAAAAAATATTTTTTGGACATCAACAGCACATTGTTATGATCCTATTACAAGGTATGGAATTGAGTCCCACATCAATTAAATAGAAAACTGATGTGAACTTATATAACTTTGAGTTCTCCCACCTTAATAGCTAATTTTTTAAAGTGTGATTCTCCTAAAGTTATGTCACATATATAACTTTACATAATTATTTGATTAATTTGTCCTTATTTATTCAGTTCTTACTTGATTTTCAATTGAAGCAGTAACAAACAATTCTTTCTTGATTTTCCAAAACTATAAGTATATTCAAACAACTTTTTTTTTCCTTTTTAGCAAGAGTGAGTAGCAAATTACACAGAATTATACTTGCTGGATCTTGTTGGCATGCTTAATGGATTTAGCAATGGAATAAATTCACGATTAATTTGAGCTTGTTTAATTAATTTACTCCCTCCATGTTCTTTCAATTTTACTCTTATTTAAAAATAGAGAAAATTATACATAACCAAAATATTAGAATACTAAAGAGCTATATTTTTTTTTTCAATGTATTTATTAAGGGTAAGTTAGTAAGAATATTTACTTTTTAGAAATGAATATTTTTATTGATAACTAATCCCGAGATTAAATTTAGAATGAGCTTATCCCATATTTGGTTAGAATAAAATGCATGAGATGACTCATTTCGAAATAACTTGTTTCCAACCAAATGACCCCTTAATATTTTATATATGTTCCACTTAGTAGGCATTTGACCATAAATATTATTCACAATATTTCGAAATACGTTTTCACTTTATTTCGGAATACTTGTTTGGTCATGAAAACCAAAAACGTATTCCGAAATGCGTTTTCACAATTTTTGGTTTTTTGAAAAACACCTCAATCACTTTTTTTGCACTCAGTTTTTCCTATTACGTTATAAAAAGCACATCCAAATTCTAAAATATTTTTGAAAATACTATGGCCAAACACAACTCCAAAATATTATGGCCAAACACAACTCCAACTTTATTTTCAACTTCAAAAATACCAAATAAAATAAATATATTTTTTATTTTTATGACCAAACGGGTCCTTAATAAGTTACATCTGCTGCATCGAGCTTGTCGACGCTGAGCTCAACTATTCAATGTGCAAATGAAATTTTAAAAAGAGTTGATGATAAAAAATAAAATTAAAAAAAAAAATAAAAAAAAATTCCTAAACTATCCCATTTTTATTAGTTTCATATTTAAATTTTTATTTTGTTTTATGTTACCCTGAACTATTCTCTTCATCCTAAAGATTATCCAACAACCGACATATACTCTAGAGTATTTCAATTTCGTTATTTTTGAATAATAGAAATTATGACCTTTTTTTAGATCGGAAACAAATTTTGTTCAATTGTACTATTAACATCTTCATACCAAAAAAAAAAAAAATCTTTTGTGGTCCGAAACTTTTATTCGGTCAATCATAACAATTGTCCAAATACTAGGAGTATACAATGTCATATTATAGCAGTGGTGTGTAAGTTACTGAGTTTAATAGAAGTAAGAGAATTCATAAATAAATACAAATAGTAAAACTTGAATGGATTATATATGATATGTATTCTATGATTAAATTTGCCTCGAAGTGTGTCAATCCCAAATCATTCGTCAAAAAATTACTCTATATATAAAAATTTTATGTATATAAAGTAGATATGTCGAATGCACTTATTACTACTACTTCATATATAGTGTTATAGAATTTGAGAGCATTTTTTGAAAATTTATTCAAATATTTATTTTGACCATGGAATTTGATTAGATTTAGAAAATTTAATATTTAAATATATTCAAGTTCCTAAACAATAGCTCGAACTAGTTTTTGAATTTTTGAAACGTTCACTCACAAAACTTCAAATTTTTTCAAGTAATTAAATACATGTCCAAGCACAAATTCCAAAATTCAATTTTTTAAGTTTCAATTTCAAAATTTATGATCAAACGAAAATTTGGTTTCTTATATTTTAAATTCTGTTAGTGAAAATATGGATTCTTCTGTGTGAGGTGAGAGAAGAGAGAAAGAAGAAAGAGCAATCAATTAAGTGAAGGAAGAAAGCACAGTTAGTACTTACAATTAGTGTCTGGGACTGGGGTGGGTCATCAGCTGGAGTAGGAGGCTCATTATTTGTTGAAACTGAATCTGAACCCTGCTGCTCCTTCCCTTGAGGATCATCTTCTTGAAACTCACACTCTTGTTTTTTACCTTCTTCTTCTTTTTTATGTGACATACTTGAAGATTCAATACCAAGACACTTGAGAATAGCTCTTATGCCTTCTTGTAAGTAAAACATTGGATTCTTGGTAACTACATAATCATAATTAACTCTTGTTATGCTGCTACTCTCTTTTTTCTCTGCACCCTCTTCCATCTTCTTTAATTTCTTTTCTTAAAAAATGGTTACTCCTTGAAACTTTCTCTTCTTTTTAAACAGGAAAGAAGGGTCTTTAATGCTGTGCTATAGGGTTGGTATGAGGTTCTTGTTTTTATGTTGAGAGAGAATAATATTTGACACATACTATATGCTTCTAGTAGTATTTGTTTTATTTACCAACTATTCAACATTATCATATGCATGCCGAGTCCTGAGGGAGTTGACCAGTGGCACATGTCTTGGTTACACATCAATATCATCTAATTTAATGTCCCCTTTGACTAAACCACCCTTGTTTCCTTAAAGGATTTTAAGTACTACTTATTAAGTATTTTTACGGAAAAAAGGTTCTTTTTTAATGTTATTATAGTCTAGCTTAATTTAAAATAGCAGGTTAGTAATCATTTTTATCAATCAAAAATTAATGCATTATAAAAATTTATCAGTAATTATCTTATAAATAATATGGTCATATAAATATGATTTTGACATTTGTTTGTCCAATGAGGAAAATCTTCAAAGTCATAAACCAAACTTGTTAAATTTAAAGATTTGTCCATAAACAAGAAGGATCAAAAGTTTAAGATTATTCATCTCCAAGAATATTTTTATAAATTACCTAATATTAACATAAATATTTACCTGTTATAATTTCATTGTGTAAATAGTTTTATATTAATCAAATTGGGTAAATACCTTTTAAACAGTCGGTGAGAATAAAGCCTTCTTTAGAAACATTTACCACGTAAGTAATCACTACAACAAAAACAACTTTTAGCGGTGATAAATTTGCACTTTAACAAAAATATTAAAAAAAAATTCGGCATTAGTTAAATGTCATTGGATCCAATATCGTTATAGGCTTTAGGGGCATTTACAAAGAAAGCTATAATGTAATTGTCACTAGTAAATATTACTAAAACACATATTTAATGATAATTAAGTTATTTCCATTAATTAATTATCGTTAAAGATCATTGTGGATGTAGTGAATGTACATTGAACACTATAATGTACAAGATTATAGTTCATGCATGTATTTCTATTTCTGCGAAGGGTTAATAATGTCGTCACACACTGATTTCATAAAATAGGATACGTATAGAATATAGTATTAAATGGAGTCCGGAGCATAAAGGGCTATAATTTTGGCCAAAAATTCCAAAGGGGACAATGGATTCCGAAAGAAACCAAAGGGGACAAAACGCTGGGCGTCCAGCGATTTGTAAATCGCTAGCCAGCCAGCGATTTACAAGTCGCTGGACCCACAGCGACTTACAAGTCGTTGGACCCATCGTGACGGCCTGTTTTTAGGGTTACAATTAAGTTTGAACTACTTCATTAGCATTTTTTTTACACCTTAAGCTCATTTTTTAAAAGAAAGTCATATTTAATATGCTAATTAACTTTACACCTTAAGCTCATTTTTAAAAGAAAGTCATGAGTCCAAACTTATTATTCAAAAAAAAAACCATGAGATTTACCTATATATTTATTTTATTTTTTTATTAACTTTATTCACTTGATTAAATTAAGCTTATAAATTTTTTTTAAGACATTTCCTTCACAATTCAAAAAAATCATAGCCACCATAGTAATAGATTAATAACATATTATAAGTTAAAAAATGATGAAATACCTTTATTCTACTTGTAGGGAAAAAATAAGAGAGGAAAATACTATTATTTTCTTAAAAATAAAATTTTTTGAACCAAACCGATATTAGTCAAATTGATGGATATGAATTATATATATTTGATTTTAATAATTAAAAAATTAACTAAATTGATTTGATTTTAGTTTCAACCAAGAAAGGACCTAAACCAAACTATGAACACCCCTAATTAAAAATATTACATGTGAGTTTTAATATTAATTAATTTAAATAATTATATATTATAGTGCATTGCTAAATTAGCAAACTTAATCATTGTTGATAAATATTTTACTTATTTTTTATAATTTCTTTTCATATATTGAACTATGTAATACTTGACAATTATCTTTTAGAACATTATTTTTTCTTGAAAAGAGTTACTTTGTTCTATTCTGTTAAATATAATACGTATATCTTTATAACTGAACAATGGAAAGTTGACATATTATTAATGAAACTTTTTTTTAAAATTTAATATTGAGGATGTTAAATAAAGGGCATTTTTGAGCTCAAAGGTGGATGTGGAGGGCATTTTGGAGCCTAAAGGTGGATGTGAAGGGCATTATAGAACCTAAAGGTGGATGGAGGGTATTTTTACACCATTTTCAATAAGTGAAGGGCATTTTAGGCCCTTTTCCGTTATCCATTGAAGGTGGAAAAGAATTAAATAAAAAGAAGTGAGCATGGCAGGTGCCCTACCTGGTCTAAGAGGAAATATGTCAGCAGACAGACAGGTAATTTTAGCTCTCGAGTGTTTGTCTTTTCTTCCTTGGCATAGTACAAAGCCACACCTAATCTTCAACTATTAAATTAATTCACAACTCAGATTCTCAGACTCATCACTTCAATCTTATTACAATTAAAAAAAAAATAAAAAATTATGTGAGTTTTAAACTATATATAATCTGACATAATCCTTTGGTTTCACCAATATCCTAGTTCCAACCATACGTACCCCAAAAGAAGACACACAAGAAAATGTTACTAACATACGTCCAAACGTAAGTGGGACTAGAAGATGGTGTTCTGATAGTTCGAATAGAATATAAAAAATTTTGTATAAATTTTGTATTTTGGATTGAAAAGATTATAATTTAAATTAAACATAGATAAATTTGATTGGATCGGGTTTATAGTCCGTTTTCGAATTAATAGTTTGGTTATTTTGAATTTTGAACCAATAGAATTGTTGCTTCTTCATTTTCTTAGAAAAATAACTATTTAAATAAAATATTCATATTATATTTACTTTAATACCCTCTCATTGTCTGTTTGTCATCATTATCATCTAAATAAAATATTCATGCAAGCAGTTAAACCATTATCAAAGAATTCCTAGCATTAATAAATGCATTAAGGCTTAGAGACTTAACAAGCCCAAAAGGATTTCATGTTTTTGGTGAATCTAATAAAAAGCAAGAATGAAGGACTATGACCACCAGGATTGAACTACTAGAGCAGATGATCAACCTATTGGCCAAAGGAAGTAATCAGATAAAACATGGTTATAGGGAGTCTAATTGTGTAACAGATACTATAACTAATATTGGAGCTAAATAAATCCCCAATCTTAATCATGAGCTATGGTTAACTTGAAGGGTGATCATAATTATCAAATCCCCAATCTTATAAGGATCAAGATCAAGAAGAGAGAGTTCAAATTTGATAATGTATAACAACTCCCTTATCCTTTTTTGCTTCTGCCTATGGCTATGTACATGAGCAATACTCATCCTTTTGTCATTTTCCCTATATGTACAACTTTTAACATTGTCCTATGTTATAAAGGACACAAGCTGTACAAGGAGAACCTGTTTATTCTTTGCTCAATCTCCACATAGATCGAGGCAAAGATAAGACTCATCCTAGTTGAATATCTTTCTCCTTGGTTGATATACACAGGTTGGGATTGCCTAACCCCACTCCATGATAGAGAATTGTTTTTTTTAAAAAAAAAAAAAAAAAAAAAAAGAAGCCTAAATTAACATGGTAATTAAAATCATATCTAAATAGAAAGTATAAAAAAGTGTTCGAATATAGATTCCATGAATGGGGAAGAAATAAATCGAATCTTATGATGAGTTATTGTCCTTGAAGGAGTTTAAGCACCCACTATGTCGATGCACAAGTTTTGTGGAAGTATTCCTTGAGGATGTTATAGATATAAAGCTAACAAAATTTAAATTTCAGCAATAAATTCGAATTTTTGACAAGAACACACTTTGTGATTTATAGAGAATAATAAAAGGATACAGGATATTGAATTATTTGTCCTTTTTTTCAGGGAGACGTCTATTAAAATTAACAAACCTATCTACTCCAAATAAACACCACATACTTATTAACCCATAAGCATCTACTAATTACAATCATGTATTCATTCATTCATCTTTGAGAGATTCATAACTGTTCTTTTTTAAAAATATATATAAAAATAGATAAAGTTACGATATGTTTCGAAATGTACACTGTATAGTAATGATATATGTATAGAGACACTCTTCATCCCCTTTTATCTGTCTGAAGACATATGTTAGTGTTTTGGAAAATGATATCAATTCGCTCTTTCATAACAAATAAGTTAATACTATATATTTTTACCCCTAGCTAATAGATATAAGTAATATCGAGTAGATACATTTGATTAGCAACTCAAAACAAGTGTGTCACTACAAATAAAATATCAATGTTGTGCTCGAGTGGACCAATCTAAATGTCTCTCAAAGACAAGATAATGTGATATTCTTTCACATAACTAGGTGCCATATATATGGAGCTTCCCATATTGACGACAATTTAGCAAAACTGAAGGCTGTTTGGGGTTTCCATGCCTTGCCGCCAAATTTATTTTAACTGATTATGTAAAAAAACAAAAAAGGGATTATCAATGTATTTAAATTATCAAGTTACTAATTTAAGACTAATTACATATTATTGTAGGTCACTTTAATTTGATGGTATGACAATGTATGAACACTGTTTAATGCATGATCGTTAGATTCCTCCGTTTACGTCTTTTCTTATTTCTTTTATCCCTTCGTTCCATTTTAGTTGGTCACTCTTCATTTTATATGGTGTCTAAGAAATCATAACTAAGATGATTAATTTTAATAATTTATCATTTATCGATATTGATGGACGTCAAGATCATTTATGAAAATATGCTTATTTAAATGGAATAGCATGGAGCACTCACTACACCAAAAATGATCTTTAGCGGTAATTAATTAACGGCAATAGCTTAATTACCGCTAAATATGTGTTTTAGTGGTATTTACTAGTGACAATTACATTGTAGCTTTCTATGTAAATGTCCTTAAAGCCTATAACGACATTGGATCCAATAGCATTTAACTAATGTAGGTAAAAAATTTAACACTCTTGTTAAAGTGAATATTTATTGCCGCTAAAGGTTGTTTTTGTTGTGGTGATTGAGCGTATGAATGTATTTGGAACTTATAAATTTATGGGGAAAGGACACCCTGTGGTCCTTTTGGGAAACTATTTCCATCAAAAATAGTCATTTCAAAGTAATTCCAATAAATGACCAATCGATCTTTTTAATTCCATAGGCTGGCCATTTCCAATTTTGGGCCATTTCGATCCATTTTTTAAAAGGTTGTTTGGTTGTTGTTTTTTTTTGTTCCGCTATATTTTTTTGAGCTAAAACAATCTGTTTTTTTAAAAAATAAATAAATATATACAAGAATTATATAATTATTGTATAGAATATGCATAAAAATTGTATAGTTGTATAAAAATTATACATACGATATGTATAGGAACTGTATCGTTGTTGTATAGAATATGTATGTATATAAGATATATGTATAGAACAATGAATGTGGTATAGGGGTTGTATCAATATAGTATAGTGGTTTCATCGATATGGTATAGGGATTGTATCAATATGGTATAAGAACTATATATGCATAGATTTTTTTGTATAAACTGCATCAATGTGGTATACAGACTGTATAGAATGCGTATAGAAACTGTATAGAGTGGTATAAAATATGTATCTTAATAATAATTGCAGCTAAAGGTTATATAGGATGTGTATAGAAATGGTATAATTGTTGTATAGAATATGTATATGCATAGGATGTGTATAGAAATTGTATCCTTGTTATATAAAAATGTATCTTTCACAATTATATTATATTAAATGTGTATTGTATTATATCAATATGTATCATTTATGTATTTTATTGTATCAAATAAGTAAAACGAAATGAAGCAAATAGTATGTAATTTTAATAATATTGGTGAACGCAATAATCTGTCACGTTACTTTATTAATGGAGTAGCTGATATTATAGTATGTGTATGGGATATGATTGTTATCTCCAATGCTGATGTAGGGGGACACGTCGGCATTGGCTTCCTTAAGCTTCAACAAAATTGACTATAACATGGGAATATTATTTTAAGGGCTATCGAGTGGCAATTGTTTGGCCCAACAGGCCATTTTTGTCCATTTCCCTAAATTTATTTAGGCTTCCAAAGAATATTAATTGTAGGGGTAAAAACAAATAAAAATTAATATTATCTTGATTTAGTAAGTGAACAAATAATTTAGGTTATGTATTTATATTATGATGGCCAACTAAAATACGACGAAGGTTAGTAATTTCTATTGGTGTCACGCTCTAAATTGATGGCTTCTCGAAGCTAAACTCTTAAAAATGTACTCCTTCTAATTACCTTGAAAATCTTATTAAAATATGTCACATCCCTTTTGTTTCGAACTTGTACAATATTTGCATCCCATTACTTTCGCTCCTCAATAAATTAATCTTAAGTACAACAAATCTAATGTTGAATCTTAAATAAGTGTTCTATATATTACAGGCAGGGTGCAGCCAGTCTTTGGCTTGGGTTCATCCGACCCCCTTCGACGAAAAAATATATTATTTATATATAATTAAAATTATTTTTTATGTATATACATTATGTGTTGAACCCACTTCGGCTAGTTTTTCTTCAAATATTAAACCCCCTTAGTTGAAATTTTGGTTCCGCCTCTGAATTTTATTTACAGGAAGACCTATTAAGAACTAATTCAGTGAATCTTATCTAGGTGTCCCTCATAATTATTATTACATCGTATTACGGTAGAGGCTCTTTGTCTAGATTTCAATAATTAAAGGCTTTAAAATGATAATTGAGTCAAATCAAGCTTTAAAATGCTAATTGAGTCAAATCAAGTCGAACTGCTCATTTGTTAAATCACAAAGCTTTTCATTAGTTTTGTAGGCATATGCTTTGTCAATATTTAGGAATCTTTAGATCCCACATTAATTTTCATGAACCATCATTTCAATTATCTTTTTGGTTTTCCCTCAGAAAATGAAAGGATAAGATCAAGAACCAACCAATCAAGTCATCAATTTTGGATGCAATTGAAAAGTGAAATGTATTCTCCAAACTAATATTGTAATTAGAAGGGGAAAATTAAGTCTTGGCTCAAGAACATGTCAACTTTCCAAGTGAAGTTGTTGGGCAAAAGAGAAGATAAGGAAATTAATTTAATTAATAAGAAATTAGTCATTTTATTTCATCTATACCTTACTTATCTATAAAATAAATAAATATAACAAAAGATGCTCAAGGAAAATTATACAAAATTTAAATGGTCTTAAGTCAGTCTTTCGTACTTTAATAACCTTGGATTAATTCACTCATTATGTATTGTGTTTTCAGCTGTGCACATACTTACGGTGTATTTACCCTAATGAGTCTAACTAATAATATTCACATATGGTGTAAATAAAATTACGTTATCAGATTATTTTTATTTGTAACTTATCTTATTCCTAAGATTATAAATCCACTAATTTGATGAATTCTTTTTAATAAACTCCTCTAGAAACCTTCGATTCGGTTCTTGAGAATATACCTGGATCTTTTCATTTTTCTTTTAGGGAAAAGGACAAAAATAGCACTTAGGTGCAAAATATTGCCACCGAATTGGTCATGGAATTTGATTTCCCACATTTTGGCCACCGAATTGGCTGGTAAGGACAACAATTTCTTACTATTATGCGCTACTAGCCTACTACTTTTGTTTTGTTGCCTTTTTAATTTTTATTTATTACAATTATTTTTGTAAAGAAAAGTCACTCCTCCTATTCTTCACTACTTTTCTTTTTCTTTTTCTTTTTTCACAACTCTTTTTGTTTTTTAAAAAAAGAAACTTTTGCTGCTCCTTTTTTTTTTAACAATCAAATACAAAAAAATTATTTTTTTAAATACAGTAAAAAAAATGTATAAGTGTATATTTGATAGAAAATACATGTATCTTTAATATCAGATACAGATACATATTGTATACAAAAATTATACAATTTCTATACACATTCTATACAGATACGTATTTTATACAACAATGATACAGTTTCTATACAGATGCATATTCTATACAACAATTATATAGTTTCTTTACACATCCTATACAACCTTTGGATGTAATAACTATGTAAATACATGTTCTATACAACAATTATACAGTTTTTATACACATCTTATACAGTTTCTATATAAATCTTATACAAAATATGTATTTTATACAATAAATATACAATTTCTATACACATCCTATACATATTCTATACAACAATGATCAGTTTCTATACATATCATATACAGATACATATTTTATACAATAATTATATATTTTCTATACACATCCTTTACAACTTTTAGTTGTAATGATTATTCAGATACATATTCTATACAACAATTCATACACAATGTAAGCACGTCGGCCAACACGGCAGGAAAAACGAGAAGAAATTTCAATCGGGTACTTCTCAAAAATGATTTTTAATCGCAACCTACAGTCACAATAAGTGAAAATTAAATGAATTATGCAAGAATTGAGCTCAAGGAGACAAATCCAGATGGGAAAAATTAAGAATTTGAGAAAAAAAATAGGATTTCTGTGGGGTTTTCTATGAAGAATTGGAGAAAGATAAGAAAGAAGAATGGTTAATAAGTTAGAAAAAATCAAAAATGAAAAGCAATGATACAATGAAGAAGGCAAAATAGCTAACTTTAGCTAACTGTATGAGCTTTGGCTATTTGATGTACGTGACTACAATATGGAAATAGAAAGGCTGAAGGGTCATTTTCTGTCCAATTAACTAACTTGGGTCATTTATTTTGAAATTGACGACACAGTGTCCTTTTCCCTTTCTTTTAGAAAATTAAAGTGGGTCTGGAGCAGAATTAGTTTGGGGGAATAGACAAGAATGACCATTCTGAGGAAACTATTTCCAACCGAATGGCCAAGAACTTTGATATGCCACTTTTTAGCCAATTAGTCCTTAGCTGTTTTAATTGCAGTTTACTCTTTTTGTTTTTTATTTTTGTTCTACTTTTTTTAAAAAAGTTTTATTACAAATCTTTTTTTAAAAAAAAAATCACTGCTCTTACTCTTTTTTTCACTTTTTTTTTAGCTCTTTTTTTTGTTGCAGTTTTAAAAAAAAAATGGTGTGCATATTTATTTGTGTGTAATAATATATATATACACACACACTAATTAGCATATTTTTTTTCACAATCAAACAAGAAGAAGTGTATTTTTTTCAATACAATCAAATACAAATTAAATGTTATTCTTTTCTTATCAATCAAATACAAAAGAAAGAAGTATATTTTTATTGATTATATAAAATAACATATTTTATACAACAATGATATAGTTTCTATACGCATCTTATACAGATTCTATACAACAACGATACAATTTCTATACGTATCTTATACAAAATACATATCCTATATAACAATTAGACAGTTTGTATACACATTCTATACAACATTTGGCTACAATAATTATTTAGATACATATTCTATACAACAATTATACAGTTTCTAAACACATCTTATTAAATTTCTATACATATCTTATATAGATACATATTCTATATAACAATTATACAGTTTGAGAATCTTCAAATAAATATTACAAGTAGTCTTGAGCATTTAAAGTATCCAAAAAACTAAATGATGAAATGAATAAAAAGTAATGAAAGGCTAAGGGGTGTAGTGAGGCGAGACCAGATGTCGGAAAAAATGAAGAAAGGTTATACCAATGGCTATAAATTGGAAATAAATATGCCGGTGGCTATTTATTGTCTAATATGCAAACTTTGGCCATTTGTTTTTAAATTGGCTAGACAGTGTCCTTTTTCCCATTAGTTGTGTGGCTTGATGGGCTGAATTGAGAAAGCAAGATGAAGCCCAGAGCATCATGGTAGGTACTAGGTATAGAGAAGTTGATTTTGTGTAAACAAACTTACCAAAATTTGGCTCTAATATTATTTTAAAAAGAATTTGAAAACTCAATCCAAAACCTTAAGACAATAAGTAAAGTAGCCCAAAATCATTTAAGACCCTTTGAAAATCCCAGGAACAAGTGCTGATTCTTTAATAGTTAGTTTTTGTTTACTTGAAATACATTTAACTCAGATTTGATGATTAGTTACACCTGAAATCAAGTGTATAATACTATGAAATAACACCATGTTATAACTAAAAGTGTAAATTTTTACTTATGCAGGACTAGTATTTAGTTGGAGTTGTATGAAGACTAATGAAAAGACGAATATTTTTCTTTGTGAAAACTATAAGTGGATTTATAATATACTGTGAAAATCTCTTCTGCTTATATTAGCATACATTCTTCCAATTAAAGTTTCTATAATCAGTAATTGAGTTTATTGCTATATATCCTGACAATGTAAGAATTTTTATATTTGATGGAAGACTTGATGGGGAATTAATCATGCACTTGAGGGATATTGTGATAGTTCTCAAAATTATTTCATTACTAACTCGTTGACAAATTCAGAATTCAAATTTAATTGACTATGCTCATTGTAAATGAGTGGTTTTGTTTTTCTCATAGACCCAAACACACATATAGACAGGGAGAGAGTCCGAACTAAATGCAGCGATATCTGCTGAACCCGCTTACGTCTAATATACATCCGTCCAGTGGCGGAGTCAAAATTTTCATTAAGAGGGTTCAAAATCGGAAAAAGTAAACATACAAGCTAGCCGAAGGGGGTTCAACATATACTATATATACATAAAAAATAATTTTAACCATATATAAATAGTATAATTTTTCGCCGAAAAAACCCCCTGACCTAAAGGTGGCTCCGCCACTGCATCCGTCACCGCGCTTGTAAGTTACCTAATGTTTTTTACGTGCACGGCAAAATGATACATAAGTATACATTTTCATGTGTTTCCATTTGTCTATTTCGTTCGTCACCACGAGAGTTTTGTTGCAAGAAATTTATCATCATGTGTGTCTATTTGGTATCTTCCTGTCATAGTTTTGTAACGTAATAATTAGTTTTTGTCTGAAGGTACGTATTGGTCATGAACTACAGCCAGTTGTTAAGATTCTTTGTGTTGATTTACAATTTTATCATTGATTTGGATCTTTATTAAGTACTACTTTTGTTAAGATTCTTTGTGTTGATTTACAATTTTAGCATTGGTTTGGATCTTTATTAAGTGCTACTTAGTAATCCTTCGTTTACTTTTACTTACCACATTTGAATTTGACACGCCCATTAGAAAAATAATAATGCATTACTATTTTACCACAATATATCCCTATTAATTGATGTTTAGTATTAGGTCTTGGAAAATGATTTGAAGAGTAAGTATTTAACGCTAAGGATAAAACATGGAAAAAATAGTTGTCTTTCCTTGATATGTTAAAAGTGATAAATAAAAGTGAAAATTTATTTTTAAAATAATAGACAAATAAAAGTGAACGGAATGATATTGTATACTATGTCAATTTTTGGAGCCCAACTCCAGAAGGCCCTCCCCAAAATATGTTTGCTTGGGTTGTCTTGAAGAGAGTGAATTCAATCAATTTAACCGTTTAGTTTTGAATCTTCCTATTGATGTGACCACTTTATTAATCTGGGTTCACCTTGGTCCTCGTCCATCAGACACCTTATTTATTATCTAAATGTTAGCTATTTCTGAAATTTTACCTAAAAAAATTAGTAATGTTGTAAGATGTAACTAGAGACATAGGCAAACTTAAGTTTAAAGCCACCACGATTCAAGATATCCAAATATCGAAACATCAATGGGATCGGAAACCTTATCCATGCCTAGTGGTAGCGAGCAACATGCAATGATCAAGAAGATTCGATTCGTTGAAAAATTATATTCATACATAATTTTTTTTAATCCACCTTGATTTAAGAGAACATATTTTTTATATTTTATTAAATATCGTTTAAAAATTTTTTGATTCCGTCGCTATCCATATCCATCATTGTTTTGTTATCGACCATTTGTTGGCACAAAACAAATCAGTCTATTTAGCATGTAGCCAATCTCATGTAAAAAGACATCATGATCTACTATGAGTTGTCAAAACTAACAATATAAACTTGAAGTTGTAGTACATCACTAAAACTTGTGTACAGCTAGCAATGGGGTAAAGTTTAGGAGAGGCTCTTGTTGCTTGGCTAACAATTATGAAAACATTCTTCAGAAATTTTTTAATGTTTTAGTTAGTTAAAATATTTCGAAAATATTTTCTCTAAAAAACAAATTTCTTAAAAATAAAAAAAAATAACTTTCAAAGTGAAATTAATAGAGAAAACAAGATCCTTTAATGGTTTCCATGTTGGTTATCTCCGGCCATCCCCAAGATCCCACCCGGCCACCCTACCCCTACTCTGTCACCTACCCTTCACCTCCACCTCCCAAAAGCCCTGCTCCCACCCCATATATATTGGTTTCCCACTTGATATTCGATATTCGTGTACGTATTGACGCCATGCATCGCAGAACTCATTTTTGGGGCAATGCTCTATAGTAAATATTTTTGGGATAATGTTTTATGTCTACTTACCAAATATCAGAAAATAAATAAGAAAATCATTTCAAGACATCCTCATCATACCAAACACACCCTAAAAGGCAAACACTTTCTAAAAACTTACCAGCAACCATTTTTTATTATCTTTACACTAGAGAAAAGCAGATGTTTTTTTTATAAAGAATTTTTTATTTTATTGGTAAAGATACAAACAAGAAAATAGAATACAGAAAAGGATAAATCATAAGGAAAGCTAATTGAGATGTTATTTATATGATGTATCAAGTGGCTATAAGGTTGCCCTAGTCATAATAATGACAGAAAATACTAGCAGTAATAATCAAAGTCACTTGGACCCTTTTGAAAATCTAGAGAAACATAGACAATTGAAAGATTCCCCATTACATAATTATATGTCAACTTCCCATAGTCATCATTTTTCCACATTCAGTCGTATCTTTTGAAGAAAAATATGGATGATACTGGTTTATAACAAAAAGAAAGGCTACCAATTAGTATCATCCAACTTTTACTATTCTTTGCTATTAATATTTGTTTGGAAACAGCCTCTCTACCTCCCACGAGGTAGTGGTAAGGTCTGCGTACATTCTACCCTCCCCGGACTTCACTTGTGTAATTTCACTGGATATATTATTGTTGCTATTAATATTTCTCTTTTCTGAGTATTTTCCTCCGAACTTCTTTCATCTTATATTTATGATCTATTGAAAACAATCTTTACATTTCACCAGATAGAAATTGCGTACACTCTATCCTCATCAGACTCAACGTATGAAATCACATTCAATATGTTATTGTGATTGTTATGCTTTTTCTCAAAATAAAAGTCTTATCAGCATGTTTGAAAACTGAACACACTGGTATGGTCAACAATTTCTCCTCTTTAAATAGGGAAATTTAAATGATTGTTATTGCATTTGCCAATCCTCTCTCTCTCCACATGCTACCATTAAAGTTTTCAAAGCCAATTGAGAAGAAATTTGGGCCGGGCTTTCACTTATAAAAGTTACTCGTAGTAGCAATAATATGATGGGGTTCAAATTTGGTTTGATTGCAGTTCCCTTTCTCTTAATTTTTCCCCTTTGCACTTTGGTTTTCACTTTTTGAGAGGCATAGGAAAATACATTAACAATTGAAAAAAGTACAATGTCCAAAATAGAGAAAATATAAAAACCTAAATGAGACAATATGTATAAACAACAATATATTAATCACCAAACTCTAATGTTTTAGTTAAATACTTAATAAAAAGACATAGGTGGTGCATGACTGTCGTCAATTGCTTTAAACTTGTCAGGATATTCTATTTAGACACTCGAATTAAGCAAAATTACAACCAAACACCTCAACTCCTAATAAAGTGTTTTAATTAGACATTTTTTATTTAAATTTTTTTTTAAAAAAAAATCGCTTCTATTATATAGTTAAGACGCTAACCACATAAATATGTCATTTCATTTAATTATATGCATTTGCCTCAATAAGCTGTAAACACCAAGCATTTTCGCCTCAATAATTATTTCAGATAACCTTATGAGGACAATCTTTACCAAAACGATATATATAATGAAGGAATGTTACATGGGAAACTATTTATAAGACTATACTATCATTTTTTTAGAGTACTTTATTCTTATTACAATCCATAGCAAGATTTTACCTTAAATAGCAAATATAAGAGAATAAAAATTCCTTAATATTAGGCATTTAATAAGAAAATAACTCATCTCATTACATTATCTCTTCCCCTCTCTCTGCCGAATTTCCTCTTCATCTTCTACATTATTTTTTTCTCATCTACTTTTTCTTTTCTTTATCAGGAAATTCAATAATGTTTGAAATTCGAGTATAACTTTTTTTGACATCATTAATAAAAGAAATAAGTATAAACGACAGTAGTAATACATTTTGAATTAAATATATTGTATATACTATAGGTATGTTTTCATGCACGTGATGTATACAATCTAATACAGTTATAAAACGATTTTAATACAATAATATATAATGTAACTAAAATTATGAGAATGATGCAAATACAATACCTTTTTGGCATTAGTTATAAAACAATATTGTAGTACTGCATCAGGTATTATTTTAATTATTAATATATCAAATACATTTGTGATACAATTAACTACCTATATAAAAAGTCCTATGATAAAATTGCAAAAAGAGGTCCATTGCTTGTGGTCATTGACATTAACCAACTCCAATTTCAAAAAAGAGGAACTAGAAAAGCCATGATGTTGATTATGTTTCACTAGTCATAAATCACGAAATTCATCCAAAAGACAAAAAGACAAATCAAAATGCCAAAACCAAGATAAACAAAAAAATCAAATAGCAAAAAATACAATAATGTCCCTATAAGAAAAAACACAAAAGAATGTGGGACTAATACAAAAAATATGTTGTCTTCTATTTGTTGCAATGGGGAAATTGATAACAAAATTGTCCCGTTCCGTAATTATTCTCAAAACGGAATTTTGACTAGATTTGGACTATCAAATTAAAGTGAAAACAAAATAAACTATGGACCTACAATTGTTAGGGGGTCCTTTTTTTAGGTTTCATAGTCATGTCACTTTCCTATGATTTCATTTTTGGATATTTGATGTATAATTCCCCACACATCAAATATCTTTCTTTTTCTCAACCAAAAAAAGGGTCACTTTCCAACTAAGTAGTAGTAGGAATAGCAAACATTGTAATATTTGGAGAAAATTCTTTATCTTTTCTTTCTTGTTGGGGGCTAAAGTACAAGGGAAAATTTAATTGCTAAAGACGTCTTTGTTGTATTTAATAAATGCAATTAGACCAACCACTAACAACATACTCGAATTAGTCCTATAAGTGGGGTATGAGAAACTAAGAGATACATGCAAATTCTATTCCTATCGTTGTGGGTAGAAAAGTCATTTTGATAGGCCCTTGACTAAAAATAATCAAAGCAAAATTGCAAAAATAATATGATGATAAAATAATAAGATACAAAACAAATAAATGAAGATGTAGTAATACACATTAAAAAATGAGAAACTATGCGATTACTAAATTATTCCCGACCTCTTCAACATAAAATGCAATTACACTCAAATACTTATTAGTCTTCTATCTTAATTATCGATATTCATGTCTTGTTATCAAGGTCATGTCTTTGTTAATTTAAAACTATTTAATTCTTAATTGTTTTTAAACAAGAATTGACTACTATTAATACCCACACGTGCAACGTCACTTTATTTGCATTTCTTTTTTCAAAATTAGTCTTACTTTAGTGTTTAAAAATTTTCTGAGTTTGCACTTTTTCAGCAACCCACTTTGCATACAAAACAAAAGATGAAATTATACAAGATACGTGCATTAAGGATATACTCCCTCCATTCGCTTTTACTTGTAACTTATTTTTTAATTAAATTTTTATTTTTATTTGTCATTTTTTACATATCAAGAAAAAAATTATTTTTTTCTTATTTTACCCGTAGCATTAATTGCTTATTCTCTAAATTAATTTTAAGACACAATAGTAAACATCAATTAATAGGAATATTATGATAAAATAGTCATGTTAATAATTATTTTCTTAATGAATATGTCAAGTCAAAATGTGACAATTAAAAATAAATGGAGGGAGTAACTAATAACATGCATTAAAAGAGAAATTTTGTTTCAAGGAACAGATCAAAAATTAAAATAAAGTAATAAATAAAGGTTTCGAGGAAAACTTCTCCATAAATTCGTAATGCTCATTTAAGGTGTAAACAATTTCCAATACTTGAATAAAAATATTGGTACTCCCTTCGTTTATTTTTACTTGTCAAATTTTGACTTGCACATCTATTAAAGAAAATAATTAATGACATAGCTATATTATCATAGTGCCTCTATTAAATGATATTTATTATTGTGTCTTGAAATTAATTTGAAGAAAAAATAATTAATATTAAAGGTAAAATAGAAAACAAAAATTATCTTTTCTTGATATGTCAAAAATGACAAGTAAAAATAAAAATTCAATTAATAAATAAGCGTCAAGTAAAAGCGAACGGAAGAAGTAGTAATATTCTACTTTTTAGTTTGTTTAGGATAATTATTTCTCAATAGTATTGTATCCACCATACTTGACTCTATTCAAGATTCCAAATTTTTTTTATTCATGACATGTTTATACAACATGCAACAATTATGAATCCAAAAAGAAAAGGAAGAACAATTATGTGATTATAGAAAATATGCAAAAGTCTTACATAATCAAACAAATTTATGCTCGTGTTTAAGATTATAAAGTTTGAGAATTCGTTTTCAAATTTCGTGCTTTATTAAACTTACTCTACCATGTAAATTAAAATGAAGGGGTTAAATTATTTTGCTCTAGAAAAAATAGGGTTACCAAGTAAAATGAAAATACCAAAATTAAGAAAAATTTCAAATCAATTGCTATGGTAAGTTTATCATGTATTCTCTATTGACACATGTGACGGATTTACATCGGCAATCCCTCAAATTTGTTAGTAAATTTTATTTAGACATTTGATTATGGCCCCTTTCAAGTGAGCATCTCCACATATAATAAAATATATATCAGTTCAAGTCATATTTTTAAAAAGTTTATGCGTGTGTTTACAAATATCTATTATATAGATAAATTAATCACATAAAATATGTCTCCTTCTTTAGTTATACACACCAATATTATTTGGAACATGAATGACGTTTACTTTTCTGCATAATTTACTTTTCTTTTGAGCCAAGATATATCAAACAAATTTTTTTATATATCAAATAATTTTTCATTCCGTAAAAATAAACATAAAAATCTACATACATTTCATTCTTTTCAGATCTCACGTATAGAATTAAACTAGATATATTATCATTGCTCAATCATGCTATAATTTAAATATTTAAATAAAATTCACTAAATTTTTTTCAAGGGATGTTAATGTTAATGTATTTTGCCATGTATAAAAACAAGGACATTTAGATTTATGTTGCTTATCTTTTTATAATACTTCCTTAGTTTAAATTTATTTGGTCTATTTTGACTTGACATGAAGTTTAAAAAAAGTAAAAAAAAAAATTGAATTTTAAATTAAAAATATGTCAAATATATTAAAATATTCACTAATCTTGTGGTCTTAACTTGTTATGCTATGTGAAAAGTTGAGATTAAAGAATCACTAAAAAACAAAAGGCGTAATACATAAACATGTCCTTTAACTTGACGTCAGTTTGCATCTATGCCCTCCAACTTTGAATGTGCATGAGTAAGTATTTAAATTTGTATAAAATAAAACTGAGCTAGTAAACACACTCATTCTACGTGGCACAATACACGTAGAACGCCACATAAGATGCGATATTGCCACATGGGATTCATGTGTCTATTTATTTAATTTTATTTAAATTTAAATGTCTACTTGTATATATTTAAAGTTGAAGGAAATTAATGTAAGTTAAGATCAAATTAAAAGATATATTTATATATTATGTCAAAATAAAATAGTCAATATTTTTAACTGAATTAAAAAGAAAATAGACCAAATAAATTGTAACGGAGGAAGTGACTAGAAAAAGTGTCAAAAGTTGACAGGAGTCAAAGGTAAGTGTCGAAGCCGTTACTTATAGAGTTTTAAAGTTACGGGCAAACGGGCAATGCACCGTTTCGGGCAGCTTAACACGCCCAAAAAGAGAAGGATAATAATTTCTCTCACTTACTTTTTTCTCTCTCTCTACACACAACACAACAACTCACTATAGTAGATAGGGAGAGAGAGAGAGAGAGAGAGAGAGGAGGAGTACAAAAATGTGAAAAGTTTGTAACAGATAAACAAAAGAGGTTCATCAGAAGAAGGAGAAGAACTAAACTGAACTGAAAAAAAACACAAAAAGAGTTGTTTTAGAGTAAAGGGGTACCAAAATCTTGAAAAAAAAAGTGTAAAAATTTGATCTTTTTTTTTGTGGGTAGTGTGAATGAGATTGATTCTTGGGTTTTGAGCTTTGTGGGGGTGTTTATTTTTTGGTTTGTTAATGAGGGTTAGGGTTTTCTTGATTTTTTGAGTAAATGCTGGATTTTTTGAGTTTGGTTTACTTGGATCTAAGAGATTGTTTAGTAAGCTGGCTTCTTGATTTGTAAAAAAAAAGAGTATATATTGATATACCTGTATGTGTATTTGATGGTGAAAGTGATGGAGAAGGAGGCTTTGGTGTCATTGTTGGTGTGGCTAATCTTGATTGTACATCCTTTTAAGCTCATTTGTGGTAATATGGAAGGTTTGTGCTTCTTCTTGGGGCCCCATTATCCTCTTTTAGTTAATTTTTAGGTTTGTAAGTTTCAAAAGTTGAAATTTTTGGTACTAGAATATCAATAGTTGCTTGAAAGTGAAATGAAGATGTGAAAGATTGGATTTTTAGTTTGAGTAATGTGTGAGTTGTTGAATTTTCCCAAAAGGGTAAGTAAAATGGGCAATGAGCTCCTTGCATTGTTACAGTGGGGAGTAGTTTAGTTTTAATGTAAGTTATATGTGAGAGTTTTTAGTTATCATTGACATTCAACCTTAGTGCAATGTATTTCCTGTACAAGCTTGAATAATTTCATGTGATTTAGTTTGCTTTGTTCAGTCAATAGATTATATTTTCATGTGCATTTAGGTGGATTAAATATTGTCTATTGTTTTCCTAAATGGATACACGAACAGGTGATGCGTTGCACAGTCTACGTACCAACTTACAAGATCCTAACAATGTGTTACAAAGCTGGGACCCTACCCTTGTTAATCCTTGCACATGGTTTCATGTTACCTGCAACAATGACAACAGTGTTATAAGAGTGTAAGAATCTGTTGTCCAGTTACCTCCGTTTTAATGAATTTGCGATTTCGCTCTCTTGTGATGGTGAGCAAATCAAATTGCAGTTTGTTTCTCCGTAACACTTGTTATATTCAACCTTTCCAGTGATTTAGGAAATGCAGCTTTATCTGGTCAGTTAGTCCCACAGCTTGGCCTTTTGAAGAATTTGCAGTACTTGTAAGTTTCACTTTATGAACTATGTTTGAAAAAAACAACAACTATGTTTGGAATTATTTTACAAATTTAGACTTCGAAAATTGGCATTAGGTGTATTGGTTTTCCTGATGTTGAGGATTTTGCATGTTACCTCTAGAATTTGCTGCATGGAAATACCATGGATGGCTTGCATATTGACGTTCGCATAAAAACAAAGCTGCTGCAAGCGGCAAAGCGAGCAGAGAACACTTTCTCCTCTCTCTTCACGTGGTGTTGTTGTCGGTAGCACAGCTTGTTAATGTGTTCCCTAAACAACAAAAATTTGAACGTGTACATAAAAAAAGATTTAAACGTGTGTGTTTCACATTACATAGTACTCCCTCCATCCACTTTTACTTGTCCACTATTCCAAAAATAGATTTCACTTTTACTTGTCATCACTTTTAACATATCAAGAAAAGACAGTTATCTTTTTTCATGTTTTACCCTTAGCATTAATTACTTATTCCCCAAATCATTTTCCAAGACTTAACATTATGGTAAAATACTCATATCAATCATTGTTTCTTAAGGGACGTACAAAGTCCAAAGTGGACAAGTAAAAGTGAATGCCGGGAGTAGTGAATTAAGAAACTAGGATACTTGGATGAGACTAGCAATGTATTAACGAGACTAGCAATGAATTAACTTATGTGGCAAAGTAGTGTCTGTAATTACTTGTGAAAATATTGTAGTTGAACTTAAATTTCAGTCATATACTTCCCGATCAAAAGAAGTCATTAACTTTCCTATCAACCTTACCAGTTTCCAAAAAAAAAAAAAAGTCATTAACTTTCTTATCAACTCTTAAACGGAGTTGCAGTCTTAATATCATTATTAATGCCAGTACCCCGAGCATTCTTAATTTATGACAAACTTCAACTCATTTCAAACTCTTTATTCCCTCTTTCCTTGTCCCAGGAAGTGTCTAATCATGATTTAGGATGATGGAATAGGATAAAGCAAACAATAGAAAACAACCCATTAACAAAGTAAAGCATAACCTAGACTTAAAAATAGGAAAATTGGCTTGAGGGTTGGTTGATATCTTGGAGGAAAAGATCTGAAGTTTTCTGGTCATACAACAGATGCTAATGCAGTTTTTACCAATGAGTTTGAATTCAATTAAGCATAGATTTTGTATTTGTATTAAGCTTTGTTTGAAATACGGGCATTCAATGTGTCAATAGTCATATTCCGTCTCAAATTGGTTTTCAGAGTTCTTATTGTAACCCCTCCTGCTCTTTCGAAGATGCAACTGCATGGAAGTTCATAGAGACAGTAAGTGCGTGTGCACCAGGTAAAGCTGGGGATTACGTGATGTATCCCCATGCATCAGACAATGTGTTATTGATGGGATAACTAGTGATTGCTCCATTCTTCTCACACTTCCTATGGATGCCTAGATTTACTTTAGGCTTGTGCAGTACATGTAACTAAGTATTTTCCAAGTGTATGCAAGTGACAATCACATCAAGAATGCTGATGGAACTTAATGACGTCTAGGCATACACATTGTTTAGAATTGTTAATGTAATGACAGACATTAATTTATTATCGATAAGGTATAAAGATCGTATGAAATTTTTGATGAGGTGATCATTTGAAGCACGTGGAATGACAGGTTTTTATCAAGCAAAATGCTTGTTACCAAATATTAGAAGATTCCCCCATGGCATACATATTGGTAACTAGTTATAATTGTTAGCTTGGATCTCCTATTCCTTTCTCATTTTTTGACTTTTAACTGTATCTTTTTGCCAATTTTGACGATGTGAGGATTCTGCATCACTATCTTGGTTGTCCCATTAACCTAGGGATGTCAACAACAACAACAACATACCCATTGTAACCTAGGGATGTCATATGATATATGGAATTGACTGATTCTATGGTTTGCTTGTCACAGGGAGCTTTATAGCAATAACATAAGTGGTCCAATACCGAGTGATCTTGGAAATTTGACTAATCTGGTCAGCTTGGATCTCTACTTGAACGGCTTCACCGGTCCCATCCCGAATTCCTTGGGCAAGCTGTCGAAATTGAGATTCCTGTATGTATTTTATATCCTATATTAGATTTCTGTGGATATTGTAATGTCAAATATGTATGTATTGAATCAACCAAGATGGGTGACCTACTCTTGCTGGCGTGTTGAGAAAGGAAAGGAAGTCTGAATTCTTTTCTAGGTTCCGCTTCCACATAAGATGACCTCTATTAGCATTAGGTTTCGCACTAAGTTTTGATGGTAGAAGGTATTTGAGGACTTTGTGGGTTTGATATCATTCATTAAACAGATCTTATATATAAGTCTATTTATTTTCTCCCTTTGTTCTAATACTTATCTAAAGGAAAAGAATAGAAGCCTATGCTTTGTCTGATATTTGGGCCTGATATTATAAAAATAAGCAGGAGTTTACTAATTGGTGTTTTATTTTTCTCCCTTTGCTTGTGATCCTTGTCTAAAAGAGAAAAGAAAGTTTAGAAGCCTATGTTTCATCTTGCATCTTTCACTGCTGAAGTTTCTGTTGCTTAATGCTACACAAACTTCTTTTGGCTAGACTGTCTAAGAAATGTTCCAAATTGGTTCTATTATGCAGACTCAGCATGTAACCTCATTAACTAACTGCATCTTGGCACTGACTATAGAACTATTGCAGTACTGCCAATGATGACTGATATGATTTAGTCCAAAAGGTGTTTCAAGTTTCTGTTTGTCGGGGGTGTTGGGGGGGGGGGGGAGGGGGGGATTGGTATGTTTTGAGGCTTTTTATTGTGGCTCTGAACTGACTACATCATTTCCAGCTGAAGTGCCTGCTCTGGCTTAAAGTTCCATAATGTTTTATATCCACCTATAAATAATATATTAAGATGATTCAGTTATTAGCCATTTGGGGGGGTTGGTATGTTTTGAGGCTTTTTATTGTGGCTCTGAACTGACTACATCATTTCCAGCTGAAGTGCCTGCTCTGGCTTAAAGTTCCATAATGTTTTATATCCACATATAAATAATATATTAAGATGATTCAGTCATTAGCCATTTTTTCTGCTTTATTCTCCAATTATTTACTTGTAGCAAAAATGAAGCTCATTCCTGTACACCTTTGTGATTTTTTTGCGAGGATAGTCGGCTCAACAATAATAGCTTGAATGGTGACATCCCAATGTCACTGACTAATATCTCATCACTACAAGTGTTGTAAGTACACTAGCTGTTTTGTGACTTAACTTAGATTGTTCTCTCTATCTTCCATATCTTTTCATTCATTTCCTTTTCCTTCTAATGCATATACAGATGCAGTCATGCTCAATTCTTGTCTCATCTGTGTATAGGGATCTGTCAAATAATCGTCTCTCAGGTGCTGTTCCAGATAATGGTTCATTTTCTCTATTCACGCCTATCAGGTATATTTCATGTAAGGTGGTTCACTAACCAACTGGCTGGTGGTTTTAGCATGCTGCTATTTGCTAACATATTTTTCTTGAATTTTCAGTTTTGCGAATAATTTAGATCTTTGCGGGCCTGTAACTGGACGCCCTTGCCCAGGATCTCCTCCATTCTCTCCTCCCCCTCCATTTGTTCCACCACCACCAATTTCTGCTCCAGGTGGTTCTCTAAATTGGTGTGGATAAGCGGTTTTACTTTTTTACTTGTTTGAGTGTGGTGATTTTAGTTGTTCCATCCATCTTTCCTCTCTTAGTTTTTCCTAATCTAAGTGGAAATTTGTGCTATAGAAGTACGGACAAGAAGGGGGCAGAAGAGGAAAAGCCATCTTTGCTAGTCAGGCATTTTGGTTAAGTAATTGTTATGGGAAACTGGGATGCACGAGACTACATTTAGTCTCTAAGCATTCTGGTGTTTATACAAAAATTCAGCTATGCTGACATCTTTTCCTTGGGCCCCTTGTAAATTATTGTCCGTGGTATTTGACGTCGAATATTTGAGGGTCTTACCGCGTAACATGCTCTGTAATAAACTTTTGATCTGTGCAAGGGATGCAAATTTTGTGTGCTTCTCTTGTAAATGACGGGCCAACAGTTTTTTTGTTGAAAAAGGTATGGATAATGTCTGAACGAAATTAATCACATTTATGCCAGAACTTGTGAAGATTTTCTTTTTTGTGTAAAAACTAAAAGGGCAGTCCGGTGCACTAAAGCTCCCGCTATGCGCCGGGTCTTTGCTGTGTAAAACCTGTTCTGGAAATTAGATCCGAATGACAGATCCAAAATTTTGTGCGCTTGGTTTTTGAAGTAGTTTTGCATGATGAAGGGCCAAATTTGTGTGTTAAAAATGGTCTGGATCATGTGAAGAAACTTTATCAAATTTATGGAAACTTCAGGAGGAAATGGTGCAACTGGAGCAATTGCTGGAGGTGTAGCTGCTGGTGCTGCTCTACTATTTGCTGCTCCTGCCATTGCATTTGCCTGGTGGCGCCGTAGAAAGCCACAAGAATTTTTCTTTGACGTACCAGGTTAGCAGTTTACACTATTTCCAAACATTAGTCCATAACTTCTGCTTACTCCCTCATGTGTTTGTGGTTTCTCTTTAATGGTTTTTTTTTTTTTGCCTCCATAATTACTGTCTTTGCTTAAACTTATTGCAGCTGAAGAAGATCCGGAAGTTCACCTAGGTCAACTGAAAAGGTTCTCCCTTCGAGAGCTACAAGTTGCAACCGACAGTTTTAGCAATAAAAACATTCTCGGTCGAGGTGGATTTGGTAAGGTATACAAAGGACGCTTGGCTGATGGATCATTGGTGGCTGTTAAGCGGCTAAAGGAGGAGCGTACTCCTGGAGGGGAGTTGCAATTTCAAACAGAAGTTGAGATGATTAGCATGGCAGTGCATAGGAATCTTCTACGATTGCGTGGCTTCTGTATGACACCAACTGAAAGGCTGCTTGTCTATCCCTACATGGCGAATGGAAGTGTTGCATCATGCCTGAGAGGTGATGCCTTCTGAAATCTATTACTCCTTAATATACTTAGATGTTCTCACCTTTAATTTGGAGAGTACTATAACATAATAGACTAAGAACATCTTTCTCAGGGTCAACGCTCTATCTGCCATAACTTATTCTTTCTAATACTCCAAATTTCCAATATGTATGTTATTCCTGTAAATTGGTAGAAGGTAGGAAATATAATTTATTATTTATTCTCTTTTTATTTTATCAGAGCGACCGCCATCTGAACCGCCACTTGATTGGCCAACGCGAAAACGCATCGCTTTGGGGTCTGCCAGGGGATTATCGTATTTGCATGATCATTGTGACCCTAAGATTATCCATCGTGATGTGAAGGCTGCAAATATATTGCTAGATGAAGAATTTGAGGCTGTTGTTGGAGACTTTGGTTTGGCTAAACTTATGGACTACAAGGATACACATGTTACTACCGCTGTGCGTGGTACAATTGGGCATATAGCTCCAGAATATCTGTCCACAGGGAAGTCTTCAGAAAAGACTGATGTTTTTGGGTATGGGATCATGCTTCTGGAGCTAATCACCGGCCAACGTGCTTTTGATCTTGCTCGGCTTGCAAATGATGACGATGTCATGTTGCTTGACTGGGTATGTTGTCATGCCTTCTTTACATGAACATCGCACGAGTACCATAATATGCTCGTTTTTTTAATCTGTACATCACAACACTAGCTGATTAGTTAGGGAATCTGTCTTTAGCAGGTATTTTTATGTCTATGATCTGGAGTTCAAACTAATCTTGTTGAGGTTCTTGTTTCAGGTGAAAGGACTCCTTAAGGAGAAGAAATTGGAAATGCTGGTTGACCCTGATCTTCAGAACAAATACGTGGAGGCTGAGGTGGAGCAACTGATCCAGGTAGCATTGCTTTGTACACAAAGCAACCCAATGGATCGGCCCAAGATGTCGGAGGTGGTGAGAATGCTTGAAGGCGATGGCTTGGCTGAAAGATGGGATGAGTGGCAGAAGGTAGAAGTTCTCCGGCAGGAGGTGGAACTTGCACCACATCCTGGTTCTGATTGGATTGTTGACTCAACAGAAAATTTACACGCAGTTGAATTATCAGGTCCAAGGTGACCCACCCTCGTACTACCCCCGAGTAAAGAAAAGCAAATCCTTAGGAACTCTGGTTTTTGTTGACCTCGTGAAAGTTTTTCTTGTGAATGTTAATGAAAATCTCCAGTCGTAAGCCCATGAAGTGTATCTGTTACATTGTGCATACGAATTTGTACTGACAGGAATTCTAAATCCATGCCCCGACAAGTTGCACATAGGCGTAGTAGTAGTTAAGTGCTTTAAAATTGTCCAACACAGTACGCTGGTAAGAGGAGTCTTGTTTTCAGTGACATTGTACTACTGACACTGGAAATGCAATCAATTTAATGAGGTTATTTACAAGATTTTGTGCATTTTGAGACTGAAGTGTATGTGGTTGAAGGGTATTATCTAAGCAATATTTACAACCGAGTTGAACTTGCATCTAATTGGATTGCAAATGAAAGGATGAATGTGTTACAAGATCATAGCAAATATTTCATCAATAGGCCACTTGCAAAGTTCGTTTTACCAAAAACTACACTATACAGATAAGCACCAGACGCTTTGATATCAAGAGTGTACAAGATCTGCGCAGTGAAACATTTGATCATTTCCATCATTATTGTCAACTCCAAAGAAAATTTCTTACATTCAAATTCTTGAAATGAGTACTCATTAACATACAAGGATCCTTTTGAATGTACTACAGATAAAAGAGGTATAGAATAAACAGGAGAATCTCAAACTCACAACCAGCAAACGAACCAGAGCCTGCAGAAGGGTAGAGAAATACACTTCACTTATCATGGCTGGACCTGCTATTATCTTTGAACGACTGGGATCGAGAATTGGGATTAGAGCCATTTGTCGTCTTAAACAGATTGGGATATGAATAATATGTTTCATCGTCCATGGAAGGCAATCTCTGTGGTTGGTGAAGACCGGTGCCCTGACCAGGATGATGAATATGGGAGATGGGAGACTCACAACCTACTGCTGAATCATCATATGAAAGAATATTCGACACCTGATGCTCCAATGGGCTGCCATGAAGTGGGCTGGGGATACCATCAGAGTTTGATAGTTGGTGGTGGAGGTCCAACGGAGGCTTTTCTAGGATGTGAGATTCTTGTTTCTCAGCATAAAAGGGGTTCTCACTGGGGCTTACAGGCAGCTCTTCACTTCTTTTCCTGGTAAGCTCACTGATTCTAACCTGAGCAAGGCTAGCTGCTGAGCGAGCAGCAGCAGCGGCACGTTCGGCCGAATCAGCAGCTGCTTGGGCAGCAGCCAATACATCTTGCAAATCTACGTCAGTCTCAACTTTGGTTTTTGTAGTAGAGGGAGGTTGAGTACTTTGGGTTGAGGGAGGTTGAGTACTTTGGGTTTTGGTACTTTCTGTTGAGGAGAATGGAGATGATTTTGGCGGGGGAACCATGAATGGCAAAAACTGTTTCTCCTCTTCCGGTGTAGATAAAGTATCAGCTGATCCAAAATCTTTTGAAACTACCTTCTCTTGCAAAACTTCATCTCGCCCCACATTTTGTTTGTGATATTTGATCTCACCGTCTTCAAAAGGCTTAGCTACATCCTCATCGAAGTCAGATAGTGCAGAGGCTGGGAAAGGAAGCATTTCAGGGGCTGAAACTCCACCGGTGCTAGGTCGTAGTGGTTGCTTAGGGACTTCTGGAAAATCTAAGGAGTCAAAATCAGCCTCAGATCCCGGTTGTTTATCATAGACTTGATCTGATGCAGATTGCTGCACCTCATCGAACCTTTCTTTGGGAAGAGGCACCTTAGCCCCACTGACAAATTGTGTGGGCCCATTCTACAAAGCAAAGGGAAGAAATCATAACGATTGAAAAGAGGACAAAATCAAGCCAGAAAAAAAGGGCAGCCCAGTGCACTAAAGCTCCCGCTATGTGCAGGGTCCGGGAAGGGCTGGAATATACCAGTAAGTCCTCATGCGACTTCAACAGCTCGGTTTCAGAAGCATTTGGATCCCAGTCTAGCTGATGCTCCTCAGCAATTTCCTTTAGCAGCTTCAATTTCACATCAGGAGCAGGAGCTCGAATAGACAGCAACTCTATCAACTGTCAAAGACAAGAAAAAAGAAAGAGAGAAATCAGAAACCAAAAAACAAGACACAGTTCCCCTTTCTGGTTTAGCTATGGCATAAAGGATAACCAAGGTAACCTGGCGATTGACACCACATTCTGGCATGAGCTCTGTAGCAGCAGCAATGAATTCCTTCCCATATTTACCAGCAAACATCATCTGAACCTGCAGTAATTCTGGAAGATCTGCACATCTTGGTGCAGCAAAACAAACACTTGAAATAGCTTCTTTCAGATCTAGAGGGCATTCCCTGGACATCATAGAGAGTTTGGGGGTTCAGCTCTTTCAAAATATTCAACAACAAGAAGAACAACAACATACCCAGTGTATTCCCACAAAGTGGGGTCTGGGTAGGGTAAAGAGTACGCAGTCCATACCACTACCTCAGAAGAAGTAGAGAGGTTGTTTCCGATAGACCCCCGGCTCAGGACAAATTACAATATAACAAACAAAAAACATAAAAACAAACAACAAAATGGGATAACACCCACTAAATAATAAAAGAAACAAGACATCCACAAAGTACTACTATAAACTGTCTAACCGAATTCAAAATATTCAAGTTAAGAAAAATCATCAACGAAATTCAACTAGATGTCTAGAATATTAAGAATTGGAAAGAAGACCCTCCTCACATTGCAGGACAGCTCAAGAGTATCAGTTTGCTTCAAAACAAAAAACAAAGATGAAGCACTTTGGCTCTATCTAGAAACTAAATATCCACCATTTATGGTCTCATGTACATGATTGAATTATTTTAAGGTTTCACCTTCCATAACATAAGCAAGGATGGCTCGTTCATTTTATGCCTTAGATAATTCCCAGTCATATAAGCAGAAAGTTAAACCGTAGTTAATCCTTGTTTGGCTAAAATTGACTTTATGTAAACGGACCAAACATGATCCTGCTCGGACACATGCACATACTGTCATTTAGTCAAACCTACAACCTAGACAACCAACTACATTTCAAAGTAGGTACTAACTTTTTTCAGAATATATGAAGATTAGCATATTAAAGGACTGCGATTCTTTAATTGGACCAGAGTTGCTCCATGAATGAGTTTCCATATTCAGTGCAGATAATTCTCTCTAAACAACAGCTAGATGGAGTAAAGTAGATCTGAAAGTTTGGTGCTGAAGGAGATATGGAACTAAATGTTGAGAACATCAGCAGTAGATGGAGAAGGCCAGAGGCAAGCGACGGAGGACAGAGAGGAACATTTTGTATCCTATACTATTTTTATTATTATCAAACTTCATTCAGCTAACTTCCCTAGTCTATATCAGGTGTAACCTGATTTATTGACTTATTGCCGCCTGAGTAAATTTAAATGGAGGTATAGTTTTTGGAGAAAATTACAACTATAGAGATGCACATGACCCGCATAAGTAAAGAAAATTACAAACTGGCAATATACTTTACTAGTCAAAAAAGGAAAAGGAAAAAGAAAAATAAGCTAAAAGTCAATACTACAGGTAGGTCAACCTTACAACTGGGATTTAACATCTGCTAATGGTGTCAGACAAATTATATAACCACGAAAAGCAAAAAATAAATGTTCTGTATGCACTTCGCCCAAACACCATAGGTGATCATCTAATGCATCATAAAGGAACAATTTTATATCCTTTGCCATAATGCCATTCACCCCATATATTCTTTATCCTAAGATCAACTAAAAGCATATTCAGTTGCTAATCTATAAACAGAGAACCATCTTAGGATACAAAAAAACATTGAATATCAAAAACATCAATACAACATAGATGACTCATTACCTTTGTGCTTCAATAATTGGAAGACGAACAGATATGAGCTCACAGAATAGCTCAACTATCTCCTGTGCTGCCATCATTTTCTCTTCTCTTATGATATGCTCAACCTAAATCAGCAAACAACAGATTCAAGCTCATTGCGCTGTAAAACCATCTATCAAAATACTTAATGACCTTTCAGTATTTAAATGCGAACACACAGCCTTGCACAAATGATATCAGCATGAATTAAGGAATTTCAGCAAAACAAGATTCAGTTTATACCCGAATTCGTGCAGTAGCTTCCTGACCAGTTTCTAGTAGCTTAGCTATTTCTCTTCTCATCTGCTTCAGCTGAATCTCCCTACGATTCCTCAGTAGCTTGATACGAGGAATTGTCAATTTCAATAGGGTTTTACTGCAAATCGTAAGACACAATCAGCAAATTACTAAATAACAAAGTTTAGCAACCAGAAACCCATAAAACGCTATTTCACCACAGAACTTTCATATAAGAAAGACATCATTTTTCTAAAAATTGGATAATTCAAAACCACATGATTTCTATCCCTAAGCTAGCGTTTGGCCATATATTTTGAAAATTTATCTTAAAATATCTTTTGGCCATGAAATTTGATCAGATTGTGAAAGTCATCCTATTTTCAAGCCAGTTTTTGGGATTTTCACTCACAAAACTTGAAATTTTTTCCAAGTAAAATGCATGTCCAAACACAAGTTCAAAGACTCAAATTTTAAAGTTTGAACTTCAAAATCTATGGCCAAACAGGAGCAAAGTTGCCTCTAGAATTTTTCTCCTAAGAACAAGTTTGTCAAATCTACATCATAAGAACCCTTAACTTTAAAACCCCAAATCATAAAATCTCAAAAGAACCTTAAAAGAAAAGACAAATAAGATAATGGAAGTGGGAAATAGAGGATTACCATTTGGCAGCTTTGAAACCTTTGGCGAAGAAAGAATCCATCCTAAACTTGATTCAGATCTTCAATATCTGTGTACCACAAAATAATTAATCAATCAATCAAACTTGGTATGGTGTTTGTTACTACAAAATATCACTTTATCTAAAACCACAAAATAATTAATCAACCTTAATACTAGTATTTAAGATTAATCAAATAATGATTAAAGGAAAAAGATATGAAGTACCAAGAAAATATGTGTTTGATAAAAAAAGTGATATGTGTTTGATAAAAAAAGTGAACCTGCTCCGCTATGTAATTAATATAAAGCCGTATGGGACGCGGACAAGATTTCAATGTCGACGACAACTACTACTTTCCTTAAGCTCTAAGCAATTATTGGCTTTCAAAATTCAACTTAATTGATTTTATTCCAAAACTTTGGGATAAAAATTAGGGAGGATATCTAATCAATTTTGCAGCTGTGAAAAATAAAAAGAAAAAGGATAGTACAACTCTAGAAGATGATGAATTTGGGCCAAGTGATGATGACAGAAGAAAATTGGGTCGGGTTAAGGCCCGTTTGGCCATGAATTTTTTTCACTTTTTTTTGGGAATTTATTTTACTTTAGTGAAAAAAATAAAAATTTATGGTGTTTGATCATAAATTTCATTTTACTTGAGTGAATTTTTTTTTAAAAAAAATAAAAATAAGTTTTACTTGTTTTCACTCATATTTCTCTCACAAAAAGTCAAAAAGAACTCTAATTTATTTTCATAGCCAAACACAACTCCAACTCCAAAATATTTTAATTTTCATGGCCAAATGCCTACTTATTTTAGGAAAATTTACATAGATGTCGTACATAGCAATTGCACAATGTATTGAGAGTGAATTATGTATGCAATATAGATGCATTATATAAGTGTTTAAAAATTTATTATGCTTGTTAAGAAATCTGCAATATTGTTATACTTGAAAAAAAAAATTATTGCTATATATGGTAAATATTTTTTAAATATATGATATCTATGTAATTTTCCCTTGATTAAGGTATTAATATATTACTAGTATAATAATTTAATTTTTAGAGTTATTAAAATGAAATATATTGAAACAGTTGTTGGCAAAGAAAAAACTGTTTTCTTCGGAATAGGATCTAAAATAGTATTAATATATTATCATTACTTGGTTAGACTAGATTAGAGAAAGATCCCATTGAGTTGATTTTAGGATGGATTGGGTCCATAACAAAACTATATATGCGTTTTTTAAAAAAAAGTTAAATTTGTCACGTCATTAGATATGTATAGCAAATTATGGGCCCATTTGAATTGGCTTATTTTAAGTATTTTTAAGCTAAAAATAGTTTTTAAACACTTTTGAAGTGTTTGAGTAAATTTAAAAAGTGTTTATAAGCACTTGATTTTTGGCAAAAATGCTTAAAATAAGCCATAAGTTAGGATTAGCCATAAGTTAGGAATCCTAACTTATGACTTTTGGCTTAAAATGCTAAAAAATAAGCCAAAAGCCATAAGTTAGGATTTCTAACTTATAGAGCCAAAAGCCAATCCAAACGGGCACTATATTTCCAACTAAAATGACCATGTAAACTAACTAGTCAAAAGTCGGATGACCATGGAAACAGTGACGAAGCTAGAAATTTTGCTAAAGGTGTTCAAAACTTTAGTATATATCTCTAAAGGTTTTTTTTGACATATACACTATTATTTTCTGTATGCATAATATAATTTTTTGACGAAGAGTGTTGAGTCAATGTAGCTATGCCCCTGCATGGAAGCTAAATAGCTGAAATTGAATGACTTTTAGGAGACAAAACAAAATTGAGTGACTTTAATGACCAAATTATTATAAGTTGAGTGATCATCCAAACATTTTAACTTCCATATGTACTCGTATATAAATTATCTGCATTTTTCAATAGAACTAATGTACTTTACTGTTATAAGCGGCTACTACTACTACTTCAGAAAATTAGGTGTAGCAAAAGGTAAAAGGGAACTAGTCCAACAAGATGTTGGGTGCTAAGTCACTAATGGGAAGGTTAGCTGCCAAATTGCAATGATTTATATTTGTATATATAACTCTGTAGTTTACGAGCCAACTTGCATGCGTCCCGATGAGTAAAATACTTGTGTCTCTCTCTGTACGCTATTTTCTTCTTACAAAATTGATCTACCTGCAGTCCAAGTGATAGTATAACTGAAAGATGGTTGAAAGCGGCAGCTTGTGGGAAGTGAATAAGGCTGGATAAACAAGAAACCTTATAAAAAGTTATCGATAATAAAATTCTCCAATACAACAACAACATATCCAGTGTAATTTCACGAGTGGAGTCTGAAGAGGGTAGGATGTATGCAGATGTTACACCTACCTTTGCGGGGTATGAAATTTTCCAACATGGTAAACAATTTTTTTCTCCATACAAAAGGAGATAATAATGCAACAAGTGTGTTTTCAAGCAATGCACTAAGAATAGAAAAAGAAACAAACTAAATCAACCATTCAAAGTGAAATAAGAGTATATCAGTTAGATTTGTCAAAACTAAAACAGGTTAGAATGGTTACCATAAGGAGTGTGGCTCTAATTCAGTGGCAACCATAGGTGTTGATTAAGAACAACAAGGTTACATTTATCCCCAAGCTATAAGCTCAAATTTTTCCTATGCCAAAACCACCTTATATATAGTCTAGGGAAATAACATAAGCAAGTATATACATGACATGAATTGAGCAACATAAAAAATCTGGCCAAATTGCCATGTCTGGTTGATCAACATAATTGAACGGTCACAATCAGGCTTAAATTTGGTCGAGCGGTTCCAATTTCTCCAAAAAGGGCCTTGGCCTTCACTTGGAACCTCCCATCGCTTCCAATACCCTCTCTTCAATATGAGCCTTGGTGTGAATGCCCTAGCTGGATCCCTATAAGAGATAAACATGACGTAATATACTTAGTCGATGCCTCCTAAACTAAATGAGCAAGAAACGGGAAACCCATTTTAGGATCAGTGAAGCGTGTTGATACTTTGTGGTGAGATAATGAAATAGGATAACCTAAACAAGAAAGGCATGTTTTATTTTCAAACTGCATGGTGCTAGTACAAAACAAAAGAAGCATAGGCTCTTCTGCATCCCAATGTCCGTATGCATTTGCTATGTAATAGAAGAACCTGTATTACGCACTGATTTTTATATCACAACTATGCATAGCACAAGTAACATCCTTTACTCCCAATATTTCTTTCATGTAGCATGTTTCATCAGACAGGCTGGAAGTTTGGAGACAAGCTCTACAGTCTAAAGGTTTCAGGTTAAGCAGGACTAAAACGGACTACCTGGAGTGCAAGTTCAATGACATATCGTCATAAGGTGGAGGTGAAAGTGAAGATCAATACACGTCATATCCAAGAAAAGAAGTTTCAAGTATCTTAGATCAATAATCCAAGGAGACGGGGAGATTGACGATGATGTCTTACCTCAAATTGGAGTTGAGTGGGTGAACTGGAGGGTCGCCCCCCGAGAAACTGCGAGAAAAGAAACTGTCGCCAAGGCTTAAAGGTAAGTTCTACAGAGTGGTTGTTAGATCAACATTGTTGTATGGAGCAGAGTGCTGGCCAGTCAAGAAGACACGTTCGGAAGATGAAGGTAGTGGAGATGATGATGTTTAGATAGATGTGTGGGCATACAATACCAGGAGAGCTATGATTAGGAATGAAGTTATTCATGGCGGATAATATGGGAAGCGAGGGTAAGATGGTTCGAACATGTGAAGGGGAGGAGTGAGAAGTTGACTGTAACAGGAGTTAGGAGAGATAGACGTAGGCCGAAAAAGAACTAAGGAGATGTGATTATACAAGAAATGGATACAACTTCAATATATTGAGGACATGACCCTAGATATGAAGGTTTGAAGGTCGAGGATTAGGATAGAAGGCTAGTAGGTAGCCGAGTGTTGTCACACTTTATGTGGGAGCGGTATGGGGCTATTTAGTAGTCGTGTAGTATCTTATTCTCAGTGTGTATTACTATCTATTGCTTCATTTTCTTTGTATCTTGCTAATTTGTTGTCATATTTTCTTGATACCCTGCTTTGAAAACTTTTCTTTTGAGCCAAGAATCTAGCAGAAGGAAACAACCTCTCTACAACAACAACAACATACCCAGTGTAATCCCACCAGGTGGGGTCTGGAGTGGGGGGGGGAGTAAATGTACGCAGTCTATACCACTACCTCAGGTGAAGTAGAGAGGTTGTTTCCGATAGACCCCGGCTCCGAACAGATCACCATAACAGAGAAAACACAAAAACAAACACAAAAAACAAACACGACACCCACAGCATAATACTATATACTATTCATTCGGGAAACCCAAACATACCAAAACCACGCGAACAAGAGTCTGCCCAAAAAGCAACAGGCACAGAAACAAACAAAACAAACCTTCCCACCCTCCTCCCTACTAATACAAACACCTTCCTACACCCTAACCCTCTACCCTAATCCGCGCCCTCCACACCTTCCTATCAAGGGTCATGTCCTCTGTAAGTACTAACTGCTCCATGTCATGCCTAATCACCTCCCTCCAATACTTCTTCGGCCTACCTCTACCCCGCCTAAAACCATCCACAGCCAGCCTCTCGCACCTCCGTACTGGGGCATCCGTGCACCTCCTCGATACATGCCCGAACCAACGTAACCTCACTTCTCGCATCTTGTCTTCCACCGAAGCCACTTCCAACTTCTCTCGAACAATCTCATTTCTAACCCTATCATTCCTGGTCAGCCCACACATCCATCGCAACATCTTCATCTCCGCTACCTTCAACTTGTGCGTGTGGGAGTTTTTAACTGGCCAACACTCCGCTCCATACAACATAGCCGGATGGACGGCCACCCTGTAGAACTTACCCTTAAGCTTCAGAGGCACATTCTTATCACACAAAACTCCCGAAGCTAGCCTCCACTTCAACCATCCTGCACCAATACGGTGCGTGACATCCTCGTCAATCTCGCCATCCCCTTGGATCATAGATCCCAGATACTTGAAACTACCCCTCTTCTGAATGGTCTGGGAATCCAACTTCACTACCACGTCAGCCTCCTGCGTCACAGCACTGAACTTACACTCCAAGTACTCCGTCTTGGTCCTGCTCAGCCTAAGCCCTTTGGACTCTAAGGTCTGTCTCCAAACCTCCAACTTATCATTAACTCCTCCTCGGGACTCGTCAATAAGCACTACATCGTCCGCAAATAACATACACCAAGGTACCTCTCCTTGAATCCGCCGTGTCAAAACATCCATCACCAAGGCGAAAAGGAATGCACTAAGAGTCGACCTCTGGTGCAACCCCGTCAGAACCGAAAAGTGCTCCGAATCTCCTCCTACCATCCTTACACAAGTCTTCGCTCCGTCGTACATGTCCTGAATCGACCTAAGGTACGCCAACAACCTCTCTACCCCACAAAAATAGAGGTAAGGTCTACGTACATCCTACCCTCTGCGGACTCCACTTTTGGGATTACACTAGGTTTGTTGTTGTTGTAGCATCTTTCATCACAAATGAATCTTATGGTATTCCTCACTCTCTAGTTTTATCGGACTATACCAGAAAGAATGGTAGAAAACAAGCTTAGTTTTTAACTACAACATGCCTCAGTTATCTAAACAGAATCACCAAGGGAATCAGCAATTCCAACCGAGATTAAAATTTAAAAAAAAAAGAAAAAAGAAAAAGTATATTTGGGATTATTTTCCCAAGTTAGATGCTTCACATAATTCGGAAAGCAACAATAGGATATCTCAACTGGAAAAAGAAAAACGACACTCATACAATCAGGCTTTATCAGAAGCAAGACAAGAATCTTCACTTCCAATGTGAAATTTCTTGACCTTATACATGATTTGAGCGCAGAAAACTCGTGAAAATATCTGTTATCTACTGAGTTTCAACCCATTCACCATTGGTCCTTGGGGATTTCTCTCGGCTATAAATAAAGAACAGCCCTGGTGCACTCCTGCTATGCGCAGGGTCCGGGGAAGGGCCGGACCACAAGGGTCTATTGTACGTAGCCTTACCTTGCATTTCTGTAAGAGGCTATTTTCACGGCTTGAACCCTTGAGAAAAAAAAACAGGAGGCTCAATATAAGGAGGAGAAAGTCAAGATCCTTTTGAGTATAGAAAGATTGAATATCACCTCAGTGCATTCTACTAGTTCCGCAAAGAATATTTTTTATTTAGAATTGCACAATCAGATAATGGCAATACAACATCTACTCTAACAGTGACATAGACCCTAGTTTTAAAGAAGGAACCAAAAATAAAAAACTACAGCAATAACAAAAACAGAATAAAAAGACTAGACAGACAACAGCCATAACGAAATTGCTTACCACTCAACAAGTGGAAACTGATAATACCTAGTCATTCAACACTTTTCATGTATGATTCATATGCAGTGGGTATTTTATCCTTGTAAGGCAGCAAATATGCTTCCATAAACTTTGATGGTGTCATGGTAACAGCAGAGAATAACCCCACACCTCTTTTGAGATGCTTTTCATTCAAAATTTTCAGGATCCTATATCTTGGAATCACACTCTTCTCCAAACTACGCGTTAATAGACCAGAACGAGATGCCAAATACTCGGAAGTGAAGCCAACTTCATTCATGAGAAAAGTTAACTGTTTACAGATTTTCGCCTCCGAGAAGGTCAAACAACAAGGATGCTTTCTTATCATGGTCCTTAAATGTTCATCAGACCAACCAAAACTTTTATAAAGATCAATCTTCTTTACCAAAGTAGACTTACGGAACGAAACAATGGCAGTAATTCCATAGAAGAACATACCCGATTCCCGGGGGATTCCAAGGTCCTTTTCCACTCTATGAATAACATCCTCAATCCATCCACGATTTCGCGTTATACGCATTGGATTCTGCAATATAAACTTCCTAATTTTCTCATCTGAAAGCCCAACACTTTGTAGCAACAACACATTAGATGCCATTGTCTTAGTAAAATTATATCTAAACAACCAAGAATTCTTTTTTATAATCTTAACAACATTTTCATCACTACCCAATAAGTTTCTAAGATAATCAAGTGAAGGTCTAATAGAAGTAACCAAACCTTAGTTGAAAAACTCATAATTCTCCATCACAAACTTATACAAGTCTTCCCTAGAAAGTCCAATTTCTTGTAAAATCTTGAATTTTGGTTGAAGGGTTTTGTCTACCTTACAGAAAAGTACATTAGGTGATTTGGAAACGATGTTCTTGATTTGGGTATTATCAAAACCATTCTTTTGAAAGAAATCTACTACAAATTGTGGGTTTTTTGAGGGTTTTAGACGGGTTACCTTGGTGCTTGTTGTGACTGCTTCTTTTCTTGAAAATCCAAGAGAATGAACAAGAACATCCACCAAAAAATGGGTTGGTGCAGCACTGAGAAATCTGAAGGTGTAGAGGGAGAAAAGGTGTGAGTTTTTGAGTCCATTGGCATGAATTCCAGTACGAGTTATTCGAGCTAACATAGTGAACAATTGGAGTAATAAGGAAGTGGAAATTGAATTGGCCAAATGAACTTCAAACAAGTACGTATGTATAAAGATCCGGTTTTTATAGTCCTGCTAAATTTCACATACGATTTCAAGTCAAATAGCGGAGCCGGTGGTCTTTCGGAAACCATAGCTATGTTGTAACAGAAAAATGCTGGAAAATTCAGTTTGCTGGGTAAAAGTTTACCTTTTTATTTATTTATTAAGGATAATTTAGTCAAGATTCATTTTAATATCAAGCGAATAATTTGTTAAGGGATGTATCAAACAATATGAAGTGGGGTGAATGTTCTCTTAGTTTTTGCATATGGTTTTTGAGTTACATCGGGTCCGTTCTCTTTTAATTGATTTTATATTTATTAAATTTTTTTAAAAAAAAAAAAAAAGTTTAAAAAGTTATGCATCAGAAGTTGAGTTTTTCAATTTTTGTACAAGTAATGTGAAAGTTTTGTGATTTTTCTATTAGAAAACATAATTATATGACTTTGGCGAAAAGAAGTTATAGTTATGTGACTATTTGTGAAGTTTACTCATATAGTCACTCTCCGTGTTTATGAATGCGTGTTTGATTCTTAGTTACCCATAAAAAAAAAATGCGTTTTTGATTGGACACATGTAGTTGTAAAAATAAAAGGAAAGAACATCAGGTGGAAAATAACTTAAAGAATCTGTGTCCATTTGTTATCTAGCTTTTGCAAAGTCTTGTAAGGCCAAGGTTGCTTCATTTGATTTGCATCACCACATGAACAAAAAGAACCAAGGCAAAGGAATTTTGCAACTCCATCTTCAACTAAGAGTAATGCAAACTCAGTTGCCACAAATAACCTCTTTACATGCAACTAGCTGTTAAATCTGCAGTCTAAATAGAGTCCATAAACAAGCACTCTGATCAGACGTAACCAGAGGATTCAACGACTCATATATGGCTCCATTTAATTGCATGGAACAAAGAGGCGGGGAAGATCAGAACAAGATTGTTCAATTCATCTTTAGTCCGGAACTCAAAAGGATCAATATGGACAGAGAAAATGAAATTACCACACTGCAGGGGAACAAATACTGATAATTTCAATACAAAACAAGAAAGACCTGAAGAAACAAAATTCATTTGACCGCACGACGAGTATGAGCCATAAAGATGAAAACCACAACTCATTTGACTGTCATGTGTCTAACGTCTCACGCATGTCATATATGACTCATAGAGATTAGGTACCTCATCCTTGTACGGAAGCACGAATTCTGAACGAAACGTAGATTCAGATATATACATAGCTTGAGCAAAAGATATTTTCTGATTCAACTTCTTCTCGTTTAAAACTTTCATTACTTCAATTCTTGGAATCACTCTCTTGTCCAAGCTAAGCATTAGAAGCGCAGGATTACTAACCAAGTATTCTGGTTTGATTCCGAGTCTCCTCGTGAAAAAGTCCAATGCTCGCCGAATTCTAGCTTCTGACATACCCAAACAAAGGGGTTGCTTTCTGAACACAGTCATTATATCCAGATCACGCCATCCACAACTCCTGAAAACTCCCATTTTCTTTTCCACTGCTGACTTACCAAGTGAAATAGCTGCAAGAACTCCATATACAAACATTCCAGATTTGGGAGAAATCTGTAAATCCTTTTCAACTCTCTGCAATATCTCCTCTAGCCACTCAGGTTTTTGAAAAAGTATACCTGGTCTCTGGAGTAAAAGCTTCTCGATTTTGGCATTTGAAAACCCAAATTTTTGCAACAACAATATTTTGGGTTCAAATCTTTTTGGACCATCGACAGCAAGTATCTTAGGTGATCTCTTTATAAGTTTAACCAAAGTTTCCTCACTACTAATTAGTTTCCTAAGATAATCCAAATTAGGCCTCATATGAGAACCTACTGCTTTATACAAAACTTTTCCGTCTGCTAGGAAGAGATCAACTAGGTCAGATCCAGATACCCCAACTTCTCGCAGACACTCAAACTTGGGTTTAAGGGTTCTGTTTACATTAGAAAAAAGCAGCCTCGGTGTAATAGAAACTAATTTCTTGATCTTTCTCCGTTCTAAACCGATCTCTTTGAAGAAGTTGATTACCAAATCAGGATTCTTAGGAGCTTTCATGCTGTTCAACTTGGCAACTACAGTATGTGCTTCATCTCTTGAGAATCCCAGTGATTTGATGAGATAGTCCGACACGAAAGGGTTCTGAGAATGAACAGACGTATTTGTTGAGTAGCAAAACTGAGACCATGATCCACTAATGAAAACAAGCTGCCAAATGCCAATTTACCAAAACTTAAGACATTTAAGAAGCACAGGTTCACCAGACAACATTGCACAAACATTGATAAATGATAATAATAAAAATAAACAAGCTGATTTAGACGATGAAACAAGGGACAATGTATTCGAACATCACTTTTTACTTGGAGGGAACAAACCTGTATCTCCTTGAGCCATATTGACAGGAGACTCAAACTTCACAAGAAAGGTTTCATGAGCAATAAATAATACGTAATTTATACCAATCAAAAGATTAATACATAATTTATTCAACGGGAAACTGGAACCATTGAAAAAGAAATTGTGAACATAAAACATGAAAAAGTTAAAATGAAGATGTGCAATATATATTTGTTAAAAAGTACAAATTGCAGCATAAATTGATGAAGCGTAAGGGATTCATGGAAGATTCGGAACAACGATGGCTTACTCACAGAAATTAACTTGTGCAAGTTTTTTTGAGAGTCAATTACACTAAACTCCTTGCTTGATTGAAAATATTCAAAGGATGTCCCTTCCGTTTAAGGAATTACAAAAACCTCCACATGAATTACGGTGTTAAACAACAAAGTATCGTATTACTTACAAGAATATAACCTTCATTTTACTTTTAAACTCTTCTGTTTCCTCAAGATGAAATGAGAAGCATTTTAAGTCAACATGTTACTCGTGTTACAAGGAGTATTCACATAACAAGCAAATATTACTAAAAATAAATCATTTAAAGTTGTGAAATTACAATAAGTATATGAAATATTATTACCCAACAGAGACCTCGAACTCAATTTCGGATAATTTGACTTTCTGTTCTCTTATATATTTTTCTTTTACATTTGTAGCATGTCTTAGGGTTTCTAATGATATTCTTCTTTTGCAAAAAAAAATTCAGGAACTATAAATTCTTACGACATGAAGAGTAAAAATTAAAATAGTTCTTGATAATAACGAAAGCAATAGAAGGCACAAAGTAAGAAGAAAGAAGAAAATGAAAAAAGAGGACTATAGAAGGCATTGGCAGGCCCACTATCCACCGAGTTCGAATGGTGCATCACTAACCCCCAGGGGTTTCTCGGTTATTGGAAAAATAAAGTTTAAAATTCTCATACTTTCAACAGTGTTACTCATCAACTAATTGTTGGTAAGGTTTCTACTAATATTTTCAGTTAGATGACTAGAGAGAAGGTTATTGACTTTTTCTAATCTAGAGGAAAGTAGTATAACTAACCCAACATAGTTTGTTTAGGATGGATTACTCTACATGGAGCTTGCTTAACTCTAAACAATTTGCAGAGAAGAGGTTTTATATTATTGTGACAGATGTTTTTTATGTGAATGTGGTGCTGGAACTGTGAGCCGTTTATTTCTACACTGCAAATTTACTTGGCAGATATGGACCTTATTATTGAATGTCTTTGGAGTTCATTAGGTGATGCTCAAAGCTTGAATGGTTTACTTATAGTCTGGCAGGCACAGAATGTCAACAAGAAGCTGAAGAACATACGTAAATTCATTCCTCTATGCATCATTTGGAAAGTGTGGCTTGAAAGGAATAGAAGATATTTTCTAGGGAAGAAAAGCTTATATTTTTTGTCAAATATATACGTATTCGGAATTTATTATACTGGCACAAAACGATTTTGTAACTAACTGGACAGTGTTTATGGACTTGTTAGGCTCCTTTATTATGTAGATTTACACAAGTACAACTTTTTGTACTCTTTACGGTAACTAGGCACTCTGATATGTATAAAATTACCTGACCATTTAATAAAAAAAGGAATAAGCCAAGTTGTGATCGCATATACACAAATTATACACCACTTAAATGTCTAAACGTAGAAGTAGCCGAGTAAAGCTGAGTATCCCACAATATTACAGTTAAGATGAAGCAAAATGGTGAAAGGGAATTCAAAAGAAAAGAAACTAGAAGATAAGAGAAAACATAGGCTCAACCTGGATATGAAATAGGACTGGAACTATTCATGTTCTGACTTCACATGTTGAATCATAATTTACAAACTATGGTTAAAAACTAGCTGAACAATTCTTCATTTAAGACTTCCTTTGCCAAAAGTTATAAGAACCTCTCACTTTAGAGAAAGTGGGTCAAATCCATTTCCACTATGGAAATTCAATGATTTAAGGTATATAAACATGCTATGTACTTAACGCTAAACACAAGGAGGACTATATAAGTTGTTTCTACTGGGGCGGGCATCAACATATGAAAGGAACAGGAGTAATGTTGGGAAAGCTGAAGCACCAGCAGTAAGTGGAGAAACCTAAACATGTTATTGGTACTCAAAAAACTCTGATTGAGATAAGTTAGATAAGGACTTCTTTCACTCAAATGCATATAGATCCGCTAGCATGGATACCATAAAAATTACAAAAGATTTTGATGCTGCTTAAATGTTCGCCATTTCGAAAGTATTATGACAAGTTGCCTTGGGATCTAAAAATAACAACAGAGACTAAAACACTAGGTGATTTCTTCTCATCTGTCCTAACCTTGGTGGATAGAGTTACCTTGTACATGTTGCTAGTGGGAGGTGGCAAGTATCTTGTGGAATTAGTCGAGGGCACTGGCCCAGACACCACGGTTATCAACCCAAAAAAAAAGTATCCTTGGGAATCTATCATCTAAGTTTCAACATCATATGCGATCTACTCAACTATACAAGAGTTTCTTTAAGTGAATAGTAAGCTAATTTCCTCTTGTTTATAGAAATTTTGCGTTGCAATGGTCAATAATGAATGCAACAAACTATATCTTCGTCAAGCACTGAGTGCCACACATTATGTTTATAACTCCTAGACAGTTGAAGTAAAGGGTATTATGAAATTTTAGATGGATAAGCCGAGCGTGGAGTACAAAATTTTCTGATTCCAGAGCCTCATACCTCAAATTCATTAACAAAAGCACTTCTTCGGTAGGTGTTCTAACAGTTTAGCCAGAATAAAACACATAATATATACTCTTAGTTATCTTAACCAGTGAAAGGGTCCTATGTTTCTACAACAAAGACTCTAGCTATAAAACAATTGCTCGCAATCTAATTTGATAATGACCAAGCAGTGAACCAGGAAGGTTATGTTCTAACATCAGAATGAATAAAAACGCGAGTTCGACAAAGAAGCAACAATGTGGTGAACTCATCTAAGTGAAGGAAGTCAGACACACAACATCTACTCACTCTTTTCTTGGATTATTCATACAGATAGTACAAAAAAGCAGGGGAAATCCTGTATAAATTTGATTTCTGTCAACCATATGGCTTCTTTCTTGTTCACCTCCTTTTCATTCAATATTTTCAGGACTCTTTTAGCAAAAATAGTATACTGAGTTTGATTGTTTTGGTATCATAGGATGAAAGCATTTAAGGACTTTTTTTACTTGTAAACTGAGAATTCCCAAGGTCACTAGGTGCATAGTTCCAAACTTGATGGAAAATGGGTCCGCCTCTCTACCCTTCTTGACTTAAATACCATGCTTTCGATATGACTAGGGAACCCGCAGCTACTGTCCTTGGGGTGCGGACAGGGTAAAGCCCGCAAACCACACAGGAGAGGTAAACCCCACTAGGCAAGCCCCTAAGACGAGTTCAAACGAAAAAGCATACAGGGGTTTCGAACCCCCCAAGACTCCCCATTAGAGAGATCCTCCGCTCAACTAACTTGGACACCCATACAGGTGACTTAACTACCATGCTTTGACATTGCCAAAGCACTAGGCGCATTTGAGGGCATTTCACCCTAGCTTTAACCACATTTTCTATCACCACTAAACACTTGTATAAGAAAATTTAATTTATGCATCACATTAGAATCTAAAGAAAACACCTTTCATATATCAAATCTTGATTTTCAGGGCTACTATATTAAAAAAGATTTTCTTGATACCAAAATAGAAATCTAATTTAGGCATCACATTAGAATCTAAAGACAACACCTTTCATATGTCAAATCTTGATTTCATGCCTACTGTACAGAGAATAGCAGCAAAATTTACAGAAAAATGATTTTCTTAATACCAAACAGAAATCTTATTTAGGCATCACATTAGAGTCTAAGGAAAACACCTTTCATAGCTACTATACTGAGAATAGCAGCAAAATTTACATAAAAATGATTTTTTATAACCGTAGTGTCCGGGCCAGCTTGCGTGCACCTCAACTAATTCCACGGGATACCTGCCCCCTCACACCGAACAGGTATCATTTAATTCTGCCCACCAAGGCTAGAACAAATGGGAAGAAATCACCTTAGACCTCATGGTGTTCAACCCACTTCATTAACCACTAAGTCACACCCTTGGGTGCTACATAAAAATGAATTTATTGATACCCAATAAGAAATCTAATTCAGGCATCACATTAGAATCTAAAGATAACACCTTTCATATGTCAAATCTTGATTTCATTGCTACAATAGCAGCAAAATTTACATAAAAATGAATTTCATTGATACCCAAATAGTAATAGTAAATTTTCAAAGATTTAAAGTGGGGTTACCTTGGTAGTAGTAGAAATTGCTTCATCATTTTTAGAAATTCCAACAGAACTAAAGAGGCAACTTTCAAAGAAATGAGCCTGGGGGCCAGCTATTGGTAATAAAGAAGCTAAGCCATTTTTGCCAGTATGTCGAAATCTCGATATTCGTGTCAGCATAGTTTTCAGAAGATGAATCCAATCTTGAAATTGAAAAGGGTTGAAATGGCAAAACAATTGGTTTTAAAAGAATGGCTCCCCAATAAATGAATGGATTCTATAACAATAATGTTGAATAGTGGTGTATTAATAATAATGTAATACTTGTATTACTAATAATGATATTAGTTATGTTAAATTCATTTTTTATATACGATTTGATTTGATATATTAAAAATAATATATTTAATATAATTTTAATAAAAAGTTATTTATTTATAAAAATACTCTCCACACTCTTTAGCTTTGTATACTTTCCTTTTGATCATTTTTTTACATAACTATTTAATAATAGGTGAAATTGATAACTAATAAATAAATATATAGATTAAAATAATAATTTTTTTCATATTCTATTAAAATAAGTATAATATATAAATATGATTTTTAACTTGACCTCAAATTATAACTATGACTTTTAACTTTGCTAGTGCACAAGTAGGTTATTTAACTATACAAAAGCTCAACCAAAAAACACTCAAATCCAGTAACTCATCTACGTGAAATTTAGTCACTCCTACGTGTATTAGTAATCCACTCAAATGCTGCCACTTAATTAAAAAAAAAAAAACGTAGATTTTAGATTTTTTTTAAAAAAGGAAAACAACTAATATACCACCTAATTAAAAAAAATATGAACTTTTTGAGATCTTTTAGATTTTTTTATAAAAAATAATCCATTAGAGATAGAAGAGAGAGAGAGAGAGAGAGAGAGAGAGAGAAAAGAAACTAAAAAGAAAAAACGAGGTTATGGATGTAATTTTAAAAGTTAGGCCAGGGTACTTCCATTTTGCTGAAACGTAGGTTATTTTTTGTAAGTGATTGTATAAAAAAAAGGATTCATTAAGGGTATAATAGTCAATTCAGTATTTTTTTTAGCATTGGGGGCTCAAATTTTTGCTCTGACGCGCGTGAGTTTGAATGCATTCGCGCATTTTGTCAGGTAGAATTCGAGTTTTTTTTTTTTTCAGCTTTTGTATAGTTAAAGGACCTACTTGTACTGACAAAGTTAAAGGTCATAATTATAATTTGAGGCCAAGTTAAATGTCCTATTTATGTATTATGCCATTAAAATATATATAGATACATAGATTCACCATTCTATTTTTAAAGCAATCCCATCTATATATATAATAAAGGAGAGTATTTAGCTTAAAATTATGAGAAGTGTCATCTTGAGAACTACCTACTTGACATTTTTACAACAAAAAACTATTTTTTTGATTATTCAATTATTTAATATTATTCCATATCTATATATATAATAAAGGAGAGTAGTTAGCCTAAAATTATGACAAGTGTCATCTTGATAACTACCCACTTAACATTTTTACAACAAAAAACTATCATTTCACAAAAAAAACTATTTTTTTTATTATTCAATTATTTAATATTATTTCATATCTATATATATGATAAAGCAGAGTAGTTAGACTAAAATTATGATAAGTGTCATTTTGATAACTACCTACTTGACATTTTTACAACAAAAACTATCATTTCACAACAAAAAAAACTATTTTTTTGATTATTTAATTATTTAATATTATTTCATATCTCTATATATAATAAAGGAGAGTAGTTAGCCTAAAATTATGACAAGTGTCATCTTGAGAACTACCCACTTGACATTTTTACAGCAAAAAACTATCATTTCACAACAAAAAACTATTTTTTTGATTATTCAATTATTTAATATTATTTTATATCTCTATATATAATAAAGGAGAGTAGTTAGCCTAAAATTATGACAAGTGTCATCTTGAGAAATACCTACTTGATATTTTTACAACAAAAAACTATCATTTCACAATAAACACTATTTTTTTGATTATTCAATTATTTAATATTATTTTATATTATGGTAAAAAACAAATAATATTATTTCATATATCTCTATATATAATAAAGGAGAGTAGTTAGCCTAAAATTATGACAAGTGTCATCTTGAGAACTACCTACTTGACATTTTTACAACAAAAAACTATCATTTCACAACAAAAAACTATTTTTTTGATTATTCAATTATTTAATATTATTTTATATCTATATATATAATAAAGGAGAGTAGTTAGCCTAAAATTATGACAAGTGTCATCTTGAGAAATACCTACTTGACATTTTTACAACAAAAAACTACCATTTCACAACAAAAAACTATTTTTTGATTATTCAATTATTTAATATTATTTTATATCTATATATATAATAAAGGAGAGTAGTTAGCCTAAAATTATGACAAGTGTCATCTTGAGAACTACCTACTTGACATTTTTACAACAAAAAACTATCATTTCACAACAAAAAACTATTTTTTTGATTATTCAATTATTTAATATTATTTTATATCTATATATATAATAAAGGAGAGTAGTTAGCCTAAAATTATGACAAGTTTCATCTTTAGAACTACCTACTTGACATTTTTACAACAAAAAACTATCATTTCACAACAAAAAGCTATTTTTTTGATTATTCAATTATTTAATATTATTTCATATCTATATATATAATAAAGGAGAGTAGTTAGCCTCAAATTATGATCAGTGTCATCTTGAGAACTACCTATTTGATATTTTTACAACAAAAAAATATTTTATTGATCATTTAATTATTTAATATTATTTCATAGTTATATATATAATAAAGGAGAGTAGTTGGCCTAAAATTATGACAAATGACATCTTGAGAACTACCTATTTGATATTTTTACAACAAAAAACTATCATTTTACAACAAAAAACTATTTTATTGATTATTTAATTATTTAATATTATTGTATATCTAGGTAAAAAATAAATAATATTATTTTATAGATATATTATTACAACAAAAATCTATTTTGTAGATTATTAATTATTTTATATTTATTTCATATTTATTTCATATCTATATATATAATAAAGAAGAGTAGTTAGCCGAAAATTAAGCCAAGTGGCATCTTAAGAGCTAACCTCTTACAACAAAAATCTATTTTCTAGATTATTAATTATTTTATATTTATTCCATATTTATTTCATACTGTGGTAAAAAAAAAAACAAATAAATTTGACTCCTATTGGATGAAAACTATTAAGATTGTTTAATTATTTCATATTATTTTATGTTAAGATTATTTAAATATTTCATATCACCAAAAAGTCATTCCAAAATCAAAAACATTTTGAAAAAGATGACAATCCTTAAAATATATAAATAATTCATTTAAATAATAGTATTATAAGGAAGTAATTTTTTTATGATTTCATTACAATGGAGTAAAATCAAAGAAATATTACAAGAAGAATCAATTAATAAATAGTAACCAAGCAATTTATATAGAAAGAATTATAGTCATCCAAAAATAAAAAATAATGAAAAAAGATGTCAGCCCTCAAAATATGTAAACAATATAAATAATGATATTATATATAAAAAATATTTATAATTTCATTACAATTGAGTAAATCAAGAAAGTGTTACAAAACTTTTTTTTATAAGTGAATAATCAATTAGTAATCAAGCAAATTATATAGAAAAAAATTTAATTGGCATTTTTACAATGAAAAATATTTCAACTTTCATTGCAATTAATATCCTGTTTGGCCAAGCTTATTTTTTTCCCCAAAAGTGCTTATTTTTTCTCAAAAGTGCTTATTTAAAAAAATTGAGGTGTTTGGCCAAGCTTATTGAAGTAAATAAGTGCTTATGGAGAGTAAAAAAAGCAGTTTTTCATAAGCTAAAAAAAGTAGTTTCTCTCTAAAAGCACTTTTGAAAAAAGTACTTATGAGAAAAATATACTTAAAAGCACTTTTAAAAGCTTGGCCAAACACTAATTGTTGCTCAAAAGTGCTTTGGTAATTGTATTGGTCAAACACAGACTGCTTCTCACCAAAAGTATTTTTTTGAAAAGCACTTTTGAAAAAAACACTTCTGAAAATAAGCTGATTTTAAAAGCTTGGTCAAACAGGCTATAAGATTGACATATTTTTGTAAAATAATAAATGAATAAATATAAGAAAATCCGTAATTATGGAAAAAATTAATTGTTACCTTATTTGAGTTTTTATCAAAATCATAGAGACTATTAAATAATCAATTAACTATAACCAAGTTATAAAATTAGGAGAGAGTTTTGGGAAATAAATCAAATATTAGGAAAAAACAATTGCTACCTTTTTCAAGTCCTTCTCAAAATTATAAAGATAGCTAATATAAATTTAATATAATCAAACTAAAATATGAAAAATTCATGAGAAGCAAATATGTAATTAGGGGTAAAATAATTGCTTCCGTTTTTGAGCTTTTCATAATTATAGGTGTAATTAAATATAATTAAATTTTAAAAATATGAGAGATTTATGGAAAGTAAATATGCAATTACGAAAAAAACAATTGCTTCCATATTTGAGTCCTTTATGTAATTGTAGATTAAGTAAATATAATCAAACTACAAAATTAGGAAAGATTTATGGGAAGTAAATATGTAATAATAATACTAATTTTACTATAATCAAATTAATAAGATTAAATTGAGGTAAATATCAGTTAATATTGATAATTATTTTAACAAAAAATATATGCAGAATTCCGTAATTGATATACATATTATGGTAAAAAAGCAACTAACATTGACTATTATTTAATCCGTAAATATATTTCAAAATTTACAATATTAATTAAGCCACTTGTGTCTATATATTATGAAATATGATCATAAAATTGATTCTATTTAACTGAAATCAATTAGCTGATTTTATGCAATCCATCCAATTATGTTGTACATTATTTATTTAATGGGAATACAAATAATCAATTAACTGATTTTGTACAATCTATTATAATTTTATTAATTCACATGAATTTTTTTTTTCAAATGGTAAGTTTGGGCTATAAAAAGAAAGGAGATTCTTTTATTGAAATTTCAAATTAATATGCATTAATCTATTTTAGTAGTCTTGAACAAGATCCTCATGTTTAAATAGAGTAATTATTGGACTTTAGCATATCTTATGTACTATAAAAAGATTTAGTGACAAAAAATATAATGCCACAACATTTTGAGGTTATCCAATTCGTTTATCACATTTCAAAATATTGTTTATATTTTTTTTAATTTTTGTTCAAAATTCTGGTTCTCTATTTTATTTTTTATTTAAATGGTTTTACAATGAAATTTAGTGATTGAAGTTTTGATCAAATTGATTAAATTTAATTAATTTAAAGCTAAATAGTCATAATTAATGAAATAAATAGTCTATTTTAAGTATTTATTTTTCATCAATTGCAACAATCGGATGAGAAAAATATTTGTACTTTATTTCATCATAATTTATAAATATTTTACTACTTTTATATATTCAAGGAACCAATAATAAATTAGAAAATTATAATTTCTATTGATTTTGTTCCTTCCATATATGTATCAATAATTTATTTCTATTGATTTTTTTCCTCCATATATCTATCAATAATTTATAAGACTGATAATTCCTTTATATCGCATTAATGAATTAACAAAATGTAGCAACAAAAGTATTATATCAATTTAGTGACGTTTATATGGAAAAGTTAAATTTTGAAAAAATAAATATCTTAAGTTTCATAATTTAAGTTAATTTATGTAGTAATTTGGAAAAAGTTAATTTATAGTTTACCCTCTATGTTAATTATATGGAAAATTTGACCTCTTATACTATATATACCCATTCAATAACATAAAAATATTGTCACACTTTTTTTCTTCTTCCTGCTCCTCCTCTCTCCCTCCCCCCTCCCCCCTCCCCCTCTCTGTGTGTGTATGTGTGTGTTATTTGTTATGATCATTAGCCTTATTCGTATTTATCAAGCTTTTCATTATTAATATATGGAATTAAGAATTGTCAGTATTTTGCTAAATATTAATTCTATTTTTTTTAATGAATTTCAAGCTTTAAATATTAAGTTTCGACATAATAAGGATCAAACCTATTGATGAAATGTTATGAATAATTTAAAACGAGAGTTCAGCAGAAGAATAAACATATGAGGAGGTTGAACAATGTATTCACAATGTAACATAGGTTTAAAACAAGAAAATCATTTGAATTACCTGTAGTGTTTTACTTCAGGGGGTCTCAACCATATCGGGGGCCTAAGACGAAACTCTAATGAGGGGCCTTATCTTAAATTATTTTTTTTCATATATGCTTATTTATTTTTCTAGCTTTTGAGATACAAAATTATTAATAATTTTTTTATAGTCAATACTTTCTAATAATTCTTTTTCTATTGATAATATAGCTAATCCATTCATTTTTTCTTGCGAAATTGTTGATCTTATATGATCCCCAAAATGTTGCAGTTTCTACTTTTTTCTCGACTAATTCTTCTATTTGCCATGCCCCGAACGATCACATCATAGTAATAACGAACTTTTCCTTCTGCTTTTTTATGCTAAGGAAAATTCCATGTAAAACTCTATTTAGATTAAATAATTTTCTGAAAAATATGAGTTGTTTTTTATGCTAATATAAGATTTTAATAAATATTTTGATATATAGTATATATATATATATATATATAACTATTTTTACATGAAAATATGGGGCATCCATAGTTATGGGATCCTGGGCAATTGCCTAAGTGGCCTAATGGACGAGACACCCCTGTTTTACTTTCACAGGAAAAATAAGATTGTTAGTTTTTTAATTTCTTTACACAAATACAAATTTATACTATGGATAACATAACTTTTAATTATATACTATTATTTTGGGGTCTTGCATAGTAGGGGTGCTTATCGGACGGATCGGGTGGATAATTATACTTAACGGTTTGGCTTATTGGTTATCGGCTTTTACATGTACTAATCCGCTATCCAACCAATAAGATAACGATTGATTCGGTATCGGATTAGCAATTAAAGGACAGTTATTGGGCGGTGTATCGGATAAATCTAAGAGAATGAAATATGAAGCGATTATTCGTATTTCCTCCATTTTTCACTGACTAAGTTGTTTGTATATACTATGACTCATTTATTTATCAATTTTTTAAGCTTGTTGAGTTTTGTTCGTATAATTTTTTAATAAGTTATAACATAAAATCAAATGAGAATTTTCTTTTAGACCTAAAACGTATGTAGAAATATTTTTTAATTACTGGGTCGACAGAAAAATCAACACTTTGATATGATTTGAAATTTTTTATTTTTGTATCAAACTTTGTGAAGGACAAATTGAGATTGTTTCGTTTTTGTTGTGGTCTTCATGTTATCAAGAATAATTTGTCTTTTGAGTTAAGAATGAATTTCATATTTCTTTCATGTTATAGGGAGATCGACTCTGCTTTATGATTAGAAGTCACAAGAAGTGGCTTGTTATTTCCTACGCGAAAAAGTGAATAGAATAATGAATGAGGTCTTAGTTTTTAGGTTTACAAGAGATACTTTATGTATCTAAGGGTAAAAATGTAAGTATGATAATTCTTAACGGGTTAACGGTTTGTCTGATAAGAAAATTGAGTAATCCGCCCCCACACCAATAATCCATTTACTATAAATTTTTAATCCGTTCACCAACCGTTAATTTGATAATCTATTACCAATAAGCCAATAAGCTAATTTTGCAGTTGGGTTATCAGTTACGGTTCGGTTTTGAATACCCCTATTGCATAGTTATGAAAAAAAGGTGATTGATTTTCTTGATTTTTTTAATCATTATTTTATATCAGATTTTGGCAGAGTAAAAGACCAACATGTTGAGGGATTGTTATCACTAATTCAAAATGAGATTTCAAGAAGAAGAAACATATGGAGAGGTTAACCACTGTATTCAAACAACATATGCTTGAAACAAGTAAATCATTTATCAAAAATGATTTTAATTATTCGCAGTGTTTTTCTTTCTTGAAAGAGACAAGTTTGTTAGTTTGGTGATTTCTTTATCCAAATACAAATTTTTGGTAAAATAGTATCACTAAATAATAAATCTATTAATGAAATTAAGAAAAATATATCAATTATGTTGACGCTAATGAAAAATAGAAATTGCAAGATCTTGCTTAAGATTATTATGATTTATTTGTTTAAAATTTTATCTTTTTTCTATATTTGGTACTTTAAGATCCTATTTTGACTTAAATGTGAAAGTTATAAATGTTAGAGAGGTTATATCTTTTCTTTATATTTAGTCTCCTTTCAATATTCGTATATAAGTAAACATCTTCAACAAATTCAAATTGATTTTTTCTTTCTTTCTTTTTTTCACTTTGAAAAATGATTTATTCTGAATTAATTGTTATGAGCTATTCAAGAAACTATAAGTGATAGGAGACGATGACAATATATTTCATTAGTTTATGTTGGTTTATCTATTGGTAAATGAAAAAAAAAAAATTCATGCTTCTATTCATTTGATAAATTTATAAATCTAAGTTAATTTTTCTAATCTATCTTTATTTATGATTTTTTTTACTTAAATATTGTCCGCACATCGTGTGGGTACTAATACTAGTTATGGTAAAAAATAAATAATATTATTTCATATATATATATATAATAAAGGAGAGTAGTTAGCCTAAAATTATGATAAATGACATCTTGAGAACTACCTACTTGACATTTTTACAGCAAAAAACTATCATTTCACAACAAAAAACTATTTTTTTGATTCAATTATTTAATATTATTTTATATCTATATATATAATAAAGGAGAGTAGTTAGCCTAAAATTATGACAAGTGTCATCTTTAGAACTACCTACTTGACATTTTTACAACAAAAAACTATCATTTCACAACAAAAAACTATTTTTTTGATTATTCAATTATTTAATATTATTTCATATCTATATATATAATAAAGGAGAGTAGTTAGCCTAAAATTATGACAAGTAGTTATCCTAAAATTATGACAAGTGTCATCTTGAGAACTACCTACTTGACATTTTTACAGCAAAAAACTATCATTTCACAACAAAAAACTATTTTTTTGATTATTCAATTATTTGATATTATTTTTTATATATATATATATATATAATAAAGGAGAGTAGTTAGCCTAAAATTATGACAAGTGTCATCTTGAGAACTATCTACTTGACATTTTTACAACAAAAAACTATTTTTTTGATTATTCAATTATTTAAGATTATTTTATACTATGGTAAAAAACAAATAATATTATTTCATATATCTATATATATAATAAAGGAGAGTAGTTAGCCTAAAATTATGACAAGTGTCATCTTGAGAACTGCCTACTTGACATTTTTACAACCAAAAACTATTATTTCACAACAAAAAACTATTTTTTTTATTATTCAATTATTTAATATTATTTTATATTATGATAAAAAATAAATAATATTATTTCATATATATATAAAAAACAATTAAGTTTGACTCCTATTGTGGTAAAAACTATTATAATTTCATTATAATTGAGTAAATCAAGAAAGTATCAAGAAATTTCAATTAAGAGAATAACCAATTAATAATCAAGCAACTTATATGGAAAAGATTATTATGACTTAAGAATCATTCCAAAATTAAAACTATTATGAGAAGATGTCATCACTCAAATTATGTACATAATTAATTCAAAAAATAATATTATATAAAAAGAACATTTATATTTTATTTCAATTGAGTAAATTAAAAAATTATCAAGAAATATCATTCAATAGAATAACCAATTAGTAATCAAGCAACTTATATGGAAAAAATTATAATGACCAAGATTCATTCCAAAATAAAAAATATTATGAAAAAGATTTCATCACTCAAACTAAAATCACAATTAATTTAAATATTGTATTATATAAAAAAAAAAAATATTTATGTTTCACTACAATTGAGTAAATCAAGAAAGGATCACAAAAAAATCAATCAAGAGAATAACCAATTAATAATCAAACAATTTATATGACAGATTATTATGATCAAAGAGTCATTCCAAAATTAAAAATATTATGAAAAAGATGTCATCACTCAAAACATATCTTAAGATTTTATTCAAATATAGATTGATTTTTTTTTTTTAACAAACTAATATGATTTTCTAATTTGAATTAATATACAAAAAAAATTGAATTCTTATATATATCCATTGCATTAACAAATAATAACACATAAATTACTATTAACACACTGATAAATTATTGTTGAATAAATAAAACTGAAAAGTAAGTACGGAATTAGCAATTAAGAGTATACTTGGAAACAAAATTATTTTGACGATATTCTAAGTTCTCTACTAAAAGTAAAATAATTAATGCTTGAAGACACTCTTAATGATTGACTCTTAATCATAATGAAGATTATTATATAATTGGAAGATAACCCTATATATAGAACAATATTATTAAACATTGAATAAACTATTTAAATTGAGATACAAATATGAATTTTATTGGAGAGATGTAAAATTTTGAATTTGAATTTAAAAATATGCGTATTGAGTTGATCTTTGAAGTCCCAAAAGGAAATAAATAAATTACCAAATGAAAAAAATATTATAAATACGCCACATTATTTTAAGAATTTGAATTTGGCTTGCAAAATTGGGCTTAATAATGAGTCAATCAACACATAAATCATACGATTTTATATAATTTCACAAATATGACATTTTATTATTTGAGATTTTTTTTTTCAAAACTAAATAAATTGACATATAAATAATGAATACCATGAAAAGTTATTCATGTTTTTTGCTTAAGAAAGGAGGAAGTTGTGAAAGTATTCTCAGCTTTCCAAGTTTGCAGTATTACACAAGAGTAAATATAAATTTATATTAAATTGAGGAGAACTATACTATCTTTTTCTCTTCCCGTTGTTATCCCGATTTATTGATTATTCTTTATAATAAAGGTTTTCGTTTGAAGTTTTTCGTATTTCTGTTTCTATTTTAGTTTTAATATACATTTCATAAATAATCATAAATTTTAGATAGAGATACTTTGTGTATTTTATGGCCGGTTGGGCTGTAAATTTTTTTGAATTTTGTCCAACAGGAAAGGAGAATGAAACGCATTAGAATAGTCAAGTTGCTTGGCCTGTGCTTTGCTCATGTGTTGAAGGTCAGAAAAAAATCTATTTATTTTTTGTGCAAAATATAATTAATTTCTATTTATTTATTATAATCAGTTTCTCTGTATATAATGTATACAAATATCTCATAAATGCGAAATGAATATTTGAGAGATAAACAAGTGCAACGAAAAAATCAAAAAATATAATGGAGTCTTACCAAATCATCAAGGTATATATATTTTCATGCTTGATTTAACTTCTTCTTATTTTTTAATTATTTAGTTTTTTTTTTATTATTATTAACATTACATCTATCTTTTGTCAAAGATGTAACAAAGGATTCTGAAGTTTCTATAGATATGATGTATAGAAATATCTCCCAAATGCAAAATGAATATTTGAAAAAAGAAAAAGTACAATGGAGAAATGAAGTGTATATAAAGGAGTTTTACCAAATCATCCATGCAGGGAATGACCATATACATACAAGAATTTTTTTTACTTGACATTATTAACTATATCTTGAATACTGAGGAAATAAAAAAAAAAATTGTGTTATGTCTTTTTTTCTTTTGGTTTTGGTATAGTAACTTATATAACTATTATGATTGCATGTATGTCTTTTTATTTTGTATAGAAATATAAAGATTAGCATTTAAAATAAATTGTTTTCATTATTTTGGAATGTGCACGCTAAATTAATAAATAAAAAGAAAAAGAAGATAAATTGGATAAAAATTAAATATATGTTATTTAAAATCCTGACAATGCTTAAGTTTCTTTCATCTTATTTCAAAGTTACAATGATAGCAAGGGATTTTAAGTTTCTCCGCTTACAACTATATATTTTTAAAAATAAAATAGAGATATTTAATTAAAGTAAAAAGTTATTTTAAGTTGTAGCTAAAGTAATTTTTCTATTTTTAAATTTCAATTTTTCAGTTATAATACTAAAAATCTTATTATAATCAAAAGCAAATAAGATAATTTTTTTCTTATACTTTCCACGCATCTCGCGGGTACGTATACTAGTTTGGTTAAATTAGAAGCTAGACTTCGCATCTCGCAGGTACGTATATTAGTTTGGTTAAATTAGAAGCTAGATTTCGCATCTCGCGGGTACGTATACTAGTTTGGTTAAATTAGAAGCTAGATTTTCTCGTTGTGCTTAGAGATCATCAAGAGCTGCATCGACATACATTTTTGCTGCAACGTTTTCAATGAAAAAGCCAAATGAGAATTCTCTTTAATTAGCATTGATATTCATTAAAAGTCTTTAAAGATTACAGAAATTAATAGTTGATGTATCAAACTTGAAATTATTGTGTAAAGCGTAAGTAATCCCATTAGCCTCGAAAAGTTTCATCACGGGATGGTGTTAGTCATAATCTAGATAGTAAAACTTATGAAATTCTATTGGCATAAATTATAATATATTTTTTTAACTGAAGGTGACTCAAAGGCCACATTTATTAATTAAAAAATAAGAGCAAAAATAACTAGATTACAAAGCAGCCAAAGGCCTAAAAAATAAAAGGCGAAAACTCAAGTGGAAATTCTATTGGCATAAATTATTCAATGCTTTAAGAATTTCTTTGTCTGATATATACCTCTCTTCAAAAAATTCGATACCAAATAAAAATGAAACAACCAAAAAATCCAAGCAAATAAGGTGATTCGTATGGAATAGCATCACATCATCATTCTGTGTAAAAACATCAGTAGCCATGTAAGGTGTTTATATGAATTCTTCGGAGTAACATAATTGGGGATTTATAGAAACGGTATAAGAGATGGTTTATAACAATCAATTAAATAATTAAGTGTATTAGAGAGGACAAATTAGTCACAATATATATTTTTATATAAATAATAAATATGTTACTAGGATTGTTACAAATAAATCAAATAAGAGAAGAATGCATAATATCGTAAACTACGAGAGATCAGCGAAATAAAGCCAAAAATTGAGGGAGGTCTCTGAAATTATCACTAAATATTATTTTAGTTATATAATTTATTTTATAAGAAAATGATAAATAAAATATGATAAATCAAGTTAATGCATGTGTTGAAACCCTTTGTATTACTAATACATGGAAAAGGGTAGTACGAGTAATACACACCTCAATACACAATAAAGTGTACATAGGCCAAAAAAATTTACCAAATAAAGTACTAGTAATACACAAGACTAATGCATTCATTATTTTTCTTAATACACTCTACCAAACGACCCCTAACTTCATTTAGAGTTAATTTTTCAATCTCGACACTTAAACTTATATAAAGTTGAACAAGTAGACATATGCATCCTACGTGGTGTCTCATGTGAATTACCATATAAAATGTGTATGTCTACTTGTTTAATTTTATACAAATTTAAGTATCTACTTATGCACATATTGTCAAGTTAAACGGTATGTGTTGCGTATTGTGTCAAAAAAGGGTATTATGGTAAGTTTATAACCTCGTCAAATTGCTTATGAGCACATTTTTATTTTATTTATGTATTTGTCACATTTCAAAAATGAAAAAATTAAGTTAAACTCAACTGAAACTATAAGACAAATTATAATTTTTCAAACTTATAAGCATGGTTTGTTAGGTTAAATCTTTTACTACTATATAATTTCTGTTGTAATATTTGAAATATCCTTTTCAAAATAAAACTTGTAATACTCTCTCTATCCCAATTTCATCATCCATCCCTTTTTCATGCGAAATATTTTATCTTTATAAATATTTTTAAGGTCATTTTAGTATTTTCTTTTTAAAAAAATAAGTACTTCATCTGTTCACTTTTACTTGTAATATTTGAACTTGACACATTCATTAAAAAAAAACAATGATTGACATGACTATTTTACCACACTATCTCTATTAATTGTTGTTTAATACAGGTATTGAAAAATAATCTGGAGAACAAGTAACTAGTGTTAAGGGTAAAATATGAAAAAGAAATAATTATTGTTTTTTTGACATATTAAAAGTGACAAGTAAAAGCGATAACCTATTTTTGAAATAGTGGACAAATAAAAATGAACGAAGGAAGCATTTGTTAATATTTTTCCGGATAAAAGTCATATATATTCCGAACTATCAAAAATGATATGTAAATACCCTCTGTTATACTATTGGGTGATGAATGCCCCTAACATCTAACTTTTGGTACGTATATACCATTAAGTTAGACGGCGAGACATGTGCCATAATCTCAATGAATTAACCCAATTCCCCTAAATCATTTTATCCGGATTTAATAAGGAAAAAAAACCTATTTATACAATATTAGGTTGATTATTGCAAGTCTTAACAATATTTTTTAGATTGCATTATATAACAAAAGATTTTTAACAAAGCCTGACAAAATAATTTTAAAAAATCTTTTATTATTATTATATGTAAAAAAACACCCCTAAAAAAAATAGTCACTTAATAATAAGATATCAATCACCCCTAAAATCATGTTACGTATAATCCGTTTGAACAAATATTAATTCCCCAATTTCTCCAATTTTGTTGACTTATCCTGTTTTGGTGCTTCACTATCAATCAACCGATTCTCTCCACATAAATATCCTATTTATATTTCTTTTTTTAATCAAAATTTCATTAAAATACAAAATTTCTTTTACTTTTGAAAATAGTAATTTGATTATGGAAGATAGTATTCATAATCCATGCTTTGTGTCGGTTTCTTACTTTGATTTTTGTCTAATGTTTTCAGATAATATTTCTAGGATTAGTTTTTAAATAATACAAAGAAAAATTGTTGTTAACTTTTCAAATGCTAATATGATAATTGCTTAATTTATTTTATTGTTTACTCATTGTAATATTGTACTGGATGTATTTGTTTGAATATATTATTGCATACTTTTAATGGTGGAATCCGTACCGCTTGTAGCTAGATAGTTGAAAATTTCAATTTACATACTCAAATATACCGTTTATATACCTTGTCAATTTAGTTTAAACTAGAAATCACTTTGGATACTTGTTTGAATACTATTTCACACATAAAAAGATAAATTATATACAAAACTTAGTGAACAACATTTTTTATACCAATTCCCACAATCATAAAACACATCTAATACAAATGTGAACTTAAATAAATAATTGTGTAAACCATTCTCATTTAGTATTATATGAACTAAATTGAAGATCACAATTCATAATTACCCGTTTCCACACCCATTTCAATCACTTATATGTAGATTAATAAGAACAAAAAATTCATTTAGCATATGAAATGTATATACAAAATGGTCTCAACTTAATTGATTTAAAATGTTAATGAAAATTGAATTATAGACTTTTAACATACACTAAAAAACATTTAGGGGTTGTTTGGTAGAGTGTATAAAAATAATGCTGAATAAGATGTATTAGTAATGCTGATATTAGTTATGCAGACATTATTTTTATACACTGTTTGGTTTGATGTATTAGAAATAAAATACCTTGCATAATTTTTATTAAAAAAATGTGTGTTTACAAAATTATCCTTACACTCTTTAACTTTTTTTTTTTTTTTTTTTTTTTTGCAACAGAGTAGTTCTCGCTTCAGATTTCTCGAAGAAAATTGGTAAAGAGTTCTTTTTCCCTGATTTATCGTCAATCTTTGTGATTTTCTTGGATTAGAACCTCCTTTTGGGTTTAACATAATAAAATAAAAAAAATCTCCTCTCATTTATCAAGACACTATCAAATTATGCTTCCAAATATTAAGCCTATATTTAAATCTGTAAATAAGAACAAGGCAATAGTGTGACTATTTGAACTCTTCACCAACACACACAGATGGGGTTTGCTTCTTAGTTGAACTCAGCCATCTCAAATACCTGTGATATTCCAACGATAGAGAGAGAAAAGGAACTGGGAAATATTTTGGAAGGGATTTGAGGGGTAATTATGTCATTAATGAAGCTAATGCATGTGTTGAAACCCGTTATCAGTGGCGGAGCCACCTTTAGGCCAGGGGGTTCATCCGAACCCCCTTCGACGGAAAATTATACTATTTATACATGGTTAAAATTATTTTTTATGTATATATAGTACATGTTGAACCCCCTTCGGCTAGTTTGTATGTTTACTTTTTCTGATTTTGAACCCCCTTATGAAAATTCTGGCTCCGCTACTGCCCGTTGTATTACTAATACATAAACAATAGTGGTATTAGTAATACACACCTCAATACACAATAGAGTGTATAACTAATACTTGTATTAATTTTTCCAATACACTCTACCAAACGACCCATTAGTAACATACACGTTTGTTGGGAATTAATTTACATATCTTTTTTTTGGTTATAATTTACATACATCATATTTCTACAACTTGTTCATAAATAAAAAAATTAAAAAAAAGTTAGTGAATATATAGCAATATTATTTGTGCATACTCAATATATACAACTTATATAACTGTTCAATTATCACTAAGTTATATTATATCAATAATCAACAGATTATATACTCATGTGTTGCATACTCTAGACTAGCAAAGACAATATATAATATCAAAATCACATTATATAGTTAAATATTCGAGAGTAGAAACACAAAAATACCAACTTCTATACCATATACGTTTGACAAGGCAAAGCATCAAAATATCAATAAAAAAAAAAACCAAAAAAACTATCTGTTTCTAGGTAAATACTTAATAGAAATATCCAAAAAAAAACAAAACGATCTAAAATATATTTTCTATTTTATTTCAAGTTTATCTATTCACTTTCTATTCTGGTTTGGCCTTCAGTAACTTCTGAATATTCAAAATAGGTTCTCTTGAAACCTCATGGAGTAGATCCAAATTTTGATTTTCTAGACATGTTTTTCAAAGAACACACCACAAAGAAATCCATTACGATGAAACTCCCCAGAATTAAAACCTACTCCGATGAAACTGATAAGAAACTTGAAAATGGGGAGAGAATATCATAATGAATATTGGATTTTCTGAAAGAAATTGTTTAAGAAGGAGTATTATGAGGAAAGAGTAGGGGAGTTATTTTCTGAAAAGTAGGAAACGTGTATAAATGGGAAAACTTTTTTACCTCAATTTACTCCTTTAATAAATATTTATTTGGGGGAGTGTAAATACATATACACTCCTATTTAGAAGGATGCAATTTTTTTATTTTTTTTTTAAAAAATTAATATATATTTATTAGAAACTGTTACAACTTACAATTAAATACTTATTTTTATAAGTACTTAAAAATATACTTATAAGCTGTAGTAAACAATCTTAAAAGTATATGTAGGATAATTTTTCCATTTAATAACCCTTCTGGTATCCGACCCACTACCCAACAACCCAACGAAATGGGTGAATTTCACTGTCAGCCTCGTCGAAATTGCTCAAAAGCCACCGAAAGAGGTCAACCGACCACCAGACCTAGATCATCAGGAGCGCAACTCCAATGCACACAAATCCATCTAAAATTAACTCTATGAATTTGCAAAACAAATCAACGACGATCACAGTTGCAATTTCGAAGAAGGAACTGAGCTGGGTAAAAAAATTATTTATTTATCAAATGCTGGTTTGATTTGAATAGGTTACCTGTTGAGAATGATTCATCATCCTCTAAGCATCCTACACACAAAAATTCAACCAATTTACCTGTACAATTAAGAGATCAATTGAGAAAATCGCAGCCGATTTGCAAATATTGCGCACTGTGATTCGTACGATCGCGAGATTCGAGAAATTTTGGATATCGGGGTTTACTACACTACCCACCTCTTAGCGTACCCATCGGTAAAAATTCAGTCAATTCTAATACAGGAACTCCGCCAGTGAAAACTCAGGTGACCTCGCCGGAGCTCCGGTAATCTTCTCTGGGGAAAACGAGTGTCTATTGTTGATATTTGAAGTTTCATTTGGGTCGATTGTGGGTTATTTTGGTTATTGGTTGGGTAAAAATAATATGTGTCTTTTAAATTAATCTCAATCATCCATTTGTCTATTTTAATATTGGGACCGAATATTTATTTAACATATAAGGGATGTATAAGTACCACAAATTAGTTGGCAGGGACACAAATAACCTAAAATATAACAACAACAACATACCCAATGTATTCCCACATAGTGGGGTCTGGGGAGGATAAAGTGTACGCAGTCCATACCACTACTTCCGCAGAAGTAGAGAGGCTGTTTCCGATAGACCCCCGGCTCAGGACAAGAAATCAGTATATAAAGACGTAGTAAAACATGCAACAAGATGGCATAACACACACATAACGAAAACAGAAACAAGACACCCATTGAGTAGTACTATACCAGATCTAACCAAAAGCACCCGAACCCCTCGGACAAAGAACTCCAAGGTGCGTGCCAAGCACTACGACTACTAGCCTGGCTACAGCCAAGCACCCTATCCACTAGCCAGGCCCCACACCAAAGAACTAGCCTTCTACCCTAATCCGCGTCCTCCACACCTTCCTATCTAGGGTCATGTCCTCTGTAAGTTGTAACTGCTCCATGTCCTTTCTAATCACCTCCCTCCAATACTTCTTCGGCCTACCTCGACCCCTCCTAAAACCATCCATAGCCAACCTCTCACACCTCCAAACTGGGGCATCCGTGCTCCTCCTCATCACATGCCCAAACCATCTCAACCTCCCTTCCCGCATCTTGTCTTCCACCGAGACCACTCCCACCTTTTCTCGAATAGTCCCATTTCTAACCCTATCCCCCCTCGTAAGACCACACATCCTCATTTCCGCCACCTTCAACTTTTGTATGTGAGATTTCTTAACTTGCCAACACTCCGCTCCATACAGCATGACCGGTCGGATTGCCACTCTATAGAACTTGCATTTAAGCTTAGGAGACACCTTCTTATCACATAGAACTCCAGAGGCGAGCCTCCATTTCATCCACCTGCCCTAATGCGGTGTGTAACATCCTCGTCAATCTCTCCATTCCCCTGAATCAAAGATCCAGATACTTAAAACTATCCCCCTTACGAATAACCTGGGAATCCAGCTTCACTACCACTTCGTCCTCATGCGTCGACTTACTGAACTTGCACTCCAAGTATTCCGTCTTGGTCCTGCTCAACCTGAACCCCTTAGACTCCAGGGTTTTTCTCCAAACCTCTAATTTATCATTAACACCTCCCTGAGTCTCATCAATCAGAACTACATCATCCGCAAATAACATACACCAAGGCACCTCCCCTTGAATAGGCCGCGTCAAAACATTCATCACCAAGGCGAATAAAAACGGACTAAGAGTTGATCCTTGATGCAGCCTTGTCAAAACCGAAAAGTGCTCTGAATCACCTCCCACCGTCCTTACACGGGTCTTCGCTCCATCGTACATATAACGAAAGATATTTACGTACCATTTTCTATAGTTTGGGGTATATATATAACTCTTTACTAATATTTTTCAAGTCAAACACATGATTATTTCTTAAGTGTGTGATTTACTTAATTACTGATCTGCACTACAAAAAGTTCAGCTGTTGTGTAGTCTTTCCTCGAGTTTCCCATTTACCCACAATGGAGGGGTCGCCCCCACCATGCAGGCGACCACGGGTCATAATGCACTCTTCGCACAATAAATCCACTCTGAAGTTGACTTATTCGCTCAGCCAATCGTCGGAATGTGTACGAGATACCATAAGGGCCCACTATCTCAATAACACCTTTGTCTAAAGCTTTGAAGGAAACTTCATATCCGAAAGAGAGGAACAAATCTGACTAAAAAGTCATTCAAAACTTAATCGAAAAACCAGTTATTGAAGAAGCTATAGAGTCGATTACTAATAGTATTAGGTTGAAAGACTCGTTGGAATCGATCCGCTATGGGATTAATATTATCGCAATATAAGCACCTGAAGTACTAAGCGAAATAGGTATTAGTTTGCTATGGTTGGAAATAAAAATATACTACTCCCTTCGTCCATAAATAGTTGTCTACTTTCCTATTGGCACAAGAATCAAGAAGCAGTAAATGATAGGGGTAATTTTATCAAATCACCCTTTGAATATAATAAATGTTTTGCTTTGAAAAATGCAATGAAGGATGAATAATATTTAATATTAATGGTAAAATAAAATAAAAAAGTCAAATTAATTTATTGATTTTCTAAACTGAAGAAAGATTATTGGATATCTCAAAATGAAAATATGAACAAATAAAGATGGACGGGAGTACGTTTTAAGTAATGTATCAAGTTAATATTAAACAAAGTAAAATAAATGGAGGGACTATTGCTTAATAGGTGTGTCAAAAGTCCACGAAGTGGGACTTGGACGAGATTTTGGATTAAAATTGACAAATAAATTTGTTAATTAAGTGGGGATTCTTTACATTTTTAAAAATTAGGTAAAAGTGATAATTTTTTTTTTTAATTTTTTAATGTAATTATTGAATAATTATCTGTAATTGTTTGAGCACTTTATTTTTTTTAACTTAATAATATTATGGGATTACTTATTCCTTTTCTTTAATTAAAACTTGAAAGTGATTTGAGCTCATTTTTCTCGACTTGGACAATACAAAGGGGCTTTCAAAATTGGAGACACAGCATAAAACCTCGTAAACTCTCCCAGATTTTGGCTTTCAAATCAAGAATGCTCGTCAAATCTCGAGCTATATTATTCAAATTTGTGGGATATGGGTTTCTCTTTCGATACTCAACTGCTGCCCCAATTGCCACGAGTCCGTCTCATTTCTTAGTGGAGTACCTCATCAACTCACTGGGATTCTCCAAACAAGAAGCTATTTCTGCGTCTGCTAAGGTAACCCGCATTAATTCCTTCAAGAATCCTGAATTATCAGTCAATTTCTTCAAACAGACTGGTTTTAACAACACCCACATCAAAATCTTGGCTACCAAGTCCCCAAAAGTGCTATTCTATGATGTTGAAAAAGCCCTTAAACCCAAATTACAATGTCTTTCTGAAATCGGGTTATCTGGTTCCGATTTAGTCAAAGTCATTTTGAGAGATTGGAAATTTGTTGACAAGGGATTAGATACCCATATAAAACCCCTTTTAAATCTTCTTAAAAATGTATTGGGTAGCGATGAAAATGTGGTTAAGGTTATAAAGAGATGTTCTTGGCTGATTAGTCACAATAAACATGGAGCTGTGGAAGCCAATCTGAACTCATTGCGGTCACTTGGTTGCTCAAATGTTAAAATGAAGAATATTTTGATTAAATGTCCCAAAATTCTTAATATGAATAACAAGAGGCTTGAGGAAATGTTGCATAGGGTGGCAAAAGAAGTTGGTGTTTCTCCTGACTCGCCAATATTTCTCCACATCGTTTATGTGCTTTCTAGCTTGAGCCAAGAGACTGTAGACAAGAAATTTGGAATCTTCAAGAGTTTTGGGTGGTCTGAAACCGATATTCTCACCATGTTGAAAAAGCTACCTCAATGTGTAGGCCTATCAGAGGCACGAATTCAAAAAGGATTGACATTTTTGATGAAAGAAGTGCGATACAAGTCTATTTTCGTCGCTTCTCACCCTTCCCTTTTAGCATACAGTTTGGAGAAGAGGCTAATACCCAGGTATGAAATGTGGAAACTCGTCAATGAAAAGAATCTGATAATGAGTAGGCACGAGTTTTCCACTGTTACGACATGGCCCGAATCAAAGTTTTTGGAGAAATATATGCTGTCTGTCAAAGCTGAACTGCCTGACTTGTATGATTTGTACATCAAGAGGATAGGAAAGTAGTAGCTTTTCAATTTTCTTAATTCTTTTGGTAGACATGCAAGAGCTTACAACCTCTGTTGGTTATCCACTATTGTTAGTTTCAGCAGGGCAAAATGGATTTCCTTAATCAAATTACATTTCCTCTTTGAGGCTTGTGCCATCATGTTGACATTGTTGTTAGTTCAGTTTTTGCTGCTTTCTGATATTTGGTGCAGTGATAGGTAGAATCGAAACAAAAGGTCATCTTTTAAAGTTTAGGTGCTTTCTGAAAATACAAATGAAGCAAATATTTCTCCTTTTCTTTTGTTATGTCTTTAAAGAATTGTTGACGACTTCTCGAAGGGCTACAAACTCTGTTGCTTTTGTAGTTTTCCTCGTTGCTTACACGCCATAGGTTCTACTAGTTTACTTTCTGCTCTGTTGGTTGTTGTGAGAATTCTATTTGGAAAAAAACTAATCTTTTGGCTGTTGTCAGAATTCTATATGGAAAAAATTGTTCTTTAAGGAATCCAAGGTGAAATATTTTCTCTGTTTTGTTAAGCTTGTGAGCCTGTTTATGAAGAGGCTATAGTGGGTAAATTTAGAAATGTCACGGTTCTAATGCATTGCTCATTCGTACCACATAAATCATAGATAAGGTCATTTGCTGCTGCTTCAAGTGAAGGTCGATGTTCAGTCAAAGTAAGGAGTTTAGTTTGCTAGGCAAATCGGAAAAACAATGAAACTAGAAATGAAGAAAAAGAAAGGCAAAAAGGGACAGTACCTCCCATTGTGTCTTAAAAGGGGATACAATAGCCTTAGTCAAATGCTCTACAAATTAATTTGTACCATGTTAGTTGTGTTTAGCATATGATTTGTTTCTGCAAATGACAGTTAGTCACCTTCTTTCCTGGTCCATGATTTGCAAATTTTAGAGCTTTTAATCAGAACTTTGTGTACAGTAGATAGTTTTTATTCAATCATGTGGCTGGCCCACTAATATTCCTGGTGCTACACATGATTTTCTTCCTTGGTTATTGATGACATTTATCCATTATCCTTCAATATAAATTTCTTTCAGATACAAAGTCTCTTGCGCAATTTGTCCCATAACTTGCAGTGCATGATAACTTAAATATCATAGTGATCTTAGCCTCATGAGCAGTATATTTCATTTAGCTGCAATTCTTCTGAAGTTTACACTTACCTTTAACTACTAGGTGGAGTCGGTTTATCTTACCTATTGAGTTGGTGTTCGATTATCGTACTATTCTGTGGTAGGGAGTGTGCATTGTCGTGCTTTCTTCAACTTTTTTTCTTGGCTTCTCCACTCCTGTTTTTCTTTTTTGATTTGCTTTCTAATGCTTTTACTTGAGCCGAGGGTCTATCAGAAACAACCTATCTACATTGTAGGGGTAAAATCTGCATACACACTACCCTCCGCAGATCTCACTTGTGGGATTACACTGGGTATGTTGTTATGGTGGTTGAGTTGGTGTTCAAATTGTGTTGACTAGTTTGGTCCTTTATATTTTGTATTTTTAGTGTTAATAAACATCATCGAGCACCCAATGCTTTGGTATAGTGGTAAGAGCTCAGCTTGTGAGGTGTAATTTTTAGTGTTATTAAACACCATCGAGCACCCAAGGCTTTGTCTAGTGGTAAGAGCTCAGCTTGTGATGTGTAGGTAAGACGCATATCACGAGTTTGAGTCCAGCCATAGACAAAATCCTGGTATTTAAATAGAGATGAGTAGAGGGGCAGGACTATTATCCGCTCGAAGCAATGCAAAATAAGGTTACTGAAGACATGCACTTCAACAAGGTGATACAGATGGGAGATAATATTTGAATCTCAACTTTCAGGAGTTAAACAAGGTTTCTAAAGACATGCATTTCAAAAAAGTGATACAGATGCGAGACAATATTTGAATCTCAACTTTTAGAAGTTGGATTAATACCGATCTTATGTAAATTGAATACTGAAATTGGTTAGTTTAATTGAAATTTGATTATTATTGTATGGTATATTTGTTTTCCATATATTGTGTGCTTCACTTTAAAGAAATGTACATTCGCTTCTTGCTTTTTTACTTCAAGCCACGGGACCGTGTTGCTTCTTTTCGCTTTTAAAAACACTGCTTCTTCTCGTTGTCAATGAACCTGCCAATCAAATTCGCGTAGATGCTATTACAGTTCTTGTTAATAAGCAACCAAGGTGATTCTCTTTAGAGCCTTAACCAAATTTTCTTGACTAGAAAACAGCCCTAAGAAAATCTGAAATTGGTTTTACATGCAATCCTCCAAATAAAACATCATCCCCTTTGTCTAAACCATTTTGTTGTTAGAAATTATGGAAATCAGTTATCAACAAGTTCTGTTGAATCTGAACAGCTTCAAATGGCAAGCTTGATTTTGCATATAGCTCACAGCTGTTCGTTCTTCAGACTTGTAAATACAAAGAAGACCTTTCAATAAACTATGCCCCAACATATATATGTTGTAATCCCCACATTAGTAGTTCATTGATTATCTAAATTTTCACCTAGTTGATACTTCTGATGCCTACCTTGTATTCCCCCTTTCCTCCCAATATTCTTTTGTTCTTTTGTTCTGTTTTGTAAACAAAAACAACTAATGTAAATAGAGGGACTACAGTTGCTCTATGTTTGGATGATAGTTATGTATTATTTTAAAATGTATCATATTATATTGTATTGTGTTGTATTATATCACACTGTTTTGTTTTAATGAATACAACATTTGAATATATTATATCGTTTTTCGTAGTTATATAATCTCACACATCAATAATTTGAAGTATAACCTACTAAAAAAAAGTAGAAAACAAGGTAGGATTACTATAAAAATAATAGAATAAATAATAAAATATAATTATTAAATAATAAATAAAGGTAAAATGAGAATAAGATAACACACGATCCTACCAAATATAAAATGAGACTTTTCATTACAACTAACTATGGGTGTTCAAATGAGATCGAAAAATCGATCCGAACCGGTAAATCGACTCAAACCGACTTAATAAATCGAAAACCGGCTTGGTTTGATTTTAAAGTTTTACAAATCGATAACATTTGGTTTGATTTGGTGTTAATCCTAAAATAACCGAAATCAAACCAAACCGAACCGATAAATATATGCATACTTAAAATATTATATCTATCTATCTTCTTCATAATTTTGAGTCATTTCAAGTTAACACTTTCTTGTTGTTTCTCACTAGTTTTGCCATCAACTTGATCCTTATCCTCCTCTTGTTCAACAACTTCATTAGCATCATCTTCCTTGATCTGTAAATCCGCAGTTTTGTGATTTTCTCCATCTTCTCTTGTATTGTTCATTTTATTTTTTTTCAATTTTCCTACTATATATAAGTACTGATAATTTGTTTAAGTAACGTGAAGTTCTCATTGTTGTTGTATTGAAGTCTCCATTAGCTTCTACGTGCTGGACATACTACTTTATATGCTAAAAATATATTGTTAAAACCCACAAAAATCAAATCAAACCAATAAAACCCATAGAATCGACAAAACTAAAACCCATAGAATTTATACAATAGTGGTTTGATTTGATTTGAATATTATAAAAACTGCCTCTATTGATTTGGTTTGATTTGATTTTATACAAAACCCGAGTCAAACCGGACCGGACCGTGAACACCTCTACAACTAACAATACAATATCTAAACATAGGATTCCACTGGGAGGAGGGTAATTGGAGACCTGGAGAAGAAATAAGAAATCATAAACCCTGGTAAGCCCTCCCAGATGTTGGCTTTCAAATCAATGCTGCTTGTCAAATCTGGAGCTCTATTATTCAAATTTGAGTGAAATAATGGGTTTCTCTTTCGATACTCAACTGCTGCCGCAACTGACCCGACTCCGACCCATTTCTTAGTGAATTATCTCATCAACTCACTCGGTTTCTCTAATCAACAAGCTCTCTCTCTGCGTCTGCTAAGGTTAGTTACCGTATAAATACCCTAAATAATCCTGATTTATCAGTCAATTTCTTCAAACAGACAGGTTTTAACGACACCCACATCAAAATCTTGGTTTCCAAGTACCCAAAAGTGCTATTCTATGATGTTGAAAAAAACCTTAAACCCAAATTACACTGTCTTTCCCAACTCGGGTTATCTGGTTCCGATTTAGTCAAAGTCATTTTGAGAGATTGGACATTTATTGACAGAGGATTACATACCCATATAAAACCCCTTTTAAATCGTCTTAGAAGTGTATTGGGTAGTGATGAAAATGTGGTTAAGGTTATAAGGAGATGTTCTTGGTTGATTAGTCACAGCAAACGTGGAACTGTGGAAGCCAATCTGAATTCATTGCGGTCATTTGGTTGCTCAAAGGATAAGATCAAGAATATTTTGATTAAATGTCCCAAAATTCTTAATATGAATAACAAGAGGCTTGAGGAAATGTTGCATAGGGTAGAAAAAGAAGTTGGTGTTCCTCCCGACTCTGCAATATTTCCACACATCGTTTATGTGCTTACTAGCTTAACTGAAGCAAATGTAGACACAAAATTTAAAATCTTCAAGAGTTTTGGGTGGTCTGAAACCGATATTCTCACCATGATGCAAAAGCTACCTCAATGTGTAGGCCTATCAGAGGCACGAATTCAAAAAGGATTGACATTTTTGATGAAAGAAATCCAATACAAATCTATTTACATTGCTTCTCACCCTTCGCTTTTAATGTACAGTTTGGAGAAGAGGCTAATACCCAGGTATGAAATGTGGAAACTCGTCAATGAAAAGAATCTGATAAAGAGAAGGCACAAGTTTTCCAATGTTATGACGTGGCCCGAATCAAAGTTTTTGGAGAAATATATGATGTCTGTCAAAGCTGAAGTGCCCGACTTGTATGATTTGTACATCAAGAGGGTAGGAAAGTAGAAGCTTTTCAATTTTCTTAATTCTTTTGGAAGACATTATGGAACTGACCTGCCTACAACAAAGCATACAATCTTGTTATGGAACTCAGATAATCTTGTATGCCCGGGGATTCCTGTTAAATCCCGTGATGACTGCAATCTCTTTCCCTTGCCATCTGCCCTATGCTCATCTAAAATCATTTTTGGATACGAGACTCTATAGTTAGACTACAGGAGATTAAGGAAAAATGTCATACGGTTGGAGAATCAGGACCTCCACTATCAAATTTGTAGCATTTAACTGTTCTTATTGGTTTTGCGCTGACATCCATATCAGTACTCATTATAGAGCTGACTTCCTTTCCTTTGTAGTCTGCTTTCTGGAATTGTACTGCTTCTAGTTGCTTGCTTTAGGAAATACATTTTTCATACCTAAAGAAAGGCAGACTATGAATGATTCTTGCACACAAATGCTTCCATTCACAACCGTCATCTTAAAACTTTTCTAACTTAACGGACTTTTTGTTGCATCTTTCCTCATCCGTTTTTGTTGATGGAGGTTTTTGACCTCCCTGGATCATACTCCTGTAGCAATTTGACTGCGATTTCCTAGAATGTGATTTATTCTAGATCCTTCTGCACTCAATATATTTTGATCTTCTGCTCTTTCCTCTATCCTCTGTTCCAATGAATTGCAATTCATTACAACGACATATGCCGTGTAATCCCACAAGTGTGTGAATCCAAGTCCGAGCAACTTAGTCGCCAATGACCTCTCAAAGAGCTGAACTCTGCTGTTTTTGTAGTTTTCTTCGTGTTTTTACACGCTATAGGTTCTACTAGTTTACTTCTGCTCTGTTGGCTATTGTTAGAATTCTATTTGGAAAAAACTACTCTTTTGGCTGTTGTAAGAATTCCATTTGGAAAAAACTGTTCTTTAAATAATCCAAGGTGAAACATTTTCTCGGTTTTGTTAAGCTTGTGAGCGTGTTTATGAAGAAACTATATTGGGTAAATTTAGAAATGTCACTCTTCTAATGTTGTTGTTCATTCATACCACATAAATCATAGATATATGGGGTTGTAACATGGCAGATGAAAGAAAACAAGAATAAGCATAGGATCTTTGGCTGCTGCTTTAAGTGAAGGTGGATGTCCTGTGGAAGTAAGTTGTGTTTGCTAGGCAAATAGGAAAAACAATGGAAATAGAAATGAAGAAAAAAGAAAGGTGAAAAGGCACAGCACCTCCCATTGTGTCTTAAAAAGGGATACAATAGCCTTAGTCAAACGCTTGACAAATTAATTTGCACCATGGTGGTGGACTGGTGGTGTTTAGCATATGCATTTGTTTCTGCAAATGATAGTTAAATTACCTTGTTTCTTTCCTGCTCCATGATTTGCAAATTTTAGTGCTATTAATCAGAGCTTGTGTAGGTAACTATCACGAGCTCGAATCTAGCCATAGGCAGAAGCCTAGTATTTAAATAGAGAAGGGTGGAGGGGCAGGACTATTATCCATCGAGTTTCAAACCATACAACACGATTTTGATGAGTTTCGAACCATACAACACTAGCCCTCAAGGATTTCTCCGTTATAAAAGAAAAACCATAGCTTTGTCGCTGGAAGTTGCAAATCAAGGAGTACTGAAGACATGCACTTCCATAAAGTGATACAAATGAGAGAGAATATTTAACATCAACATTTTGGAGTTGGATAAATACCAATCTTGTGTAAATTGAATATTGCAATTAGTTATTTTAATTGAAATTCGATTACTGAATCATTATACTTAATCATGTATGCATGGTATAGTTGTTTTCCATATAATCTTCACTATAAAGAAATGTGCATTCACTTCTTGCTTTTTACTTAACGCCACCGGACCATGCTGCTGCTTCTCGTTGCCAGTGAAGCTGCCAATCAAATTCGTCGTAGATGCTGTTACTGACTCTTGTTAAATAGCAACCAAGGTGATTCCTTTAAAGCCTTAACCAAATTTTCTTGACTAGAAAACAGAGTCCTAAGGAAAGCTAAATTGGGCTTACATGACTAGAGAATCTAATCCTCTAAATAAAACAGCATCATCTCCTTTGAAGAGCTGGATGAATTGGATCTGGATAACCCGATTTCTTGGAGAGACTCATGTTTGGGTTTAAGGATTTTGTTAATATAAGCAAATAATAAACTGGGAGAAACGGAAACAACAATCTTGATTTGGGTTTTGTCTAAACCATTTTGTTGTTAGAAATTAAGGAAATCAGTTTTGACAGTGCAGAAAAGTTAAATACCAGTAAAAGAATACGAAGGTAAGGAAAGATCTGTGTACAATAGAACCAACACGGTCCTGCTATTCCCCAGATACCACGTAATGGGAGATTAATGCACTAGGCTGCCTCTTTTATGATTTCTCCAATGACTGCTTGGTGTCTGCAACAGAGAATTTTAGTCCCAAAAGTAAACAAAATCTACTAAGGAACCGCAGTTTTCTCGAGTGGTTGATACAGATGAGGTATCTGATTCCTGTAGGGCAGCACAAAATACTCCATGAACTTTGTCTCTGTTAACTTCAGAACAGGATAAAGACAAGACTCCATTTTCTCCTCTCAAGTTTCTTTTCATCCAAAATTTTCAAGACTTGCATCCGCGGTACCACCCTTTTTTCCAGACTATAGCAAAAAATATCAGGATGAGAAACCAAGTAAGAAGTTTCAAAATCAAGCTCGTTCATGAAAAGATTTAGTTTTTCCTGAATTCTAACTTCTGAGAGGGCAACACAAGAAGGTAGCTTCCGGAACATGCTGAGTATATCGTCATCAGACCATCCAAAACTCTTGAAAATTCCAAACTTTCTATCCAACGTAGACTTGTTTTGCTTTTGTAACACTAGAAATCCATAAAGAAAATTAGGGGAACCACGTGGAAGTCGAAAATCGTTCTCCACCCTATGCAACAAATCCTTAATCCTCTCAGGATTTGATGCAATACATCTAGGATTTTCAAGCACGAGTTTTTTTATTCTCACATCAGTAAAACCACAGTTTCTTAACAACAATACATTAGTCTCCATATCAGGATGAGCAGCAAAAGTAAGCAACAAAGGAAATCTCTTTATAGCCTTAACTACATTCTCATCACAGCCCAAAATTCTCCTAAGACAATCAATGGTAGGTCTCAAATGAGTATCTAAACTCCTTTCAACAAATGTTGTACCTTTAGCAATTACATTGACCAGGTCTGACCCAGATAGCCCTAGATCGATAAGGCACTGGAATTTGGGTTTTAGGGTTTTGGGAACATTAAATAATAGCAATTTGAGTGCTTTAGAAACCAGTTTGTTTGAAGAAATTGATGACTAAATCAGGATCATTACAAGTTCTCTGAGAAGTAACCTTGGAAGAAATGGAGTTAGCTTCTTGATTGGAAAATCCGAGAGAATTAACAAGATATTTGACCAAGAAATGGATCGGGGCAGGGGTTGGGGTTGGAGTTGTTGAGTAGAGATATCGAAATCTGAAAGTGCAAGAGGAAAGTAGGTGTCCATAGGCATTGCATCTGAATCTGATGAGCATATCCTATTAAGGGTTTAAGGAGAAGTTTGTCTCTCCAAAAAAATTACATCCATGTTGTGCGTTACTACTGCCAAGTTTAGAATTGGACGACTTAGCTTATAATTAGGTGATTTAATTTAGAATAGGATATCAACTTACCTCCTAGTTTGGTTAGTACATAGTATGTTGTTCCAAGAATTGGTTTTCAGGAAAGAAGTGAAATTGTTGCTTGCAAATTGCAATTACCAAAAAAAGATGCACCAAGTAAAAACACCCAAAAAGAGAAAGAGCAGAGCAAGAAAATGCTAGGTGATTTCTTCCATATGCTTAAGCCTTGGTTCAGAGGCATCTGTGCTGGTGACAGCACCTAAAGAAATAATCTAGGTTCGTGTAAGCTTGTCCGAGCACTATGTTATACAAAACAAAAAAGAATGACATTTTTCCTTATTCTAATCTCCATTCCGGAAAGAGACATACCTCGAACCAATCAGTCAGTGATTCTCCTAACTCAAATTAAACTTGATCAAATTCTAACAAGGAAGAAGAATTTCCCAAAGAGGACTCATACATCCTCCTGTCATCCATCAGAGAGAAAACAGACCCAACAACAACAGCACACCCTGTATGATCCTACACTTGGGGTTTGGGAAGGGTGGGGTATATGCAGAACTTACCCCCCCCCCCCCCCGGCCTTGTGTAAGGTAGAGAAAACAGACCCCTGTATCATATAACCAAGGCCTTAGCAGAAAAATATTTGGTTGTCTTCTGGAACAAATTGCTATTAACTGCCAAAGGGAATCAGTTATCAACAAGATCAGTTGATTTCGAACAGCTTCAAATGGAAAGCTTGATTTTGCATATAGCTCACAGCAGTTCAGACTTGCAAATACGAGGAAGGTCTTTCAATAAACTATGCCCCAACTCCATAAGTGATTTTCGGCAACACCGACCGTGTTTTTCAGAATACAAACTGAAAAAAAAAAAAGAAGCAAAAGCGTATTGAACTACAACTAATAATTCAGAAAGATCTTAGCACTCTTAGTGCCAAAAGTAGACAAAATCTACTAAGGAGCCACATTTTTCTTGAGTGGTTCATACAGATGAGGTATCTGATCCTTGTAGGGTAGCACAAAATACTCCATGAACTTTGTCTCTGTTAACATCATAACAGAATAAAGACTCCACATTCTCCTCTGAAGCTTCTTTTCATCCAAAATTTTCAAGACTTGCATCCGCGGTACCACCCTTTTTTCCAGACTATAGCCCAAAATTGCAGGATGAGAAACGAAGTAAGCAGGTTCCAAACCAAGTTCCTTCATGAAAAGATTCAGTGCTTTCTGAATCCTAACTTCTGAGAGACCAACACAAAAAGGTAGCTTCCGGAACATCTCAAGGACATCCTCATCAGAAAATCCAAAACTCTTGAAAATTCCAAACTTCCTATCCAACATAGACTTGTTTTGCTTGTTTAACACTTGAAATCCATAAAGAAAACTAGGGGAACCACGTGGAATTCGAAAATCGTTCTCCACTCTATGCAATACACCCTTAATCCTTTCAGTATTTTGTGCAAAAAAACTAGGATTTCTAAGCAACATTTTTTTTATACCGTCATCAGGAACACCAGAGTTTTTCAACAACAATACATTAGTGTGCATAATATGATGAGCACCAAAAGTAAGCAACCAGGGAGTTCTCTTTAAAGCCTTAACTACATTTTCATCACTACCCAAAATTCTCCTAAGAAAATCAATGGTAGGTCTCAAATGAGTATCTAAACCTCTATCAACAATTTTTGAATCTTTAGCAATTACATTGACCAGGTCCGACCCGGATAGCCCGAGATCCATCAGGCACTGGAATTTGGGTTTTAGGGTTTTGGAAACATCACAGAGTAGCAATTTGGGTACTCTAGATACAATTATTTTCATCTGGGTGTTGTCGAAACCAGTTTGTTTCAAGAAATTGACGACTAAATTTGGATTCTTTAAGGATTTCAGTGAAGTAACCTTGGAAGAAGTAGAGTTTGCTTCTTGATTGGAGAATCCGAGAGAATTAACAAGGTATTTAACCAAGAAATGGGTCGGGGTTGATGAGTAGAGATATCGAGATCTGAAACAGTACAAGGAAAGTAGGTGTCCAAAGCCATTGCCTCTGAACCTGATGAGCATATCCAGTTTCAAATATCTGTTAACGTTAACAAGGGTTTAAGGAGAAGTTGTCGCTCCAAAAAAAAAGACAATTGGCAAAAGAATACTTTCAATATTTTTGGACCAAAGTATTAAAACATTTTTGGACTAGTTTATTAACCGAGGATATTTTCGTTCAATTTCGCAATAGTCTAAAAGCATTTTTGGATCCTTTTCCATTTTCAAAAAACAGAATTTGAACTACTCCCTCTATCCCAAAAATATGGTGCTTTAGCAAAACAAATTGTCCCAAAATAAGTATAGCTTTAGTAATTCAAGACCAAAAATAGTAAATTGTTTTCAACTATATCCTTATATTAGGAAAAAAACTCTTAAGCTTAGTAAACTATATCTTGTATATCTTTCTATTATAAAAAAAAACTCTTAAGCTTGGTAAACTATACCTTGTACTATTATTTTTTTAATGTGCGTAAAATGAGCTAAAACGACACTTATTTTGGGACAAAAGGATTATTTTTCTCAAGTTTCACACCTTAAATATCATTTGATCTCTTTTCCTACCTAAACTATCACCATCTATGTATTGCAACACAACTCAACTAAACGTTGTTCCCCTTCTTTCTTTTTTTTTTAAAAAATAATCTGAACGATGGTGATAATTGATACAAATGGAGTACAAATATGATATTTTTCCCATCTACTCATGCCTTGTTTGGTAAAGTTACCCTAGATTAAATGTGTTGATGAGACATAGCAAGTACACCTCATATGTATCAAAATTAATAATATTTAAATGCACTTAAAATGTTATTGCTTTGAATATGAGTAAAGTCATGTAATCGATATTGACTAGCATCAAATGTTTGCACATTTCATAATAGATGCAATTTTTATGTTTGTGGATAAAATTTTTAGTATTAGGGATTTAACACTAAATGAGTAAAGTATTATGTAAGATACTAGCTAGAACTTATTCAATAATCACTATTTACAATTTTTAGTTCTTTTTGTTCATAATTTTCTTTTAAATTTTAAGTTTAAATTGAATAACAATCATGAATGAAACTTCTATACTTGGTGATTAGGACTTGACTCTAAATAAATAAAGTATTGTATAAAATACTAAGACTTATTCAGTAATTACAATTCTTAATTTTTACTTCTTTTTTTATAATTTCATTTAAAATTTAAATTTAAATTACATAGCCTTTCGGACAACGGGTTGGCCAGTCCAGCCTCGATTAAACCTCAAAGGCTAGCGGGCTGATTTGGGTTGGGTTTATAAGCCCTAGTTTTAAATGGGCTAAAATTGTAACCCAACCCTACCGACTCTATTTTTTTTGGAGTTGAACTCCGAAAAACAGTTTGTTCATAAAATTTCAAAAAATTCTGTTTTTACTTTTTCAAGAATTTTCAAAAATTTCGAAGCAACAACAAACTGTTTCAAATCTGTTGGAATTAAACCAAGACTATCAGTCCAAATTAGTCTAGGATTTAATAGTTGATATTTATTTAATTTATGTTTAGTTAGGATTTATTTGTCTTAGTTTATATAGTAATATATTTTCTTGTCCTAATTTAATTTGATTGTCTATTATTATAAATAGGATGCTCTGTCACATAATTTATTATAAGAAAAATAATACTACTCGTAAAGAAGTAAAGAAAATTATTTGAGTTTATTAAATAAAATATTTTCCTTCAAAATCGTTTTGTTGTACCCTAAACAATGGCTTCTAGTAGTAGTAATTGGATGAAGCAAAAGGCCGTAACAGTCACCGGAGCTGAAGAAGAAGACAGAATCAGTGAGTTGCTGGACTCTCTCTTTGTTCATATTCTCTCTCTTCTGCCGAGGACGAAGGATGCTTTCAGAACTTGTATTCTCTCTAAAAGGTGGCAATATCTATGGACTTCACTTGATACGTTTAGTTTCGATTGTACTGCTCAGGAAGAAGATGGCTTCGTAACCTTTGTTGACTATGTACTTGCTCATTCCCTTTCTCCCAAAATTAAAAAATTCCAACTCGAGTTCACTAACTATGATTATTACGCGTTCAACTCGCATATTAACAGATGGCTTAGTTTTGCTGTTGAAAAAAAAGTGGAACATGTTGTATTGTGGTACATCTGCATGGGAGATAATTCGGTAGATCCTTACATGTTGCCTGAATATTTCCACACATGTTCATCCTTGATAACTTTAGATATTTCAAGTTGTTTATTTGTTCCTGACGCGGTCATATTGTGGAAGTCTCTGAAGAGCATAGTGTTGGAGGACTTGGAGCTAAGGGATGAAGATATTGTGAACTTACTGTCAGGCTGTCCTTCATTGGAGATTATGAAATTAGAACTTGTTTGGGGTTTTAGTCGCCTGGAAATTAATTCCTTAAAATTAAAGACACTGAAGTTGAAAGATTATTTATCGTTTAATGATGAAACAGATCATTCTTTAGAAATTATTGCCCCGTATGTTCAGCATTTGGAAATTGTAAGAGATCTTCATCATCTCAAGTGTAGGCTTGTAGATGTCTCCTCTGTGGTTAATGCTAAGCTTACTTTCAACATTATGTGTATCAAAGACGTCCCAGATCATCGTTTTGAAAGATTTGATGATGAGGAAGATAGTTGTCGTGACTATCATCAAGTATTTAGGACCCTCGTCCCAGATTATCTTCAAAAATTGAGTTGTGCAACCGATCTAACAATTGGAACTTGGTTCACAGAGGTTTGTTTTTAACTCAAAATTCCTTAGATATACTTGTTTGTATTTTTGTTCTAAAATTGGCATTGTAAATGATATAGATAAGATGATAGACTTCATTAGTATCCTCATAAGCTAAAATGGGGATGTTTTTGCTCAGTTGTACATGGCTTGTGCAATTCAGCACTCACTTGGTGCTGTCAAGTAATTAAAATCTCCTTACCTTTCTCAAATAATCAAAAGTCCTTATTTTTCTCAAATTGATTTTTAGGTGATAGTTGCAGAATGTAAATATTATACAATTGAGAACTTTTTGTAAAAATTTCACCAACGCTACTGGACAAATTACAGAAACTTGTGGATTTTTGTGCCTTTTTCCAATCCTCTTGTCAACTTTCCTGAGTTGGGTATTTCCTTTATCATATAGACAAAAAATTGTCTAGAATCGAGGATTCTTGCTCATTGATGTTGCTTAGAGTGTTTTGACGGTTAGATTTTTCAAAGCACTCTCTCTTCTGTGAAGTACTTTCTTTACGTTGTTATTGCCTTTTCCATTTTTTACTAGTTTCATTGGGATTACTGCACCAGGTTCTATGCATGTTGTTGTTCAAAGGGGTACCCATTCCAGAATTGAAATGCAAATATCTGACGCTAGAGTTGCATATGGTAAAATTTAATTTGTACGGAACAGCTGGCATTTTGCGAGCCTCGCCTTATGTTGAGACACTCATCATAGACATGGATATTACACATGTAACTTTCTGGAACTTTTTCTCTTCTTTTTACATTTGGAAACATTTATTATTATTATTATTTTCTAAGTGTCGTTTAGATTTGTTGGTTCTGAAGTTTTTTCTGAACCAGAAACTTCTACGTGAAACCATTTTTTGTCTCTCTAGTGCAATTTCCATTTTGCTAACGTGCAATAGGTCTTGATTATATTCTGTGTCTCCAGTTTGGTGGTTCCTGGTGCGAATTTGAGTCAAGATATTTGGTCAAAGGAGATAATATTGATTTGCAGAGTTGGATTTCATGCGTTGTGTTTCCCAACCTGAAGAATGTTAAGATTGTCAACTCCTCTAGGGTGTGTTTGAAGGATCATTTCAAACAGGGCCATGACAAGCTTTTCAAATTTTCAGAATTTTTGTTAAAGAATGCAACTGTTTTGGAGAAGTTCATTATCATCTCAAAGACAAGAAAGTGCTGGAGTTGTTCAATGAACTGTGTGTCCCCATATTTATTTCGTTTGGCTGGGAAATTGTTAGGTTGCCCAAGATCCTCCACCAATTCCAAGATTATCTTCGAGGAATGAGCTTTTCCAAGACCGCTAGTAGTTTCTTGTATCAGGATACGAGAAATGTATCCTTATATTGAGTTTTTGATAAGCTGCTCATGCAATCATGAAACTTCAACTTCTCTATGTAGCTAATTACTACTTTTACTTTTGGACTTATCCTTGTGGCATACCAAGTGTTATGCTATGTTGTGTTTCGCTACCCTGCTTTCGCAATAGAATCAAGGTCTTATGATTGTGCAATGGTTCCCTGTTTTGGCTCTTTCCTTGGAGGAAGGAGGTCTATAGTTGAGATGCCAAAAAATTCTTTAAAAATGAAACTGTAATTTATCATTACTACTTCATAGTATAGTATAGAATTGAATGGAGAAATGGTCACAGGAGATGGCATTATGGCATTTACCATTTCTTTTCGGGAAAGGTGAATTGAGAACGAGAATGCAAGGCCAAGCAAAGGAAAAACAAATGAACAACTGGTGTACTAATCTACACACAGATTTCACATCAACAAAAGCTTTCCATCAAATCTGAAAAGTGATCGTTTATGTATTGTGTTGATATAAAGTTTTAAAATGGCAACATATTTTTATACTCTATTTGTTCCAATTTATGTGGCATAATTGAAATTTTAAGAGTCAACTAAGTTAAACAATGAGATATATAACATATCCATATTCCTATAAGATATCTTTAGACCATTCTAGGCTTAGAAATTGATATAAAGTGAATAACTACCAAACAGTGTGCATGAAATACCATAGGCTTGCCCTTATTTTCTATGCCTTAGTTTTTCGGGTAGTTGGCGTATTAGGAACTTGGTTCCAAGAATCACAGTAAACAACAAACAGTAAAGTAAAGTGCAACAAAAGTTTTATCTTGGAAAACCCCTTGCTCAAGGGAGTAAAAAAAAAAAACACGACCTACACTGTGTAGGATTTCACCACCAATCTCCACTAACTTCAAAAGAGCTATGTTCAAGATTACAACTCCGCAATCCTAGAACCTAACTCTTAACTCACGACTCAACAGTTTACTACAACTGTTCAACTCACTACACGAGCACTCCAAGAAGTCAAACCCGCTTCTTGTTACAACACCCCACGAATAAGAAGTCAAAGCCACTTCTCGTTTTTCGCACTCACAACTAAACAACGTTCAATAACAGAAAAGATTACAACTCAGAATCTATCCTATTACAGACTCGAAACTCATCAATTTACTCCAACTGATGAACTCAACAAAGACTAATAACTCTAGCCTTTAACTAGCGAAACTTCAACATTCAATATTGCAAACTCGAACGCAGACTGTGAACGTGAACCGAGTTCCTGTGTTGCTGTGACAAAGTCCTGCAGTTTTTGCTCCAATGGCTATTGCTCTCAAGATGATAAATTTCGTGGATATGCAATAGGTGCGGCTCTCAATGGTCTTCATGCCATATATATACTAGAATTTCGTCATGCCGTATAATATCACGGACTAGGACTTCTTCTCCAAATAGAACTTGGTTTCCTATAAGGAATTATGTGATTCCTTTCCTTATAAGGTCCTTTCCTTATAAGGAGATTACATCCTATAAGGAAATTTTGACTCCTCTTTAGACTCTATTTCTCCTTTTTATTTCTTTCCTTCTTTGCTCCTTTATTTATTTTCTTCTTTATTTCTCTTCTTCTTTGCTCTTTAATTTCGTGGCTCCAATCTTCTTTATCTGTACTTGATGTCCTTGTGCATTCACGTCACTTGTTCTGGGACCTGGTTCACCTAATACAACATACAAAATATAACAAGTAGTGAACCAGGTTCTTGTTTGTCAATCATCAAAACTACAAATATGTTCTCCTACTTCCCAACACTCCTCCTGATGTACAAACTAAATTGATTAAATATCTGGGCACAGTATAGCATTACAAGCACATCTTGCAAATGGCTAGTGTTAATCTCATGTATGTGACATGAAATAGTTTTTTGACTTCAATGTTATATTAGGTAAAGTTTGGTGACCTTAACCCTCACAATGTCCTTTTTGTTCATTTATTTATTTCAGATTTGTACATCAGTGATACAAGTTGTTAGTTGGTACAAGTCAAGAGAAGCGAGGGAGTTAGTTAGTTACAATTTAGTTAGCTGCACAGTGGCATTTCACAAAAACAGTTCTTACTGTAGCAACAGTTTTCAGTGTAGCACTGTTTTCCATTTAGTAGTTAATTCAGCAGTTGCGTCAATTGTTAGTTAAGCAGTCGAAGTTAGTTAGCTAGATCAGATGCAGCTACTATAAGTACTAGCTTGTAATAGTTCATTCTCATCTATGAAAATAACAATTTCCTTTCTTTTCTCATTTCTTTTCTATCTTCACTAAACTTGAGCTATTTTCTCGGATTAATCCCTGAGTAGCCATTGCATTCTTCGAGTTCAGCTCCTAGAATTGATTGTTTTCGTGTTAAAGTGTAACAATCAGTCTGTAGTCAGTTGTTTCTATAATATTCTAGAAATTTTCTTTCCAAAATGAAAATTGTATTTCTTTCCTTGTTCACGAAATATAACATAATATAATTCACTTCACCCCTGTAATAGGCAATATTCTATGAGAAACGTTGTTTATTTGGGACTTGTCTTAATTCAAAAGTTAGGATTCAGTGGCTCGAAAAGAAATGCTCAGAAGCTTCCTTCCTAAATAATTTGTGAGTGCACATATGTTCTACGATTACCAGTTGTTTCAGCGCCAAAAACTAGAATTCAGTCTAATAAAACGGAGAATGAAAAAGAAAAGAATCATATTTACTTGATGCAGCAACAATGCTTGTGGTGACAACTTCAAACGCCAAACGTTATCTCCCCGTTGAAGCAATTATTGCTACCTTGTCCATCAACCACCATGCCATTTTGTCTTGTCATCAACCAATTGAAGAGATCTAAAACAAGGTTTTACAGAATTTTATGTTTCAAATATTGGTGTACATATGGAGTAGCTTCACATATATATGATCACAAAGTTATCCACTAAAGTAATCACAAGCGGGATGCAATTATATTCCTTCCCATTAATTTTCTACAGTACCCAAATTCCCCGTGGTCTGACATTTTCTGGCTCCAGAGGAATACAACTCAACAAAACTCTGATTGTAAACTTTCTAAAATTTGCTTTGAATCGAAATGACTGCCACATGCTTTCCAGAGGATCAGGTGGAGGAGGATCGGAAGACGAAGAAACTGGTGCATCATTAGTCTCCCGCCTCCTAGAGTTAATCTGAACAATTGGCTGTCTTGCAGGTGGATCTGGCGCTGCGGGTACAAGAGCTGATTGATGCTCAATTGAAGTGGAGCTATATATGAGAAACAACATCATCTGATTGTTCTGTCACAGCCCTAGTAACCTGGTAGACTAACCCTTCGTCTTTCTCTTCCTGACTTGTGGAAATGGGAGGTGCATAGAAGAATGGTGTAATCTCCAAAAATACAATATCAGTTGACACCAAATATTTTCCAAGTTCGGGCAGAGTAACAACGTATCCTTTTTGAAGGCGAAAATAGCCCAAGAAAACACACTTCAAAGCCAGTCCAACTTGGTAACTTATGGTCGGACATCTTGAACATAACATATGCTTCCAAACACCTTTGGTTCCTTGGAAATAGTGACTTGTTTGGGAAAAGAACACTATAAGGTACATTGCCAGCAAGTATATTAGATGGCATGCAATTAATCAGAAAACAAGTCGTATAGATTGCATTAGCCCAAAACTGTTTAGGAACCTTTGTTTGAAATAATAGTGTCCGAGCTGTCTCATCCCACATTGTCTCATATAAGACTGAAATGATTCTGACATGTATTCTTTAGCATTGTCACTCTTTAATCTGGCACACAATATTATTAAATTGAGTCTTAACTAAGCAGAAAAGGCATAAAAATGGGAAAACACTTTGGATCAGTTCTTCATAAAGTATATCCACGTCATCATAGAAAAATCATCCACAAAGGTAATAAAATATTTATACCCACCTTTGGACATATAAGGACACGGTCCCTAAACATCGGGTTGAACTAACTCAAAAGCAAACTCAGCTCGTTATTAACGATTGGAATTAACAAGCTGCAATGGTATTTTTCGAATCAGCATGACTCACACTCCAATGAAGAAACATTTTGAAACCGAGGACAAAGTTTCTTCAACATAGATAGAGAGGAATGTCCCAACCGACAGTGTACTTCAAAAGGAGATACGAGACTAGAGCAAGAAATATACTCAGATTCCAATTCATCAATACGTGTCTTTTACTAATAACCTGATAATTGCAAGATCACAAAACACATAATGTTCGGGGAAGAATGATATATAACAGTTGAGATCTCTTGTGAGTTTACTCACAAAAATCAAATTAAATGCCTGCTTGGATAGACTTCATACAGATGACAAAGTAATGCAAGAGTTTGTTTTAACAATCCGATATTCATTTTCAAAATCTTTAGATAGCCTCTCAGAGACAATACCAAATCGTGCGCGTGAGCAACCTTCAACCAATTTCCAGAATGAAAAGAAGAATCAGCAACAAAATAAGAAAAATCTCCAACCTGACCAATAATAGTGTTCACCAAAACGTGGTCCTATAGTCATGGTATCACCAGAATTGGACCGGAGACGTCAAGGGGAAGTAAGAACAGGAATGCCCACCAAAATTGGTCCACACACGCCCCTCCACACGCTGACCGAACTGGGTTTTCACCTGCAGGTTCATCGGAGCGCGAGACACACGTGCTTCTCCTCTGACGACAGGATTCTGGGTTTTTGTAGATTGGGGAGAGGAGGTCCTCATTATAGTGTGGTTGAAGCTGCTAAATTTCAGTTTCAAGTTCACTGACGCAACTCCGACGAATTACGGTGAGTTTTCTGATCACAGTCCGGCAAGTTTGTTTTTATTACTTTTTACCTTCTACATTATACAATAAACCAGACAATAAACCAATAATAGTCCCAGTAATAATTTTGTCGTGGGTCAATGGTTATTAACTGTCACACAAAGACACCTTACATCTCAGGGATTACAAAGCTTGCTTTACATGAGTAGGTGGACGTGGATCCATTGATGATAACTTATCAGAGATGAAGTGCATTGTTGGCCTTGATTTGGGAGTTTCAACCAAACAAGAGCTTGCTAGCTTGATGATAAAAAACAAAATTTCTTTTACTTCATCTTCAGGATATGGAATGCGTTCATCTAGCAAATCACTAAGTTGCACATGATCTATAGTCGATGAATTTGCTAGCACAGTAATAAATTCCCCGAGATGCTTTCCTTTGATTATCTCCAATGCTAAAACTCCAAAGCTATAGACATCACACATTGGCGTAACCTTCATTGTATATGCAAACTCTGAAACAACAAAATTTCCAAAAAAGTATATAACAATTTAAACGTGCAAATGAAATTAAAGCAGTACAAAGTGATGCTATAGTTCATGAAGTTCAAAAAAGGATAAAAATTAAAGTTAAGACCTTACCAGGTGCAACATAGCCATATGTGCCTGCAAGCGCAGTGCAATTGGATGAGTCTGGCTTGAGAAGCTTAGCTATGCCAAAATCTGAAACAAGAGCTTCATACTCGGAATCAAGCAAAACATTACTGCTTGATATGTCTCGATGAACAATCGGTGGTGAGCAATCCTGGTGCATGTAAGATAAAGCAAACGCAACACCTTTGATGATATTCACCCTTTTAAGCCAATCCAATTTCTTGGACTCAACCTCATCGCTTAAAATACTAGACAAACTTCCCCTCTCCACGTACTCATAAACCAAGAACGAGTGTTGTGCATGCGAACAATAGCCGTAGAGATTCACAATGTTCCGGTGCTTAATCCCAGTCAATGCCCTTACTTCATTCATGAAGCTTTTGGGATGTGTATTCTCAAATGAAGAATGAAGTCTCTTCACAGCTATAGTCCCTAATGATTGAAGGTTAACCTTGTAAACGCTTCCATGCCCTCCTTGCCCGATGCAAAATGTTGCATCAAACTCCTCTGTGGCGTTTAAGATGTCCCTGTACAATGCCTTCCCATCTAACATGGATATCGAAAGCCAACCATCATCATTCCGTCTATCAACGTCTTTAGCTCTCCTTCTTTTATCACACATAAACAGAACACCAAGGAAAACACAGAGTAGTACTAGTGCTCCCATAACAGGAAGTAGAGTGATGAGGATGAGTTTACGTCGCTTCACCATTGAGTGCTTCTTCACCACAGTAGATGGCCTTTCGCAGGGCTGGAGTCCTGTTACATTGCCGCAAAGACCTTTATTACCTTCTAATGAAGCATTGATAAAAGCTTTATTATTAGGGATTGGACCTTCCAACTCATTGTATGACAAAACAACATCCTGCAAACCAGTCAAACTTTCAAGTTCTTCAGGAATGTGCCCAGATAGGCTGTTGTGGGAAAGATTTATGTCTACCAACACCTTCAAATTAGCTAACTGAGGGGGAATTTCTCCAACGAGAAGATTATGGCTTAAATCAAGTATATTAAGCTGAGTCATCCTCCCTATTTCCATTGGAATTTTTTGGCCAAATTTATTGTTGCTCAGGTTCAACTGAAACAAGTGCACGAAATTTCCTATACATGTCGGGATCGATCCATTCAATCTGTTGTCGGATAGATCGAGGGACTCTAATTTTGTCAGTGACCTAAGTTCCTCAGGTATATTGCCAGAAATATTGTTGTTTTGCATAGAAAGCTTAACCAGAGAGGTTAATTTTCCAAATTCCATTGGAATCTGCCCAATCAAATGATTCGATGAAAGATCAAGTCCTAGAAGCCCTTTGACATTGCCAATCTCTGGTGGTATGCTACCTCCAATTCTATTTCTGGCTATTCGCAAATCAGTCAAATTGTTGCATTTTCCCCAGTTTCTGCTGAGTTCACCATGAAAATCATTGTCGCTCAAATCAATGAACTGAAGGTGTGGATGGATTCCAAAAGCTTCGGATAAATTTCCATTGAAACTGTTGTTGTTCAAACGGACACGTTTTAAACTCGGGCACTTGCTCAAGCTGCTTAGAATTGGCCCTGTCAGCTTGTTATTATTCACTATGAAGTTCTCAAGTTTCCCACCTTGGCAAAGATGCTCAGTAATTGGAATTGGACTAGAAAGCTGATTATGGGATAAATCCAAACTTTTGAGCTTAGTTAAGTCACGTAGAGTAATTGGAATTGGACCACTAAGATGATTATTGGATAATTCCAAATCAGTGAGGTTTTTCAAATTCCCCAACTCACAAGGAATGGGACCAGAAAGTTGGTTAGAATAAAGGTACAAAATTGTGAGCTCAGTTAAGTCACCTAGAGTAATTGGTATTGAACCACTTAGCTGATTAGTGGACAATTCCAAATCAGTGAGGTTTTTCAAATTCCCCAACTCACTAGGAATGGGACCAGAAAGTTGATTAAAATCAAGGTACAAAATTGTGAGCTCAGTTAAGTCACCTAGAGTAATTGGTATTGAACCACTAAGTTGATTAGTGGACAATTCCAAATCAATGAGGTTTTTCAAATTTCCCAACTCACTAGGAATGGAACCAGAAAGTTGGTTAGAATAAAGATACAAAATTGTGAGCTCAGTTAAATCGCCTAGAGTAATTGGAATTGAACCAGTAAGTTGATTATGGGATAATTCCAAATTAATGAGGTTTTTCAGATTCCCCAACTCACTAGGAATGGGACCAGAAAGCTGGTTAGAATAAAGGTACATAACTTTGAGCTCAGTTAAGTCACCTAGAGTAATTGGAATTGAACCAGTCAGTTGATTATGGGATAATTCCAAATCATTGAGGTTTTTCAAATTCCCCAACTCACTAGGAATGGGACCAGAAAGTTGGTTAGAATAAAGGACCAAAAGTTTGAGCTTGGTTAAGTCACCTAGAGTTATTGGAATTGGACCAGAAAAATTGTTACTCTTTAAGACTAAAACCTCAAGTGACTTCATCTTTCCTATTTCGGCAGGAATGGAACCATTTAAATGGTTGTCAAAGATGCCGAGAGTCTCAAGTTTGGTTAGTGAGCCTATTTGAGATGGGATTTTGCCTGAAATCTGGTTGATCGACAAGTCAAGGTAGACAAGATTAGTGAGCTTTCCTAGTTCAGGTGGAATGGGGCCAGAGAGCTGGTTCATGCTAAGATCAACATATTCAAGAAAAGGGAGAGATGAAAATGGAAAATCATAGAGTGTACCAATAACACCAGCATTTGTAATATTCAACCTGTTTATCCAACCATTAAAGCATTTAACTTCGTACCAATCCCTGCATGCATCAGTACTTATTGTCCAAGAAGCCAATAAGGAATTACTCTGGTTATGGAAAGTTGCTTTCCATTTGAGGAGTGCAGTTGCTTCCTCAGTGGAAGCAAAAGTAATTGTGAAAAGATATAAGAGAGTGGAAAACTGAAGGAAAGAAAATATTGTGGGAATCATTATTTATGGCTAAAAGATTTCAGTTGATTGTTTTGGTTATTTGTGAACTTGTGCAGGCCAGAGTTTTATAATGTGTATAGAATCACTACAAGACTTGTGAGTCAATTGTAATGTCTTTCTCAGCTTGTAAAATACGGGTAAAATAAGAACAACTTGGAAGTCAATGAGGCAATGTATATACTAACAAATTGAAAGGGTTTTTCAATTGTGGCCTAAACTTAAAGTTGTGGAAATATTATCCAGAAGATATTCAAATTATTTCATAATTGACGAGCTAATGGACATGCAATAGGAACAAATTGCACGACATACTCTTCAAATTGGCTCGTCTTTAATTTTTGCCATTTAGCAATCAAACTTATGCTTACTGAGTTTAAGTTCTTAAGTCATGCTGGGCATAACTTGTGGGATATTATGATTTGAAAATATAAGTTTACGCCCTCGCAAAAAAATTATTGATTATTAGGAACAAAAATTAAAAACCAACACAAAATAAGAACATAATTACCAATGACTGTCAATAGTTGTACTTCATTTTCGCGGGCCATGTAGTATGAGATGTTGCAATATTTGCTCAGATGGCCAAGAAGAAGAAATGTCTCACACACTTCCCGTTTCTCTTTTCCTTCTTTTTAATTTTTTTTCCTTCCATTTACTCTCTTATTCTTTAGCAACTATGTATCGCCACAAGGGGAAAGCACATGTTTGAACTGGGCTTAGGTAAAGTTAAAGATATATGCATATCTTGGTACTTATTATATATGTCATGTTTTTTTTAATCAAATACAATAATTTTATCAATTTACTCCCCGTTTTCCCCTCCATAACTTTTACTAAATGCAAGATTTGATATTTTTGTTGTATTTACAATAAACGTGGAGTTGTGAAGACTTGTGAGTCAATATGATTTATTTCTCAGCTTGTAAAATACGTGTAGAATTAGAACGACTTGGAAGTCAATGAGTCAATGTATCACTGTCCATGGAAGTATATACCAAATTAAAAGGGTGGCTCAATTGTGGTGTATGCTTAAAGTTGTGGAAATATATTGGCAGATCTTCTCCAAAATATATTCAAAAGTCATTTCGTAATTTTTGAGCTATTGGACATGCTATAGGAATAAATTTCATGACTTGTCATTCAAATAGGCTGGTCTTTAATTTTAGTCATTTAGCAATCGAATTTATGCGTAGTGAGCATAAGTTGTTAGTCATGCGGGGCATAACTTGTTGACATATTATGATGCAAAAATAGACTTTTGCCCCGAAAAATTATTTGTCATGAATGGCAAAAATTAAAGATCAACACAAAATAAGGGCATAAGCGCCAATGACCCTGTCAATAGTTGTATCGTTTTCTCGGGCCATGTAGTATGGAATGTGACAATTCATAGAGGAAACTTACCTAAATATACCATATTTAGAAAGTATTTACCATTTATAGCTAAATAATTTTATTATATCTATATTGCATGTATAATTCACTTTTAATACATCATATATGGCGTTACTCGGATGGCCCAAGAACAGGAGCGGAGCCACCTTTGGCTCAGGGGTTCATCTGAATTTCCTTCGGTGGAAAATTATACTATTTATACATGGTTAAAATTATTTTTTTATGTATATATAGTAGACGTTGAACCCCCTTCGGCTAGTTCATATGCTTACTTCTGAATCCCCTTAGTGAAAATCCTAACTCCGCCACTGCCCAAGAAAAGAAACGTCTCACATACTTCTAGTTTTCCCTTTCCTTCCATTTACTCTCCAATTGTTTTATTGTTTTTTAGCAGTTATGATTTATGAATTGCCACAAGGGAAAAAAACAAGTGTGTAAGAGAGAGAGCCAATGAACAAGGTTAAAGATCTATGTGTCACTTGACATTAAGGGATTACATAATCCCTTTTTGGCATAATTTTCTTTACTCGGTTTGAAAAAAATCCAAACTCTAATTCTATTTAACTTCAGCTTTTCACTTCCTTCCATGTTACAAGAAACATACGACCAAAAATAGAACAACACAGACTATAACATTCGCACTATCAGAAGCGGTCCAAAAAATGCAGGAAGGAAATTATCACGGAATACAATATTTTCCTGTACAAAAATTAGACTAGGAAAACAAATAACCTGGCTCTGATACCAATGAAGAATTTTAATCAAACACACAGTTTGTAGGATCATTGAATATTGTTTCACTAGTCAATTAGTGTAATCACATGTATATAAATACGAACTACGCTGAAATAGCCACAATCTATGAATCGTACCTTGTTACAGAAGATTGTTTCAATTGTTTCAGAGAAGATACTTTTCTCCAAGGAATCTACGAAGAGAGATTTTGACAAATGAAGTTTTCTCTTTCTTTTATTTTTTCTTGTCTGACAGAAGGAGCTTTTTGTTTTTCTTGAGAGAGAGAAAGTGTCGATTGTTTCTGTCAAAAGAAACTATTTATAATTCTAAAGGGGCACAACTATTTGCAACTCTTCAAATAGTTGTGTGTCTTTCCTTTTATTAATAATATAAATATATAAATAATTATATATTATTTCTCTCTTAATATGGTTCCGGGTTGACCCATATGGGTGACCCGATCCAATTTCCTTCATGTCTCAAACATTCTTGGCCATTCTCTGTCACTTCAAGTATGGGGCTTTCTTGTTCTTTACTAGTTGGATTACTTTAATGACCATTTTTATTGTGATATTCATGCCTGATAGTGCTTCTCCTAAACTTGATGCATCGAATTTAATGCGACGCCTTTGGTCTCAGCCTGAGACCAAAGGCGTCGCGTTAAATATGCATCAAGTGTGGGAGAAGCACTGGTTTTGGAGTAGTTATGCCTGAGACCACACTGGTTTTGGAGTAGTTATGCCTGAGACCAAAGGTGTTGCGTTAAATTTGATGCATCAAGTGTGGGAGAAGCATTGGTTTTGGAGTAGATATGTTAAAGATCAGTCCTAGTGCCATAGCAAAGAAGTTGAATTGATTATACCAAAAGTTTACATGTGTAGTTGCTTTTGTAATATAATACGGAGGAATTTTAACATAAGGGGATCACTGGGTAATAGAAGTTTATCATATATGCAACTTATGTTTCAAATTTGACCTTATTTGAAGTAGATTTGGATGTTGAATTGTTGAAATTCGAAAAGAAAAAAATGGCCAAACAAATTAAGACACATGCAGCTAAATTAAAACGATTTTTACATGTGTTTCAATCATGTACGATAAAAACAAACACAAATTCAACTTTAATTGCTACATCTGATGTGTTCCCAAAACTGGTAAACTTGCAAAAAAAATAAATTACAAAGCAGACACAAGTTAAACAACGATCCCAAAAACGATTATTTGTGCAGTTCCCCAAATTCTCACTATGTCATTTATTGGGCGAAGTGAACATATAACTAGGGGTGGGTATGGAATTGAAATTTTAGTTCGGTAATTTTGATTTTTGATTTTAAAAATATTGTACCATTACCATATCAGTTAATTTGGTATGGTTTGGTACTAAGGGTGTGTTTGGTATGAAGAAAAATGTTTTCTGTAACACCTGAGGTGTTATGGACACGTGAAAATATGTAATCACTTGAATATGAGGATAAATGGAGGAAAAGTGAAGAAGCATGTACTGGAAAGGAGCATGCGAAGAAGAAAAGAACCAAGTCACAGGAGTGACCCACGGCAGGGACTCACGTGCCGTGGGAGCCTGCCGTGGATCAACTTCTGCGGTTGGCCAAAAAGCCTGATTTCCACGAAAGGGCATCCACGTGGCGTGACTCCACTCACGTGACGTGAGTGGGTGCCGTGACCAAACTTCAGAGACTTCAAAATGTTGTCTCATTTCCACGACACCCATCCACGTGACGTGACTTGGTCCACGACACCAAGTCACGACACCGTGGAAATTTATCGACTATGTTGGCCTGGTTTGAGTCGGAAGGGATTAGCCTTGTATTTATACCTACCCCTGCATTGCCCTATGTGACAAAGGAAGCTAGTACGCCGATTTGAAGGACATGTTCCATTGTTCCCGAGTTCATAAATATATTATTGGTTTCGGAATCGAAAACCCTAGAGTTGGGTGTATTATCCATTAAATGTGTTGGGATGAATTAATATAGGGTTTATGGACTTAATTAAGGCCCAAAAGGAAATAAAACTACATGGGCCCAAAAGAGGGATGATCCATTCATAAAGGGACAAGTCAACTTGGACCTTTTTGGTCAACAAATATGGCTAAGGCTGGACTTGAGAGGGGCTGATTTAGAGGGCCTATATGAGGCCGAAAATATCAACTTAATTCACCATTTCTCACTTGCAAAAATTAGATTTTTCATTAAATATCTTTCTCCTCTCTCAAACCCTAATAACCCTAATTTGCTTGAAGGATTTTGGAGCAAATCTTTCACTTGCAAGTCTTGGTAAGTGTTTACTCTTGTAGATTACTATATTATATGTACAAGAGGGTATGAATATCATGTTGGATATGATTAAAAGGTGTTGAGCAGTGCACTTTGTTTGTTTTACTTAAACCGGTAAAGGATTTGTCTTCTATCTTGAGTTGTGGACTGTTTTGGTGTCGTTGGTGTTGTGAGGTAGTAAATTATATTGTGGTAAGGTGGAATGAAGTGATATGGTAGTAGTAAGGGAAGTGAAATGATATACCATGTGTTGAGGATGTTGAATGGTGTAATTATCGCATTTTGAACTTGTAATATTCTTGGTTTTTAATGTGAATTTCATTATGTATTCATATTGTAGACTATCACTTTAAGGAAAGGTGGAATTGTTGTAGTCACAAAATTGAAAGGCTAAGGTATGTAAGGTTACTCTTTCCGTATCCTTTGGCAGTACCTATTGATCCCATTGTTACCATACTTGTCCTCATTTCAAATGTCCCAAAGTATTTCATTTCAAGTTATCATATGTTGTTATTCACATGTCTCTTATTCATTGAACGAAGTTCCAAAGCTCCCATAATGTCATGACCATCAAAAGAACTATCTCAAAGAAAGTAAGAATGTAAAGAGAATCTGTGTATTCTTGAGTGGTATCCCAGGGATGGAAGGAACACCTAGCATGGGTCGATCCCAATATCACGGGTGGTATCCCAGGGGTGAAAGTAAAGCCTAGCATGGGTCGATCTCGATTTGTGTATGTATGAGGATTGTATCTCAGGGGTTAAAATATCTAGCATGGGTCATCCTCTTTTACCACTGATCAGCTGGTCATTTGTTTATCATATGTTTCACAATTTCTTAATGCAAAGAAGGATAAAGTAAAGTAAAGTAAAGTAATGAATGTAATGTACACGGTTCCACATATATAGAACGATGGTTTATCCATATTGATTATTTTCTTGTATCTGATTCCATTGAAGTACTTATGTTTCATGCAGTTTCTTATAGCCTTACATACTCAGTACATTCTTCGTACTGACGTCCCTTGGAGACTTACCTTACTTGCTGCAGGCACAGGTGCTAGTAAACCTCCACAGTAGGCTATGAGACATCTGCAGACTGTTGGTGAGCTCCAGTTCAATTCGGGGCTTTTCGAGTCACATGTGTACATATGTTTTAGTATTGTCTAAAGTATTGTATAAAGAGGGGACTTGTCCCGACTCTAGGTTGGTTATGTATCTATTAGAGGCTTTGTAGACGTTGTGGGACAAATGAACGAAGTGTAAGGAATGTATGCTTTTGACGTGGTGGCCCTAACGACCAAGTTTCATATCTATCGAATGTTTTTCATGACTTCCGCCATTGGCATCTTACATTTATAAGTGATAGAGTGTTGTTCAATTAGTGACATGCATATGAGTATACATGAATGAAGATTGGTTCTCTCGAGCCTTAACGGCTTCGGGTGCCAGTCCGCCCCAATGGGACTTGAGGCGTGATATTTTCCATGGAAAATGTTTTCCTAGAAAATGTTATCATGGAAAACAAGTTAGTTCATACTTATTTTCTCATGTTTGGTTGGTAAGTGGAAAATATTTTTCAAAAAATATTTTCTAGTGTTTGGTTGGTGAATGAAAAATATTTTCTAGAAAATATCTTTTAGTGTTTGGCTAGAGAGTAGAAAATACATTTTAGGAAAATAGTTTCTGACACGAAAACCAACTTCGAGGATCGATCTGGGATCCGACCCCGACACCCGAACAAGGACCCAACCCCGACCCGGGACCCAACCCTAACTCCCGACACCGACACCCAACCCGACCTAGGACACGACCCTGACACCCCGATGTTTGACACCCGACTCAGAATACTACCCCGATACCCCAAAATCCCGACACCCGACCCCGACCCCGACACCCGAATCGGGATCCGACCCCGACACTCAACTTGGGACCCGAACCCAACACCCGACCCAAACTCCCAACCCGAGACTCGTGACCCGACTCCCGACCCAAACTCCCAACCCGAGACTCGAGACCCGACTCCCGACCCTAGACCTGGCTCCGAACCCCGATCTGAGATCCGATCCCAAAACCCTACCCTGGACCCGACCCCGACACTCGACCCCGACCCGAACCCCCAACACCGAATCCCAATACGATACCAGACTCTAAATCTTGACCCTGGACCCTACCCCCACACTCGACCCCGACCCGAACCCCCAACACCGAATCCTAATACGATACCAGACTCTAAATCTTGACCCTGGACCCTAACCCCGCACTCGACCAGAGATTCAAGACCCGAACCAGGACCCGACTCCCGACACGAGACCCAACCTTAACACTCGAACCCTGCACCGATCCGGAGACCCGACCCCGACTCCCCACCCAAGACCCAACCTTGACACCCGACCCCAGATCTGAGACCCAACCTCGTCACCCGACCCGAGACACGACCCGAACTCCCAACTCGAGACCCGACCCTGACCCTCAACCCCGATAATCGACCCCAAGACCCGACCCTGGCACCGACCTCGACTCCCAACCTGGCAAACCATCCCATGATCCAATCGCGACTCTCATCCCAGCTCACGACCTCGACTCCCGAGTCAAGAATCGGGAGTCAGGGGAGGGATTCGAATTTCGTGTTAGTGTCGAAAATCGGTAACCAAGACTTGGCTTAGGGTGGAAAGTTGAGGTGTGAGATTGAAAGAGAGTTTTGGAAAATGTTTTCCTTACTTTTTGAAGGAAAGTCATTTTCCTTCAATTTGAGGAAAATAAGTTGATTTGAAAAATATTTTCCAAAACATTTAAGCCAACCAAACATGAGAAAATTGGACCAAACACACTCTAAAAAAGAGCAATTTTTATATTTTGCAGCACATTAAATCGGTAACCATAATTTGTTTGATTTCAACTTACATATACTCATATAATAGAGAAAGTACAAGCATGCATTTTCCTTCGTTAATTAATTACATAAAAATAACATTTCAATCAAGATAGGATAGTCAAAAACTCAAATTTTCAATGTCCAAATAATTAGTTTTGTACTAATATTATTTTATATATTTTTAGTAAAATAATATATATGAATTTTATATGCAACTATGTAGAGTTAATATTCTAAATGGTCACTCAACTAATGACTCTTCTCTCAGAAAGTCACTCAATTTTGATCTTTACTCCAAAAGTCACTCAAGTAAAGATTCTTCTATCAAAAAGTCACTCAACTTTGGTTTTTACTTCAAATGTCACTCAACTTTGATTTTTACTTTAAAAGTCACTCAACTATGAGTGTTTTACTTACAAAGTCATTCAACCTATTTAATTGATTTTTTCATTAAAATTTGCTAACATGAAATTTTTCTTTAAAACCAAAATTCTAAGAAATAAAAAAAGATATTCATCTAAACCATTTAATGACCGGCTAATATCCAAAATTCATTTAAACCAAAATTTGCTAATTAAAGGGATTGATTATGTAATAAGCCTAATTTTAATGATGAAATAAGTTTATTGTACTTCAATTACAATCTCAAATTCAGGGAGTAAATTTATAAAATCGTTGTATTTTCTAAATTTACAGGATATATATTGATAAATACCAAACTGTGCTAGTACATTTCGTATGTATTGAACGGACCAAGTAGAGATGTTTGTTTATGTTCTAAATATTAATAAACAACTTCTCTAGTCCATTACATGTACTTAGACTCTTAATCTTGATATAATTATTATGATCTATGTAGTTTGATTTATTATTTTAATCTATTAAAAGGTGAGACTCTATTACGAGTCAATATATTCCTAATAGATTGGATAATGACAAATCGCTTAGTGAAATAATAATTAGTTGATAGAACCATGTCTCGGACTTGAGATAGAAGACACCCCTATATGGATGCTAATAAGTTTTCACGTGTAAACCCTGCAGGTGGATTTAGTATCCGTCACGTGAAATAAGTTGAGCATAGTAATATAGGATTGAGTTAGTCAATAAATTAAATTTTTAAAAAAAATTGATTTAATTGATTGGTGTCGGTAATTCTAACATGGGGAGTTAAATAAGATGTAATGGTAGATTTCGAAGTTAATATCGAGGAGTGCAATTACAGATTTTTAGTGGAATAGTTTGTAATTTATTATGATATGGTAATTCATTCATTTGCGAATTAATATCATAATTGTAAGCCTCAGTTAATAAATCTGTGGTCCCTGCTACGCCTGATTAATTAACCAATTTGAAAAGAAAATGGAGTTAGAAAGGTTTTACACAGTTTTTGTTTTAATAGGAATATAATCCTATTGATGACAGAAATTATGACACCTATTAAACATTGGTCATAATGGACAAAAAAAAAACGTTTATGACTTGATGTTGGATTTAATATGGTGGTCTTAATGAAGAAAAACGTGTGAAATAAATGGCTAAAAGACAGCCCTTACAACTTCAACTTTCAGTTGAATATATAGGGGTTTCTTTTGATCATTTGAAGAGACCTTGAAATCTTTTCCAGAAAAATATTTTTAACTTGTCCACACAAGTATTGGTTGAGGCAAATTATTCAGAAAGTAGTAGAAGATTGCAGACCTGGCGAGCAAGGATTTAAACGATATTTGTGAAAGCTTCAACAGGTATGTATGTACTTTCTGAATTTCATTTTTTAATTTACATTATCATGTTATTATGTAAGTTTGTGATCCAAAACTTATGCTTCTGCTGCGTATGTGAATTATACGTTCTAGCAATTGGTATCACGAGTCTTCTTAATGAAATAGTCGAGGTGCCAATCAGCTACCCGGGATTTACCGATCTGACTAAAGATAAGGTTCCACACACAACTTGTAGGAAGTCTCCCTTTGATATATTACACACAACTACTTTCTCATACAACCGTGAAGAAACTTATAATCGAATTTCACAAGGTGTTCCTTGATTATATGTATGTATAACAATCAGTCAAACTTAAGAAAACCGTTTATTATCATGTGAAAATGTAAAACTATATATCCCATATAATCCCACAAGTGGAGTCTGAAAAAGGTGGTGTGTACACAGCCTTATGTGAAAATGTGTTTCCATTAATCTCTAGACGCCATATATGTATCCTTCAGTATTGCGGATATAAATTGCAGCAAAGCTATTCAACATCGAAGCGAATGAGAAAAGTAAGATATAAATTTCTGCACCAAATAGCACAAAAATATGGTTTTACACTGCTTATACAAAAGAAAAACAAAAAAATATATGATGTTTTCACTGATTCTAATCTCCATTCCAGTAAGATATACATCAAAGCAATCAGGTTGTGATTCTCCAAATTCAAATTAAACTTGTCAAACCATTAGCTACCAAGAATAAATAAGAGTTCTGCATACATTACAGAGTAAATTGGACTAACTCATTTCAAGGACTAGAAAGTATGAATTAACAAAAAATGTTTAACTTCACATTTAAGATAAGACAAACACTAAGCTCTAAGGTAAAGGGCATCCTAGTGCACTAAGATATCGTTATGCTCAGGGTTAGAGAAGGGCTGGACGACATTGGGTCCTATGTAGGCAGCCCTGCGTTGCATTTTTGCAAGAGGTTATTTCTGCACTTGAACCTGTCATATCTGATTTTTGGTCACTCTGTAATATCCAAAAATAAATAAAATTAAGACCACGACAAATAAAAGAAAGAATGAGAAAATATTTGAAGGGCAATTATGTCTTTTGACATAATAGTGTGGGCCAAGCCCATAGTAAATTCTTTTAACAAAAGGATGCATAGTTTAGAATGTAGAGAGGCTTCAGTTGAAGCAATCATATGCACAAGCAGAAACCAAAATAAACTCATCAATTGAAAAGAAAAACAAAGGGAAGAAAGTGAGAGGAAAGGAGAAGAGAAAAATAAGGATTTTCGTCTCAAGTCATCAAGTTTGCGGTGATTCAGAGATCCGAGATAATAGTTATGATTTTTTTGAAAAGGGTGCTTCAATTGCGAATTTGAGGTAAGTGAGACTTTAAGCTTTGGTGCTTGTTTTTCAAACCTGCTTTATAAAATATATTTTTCTGCCTAGTCCATGTGTTGGGACAAACGTGTGCTTGGCAGAATTGGTGGTCTTTGACTAGCCGTGGATATGTATTTAATGAAGTACATTGAGAATTATTTAATGGTAATATGTGAGGTGACGTTGGGGCATTGAATATATTTTCTTCGCTGCCGTGATATGGTTACTAGGGGCATACATAGCTGTCGTAATATGTTAGGGGCATTGTGTATGCTGCCGTAATATGTTAGGGGCCTTGTACATGCTGTCGTAGTATACTTTTGGGGCATTGTGTATGCTACCGTGGACTTGTCGGGGTGTTATTAGGCCGTGGACAAGCCGTGAGAGTGAATTGAGTTGACATACATAGTGACTTTTGAAATATTTATTGGACCTTATTGAGCATTATATTATAAGATACATGTTGGGCATATCATTTATGTGATTGTTGTGCTTTGTATTTTCTAACACTTGTTCCAGGGGTATTAAAGCAGCGGGTCGAGGATCTTACTGAGTTATATTTATATATAGCTTACTCCTTACTTGCATGTCTGCAGATACTATGGTGGAAGGTGAGACTAGTGGCTAACGATCCGTTTGTGAGGATTCGCTTGTTGAGGTGAGCCTTCACATTGTTCGTGGAGGCTGTCGTTTCAGCTCTAGCTATTTTAGCTTATATTTCTTTTCTTGGGTTTGCATGCCCGACAGTTGAACTCATGTAACTCTATTAGATGCTCCATGGTCTTAGTGTGGGATTTGGGCTAGTGAATTAGTATTTAATTGATCGTTAAACTAATAAATTGATTATGGAGTTTGCTGGATTATCATTCCTTATCTATTGATTATTATATAAGCGTTTGGAGTTATACATATTCTATTTCAGTGCTTACATAATTGGGTAAGTGAATGGATGTTTGATTCGCCCGATAAGTGATGTTAGCGGGTGCCACTCACGTCTAGGAGGTATTTTAGGGCATGACACAATCAATGAAAACTTTTACCATTGTGCCACTTATATGTTAATCAGTGGTAAAAGGTAGGGCTTACAGAACTAGCCTGCCATCAAGTTCTTTTAATGGATAAGTTAGCAAACAACTCACACAAAATGTTGTAGGAACAAATTCTAACAAGGTAGAAGAATTACCCAAAGAGGAATACACATCCTCCTATCATACATGAGAGAGAAAACAGACCCAACAACAACAACATATCAAGTATGATCCCAAATGTAAGGTATGGGAAAGATAAGGTAGAGAAAACAGACCCTTGTATCATATTACCAATGCCGTAGCAGAAATTTTTTTTTGGTCGTCTCCTTGGACAAACTTGTTGGTAACTGCCAAAGGGAAACAGTTATCGACAAGATAAGTGGAATCCAAACAGTTTCAAACGGAAAGCTTGATTTTGCCTAAAGCTCACAGCAATTCAGACTTGTAAATATGAGGAAGGTCTTTTAATAAACTATGCCCCAACTTGGCAACATTGACCCTGTTTTTCAGAATACAAACATATTGAACTACAATTGACAATTTAAGAAAGATCTCAGCATTCTTAGTGCCAAAAGCATATAAAATCTACTAAGGAGGGACATTTTTCTTGAGTGGTTCATACAAATGAGGTATCTGATCCTTGTAGGGCAGCACAAAATAATCTATGAACTTTGTTTCTGATAATCTGAGAACAGCATAATGAGCCAACATTCTCCTCTCAAGCTTCTTTTCGTCCAAAATTTTCAGGACTTGCATCCGAGGTACTACCCTTTTTTCCAGACTAAAAATCAACATTGAAGGCTGAGAAGCCAAGTAAGCAGGTTCACAACCAAGCTCATTCATGAAAAAATTCAGTTTTTCCTGAATTCTAACTTCTGAGAGACCAACACACTGAGGCAGCTGCCGGAACATCTCAAGTATCTCATTATCAGACCATCCAAAACTCTTGAAAATTCCAATCTTCCTATCCAACGTAGACTTCTTTTGCGAGGCTACAAATTGAAATCCATAAATAAAACTAGGGGAGTCACGTGGAACTCGAAAATCGTCCTCCACCCTATGCAACGAATCCTTAATCATCTCAGGCTTTCGTGTAAGGTAACTAGGATATATAAGCACCAACTTTCTTATTTTCTCATCAGTAAAACCAAAGTTTCTCAACAACAATATATTAGTCTCCATAGTATGATAAGGACAAAAAGAAAGCAACCAAGGTGTTCTCTTTAAAGCCTTAACTACATTTTCATCACTACCCAAAGTTGTCCTAAGAAGATCAATGGTAGGTCTCAAATGAGTATCTAAACCTCTGGTAACAAATTTTGAATCTCTAGCAATTACATCCACCAGGTCCGACCCGGATAGCCCGAGATCAAGAAGGCACTGGAATTTGGGTTTTAGGGTTTTGGAAACATGAGAGAATAACAATTTGGGCGCTCTAGAAACCAGTTTTTTCATCTGGGTGTTGTCTAAACCTGTTTTTTTGAAGAAATTGATGACTAAATCTGGATCATTATAAGTTCTGTGAGAAGTAACCTTAGAAGAAATAGAGTTTGCTTCTTGATTGGAGAATCCTAGAGAATCAACAAGGTACTTAACCAAGAAATGGGTCTGGCCAGGGGTAGAGGATGATGAGTAGAGACATTGATATCTGAAAGTGTATAATGGAAGGAAGTCTCCAAAGCCATTGCACTTGGTGCATATAGCTGCTACACCTTTGCCTATGAACCTGATGAACATTTCTATAAACAAAAGCTGCAAAGAGTAGCTACAAAATATTGGTTGGTTGTGAAATAACTCCCTTGTTTATCTTATTTTTGGTTTCTACCAATGTCCGGTACTCATATTGAAGCCCGACTAATTCATATCGCACACTACAGGGCACATTCTAGGGGGTGACACTCTCAATAAAAAAAATTTCATATCCAAAATTTGAATTCGAGACCTCTGATTATGGATGAAATAGTCCCACTACTATATTGCAACCCTTGTTGTTGCCCTTGTTTATATGGGAGTCCGGAGACTAGAGGCTAAAGCCTAAAGGGGCAACTTTTATTTATCAAAATTTTCAAAATGTAATTTTTTTTAAAAAATACATTTGAATTCTAATTACTAACTCTAAATATTATAGTCAAACACAACTTCAACTTCAAAAATTTCAAATAAAGTAAATTTGTTTTTGATTTTCATGTCCAAATGACTACTTAATAAGTCTTTCTTCTTAAACTTATTGTCAAGTCAAACTAACTCATATAAATTAAAATGGAGAAGATATGTTATAGAAAATCGAGAAGATATTAATGTTGTTCTTTCAATCTTACCTTTTTTTTTAATAAAAAGAGTTTTACATAATCAAAAAACTATTCCGTTATTTATTTTTACTTGTTTATTATTTAAAAAAAAAAATATCTAAAATGGAGTAGCAATTATTTATTGAGTGACCATCTGAAAAATCAACTCAATTTTTTCAAAGTACATAATTATGTTTTCCAATTAATGGAATCTAGTGAACATTTTTTTATTAATGGAATCTAGTGAACATTTTCTTACTTGTGCATTATTTCAAAAATATTTTCTGAAATGGAGTAAGAACTAAGTGTCAATTCAATTTTTTCAAAGGACATACTCTCTCCGTTTATTTTTACTTATCACATTTTGACTTGACATATCCATTAAAAAATAATTATTGATATGACTATTTTACCATACAACCCCTATAAATTGATGTTTAGAGTATTATGTCTTTAAAATTATTTGGAGAATAAACAATTAATGCTAAGGGTAAAATAAGAAAAAAAAATTTGTCTTTTTTTGATATGTCAAAAGTAACAAGTAAAAAATGAAAATTCATTTTAGAAATAAGTGGCAAATAAAAATGAACAAAGAGAGTAATTATATTGTCCAGTTATAGGAATCTAGTGAACATTTTCTTACACAAACTAACTTGCTAAATCTGGTTAAACACATTCTTTTCCAATTATATCATTTCTTCCATAGAAGGGGAGCCTCTGTTGGATCTTTAAAAAAAAAATACCTTTTTGTTGTTCTGGATTTTTTTCTAAAAAAAAAAGTGAAAACAGAATTTTCCAGATTACTCCCCCCAAAATCCAACTCCACGATGAATTTGAAAATTTTATAACCAAATAATGATTTTGAAAAAAAAAATATAAAGTTATTTCCAAAAAAAATGAAATCACAGCCAAACGGCTCCAAATATTAGAAAACACTTTTTTATAGTTAAGATATTCAAAAACATTTAGTGAACCATTTGACATATAGCAACTTTTGGGATGGAAAAACAACCGAAAAACACCAAGAGGTGTGGTGCAGTGGATGAAGTTGCTCGTCTTCAACTGCAAAAAGAAATTCATTTTATCACTTAGACGGAAAAAATAATCTTTTTAAAAGAATATATACTGTAGCAAGAATAAGAAGAGCTGTCCAAATGTGGATCGAGTTTCATACATCTAAAATGTAAAACATTAGATTCGTGAGCTCCTGTAAAGCTTCATATGGGAATCGGGAAATAATTCATTTCCAGGCGTTGCTTATACATACTTGCTACCTCCTTGCACTGAAAGTAGCCAAAATAGTATTGCAATTACAATAACAATTAGAAGAAACTGCACACGTGTTTAACGGGATGAACGCAAACTGATCTTGACACCATAGAGAAATACTGCCCACGTGTTCCATACTGACAACAAGATTGGGCCATTGGCATCTAAATTTAGCTAACAGGCATAATAGGAGTGGCAATTCACAATCTGCCTTGCAACATGGAGAAGAAAAACAAGTGCGTAAACTTCAACATTGATTAACAAGTCAGTTAGGAATTGGGAAACAAAGATGATGGTTGATTGAAATTGCTTTCTTTCACCTCATACCATATTTCATAGACTAACCATCTCAAAGAAAGTCGTTAGTAGAAATAATATATAAGGAACCAAACCAGTCAACACAATATGAATGATGGCCCTAGAACACTATCACCCACAATGTTATTTAGTTGAATGATTGGTGCCTTTATCAGGAAAACATTTACAACAACAACAACATCATACCCAGTGTATTCCCACCAGGTGGGGTCTGGAGAGGGTAAAGTGTACGCAGTCCATACCACTACCTCAGATGAAGTAGAGAGGCTGTTTCCGATAGACCCCCGGCTCAGAACAGAAAATCATAACAAACAAAAATCATAAAAACAAACGACAAAAGGAGACTATATTTTTCAAAATACAACAACAACATACCCAGTGTATTCCCACAAAGTGGGGTCTGGGGAGCATAAAGTGTAAGCAGTCCATACCACTACCTCAGATGAAGTAGAGAGACTGTTTCCGATAGACTCCCGGCTCAGGACAAATAACAGTATAACAAGCAGAAAACATAAAACAAACAACAAAATGGGGTAACACGCCACTAGATAAAAGAAACAAAACACCCACGGAGTGGCCTAGTGGTTTAATGAAGTGGGTTGAACACCATGAAATCTCAGGTTCAATTCCCAACAAAGACAAACACTAGGTGATTTCTTTGGAATTAGTCGAGGTACATCAAAGCAATCAGGTTGTGATTCTCCAAACTCAAATTAAACTTGTAAAGACTAAATAAGAGTTCTACATACATTACAAAGTGAGACTAACTCATTTCAAGGACTAGAAAGTATGCAATAACAAAAAAAGTTTAACTTCACATTTAAGATAAGAGAAGACTAAGCTCTAAGGTACAGGGCATCCCAGTACAACTGATAATTTGTGAATCTTTAGCAATTACATTCACCAGGTCCGACCCGTACAGCCCGAGATCGATAAGGCACTGGAATTTGGGTTTTAGGGTTTTGGAAACATGAGAGAATAACAATTTGGGCGCTCTAGAAACCAGTTTTTTCATCTGGGTGTTGTCGAAACCTGTTTGTTTGAAGAAATTGATGACTAAATCAGGGTTCTTTGAGATTTTAGAAGAATTAACCTTGGAAGAAATAGAGTTAGCTTCTTGATTGGAGAATCCTAAAGAATCAACCAGGTATTTGACCAAGAAATGGGTCTGGCCAGGGGTAGAGGATGTTGAGTAGAGACATTGATATCTGAAACTGTAGCAAGAGAGGAGGTCACCAAAGGCATTGCAGTTAGTGCATATAGCTGCTACACCTTTGCCTCTGAACCTGATGAGCATTTCTGCAAAGATTAGCTGGTTGTCTCTGAAATAAAGCCCTTGTTTATATTGTAGTATTGTACCCCTAATTTGGATGAAAACCCCCAAATAAAAATAAAATACCCATTTTGAAGAAAAATCCTACTATCCTCGTTTACCGCCACAACCCAAACAAATATATCCTTTCCAAATAGGGATTTAATTTCACGCGTTTGAAATGTAAATTAGAGCTGATTCGTGAGCTCCTATTCAACCAAAAAAATAGGTTTATGAAATAATAATAATTAGTTGAGTGACCGTTTGAGAAATCAACTCAATTTTTTCGAGGGACATAATTATATTGTCCACATAGGAATCTAGTAAACATTTTCTTACACAAACTAACTTGCTAAACCTAGTTAAACACATTATTTTCCAATTATATCATTCTTCAATAGAGGGGGGAGTCTTGGAGTAACCGGTAAAGTTGTTTTCATATGACCAGGAGGTCATGGGTTTAAACTGTCGAAACAGCCTCTTGCAGAAATGACTGTGTACAATCGATTGAAGAAAACCATGTGTCTTATATGACTTGGAATCATATGTAATTAACCCAATCGTAAGTTGAACATTTTAGTACATGAAGAGAATTCCAACAGAGGGGAAATAATTCATTTCCAGTATTCTCACACCTATCATCTTGAAGGTATCAAAGAGTTTCTACATCAATCTGTACATCCAACAAAAACACTTAGGGGTCGTTTGGTAGAGTGTATTAAAAATCTAATGCATGCATTAGTCTTGGTGTTTTGTTAATACCTTGTTTGGTATAGTTTTCTAGCCTATGTATAACTAACACTCTATTGTGTATTGAGGTGTGTATTACTAATACCACCCTTTTCCATGTATTAGTAATATAAAGGGTGCTAACACATGCATTGACCTTGTTAATGACATTAATAACCTTCAAATCCCTCAACATATTTCCCAGTTCCTTTCAGTTCCAGTTGCCACCCATTAACTTCATCGATCCATTCATTAATGCACAAGAGAAACAGATCCATCTGACACTGACTTCGAGTTAGAAGTGATTTTTAGAAATAGATGAGCGAATATTTTAGGGATCAACCTTGTACAATATACTTACTACCTCTGAAGATTCTCTAATTGGTGTTTTTAATATTGCACTGCTGGTTTGTCAAACATCTAAGGGCCTGTACCATTCTAGCTTCCATTATTTGTTCGTTCAGGAAGTGCTTATAGGCAGTTTAAGTATCTCATCGTGAAGAAAAAAAAAACACCTGTGAAGCTTTAAAGGGAAAAATACTTTGTTGAAAAAAAAGTTTACAAATCTAAAGGAGGGTATTTTTGTAAACAAACCTTTTTTTATAAAAATTATACAAGACATAATATTTTTAATATATCAAACCAAACAGTGTATAAGAAATAATGTCAGCATAACTAATGCAAGCATAACTAATAATGCAAGCATTAGTAATACACCTTATTTAGCGTTATTCTTATACACTCTACCAAACGACCCCTAAATAAATGTTAATCCAAACAGAAAGAAGAGAGGTAAAGGTGGAAGATATGGGGGCTGTGGTTGTTTGACAGAACATAGACCTCCTTGCTGTAAAGTAACCAAAATAATATTGCAATTAAAGTAACAATTAGAAGAAACTACACACAATGCTGGCTTCTACCTGGACCTTGTTTGACAAGGTTATGTGATACCAATGCTGGTGGGAGGCAGCAAGTACCCGATACAATAGTTGTGATGAACGCAAACTATTCTAGACACCATAGAGAAAATACTACTCCCATATGTTCCATACTGGCAACACCATTGGGCAATTGACATCTAAATTTGCTAACAGACATAATTGATGTGGCAATTCACAATCTGCCTTGCACTTTGATCAAAATGGAGAAGCAAAACAAGTTTACAAACTTCAGTTAGGAACTGGGAAAGAATGATGGTTGATTGAAATTGCTTTCATTCATCTCATACCAAATTTCATCTACTAACCATCTCAAAACAAGTCATTAGTAGAAATAGAAAAATCAAGAATATATTGGACTAAAAACCGTAACTTTAGAAAGATATCAGCCCCCTTAGTGCCAAAAGTAAATCAAAACTACTAAGGCGCCACAGTTTTCTCGAGTGGTTCATACAGATCAGGTATCTGATCCTTGTAGGGCAGCACAAAATAGTCTATGAACTTTGTCTCTGATAAGCTGACAACAGTATAAATCGCCAACTTTCTCCTCTGAAGCTTCTTTTCGTCCAAAATTTTCAAGACTTGCATCCGAGGTATCACCCTTTTCTCAATACTATAGATCAACAGTGAAGGTTGAGAAGCCAAGTAAGCAGGTTCACAACCAACCTCATTCATGTAAAGATTCAAAGCTTTCCGAATTTTGACCTCTGACTGAGAAATACAAACAGGAAACTTCCTGAACATCTCGAGTATCTCATTATCAGACCATCCAAAACTCTTGAAAATTCCAATCTTCCTATCCAACGTAGACTTTTTTTGCGAGGCTATCACATGAAATCCATAAGGAAACATCGGAGAGTTAGGTGGAACTCGAAAATCTTTCTCCAGCCTATGCAAAAAACCCTTAATCCACTCAGGATTTTGTGCAAAATACCTAGGATTTCTCAGCACAAGATTTTTTATTCCGTCATCAGTAACACCACAGTTTTTCAACAACAATAGATTAGCCTCCATATTATGATGAGCACCAAAAGAAAGCAGCCAATAAGATCTCTTTATAGCCTTAATTACATTTTCATCACTACCCAAAATTCTCCTAAGCAAATTAATGGTAGGTCTCAAATGAGTATCTAAACCTCTTTCAATAATTTGTGAATCTTTAGCAATTACATCCACCAGGTCCGACCCGGATAACCCGAGATCCATCAGGCACTGGAATTTTGGTTTTAGGGTTTTGGAAACATCACGAAGTAGCAATTTGGGTACTCTAGATACTATTATTTTCATCTGGGTGTTGTCGAAACCGGTTTGTTTCAAGAAATTGATGACTAAATCTGGATTCTTTACGGCTTTACGTGAAATTACCTTGGAAGAAGTAGAGACAGCTTCTTGTTCGGAGAATCCGAGAGAATCAACCAGGTATTTGACCAAGAAATGGGTCGGGGCAGCAGGGGTTGCAGTTGATGAATAGAGATATTGAGATCTGTAGTAGCCAAAACCATTGCAGTAAAATATAGCTACAGCTTTGCTTCTGATGAGCATAATATTATCGTTCAGCAAGTGTTAACGTCCCAGTAGTAGAGAGAAATGTTGGTGGTGGAGTTGTTTATTTGTTTAACATTAATACATAGTCATAGTCAGCCCTAAAAGTTGGTCCTACATTTCATTTGGATAATCAAATTAATTAGGCGTTTGACCATGAAAATTAAATTTTTTGGAGTTGGAGTTGAAGTTGAAGTTGGAGTTGGAGTTGGAGTTGGAGTTGGAGTTGGAGTTTGGCCATAAAAAAATTAGAGTTCTTTTTGACTTTTTGTGAGAGAAGTAGGAGTAAAAAAAGTGAAAACAAGAAAAACTTGTTTTCACTTTTCCGAAAATTTATTTCACTTTAGTGAAATACATTTCATGGTCAAACACCACTTATTTTCACTTTTTTCACTAAAGTGAAATAAATTTCCGAAAAAAAGGAAAAAATTTCTATGGCCAAACGGATCCTAAGTTGAGTTTTTGTTGAATATTTTCTCATTCGTCTATTAAATAGTGAAACTCAATAAATTATAAAATCTCAAAATTGTCAAGTTGAAACACTATATTACGAGGTGAGATGTTCAATTGGAATAAGGAAAGAGGTTAACAAAAATTAAGTTCAAAACTACTCACTCTGTTTCGTACTCCCTTCGTTTAAAAAAGAATGACCTATTTTGACTTGACACGGAGTTTAAGAAAATAAAGAAAAATTTTGAATGTTGTGGTCATAAATTAAAGTTGTGTCAAATGTACCAAAATATCCTTTAATCTTGTGGTCTTAAACATGCCATGTAGAAAGTTGGAATTAAAATATTGCCAAAAAAAGAAAGGGTCATTCTTTTTGAAACAGACTAAAAAGAAAAGTAGGTCATTCTTTTTGAAACAGAGGAAGTATTAGTTAGCCTTCTTTCTAAAAATATTTGTTTCAATTTAGTTGTTCAGGCTCTAAAATCAAGAGTATTTTATACATATATTTCTCATTTTACCCTTGATAGGAATACTAAATACATCCACAGTTTTTAAAATTATTGAATGGTGCATAAATGATCTCAATTCTCAAAACCAATATTAAATGATTATTACTAGTTTCAATTATAAATACTTAATGTTCTAGACGTAATGTCTGAGATGGAGTAATATGTACCAAATTTCAATATTTAATCATTGCATGGATTATTGAACTTTAAAAGACATACAAGGGTAAATATGTAAAATACATATCTATTTATTGATTTCTTAATAGGTGTGCCAAGTCCATATGGGCCAACTAATACGAAACGGAGGGAGTATTAAAAACTGTAGTTTCAGATTAGCATTTAAAACAAACAATTAATGGTTGACCAATGTAGGTCCTTGGCTTAATGTATAGCGTTCTTGACTCCTAACCCAAAAACTGAGAAAAAACATCTTACAAAACGTGCTTCACTGGGATCAAACTCAGGACATGGAGAAAAAACCTTGTCCCTTTTGCCAGTAGCACCAGCCGAGCTTTGTGACTGTGGGTGGCAGGAAAAACATTAAATATATAATTTCTACATATATACATATACACAGACATTCAACCGAGGTGTGCAGGTGCCGTGGCACCCCCAACATACATAGATCCACCCTTGATGAAAACAACCTCTTGCAAAAATGGTTGCGTACAGTAGATCAAAGAAAACTATGTGTTTTGTATGACTTGAAACTCATAAGTAATTAACCCAATCGTAAGTTGAACATTTTTAGTACATAGAAGGGAATTCCAACAGGGAGGGGAAATAATTCATTTCCAGTATTCTCACACCTATCATCTTCAAGGTATCAAAGAGTTTCTACATCAATCTGTACATTAGAACTCCATCCCTGATTGGCACATCCTTCACAATAGCACCAAATAACGGTTACTCCAAACAGAAAGAAGAGAGGTAAAGGTGGAAGATATGGGGGCTGTGGTTGTTTGACAGCGCATAGACCTCCTTGCTTTGAAGTAACCAAAATAGTATTGCAATTACAGTAACAATTAGAAGAAACTACACACATATTGGCTTCTACCTGGACCTTATCAGACAATGTTATCTGGTACCAATGCTGGTGGGAGGTAGCAGGTATTCAGTAGAATAGTTGTGATGAAAGCAAACTGTTCCAGACACCATACAACAAACTGTTCAAGATTTTTTTTCTATCTCAGGCGCCTGTTAGCCAGTTATCCCAAATATTTTGCAGCATGTTCATTCAAGGAAAATGCATGTCTAAACAAAACTTCAAATTCAAAAGAACTAATTTTTAAAACAACTTCAAAAACTCTTTTTTTCCAAGTTCCAACCAACATCATGGCCAAATATGGATAAAATGCAGAATACTCGTATACAACTTCAACCACAGCAGATAGATTCTTCCAAGAGACATGAATCTTATTAATATTTCCTCAAACAAACTACATCTTTCACAACAGCAATAACGACGACATCTCAGTTCAAAACAAGTTCGAGATTTGTAAGAGTTGGCTAATTTTATGCTGGTTGTAGTCTACCGCAACCCTTCTCCTTTATCCGGGCCTGGGACTTACAATGTGAGCAAACTCACACAGGGAGGTACAGGTACATCTTTCTCAAAGCACCAAAATCCAAACAAGAAAGAGGGAGATGAAGGTGGCAAAGACGGACAGGGTACGCGCTTGGCAGAGAACAGAAAGACATAATAGGTGTAAGGTAGCAGCTTGAAGCTTAAGCATATCACAAGCAGCTTCTCTGCACCTTGATCAATCGATATATTAAGCCAAACAAGTACACAAACATCAACTTCGTAAACAAAAATTAGTTATAGGAATTGGGAAAATGATATTGGTTGATTGAAATGGCATTCATTCAGCACATACCAAAATCCACCAACCAACACCTGGAAAGAAGTCCTCAGTAGAAATATTTAACATTGGCCTTACATTGAAGGCTCTAATGAAGGTTCCACTGAAATACAGAAAATAAAGGAACCAAGCCGCTCGGTCTTGGCACAATCTGAACTAAGACCAACTCAAAAGGTGAGTAAGCAGTAACTCCACCAAGTAGCTAACAGTATTGGTTTAAAATTCAGCAAAAGAGCCATTGTGATCGATTGAAGCAGAAATAAATTAAGTGCTCATGAACCCCGGTAAGTTCAAGCATGCACTGCAAGCTATTTAACACTTATCTTAAAAACATGCATCTCAACTGATAAATGGACATCTACGATTTACGTTTGGTCCGCAAGAGCAAATATTTTAACCATAGCATTTCTAAAGTGAATAACCAGCAACATGTGAGCTAACAGTACTGTTGATATGATAGCTCAAAGAGAAAAGGTAACCTGATTAAACAAAATCAACTTTCTGTAGCAAAAAACTAAGCTCTGCGCATGCACATCTACCAACAGAATGAACAAATTGAAAAACTTCTATTTTCCTATCCTCTTGACGTACAAATCATACAAGTCGGGCAGTTCAGCTTTGACAGGCAGCACATATTTTTCCAAAAACTTTGATTCAGGCCATGTCGTAACAGTGTAAAACCCCTGCCTACGCTTTATCAGATTCTTTTCATTGATGAGTTTCCAAATTTCATACCTAGGTACTAGCCTCTTCTCCAAACTGTATGTTAAAAGCGAAGGGTGAGAAACGATGTAACTGGACTTGTATCTGACTTCTTTCATCAAAAATGTCAATGCAGTTTGAATTCGTGCCTCTGATAGGGCTACACAGTACGGTAGTTTTTGCAACATGGTGAGAATATCAGTGTCAGACCACCCAAAACTCCTGAAGATTCCAAATTTCTTGTCTACAGTCTCTTGACTCAAGCCAGCAAGCACATTAACGATGTGGAGAAACAGCGGCGAATCAGGAGAAACGCCAACTTCTTTTTCCACCCTATGCAGTATTTCGTCAAGCTTCATGGTACTAGAGTTAAGAATGTTGGGATTTCTAAGCACAATATTCTTGATCTTATCATTTGAACAGCCAAATGATTGCAATAAATTCAGATTGGCTTCCATAGTTGCATGATTATTGAAACTCATCAACCAAAAACGCTTCTTTATAACCTTAACCACATTTTCATCACTACCCAATATATTTTTAAGACGATTTATAAGAGGTCTTATACGGGTATCTAATCCACTCTCAAAAAATTTCCAATCTCTTAAAATGACTTTGACTAAATCGGAACCAGATAACCCAAGTTGGGAAATACAGTGTAATTTGGGCTTAAGGGTCTTTTCCACATCATAGAATAGCACTTTTGGGTACTTGGAAACCAAGATTTTGATGTGGGCGTCGTTAAAACCAGTCTGTTTGAAGAAATTGACAGATAAATCAGGATTATTTAGCGTATTTATACGGGAACCAACCTTAGCAGACGCAGAAATAGCTTCTTGTTTGGAGAATCCGAGTGAGTTGATGAGATAATTCACTAAGAAATGGGTCGGGGCAGCAGTTGAGTACCGAAAGAGAAACCCATTATTACACTCAAATTTGAATAACACAGCTCCAGCTTTGACAAGCAGCATTTCCTTGTGTTGCAGAAACCCAAAATTGGCAAGTGCTTACGCTTTCGGAAAAACGAAGTGAAAATACCCCTAAGTGTTCAATTAATTAAAATAGTATCCATATGATAGTTTAAACTGACAAGGGAGTTGCTAGGAGGGTAGTACCCTAATTTCAATTCGAAAGTTGGGACTTCGAGTCAGGAGCAAAAAGGTGGGAGTTACGGTCCATAAAAATAAAAAATACTCCCTCCGTTTCAAAAAGAATGACCTAATTTAACTTGGCACGGAGTTTAAGAAAATAAAGAAAACTTTTAAATCTTGTGATCTTAAACATGTCATGTGGAAAGTTGGAATTAAAGTGTTGCCAAAAAAGGAAAGGGTCATTCTTTTTGAAACGGACTAAAAAGAAAAGTAGGTCATTCTTTTTGAAACGGAGGGAGTATGATAGTTTATATTTATTTTAATATTCAACTTTTTTTAGTCTTAATTACCTTTGTTTTCTTTATTTTTTTTTCATTTTTATAGTTATACTAAACAATAAATTTGGTTTCTTCATTTTTATAGTTATACTAAACACTAAAGAGTGAAGTATTAAAAACACACCTAAACTATCCCCTTTTTTTGAGTTTTACACCTAAACTAATGAAAGTGTGAGAAACACACCTAAACTATCACTTTTAGTTTGAGAAACACACCTAAACTATAACTTATAGTTTGAGAAACACACCTAAACTATCACTTATTAGTTTGAGAAACACACCTAAAAGTTGACTAGACCAAATATTTATTTACAAACTCTTTAGGTGTGTCTAGCCATTAAAAATCAGTCCACGTGACATATTTTTATTCTTTTTTACTAACAAATTATTTTTTTCATTTTTTAAATATTTTTATTCATTTTGAGGTGTGTTTCTCAAACTAATGAGTGATAGTTTAGGTGTGTTTCTCAAACCCTCAATAGTTTAGGTATGAAACTCAAAAAAAGAGGATAGTTTAGGTGTGTTTTTGACACTTCACTCAACACTAAATTAGCTGAAACCAATAACTCTTTACTCGATAATAATAAATAGAATTGAAAAAAGTTAGATATTAAAAAGTACTTAAAATATATTGCAAGTGTTCTTAGCTATATCTATTTAACTGTATCTACATTATAAATAAAACGAAAAAGGGTCAAAATACTCCTGAACTATTCGAAATAGAGCAAAAATATTTTTCGTTAATTTTTTGGCTCAAAAATATCCCTCTCTAATGAAATGACACCAAGCATGCCACGTAGATAAAAAATGCCACTTGGACAGTCCACGTCAGCGTCCACTTGAAAAATCCCTCATTTAATCCATCAGCCCAATTTTAAAATCCGACCCGCTGATGTTAAATGAGGAATTTTCCATGTGGACGTTGATGTTGACTGTCCAAGTGACGTTTTTTGTCCAAGTGGCATGCTTGGTGTCATTGAGTTAGAGAGAGGGGTATTTTTTTGGCCAGAATTTTAAAGGAGGGATATTTTTTAGCCAAAAAACTAATTAAAGATATTTTTGCTCCATTTCGAATAGTTCAGAGGTATTTTTGACCCTTTTACTTAAATAAAATTTGGTGTTTATCCCTCGGAGAATCAACCTTAATATAATTATGTTAGATAACGAATATATTAAAAGGGAAAATATTTGCAGGAAATTGTTGCTCTTACTTCCGTCGATTAGCAGTAATCTTTTTAGGACTTTCGACAATTTGTTTCGTGTAGTTTGGCAAGGTGTTTCTCTCTTATTCTGTTAATATTCATATGAAAAAATTGTATTTCAACAAAATGTTTAATTGTAACTTGTAAGTAAAACAATCTGCCAAAATATTCTTTTTACATCTATTAGAGCCCACACGATAAGGTTTGTAATGCGATAATATATCGAAAGATTCGGTTCTTGATCGATAAAATAAAAATTTGCAATTACACTCCTTCTGAGGGCCAATTTGTATTCGGTCGGAGGAAATTTTTACACGCCACCATTACGTTTTACGAGGGAAATAGTGTTTTATGTGCCTCGAACACATTTCGAGAACCAACTTACTTTAGGTTTGAGTAACATTTTACCCTTAACCACAACTTATCGGTTGATTCTTTAGTATCAATCGATTCGTAAGAAGCTTGAATGATCACTCAACTTTAGCTAATTGACCACCATAGTAATTCAACTTTAACACTTTAAAATATCTTTAACAATATTTTTTTGAAAAAATCAAATGTTATATCATTAAATAATTATTTGGAATTATCTTTACCCTTAAAATGATTCGAGAAGCTACTTAGGCAAGGTGGAGTGATTTTTGGAGACAAAACAAAGTTGATTGACTATAGTGGCCAATTACCCAAAGTTGAGTGACTTTTTGAAGACAAAATAAAATTGAGTGACTATAGTGGTCAATTAGCTAAAGTTGAGTGATCATTGAAGCTTTTTACTCGACGTTGCAACTATTCATTATAAAATAAAAAATTATAATATTTGAATATGTGAGGTTTCTATTAACTAAATTTTCTTCTCTTCACTGATTATTGGACGGTGAAAACAGTAACAGGTATACCCGACGTTGTTCCTATAATAGGCTCAAGGAGATCTCTTCTTCAAGGAGGTAGCAAGAATTCGAATACCCAAAGGGTAGGGAACTATGAAAGGAAGTTGATCATGGACTTGTGTATGTGTCTACCATTTAAGCAACTTACCGCAATCCTCCTCCTTTATTCAGACTTGGGACCGACAATGTAAGCTCATACAAAGGTACGTCTTTCACAAAGCACCAAAATCCACACAGGAAAGATTGCTTGAAGCTTCTTAGCACCTTGATAGATCAATATCTTAAGCAAAAAAAGTACACAAACTTTAACTTCGAAAAAATTTTTAGTTATTGGGAAAATGACATTGGTTGATTCAAATGACATTCATTCAGCACATACCAAAATCCATCAACTAGCATCTTGAAAGAAGTCCTCAGTAGAAGTAGAAATTCTTTGTGAACATTGGCCTTATCTTCAAGGCTCTAGTGAAGCTTCCACAGAAATACAGAAGAATATAAAGGGACCAAGCCGCTCGGGCACAATCTGAACCTTACCAACTTAAAGAGGTGCGTAAACAGTAACTTCGTCAAGTAGGTAACAGTATTTGTATAAAATTCAGAAAAGGAGCCATTATGATCAATTGAAGCAGAACTAAATGAGTTGCTTATGAGCCCCAGTAAGTTCAGACATGCACTGCAAGCTATTGGAGAACTTGCACCAGGCTTTGTACTCCGAAAGAAATTTATAGTGATGGACAATGTCATCAATTGCAAAGGAAGAAACAAATCATGTACCGCATAAATATTAGCAGGGCAGCTACATGATTAAGAAAATTCTATCTTCCCTCAATACAGCTTAACTCCTCAAGCTTCTACGAGTAGTGAAGAAGTATAGAGCACTTTGATTGGTTGTTGACCAACGGAAAGCATGGGAGGAAAAAAGATGGACTAAAACAAAGAAAATACTTCTCCATAGTGACATAAAAGTACTCTTTCAGATGATTCGAAAGCAGTAATAGATGAAACTGAATCAGACAGAAGGTTCGCCCTCACCTAGTCTCCTCCATTCCGAAGATAGCGGATAAAAATCATGATAGATGGGGATTTCACCCTTGTTGTTGTAGTTCAAGTAGCATTCCTCGAAGAAATTCTTCAAGTACTGTCTTCATTACAGGATCACGGGGATGCAGATCTGTCAGACCGACTCCGACTCTGTACAACAACAACAACATACCCAGTATATTCCCAAGACTCCAACTCTGTCTAACTGAAGAATTATATACTCCAGGATTCTAAACAATTCTATCCAGCTGAACAACAAAAAGAGGAAGATAGAATACTTTTCTTAGCTAACCAAGCGTGATATACACCTACAGTGAACAAGAGCCAGATCAAAGACACCCCTTTCTTCTTATCTGCTCCTCTTTTTAGGGATCAAATGATCGTAGACCACCTTCTTGTGACTATGTTGAAGAATTATTTTCCCCATTTGAGTTCTCGGTGAAAGAGTCTATTGTACACAAGCTCAGTTAATAGCACTAAATTTTGCAGATAAACATAGACCAACCTCCTAGCCTCCTACCATTAGAACTTCCTTCCCCGTCCACCCCAAAAAAAATAAAAAATAAACAAAATAAACAAAAAAAAAAAAAAGTATGCCAGCTCCAGGAAGAACAAGCTAAATTAACTATCATTGCATTGCAGAAATATAATGCATATGCTAATATTCAGAAATATAATGATACAATTTAATTTGTCAAGCATTTCACTAAGACTACAAGTTTATTGCATCCCCTTGTTAAGACAGCCCCTAAGCGATATTTCATTCGTTTCTTCTTTTTTATTGATCTCGATTTTTTCTTATTTGCAAGCAATCACAGTTCTACTCATTTTGATATCTCGACCCTCACTTAAAGCTGCATCAAATGATCATATGCTTATCCTTTCATCTGTAAAGTTACAAACCACACATTTCTAACTCTTTAACAGTTGCCTTAAAAACATGCATCCCAGCCGGTAAATGGACATTTAGGATTTACGTTGTGGTTCGCAAGAGCAAATATTTAACCATGGCATGTCTAAAGTGGATAACCAGCAACAAGTGAGGTAACAGTAATGTTGATATGATAGCTTAAAGAGAAAAAGTAATCTACAACAACAACATACCCAGTATATAGTATATTGTCTGGTGAGGGTAAGTGTACGTTGTCCGTACCACTACCTCAGAGGTAAGGTAGAGAGGTTGTTTCTGATAGACCCCCGGCTCAAGACAAAGAGAAAAAAATAATCTGATTAAACAAAATTCACTTTCCGTAGCTGAAAAGTAAGATTGCTATGCACATCCGCCAAAAGAAGATGCAAAATTGAAAAACTTCTATTTTCCTATCCTCTTGATGTACAAATCATACAAGTCAGGCAGTTCAGCTTTGACAGGCAGGACATATTTTTCCAAAAACTTTGATTCAGGCCATGTCATAACACTGTAAAACTTCGGCCTATTCTTTATCAGATTCTTTTCATTGACGAGGTTCCACATTTCATACCTGGGTATTAGCCTCTTCTCCAAACTGTATGTTAAAAGCGAAGGGTGAGAAGCGATGTAAATAGATTTGTATCTGACTTCTTTCATCAAAAATGTCAATGCAGTTTGAATTCGTGCCTCTGATAGGGCTACACAGTAAGGTAGTTTTTGCAACATGGTGAGAATATCGGTGTCAGACCACCCAAAACTCTTGAAGATTCCAAATTTCTTGTCAACAGTCTCTTGACTCAAGCCAGCAAGCACATTAACGATGTGGAGAAACAGTGGCGAATCAGGAGAAACACCAACTTCTTTTTCCACCCTATGCAGCATTTCCTCAAGCTTCTTGGTACTTATTTTAAGAAAGTTGGGACGTTTAATCACAAAATTCTTGATCTTATCATTTGAGCACCCAAATGATCGCAATAAATTCAGATTGGCTTCCATAGTTTCATGATTATTGTAACTCATTAACGAAGAACATCTCTTTATAACCTTAACCACATTTTCATCACTACCCAATACATTTCTAAGACAATTTAAAAGGGGTTTTATACAATTATCTAACCCCCTGTCAACAAATTCCCAATCTTTTAAAAGGACTTTGACTATATCGGAACCGGATAACCCGAGTTGGGAAAGACAGTGTAATTTGGGTTTAAGTTTTTTTTCCACATCATAGAATAGCACTTCTGGGTACTTGGAAACCAAGATTTTGATGTGGGTGTCGTTAAAACCATTTTGTTTCAAGAAATTGAGGGATAAATCAGGATTCTTGAAGGTATTAACACGGTAACCAACCTTAACAGACGCAGAGGTAGCTTCTTGTTGGGAGAATCCAAGAGAGTTGATGAGGTAATTCACTAAGAAATGGGTCGGGGCAGTTGCCGCAGCTGTTGAGTAATGAAAGAGAAACCCATTACGGTCAAATTTGAAAAATAGAGCAGAAGATATAGCTCGAGCTTTGACAAGCATCCTTGCCTTGTTTTGCAAAAAGTCGAAATGGAGAAAGACCTATAAGGGTTTGGGCTATTTCATTAGATTATATATTTTTTTATTTTTTTTATATGGGATGTTCAATGTTAGCTTTGACAAGGTGATTCTTCCTTAGTATAATTTTTATTTTAGTAAAAATAACTGGCCAAAGTGCTGTACTTACAGTCCATTAGAGCCCACGAAATATGGTTTGTAAATACTATCGTAATCGAATCAGATCGAAATAGTCCGTCATCAGCGAATATAGCGATAACTTGCAGTTAAGTTCCCTTTTACCTTATCCAGTTCAAGAAAATCTTTACACTTCGTCATTACCTTTTGGGAGGTCCAGGCATACACCAACTAACTCTAGGTTCGAGTAGCACTTTACCCCTTATAACCATAACTCATCAACTGATTCATCAACATCATTTCAGACACATACAATGTAAGACAAATTTGACTGAATCCTTTTTTATGAAGTTGCAACTACGACAACATACTCCGTGGTGTGGATTTAGAGAGGATAGGATATATGCAGACCTTACCTCTACCTTATAAGATAGAGACTTGTTTTCAGTAGACCCTAGACTTTTCACAAACTATTCATTGCAAAACAAAGAATTCTAAGTTTTGGATATGTGACATTTCTGTCAACTAAATTCTCTTTTCTTCCCTGATTATTGAACGGTCAAAATAATAACAGGTGTCCATGATGCTATCCATGTAATAGGATCAAGACATCTCTCCTTCAAGGAGGTAGCGGCAATTCGAATTTCCCCTGGGGTAGAGTACTATAAAAGGAAGTTGATCGTGGATTGCTTCAAATACTACAAGACCTATTGGACAAGTGCCTCTTTTCCTGGCTTCTGCTGCCAAACTGAAATTCTGAGAAATATCAAAAGCCTGTACTTAACAAGGCTAAATGTAGCTCAGGGTTCAGAAACAAAATTGCCAGCCATTGTTATTTGGCCAGCTTAGAGAGTTAAAACTAGTAAAAAATTTATTTAGTAAAGAACAAAATCATGCATCACTGGCCTCTACTTCAGCTTGTTTGACAGAATGCTGCATGTTTGCTACCTGCAATCTGTATGAATGCGTGCTTGAGACGACTTCCAATTGCAGATCAAATGCTTTCAACAAGCGGCAGTGAGTCACCCGCAAAGCTGTTGCCATTGCCACCCTTCTCGATCAAATGCAACAACTGTTGATTCCTCTATTTTGACCCAGGCCATAGCCACCTTGCCGTTTTCCCATGCCTCATCCAGCACAATATCGAAAGTTGCTATTGAGCCAAAATTCTGCACAGGAAATTCAAAGATTAAGATGGTTATAGGGCATAGTTCCTGGGAACCATTTGTTATAGAAAGCACTCACTCTTCCTAACCAATGGCAAATTTATGTGCTATATATGGGGCATGTGAACCCGTGGTATCTCCGTAAAACTAGGAATTTTATGTATATATTTTCTAAAATTGGTATAGTATTATTGGCACCCGTGCAACAAGAACACCAGTTGGTTGAATGTTGAGTTATTTATCTAGAGGATTAGGGATCAATTCCCGCTTAATACATTTTTCCCTTCTTTTCTTTTAACGGTACACCCATGTTCTAGAGATACTAGATTCGCTTCTATTCCCAACAATCCAAACAATATCAGCAAATCTATTTGTCAACATGGTGTTATTCCTGAGGTGAGCTTTACTCACATTTTCTGTGACCAGGAAATTACAAGAATGCATCTTTTTCCAAAAACTAATAATCATAAAGAGGTGTCTGAACACGCTCCGTCAGTAAGGAGCAACACTGATGTCAGAATTGAACTTATATCTATTTAGTGATTTATATACACCTCAACTGATTCAACATGTACCTGCTATATTCTATCACAAACTATTATATGCACCGGTTAACTCCATCCACCAAAGGTCAGATAAATACTAAGAAATCACCAAATACTTCAACAAGCTCATCTCATCCACCAATCCTTGAAGGATATGAGTTATGACATACTCAAGTGGCAAAGTGAACCCAGATATTCTCCATCCTGAATTGATTAACATTTAACACCGCCTGTTAGGTTTAGATATATCTAGTTTACAATCTTTCTTCATTTAGTTGTTAGTCTCAATATCTTTGTGTTTTAGCTGCAAAATACTAATGAAACTTGTGAATGGAGAAGTGTGTGTTAGTAAGACATAATTTCAGAAGTCAACTATTTTCTTATAACCGTGGTGTCTGGTTCAGCTTGCGTGTACCTTGACTAATTTCACGGGGTATTTGCTACTTCCCACCCGTACAGGTAGTGAATAACTCCAACCATCAAGGCTTGGAATTTGAAAAGATAGGAAGAAATCACTTAGTGCTTTTGCCTCCACTCGAATTTTAACCTGAGACCTCATGAGTCTCTCAACCCACTTCCTTGACCACTAGGCCACACCCTCGGTGTAATTTCATAAGTCCACAATTGGATAAAATTTGTACCCATGTTTTTTTATTAAGTTTTGTAAATTCAAAATGAAAAGTAAAAGGCATAATATTAACATGATAAGATAAATAAAGTACTTCACCTTCCCTCCCAAAAAAATCTTGTGTCTCCTTGCACAACTAAAGAAATGAAAATTGATTCATTGATAACAAAGCATGGATAATTCACAACACAACCCTGAGGCACTAGTGACAATCACAACAAAAAATCACTGTGCAACTTGTGTAGATTCCGAGCATCTGACTTCTAATAGTGACTAGAATAAGATGAATAAACTGGAGGTGAGAGGAGGGGTTAACAAACATCATCAAAGATCCATTCTTGTCGTTCCGGTGCTCCTAACTCCGTAATTGGGAAGATGGAAGTGGAGTAGCAAGAGTCAAGAGAAGTGGTGGAGATTAATCCCTCCCTGTATTTGGTGGACAATATGGAAGGAGAGGAATGGGAGATGTTTTGAAGATAGAATCAATAGCATTCAGAAGGTCAAAGACAGATGTATGGCCACCTTTAATTTTTGGTGTAAAGAGTCTTGTATAGATAAAGTTGTACAATTAGTAGACTTCTTAAGATCTTTGTAAGTAGCTAGGTTCTATCATTTTTTTGGAGGTCTTCAGCATGTCCTTAATGCCCTTAATGCTGATGAATACAAATTTACCATATTCAAAAAAAAAATGGGAAGATGGAAGCCTAGTACATCGAGCTCATACTTGGCAAATAATTTCTTTACCATACTCTATTAACCAAACATGTGAAACTTGTCAGATTAATTTGCATCATACAAGTTTAACTAGTTATAGACATTTTTCCGTTTTGAGAAAAAAAAAAAGGCTCATTGGACAGTAGATAAATCCCAAACTAATTGTTTTAATCGGTATAAAGCCCAAACTAATTCTTCTTCCCCTTCCTTTTCGGGCAACTAAAAGCTTGATAGATGACTACCCTGCTATTACCTAGAGGACACAAAGAAATGAAATTTCCTTTTTTCACCTTTTTAAGAGATAGGGGGAAGGCAGGGAACAAAGCAAAAAAACAATGTCTCAGTCAAGTAAACTCAGCAAGTAGATTTTATCGCCGCCAAACTGAAAGCAAACTGAGAGAAACAAAATACAGAGGATGGGTTTCTAGGAAGCATTACATTGTCAAGAACTCGAAATGAATTTTTTTGAACATTCTCCATCAAGCTCTGTGTCCAGTGTGGGACTGTTGAAATTTCACCGTGTATAACCTAGAGGTTGATAATGAATGGAACTGAATAGATGGAATGGATATCATATAGCCAAGCCAGACCAGTTTGGAAGTGAGGCATTGATGGATAGATATATAGCCTAAAGGTTGATAAGATTAAATAACCATCCTAATCAATCACAATCTGCTATTCTGCTGTAATAATCACAGATCACAAGTTCGAATCCTCAGCTGTGAACAAAGTCTGGTATTTAAATCGAGAATGGCAGAGGAACAAAATTTTTTAAAGCAGAAGCAGCAGCAGATTTCTCGCTGTCTGATTCTCAAGAGCCTCCAATGGACTCTTCCCTTCAATTCAAAGTTATACATATCATTTTTCCAAGAGTTATAATCTCACTATAGTAGAAATCGCAAAAGTCTAGATAGCCAAAATGAAGTGGAGTATCAAACCTCTGGCGAGCAGCATATTACTTTTTGTCTTTTCCATGCTGCTGAATTTTGATGTATAGTTCACACACATCAGGCATCTTATCCTTGTGGGGAAGCACATAAACCTGATAAAACTTCTGGTCCGATGGCAACAGAACAGTATACATATTGTAATCTTCGTCGTGCAGTTTCTTCTCAACCAAACTTCTCATGAGTTCCAACCGAGGCAAAACCCTCTTTTTCATACTAAACATAAGCAATGTCGGGTGAGAAGCCAAGTAGGCAGGTTTCAAACCAAGTTGCCCCATATAAAAGTTCAACGCAGCTCGCAGTCTCTTCTGTGATAGCCTCAAACAATAAGGTAATAGCTGAACCAACTTAATTATCTCCCATTTCGACCAACCAAAATCCTTTAAAACACCAAGTTTCGTGTCTATCGTCGACTCTTTCATCGAAATAAACACATCAACACCATGTATAAACAATCCCGAAGCTCTAGAAATACAAAATTCATCCTCAAGTCTCTGCACTTTTTCCTCTACACTCTCCGGACTTGCCAAAAGTGTATAAGGATTTTGAAGTATAAATTTCCTAATATCCTTATCACTAAACCCAATACTCCGAAAAAACAACATATTCACTCTCACTCTTTCACATGCTTTAACAGACAACAAACATGTTTTCTTCTTAATAGCTTTCACTACATACTCATCACTACCCAAAACTTCTCTAAGATAACTAACACAAGATTTCATTTCAGAAACTTCTGGACTTCCTAAAACAAACAGATTTCCAGTAACAACCTTCACTAAATCAGATCCAGATAACCCAAGATCTTGAAGAATGTTCAACCTAGGTTTTAGGGTTTTATCAACATCACATAAAAGCAACTTAGGAACTGTAGTAACAATTTTACCAATATGGGTTTTGTCCAAACCACTTTGTTCGAAGAAATTTAACACTATACGAGGATTCCCAGCAGTTTTCGAACGTGTTACCTTAGTGTTTGTTGAAATTGCATCTTGTTTAGAGAAACCTAGTGAGTTGATTAGATAGTTTACCAAGAAATGGGTGTTGTCACTGGCAGTTTTAGCTGCAGTTGTTGAATATTGAAATAGGAAAAACTGTCTTGCTGCGGCGGCGCCACTGCGGAGCGGTCGGAATAAGAGAGCCGCCATAGTTTCCCAGTTTTTCATCAGTCTGAAAAAATAAATGGACCAAATTGGCCTAAGAATTTCTTTTTTTATCTTTTTAGGGTCTTTTCAGTGAAAGTACTAATTATAGAGGGTCTTTAAATAAATATAATAAAATTTGTTTATGAAAGAGATTATTAAAAATAAAATACTGTATTCGTTTACTTTACTTACTAGTAGTATTATATTTCGTTTATCGAGAGTCAAATCGCATGGACTTTAACCAATATTGTAAGATGTAGTTTTTCATTTTATTAATATACTCCCTTTGTTTAAAAAAATGACTTACTTTTCTTTTTAGTCTGCTTCAAAAAGAATGATCATATTATATAAAATATCCATTGAGATAAATTTTTTACACAAAAAATAACCCACTTATCAACATTTGCCAAAAGTGGCCTTTCGGCTCATGTTGTTTCCAAAAATGGCCGGTCGGCCAAACTATTTACATCAAAAATAGCCGCCGGCCATTTGCATCTCCCAATCATGTTTTGTGCCGTTTTCTCCATTACCTACAATTCGGCCATTTTATTCCTATATATTTAAAAAAAAATAGTATGCTATTTTAAAAAAAAAAAAAAAAAAACTTTTCCCTTGTTTAAATTTTTTTTTGTTGCACTTTTTTAAAAACTTTTTTTTTTTATAATTGTTTCACTTCTTTTATGGAAAATATAAATATTCATGTCGTTTTATTATTTTTTGTTTATACTTTTATTTATTAAGGTGGAAATATATGATAGTCAAATAAATATCGATATTGATACATTACATGATTGTTTATATAATATTGATACACGATTATACACCATTCATACAATGTTAATACATTACACACCTATTTATACAATATCGAAACACTTTTATATAGTATTTATACAATATTGATACATTACATGACTATTTATACAATATCGATACACGTTTATACACATTTATACAATATTGATATATTACATATACACTACATAACTATTTGTACATCATATATACATGTTTATACACCATTTATACAATATTGATACATGAAAAAAAGTTATACGGAAAAAGTATGGGAAAAAAAAATGAAAACAGATTTTTTTAATTAAAAAATAGCAACCAAAAAACAACAAAAAAGTCTGTTTTTTTTTTAAAAAAAAAATTACTGTTGAAAAAAAAAGGGAAGAAAATAGCATAATGGCTATCTTAAGTATTAATGGTCATTTTAAGTAATAAACAAAACCTTGGCTATTTTTGTTGTAAATTATTTACTTTTTTGTATATAAATGAAATTTTTCATTTTTTTTTGGGCAATATTTTAATTTCAACTTTCCTCGAAACATTTTAAGACCACAAAATTAAAGACATTTTGGTATATTTGACATAACTTTAATTTAAGATCACAGGATTTAAAAGTCTTTTCAAACTCTGAATCAAGTTAAAATGAGTCATTCTTTTTTAAACGGAGGGAGTAATAAGTATTGCAACTTATAGTATTTTGTGCATAGTTTTCAAAAATTTAAATTCAAAGCTTAAAGTATTAAATTAATATAAGTTTAAAAAATTAGTCAAACTAACCCTTGTAATTAAGTGAATGGAGGAAGTAGTTAATATGCGATGATTATATTTTGTTAATCAAAAAGAAAAATCAATTTTTAAGTCGCTAACATTTGAGTAAGGCATTTCATGCAGTGAATATATCAGTCAATGATATTTGTTGTCAGGGTAAATGAATCATATATAACTGATTTTAATCTTTTTAATGAAAATCATAATCCAAAACAACTTAATAGCGTCAATAGGATGTTCATACGCATTTCTCATATAGCTTATCTTTCAACTACATATTCCAATTCATAACTAATTTTAATCTTTTTAATGAGAATTATAATCTAAAATATAGCTTCTCTTTCAACTACATATTCCAATTCATATTTGATCCTACATAAATAGTACAATAGTATGTAAGTTTCGATATTGCTAATCAAACAACAGACTAGTTATGCAGTAATTATTGTTTTCTCTTGTGATTAATTGAAAATTGTACGTATTATCGTATGGATAACTTTATACTACGATTGATTATTTCAAACATTAACTAAATAGACACTTTAGTAATCCTGTCGAACAGTGGTGTAGCTAGCTACAGTGAAGCAAAGGGTTTTATAATTGATAGTTCTTGCTCAAATAATTATTTATTATATATGTATATTACAAGTCAAAAATAATAAAATATATGATAAAAACAAAAATTGAATCCCTTTGATTTGAAATACAAGTTTGATAGTCTATTTTCTTGTTAAAAGTTAGAGTACTTTTTTTTTTTTTAAAATGAATATTTGACTTTGTTATTTGTTATCACGCGTTAATATGACCAAAAAAAGATATAAAAGTTGAAAATAATCCACGTTCTAATGAAAATTGAACCAAATCCGATGCTCAAATCCTTGGCATCTCAACCTTGGATTTGTAATAAGTACTTTGAGTATTCTTCACTTTTAATCAAATGTTCTGAAGTTGAACTTTAGAATGAAAAAAATCATGACAGGAAGTGTCCTTTCCTTTTCAATGGCACCATATGTGATGCTTATTTATATTATAATTGGGTCTCAAAGCGAGTATCAGATATTGAGAAACTAAAAAATATTATTCCTCCCGTTTCAAATTCTTCTTCTTCTTATCATCTTATCTCTTACCTCTCTTACTTACTCAGAGATTTTTACCCATCAAATTAATTAGTAAGATATATAATAATAACATATCTTTTTACTTATAATAAGTATAGTATATTTTATAACAAATATAAAAAAAAAAATAAGCACAATGTTCATTTAAATGTTAGTGACCATTTTGCAGATGATCTATTGTTGTTCCTCATAGAAGATTTGCAATCTATGAAGATTATAAGCCATTGCTTTGAAGTTTACTCTAAAGTTTCAGGTTTGCAAGCAAATTTAGATAAAAGTGCTATCTACTTTAGAGGAGTGACTCAAACTGTCCAAGATAGTATCTTACAATATTTAGGATATGCTTTTGGAGAACTGTCTAGCTTTCAAGTATCTTAGTGTACCACTCTCTCTTCCCAGAAGCTTTCCAATATGTAGTGGCAACCACGCATAGAAAAACTCGTAGATAGGATCACACCCTGGACTGCTAGAAAACTCTCTTATGCAGATAGAGTGCAGCTGGTTCAATCAGTATTATTTGGTATACATTATTGGGCTCAATTGTTCTTACTCCCTACTAAAGTTTTGAAAACAATCGAAGTATATTGTAGGAGCTTTATGTGGTCAGGAGTGAACACCATAACTAAAAAGGCTTTTAGTTGCATGGGATAAGTTTTGCACACCTAAATCCATAAGGGGCCTGAATCTTATTAATTTGAAACTGTGGAATAGCGTTGTTATATCAAATAGTAGTTAAAACCTGGCACGTAAGGAAAAATACTTTATGAATAAGGTGGATAATATTTATTACATAAAGGGACAGGACTTTGAAAGCTTTCTTATACCACATCAAGTCAGCTGGATGATAAAGAAAATACTGGAGGCAAGAAGTGTTTGGAGCAAGATGATTATCACAAGAAGCCAAGGGAAGAAGAGCTTTACAGAAATCTATACTACCAACTTTTTGGAAGTTTACCTAAAGTACCTTGAAAAACTCTGATCTTCAAAAATGCAGTAAAACCCAAAGCCACTTTTACATTGTGACTCATTCTACAAGACAGACTGTTGACAGTGAATAGACTCATTCAGTGAGGGATTAATGCAAATCTGGTGTATTCACTTTATAGGAATGGTTTGAATTCTAGAAATTATATTTTTACATAGTGTCTTGTTACAAGAGTTATGTGGACACTATCTTGTTGAAGTGGATGAATTAACACCAACATGCAATCACAATATGGGATCAGATGGTGCAACGAGCAACAACCAACGGAAAAGGGAGGTCATCGTATAAACAAGTGTTTAAAATGATTTATGCAGAAATTAAGTATGTCATGATATTTAGATGGAACACAATTAAAAAATATTTAAACATAGAGCCAACAGTCCATATACCATTGTCAGAGAAGTGGCTTATAGCTGCACTATTCGAGCTTCAATCAGATCCCAATCACTAGTGCAATCATGGCATATTTGAACCATTATTTCACAATTGAATTAGTTTGCTACTGGTTGTCATAAAATGTGTGGAAATAGATAGACACCTTGGGTAAGGTTGTAGTACCAAGGACTAAGTTTCTTTATAATAGTGCTCCTTGATGGAGATTAGCTAAATGTGGTAGTTTAGCTATAGTTTTGTATTGATCAATGGTTATTAATAAAGATATTAATTATCTAAAAAAGTAGTAACTCTCTCCATTCATTAAGGAATTTATTTTCATCAACACACTTATAAGGTACCACTTATGATGCACTCTTTTCTCTCCTCCCCAATTTTCTCTCCCTAGTCCCTCCCTATAAAAAGAAGAATTATCTAGTCTCTCCAAAAAAAAATAAAAAATGTCCTATTTGTTATAAAATATTATAGTATGGATGTCCACTACTCCAAGAATTTACTCCACATGTACTACTTATCTTCATTATGAAGATAACCTCCACCATTCATGATCATTATTCTTGTAACCTTACACCTCCACAATTTCCTCCATAATCTTCACAGTTAATGTCATGTTTATGACAACCTTTTGTATGCCTCTATGTAACAGTATAAATAGAGACATAAGAGTTCATATTGTATAAACTTTAACATTTGAAAGAAGAATACAGTTATCTTATATATTGTTTTCTTGCTCTATAGTGCTTTCTCTTGTTCTTTAAATTATTCATTAGTTCTTGATTTTACAACACTATTTATAATTTGAACAATTATTAATCAAATAATTAACCTCGTATATATATCTCTTTTTTTGTTCCAACTTCTCTTCTATCAGCTATATCAATTTCTTTATTCTTGTGCATTATTACCTTTCTTCTTTTCATCCTAATTCTTCTTCTTTTTAATACTATATTAATATTAATATTATATAAGTATCTTTCTTGTGTGTGTCGTGTATAATTTTTAATACTATATTTGATAAATATATATATATATATATATATATATATATATATCATGCATAAATTTAATATACATGAATTATATTTAATTAGTAACTCTAATATATAGTTTATCTATCACATATATTGTACCATTTAAGCACACCAATAAAATCTGTAATATTTTAAAATAATATTGTGTAATATCAAAATTTAAATTAAAATGAGGGAAAAAAGAATTTTGTCAAAGAAAATAAGAAGAAAGATATTAGAAAACTAAAGAAAAGGATTTGCTATTTCCCTGCGTTTTTTAAGGAATTAGTTGAGAGAAAAGGAAATTTATTTATGGGGTAGTTTCGTGTGGGATGTTTTGTAGGAAGTAAATTTTTTGACTATTTTTGATATATCAACTTTTATATTAAAAATGTGCAATATCTTTTTATTGTTGTGTAGTTGACAGTTGTGTAAAGCTCTCCTCTTATTACTTTGACTTGGCAAGCTTAGGAAAATAAAAAATATTTTTGAATCTTGTGATTTTAAATTTAAAATGTGTGTAATGCATCAAAATGATTTTTGAATCATGTGGTCTTAAATATGCTGAGTAGGAAGTTAGGTGTAGAGAGTTGCTAATTATCGAACGTGACTTTCTGTTTTAAACAGATTAAAGAAGAAATTAAGATAAATAAATTAAAACGGGGAAAGTATATCGTAAATATTTTAATTAAGTTACATGGTGTGGTCCTAAACCATTTTAGAAATGTCTGTTACATTAATTATAGTCCTAAATTCCTTGTAATTTTCAAAGTTGTTTTAAGTGTCCAAAAAAACAATATATAAAAACCAACACCTTTCTCGTCCTTTTGGCTAAGATCAAGCCTGATCAAAAAAAGGTAATTTCTTTTAATTTAAGCCAAAGTTCCTTATCATTTTGCCCAAGTTCAAAAAAATAACAAAATGAAGTTGATTTCCATCCTTCCTCTTCTATGCTTCCTTCTCCTCATTTCTACATCCTCTGGTATGTACCATTAATCCCCACACCACTTAATTAGTAGGATAAAGTATAATATTTTTATTGATTTAGAAATCATGATATTACGTCGAGTATGTTGTTGTTGATGATTTAGAAATCGTGATATGATTGTTATGAAGCATATACATAATTGCTACAGCAACATCAATAATAATTGTAATTTGTACCTCGATTTCAAATAAGTTGGGGCCGACCTGTTCTTGCCTCTTGGTCTAAGAGCAAGAGAAGAACAAGATTCGATCTTTCTCTTTTTTCTTGTTTTCCTTACTCAATTAATTGATTTTTTTTAATTGATTACAATCTAATGCCAATATACTAACAAATTTTATTTACTTATTTTTTGTGTGTGTGAAAAGGGAGGAATTTGGAGAGGAAATGCACAGAAATGCTATGCTATGTGGGAATAAAAATGAAGAATTGTCAAATAGGGGAATGCATGGTCAATTGTGCAAAAACTTATGAACTCACTATTTTTGGAGCATGTCCATCACATGGTAGTTGCTTGTGTGGTGTTTCGTGTTGTCTTGGGAAAGCTAATTATCAAACCCTTGTGTAGTTTGTACTAAAAAATAATTATCAATCAAAACAAAAAATTAATCTTAATTTGACATGTTTTAGTTCTCCCTTCTCTCTTTTCTATAGTTCTCTTTGTGTGTGAATATTTGATGTCCATAGTGAAATAAACATGTAAGTTGCAAAATCATTTAGGAACTTGTTATTTTCCGAGATAAGCATGATATGTGCCAAATTTATCGTCTACTAATCTAGAATTAGTGGTGCTAAGTTGCTGGAGTTTTTTATTTTTTATTTTTGGTTAACTGGATATTATTTTCATAGAAGATTAAGCAACAGTATTGGTACAAAATAAGAGATTAGTGTTGTTTCATACATATATTGTAGCATTGGTTGCTGCCAAATTGTTGCTATAAGCTAAAATTTCTCTTGAAAATTTTCTAGTATATTTGTTTACAGTTTACACTACTTCATTTGCAAACATCGAAAGAACTGACAAAATTCTTATACGATCAAATAATTGCTTCTTGGCTAAGAGGTGAGTTTTTTGTATTACTTTAAAGAGTATCGATTGGTTGGAGAGAAAAATTCACTTTAGCTCGTACACCTAATTGTTTTAATTTTCTTGAACAATCACTAGGCCATTATAAAGTTGAGCCTGAATCAATTGTTAAATTAAAATCTCGTTAACTCTCAGTCGAGAGTTTTTGTGCTAATTACCTTTGAATGAAAAGTCGAAGTAGGCGTTTGGTCATAAATATTATTCACAATATTTTGGAATACGTTTTCACTTTATTTTGAAATACTTGTTTGGCTATGAAAACCAAAACCGTATTTCGAAATACGTTTTCACAATTTTTGGTTTTTTGGAAAACAACTCTTCACTTTTTTTACACTCTATTTTTCCTATCACTTTATAAAAAAGCACATTCAAAGTCTAATTTATTTTTTTTGAAAATACTATGGCCAAACACAACTCCAACTCTATTTTCAACTTCAAAAATATCAAATAAAGTGAACGCGTTTTTTTATTTTCATGGCCAAACGGGTCCTAAGTTCGAAGCGTATCCATTTCAACCTAAACAACAACAACAACAACATACCCAGTGTATTCCCACAAAGTGGGGTCTGAGGAGGGTAAAGTGTACACAGTCCATACCACTACCTCAGATGAAGTAGAGAAGCTGTTTCCGATAGACCCCCAGCTCAGGACAAATAACAGTATAACAAGCAGAAAACATAAAAACAAACAACAAAATGGGGTAACACACCACTAGATAAAAGAAACAAAACACCCACAGAGTAATGCTATAAACTGTCTATCTGAAATCACACACATCACCAAAACACAGCAAACAAGAAACTACAAGATACAGACATAACATTATGACTACAGGTACATTGATAAACAAAGCACTCTTTCCTACAAGTAAGGACACACTCCTACTCACTAATCCTCTATTCTAATCTGCGTCCTTCACACCTTCCTATCAAGGGTCATGTCCTCTGTAAGTTGTAACTGTTTCATGTTATGCCTAATCACTTCCCTCCAAATTTATACTCCAAATTTTCAACCTAAAAAAGGAAAAGAAAAAAAGAAGGTATCCATCTAAATTTATACTCCCTCCATCTATCTTTACTTGTTTATTATATTAAAATAAACATTTATTTAATTTTAAAAATCAATATATATATATATATATAAAGGAGGGTTATAGAAACGGTGACGTGGCGCGCTCTGAGGCCTCCATTTCATAGTTATCTTTTTTTTTTCTTCCTTTTTTTGCATTTTTTTAAAAAGTTTTTGTACATTATCAATTAAGCAAATGGATTAATAAAAGCATCATAAAATCAACCTACCTAGGAGAGCAATAATGAAATCAACCCACGTAGGAGTAATTGCTATACATGACCTAAATGACAATTAACTTCCCATTCATGCATTGTTGTAACTGTAAAATGTCAATGAGGAAACTGAAAAATTGTTAAGGCAATAAAAAATTAATAATTGTAATTAATGATAAGGATAGTGAAGAGTCATTAGCATGAAGTCTTCTTCCTCACAGTATAAATACTTCCTAAAGTTTAAACATTCGTTAGGCAGGCAGACATGGTATGAAAAATATGCCTATTGTGGAACATGTTTTTCACTTCAATCTTTTGATTTAACCTTTATTATAAACAGTCACGTGAAAATTGTAATGTTTAGTTCATTGCTTTATCTTTTCCCCTATTCTATAGATTTGATTTATTTGCTAAGATTTTTTCTATTGTTTTTTCTCTATAGGATTTCTGATTTCCACTAACTGAATTTTTCTTTTATCTATATGCATGTCTAATTTTGAGGATGTTGTTGCAGGAAAAAATTTGAAATGCAATATCTACAAAAAATAAAAATCCATAGGTATATATCCATTATATATTTTGGCACTTTATTCTCACAAAGTTGTGCTGAGAAATTGTTTATACTTTATATTCTTGGATATGTATGAACTCATTTTTTTAATTGATTTGATGAAACTTTTAGTACATTTTGACATAGAAGTTAAATGTATATGTTTTAAAAGTTGTTGAATCTTTCAATTTACAATTTCAACAGATTTGGTTATTGGGCTCCGTCGGTGATATCATTCTTTGGGGGTTGGGGTAGGGTAGGGGACTTTTGTTTTTATTATATTGTTTATCAAATCTTTTTCACTTTCATGGTAACTTGAACACACAACCTCATTGTAGGAAGTGGTGAAGGGTGTTTATCATCCGAGCAACATCTTGTCTAATGACCTTTACTTCATTCTCTTTTACTTAGAAAATAATGAATTATGTGATTTGCTTTGAAATTATATATTTTATGAATAATTTTTATTGTTTACATATAAGATGAGCATATGACAATATTTGGGCATTTAAAATCCAATTTGATGAATACACTATCATTAATTTATTCATATTTGTAACTTTTGTTATTCTTCTCTTTTAATCCTTTAAGTTGTTATATGATTTATAGTTATAATATGAATTCACATGTAATAATTTCACATTTTGTTTGACACAAAAATTTTATTTTTGAATTTTAGAAATGATTGTGCTAAATTCCTAATGATGTTACATATTGAAGAAAAAGTACTGAAAAAATATGATTATTTTCATGCTCTCAAGGCACATGACAACTTGAGAGAATATGATAAATTTTCTTAGATAAGTCTGAAAAAATAAAATTACTTTTTTTCGAAAGAAATACTAGAAAAGAGAAAATAGAAAGCAATACTAGCTGTCATCTTCAAATGAACTGGCAACATTTTTTAAGTGTAGAAAATGCTATCAAATTTATTTATTTATTTCGTAATTATTAAATGACAAATCTTCTAATAACTATAGCAACCAAACAAATAACGGTTAATGAATAGGCATTATTAATTAATATCATTATTAAGAAATCATGTAGAACAGCCAAACAAATATATAACACTTGCAATTGAACTTTAAATTAAAGCAAATAAATATTTTTTATTAATTGTTGGAATGTGTGATATTGTAATTCAACGTAAATTTAAAGACATAATACCATCACAATTACTAAAAGACATGACTTTTTGGATTCTTAAAACAAAAGAAATCGAGGAAAAAGTAAGATGAAAAAAATAAAAAATTAGAGAAAAAGGATAAATGTGTTTCTGCAATATTTTTTCGAATTCTTTTTCCTCCATAAATAATTTGATAGGTTGCAACAATAATAACTATTTAATTCTTGAGTCAATTATTGTTGTTACAATAAAATATATAAAAAAGTAGGATTAAAAAAATAAAAAAACTCCCAAATAAAGGATAAAAATTTGTTGATGCCTATCCAGTATCTATCAGTATTTATGGGTCGTTTGATTGGAAGATAAATTATCACAGAATTAGTTATTCCACCCTCAAAATGGGATAAAAATAACATTATAATTTCGGGATGAGTTATTCCATGCATTTTATCCCAACCAAACATGGGATAAATTCATTGTAAAATTTATCCCGAAATTAGATATCCCCTATCCCTTGTACTAGAGCCCTTATAGTGTATACTGATAGATTTAACTACTTTAACTACAGTTTATATAAATATAATTAAAGTAAAGAAAATATCCTTATAGAAGTTAATTTCAGTTTATTAATTTTTTCTTAAATTCTGAAATTTACCATAATTTACTTTACCATATTCCTGAAATTTCTATGCTTCCCTTAATTATTTTAAACTGTTCTTCTTTCCATTAATCCTTCTCTCCATTAATCTCATTTAATTGCTTTCCAAAAGTCACTTCCACAATCTCTTAATTATATCTCTCTTCAATACTAGTTGGGGCAGCCCGGGCAACATGAAGGAGTCAATATATACAATGTCGACAATTGAAGTTGTTATAACTCGGAAACAGAAAGTTAAAGACTGTTGCAAATATGCGTAAGAACTCAACGATGACAACTTGGAAATTCATGGTGGATACAATAAGTACTTGATAGTACATAAATGTGTTGAAAATGAAAGTACTGAGCACTATTGTGGCGTCTGAACCTTAGAGTCCCAGAATCTGATTTCCGCTGAAGTTGAAAACTAAAAGTATAGCTAGTTGGAAGATACTTTGTGAGATTATATTTCTCCACATAGTCTTGGAAATCAAACTCAGTTTGCTTCCAACAGGAGGCCTGCTCATTAGTCCTTCATGAGGCGGTTCAGTGGCCAAGGTAATTGCACCTAAAGTGTCCATGATAAGGGTGACCCACAACAGCTGAACCGTAGTAAAAGGAGCGGATCGTGTTATGTTATAGCAACATATAAATATCAGTTGTCACTTTTTCTCAATGGCACATACTGATCACTAATAGAAAAACAAATGAAGAACTCTTATAGCACATTGGAAGGATAGCAATAAAAAAAAAAAAAGAAAGAACATAAAATAGGACATGAAAAAAACCAACGTTACAACTACATAAACTTAAGTAGTACAAACCAAGTAGCAGTTTCTCCCTTGTGCTTCCCCATAAATTTTACTACATAGGTTCTCCGAATTCCTTAAAGCTTCTTAGTTGGATCAACTGGGGACTTCTTTCTCTATAAAGTTGGTACATGAATGTTTCTTGTACAATTTAACCAGTTGAGTAGATAAGAAGCAGAAATGTCACAGTTGATCATATGTCAAGCAAGCAATTTCAATCATATCAAATGAATTATGCCGAACCTTTCCATAACCATTTCTCTTGATCCTTCTACAGTTCTCCTTCTCTCCCTTGTTTACTTGAAAGAGGGAATGGTAGAGTGAAAAACTTCATAGCTGAAAATGCAGTATTAAGAGTGAAGATCATCAAAATGGATCTCTTCATTTTCACATCGCTTTATTCATGTTTGTTAGTCCTTGAACCCCCAAAACTTGATCTTGATTATTTTTCTTTGACTCTTACTCAGATTTTGAAGTCCCAAATCACTTATTTTAGCTTCAAACTCATCCGTTATCTCGGGAACACGTCTTACACAACAAAACACACGTAATGAGTATAAATTCATCATATATTCGCTTAAACTTAATTAAAGGGTAGCAAATAATAGGCAAGTATAATAACAAGACATTCAGAAGATGTGTCCCGCCAGGTCATTTAGCTCCTCAGTTATAAGATAGTATTATACCCCATTTATCCTATTCTAAATGATGCTATTAATAAAAACATTTTTAACACAATATTTTCAACCATTTGTGTTTCATCCTTCCCATATTATGTGAGACCATTTTGCTGCATGGAGTTTAACTTGTTAATTTAAGTTCTATAGGATCCATAAGTAGTTACAATAAGTTGAAAAGTTAGTTTGATAATTAAAACATATATCATTAGAATTTAATATTTGTTCAGTTAACAATTTGAATACTTGAACCTAGTAAAAGCTATATAAACTAACATTATAAACAAAATGGAACCAAAAGATTTTGTGACATCCAAAAATAAATTGAATGTCAGTATAAATTGTAAGACGCAAGGATAATTACTGAGAAATCATAAGGGCCAGTAGCACATGGTCCAAAACCCAGTCCACAATGCCCCCACCCTTATCCTTCTCTACTTAAAAATACCAGGCTTCTAATGCAGTGTTCGAAACTATGGAGATAAAGCAGGCAGCCCGGTGCACTAAAGCTCCCACTATGCGCAGAAGAATCATGTAAACGTAAAATGTATAAGCCAGAAATTTCTAACGTAAATTAAAGTACAGAACCAAGAAAAAGTGGATATTCAACAACGACGGAAACACTAATGATATCCAGGAAGTTTAAAACTCAAACAAATAAATTATTTTGCACTATCCCGAAAAAGATAAAAGGAAAATATAATCACTATAAAACTAAACAAGTTATCTTTAAACGGAAGAAGATATGTCTTGGAATACTGATTTTTACCTCAGAATAGTTGGCCGGAATAGCATAGGTGAGGATCATTTGCTCCTTCGACAAGGTTGTGTTTGATGTTGCTTGAAATTTGAAGATCACTCCCTGATTTGGGCACAATCAATAAGATAAGAAATCCATTAGAATATATAGAAGGCAATATGCTCATAATTTCGATACTCATATCAATGATTTGAAGGAAATCTTCCGAAAAGTATTTAGTACACAATTCGATTAACTCTTCATCATATTTCTTTGACTGAACGCCATGTATTTTCACAGTGATGTAGGCGTGGGTTTTCGCGAAATGTTCAGCAGAAACACCTATAAGGACATGACTCTTAGAGATACTTGATTAACACTTGGTCAGCACCCATCTATTAAGTTGCAAGTGTTCGACAAGAACTTGAAGGTTAAGTTTTCTGAGCCACAAAGTAAATGCTAATATATCAATATAAAAGTGTCAAATAAAGATGTCTGACCAATCAAAAGATCTTGCCTCATTATATTCACTTTCAAATAGTAACATATCAACATTGTCATTTCACAATGGTATGTCATTTACCAAAGCAAAGAACAGACGGATGTCACTAATAGCCAGGAAAAAATCATCTAATTGTAATCGACTTTCAGCTGGCAGGTAAGAATAGATTCTCAAAGCTACTTATCTAAGTAAGACTAAGGGCAAAAATTTAATTCGAAAAGAAAATGTATTTCTTCCATGTACTGTTTGTCCTTTCTTGACAGCTATTTTAGTTCCATTTTGATCAAGTAAGAATTTCTGAAATTTAGACCTTTAATAATTCAAAAGTTTAATTAAACAATACAGACAACATACATAACAAATACTTTGATGATGTAGTTCAAAGATAAGAAATATAGTACAGGAAAACATGCATATACAATATCAAATAACATAGTGCTTGCATTTTGAACACATTAACTCATAAAATAGCAGGCTGCTCATCATCATCCAACAATGACATTTTACCTTCAACATGAAATGATTGCATATACTCAAAAAGAAAAAAGCAGAAGATTAGTTGTCTTATTGGTATATTATTAAATTGAAATATACAATAACATATGTTACACACATATCACAGATTGTGTTTTTACATAACTATAAGCAGCACATAATCAATCAATCGAGTACAAAATCCTAGTGCCTAGCAGATAGTTGAAGGTGTGGAGTTTCTATTAGAATTTCAATATGAAGAGTGATCATTTTAATTTTCAAATTGACCTAAGAAGCTTATAGAATACTGCAGGCTAGAAACTAAGAATGATAGTGAGTAATCTGCAACTATGTTTCTGGGACTCTTTAAAAATGGTGAGGGGCCTCCGAAAGTAGTGCATTTTTAAAGAATCCGTCAAGGGTACAACATCAGTTTTGGGGAGTCCGAGCAATATAGATCTACAGCTTTTCCATTTATTCTTCTTCCATTAGACACTGAACAAAAAGTTTCAGTTCAACAAAATCACTAACAGTATTATCAAACTTAAAGATAACTGTGTTAATTTACCAACACAACAAAGCACAATCCACCATTTAATTTTACATTCAAGACATATCTAGATTAAAGCAAAGCAGAAGAGGGAGAAACTTACTCGGGATGCATGCTTTTTAGACAATTCTGACATGTTTTGCTGTGCTCTTTAGCAGATTTGACAGGTTTTGCTGAAGTACACAGTGACATTGCACCCCAAGTCCTATTAAATTTTTATTGATCAGTAATCATTGGTAAACCATGTATCAAGCAGCTTCTGAGTACTTCATACTATGAAGTTAGATAACTCATCCATATACATGAACAATAAAATCAATCTAATATGAAGTTTACGTCTAAAAACAGAAAGTTTGTTTCAAATGGCTCTTTATGATTCATGTACAGATGACATAACCTGCTAAAGTTATACCTCATAAATAAAATATAGTGAAAAAAAATATTTTTGGAATCTTATGTTGGGCATCTATGTTAATTTATGTTTTATATCCATTGCACATCCTTATATTTTTTCACTAATGTGCCAACTATTTTGTTTCTTCCATTGTTACACTAATGGGAAAAAAGATGTGGAGATGTCAGAGTTGGTCTAAAATGAGCATTGGATCCATGAATATTGTAGTGAAAACAGAAAAAGAAAAGGGAGGAAAAAAGTAAAAGAGAAGATGATCGAGGTAGCCTGCAGGAGCTTTTTATGGACTGGAGAGACTACTATTAATAAGAGAGCACTTATGGCTTGGAAAACAATGTGCTTACCTAAAGGAGCTGGGGGTTTAAACCTTCTGGAGTTGCGAATTTGGAACACTGTAGCTATTTGCAAGCTATTTTGGGTATTAAGTCTGCAGAAGGAGAAATTATGGATTGCTTCGACTCATACTTACTATATAAAGAAGCAACATTTATGGACTATGGTTATGCCTGCTCAGGCATCTTAGATGCTAAGGAAAATATTGGGAATGAGGAAACATGCGCAAATTCTTGGAAACTTTAACCAGGTGATGCACAGAGGTAGTTTCAAGACCTCAAAGGTATATAATATGCTACAGATGCATGGTCGACTGAGGACAAAAGATATCGTGCCGATGGGGATTAAATATGTCTGCAATATGCGTGTACTCCAACAGAGTCCCTGAGAGTGCTAACGACTTGTATTTTGAATGTGTATTCACAAAGGATATTTGGAAATCTTTACAAAAATGGAAAAAATGGAAGAGGAACATCTCTACATAGGACAATGAGAGCAACTTGGTGATGCAGAAGGCTAAGGGGAGAAGTGCTAAAGCTGTTAGCTGTTGTGGCATATAAAATTTGGATTGAGCGGAACAACAGAGTATTTCGGTACAAACTCAAACAACATATGCTTTGTCATTTCCAAAATATTTATCTAAAAAGCAATAGTATGATGCTTCCAGTGTTATTTGGATCACCCGACAGTAGAATGTGAGGATTTAGTTAATGATGATCATGTATATGATTTAGTTATTCACAGGCACAATACTTAACAAGAACACAAAACAATCCACTTAAGATTTTCATTACTTTTGAAATCTTAAGATAAAAGAACTACCGTGCCAATATATCTATATTGCTCGAACTCTTCAAAAATGCGAATGAGATGCGTATCGGATCCTCCGAAAGTAGTGCATTTCTCGAGGATCAGACACGGGTGCAACAACATTTTGGAAAGTCGGAGCAACATAACTTTAGTAAACCAACGTGAATAGAAAAGTATGATGAATATTGACACTATAAGCTTAATCCCGACCTTTTTTTCCCCACATTTATGGATATTAGCAATCTTCACTCAAAATTTTCAAAAGCTAATCTATAGAACAATTGACAAAAACCCAAATCAGATCACATTTTAGAATACAAACAAGAAATAACCATTTCCATTTTCTACAATACAAACGCAAACTTCCCATTCTTTTAACAAAAAAGCAACTCTTCACAAGGTCAAAAAAGCACTCAACCCCAACTCAGTTTTCCCATCCAAATCTAAAAAAAAGGAAGCCGGGTGCACTAAAGCTCCCGCTGTACATGGGATTCGGGATTTATTATACACAACATTACCTTGCATTTCTGCATAGACTGTCTCCACTGCTTGAACCCATGACCTTCTGATCACATCACAACAACTTTACCAGTTTCCCATCCAAATCCAAAACCCACTTACCCAAAACACACAATTTTTAACAAATCCAAGAAATTATAAGTAAAAACAAAAAAAGACACTACTTTAAGTAATTATACATACTTGTTCCAATCAAGACCAAGAACAGCGGTAACTGGGCGAGTAGAAATGGCTTCAAAAAGAAGAGCAGAAAGCAAAAACAGCATAGCAAATATAAAGGGTAAAGTTGAACGGAGCTCCGATGACCAATGTTTGTATAATGGGACTCGAATAATAGCAGCGACGGCTAATACGGTCCATAGTGCCGGTTGTAAACGGTCATGCCAAACCGGAGAAATAAACCGGAGATAGTCAACTCCGATGTAAGCTATGGCAGCAAATCCTAAACCACCACCACCTCCTCGGCGGATTTTCAAGATCGCCGGCGACCGATTCATTTTTTTGGTTCCGTTAGTGAATTAAAATAAGACAAATAATCTTGACAAAACGAAATAAGAAAAAGGAGAAACAAGGGAGACAACTTGCCTGGTAGCTGTAGAGGCAGTAGATCTAAGCTCCAAGAGCAAGATGATGATAAATTGAGGAGAGCAAAGAGACGGAGTGACCAAGAGCAAGGCAATTTTTTTTTTTTTGGTAAGCTGAAGTGAAGTACTTTGTTGGCATACAGGTGGTGTCTATGAAACACCAAAGAACTACACGTGTTATAACCAAAGTGAAATTCCAAAAATACCCTTGGCTGACCCTAAGCTCCTCTCCATTCACTCTTCTATTATAGAGTAATATTATTTAAGTCTCACAATTTTCTGTCCCAAAAAAAAAAGGAGAAAAATTGCAATTTTTTCTAATAATTTGCAATAGTACCCTCAGTATGAATTTACTAATGTTGTTTTTAATCGCGCGAAACGTGGTCATTACCCCTAGTTAATGAATAATTTAGTTATTTTTATCCATTTTATTCTTAATAGTAAATACTATTTTCAATATATTTTCCAAAGCATCATTTACTTTTTCGTAATCAACTCAATAGTGATAACTAATGATTGACGGAGGAAGTACAGTAGTGCTAGAAAGTTAGAAACCAAGAAATGAGAGCGTAGGCCCTTATAGGACTTCCCAATTTTGGCTTTCTGCAACACAGGGGACAGGGCAAAGATGCTTGTCAAATCTCGAGCTATATAATTCAAATTTGAGTGTAATAATGGGTTTCTCTTTCGATACTCAACAACTGCCCCGACCAATTTAGTGAATTATCTCATCAACTCTCTTGGATTCTCCAAACAAGAAGATATTTCTGCCTCCGCAAAGGTAACCTTCAATTCCTTCAAGAATCCAGATTTATCTGTCAATTTCTTCAAACAAACTGGTTTTAAAGACACCCACATCAAAATCTTGGTTTCCAAGTTCCCAGACTTGCTATTCTATGATGTTGAAAATACCCTTAAACCCAAATTACACTGTCTTTCTCAACTCGGGTTATCCGGTTCAGATTTAGTCAAAGTCATTTTGAGAGATTGGAAATTTCTTGACACAGAATTACATACCCATATAAAACCCCTTATAAATCGTCTTAAAAATGTATTGGGTAGTGATGAAAATGTGGTTAAGGTTATAAAGAGATGTGCTTGGTTGATTAGTTACAATAATCATGCAACTATGGAGGCCAATCTGAATTTATTGCAATCATTTGGCTGTTCAAAGGATAAGATCAAGAATATTGTGCTTACATGTCCCAAAATTCTTAATATGAATAACAAGAGGCTTGAGGAAATGTTGCATAGGGTGGAAAAAGAAGTTGGTGTATCTCGTGACTCCGTACTGTTTCTTCACATCGTTAGTGTGCTTAGTAAAATGAGTCAAGAGAAAGTAGACACGAAATTTGGAATCTTCAAGAGTTTTGGGTGGTCTGACACCGATATTCTAACGATGTTGCAAAAGCTACATTACTGTCTAGGCCTATCAGAGGCACGAATTCAAAACTGCATTGACATTTTTGATGAAAGAAGTCAGATACAAATCTATTTACATCGCTTCTCACCCTTCGCTTTTAACATACAGTTTGGAGAAGAAATGTGGAAACTCGTCAATGAAAAGAATCTGATAAAGAGTAGGCGGGAGAAATACACAGTTATGACATGGTCTAAATCGAAGTTTTTGGACAAGTATGTGCAGCCTGTCAAAGCTGAATTGCCTGACTTGTATGATTTGTACATTAAGAGGATAGGAAAATAGATATTACTTAATTTTGTTTATTCTTTTGATGGACGTGCAGAGTAATCTTAGCTTTCAGCAAGGCAAAGTAAATTTTATTTAATCAGATTATGATAGACTTACTGCGAAAAACAGTAAATAAAGGAACAAATACTGATGTCTTACACTAGATACACTGATATCACAACAAGAATTCTGAAAACAGCCACTAGGAAACTGCTAACACCTTAAAATACAACCTAAGACATGAATGAGATTCAGTAATACAGTACATAATAATAAGATTACACAAATTCCAGTATTCCTAGACATTCGAGAGGCTAGAACTATCCCAGAAGATTCCCTTTTCCATTTCTGCATACCTTATTCTACTGCCCTGCTCCCTTTTCTACAGAAAAAACGTCCCCGAAAGATCTTGTTGTTTATTTTGACCTCCTGGAATAAAGTTTTATAACTTGAGGAACATCAGATTACCTTTCAAATACACATTACTGTTAGTTCACTTGTAGCTAGTTAGTGCTTTTGGCGAGTAGAAATGACGCAGTTGTTTCTCTTGTTCTGTTACATGCCTCTTTTCTAATGACATCTCAAAAGAGAAAATAAACTCAGCTGCTTTTGTTGTTCTCTTCCTTGTTTATGTGCTATAGATGCTACTAGTTTGCCTTTTGCTCTTTTGTCCGTAGCTAGGATGCTAAATGGGAAAATATTTACTTTAAGTAAGTGAAATCTTGTCCTGGTTTTGTTAAACTTGTGTTTGAGAAACTATACAACAACAACTTAACCTCAATCCCAAACAAGTTGAAGTCGCTACACGAATTCTCATTGACCATGTTTCTCCATTTAAGCTCAACTCATGTCATCATCTTGCCAAATAAAAATAAAGGTGAAAAATAAGTTAATTGTATATAAAATAGGGAAAAGGGTCAGAAATACCCCTTAAGTATTGAAATTGGTTCAAAAATACCCTTCTACCCACCTTTATGGCTCAAAAATACCCTTCCATCCACCTTTATGGCTCAAATATACCCTTATAACTAACGGTCCTTTTTTAAACCATAATTAAAAAAACGGAAAAGGGCCAAAAATACCCTTCAAGTATTGAAATTGGTTCAAAAATACCCCCCGTTTAACTATTGGGCCAAAAATACCCCTCCATCCACCTTATGGCTCAAATATACCTTTACAACTAACAACCCTTTTTTAAACCATAATTAAAAAAAATATTTATTACGTGTCAGCTTTTTATTGGTTGCAAATTAAATTAATTAAAATGTTATTATCTTATAACCAAATCTGGACCCAACTAAAACTACCCGACAAAACCCGTCCCAACCAATTAAATAACGGTGACCCATAGTTTTTTGGTTTATATCAGTTACACCATACCTCAAAGGTGAATAATTTTCTACTTTCTGTGTCTGCCTGCAAATACGTTAGAGATAGGGGTGGGCATAAAAATCAGAGAACCAAAAAACCGTACCGAACCGAATTAGTTCGGTTCTTCGGTTTAGGTTCTTCGGTTCGGTTTCCGTTTTTATTTCGGTAGTTCGGTGCTTCGGTTCGGAGTTTGGTTTAGGGGTAACGGTTCTTCGGTGCACACTTTTACAAAACCGAAAACCGAAGAACCGAACCGAACCGAAATTTGATAAAATTGAACCGAAGAACCGAATGCCCACCCCTAGTTAGGGAGGTAAAACTATGTCTCATTGGCAACAACCTACTTACTTGCAAGTCTCATTCGCAGTGAGAAGAAAAATGAGTTTAGAACACGAAATAGTTTTCAAGAACCCTAAAAATTGAAGAAGAAGAAGACCCAGCTTTCAACAGACGTAAAATATGAATGAAATTAGGTTTAGAAGAAATGGATTTGCCTCTTTATTTAATTGGTTGGGGGCGGTTTTGTCTGGTTTGGGTCGGGTAGTTTTAGTTGGGTCTGGGTTTGATTATAAAATAATAACATTTTAATTAATTTAATTTGCAACCAATAGAAAACTGACACGTAATAAATAATTTTTTTAATTATGGTTTAAAAAAGGACCGTTAGTTATAAGGGTATATTTGAGCCATAAAGGTGGATGAAAGGGTATTTTTGAGCCATAAAGGTGGGTAGAAGGGTATTTTTGGCCCAATAGGTTAACGGAGGGTATTTTTGAACCAATTTCAATCATTAAGAGGTATTTCTGACCCTTTTCCGTATAAAATAATAGTAGTAATACTGAAATAGTAATAATAATAACAATTTTAAAAGTTCTCTATTTTTTACTGGTATATATATCTATCATAAGGTCAAAATACTCCAAGGAAGACAATATATTCAAACATTTATGTATGTGTAAAGAAGAATGCCTTCCTCCTCTTGTCTTCAAGAGAAAATGATTAATTGAGAATGCTCCTTCCCCCAAATTTTCTAACAAGAGTTTGTTTTCGAACCTGCTTACTTAGCTTCTCATCCTTTAATTTTGGTCTTAGTTTGGAAAAAATGTTGGTACCTCGGATGCAGTCTTTATACTGTTCTGTGCTTACTAGAGTCAAAGTTCAGAGTATTATCTGCTTCCCTACAAGGATCAGATACCTGCCTTAGTCTTAGTCAAATGCTTGGCTATCTAATTTGCATCATCGTATGGTGCTTAGCACATAAATTATGTTTCTGCAAATGATAGAAGTTACTTAGCTTGTTCTTCCTAGAACTGCCATACCTTTTCCCTTTTCTTGGGGGTTTGTGGGGGTGGGGAGATGACTCGGTTCGAATGGTAGGAGGTAGGCTGGAAGAACCCTTAAGTAGTTGGTGTATGTTCATTGTTACATTTAAAGCTACTAATCAGAGCTTCCATACTGTAAATATAGTTTTTTTTAAAATCATGTAGCTGTTCTGCTAATATTTCTACTGGTGCTACACTTTTCTGCCTTGGTTATTGAATGACATTTGTCCATCACTATAAGTTTGTGGTGCAAGTTTTCCAATAGCTTGCAGTTCATGATAACTTAAAAATTCTACTGAAATTACCAGGACACATGAGCAGTATACTTGTTAGAATTTTAAGTGAATATGTGTGTACATTATTCATGTCTAGGTTCATTATATTTGAATAATGAAATTCCTGTAGAATATCCTCTAGGATACCTCAAGTTATTCTGTGATCTGTTACCATATTATACATAGTTTAGGACTCCGAGCAAGTCTACTCATTGATAATCAAGTCGATGAGAAGCCTTTGTATTTTCTCAATATTTAATTTAGCTTCACTTGATCACAACTCACAAGATAGCGCTTTTGTTGAAATTTACAATGTACTGTTTCATCATACCATTTGTTAGTCGTAGTTCAGATTGTGTTGACTGGTTTAGTCCCTAATGTATTGTATTCCCATAGAGCCTTCATTAGAGCCTGGATGGTCAATACAAAAAAACATTTCTATGAAACTCGAGACTCTTTTTGAGATGGTTAGTAGATGAAATTTGGTACGAGATAAACGGTAACAGTTTCAATCAACCATCATCTTTTTCCCCAAAAAAGTGTTGGCTATTTTTCGTGTAAGAAATTCAACTCAATGGACATGTTGTCTAATTTTTCCATAATTAAATCACTTATTTGTTACTCCTTCTGTTTCATTTTACTATCATTACTTCCTCCGTCCTATATTAGTTGATCATTTCAATTTTGCACGCTCCTTAACACTTTGTTTGGATGGTGGTTACCGATGGTATAGTATGGTATCGTTATAAGAGTACCATGTTTGTTTTGATTATTTCTTAAAATATATGGTATGATATGGTTTGATTCCATGGTTAGGTAACCATGAAAAGCCTCACCTTATGTACGTAACCACCGATTTGGTGGTATCAGATTAATCATCTATTTTTGGAAGAAATCGAAGAATTTCCTGGGAATCCTACAAGATTCGTTCGTTCTTTTTTCTCTGGTAGATGGTCAGAACTTCATCTGGGTTCGAATCCTACTGAGAGGTCCACTAGAGATCAGAAATTGTTGAATAAACAACAAGATCTTTCTTTTGTCCCTTCCAGGCGATTGAAAAACACCATCTCAATTCATCCTTGCGGAGACTTGTATTTTTGATAAACAGTCGCCCAACAGGCAGATAAAAGACATAACACTCGTATGCGGATGCTAGCATGATCAGGGGTGGATCTACATGGAGCTCAGGGGGTTCATCACCCCTTTCGTCAAAAAACTACACTGTATATATAGAGTCAAATTTTAGTTTTAAGTATATATATTAAAGGTTGAACCCCTCAGCACAAACCAAATGAGCGGCAAAAGGGGTTCAATTCTGCCCATTTTGTCCAAGTTCGAATATTTGTGGAAGCGTCGTGTGTGTTCCTACGTGCATTTTTTACCTTCCTTTTCATTCCTTTTATTGTTCTTTAACATAACTCTTTTTGTCAATTTTTTCAAAAAGTTCTATATTATAAATTTATTCAAATTTTAAATTAATATATAATAATAATTCAATTAATAAATTGATTTCAAACTAAATATTATTATATGTTTAAAATAAACTTTTAATATAAATATTTAATTTAGATAAGAGTTATAGAACTTATGAGTGGTTCATTCATTACTTCAATTCATTAATATTGCTATACATTATCTGAAAAAGAATTCAAAGAAATCAATTTTATTTGTATGCAATTTTGTTACATGTAACTATAATTTAAATTTATTAGTTTTTAATCAAAAGAAAAATGAATGCAAAGTTGAGCTTATTGAGGTTCGAACCCGAGAGCCCCACTTCACAGGCTATGCGCACCATAATTTAAATTTTTGCCAATAGGATGACAATAACGTTTCCTATATTTATGTTAAGTCCTTTGCCATGACATGTCAAACATAAATATTGATTCAAGAGTGACTAATGGGTCGTTTAAAGGTGTATATAAACTTGCTTATATATGATCCGATCCATTCATATATAATTTGACCCGCTCATTTATCAATACTATTAGCATGTTTACTTCTTTCCGAACTTCTTTGATGGGAATCCTGCCTCCGTCACTAAGCATGATTATGAAATCTTCATACCTAGCTGTCTGCACCATATTTGCGAATTCCTTAAAGGGATCACTAAGGCTACAAAGTTCTTTATATCCTTAGTCAGGAAATAAGATTTCCTTAGAAGATCGTAGGCTTCTTTTAGATTCATGTGTGCTAGTATACCTAGCATAAGAAGACCTACTATTTCTAAAGTAGCGATTACGTGATTAACCAAGTCTGCACTGCACCTTTCCTCCCTGAGTTATCGCTTCCTCCCGTCAGTCACTCGCACAAGGGTAGGTTTCGAGTAGTAGTCGCTGACGAAGAAGAAGATAATGAAGCAAATTGGAATCTGCCCTCATCTGTGGCGACGACCTGCATCGTTACCTTAAATGTTTTCTCATTTCACCTTTATTTATTATTTAAAAATCCTATTTTATCCTTTTTCCTATCTTTTTATAGTAGCCTTACCTCGTATCCTACTTTTCTAGTAGGTTTATCCTTCAAATTATTGATGTGTGAGACACAAAATGATACAATCTATCCAAACGTTGTATTTATTAAAACAATACGGTACCATACAATGCAACACAATACCATATATTATGAAACAATACGTAACAACTATCCAAACATAGTGTAATAAATCATAAATAAGAAGGATAGTCTTACTAATTTACCCCTTAAGATAATTTCTTGTAACTTTACAAACTTATTTGTACACTTCCAAATAGGGTTGTGCACAAATCAAATCAATTCGAATATTCGAACCGATCGAAGCAATTTGGATAACTCGATTTCGATTATACAGTTTGAATCGATTTACGAATTTAATTTCAGAATATTTCAATTTTTCGAATTGAATATGGTTGAGTGTGTTTACAATTCGAATCGATTTGAAAAATCGAAATTTATACACATAAATAATAATTTAGTATTTACTAATTTATTAAAAAACCTAATGCAGCCTAGGCATACATTTAGAGTGTTTTAATTTAAAACCTAAGACCTACATCTCTTAATATTTATATATTTAGAGAGTACATTACAGACCTAATCTCTCAACCTCACGCCTCTCTTTCACACATAGAACTTTCGATTTTTGAACAATTGTGGTTGGATTTTAATTCCACTTTAAATTCGCAATGCAATGTTACTTTAGGTTATTTAAGGCCTAATTTTAAGATTTTATTAATTTTTTGTTATGTTTGCTCTAAATTTGAAATGAAAATAGTTGCTTGTTGAAATTTCAAAATCGAACAAATCGATTTGTAAAATTGAATCGAAATAATAAAAAATGAATCGAATTGCACCTAGAATGAGTCAAGTTATGATAAGGATTTTAACAAATTGAAATTTGAAACTTCAATTCGATGATGGCTAAAATCGATCCGAATGGATTCGTGCACAGACCTACTTCCAAAGAGTGTTAATTATACGGGGGGAATAATAAGGATAGTATTACAAAGAAGTAATAAAACCTATTGATTTGCAAAAATAAACAAATATAGTGAATTGAAACATCTATTTTTAGTAGGGGTATTCACGGGTCGGTTTCAGTTGGTTATTGGTTAAAATCAAAATCAAACCAACTTAGTTGGTTTTTAAGTTTCTAAAATCAAATCAAATCAAACAAAAAAATAACTGTCGGTTTGGTTCGACTTTTTTCGGTTTATTAGCTAATGATAAAAGCTGAAATTTTAAATAAACAAATTCAATCCAACATATGAGATTTCAATCGAGTGTTGTGCCTCAACATTTAAAGTAAGCTAATAGCTCTGTTGGAAAGACTTCCCTTCTTACCTCGTCCCTTGACTGTTATATTTAGACAAAGCCACAAACAATAACTTAAATTGACAGTACACCATATGAATACTTCCCAAAAAACATTTAGAAACTACATATAAGAAAATGATATAATAAACCACCCAAAAGGTGAATAGATAAATAAAACAAGTGATTATCTATAGTCTAATGAAACTCAATTATGGATTTTCATACACGACAAGATATTAGTTTCATAATTAGTATCATTTGTCATTCAAAATGCGAAAAGTCATCCAGAATCTCTTAAAGTACTACCAAATGGATGGAGACATATGACTGGAAGTGCTATGAATAAAGTTAAGTTCATGATTATAATTTAAAATATAACAAAACATTTATATTTTATTTATAAATAATAAATTTTACATATATATAATTTATAACAATATTTATATATATATATATATATATATATATATATAATTTATCGGTTCGTGATTTGATTATGTTTTTTTTTTTTAAAGTAAAATCAAAAACAAATCAAATAAGTATCGATTTTTAAAATTTAAAATCAAACTAAATTAAATATTAATTTTTTTAATTGATTTGATTTGATTTATGATTCGATTTGGTTAAATCAAACCGTGAAAACCCCTAAATTTTAGTACATATGGTCAAGTAAAATAAAACAGCCCTAAAAATAAAGTAAGAGTGACTTTTGGATATAATTACTAGCATCCAAGCAATTAAGAAATCCAACTCCAAAATTCTTCACTAATTTCTCAAACACTTGGAGCAATTGGGGACGTGCAGAAGAAATGAGAAAAGCATAAACCTTTTCCACTATTGGCATTTCACAAGGCGATGATGCTTGTCAAAGTTCGAGCTATATCATCTGCTCTATTTTTCAAATTTGAGTGTAATAATGGGTTTCTCTTTCGATACTCAACAGCTGCCCCGACCCATTTCTTAGTGAATTACCTCATCAACTCACTCGGATTCTCCAAACAAGAAGCTATTTCTGCGTCTGCTAAGGTTGGCTGCCGTCTTAATAACTCAAAGAATCCTGATTTATCTGTCAATTTCTTCAAACAGACTGGTTTTAAAGACACCCACATCAAAATCTTGGTTTCCAAATCCCCAGAAGTATTATTCTATGATGTTGAAAAAAACCTTAAACCCAAATTACACTGTCTTTCTGAAATCGGGGTATCTGGTTCCGATTTAGTCAAAGTCATTTTGAGAGATTGGACATTTTTTCAGAGAGGATTAGATACCCGTATAAAACCTCTTTTAAATCGTCTTAAAATGTATTGGGTAGTGATGAAAATGTGGTTAAGGTTATAAAGAGATGTTCCTGGTTGATTAGTTACAATAAATGTGGAACTATGGAAGCCAATCTAAATTTATTGCGATCATTTGGCTGTTCAAATGATAAGATCAAGAATATTGTGATTGGACATCCCAGCTTTCTTAAACATAATACTAAGAAGCTTGAGCAAATGCTGCATAGGGTGGAAAAAGAAGTTGGCGTTTCTCCTGACTCGCCAACGTTTCTCCACATAGTTAATGTGCTTACTAGCTTGAGTCAACAGAATACAAACAAGAAATTTGGAATCTTCAAGAGTTTTGGGTGGTCTGACACCGATATTCTCAACATCTTGCAAAAGGTACCTTACTGTGTTGCCCTATCAGAGGCAAGAATTCAAAGTGCATTGACATTTTTGATGAAAGAAATCAGATTCGAGTCTATTTACATCGTTTCTCACCCTTCGCTTTTAACATACAGTTTGGAGAAGAGGCTAATACCCAGGTATGAAATTTGGAAAATTGTCAATGAAAAGAATCTGATAAAGGGTAGGCAGAAGTTTTACACTGTTACGACATGGCCTGAATCGAAGTTTTTGGAGAAATATATGCTGCCTGTCAAAGCTGAACTGCCTGATTTGTATGATGTGTACATCAAAAGGATAGGAAAATAGTTACTACTTAATTTTGTTTATTCTTTTGATGGACGTCCGGAGTAATCTTACTTTTCATAAAGGCTAAGTGAATTTTATTTAATCAGATTACTTTTCAAATCTGCATTACTGTTAGTTCACTTGTTGCTACTTATCCACGATTTGGTGCTGTGATAAGTAGAAACAGAAACTAGATGGCTATATTTTTAAGTTCAGATAGTGCTTTCAGTTGTTTCTCTTTTTATTTTATATGCCTCTTAAGGATTTGCCAGCGACATCTCAAAAAGAGAGGATAAACTCAGCTGCTTTTGTAGTTCTCTTCTTTGTTTATGTGCTATAGTTACCACTATTTTTCCTTTTGCCCTTTTGACCGTAGCTACGATGCTATATGGCGTCCGCTAAGGTAACCTTCAATTCCTTCAAGAATCCTGATTTATCTGTCAATTTCTTCAAACAGACTGGTTTTAACGATGCCCACATCAAAATCTTGGTTTCCAAGTACCCAAAAGTGCTATTCTATGATGCTGAAAAAATCCTTAAACCCAAATTACACTGTCTTTCTCAACTCGGGTTAGCCGGTTCCGATCTAGTCAAAGTCATTTTGAGAGATTGGAAATTTCTTGACAAAGGATTACATACCCATATAATACCCCTTATAAATCGTCTTAGAGATTTATTGACCGTAGTGATGAAAATGTGGTTAAGGTTATAACGAGATGTGCTTGGATGATTAGTTACAATAAACGTGGAACTATGGAAGCCAATCTGAATTTATTGCAATCATTTGGCTGTTCAAATGATAAGATCAAGAATATTGTGATTAGAAATCCCAACATTCTTAACTTTAGTACCAAGAAGCTTGATGAAATGCTGCATAGGGTGGAAAAAGAAATTGGCGTTTCTCCTGACTCGCTAGTGTTTCTCCACATCGTTAATGTGTTTGCTAGCTTGAGTCAAGAGACTGTAGACAAGAAATTTGGAATCTTCAAGAGTTTTGGGTGGTCTGACACCGATATTCTCACCATGTTGCAAAAACTACCTTACTGTGTAGCCCTATCAGAGGCACGAATTCAAACTGCATTGACTTTTTTGATGAAAGAAGTCAGATACAAGTCCAGTTACATTGTTTCTCACCCTTCGCTTTTAACATACAGTTTGGAGAAGAGGGTAATACCCAGGTATGAAATTTGGAAACTCGTCAATGAAAAGAATCTGATAAAGAGAAGGCATGAGTTTTCCACTGTTACGACATGGCCTGAATCAAAGTTTTTGGAGAAATATATGCTGCCTGTCAAAGCTGAACTGCCTGATTTGTATGATGTGTACATCAAAAAGACAGGGAAATAGCGACTACTTACTTTTGTTTATTCTTTTGATGGACATGCAAACTAATTCTAGTTTTCAGCTAGGCAAAGTGAATTTTATTTAATCCTTTCAAATCTGCGTTATTGTTAGTTCACTTGTTGCTAGTTATCCACTATTTGGTGCAGTGATAAGTGGAAACAGAAATTAGACAGCTATGATTTAAGTTCAGATAGAGTTTTCGGGAAGTACAAATGACACAATTGTTTCTCTTTTTCTTTTATATCCCTCTTAAAGATTTGCCAGCGACATCTCAAAGAGAGGATAAACTCAGCTGCTTTTGTTGTTCTCTTCTTTGTTTATGTGCTACAGTTTCTACTAGTTTTCCCTTTGCTCTTTTGACCGTAGCTAGGATGCTATATGGAAATATATTGACTTTTAAGTGAATATTGTCCTGGTTTTGTTAAACTTGTGTATGAGAAACTATACAACAACTAAGCCTCAATCCCAAACAAGTTGTGGTTGGGTACATGAATCCTCATTCACTGTGTTTCTCCATTTAAGCTCAACTCATGTCATCATCTTTTTCCCAATTCCTAACTGATTTGTTATTTATAGTTGAAGTATGTGCACTTGTTTACTTCTCCATGTTGATCAAGTGCAAGGCAGATTGTGAATTCCTACATCTATTGTGCCTGTTAGTTAAATTTAGATGCCAATGGGCAAATCATATTGTCAGTATGGAACACGTAAGAGTAGTATCTCTCTGTGGTGTCAAGACTAGTTTGCGTTCAACCCAATTATTCTACTGAGGTACTTGCTACCTCCTACCAGCACCGATACATGATAATTTTGCCTAACAAGGCCTAGGTAGAAGCCAACATTTGTGCATAATGCGATGATTCGAAGTGATGCGAGCCCCTCTCACTGCCTGTGGCTGATGCGAGCCAACCTTACAGAAGCGGGCGCATCACAGGGTTTTGCGAGAAGCGAGCCGATGCGAGTGCATCATGCTGATTTTATTTTTAGGGTCAATTTTAAATAAAAAAAAAAGAGTTGCTTCATGTTTATTTTATATTTAGGGTCAATTTTAAATAAAAAAAGGAGTCTACTGCTGCGACTACCATTGCTGCGATTTTCTAGGGTTAACTTTGAAGTCCACTGCTGCAGCTTCTTCTCCTTCACTGCTGCGACTACCACTTCTTTTTTCTGGTCCATTTTGCTATTTTGTTGAATTGTTTTGCTATTGTGGTATGTGTTGTTTTGCTGGTCTATTTCGCAGCAGGTCTTTTAGTGATCAAACCTGTGATTTTGGTGTTTAATTTAAACTTCTACTTATATATATTGTCTTTATTGTTGATTATATAGTTGTTGTTTAGGCTTTTTTCTTTTAAATTGCGCTTCACGCTTCACGTAATGCATGATGCGGCGCCTTGTCGCTTCTTTCCGCATTACGCTTCCCTGAACACTGCTTCAGTGCAAGGATGTCCCAAGTTGATGCAATATCTGGAAAGAATTATTTCCCATTTGAAGCTTTACAGGAGCTCAAGAACCACATTTGGCCAGCTCTTCTCATTCTAGCTACCGTATATATCTCATTCTATACATTCTTTTAAAGAAAAATATTATCTCTTCCATCTCAAAGTTGTGGTATGTTAAATAATTTACTAAATTCTTTTAATATTGTAACTATAAAAAAATGATTTATAATATTTGTTTAGGTGTGAACTCTTTTACGTTGCAAACTAGCAATCGTCATTCTTTTTAGTTGAAAAGAATTAAACCATTCAAAATGGTTAAAATTCTTCAACGTAAAAATAAGGCCTAACATATAAATAGACACTTTAACTTGGCCTCAAGTAGCAACTAAATATTCTAATTTTAAGTTTGAATATCTAGACACTTCAATTTATCTCCATTGTGTTAGTTGAATGTTCCAACTTACAAAATGATCATCTAGACACCTCCAAAATTGATGTGCCACACTAGCGTCAGGTATCCACAGGGCCCAGTGAACGAGTTAGAGTATTTAGTTGACAATTGAGATTAAATTGATGTGTTTTGATGTGCAATCTCAAAGTTAGAATGTTTATTTGTCAGTTGATGCCAAGTTTGAGTGTCTATTGATGTATTCTTGTCGCAAAAATGATATTCTATCCGTCTCAATTATGTTGCACATCTTTTTTGTCAGATTTAAAAAGATCGAGACATTTTTATTGTTAGTAACAATTAACTTTATACTTCATCTATTTAATTTTACTTGGTCCTTTTACTAAAAAATAATTGTTCTAATGTACTTATCAAATTTATTAAATCAAGACAAATTTTCATTTTTTGTCAATACTACTCCTATTATGTAAATAACTATAAAGTATGATAAATTTAAATTTTTAAAGCATATTAATAAAGTTTATCTAGTAAAATAAATTCTTAATAAATATTTTCTTAAGGGCGTGTCAAGTGTAAACTGAAAGAGAAGGGGTAATATTCAATTTGTTTTTAATGAAGTGATTAATTTTATACAAGAAGTTTCAAAAATAAAATCCTTAACCTTGGTGCTCTATCAAACACATAAATTGACACCAGTGGTCCGAAGATAGTGAGGCTCAGGCAACCAGCGTAAAACACAACATTTACTAGGTCTCATTGGTTTGGTTTGGTTTGGTTTATTCTCGAGTGAACCAGCGTAAAAGTTTTAGCTGCTCTTCTTCCAGCAGTAAAACGATATGCTCATCAGATTCAGAGCCACTCATACTTCCACATTTCACTCCAATGGTTTTGGCTTCTGCTTTTTCAGATCTCAGTATCTCTATTCATCAACCTCTTCCCATTTCTTGGTGAAGTACCTTGTTAATTCTCTCGGATTCTCCAAACAAGAAGCTACCACTGCATCTTCCAAGGTAACTTCATTGAAATCCTTAAACAATCCTAATTTAGTCATCAATTTCTTGAAACAAATTGGTTTCGACAACACCCAGATGAAAATAATTGTATCTAGATCACCCAAATTGCTAATCCGTGATGTTTCCAAAACCCTAAAACCCAAATTCCAATGCCTGATGGATCTCGGGCTATCCGGGTCGGACCTGGTTAATGTAATTGCTAAAGATTCACAAATTGTTATAAGAGGTTTAGATACTCATTTGAGACCCACCATTCATTGCCTTAGGACAACTTTGGGTAGTGATGAAAATGTAGTTAAGGCTATAAAGAGAGCTCCTTGGTTGCTTTCCTTTGGTCCTCATCATACTATGGAGACTAATTTATTGTTGTTGAGAAACTTTGGTTTTACTGATGAGAAGATACGAAAACTTGTGCTTATATATCCTAATTATCTTACACAAAAGCCTGAAAGGATTAAGGATTTGTTGCATAGAGTGGAGAACGATTTTCGAGTTCCGCGTGACTCCGCTATGTTTCATCATGCATTTCAAGTGTTATCCTCGCTAAAGAAGGCTGCGTTAGATAGAAAGATTGGAATTTTCAAGAGTTTTGGATGGTCTGATGATGATGTACTCAAGATGTTCCGGAAGTTACCTCATTGTATTGGTCTCTCAGAAGTTAGAATTCAGGAAAAATTGAATCTTTTCATGAAGGAACTTGGTTTTGCACCTGCTTACTTGGTTTCTCATCCAGCTATTTTGGCCTATAGTCTGGAAAAAAGAGTGATTCCTCGGATGCAAGTCTTGAAAAGCTTGGACGAAAAGAAGCTTCAGAGGAGAATGTGCAGTCTTTATACTGTTCTGACCTTAACAGAGTCAAGGTTCATGGAGTATTTTGTGCTGCCCTACAACGATCAGATAACTGATTTGTATGAATCACATAAGAAAACTGTGGCTCCTTAATAGTTTTTGGTTTACTTTTGACACTAAGGATGCTGAGATCTTTCTAAAATTCTCGGTTGTAGTACAATACATTTTTGCTTCTGAAAACTGAGTCAATGTTTTCTTACAGGTAACAACTAAAAAACACAGTCAGTGTTCCCAAACATCATTCATGTAGTCAGGACATAGTTTATTGAAAGGCCTTCCTCATGTTTACAACTCTGAACTGAACTGTTGTAGCTATATGCAAAATCAAGCTTGTACAGATTCAACAGATTATGTTATTAAACTGATTCCCTTTGGTAGTTACCACAGAGTTTGTTCCAGAAAAGAGAAGTCAAATACCTTTTCTGCTATTGCATTGGTTATTTGATGTTCTTAACATCTCAAGAAGTTATACTGTACCTTACTTTAGACTCTGAAAAGCTTTAGACTCTGTATTCTTTAATTGAAGTTGAATTGTTGAACATTCTTTTTCATCGTGCTTTCTAGTCCTTAAAATGATTTAGGCCTACTTACCCTTTAATGTAGGAAAACCTCTTTTGACAAGTTTAATTTGAGTTGGGAGAATCACAACCTCAATGGTTTGAGGTATTTCTCTCTCGAATGGGTTTCAGAATCAGGATACCATAGTTTTTTTGTAGTACCCTTTTTTTTTTATACTCCCTCCATTTCGAAAAGAATGACCTGTTTTTACTTGGTATGAAGTTTAAGAAAATAAAGAATTCTTTTGAATCTTGTGGTTTTAAATTGAAGTTATGTCTAATATACCAAAATATCCTTTAATTTTGTGGTCTTAAACATGCCACGTGGAAAGTTGGTATTAAAGTATTGCCAAAAAAGGAAAGTAAGTCATTCTTTTTTAAACGGAGGGAGTATAATAATTGAGTTTGGGCAGGCTTTTACCTCCATGAGGTGGGGGTAAGGTCGGTGTACACTTGCCCCCCTCCTCTAAACTCCACCTATGGGATTACAGACTACATTGTTGTTGTTTGGGCAAGCTTGGAACAACTTCGACTATTTCTACAAGTAGTTACTTCTCACCCTTGCAGGAAAATTTTGCTCCTAAAAGTTTGGCAGAACGTAATTATATGGAAGGAAATTGTGTTACCTGTGCAAATACAAGGTGATTTTGTACCTAGATCACCCAAATTGCTAATCCGTGATGTTTCCAGAACCCTAAAACCCAAATTCCAGTGCCTTATCGATCTCGGGCTATCCGGGTCCGGCCTGGTTAATGTAATTGCTAGGGATTCACATATTGTTCTCAGAGGTTTAGATACTCATTTGAGACCTACCATTGATCTTCTTAGGAGAACTTTGGGTAGTGATGATAATGTAGTTAAGACTATAAAGAGAGCTCCTTGGTTGCTTTCCTTTGGTCCTCATCATACTATGGAGACTAATATATTGTTGTTGAGAAACTTTGGTTTTACTGATGAGAAGATACGAAAACTTGTGCTTATATATCCTAATTATCTTACACAAAAGCCTGAAAGGATTAAGGATTTGTTGCATAGAGTGGAGAATGATTTTTGAGTTCCACGTGACTCCGCGATGTTTCATCGTGCATTTCAAGTGTTATCCTCGCTAAAGAAGGCTGCGTTAGATAGAAAAATTGGAATTTTCAAGAGTTTTGGATGGTCTGATGATGATATTTTGGATGGTCTGATGATGATATACTCGGGATGTTCCGGAAGTTACCTCATTGTATTGGTCTCTCAGAAGTTAGAATTCAGGAAAAATTGAATCTTTTCATGAAGGAACTTGGTTTTGCACCTGCTTACTTGGTTTCTCATCCAGCTATTTTGGCCTACACTCTGGAAAAAAGAGTGATTCCTCGGATGCAAGTCTTGAAAAGTTTGGACGAAAAAAAGCTTGAGAGGAGAATGTAGAGTCTTTATACTGTTCTGACCTTAACAGAGTCAACGTTCATCGTTCATGTAGTATTTTGTGCTGCCCTACAAGGATCAGATACCTGATTTGTATGAATCACATAAGAAACTGTAGCTCCTTAGTTATATTTGGTTTACTTTTTGCCCTTAGGGTGCTGAGATCATTCTAAAATTCTCGGTTGTAGTTGAATACATTTTTGCTTCTGAAAACACAGTTGTTGTTGTTTTTTTCCTGAACAGGTAACAACTACTAAAACACAGTCAGTGTTTCCAAACATCATTCACGTAGTCAGGACATAGTTTATTGAAAGGCCTTGCTCATATTTACAAGTCTGAACTGCTGTAAGCTATACGCAAAATCGAGCTTGCCGTATGAAGCTGTACAGATTCAACAGATCTTGTTATTAAACTGATTCCCTTTGGCAGTTACCGCAGAGTTTGCTCCAGAATTTAAAAGTCAAATTCTTTTTCTGGTATTGCATTGGTTATCCTGATGTTCTTAACATCTAAAGAAGTTTTATTGTACTCCCTTACTTTAGACTCTGAAGCTTTAGTCTTTGTCTTATTTTTAATTTGAAGTTGAATTGTTGAACATTCTTTTTTATCATACTTTCTAGTCCTTAAAATGATTTAGTCCTACTTACCCAAGTTTAATTTGAGTTGGGACTTGGGAGAATCACAACCTCAATGGTTTGAGGTATTTATCTCTCGAATGGATTTCAGAATCAGAGAAAATGGTGTGTTTTTCACCTTTTTAAAAAAAATAATTATAATAATGAAATTTGGGCAAGCTTTTACGTCCACGAGGTGGGAGTGAGGTCCGTGGGTACATTATCCCTCTCTCCAGACTCCACCTATGTGATTACAAGGTACAATGTTGTTGTTGTTTGGGCAAGCTTGGAAGAACTTCGATTATTTCTTCAAGTAGTTACTTCTCACCAGTGCAGGAAAATTTTGCTCCCAAAAGTTTGGGAGAGCGTAAGTACTCACTTCGTTCCTAAATAATTGTCACCATTTTTGTCTGCACTTTCCTTAAGAAAATAATTGTCACCATTTTTGTTTGTACTCTCTTAAGAAAAACATTAACTACATGCTAAATTGATTAAATTATCCTTATTTATTACTCCTCTCTATTTAATACTCCCTCCGTTCACTTTTACTTGTCACATATTTCTAAAATGAATTTTCATTTTTACTTGTCATTTTTGACATATCAAGAAAAAACAAAATAATTTTTTTTGTTTTATCCTTAACATTAATTGCTTATGGTATAAAAGGAATAATATATTTTGAGTTATAAATCAGAATAAAAAATTCTGACTTATAATTATAACTCAGAATAAAATAATTTGATTTATAACTCGAAATATATTATTCCGTTTCGAAAGTCACTCAACTTTGGTCTTTACTCAGAAAGTCACTCAACTATCACATTTTCACTCAGAAAGTCACTCAACTTTGGTCTTTACTCAGAAAGTCACTCAACTATCACATTTTTACTTAGAAAGTCACTCAACTAGCACATTTTTACTTAGAAAGTCACTCAACCATTACATTTTTACTTAGAAAGCCACTCAACCTATTTAATTATTTTTTAAAATTAAATTTGCTTATGTGGAATTTCTATTTAAAAACAAAATTTTGAAAAATAAAAAGTATCCCTTTATGACCGTTTTATCCTTGTTTCCCTAAATTAATATCTCTCCCTCCTCTTTCTTATTTTTCTTCTCCTTCTCACTTTCTTAATTTGTAATTAAATTTAATTGCTTGATTTGATTTTTTATAATTTATTACCTAATAAAATTATTATTTTAGTTTATACAAATATTCATCCTCGTCGGGATTTTAATTTTGGAAGTCGTATAGAGGGTGTTCGGTAAGGAATTTGGTGTTTATCGACATTTGATTTTACTTTTTTGTGTAGAATTTGGAGGTGTTGGTTATGAAATTGTTAAGTTCTTTGTTCTAGGTGTGTGCACAGTAAGCATGAACAGTACAGACGAATATTTAGCCATAATATACTAAAATAATAATTTTTTTAGCTAATAAATTATAAAATATTAAATCAAGCAGTTAAATTTAATTAAAAACTAAGAAAGTGAGAAGGAGAAGAAAAATGAGAAAGAGGAGGGAGAGATGTTAATTTAAGGGAATAAGGATAAAATGGTCATAAAGAGATACTTTTTAATTTTCAGAATTTTGTTTTTAAATAGAAATTCCACATAAGCAAATTTAATTTTTAAAAAATAATTAAATAGGCTGAGTGACTTTTTGAGTAAAAATGTGATAGTTGAGTGACTTTCTGAGTAAAGACCAAAGTTGAGTGACTTTCTGAGTGAAAGTGTGATAGTTGAGTGACTTTCTGAGTAAAGACCAAAGTTGGGTGACTTTCTGGGATAAAAGTCCATAGTTGAGTGACCATTTGAGTTATTAACTCGGAAAATTTTGCTCCTAAAAGTTTGGCAGAATGTAATTATATGGAAGGCAATTGTGTTACCTGTGCAAATACAAGGTGATTTTGTATCTAGATCACCCAAATTACTAATCGGTGATGTTTCCAAAACCCTAAAACCCAAATTCCAATGCCTGATGGATCTTGGGCTATCCGGGTCGGACCTGGTTAATGTAATTGCTAGAGATTCACATATTGTTCTCAGAGGTTTAGATACTCATTTGAGACCTACCATTGACCTTCTTAGGAGAACTTTGGGTAGTGATGATAATGTAGTTAAGGCTATAAAGAGAGCTCCTTGGTTGTTTTCCTTTGGTCCTCATCATACTATGGAGACTAATTTATTGTTGTAGAGAAACTTTGGTTTTACTGATGAGAAGATACGAAAACTTGTGCTTATATATCCTAAATATCTTACACAAAAGCCTGAAAGGATTAAGGATTTGTTGCATAGAGTGGAGAATGATTTTCGAGTTCCACGTGACTCCGCTATGTTGCATCATGCATTTCAAGTGTTATCCTCGCTAAAGAAGGCCGCGTTAGACAGAAAGGTTGGAATTTTCAGGAGTTTTGGATGGTCTGATGATGATATACTCGGGATGTTCCGGAAGTTACCTCATTGTATTGGTCTCTCAGAAGTTAGAATTCAGGAAAAACTGAATCTTTTCATGAAGGAGCTTGGTTTTGTACCTGCTTTCTTGGTTTCTCATCCAGCTATTTTGGCCTACAGTCTGGAAAAAAGGGTGATACCTCGGATGCAAGTCTTGAAAAGTTTGGACGAAAAAAAGCTTCAGAGGAGAATGTGGAGTCTTTATACTGTTCTGACCTTAACAGAGTCAACGTTCATGGAGTATTTTGTGCTGCCCTACAAGGATCAGATACCTGATTTGTATGAATCACATAAGAAACTGTAGCTCCGTAGTTATTTTTGGTTTACTTTTTGCCCTTAGGGTGCTGAGATCATTCTAAAATTCTCGGTTGTAGTTGAATACATTTTTGCTTCTGAAAACACAGTTGGTGTTTTTTTTTCCTGAACAGGTAACAACTACTAAAACACAGTCAGTGTTTCCAAACATCATTCACGTAGTCAGGACATAGTTTATTGAAAGGCCTTGCTCATATTTACAAGTCTGAACTGCTGTAAGCTATATGCAAAATGGAGCTTGCCGTATGAAGCTGTACAGATTCAACAGATCTTGTTATTAAACTGATTCCCTTTGGCAGTTACCGCAGAGTTTGCTCCAGAATTTAAAAGTCAATTTCTTTTTCTGCTATTGCATTGGTTATCCTGATGTTCTTAACATCTAAAGAAGTTTTATTGTACCTTACTTTAGACTCTGAAGCTTTAGTCTTTGTCTTATTTTTAATTTGAAGTTGAATTGTTGAACATTCTTTTTTATCATACTTTCTAGTCCTTAAAAATGATTTTGTCCTACTTACCCAAGTTTAATTTGAGTTGGGACTTGGGAGAATCACAACCTCAATGGTTTGAGGTATTTATCTCTCTAATGGATTTCAGAATCAGAGAAAATGGTGTGTTTTTTTTACCTTTTTTTAAAAAAAAATTATAATAATGAAATTTGGGCAAGCTTTTACCTCCACGAGGTGGGAGTGAGGTCCGTGTACACTTACCCTTCTCTCCAGACTCCTTTTTAAAAAAAAGAAAAAAGTGGCCAAAGGCCTTATTATAAATAAAATTTCTCTCTATACTCCACCTATGTGATTACAAAGTACAATGTTGTTGTTGTTTGGGCAAGCTTGGACGAACTTCGACTATTCTTCAAGTAGTTAATTCTCACTCATGTAGGAAAATTTTGCTCCCAAAAGTTTGGGAGAGCGCAAGTACTCGCTTCGTTCCTAAATAATTGTCATCATTTTTATCTGCACTTTCCTTAAGAAAATAATTGTCACTATTTTTGTTTGCACTCTCTTAAGAAAAACATTAACTACAAGCTAAATTGATTAAATTATCCTTATTTATTACTCCTCTCTATTTAATACTTTCTTCGTTCACTTTTACTTGTCACATATTTCTAAAATGGATTTTCATTTTTATTTGTCATTTTTGATATATCAAGAAAAAACAAAATAATTTTCTCTTTTATCCTTAACATTAATTGTTTATTTTCCAAATCATTTTCAAGACAAAATACTCTTAAGCATCAATTAATAGGGGTAAATAGTAAAATAGTCATATCAATAATTGTGTCTTGATTTCTAAAATGATAAATATTATGGAATATTTATTTTTAGTAATGACGATAAGTATTTAATAGGCATTTGGCCATAAATATTATTCACAATATTCTGGAATACTTGTTTGACCATGAAAACCAAAAACGTATTCCGAAATACGTTTTCACAATTTTTGATTTTTTTAAAAATAACTTTTTTTGCACTCAATTTTTTCTATCACTTCATAAAAAGTACATTCAAAGTCTAAATTTTTTTAAAAAAATACTATGATCAAATACAATTTCAGCTTTTAAAATACCAAATAAAGTAAATACATTTTTGATTTTAATAACCAAACAAGTCTTTAGTATATGGAAAGACATTGTCTAACTTGTGCAAATACAAGGTAATTTTGCTCGCCAAAATTTGCGTATATCAAGAGAGGTCATTTTTTCCTGAAAGCAATAATTTCACTTCTTTTAATATCTAAAAAGCACTTCATCAAAGTAAATGAATTCTCGACTGAAATGGGTCATGTTAAGTTGAAAGTGATAGAAATAGGCCATTACTTTAAAGTGATATCAAAATAAGCTACTCAAAATAATTAATTTCGATTTATGTTTTTTTTTATAAAGGAAGTGTTAACCATGTTGAACAGTAACAAATTTATATAAAACAGAATAATATATTTTGAGTTATAAATTAGAATAAAAAATTCTGACTTATAATTATAACTCAGAATAAAATAATTGGATTTATAACTCGGAATATATTATTCCGTTTTGAGAACTGAATAGTTAAATACAAAAGAAAAAGAAAACTAGTCAATGATAAATACTCATGGTATATAAATTTTCTTACTGAAATTTCATGTGCCTAATTCTTGATTGAGTTTCAATTTCTTCAAATGTAGTAGTAATATGTTGGAATTCAATTTCATGTGTTCGTCATCGAGTTGTACACTTTATCCAGAAAAAAAGAAACAGAGTAATTTTTTAACTTACCTTTTATCTGTGACAAACTTGTCCAGTTCGAATAGTTCAATGATAGTTTTGGTTTTTTTTTCGTAAAATGAATAAGAAATAGGAGTAATAACAACCAAAAACAAAAGGGGTGTTGCTCAACAAAGTTGGAAAGGAAATGCTCATTAGATTGAGAGTCAAAGTTGTATCTACTCACAGTTCCATATTTCACTGCAATGGCTTTGGAGACTTCCTTCCCTTTTACACTTTGAGATCTCAATATCTCTACTCATCAACCTCTACCCCTGCTGCCCCGACCCATTTCTTGGTCAAGTACCTGGTTGATTCTCTCGGATTCTCCAATCAAGAAGCAAACTCTATTTCTTCCAAGGTCACTTCATTGAAAGCCTTAAAGAATCCGAATTCAGTCATCAATTTCTTGAAACAAACTGGTTTCGACAACACCCAGGTGAAAAAATTAGTTTCTAGAGCACCCAAATTGCTAACCCGTGATGTTTCCAAAACCCTAAAACCCAAATTCCAATGCCTGATGGATCTCGGGTTATCCGGGTCGGACCTGGTGGATGTAATTGCTAGAGATTCAGTAATTATTGACAGAAGTTTAGATACTCATTTGAGACCTACCATTGATTGCCTTAGGAGAATTTTGGGTAGTGATGAAAATGTTGTGAAGGCTTTAAAGAGAACTCCTTGGTTGCTTACTTTTGGTACTCGTCGTACTATGGAGACTAATTTATTGTTGTTGAAAAACTTTGGTGTTCCTCATGACGGAATAAAAGAACTCGTACTTAGAAATCCTAGTTATTTTGCACAAAATCCTGAGAGGATTAAGGATGTATTGCATAGGGTGGAGAATGATTTTGGACTTCCACGTGGTTCCCATAATTTTGTTTATGGAGTTCAAGTGTTATCGCAAAAGAAGTCTATGTTGGATAGGAAGTTTGGAATTTTCAAGAGTTTTGGATGGTCTGATGATGAGATACTCGAGATGTTCCGGAAGCTACCTTATTGTATTGGTCTCTCAGAAGCTAGAATTCAGAAAGCACTGAATCTTTTCATGAAGGAGCTTGGTTATGAACCTCCTTACTTGGCATCATGTCCAGCTATTTTGGCCTATAGTCTGGAAAAAAGGGTGATACCTCGGATGCAAGTCTTGAAAATTTTGGATGAAAAGAAGGTTGAGAGGAGAATGTGGAGTCTTTATACTGTCCTGACCTTAACAGAGTCAACGTTCATGGAGTATTTTGTGCTGCCTTACAAGGATCAAGTACCTGATCTTTATGAACCACTCAAGAAATCTGTCTCCTGATTAGTAGTTTTCGTTTATCTTTTGGCACCAAAGGTGCTGAGATCTTTCTAAAATTCTCGGTTGTAGTTGAATACATTTTTGCTTCTGAAAACACAGTCATTACTTTTTGAACAGGTAACAGCTAAAAAAACAGAGTCAGTGTTTGTTTCCAGACATTCATTCATGTAGTCGGGACATAGTTTATTGAAAGGTCTTCCTCATTTTTACAAGTCTGAACTGCTGTAAGCTATATGCAAAATCAAGTTTGCTATATGAAGCTGTACAGATTCAACAGATCTTGTTATTAAACTGATTCCCTTTGTCAGTTACCACAGAGTTTGTTCCAGAAGTCAAAAGTTGGTTATGTGATGTTCTTAACATCTAAGGATTTTGATTGTACCTTACTTTAGACTCTAATGTGAAGTGGAATTATTGAACATTCTTTTTCTTCATTCTTTCTAGTCCTTAAAATGATTTGGTCCTACTTACTCTGTAATGTATGAAATACTCTTTTGACAAGTTCAATTTGAGTTGGGAGAATCACAACCTCAAACCCCTCAATGGTTCGAGATAATTCTCTCGAATGGATTTCAGAATCAGGGAAAACCATAGTCTTTTTTTTGTATCTTTTTTTTTTTTTTTTTTAATAATAATGGAGCTTGGGCAAGCTTTTACCTCCACGAGGTGGGGGGAGGTCCGTGTACACTTAACCCCCTTCTCCAGACTCCACCTATGGGATTACAGAGTTCATTGTTGTTGTTTGGGCAAGCTTGGAAGAACTTCGACTATTTCTTCAAGTAGTTACTTCTCACCCATTCAGGAAAATTTTGCTCTCAAAAGTTTGGCAGAACGTAAGAAATATGAAAAGAAATTGTCTAACTTGTGCAAATTCAGGTAATTCTGCTCACCAAAACTTATGTGTATAACTGTATATCAGGATAGCTTTTCTTTGTTTTTCCCTGGAAGCAATAATTTCACTTCTTTTCCTATATTCAAAAAGCACTTCATCAAACTAAATCCGTTCATAAACAATCAAGTATGGACTTCACAAAATACATGGTTAGTGGATGTCCTATTCTACATCAAAATTCTCTAATCGCCTTATTATAAGCTAATTTGATGATCATTCTAATGTAAACTGAGATAACAATTACTTGTTCTCTAAAATTGTAATAACTCAAACATCTAAGAGTCGTGTAAAAGATATAAAGAGATGGAATTTTTAGTACGTAAAAATGTCTTCAAGATATAAATCCTCGAAAAGACTCGATAAAATGTCTTTAAGAGTTTGGTTTGTCCAAGTATAATTTCATACAAATTAGAAACAAGCGACTTTAATTATTTTTGCAGGAAGCTCGGTCAAATTAAACTTCAACCATTTTGCATGAAGTTCATACATATATAAGACGGAATGAATCGAAGTTCATGCATATATAGTGACAAATCTAAAATTTTAGGTCGTGGTGCTTGCCTGATCTTAGTATAAGTATCAAAGTGATCATAGAACCAACCATGGGTTCTCATGCTCACTTCATATACTTTTTTAAGTAGGAAAAAATTGACGAGCCCGTCTGTTTTGACTTCGCCATTTAATCTATGCTATCTTCTTTAAAAGTTTTGCATTTATATTCACTTCAAACATACGATATTTAAAATTGGGCTTGACAAAATGTCTGAAGTTACATATGAGTGAAGTTCATGCATTTCTATTCGATCATGCATTTTTGTGTGAAGTTTATGATTTAGTTATTCATGTATTAGTTGTTCCAACCTCTAGCCTGCATAAAATAATACATTGATTCTCTCATAATTTATATATGTATTAGTTATGCGATTCCTACTTCCTAAATTACAAATCAATCAATCGTATTAATTTTTTATGAATAACTTACCTCCTAACTAGCTAAAAAAACTATATTACTTATGCAGTATTTAATATTTGCATAATTCAACTCCAATCCATCTACCAAACAACCCCTTAGTGCTTATCAGGTGATTTGATTGGATATTTACGCTTCACAACTCGACTTATCGATTATCAATCTGATACAAGTCCAAGTAAAATGAATAAGAAATAGGAGCAACAATAACAACATACCAAATATAATCCTACAAAGTGAAATTTGGGGAGAATAGTACACGACTCCCGGCTCAAGACAAAAATAGTCTAGAAAAAGGTGTAATATAAGAGCAAAAAACAATAAGCAATATCAAAATAACAAGACTACCATAAAATAATAGAATAAAAAGCTTGGATGATGTCACGACCCAATTTCATAGGTCATGATGACACCTACTATAACCCACCAGTAGGTAAGCCAACCCGTAGTCCGGAACAGTTAGTAACGGACTACCAAAAGGAATAAAGGAAAACAACAGAATAAATATAATAACAAGCCTAATATAATCCCAAAACCTAGTGGAGCCAGTACAAGAGTTTCTAATACTTCAGGAGTACAAGTGAAATACAGGAAAAATGTATGTATACAAGCCGTCTCTGACACAACATAGAGAACAGTCTAACAATAAGAGGGAGAGTAGGGATACTCCAAAACGTCGGGAGCTCACCCCATATCTCCGATCCATAGCTGTTTCGTACGATATACACATATCAACGGCAATAACTCACACTATGACCTGCAGACTGCAGAAGTGTAGTATGAGTACCAAACACGTGGTACTCAGTAGGCAACGACCGACTGAGCTCCAGAAATAATGTAAGCATAAATAACATGAAGGCATGAAAGTGACTACAGGCAACTATCCATGAAACTAGGCATAACAATGCTAATGGGGCAATAGGGACAACCATCCTATCCTGACATCATTCAGGAACTAAAGTGCAATACCGTATATCACTGAAAATATATAAATGAAGAGTAAAAGAAGGATATATAATATTAGCACAAGGCCAAAGAATACATATACAATGTAAATAGATAAGGGAAGAGAGGGATATACTGTCACGCCCCCAGATCATAAGGGGTGGACAAGGGTCCATATGAACTCTTGCTATACAAATGACCTGCATTAAGTGGATGAGCCACTATTCATAAGATAATTGCAAGAGTGGTACATAAGTAGCACTAGTCAAAAGGCCGCGTTACTATAATGGATAACTGAAATTATGATTACATACGATAACTTTACATCGTCTATGAAGCCTCTAATAGAATTTGTTACTGTACAGAGGCAAATGATCGGGACAAGATCCGATAAATGCAAGCCATAACTATAAATAGGTGCTAGACATTTATTACCTCCAGATGAGAGAAAAGCTCACCAACTACTCTGCTGAATCAAAACGAGTGCCTAATATAGAAGCTTATTATCTGGTGTACCTGATCCTGTATATACAAAGATGCGGCGCCCCCGAAAATAGGGACGTCAGTACATATATAACATGTACTGGTATGTAAAGCAGACTGAATAACAGGTAGACATATGAGGATGCTCAATGAATTGAATAACAAAATGAGCAACCATAGGCAGCGAAATACTAGAAACTCTCCTCTGGACTATAATCTATGAGCATACAAGTGACCTATACACAATATAAATCATAACTTGTGCATTTGCCTTATTAACTCGTCATGTAACGTCTAATGAGTGATTCATCATTATGAAGCACCTAGAAATTTGCCTAGGTGATGTCCTATGCCTACTTTTGATTCAAATAATCATATGATGGCCTACCGAAGGCGATCTATGTCAAGTGTAAGGCATACGTCGCCCAAATGCCCATTGCTATGATTTTATACACATAACTGTAATCGCGGTCTTATACAGGGTACGCCCCTTCATGGGCTCACTATGAGGGTCTGCCCGCAGGCCATATGTGCCGTATATCGGCTTTAGTCAGGTGAACCAATGCATGACGTTCCAACTGACTCCAAATGCAAATGACGCCACAAGGGCGGGTACGCCACAAATTCGGGCTCACTATAATGGTCTGGTCTCGATCCTGTGCACAGAATCACGTCGTACGAGTGTGCCAAGTAAAACCTAATACCCTCCCTTCGATAAGGATAACCTGTTATCACATAATGTCTCATATACAAATAACTTATGGTAATGATAGTTTAGCCATTTAAGTAGCACTTACCCTATACAATTAATCTTTTTAATGGTACCTAGCTATTTAAAAGCTAGCTCTTTATCTCTACATCACCTTATACCTGTGTCTTATGTGATTAAATATACTAGTGCGACTATACTATGGCCAATTGTTCTAATTTATAGCATAAGCCAGCTATTCCACATAACTTTTAAGAATCTCTAATGAAGACGAAACACGATTCGCTCTATAGATATTAGACTCGACAAGAGTAATATGAGTACTGTGGCTTCAGTAAATAGACATAAGAGGTATGAAGATAAGTAATTTCAAATGAGAGGGCGTATAGACACTATGACCATTTATTCACATTTTAAGATGTGACGGATATATCATGTGGCTTGTAATTAGTTCAAGTAAAAACACTTATGGTCGTGCGAAACACTATGAGTACTGGATTCAAAGGAATAACATAATAAGCACATAAAGTGCGAGGATAAGAAAGTCTAAGTGGAACGAGCATATAGGTAATTTGATTCGTGTTAGACGTGTAGTCATGTGTTTGGCACATAGAAAGAGAAGACTTTGTTCACGCATATATCAAGTAAACTATATTGACTCTTTTAGATGAAACAAGTAACTCATGATCGTGCCTTAACGGCGGAGAAGGTTTTAGCTTTACATACCTTGGATGCCTCACTAGCTAACGGTAGGATCACGGTAGGTGTCAAACAACTCAACACTCCTAGGTGTCGTCTTTCGCAATCGACCAATCAATAACTTCGACCACCCAAACGGTGAGCAATCACTCTAACATAATCAATTACATATACAATACATAAATATATTCATCAATAATCCAAAGGTTCATCTAACAACTTATTACAATATCCTTCCCTTGTACTCAAAATTAATTAAATTCCTTAACAAGGATTCAGTATTAAGTCTGCCCCTACCATTAGAAATACCCAAATATTTCACTTTTATCACAACTCCATCTTTTCCCCTTTCTTTTCAAGAATCCTAATTATAACCCATCTCAAGAACTAGTACGAAATTCAATTCAAACGGTAATTACTATTTTCGCCTACATCCCAAAAATGTATTTCACAATAATATTCAAGTGAAGGGTAAGGAAATTACCTAATTGAATTAATCCCCCAATTCCTCGTGACGCCACTGAAGGAAGGAAACATATAATACTACTGTTGCTACTCGCTTTTGACAGCAAAAGGAAAATTCCAAGCCAACTTTCCTTAATAATTGTTACAAAATAAAAGTCAAGGAGAAGGAAAATGGTAAAAAAAATGGTAGAAGAAGAGATGAAAGATTGAAGAAGAGAGGAATTGAGAGCAAGTACTAGCACTGTACGTTGTCTTGTTTTTTTCCAAAAGGAAAATAATAACACAAGTCTCCAATTTTCTAAATACTAATACCTTGGACCTTTCACCTCTTCCTAGTACTCATGTTTATCCCTTTTCCCACTTAATAAAAATAAATTGGGCTCCACTAGTGCACTTCACTTAATATGAAAGCTTTATATAATATACATACATTATAATTCTACTTAAAATATATACGCCACATAATTTTCATAGATTAAAATTTACACTTGTTTAAAGTGTTAAAATAAATTCAGAATCTTTTTTTTTTTTCTGAGGTGTGACATATACGGTGATACCATACATATAAGTAGACATATAGGGCTAACTCAAAGGTAACTACCTGAGGGGAGTCAACCTAACACCACAAGGTCCATAGCCAAGTAAAAGAGCCAACGCTAGCCTCATCAAGCCTATACCCAAAGGGTGACACATCCTGGGGTAATCCAACTATAATATAATCTACCGAAAGGATAAAGGAATCAGAAACGTACCTCTAATCTCAGGTACCAGTACACAACCAACCTACCACGAACTAACCATAATAAACGATAATAAAGTAACCAGCTAGTCCGGGCAAACAAGTACCTAACCGGACCCCCATAAGATCGGAAGGTTCACAGAAACACTCAGCAAACAACAACCATAACCCGTACCTATACAGCCCCCCATAAGACCGATAGGTACAGGCTCCAAACAACTATACTGGTGATAGGCAATGCATATGAATGGATGAATGCAACGTAAACTGAAATGCCTTAACCATGTAGGGGACACCGGACTCGAACCGGTTCCGCAAATCTCAATCCATACCATACCAAATGTATATACCTCCTTTAGCTCACCTAGCTCGCAAAGGTAGGACCTACGGTGACCAAGCTTCTCCGACTCGACGGCTCTCGGACGAAGAGGCCCCCTAGGGGATTCGAAAAAATCCATATACATTGCCTGGTCCCGATCCAAGACTTCCAATAACTATCACGATCCATCCACTCCGTCCAGTACCGGAGGGAGATATATATATATAATCAGTGCACGGACTCGAACTGTGGCTAAAAGGATATAAATTCGTAAATCCATTGCCCGAGATCATGCTCGGGACTAGATCATGTACAAAGGGTCTGAATATCCCTCGACCAAAGTAAATAGTAGTGGTAAGATGAGTGGATAAATAATGGACCGGAATCATCCTCGGTCGGAGTTCTAAAACATCATTTTCAGTTCCAAAAGCTCATAATCCAGTTAATAAGGTGGTGCGATTTCCATTATAAAACAACCCTTTTAAAAGTGAAAGGTGGGAGTAAATCCCTTTTTTGGAAATAATAGTAAAATCAAGGTTTTGGTTTGAATCGTACCACTAAATGAGCATGAATGAACCAGATAGTATGCATGCCATCACCAGTATCTAGACAACATAACCATAAGCGCCTAAGCGTCTATAATTAATAATCTTTTCCTTGCTAAGGGCAGAATACTCACCAAAGTCCAACTTGCCTCATAATTACGGTCTCGGGCCCAAAAGCATATAACCAATGTGGCAAGGTTTCATAACCCGAGCAATCACAATAATCAAGGGCATAAAGCCACCACAAGGATCTTATCGGGAAGAACCTCCCGAATCGCTAAGTCAAATGGTAAGTCCCATACCAAAGGATCCTTAATCATCAGCTGTGGTTAACATGCTTATATTCAAGGGCAATAGGGCTCTATAGACATAACAAGTATTTATACTAGGGTTTGCGTCACATTTCTACCCCAAATTCCATGAAATAGGCTAAGTCATGCTATACTAGCTATAATCATATCCTATACTCCCTACCTAGCATGTAGTTTATACTATACACAATCTCAGAGAGAAAAGTAGAACGAAGCCTACCTCGATGCCGAAACGCAATTCTTGAAGTATCCACAAATCGCTCAACCTTACTCCACGATCCCGAATCGACGTCACACTATCAAAATAGAAACCTACACGTCATTACGAGTAAAACGATACCCATATTGTAATATAAAACTCCGGGTCCAAAATCGAATCAATAATGGGCCTGTGGGGCCCGCTAACGGAATCCCAGAATTGAATCCTTCACGAGGTCCCTCGAACGATAAGGAATATGTGCTCAAAAGTTGAACACAAATAGAGCGTAAATCGGAGCTCGAAATGCCGAAATGCACAAAAATCGAGAAAATGAACTGGAGGGTCATTACAGATGATCACTCAACTTCAGCTAATTAGTCATTATAGTCACTCAACTTTGTTTTGTCTTCCAAAAGTCATTCAATTTTGGGTAAAGTTTGTGTACATTCTACCCTTCTAAAACCCCACTTGTAGGGCTATACTGGGTATGTTGTTGTGGTTGTATTTAGGTAAGCTTACCATAACTTCAACTATTTCATCAAGCAGTTACTTCTCATTACCGCAGATATCACGTAACTCTCCTGCATTACGGATAAGGGCCAAATATATCCTTGTACTATCAGAAATAATTTAAATATACCCCTCATTATACTTTGATACAAATTTGTCCTTCATTTTAACGAAATGACACGTGGCATGCTCAGAATCAAATGACCACCCCATTTTAAATACCCGATTCACTTTACAAACTCAACCCACACCTTACCTGATCCGAACCCTTTACTTTATTTTTATCTCTCGTTTTCTTCTTCCATCCAATCTCCATCAATGAAAATCCACTTCTTTATTTCTCCTATCTATTAGTTTTTGGGCTAAACATTGGAAGACAAATATGTTACTCATAATAAAGTGTCCATAAAATTACCTTGCAATTGTAATTTATTAATTTCAAGGACAAAAGTTGTTGCCATTTTTGGAGATCAGAAGCTTCATGGTTTGTTTGTCAGTTTGTCGAGTACTTGAAGAATAACGAGATAATTAATTTTAACCTTAAAAATCACCCCGACTTTAGCAATCCAGGCAAATATGTTAAATCATGTTATGTCTGCTTCTTTTTCCATTCCCCATGTATTGGATTTTTATTTTTTTTGAGATTACTCAATAAATTACATTTGCAAAGGCAATTTTATCGACGCTTTATTATGAGTAATATTTTGTCTTCTACTGTTTAGTCCCAAAAACTTGTAGTTGTAGATAGGAGAAAGAAGGAAAAGGATTTTATTGTTGGAGGTTGGATGGAATAGAGAAGAAGAAGACGAAGAGAGATTTGGGTTGAGTTTGTAAAGTGGATGAGTCATTTGATTCTGAGTATGCTACGTGTCATTTCATTAAAATGAAGGATAAATTTATATTAAAATATAATAAGAGAGGTATATTTGGATCGAAAGTATAACAGAAAAGGTATATTTAGATCGAATGTATAACGAAAGGTATATTTAAACTATTTCTAACAATACAGGTAGGGGTGTACATGATCGGGTTGGTTCGAATTTTTTAAATATCAAACAAAACTATTTGTGTCGGGTTTTTAAATCTATAAATCAAATCAAACCAATAAAATTCAGGTTTTTCAACCTCGGGTTTTTTCCGTTAAAGTCCTCATACAAACATATAATTAACTTATGCTTCAAATATTTTTTAGTTCTAGCAAGATACAACTATCTTAGGTGTTCCTTAAGAAAATAATATAAAATATAAAATGAGTTATGACTATAAAATATCCAATAAAAAATAATAATAAAATCGTATAAAATAAATATTGCATATTAATAAGTTATATAAAAATAATCATAATTTAAAAATATTAAGTCATGCTAAAGTAAGTCTAGTAAGTATTAGTTACATGACTAAATATTAAATAGAAAAATAAATTTAGGTTATGTATTTATCCAAAACTAAAGAATAAATATTCAACATTATTAGTATTGATTTGGGCTTTATTTGAGTTACTAATATCTATGGGCTATAAAACTTATTGGATCATTTAAAATTCTAATTTTAAACTTGAAATAATGGGTAAAAAATTTAAATATACATCCTTAGATAGTATATTGCAAGTCATAGCAATACTTCTTAGATTGCAACTAATAGCAACTTTTAATAAAAGAAAAAAGAAAAAAATGAATTAAAAGCAAATTTAAAATAGAAAAATAAAGGAAAAAACAATTTTCTATTTTTGTTAAAAAAAAAATACCCTTTAAAAAAGATATCAGTTACTAAAGAATCCCAATTCCACCTAATTAATATCTCTCAAACTTTTTTTTTCCTTATTTCAATCTTCTTTCTCTCAAAAAAGGGTTTTTCCTTTATCAACCAGAAGGTTGTGTCTTCTTCTTCTTCTTTACTATTCTTCTTCTTCTTCTTCTTCTTCTTCTTCTTCTTCTTCTTCTTCTTCTTCTTCTTCTTAATTCAGCAACAAATCAACAACATATACTAATTTTAACACAAAATCTTTCAATTAAGAGTGGTGATTAAGGCAGAAAATTTGATTAAAATACTGACTACTGTATTTTAATTGAATTTGTAGTTATTCGAAAGGAAAAAATTGAAAACGACAGTTCAATTGTGTGAAAATATGAACATGTATTTTATTTATTTTCAATGAATACATACTTTTATGTTTTTTGTTATGAAACAAGAAAACATACAATTAATTGAAATACTTAAATTAAGAGAATAAAACATAATACAAATTATTTTTATACATGATGAATATATTTTCTAATTGTTCATGTAACAATCAGAATCGTTTTTTTTTTAAGTTTATACTAGTGTTTATTTTTCAATTTTTAGATAACTTAATTCATAACTTCATATTTCTTTCAATTACTTAATTCTGAAATATTGTAAATCAATAATTCTTTATAATTTCAACAGGAAGACCTAAAGATTTTTGATGTTAAAGAGATTATGTATGATTCAAATACAAAGTTTAATGGATTGGTCAAGAGATTTAGATGTATGAATTGTGTATATAAATTGGTATGGTTACATTTTTGATATGTCTTTCTTTTTGTGTGTTTAAGGTGAGTAATATCTAATAAATCTTCTTAAAAGATGAACTAATCTACAAACATTCACTGCACATACAATATTCATACATTAATCATACAAATTTTATACAACAATAATTTTTCATTATAGGTAACGAAAGTTCAATAAATTAACAAATATTTATCATCATTGAAAATAATAAAAAGAAACTCAAAATACAAAGTATCACGTTATATTAAAAAAATAATTAAATACGCCCGTTTTTATGTAAATTTCAGACCCCAAAAATAAAAGCATAACAAACTAGTTAGACGATATCATATCTCATACACAATCAATACACTAATCTTGTTTGTTTTTAAACTGATATAGAAAAAAAATTAAGTAAAACAATTTATATACACCCATTTCATACATATAAAAAATAAAAAAATATTTTTAATAAATTCAAATACAAATGTATATTACTTGAGAAAGTAAATAATTGTAATTTTTTCTCAAAAGGTAAGAAACGGATAATTAAGTAATGATAAGTGTAAATCCCTAAATTTAAGCATTGGATAAATATAATATGGTTAATGAGGAGAGAGGAAAGAGATATACACAAAAGATTAGGAGGGATTTTAATTAATATATATGTACTAAATAAATTTAAAAAATGAAAATTCAGTACATCTTTTAAAATCTGCTACAACTTGCAATAAACAATCTAAAAAGTATATACAATATAATTTCCTCCAAAATAATATGTTCAAAGATGAAAACAATGAAAAAGTTTAAGAAATATTTATAAATTACATCACAACAAGTATTTTTATGTATTAAATATTTTTAAAAATTGTATAAATATAATATCGGATTGGTTCGGAGTTTTTTAGTTAAAACCAAACCAAACTAATTATAGTCGGGTTTTTTTTTTTTTCAAAACCAAACTATTAATCGATTTTTTTTTCTGATTTGACTCGATTTACGGTTTGATTCGATTTTCTTCACCCCTAAATACAGGGGTGTATTTGACCCTTTTCCTCGGAACGAAATCATCTAACGTGTACAAATAGAGTATTTCTGCTCACAGAAGTTTAAGGATATAAAAAGAAATCATCATCTATTATTATATTTTTGGAAGCAATAGTTTCATTTGTTTTCCTAGATCCAAAAAAACACTTAATCAAGCTAATAAACAACCAAGTATTATTTTGATAAATTGCAAGAGAATCGAGTTGGTTTATAAAACATTTCAAATGTAGCAGATCCAGCATAGCTCTGACTGTTCTGGCTCGAACTATATAGTCTTTAAATTTTAGATCTGTACTGGGACTATCTGCAAAATAATAGTAGTAGTAGTAAATCTATACACACACACTTTACATTACTAGTGTATATTTTTGATATATCAAACTAGTTAGTAGTAATTATTTTGACGAACGACCAAATGTGTAACTTGGAAACAGCCTCTGACAGAAATGCAAGGTAAGACTGCGTACAATACACCCTTGTGGTGGGGCCCTTCCCCGGACACCGCTCATAGCGATAGCTTTAGTGCATCGAGCTGCCTTTTTTTTACCAAATGTGTAACTTGCCCAGTTACTATTTAGACACTCAGACTGAGGTGGATACTGGATAGTACTCCTATGCATTTTTCCCGGTCTTGGGCCTTACCTAACTATAGTGGTTCAAGTTAATGGGCCGAATTTCCCAGATAGCTTGATTTCAAGACCCTCATTTAAGTTATAGCTAAGGTTTTTCATTTTTGCAAGTTTAGTCGCTTTTAAATATACTTTAGACGTGTGAGTCTGAATTTCAAAACATATGAGTTCAGACTACTTGGAAGCAAGCAACTTGATCATTTTTGCATGAATTTCAAGTTATGGTAAGATTGAACTTTTACCATTTTGCAACTTTTACCATTTTGCATGAATTTCAGGCATATGTAACTGAATTTCATGTATTTATATCTACAAAATTGCATGACTGCACGGGTGCACCTAAGTAGGGCAGCATATCGGTCGGTTTGGTTTGGCTTTAAAAATTGTTGATTCTTCTTATCAGTTATCGGTTTGTAGAAATGCTAAACCGTTAAGATATCAGATAGTCATTTGTTGATCGTTATCGGTTCGATTATCGGATTAACCATTAACATTTCACACAACAAAATTACATTTTGAGAATCACTTAAAGACAGAGTAACTAAAACTCTGAAAGTATAAGGATTTCTATATAGCCATTCTAGCAGTTTAACCTTATTCCAGCATATTATAGCAATCAAAGCAAAGCAAACCATTTTCTTAATCTATAGACAGTGACAAAGCAAATCATTTTTACGGTTCACCCGATAAAAAACTGGTCAAATCGAGACCCTAATCGATAACCCAATAATTATAAAACATTGACTTGAGATCCAAACCATTAAATCAATAATTCGAATCATTAACCCAATAATCAAATTATCGATTTTATTATTGGTTTGACAATTTCCACAGCCCAACATCCAATCATGTGGCCTAGTAGGCAATGAAGTGGGTTGAGAACATACAGATACAAAAATATTAGGTGATTTCTTCTTATATGTCCTAACCTTGATGAATATAATTACTAATTTATGTTGCTGGTGAGAAATGACAAATATCCCATGAAATTAATCGAGATTCTTGCAAACTGATTCAGACGCTATGATTATAGAAACCGGTAAGTTTACATCTGTATTTGTTTAACCAAGGTCAAATAATCGTTCCAGGGAGAAGTTCCTCTTATCAAGTAAATCGGGCCATGGTCCAAATCAGGCAACCGAAGAAGTAGCTCAAGTTACTAAAGTCCATACTTATGTGTATGTCCAAACTCTGGGGGGGGGGGGGGAGGGGGGAGGGGGGGGGGGAATTAGAATGGATAAATTTTATAGTTAAACAATAAAATTTGTTATTAATTTTATTTAATGATAAATTAGTAATCTATCAAAAAATTATATATTAGCTACAAGCTAATTAGTGACAGATTCACGATGAACTAATTTTGGTAGACAGAATTACCTGATATCTGTTGTTGGTGGAAGGTGGTGGGGCAGGGGAGACAAGAATCAGGATGGATAAATTTTATAGTTAAACAATAAAATTTGGGATTAATTCTATTTAATGATAAATTAGTAATGCATCAAAAAATTATATATTAGCTACAAGCTAATTAGTGACAGATTCACGATGAACTAGTCTTGGTGGACAGAGGTACCTGTTATCTATTGCTGGTGAGAGGTGGCAGGTATCTCATAGATTTAGTTCAGGTGCGTGAAAATTAACCTGGACACCATCATTATTAAAAAAAAAGAAGAAAAGATTCACGATGAACTAAAATGACAAATGAAGCGTTCAATTTTCTTAGAACCTCGAATAACACAGAAAGGGCAAAACTTTCGGAATTGAACTATCAAACTCCAAAGAAAAAGTGTTCATTAGGACACAATTTCAAATCATGTTGGTTTGAAGTTAAAATTTTATTTGGCTATATGGTATGAATCTTATAAGTTGTATTTTTTCTAACAAACATGCATGAAAATGCCATAATTTGGTGAAACTATTATAGCTTATCTAATTCTTATAATATTAACAATGGACAAATTACAGTTCGTAACAAAGTATTATAATACGTTGTTGAAGGCCTTTCCAAAAAATACATTTATTGATTGAATTTTAGTTTAATAAAAAGAAAAATTGAATATGAGTTATAGTGTAACTACTCTTTAATATAATCTTTCCACATGATATCGACAATCGCTTCACACTGAACATGAATTTTCCGATAAAATAATCGCTAAGACGAAATGACATTGTTACTTTGAGTTGGTTGTTAAGTAGTGTCATTAACAATCGTATTATCATTTTCATATATATTCTGTGAATATTTCATCACTTTTTTTTGATATTTCTTTGAAAAAAATTATTAACATTGCACAAGCTATAACAAATAACAAAATGATCACCTATATATCGATGCCATAATAGTTTATTCCTTATTGCAATATTCTAAATCTACTTTTTCTCAACAATCACTGTCATAATAGTTCATATCTTATTTCAATATTCTAAAATCTACTTTTTCCAAACTCCCAAAGTGAAGTTGGTTGAACTTTATCAACTTGATGTTTGATTCGACTCGTTTGCATTTTTTTGCGCTTCTAATAACCTCAAAGAACTTCTAAATTGAATACTCATTAATTAAGAAAAATTTCGAAATTGTACTTTTACTAATTAATTGAAAATAGATTGTATGGTAGAGTATTCGTGCAGGTGCAGTAAATTAATAAGACATGAAACATGGGAGGAGGGAAAATATACATTAATTGAAGGCATGCATGCATGGAAGGAAATTTAATTTAATGCTGAAACTTCATTTATTCCAAACTTCAGACCTTCACGTTTTAGCAGACCCTTTCTTCAATGAACTGTTTTTTGTGTCTTCTACTCCCTCCATTCGTTTTTACTTGTCATTATTTTCCTAATTTGATTTCTATTTTTACTTGTCATTTTTGACAAATCAAGAAAAGACAAAAATATTTTTTCATGTTTTACCCTTAGCATTAATTACTTATTCTCCAAATCATTTTCCAATTCCTATTACTAAACATCAATTAATAGGGGCAATATCGTAAACTCACTATATCAATCATTATTTCTTAATGGGTGTGACATGTCAAAATTTGACAAGTAAAAGTGAACGGAGGGAGTATCAAATTACTTATTTTCAGATGGTATATAACTATATATGCGTGTTTATTTACTTATCCATTATACCAAAAAGAAATATTCATTTTTATTGGTTCAATTTAGAAAAATAAGAAATAATTTATCATTTTATGCCTTTTTCTATTCTTATTATTAAACGTAATATTCTTTCCCAATTTATATTTTAAAATATTAATTTATTATATTCAAATGGTGATATGTATATAATAATTAAGTTATTCTATTAGTTACTTAATAAGGTTGTGTCAAGTCAAATTTGAACAAATAAAAATGGACAGAGAGTATAATCTAACATGGTATCAGAATAGACAAACATTACAAGCTCGAATGGCCTCACAACATTAACGTATCATTGTCAGTAAAGGTATTCTCTATGCTCCATTTTATGTGACACTCTTACTTTTTTAATTAGTTTGTCACGAAATGATATTTTTTTTATATTTAAAAAATTAATGAAATGATTTATAGTCACAAAAATATATATACCATATTTAAGATCACAAGTTTAAATAATCCTTTTTTTCTTAAATTTCGTTCCTAATCAACTATCATTACATAAATTAAGAAGGTGGAAGTATAATAATTTTTTCACTTGGTCGTTCTCGAAAAAGAAAGAATCCTGCCAACGTATTATAAGGTAATATTGCAAAACTAAAATAATGTATAAATGACAGTGGAGTTTAACTTCCTTTACACTCTCATGTCACGTCAGTTACAAAATATTTGTAAGTAATTGCTTATATATGATAAGTTGAATTGGCAATATAAAATTAAGACAGATAATTTATGAGAAAACATGTTGAAATCCAATGAATATAACTTTTTTAACAATGTAAACGTATTCATATTTATAAACTCATAGAAGTACCATATTATAATTAACCAATAAAATTTTAAGATAAGGTGGCTCTGACATAATTCATCAACAGCAATATGGTACACTTCATATTAATTATATACCCTGCTTCTTACGCCAACCCCAATATTATATCACACATATGTACCTGTTCTACTAAACCAGTGAAATTAATGCATATTGTTCCTCATTGTTAATTAATTTGTAAGTAATTGCTTATATATGATAAGTTGAATTGGCAATAAAAAATTAAGACAGATAATTTATGCGAAAACATGTTGAAATCCAGTGAATATAACTTTTTTAACAATGTAAACGTATTCATATTTATAAACTCATAGTTTTTAACAATGTAAACGTATTCATATTTATAAACTCATAGAAGTACCATATTATAATTAACCAATAAAATTTTAAGATAAGGTGGCTCTGACATAATTCATCAACAGCAATATGGTACACTTCATATTAATTATATGCCCTGCTTCTTACGCCAGCCCCAATATTATATCACACATATGTACCTGTTCTACTAAACCAGTGAAATTAATGCATATTGTCCCTCATTGTTAATTAATTTGTCTTGGATGTTTAAATAAATAATAGTTACTTTTTGGGTGAAAATTATTTACATTCCCCAACTTTGCTCTAAAAATCAAACACCCCCCTCAACATTGAACAATAATCATTCTCCCCCCTTTTTCATATATAATGTCTATTTCATCCTTAGCATTTTCAATCTTCTATTTATATAATATTTTTATACTATATATATTTATTTTTCATGACCTAGGTATTTACCATTTTTATTTAAATTCATTAACATTATTAGTAAAATAATTCTTTTAAAAATTAATCACAAAATCTAAAGTTATTTTTTATGATACAATTTTTTTATATTATATGTATTATGTATGTGTGTATGTAATTATGTATATAGATGCATGTTTTTTTTTCTCTCTTATCCTCTAATGTCTATATAGATAAATGAGTTTTGGTTGTCAATAATGAATTATTTTCTAAATTATAATTTAAAATTCGTTAATAATAATCATCTGATTTATTATAAATATACCTCTACAACAATACCATATCTAGTGCAATCGCATAAGTGAGGCCCGGGAAGGGTAGAGGTTCGCAAACCTTACCACTACCTCAGGGAGGTAGAGATGTTGTTTCTGAAAGACCCTCAACTATTAATTATTTTTTGTATTACCTGCATTGAAATGTTTTTATAAAATTATAATTACCTATTATTTTCATGTATAAATAAATATTAGAGTTTTGACTTTTAATAAAATTAATTTTTATTATTTTGCTCATTTATTTCATTATAGAATGTCATTAACTTATATACTCAATTAATATTTCTCACATTTATTTTTTCATCTAAAAATTAATTTTTAGCTTTTTATAGAAAATATGTCATATAGATTAAAAAATAAAACTTGGGTTTATAAAGAATTTTTTTAAAAAAGCAAAAGATACAAATGTAGATATAAATACAAGGGTAAAGTTGGCATTTTGAAAAATCAAATAGGAAAAAGGGGGGAGAATGATTATTGTTCAAAGTTGAGAGGGTGTTTGATTTTTAAAGCAAAGTTCGGGGGTGTAAACTATTTTTACCCGTTACTTTTTATATAGAAAAACAGCCAGCTAGTTCAATTTAGTTTAATTTACAAGTTGTATATAGTATTGGGAAACAATTTTACCAGTAAACTCTGATGAAATTATTGATAAATTTTATGTTTCGAAGCTATATTATTGTATACATATCTTACCTATAGACAAACGAAAAGCAAAATTCAACAATTTTGAATTGGAAGTCTTTAATTTAAAAGGACAAAAAGACCAATTGGTATAAATTAAAGTTATACCTAAATCGAGTTCTACTTAGATACACATGAAACAAAGATGTCAGATACACCCTAGCTAGTTCTGTTATGTGGGGTTACATTTTTCTCTCTTAGGAATACATCAGCCAAATGTTTTTTTTTCTTTTGAATTTAACTTATACACAAATAAATAATGTAAAATTCTATTGAATTTAACTTCTAATGCGCCACATTAATAAATCCCATATCTACATATTCCTTTTATAAATAAATATTTATAATTATATGTTATTATAAGTTTTCAAATACACATAATTTTAAAAAAAATTATTGATTTGAATAAATAAATAAATAATAACTAACTAACTAACTAACAACAACAATAACATACCCCCAATGTATTCCCGTCAAAGTGGAATCTAGAAAGGGTAGAGTTACGCAGCCCATACCTCTATCTCAGAGGTGAGATAGAGACCACTAGACCCCCGGTTCAAGAGAACACCAGTGTAGAAGATCACGTAATAAAAGTACAAGAAATAACAAGTAGTACCAAAACGACAACAGATAGTATCAGAAACAAAACTACCATCTAGTAATATGATAATCAATCTACCCAAACCCAAACACCAGAATAATTAATATAATAGGAAAAATTACACAGCATAGATAAATTTAGACCATAATTACCTCACATGGTTAATGTTTAAAATAATTACTTTCTATAGTTAAAGATAGTTGGAAAAGTAGTTAATTATGTGGGCCGTCATATACAAATGAAGCAATAGATATATCTTTTTAATTTAAATTAGAAAAAGGTAATAGAGAGGAATTAATTATGGAGCTCACTTAATTGACTACTTTTTTTGGCTGATTTTCAATTGAAAGGAATAGATAAGCTTAAGAGGATTTCAGAAATATTTTCCCCTATTCATTCGAGATTATGATCCCTACATATCCGCACAAGATTTTCTTTGGAATAATCCATCAATTGTTGTGTATATTTGATTTTCTTTATTTTTCTGGTTTAATTTTTTATCTTCTTCTTCATCTAATCACATTATTTCCCTTCCCTTTCTCCATTTTTATAATCTTAATTAGGATTTTCCCATTAAACAATTTGCTTTATTCGAATGGCTGATAAAATCTCATTTAGGAGATTGACGAAAGGTATTGAAATCTATTTATACAATCTTTAGAAATCTATGAAATCTATTTATACATATATGTATAATTGAATATTTTGTACAATATATAATAGATATACATATGAATATTTGAATAACTTACTTTTGTTGCCATCATGTTATACTTATTGTATCAAATCTATTTATACAATCTTTATATATTTTAGTTTTATGTATTTTACAAGAGTATACATATCTATTTAGATATACATATGAATATTTGAATAATTGAATATATGTATCATATGTATAGTTGAATATTTTGTACAATACATAATAGCTACACATATGAATATTTGAATAATTTACTTTTGTTGCCATCCTATTATACTTATTGTATCAAATCGATTTATACAATCTTTATATACTTTCGTTTTATGTATTTTATAAGAGTATACATGTCTTGCATGTATACTTTGGTACATATATATATATATACACAATACTTGTTATGAATTTTTGATGTTGTTTTCTTCCTTTTTCTTAGTTTTTTTCAGCATTTAAAAGGATAATATATGGAAGGAGAATATTATGGGAGATTGGAGATAATTACACTCTCTTACCTTTTAAATGGATGGATTATTCTTTTTGTAATCGATTCTTGAGAAAAAAATGACTAATAGATTTGTATAAATGAGTCTTTATACATTTCTTCACTAACTACTGCCTACAAATTGTAATTACTAAAACTTAGACTAAAAAGTTAGTTAAAAGGGTTCTAAGTTATCTATATGTGAAATTTTGCCATAATAATAACTAACTATTCTTTAATATAATCCTAAATTTCATTTTATCTTTTTTGGATTTGTATACCTAGTGGGATTAATTTAAAGAAGAGAAAAAACCCTGTGAATGTTTGAAAAAGAGGGCATGTATCATGTGAAGTTCATCAGGTGTACAATATCCTACATTAATTAAAGGCTCACCTCTTCATTTCAAATTTCAATCTTCCTTTAGGAGTATATATTTGAGACATGTTGGTCCCAAATTTTCTCATTATCCTTCACACATCTTTGCCAACTATTTTTAGTTAGTACTTACCTTTTTTTTTTGTTTGCACCAATTTTCAAGATTCTTAAGTTGGTTGGTCCTGAAAAATCAAGACAAAAGGCACAAAACAAAGAAGATGGTGATGAATACCACAACTTCATTTGGAATTTTGAGCCTGTCAATAGTTACCCTTGTTCTAATGTTGCTGGTTGACTCTAGCCAAAGCCTACGCCCATATCATTGTAAGTGCCGACCATATGTTTTGTCCTATCTTGTCTTCATATATTTACACACACAAAAAAAGAGAGAGATGGGAGATAAACAATTCTATGCGTATATGCTTTTTTTGTCATATGTATACATAGTTTGAGCCGAAAGTAATACCATACATGAGCTTTCTTGTGAAGAGTTCCACATCAATAGTTTAAGGGATTAATAGTCTCTTTAATATGATTGAACAATCTTTCCCTCATAAGCTAGCTTTTATTATTGAGTTAAACTCAAAATTCATTTCTTTTCAATTCTTCTATATCGGTGGAAGTTGGAAGATAAGTAAAATCAAATATTCTCCGGACCCCACATCCCTTTATATATTTTGAGTGACAACCATACATTTAGTATTCAGTGAGCTTCTACCTTTTCTCTCTTGGACGATAACCCAAACCCATAATCTTAGGTTGGAGGTGGAAAATGTTTACCATCTAAGCAACCCCTCGAACTGTACCTGCAATGTGTATATCTCACTTTTTATTTTTTTTTGCATAGAGACAACTGCCAGTACTTTCACAAAAACATAAATGTTGCAATTGATGCCTTTTGCTATGTGCACGTTATTAATAAATGTTGTCTCCTTATACAAATTTCAGTTACCTACCATGGGAACGGAACAAACAAGGACAATCAAAACCATGTCCACCTTAAGGTAATTTAATTTGTCAACGCCTCTTAATTTCCAGGAATTAGTCACTTCAATAGCCTAGATGGTTATATAGGGGTATCCAAATGATGAACGAGATGGATGTTTGTTGTCCCATATCATCTAATCATTTTGTCATATTTATATCTTTTCCCCTATTAACAGTTGGTAAAATTAAACATCATGAGTTGCATGCAGGAAGAAAGAAAAGGAGATCATGAGTTAGGAATGGAGATGTATCCAACAGGATCAAGTTTACCAGATTGTTCCCATGCTTGTGGACCTTGTTTCCCTTGTAAGAGAGTAATGGTGAGCTTTGCATGCTCCATTGCTGAATCTTGTCCCATTGTCTACAAGTGTATGTGTAAGGGCAAATACTACCATGTCCCTTCCAATTGATCATCGCGCATGCAAGAGTCACCACTCAAAATTCAATGTCAATTGATAGCGCATGCAAGAGTTGCCACTCAAAATTCAGTTTTATTTAAGTTCCTCTAGTGATCTGTGTTTCAATTATGGTACTAGCTAGTATTATCCCTTGTTTCATTTGGATTATTGTGCCTGATTTAATTTCCTTCAAGATTTTGGTAGTCCTTGTAAATAAGAGGATTTGTAAGAGTTTTGTAGGTTTAGTAGCAATTAGAATGTTTCTAGCTCTTTGCTTAATTATTTTCTCCCAAGGCTTTTGTACTTTAATTTATTTGCATGAGATATTATGCTACTATTAGCGTATTAATTGACTATGGCTTCTTGAGAGTAATAATTTGCCCTGTAACTTACATTCAATTTGACAACTTTAAACTATATATGCAATACTATACATAACCGTGATATATTTTCAAGCAACCGTTAATTAATAATGTCAGCCTTAAAAAGAATAAAAATAGAAACTAAAGCATATGCAAATCATAGAATGAAATAGCATCATAGTGTTCGGCTAAGCTTATAAGCTAATGAAACTAGTTTTTTTTTTTTTTTAATTATTATTATTATTATTGTAATTTGGTAGACATCAAAATTAAAGCTGGTTACCCGTTACCCCTAAATGTATGACTTTTTAACTTGTAAATACGTTTAGTTTGGCCAAGACTTTTGTTAGCGTATTCTTAATAACTAATACTGAAAGCACCTTAGGCAAAACAAAACCCCTAACCCTCTCTTTCGTTCCATATTTATCACTTATCATTTTATTAGAATGATACAAATTAAATTACCCATAAAACAAATTAAGGATATTTTAGTCATTTTACAAAAGAACAATTTATTAAGTAGCATTTTTTAATCAAACACATCTGATATTACCAGTTTTAGCAAATCTATCTAAACACATAGTAATTACGTATTTATAAAATTAATTTCACTTAAAACTTATTTAACTTTTTATGATCAGCTAATAAGAACAGGATGATAAATACATTTGATTAGCTCATGAGAATAACTAGCCTAAAAATATGATTTTGGCAACATGCATTAAGTTATATTATATAAATAAAGTACATAGAATGTAGCAGTTGTGGATCCGTGGCGCAATGGTAGCGCGTCTGACTCCAGATCAGAAGGTTGCGTGTTCGATTCACGTCGGGTTCAATTTCCCGATCCATACGGTTCCTTTTTTTTTTTTTTTTTAATTATTGGATAAGTTTTCTGTGTGTAAAATCAGTCTCTTATGTAGCATAAAAATCTTGATTTTCTCTCCACTTAATTGGCAATTATGGGCTCAGAATAAATTGTTATATACTAAAAAATGGATTGTTTCGAATCATCGTAATTTTTTTGCTATCACTCTAGATCGTATATAACATAGTTGTATATTTAGATTCCCTTATTCTATTTCCTAAGTTAAGTAATTCCACCTATCTTGGTCGATGGCTTTGTTAAAGTATATATACACATATAATTTTTCTAGTGAGAGATAAGATTTTAGCGCTGTTTTTTGATTGCAGCTAACGCGCTTGACTAATAAGATAGGAAGGACCTTTCTCGAAAATTATCGAAAATAATCTTTTATGTGTGTATTTTCTACACACATTTTTTTTTTAAAAAAAAAATTGAGGTTAAATGAAAGGGGAAATAGGGAGGGGATACACTTTTACAATAACAAAGAGCATATTGCCGGCCAATGAATTCCAAACGGCTGCTGGAGCTGGCGCTCCTTAATTATTTAAAAGTTAGATATAAAAAAATGAATATTTATAGTATTAATATTTTGTTTTTGCCACCAAATTTTCCATATTCAGAAATTCTTCTCAACTAACTTTCGAGCAGGTAACAAACACAGTTCCTTAGTCCATTCAAATTTTCAGATTCTTTTTTATTTTTTGGATATGAATTGTGGGCTTTCTGTACTGATTTTTTTTTTTTTCAATTTTTCCCAACGATTATGGAATATAAAGATTTTGGGTATTCAATTTTTATAAATCTAGTGTCTTTCTTGATCAGGTCAAAGTCCCATCACATTCTTGATTTTCTTAAATTGCTTGATGTAATGTTCATCCATAATTTTTTCCTCAGTTGGGAGGATTTTGATGTGTCTTTTTTGTAGTAATATATGGAAAAGAGAAAAATATGCATGGAAACAGCCTCTTACGGAAATGCAGGGTAAGGTTACATGCAATATACTTTGTAGTCCAGTCCTTCCACGGCTCTGTGCATAGCGGGAGTTTTAGTGGATAGAGCTGCCTTTTATATGGAAAAGCATAAAAGGGAAAAGGCTCTTGAGAGAGTGAGACTTGTTGGATTTGACCTATTTATATGTTGTGTGGCAAATGTCCATGATTTGCCTTTTTTTTATTTAGTATTTGAGCTTCTTGTGGATTTTTTTGTAAAATGGAAAGATTTTGTATGATCAATTTTGAGGAAAGATACAGAGTGTTGTTAAAGCTCAATGCTTTGATCTAAGCCTAGGTCAGGGGTGGAGTCAGAATTTTCACTAAAGGATTCAAGATATGAAAAGTAAACACATGAAGAAGCCGAAGCCAAAAAGGGTTCAATGTCAATTATATATACATAAAAAATAATTTTAACCATGTGTAAACAAAGTAGTTTTCTGCGGAATGAACCCCTCGGCCCTACCTGGCTCCGCCCCTGGCCTTGGTCTACTTGACGCTCGAAGTTCATCATGTTTGTTTCATTGCCAGTCCTATTTGCATTTGTCTATGAAATACTATCCCTTTCTTTACCATTTAGTTAGAACATTGATATGTAACTCAGCGGTTAGTTTATATTGGAAAACTACCTGTTATAGGATATTTTTGGTGGCTGATGATTTTGGTTATATGATATTCTCAAGTTTTTTATGTTACCTAATCGAATGACTAAATAAACCATTTTGTCAAGTTACGGCATGGATGCAGTTGATGATGCTAATCAGTCACAAGAAACACCACAAAATGAAGTTATGTCCTTCTTTGAGTCAGCTCCGCTACTGAAGGATGCTGCTGAAATTGAAAAAAGTTTGAAGGAATTCGTTGGTCGCAATACTTCATCATTAGGCAATTGTTGTTTCTTTAATTATCAACGTCTCATAGATTTTAGCCTTTTAATTCTCTGTTCTTCAAATATAGATGCCACTTGACATTATGTGTCTCCATGTTCAGTGAATGGAAAAGCAAATAGGGTGGTGTGCATTACTTCTGGTGGTACAACGGTTCCTTTGGAAAAGCAGTGTGTTCGTTATATTGACAACTTTGCTTCCGGTCATAGAGGGGCTGCCTCCACAGAGTATAACACGAATACCTACCAATACTTAGATGCTTTGCACACACTTGAACTCACATACATTTGATGATCGAAAATGAAAATGGAATTGCAGATACTTTTTGAAGGCCGGTTATTCTGTAGTCTTTCTCTACCGAAGGTTTGTTTTCAAGTTCCAAGTTAATTTATCTGATTATCAGGATTTTGATTTAAGAGAAGTAAGACCATGAGATATGCAGGGGGTCATGCCAGCCATTTTGTAGTAATCTGCCTGAAGATCCGCTGCTAGAGTGCTTTAGTGTTGCTGATGATTCAAGTATTGAAGGTCTGTAGTTTTTTTATTTTATTTTCACGCTCAATATTAATGCACACTGTACATTTGTATCAACCAATTTCATATTTCTGCCTCTTAACAGCATGTTCACAAGGAATTCCATATAAACTTCATAGATCCACATAAATAATAGTTGTCAAATGCTCAACACCTCATACTTCACAATATAGAGGTGCAGGTGAATCATAATAAATAGATGGAGGGAATCATACTGTAAAGAGAGTCAAAAGTTAGTTCAACTATGCTTCAGTCCCAAACTAATGGAGGCGGCTATATGAATCCTCTATGTCTATCCCACTCTATTCCTGCCTTTCATCCCATTATTTATAATTACTTTGTGGTTTAAAGCAATTAGCAGTCTAAAGGTAGAGACTCTCTTAATCACACACCTATCCCTACACATACAGGTCTTTAATTATACTAGAAGGAGTTCTGCAAACACCAGACCTAATATAAGTGAAACGACATTAATAACCCTTAATCTCAACTTAGTAGAGTTGACTATATGGATCCTTTGTTTTCATTGTATCATGTTCTCAGCTAAAGTTACATTGCTTATAGAGATTGAAAGTCTCTTGAGACGACTCCCATCATGATTTTGGGTTTATCTCATCCCTTTTTAGCACCTTAAATCTCATAGTATTGCAACTACAGACTAGTGCATTTGAAGGTTATTGGACTTAGTCAAGTCATTCTAGATGATCTTCTCTTATTTTATTCTATTTCCTCTGTAAGTGCTACTTGCACACACTGTCAGTTATGGTCATTTCTAATCATGTTCCATCATGTATCCATCTTACATTTACATTTCTACGATACTGATCTTGTGAAGATCTGAAACTTCAGAGGCCTAGTTGTATTGATACACGACATGACACCAATGTTAGTACGGAATCAAATCTCATTCGGTCAATGACTTTTGGGTTCTTTGACCAAGAAATGTTGAATTAGGGAGCACAAAGAAGACAGATATGAGCATGAATAAGAAGAGGAAGACAAAAATAAAAGATAGAGACAACACGAAATAAAACTTTCCAACAGTTGGACGACACTGTTTGAGCTTAGACATTGTTGTCTGTCAAATAGAAATGAGCTCTAAAACCATACTCAAACAGAGAAATCTAAATTGCTCTTTGAGCTCAAGCAGAGAGATCTAGGCTTGACAAAGACGTTTGAAGCCGCCATCAGACTGATACAGAGAAATTTTTGAGTTTGAGCGACAAATAAACTTTGTATGAACATACTTAATTTTCTCAATGAGTAGGTTTAGACCACATGAAAGTGTCTGAAAAAACTTAATTGGGCTAGAAATAAAAATGGATTTTCAAAAATTTTAACTGAAAATTGAGTTATTTTTCTACTGGTCTATATAACTATTGTATTTACACACTTGTTAGCCTTATCCAATTAGTACTCGTACTCGTGTGCTCCTATCCATATCCTGAAATCCTAAAACTTCTTAGATGAAAAACCTTCTCTAGATCCGTACTCATGCTAGACACTGGCACCCAATTCCATGTAACATAGTTTGATGCCCAGTATTCACTTCATGTGCATTGCTGGTCTTACAATCATTTTGTAGAACTTGTTTGCCCTTTATTAGAGTTTCTTTTATAGCATAATACTCCCTAGAGCACTTCTCTCTTTCAAAAATGCTAATTCGAAATCTCTATTACATCTTCATTTATCATCACATTCTCCTAAAAGGCTGAACTGAGGTATCTGAATTGTCCGTATTTAGGTCCATAAACGACCAATCTCACTTCATTATCTTCGTTGTTATGGGGGCTAAACTTTCAGTATAACATATGTATCTTACTTTTACTTGTTCACCACTGTTACTCTCCTAAGTTCCCTCAGTAGTTTCAGTTTTTGGTTGATTTTTCACAGTTTCGTTAATTATCACCATATTATCCGCAAATAACATGTGCCATGATATTATCAATTATTAGTAGCTCATTCATATGTAGGGTAAACAAGTGTGTGATCAAGGCAAAATCCAGGTGTAAATCAAAGGAAATGGGAAAATCTTCAATATCTCTTGTCACTGTTCTCAACTTGTGGTTGCTCTCTCTTAAATTATACTTTATGCTTATATAGTTGATATGTATTGTTTTACTCTCCGATACCCACATAATAATTTTTCCTGGCACTCTATCATATGCTTTCTCTAGGTCAATAATTGTCATATGGAGATTCTTCTAAAGTCCTATAATTTTCATATATCTTCTTGACATATAGAGCCTCTAGCTTGTACATTTCTTTCCTCTTCATGTTCTAGGTTTTGGCATAAATTGGCAAAGCTTTACCTTGGGTTTTTCTGGTAGACTTTTTAGTTTCTCTGTTGGTTTTATTATACTATTGAAAGGCTTATCCATCTTCTGTTATTTGGTAACTTTATTTTACTCTTTTTTTTTTTTTTTTTTTTTTTTTTTTGCTTTAGTAGCTCTATCCAAGTCGGGTTGCTCTCAGCTTCAGGCAATGACCTCTCTCTAGATACAGATAGAAGGAGAGGTGTGAGGTAATAGCTTTATGTCATGGCCATTCCCCTTTTGGATAGAATCGAGTGGAGAGCAGACGTTATTTTAGTAAACTGATTTCCCATGACCTCAATACCACCTCCATGCAAGCCCTGGTGTCAAGACTCATACTGTCCCTCGTCCACTCTAGATACATCTTTTCCCCATCTGAACAAAACGGATTTATTCCACCACCATGATTCTTGTGGTCGAGGTCTTAGACATTAAACACACCTAGAACTTAATTTGCTACTCTCTTTATGAAAATTGCCATCTTCTACTGAATCTGTTAGCTTCTGAGAATAATTAGATAAAGGAAAAGAAATAAATCAAGGAGATCACCGATTGGGAATGAAATATGCTCCATATCCCCTTTTAAATATATTTTTCATCTGCTGGAGTGTGCAATGTAGTTATCGTTTTCCTTTATCTTGCTTCTCCTATATATCAATGTTGTTTTCATCCCAATGCTGGTTATTTATTGGGAGAGATCTTTACTGTTCTGAGTGTTCTGAATCTCAGCTGATTTGTTGAGAAATTTACACTTTTCCGATCTAATGAGCATTTTTCTGTTGCACTATTTTTTAGTGGATGCATTGCATGCTGAAACAGTGAAGAGAGCCGTTACTGAAAATCATGCAGTATGGATTATTACTGTATTTATTGTGTTGCTTTTTTTTTCTTCTAAATATTATCCTTAATTTGACAGTCACTGCAAGAATTTAATAATTGCAGGCAGTTGCTGAGGGAATCCTGTTGAAACTTCAATTTACGACAATTTTTGAGTATTTGCAGGTTAATTTTAGTAGATCACTGAAATCTGTTTTACTGTAAAATCAATGTTCAATTATTGAAAGTTCAACTTTAAATAAGCTTCATATGAACATCTTTAGTATGCCTGTGGATGCTTGTTAGTACTTATGCTAGTGCTATTTTTGTTACTGCCAGCTTCTTCAGCTAATTTCTGCGTCTTTGAGGGACCTTGGGCCTAGTGCTATTTTTTTCCTTGCAGCTGCAGTTTCTGATTTTTATGTTCCGTGGGAAAACATGGTAATAATTTATGTTCTTGAATATATCTTTCTCATTTTTTTGTGTGTTTTTGAATTTATTTCTGATTTTTTACTACTTCGTGAATTATACTTGTCCTTCTTTCTTGTCTCCCCCCCCTCTCTACATTGCAAATGGTAGTTATATAACATGTCATCTGAATCAACTTATAAAAGAAAAAACTGTTATCTGATCTGTTTCTTCTAAATCTACTGCTGTTTTTTTCATGTTACCTCTTTTTCAGACTTTACATAAGATCCAGTCAGCATCTGGTCCTCTGGACATCCGACTCGCCCAAGTACCAAAGATGCTTTCAGTGCTTAGGAATGAGTGGGCACCGATGGCCTTCCACATATCTTTTAAGGTTGGTGATCATCTTCTATGGTTTGATAAAATTATGAATTTTAAAAATGTTGCATCTGTCTGAAAAAGAAATGCTCTACTTGTGAAGAAGTGGTGACTTGAAAAGAATTCTTTAAATTTCTGACACATACACACACATATATATAGATGTATGTGTCTGTGTGTTTATGTGGTGTGTGTGTACATATTTAGCTTTTTATATTCACTAGTCAAGACGACCGAAAAGACACCTGAAATGATCCATATGCATGCTTCATTGAACTTCCAAGTTCAAAGTTAGGTTCCTTTTATCGTAGTTTTGCAACTCCAGAAATCTGATTTTGAGCTGCTTTTAAGTGTTTGACTCACTTTTTAAAGTATTAATATTCTATATCTTTGATAAGTTACAACAGTTGAAACTCAAAGAATTTATATTTCAATATAAGGTAACTCTCAAACCATCTGCACTTATGTAGTCTAACAAATCGAATATTTTGTACCATTACAAAATGTAGAACTCAGAGTTAGTTCAGAGTACCTCCTCAATGTGTTTCGAGTCTTGGATCTTTGTTGGGTTTGAATTGGATTAGTCTTGTTTGGCCGAGTGTTTAGCGTGTGTTTGTTTGGGGGAGGGGTGGAGAACTTGATTTGCTCACATCTATTAGATTGTTGTAAAGTTACTAAAGCTAATCTTGCTTAGCAACTTTTCATGCTTAAAAGTTGAAGCTGGAAGGCTTATCCCAATATTGAGTTAGCCGTAAAGAATTTGAACATTTTTTGGGGAAAATATGAGGTTAATGAGTCTTAATCAATGTGCAGAAACATGATATCTGAAGTTTGTTTATTTGTCCATGAAGCATATATTATTTCTGCAATTATAGTCTGGAGTGTTTTTTTCATATAATCCACCTGTTGGATGTCAAAGCCTTCATCATATGTTTCATTACTAATTTCCACTATCACTATTTGGCAGCTAGAAACAGACACAGATATCCTTTTAGCAAAGGCTGATATGGCCCTCAAAAAATACAAGATGCACATGGTGATAGCTAACGAACTTTCAACCCGTAAAGAGCAAGTTATAGTCGTCACCGAGCAGGAAAAAGTCACAGTCCGCAGGGACAGCACTCAGGCACGGGCGGAGGTAGAGTGTCCATTGGTTGAGCTTGTTGTTGATAGACATTCAGCATATATCAAGAAGTTTGATGCATAGCAACTATGGGTGGATCAGCATGTTATCACTGAAATATGAAGTTACACCTTACATGGACATTTCAGTAAGCAAAATTAGTGCACCAATTGTTCCTTTTCTGTTAATCAGTTAAGAGCACCATGTTGCTCCCTTTTCTTTTGTCTGATACTGAATTTCTTATTATTATTCTGTTGTGAGACTGGTGGTGTACTCATTGAGAAACACTATTCCACCCAAAAGTAACAAATACAAATACAGAGTTACTGGATTCAGCCGAACTCGTATGCTACATGCCCAATTAGAAAGAGGGGAAAGGGCCACATCAGCTGCCGAGACTGCTAGGCAGTTAGACAGTTAGAACAGTAAGTGTCCATTTGTTAGTTAGGCCAGTGGCGGGAAAAGTACTTAGCCCTTCTCTCATCCTTGTTGCTATTAATTGGATTGTACTAGTTGAAGTAAATCATTCATGAAAAACAATTCACAGTTTCCTTTCTATCTTCTCTAAGTTCATTACAACTCTGCATATCTGTTCAAGAGCTTTTCTCTCATAAGCTCTTTTGGAAAAAGACAGGAGAAACATTGCTTCAGCAGATTTTGGATAACAATATTTCCATTATTACTTGAAATTGACCAAAGAGGAAACAAAAGCTAGTATATTTCTAGGCAGGTTTCAGATTAATTCTTGACACTAATAGATAATGAACCATCAAGCATTAACTTGATCATGAATTTCACCTCCACGGGGTATGGGTAAGATCTGCCTACACTCTGCTCTCCCCAGGTTCTACTTGTGATATTTTACTGAATTTGTCGTTGTTTTGCCTCTGTTTCTCCTCATCTTTGAGTAGTTCATAACCCATAACATGTTGAGGAAAAAACTCCATTTTATTTGGATAATTTTAACATAGTCATTTATAGTAATGTTGATCGTTTGTCCCTGCAGAGATCAATATTTGACCTATTTTAATCATTTGTTGTTAAGGTTAGCAGTATAGTTAAAAAAAAAAAAATCAAGTCGCCAAGTTGTTAAAATAGTGCCAACAACAATAAATTAAATAAAACGTCATTATATTCTTTCATAGACATGTTAAGAAACTTATGACACTAGACTAGATAATATACATACATTTTCTATTTCTTTTAGGAGAGTGATATTAAACATTTTCCTTGTGCACCACTTGATTATTTTACTGGATATCTGTTACTTTACATCAGTGTAATTATTAAGTAACTTTAATCTCTAACATCAAGACTTAAATAGATGAGGTTAACCATTATTTTCAAATTATCTTGAATGTGAACAAATGTCATATAATTGGATCAAAGGGACTACTTACTTTAAAACGTTGTTGAATATAGAACAACCATTCATATTAAGAGACAATTTATTTTCAATGTTCTCTATGTTACACTCGGTGTACCTATATCTTCGAATTTCTTGTTTTTATTGAAAAATGAACCTTCCATAAGTAGTGGCGGAGCCAAGATTTTTATTAAGGGGTTCAAAAGTGCACACACGAACTAGCTGAACAGGGTTCAACATCTACTATATATACATAAAAAATAATTTTAATATGTAAATAATATAATTTTTTATCGAAGGAGGTTCGGATGAACCCTGAGTATATGCTAGCTCCGCCCCTGTCGATAAGGGGTGGTACAATTATTCATATGAGATGCAAAACTCATCATCTTCGATATGAAGTATAAACTCATATATTTAATTCAATTCTCAGTTTCACTTTATATCTCACCGATACTCATTTTAATCCAACTTTCAATTTAATCTATTTAATGAGATCTTAAATAGGGAATTGGGTTAAAAGGATTCTGAGTTACGAATTTATAAGTTAATGAAGTAAAATTGGATAATTAAATTAAATATTTTGTATACGAATGTATATAGGTTAATAAAGTAAAATGGATTCCTAGACAAGTCCATGGAATTAAAGGTGGAACTCAGATCCACATTGAGTCCTATTTTTTCTTTCTTTTTTTTGGTAACAAAATTGAGTCCTATTCTATTCTAGTACTTTAGAGAACTTTCACAAACACTCACCAATTGTACAATTAAAAAATAAATCTAGATAAGACCACCGATGGAAGAATTTTATAAATAGATGAATTAGCATGTCATAAGAGACAGATGTCTGAGAACTCTTACTCCTTAACTTAGTAAGCATCACCCTTTTGTCCCTATAAATATCTCTTCGTTTTCCACTTATAATTATTTTTCATAACCACAATACTACTATACATTAAGCAAAAAATGAAGCATTTTCCTACAGTTGCTGTCCTCCTCTTCCTAGTGCTTCTTCTCTCAACAAATGGTATGCTATAGCTAGTAACTTTATTATAGTTAAATTTCGTTATAATGACATCATTTTTGGATTTGTTTAAAATTTTCAGTGTTGCTATAATTTTTAAGGTTTCTATGATAAGGTGTTGTTGTTACGTGTGTGTCGCTTAGATTTTATTTAGTTGTTATGAATATTTTAGATTTCATTTAGCTTTTATTTTATAAATAAAAAGTATGCAAAAATTACTTAATGATTATTTAATGTTTAGATTTCGTTTAAAGTAATTATTTAATGTTTAGATTTCGTTTATCTTTTATTAAAACACAAAAAAGATATGCAAAAGTTATTTAATAATTTTGTGTATCAAGAATAAGAAGTGAATTTCTTAACAAGATGAGTCCAAAATATAGAAAGAGTGTGAAGGTAAAAAAAATAAATATCACTAGCCTTTTACAAAGGCTATAACAACAAAGACTACTGTTATAACAACAAAGGCTACTGTTATTGAGGGTAATTTTAAGAAGAATGTATTATTATAACCACTGTTATTATAGGTAGTCTTCTCTTATAGAAAAGTAAAATATAGCATAAAAAATTGGTTTATGAGAAAATCAATTTATTGTGAAATATTATTAAGAGAAGTAAAATATAACATGAAAAATTATTTTGAGAGAAAATTAAGTTGTTATTGTGAAATGTTATTATAACGGATGATTGTTATAACTATCATACTTGTACATCTATCAATTTCTATATAACTTTGTGGATGCAGAAGAAATAGGAGGTGGAATTAGAAAGACAGAAGCAAAACTATGCCAATACCACAGCGAAACTTTCCATGGGGTTTGTGTGACGGGTAACGTTTGCAACCAACACTGCCAAAAAGAAAACTTTGAGGGTGGACGCTGCCATGGTATTCGCCATTATCGTTGCATGTGTTACAAGACTTGCTAGAAATAGTTACCCTTTACTATTTCTAATGATCTTTATAAATTAAAAAAACTGCATGTATGTAATGTAAGGATGCTCAGTTTTCTTTTTACGCACTTGGAATAATAAATAAGTCATCGATCGATGGGTTTATATATGCTTCCACCCAATATATATGATTGGAATCTTAATTGGCAATAATAACTTTTAAGAGTAATCATAATATTAATATACATCATTTTATTTCTTTGTGTATCCTTTAAAAAATATACCAAAAAGTAAGAAGTATTTTTTCTCTATTTTTACTACTTTTTATTTTGAATTTTCAAAATATTAAGTATTTTAGTTAGTAAGATATTTTCTAACTTTGACAACTAAAATGAGACGAGAGAGTACTACCTTGTTGCATAAAAGAATAATGAAGTTTGCTACACCTTCTCCTAAAAGAATTACAATTCAAATTAATCATTGGTTATTTTAAGGACGGGACATGCGAGTATTTGTGTTAAGCCTCAACATAATATCTATCTGAAATGTATAACTAATACTTTTAAATAACAAAATAAATTCTTAAAGAGAATTACCTATAAATTTGTAGATATATGGAAGTGAAGTCACGGTTCCAACATTAAATATATAGCAAGTTCAACATATAAATATAGAAAAACAAAAAACAATTTAGTGATTTGCGCATAGTAAAGTTATAGAGGCAGTTGAAGAAGGCAGCTGGTGGTTGTCTGAAGCACAGTTGGGTGTGAGAAAGACTTGATTTTGGAATGTCAATCTCCCTTAGCTTAGTCCTTTACGATCTTTTTCGTCTTCTCACTGTCATTCATCAGATAAGATGTTTAAATTTGGCTTTTCATAAATATGGACCCTCATCTACTAAATTTTAGTGTGCTGAATAATTGTTCTTTCTTCGTACGCATTTGACTACGAAAGGTCTCCTTTCTTTTGACGGATATCGCCATGTGGCTTAATCCCGGATCATTCCTTAAGGAATAGGCGAGTAACATATAGTATCTGAAAATTATGTAAAAATATTATAAATTAATAATTAATAAATTAAAATATTTAAAAATCATATAAAAAAATTGGTGGACTTTCTAAATTTTATTTGTGCCATATAAATTGGGATAAAAATAATTTATGCGTTTGTTTTGACTTGCACACCCATTAAGAAAAACAATTAATGACGTAGTTATTTTATCATTGTATTCTTATTAAATGATGTTTACTATTGTGTCTTGAAATTAATTTGAAGAAAAAATAATTAATGTTAAGAATAAAATAGAAAAATAAAAATTATCTTTTTTTGATATGTTAAAAATAATAAGTAAAAATAAAAATTTAATTAAAAAATTTATGACAAATAAAAATAAACGAAGGGAGTAATAACATACATTGAATTCATACCGACACGGGCTCCATTATCTAGTCATTTTTATAAGTTGCATTCGGCGCATAGGATAAATAAGCTCTAAAGGTGGAATGGATAAGATCTGAAATTCATTCATTTCATTCTTAATTTTAGAAAATGTATGCATCATAATAATTGAATATTGAAAAGAAAAATATAATTAAATCATATTTATTTCGTTCGTTTTTACTTGTCACTTATTTTTTAATTGAATTTTTATTTTTATTTATTATTTTTGACATTTTAAAAAAAGATATTTTTTTTTCTTATTTTATTTTTAATATTAATTATTTATTTTTTAATTAATTTTAAGACATAATAATAAATATTAATTAATAGAGATATTATAATAAAATAATTATGTTAATAATTATTTTTTTAATGAATATGTCAAGTTAAAATATTACAAGTAAAAATGAACGGAGGAAGTATGTTGTAAAGATTGATGTCCATCTTACATCCTTGAAGCCCAAGAAAATTAATTAATTTGTGCCCAAGAATCGGACAACGTAATGTCCAAGTATGAGGGCTCACTGGAACTTTGCCCCCAAGAATATATTGGCTATAAATAGTCATATAAAACACACGAACAAAAAAAGGAAAAGCATTACTACTTTCATATTCTCTCTTTGTTGTCTTTGATTATTTTTACCATTCCTAGTTAATATTTTATTTTGTTTTATAATACGTTATTAGTAGGAGATTGTGTTATCTCAAGTAAATAATTTTAAAGGTAATAAAGGTAAGAATCTATATTTTTCAAATAATATCAAAAAAAATTTAAATTTGAATTTGTTGCCTTAGATATATCGGGTAAAAATTTATTTATTTTGGATACTTAATGTCGAAATTTATTTGGATGTGATGGGTTTGGCAGACACCATTAAAAATTAAAATTAGGCATCGAATCAAGATCGTGCTAAGATTATGATATTTCTCTGTCATCACTTTGATGTGGGCTTAAAAATAAAATATCTCACTGTTAAGGGTTTGTTTATATTGTGGAATAACTTAAAAGATAGTATGACTAGCTGAAGATGATCGTTCTTCCACATGCACAATATGAATGAATCCATTTGAGGTAACAAGATTTTAAAATTATTCCACAGTATAAGTGAATCCAGTGAGATATTTCATTTTTAAGCCCTCATCGAAGTGATCATAGAGAAATATCATAGTCTTGACAAGATCTTGATTCGATGCCTAATTTTAATCTTTGATGGTGTCTGCCACACCCATCACCTTCAGATGGATTTCAATATCAAGTGTCCAAGATAAAAGTTTTGCTCGATATATTTAATGTAGCAAATTCAAATTTAGAAAGATTCGATATTATTTAAAAAAAGTAAGTTCTTACCTTTATTATCTGTATAAGACATGAGATGACAAAATCTCATGCTGATAACGTATTATAAAAACTAAAAGAAAACTAAAGTTAAAACAAGAGTAATTGCAACAAGCAGAGAGAGAGAGAGAGTGCTAATTCTTATAACTTTTCCTTTCTATTTATATATATTACATTAGAAGTAAGGAGAGAGATATATTATTACTATATATAATAAGTGGGAGTTAACATGCTGAAGCAGGCAGCATGTCAACATGCCTATTTCAGCATTTTCAAGGACATTTTGGTTATTTAATTAAAATGGAGCAATTATATTGGTTTATAAAGTTATTTACTGTAGCTGGGTTATTATTTTTTGGCTGTGGGGACCTTTTTGCCAGAATGTGGAAAGTTATCTTCCTTATGGGGCCCAATCCCAATCTCACGTCAAGTGTTTGTTTACTTTTCCAAATTTTTTTTTTTTAACCAACAATATTAGCATATTATTCATTTTTTTCCTCTTTATTTTTCCACAATGCATAACTTCTGTTATCCATTATTTATTTATTTAAACATTGTTTAATTATATTATTCTCAACTTAATGTCTGAAAAAAATTGAATTCATGTTCGGCTACTATTATTTACTTATAATGTAAGATTTATATTGATAGCCTTATAGCACTTGTAAGATTAATTAGCAACGTTAATTTAGTTTTCTAAACTTAAATTGTAATATTGTACTTAACTTCTAATCACTTATTTATAATATAGTGCGACTTGTCAGATATATTGAGTCATATGGAATTTTCTCGTTCTCTCCCCCGATCGAGATATAAAATCTTGAATTATGAAGATTTTATTTATGTCGAAGGACAAAGGACAAATTAGATTATAGAATTATAACATTATGGTATTTTATTCGTTTCAATTTATGTGGCGTTTTATTTGACATTTGACTAGATACAAAGTTTAAGAAAAATTTAAAACACTTTACATTTGTGGTTTAAAATGTGTCAATACATATTTGTGTGTTTCTCACGGGAGTATTTTCGGTAATTAAATAAATTTGTTGCTTAAATAAATTTGTTGCTTAAGAGTTGTGTAAATTGAGGCATCAAAAGCTGTTCTTTTGCCTCCATTTACAGAAAAACCAGATGAGTTTTATAAATTCCTCTTATGTCCTATAAGCAGTGCTATTTTTGTGGGTTAGCTTTTTTCAAATGGTCGGTTAGATTGTTTGAGTCCTATTTACCACTCAATCATTTTATATTTACTTTATTCATATATTAAAAATAGTTGTTTCAATTTATTTGATCAATTTATATAATTAAGAGAATTTCATTATATTTTTCTATTTCTACCTTCGACATTAAATGACTACATAACATATTAGTAGTCAAATTTAGAGTTAACTGTTAATTTAAATATTTTGGTTGTATTACGTCAACAAAGCCCAAGTAGTACGAAAGGGGGAAGTATCTATTGTTAGCTGAGATCTTTAGTAAAACTAACTGTTTTGGTTGACTCGAAATTCTATCAATGCAACTTAAATTGACATAGAGGGTTATATATTATTTGAAAATGTGGTGAAAAGTAATATAAATCACAATAATTAACAAATTAAAATATTTGAAGGTTGTATAAAAAATTAATTTGACTTTGCAGATTCTATCAATGCCATATAACTTGAGAAATTACATAGAAAGTCGTATAAATCATAATAATTAGCAACTTAATATCTACAAACTATATGACAAATTTGATTGACTTTTTCAAATATTTCATCAGTGTCACATAAATTAGGAAAGAAGGAGTAACATATAGTATCTGAAAATTATGTAAAAGTACTATAAATCGATAATCAACAACTTAAAATATTTAAAAATCATACAAAAAATTTGTCAAACTTTTCAAAATTATTTGTGCCACATAAACTGGGATAGAAAAGGAACATACATCACGGTAGGGGTGGACATAAAAATCGGAGAACCGAAAAATCGAACCGAACCGAATTAGTTCGGTTCTTCGGTTCGTTGTCGGTTTTTTTTTTGGTATTTCAGTTCTTCGGTTCGGTGTTTGGTTTGAGGGTTTCGGTTCTTCGGTGTACCGAAGAACCAAAATACCAATTAATTAAATTTTTAAAAAAATATTTATATTACATTTCATTTTCACATTTATATTAAAAGAAAAGCTCACTAGTACTAGCTGTCAGGCCAGACTCATATATTTCTATTTTCTACAATCTACCCTAATTCCTTATTCACATTTCGCATTTCTATCTTCTGACTTCTGTTAGTCTGCTGCTGCTATGTTATTATTAATATTTAGAGTGTTGTTGCCATGTTATATTAAGACTTAAGTATAGCTGCTAGTCTACTGCTATGTTATTAAAATACTAGTATGACTGTTGGTGCTAATTTGCCATGTTTTTGAATTTTATAAGAAATTGTGGATATATTTTGATATTTTTATTTCTCACTTGCAATTCGCACCGAAAAACCGATTTAAAAAAATCAAATAAAACCGAACCGAATCGAATTAGTTTGGTGCGGTGTTCGGTGCTCATTTTTCCAAAACCGAAAATCTAAGAACCAAACCGAACTTTTAAAAAATCGAACCGAAGAACCGAACGCCCAACCCTACATCACGGACTCTTCGTATCTAGTACAAGTATAAACTTGGGCACAAAGGAATATTTTAGGCCCCACAAGATTTGGACATAAAAGTCATCCACTTGGGCATAAAATTTGACCGATTACTTAGGCACAAAGGATGAGGACATCCAATTTTCTAACACTCTTCTTTGGATGTCCATGTAATACGCAGGAAATCAAAATAGAAATTGCATAAAAAGTTTCAAAAGAGAAATTGCGTAAAAAGTTTCATCACTATCTCATTTTGATCCACATACCTTCATATATGAACAAAAGATCATTCAGTTGCAAAAAATAACAATACAACTATCAGATGCATCTACAAATTTGAAAAGAATAACCAAGTCACATTTTTCTGCAGTGAATGTGTCTGTCTAAATTGATCTCCAAAAGGATTATTTACTAGTGTCATAGCTTCTGAATTCTAAACAAGCCTGAAGCGTGGTAGATGATTAGATTTCAAGAATAAATATCCTAGGAAAAAAAGTGTGAAAAATGATCAGAATGACACTACAAAAGAATCTCATGGAGAGATTGAAGATTTGATTAACCCTGATGTTCCTGAAGAAATTAGTGAATCCGAAATTAAAATAAATAAGGAACTTTCAATGAATTCTATCGATGATGGGATAAATTTGGATCGATCAAAAATTACGGTGAATAATATTTTTTCACATAATATCACACTTAACATTATGCAAGACAGTAAGAATCTTGAACCTCTATTTGTCGAAGAATGTCAACAAAGAAATGATTGGCCAAAATGGCAAGAGCCAATTCAATCAGAATTGAATTCTCTTTGCTAAGCATGAGGTTTTTGGATCAGTAGTCCAAACACTTGATAGTATAAAATTACTTAGCTATAAATGGGTCTTCGTACGAAAAAAATGAGAAAAATGAAATTGTCATATATACAAGGCACACCTTGTTGCACAAGAATTTTATTAAAGATCCGGTGTCGACTACGAAGAAACATATTCACCAGTTGTGGACGCAATAACATATCGTTATCTCATTGATTTAGCTTTACATAAAAATCTTGAAATGCATCCAAATTTAACAATGTTCCTGATCCATGAACTACCATTTTTTCAAGAAATGGATAATTGTGTAGAAAGAACTCAAGAACTTCGCCTGTCACATTTATGGATATCAATAGCAGCACTTTTAGAGACTTGAAACTCTGCTTGACAAACAAGTGAGCGTATTTGGAGGTTATTAAAATGAAAGTATGCATGAAGAAGAGTCAGCAAGACCAAGAAGCCACGCCGGAAAAGTATAACAGTAATCAGACTCACGAATGTCCTCTCCACCCTCTATTAAGTTTAATTCTAGTGTTTGAACTTTCCTAGAAAAGGCAAATTCAAGCCAGAATTTCATCAGGTAACTGACTAATGCTATCCTCTCCAGTGCAGACTCTCTTTCGACACTGTAAAACATAGACAACAGAAGAAGTTTTACTAAATTAATCCATCCTCACCATGAATAACCACAAAAGAATAGCATAACCAACCCACATTTCAAGTAAAGCTGAGAAGAGAGACATGTTGTCCCAGAGGCGGATATATATACGTGAAAGCTCAATAAATTTCGACAACTATGCAATCTGGACTCATAATTTTAACAATACAACATGTGCAGTGCTAAGAACTTTACGTATTGGACCCTTCGGTTTTAAATTATGAATCCGCCTTTGTGTTGTTCGTCTTAGATTTTAGAAATCATTGGCAACAACATATCATAGAGAGAGGTGTTCAGGAATCAAGTTCTCATCTTTTTGAGAGCAAATTTGTTGGAGAGTCCCACTTTTTTCCCCATGCAATGGAAGGAGTCTTCTACATAACAGAAGAGGTCTTACTCAAAGATCATACAACAGCATATTCAGTGTAATCCCACATGTTGAGATAAAATTCCTAGAAATACCCGAGGGCCAGTGATCAAAAGTAGGTCAGCCCTTTTACGGTTCTCCACTTAAATACCAGACTTTTTATGTGTAGCCAAATAAAGTTTGCATTTTTGTTTCTACTTCCAACTAAATCAGTATCAAAAGAGTGTGGGGTTAATGGCCATAGCTGCCCTACGATTTATCTAACTACAAAAAGAATAAAAAATGCAGCACGCCTAGTGGTAAACAAAGTTGTGAGAACCATGAGGTGCTAGATTCAACAACAAAAACAAAAATCACTAGGTGATGCGCGAAAGGTGGCTGGGACAACATGGTTATAAACAGAGGGAAGGGCCAAAAACACACATAAACTTTCTCTTTTTTTTTTTAGTTTCATACCTGACTATTTGGAATGTGAGTTTCTATCTGAACTCTGAACTATCACCCAATGTATAACAAAATACACCTTGACTAATATTTGATGGTGTGTACTGCACTCTCTCTTTTGTTTAAATATTCTGTCATGTTGCACTCCACATGGAAAAACAATTCCATCGTGGCAAAAGATAAATAAATTATTATTAGGTTAAAAGTTAAAAAGTTAAAAATTATCCCCGTGTAAATTAATTTATTCTCCATCGCACACAACATCTTCTTCTCCACCTTCTCAACTGTGGTCTCGTCTCAATCATGACGTCGATATCTCCGATTTGTTTTCCACTATTAAGCTACAATTTCGTCGTGGTTTCAAAAACATTAATATCCACTATGTTGCAGCTAATAGAGTCATCCTATACGCTACATGGCCAAAGATTTTATGGCCAAACTCATCGAAAAGTGTTTGTAGACAAATATTTGGTTTAGCCAGCATCTAGGTGGAGTAAATACAAAATAGACTGAATTTTTTTTTTACATGAAATTAAGAATAAACAAATAAAATAACGTTGATAGAAGAGATAAAGAATGAGTACCTGGAGAGGAAAAGCAAAAGCCAGTAGAACTAGAGGTGCTGAAAATCTCGAGGGAGCAAAACCTCTACTGATTCTACTGGACAATGCATGTTTATTTTATTTTGTTCAGAATAATGTATGTAGCTTTTGTGTTACACGGAGTGTTTGGCTTAGGATTTTGAAGCATTAATTATTTGGAGGATTTGAATAAATAAGAGGGGGCAACTGCGGACATAACTAGGCGGTTGATAAACTCAAATTTGACCAAACCGTCTAATTTGTTCCGTGATTTTCTACTAGTTGAGTTATGACTCGTTTATTGAGTTGATGATTCAAGGAATTGAACTTAAAATAATTTATCAAGTAATTGGATTAAAATATGTTGCAATAATGTAAATTGCCATGTCAAAATGTAATTCGAAACAAGTATAAACGGAAGTTTAAGTTCGAAAGAAGCACTTAATGAAGTATTTCAAAATTTAACTATCTTTTTTTTTACGTTGATTTGGCCTTTTTCCGAGCTATAGCAAAGAGCGATTTAAGCCCGTCATGTACGACCTTGGCATTCATCTTGTTGTTGTTAAGCATATTAGGAAGACAACTTATATTTATAGGACAATTAAAACACGTTTCATACTAATAAATTGGCTAAACTCATGAATAAAAATTTTTGTATTGAAATCAATTTTTACTGGTCAATTGGAAGAGGAAGTTTTGTAGATATAGCTATAGTTTCATCTTCAATTATTATAGCTATAGTTTCATCTTCAATTATGAAACATAGCGATAATTTTGTGTATATTTAACATAACAACAGTTTGTTTCAAAATATAGCGGTATATATTGTATTCACATGCAAATGTTATACACTATATCATTGTGTTTTCAATGTATAATACTTATATTTTATGAGATACATTTGTATTGCCAAAAATTGCCCCAACTACTACTAAAAATCAGGTGTATGTCATTGTATTTATGAGATATACACTTGTATTTCAGGCTTGAAATATGGAGATACGTGTATTTGATGTATTTTCTATTAAAACCAACCTCTTGCTATGTATCTTATTTCTTTTAAAACATCGCTATTTCAGAAAATATTGAAGCTATGTTTATACTGTGCTGCATAATTTTTTCAATATTATTTACTAGTAGACATTATCGATTGGTATAATATATTAAATGTTAAAATGTGTTTACTAATAGAGTAGTAAATTTTTTTTTGTAATAATTAACATGAAATACACATATAATGCATGCATTTCATTAAGTGCTCGTGTAAAAATGAATGACTTTTTTAATCTTTTAATCAGACTTTATTCTACGGCATCTTTGTTCAATGAAACAAGTATTAGAACAAACTGATGGAAGAAAACTGATTTAATTGGAACAAACTCTTAAACATAATCATTTATCAATTTGAATTTATAATTTTCCTTCTAAATTCTTATATTGCTACAAAAACACGTCTTTTAAATTATTTATGCTATTTTTTTAAAAAAAAATCTATTGTTATTAACAACAACAACAACAACAAGTGGAAAAAACCAATCGATAATAGTAGCTTGTGGAAAAATTCAAGAGGTATGCTCACTATAAATGCCTCTCCATTCAAAACAGTTGAGGCTTCTTCATCATCTTCTATGGCAAATGTACATTCTAGCTTGACATTTGACTTGCTAGTTTTTGTGTTGTTCCCTTTCATGATCAGATGATTGTTTACCTAAGTGTTTTATATCAATGATTTGTGTAATTTTTAGATACCTGTATGTCTTAGGAAAAACATGAATTGAACTTGGCGATCGAGTACTTTTCAATTAATTTTTAGTTCTAAAAGTGTTGCTTCAATTATGATTGTCATGCCTTATTTTGAGCTGGTCAAAGAACTCTTTTATCGATTCCAAAAAGGGTTAGAGTCGTCATCTAATTTCTAATAAGGGTGTATTAGGAAACCTATTTATATTGATATGTCTACTCTATTTTACTCTACAAAACCTACGAAATTTCAAATAAGAATTTTATTTACTCTGACGAAAGGTGTTAAGCCATCCCTAATATAATCCTTAATCTTAGTCTAGATATACCAGAGGAGATTATCTATTTCATTTATTACCTGTTTTTACGACAAGGTGAAAAGGAAGGTAAATAAAATAGCTCATGTAGATGTAGTGTGTATTAGGTAATAAGTGTATATTATGACATATAATTGTATGGTAAGTATAAACTAGATATATCTTATAGTAATTTTTACGAAAAAGTAATAATATATAGAAGATATTTTATTGTCTTGTTACTGAAAGAAATGACTTGGGCCAACATAACTTAGTTCCTTAATAGAAGTCCACTTTCATAATAATCTTGGAATATTGAACCTTCACATAAGTGTCGATATAATATATTTCTCATAATTTAAGTCGAGATTGTCGTAAACAAATGTTGACTTAAAGCTATGATCAAATATAACTTTAGTGATAAATCTAAATTTTGCTTTTATATCATGTAGGAAAATAAAAATAAAGATTAAAGTGTTAGTAATTTGTTGTAAGCCTAATAAATAATACAAGTGAATACATTAATTTAGAATACAGTAAGCAAATTTTAAGCTTGTGCCCTTTTTATTTATTTCTTTTTTTCTAGTGCGCCAAACTTTCGACCCTTCTTTACTTCATCTTGTTGTCAGTTTTCGTTCTTCGGACTCACATTATTTGATTGTACCTCGCAAAAAATTGAAAGAAAATAATTAGTAAAAAGACACGCCACGTTAAACTGTGGTGTGACGAATATAAATGGATATAAATATAGTGGAACTTTCCAGCGCTAATCCGAATTTAGTCGGACTCCAATGTGGGTACCAACATCGGGTGGGAAAAAAAAAAAAAAAAAACCTCTTCAGACTCACCAAAACGATGAGAGTTTTGATTAAGAATGCTCAGATCTATATTTGATTTTTGGGAAAAAGTGGCAGAAATATTTAGATGCATGTGCATGAGTTTCTTTGCCTTACCACTATTTAGATATCTCGTCATTGCCTATCTTGGTGGTGGTTAGATTGACTTTGTTGTATAGAATGGAGTATTGACCAGTAAAAAACTCTCTTATTTACAAAATGTAAGTGACAAAAATGAGGATGTTGAGATTGATGTGTAGGCATATTAGAAATGATGGGATTAGGAATGAGGATATCCGGGACAAAATGAGAGTGGCCTTCGTGGTGGACAAGAGAAGGGAAACTAAGATGGTTTGGATATGTGAAGAGGAGACGTGTGGATGCCCCAATGAGCGAGGAGGTGTGAGAAGTTGGATATAACTGGGACGAGGAAAGGCAGAAGTAGGCAGAAGAAGTATTGGTGAGAGATGATTAGACATGATATGACGCATCTTCAGCTTACTGAAGATATGACTTTTGATAGGAAAGCATAGAGGTCGCGAATAAGGGTAGAAGGTTAGTAGGTAGTTGAGCTTTGTCTTAGTATTAGTTTGTTCATGATGTAGTCTTTGGCTTGGTGGTATTTTAGTTCACCGTGTCTGTCGTAGTATTAACCTATTCATGTAGTCTTTGGCTTTTGATATCTGTTATCATCTATTGGTTACTATGTTTAGGTGATCGCATGATGTTATGATTAGTTGCATATATGCTCCGTGCTACTTTGCTACTATTTGTCTTCTTTTTTTTTCACCACTACTTTTACTTTTAAATACTACTCTGATTTGCTTCACTTCACACGAGGGTCTTGGAAACAATCTCTACCTTTAAGAGGCAGTAATAAAATCTGCGTACACTACGTTTCCCATACTTCACTTTGTGGAATTTCACCGAGTGTGTTGTTGTTGTCCTCCTCTTTTCGGAAGGCCTCCTAAACCGAAGGACCACTTATTCTAGAGGGTCGTTGGCTTTAGTATAGTATCTTGTTCAGATCAGTCTTTTAAAATACAGCATTTGCATATTTTGAAAGTGCAACATTTGTACATCGAGTTAATAACTCAAATAGTAACTCAATTATGAACTTTTATCTCAGAATCAAAGAAAATTGTATGTAAGAAAATTTTAATGAAAAAATTATTTAAATAGGTTGAGTGACTTTGTAAATAAAACACTTATAGTTGAGTGACTTTTGAAGTAAAACACTTACAGTTAAGTGACTTTTGAAGTAAAAATCAAAGTTGAGTGACTTTATGAGTAAAACAATTATAATTGAGTAACTTTTGAAATAAAGACCAAAGTTGAGTAACTGAGATAATAGTCCATAGTTGAGTGACCATTTGGATTATTAACACGATTAAAACATGCTTCTTTCATCCTAATCAAATTTCCAAAATGTGTACGTATATAAATTGTTTATATATATATATATAACTTAAGCGGTTCATCGAGTTTATTTCTAATGCAGTGTTTCTTTTACTGCCATAACATTTATACCAAATTTATCAAACACACAAAATTGGAATTTCAGACATTCCTGCATTTCATAATAAGTTTTCTACCCTCATATATATCTTCAAAAGCATCCAACCAAATTATTTCATTGCTACAGCTTATATACAATATCCCAAATATATATATACACAAATTTCTTTTCCTCGAAAATATGTATTTCAAATACTAGTAAATAGCTAAATCCGCCTAACCAAGCAAAATTATGATAACGTACATTTCCCATTTAAGTTCATCTCAATTGTCTCAATAGATCATTTAGGTAGGTTCACGAGGACGGGCTGCCCAGAGTGAACTCAGAGCACGAAGACGTTGAAGATACTCCCCGAAAGCAAGTAATCCCCTAGCTGCTTGGCGCGTTGTCAAAATAATAGACATCTGTTGTAGTGTTTGTTGTCGAAGGTGATCTGCCTGTATGTTCACAAATCAAAGCAACACTGTAAGTAATCGTTCAAGAAAATCATGTCAACATGTGTATAGAATCATTGTTGAGACAGTTCATTTTGTGCTATTCTGTAATGGCCTTATATCTAAGCATATCTGCCGTACATGAGTTGGATAAAAAACGTATCTTTGATACAGTCGGACCTCTCTATAACAACATTTCACTATAACGATATCAAGTTTCTTTGGAATCGATTTTTATGTTATGTTATATTGCATGTTCTTTATAACATCATTTCAATATAACAGAGGTTCGTGTAAGTATTTCCAAACTTTAGCAGACTTTTAGTTGTAACTGAAGGACCATGTGAAAGATCTATACTTAATGTAAACTTGTTGGATATATGCATCAGTTTCTTTCAGAATTATAATCATCTTTAAACTTGATATCGACAATACTGAATGACCATGGAACACGTTGAGTTACAGAACGACAATGAAAGTAAGACAAACCTGGTTAACAAAGCTCTCCAATGCTTCTAAATTTTCCATGGAAGAAACCATTTGGGAAGCGTAACTTCCAGCTCCTGTGTTCATAGTTAGGATGCTCTGGGCCAGAGTCTGGTGAAGTTTATCCATTCCCTGTGTGAGAGCATCTTCAGCTTGCTGGCAACAGTGTCGTAGATTACAGACTTTGATGATTTGCTGATCAGTTAAGGGCTCGAGCTGTGGCATCACCACCTGTGTAAAGTTGATATACAATTAGAAATGCGGAACGAAAAACATAATCGTGATTTGAATACAAAAGGACAGTGCTCATGAAGGTAGATCATTGTAGTTCTTAGTCTAGCCGTACGTAAGTTTGTATGACGATATTCAATGCTTTCCATTTGGTGACGAATGAAGTAAAATAAACTGTAGAGTACCTATATTCACAAACAGAGTTCATTTATATTGTATCATTAATTTAAAATGAGTGCAGGGATATGAGATAGGAACGAACGAATAGGGCTACAAGAGCTCCTTTAGTTACCGATTTCGAATATGCTTTTCTATTCATGATTATTAAGTGCGTTACTACAAACCAAAGTAATTTTAAGTTTACTTGAGATCATAGTTCAGCTTCAGAAAAATATCTAAATAGATGCTATAATGATTCATCTAGATTATAACATCTTAAAATGAGCATTGTTTATCATGTCGCAGGATATGAGCATAGATGCAGCACCGAATGAAAGTTGCCACTGACAATAAGTAGAGGAAATCAATAGGCCGTTTGACTAGTTTAGATGCAAAATGATCGATACATAAGACAGGATTTGTTCCTAGTTCAGGAAATTTATGTATGAAAAACGCATAAGCAAGTGAAGTTAAAGTAGTTAAAGAACAGCAGTAAAAATGCACCAGGGACTACATTTATGAGTTCTGATGGCTTGAATCCTCCAATCCAGAGGAAAAAGCGCTCAACGGAAGTTCTCCACATCCCAAACATTAAGTAAAACACGTCAGCTTTGGCGGCCTCAGCTTTCATGCGGAAGAGATTGAAATAGTGGCTTAAGACATTCTCTACCAGCAAATGAAGCTCCATATCGCTTACAGGAGACTGCAAAATACTCCTCAATTCTGCATTCTTTTTTTGTTGCTCTTCAACCCAGTGGCTGTATTCTATCTCGAATGCAGCTATTCCTGCATAGGCAGCAGTACTTAATTAACAAAATCAAGGAGAGACTAGAGGTTTTTGTTTTTGCAGTCCATAATTTAATAGCATCAACCAGTCAAAGTAAATGGGCTGATAGGATGAGTTATAGCTAATGAAATGCCAATGACTTCAGCAAACTTGGGACTTGCTCGTTTTGTCAGTAAGAGGACAATATGAACGCGACCTAATGAAACACTGTAAGTAGTCTATACTTTCACTAACACAAAGCACATGTCTCCTTTAGAAGGATGGCTAAAGTATAAGATTTTAATAGAACAATGTAAAAATATGCATAGCCTTACGCATTGGAATACATTGAGATCTGTTAAAGAACAGCTTCCTGCAAGACACATAAATGTTCAAGAAACAACTTATAACTCTGCATCTACAAACTACTTGCATATTATCATATTCATCAATCCAGCTTTGAGACTAGTTTCAACTTCAAATTGGTAGATCACTCAACACAGATCAGTAGTTAAGCTAGTACTATCGAGTGACAACTCCTCTATCTACACACCTGGATTAATTGTTCCTAATAGCCCCATATTGCTATTTGAACCTAACATGTATAGTCCCTGCAATAAGCCATTTCATAATGTCAAAGACCATGATGGAATCTAAAATCCGAGCACAGATACATCTACTTGTTAGTAAGAAAGTCGCAAAGAATGATGTCCCTGACCTGCTGCCTAGCTCTCTCAAGCTCCAATTCGAGTTGGGCCAGCTTTAAACGGCTGGTTTCCAGCTGCTGAACATAAGCCTGTGAAGAATGGAATCAAGAGGAATTTTATGACTAATATGTCCTTAAACATCTACAACTGCAAGGAATTTTACGAGTAAAACTTCCTTTACCTTTTTCCGCATACGGCTTTTACGGGCAGCTTCACGATTTTGCGCTAAACGTCGTTGTACCTGTTATTCATTCGATAGGAAAATGTATTTACATCAGAGTTTACTCTTTCTACTTATTCATCTGGATTTCATTGTTTTTTCCATAGGATAAACCGAAAAGGAGAGAGTCGGGGCACCCACCTTGTCTGAAGTACTCCTTGGTGCCTGATTATCCCCAGAGCCAGAGGGTATATGTTGTTCACCGGATGTATACCCCGACTACAATAAGCACAGGTAGATATTAGCCTGACAACTTTACAACAACAACAACATACCCAGTGTATTCCCACAAAGTGGGCTCTGGGAGCCTGACAACTTTACCAACTTGAATTTTTATTTAGCCAGAATAAGGATATATGTTTGTTTTACCTTGTCATCTAGCCTGTCGTTTGGCTGTGAAACCATAGATGCATCAGCGCTAGGCATAATGTCACCTCTAAATGTGTCTTCCCACACACTCATCTGGTGAAATGGTTCATATATGCCCATCCTTCTTGTGGGGGCAAATTGAGTTGTCGGAGAAGTCATGTTCATGGCCTGAATTCAGGAACAGAAAAATAATTGCATAAATTGAGATTATGCCAAAGTGTCATAGGACGAAAAACAAACAGCTCAATATAATGAGATTGGCAAGATACACGGGGGCACTTTGAAATTACACTAAACAAAAGAAACTACTGAGAGGCCAGAAGACTAAGCCATCAGCGTGCAGCAACTCTAGCGATGAAATCTACCATGTGCCTGAAAGGGCAAGGTTAGTAATATGAATCTATGACATGTTAATAAACTGAGTTTCTGCCTAAATGAATTTAATTTTCATCCAGTATGTACTAAGGGTAATGTTATTGCATAAGAAAGTTGACCATTAATGTAGGTTGAAATATAACATTAATTAGCACTTTTCGTTGGAAAAGGAAAAGAATGGAGCACTTATCGTTTGTTTATCCATTCATCAAAGTGAGATCTTTTGAAGTTGCAAACTTATCTCAAATATTCAGTGGGCAACTTTAAGTGTTAATGACTTGTAAAGCATATGACTTTTAAACTACATATAAATCTTTTTTCTTAAAGAAATAATGGATCACTTCTCTCCTCAACCCCCAACCCCACCCCGTGAAATGAAAAGGAAATCCGAGGAAGAAAAAACGATGGATTCAAGTAGGATCCATCGAAAGAGATAAAGGGGACAAAGGAAATCAACAGAACTGATAAAATGATGGATAAATTGAATTAGCCTATGCATATGAATACTGAGGAACATTCTTCTTCACATACAAACACATAGACACACGGTCTCACTACCTCTTTAGTTGCCGCCCCCTAAAAGTCAGTGCAGCAACATGACGATTTATTTGGACTTTCGCCTTTTAACTTTTGAACTCTCAACTGTTCCAGGATTGCCAACTGTTTCATATACCAAACGGTGAATGTATCTTATGGCAAATGGTCCTTTTCAACTTCAAGCTAAGTAAAAATCGTAGTAAACTACAAAAACACTAGGTGATTTCTTCCCATCTATCCTAGCCTTGGCGGAAGAGTTACCTGATACCTATTACTGGTGGGAGGTGGCAGGTATCACGTGGACTTAGTTGAGGTGAGCGCAAGCTGGCCCAGACACCATAGTTATCAAAATTGTGGTAAACTATTTTCTTACTCATCCATATTCTAAGGCTAAAATGAACATTTTGATCTGCCTAAAAGCACAGGAAAACTGGAATTACAGAGTGGATTATCAATGTCATCACAGTTCATAGCAGTATGTAAACATCAATAAATTTAGAGGAGCCTCCTGTTCTTGACTCAATCTTTGACAATTAGTAGCCATTGCCTCAATTCACCCAAATTATTGCATGTAATCAGTGAACATAAGAGAAAAGAATGTTACTAATAATCTTAGCAATACATGTAATCACAGTTATAACTTTACAATTTCTCATAAACATTACATGACTATGTTTCATTAATAGTTTTCCAAACAGGAAATTGAGCAAGAACAGAGCAGTAGGAATATATTTAATTAAGAGACTAACCTGTCCATCAGTAGTGTGAAGATACTCTTCTTGCAGATTAGAGGCAATAAGTGGCCTTCTTGGGTATTTAAAGAAAACTTAATTAATTCAGATTAAAAAGTAAAGAGAATCAAAAAAAAACCTCCATGGCTAAGAAAGAAAGAATGTGTATTTAGAGGCAAATTTAAAGAGAAGCAAATGACAAAAGAAATACAGAGCTAGTCTTAAAAGTACTCAAAGAAGTTGACTGCTTGCTGTCAACTGTTGTTGATGCCTTTATATTACTTCCTCCGTCTCATTTTATGCGTGGCTTTTTTGACCGAACACGGAATTTAAAAAATAAATGATGATTTTATAAAGATTATAGAATTGTCCCTCTTAAAGTCACTTTAATATTTACTTTTTAGTTGTCTTTTCTTATTAAGTGGAATTCAATAAGGATAAAATAGAAATGATGCAATTAAATAATTGTCAAATAAAAAAATATAACTTTCTTTTGAGACGAATGAAAAAAAAAAAGTATGTCACATTGACGGAGGGAGTATTATTAAGTACTAAAAATGTACACATAAACAACATAGAAAAAACATAGTACACTCACATACTCATATGGTTATGAATCCAGATTTTATTGTATAGCACTTAATCTGTTTCAATTTATTTGTCTGGTTTTGATTTGATCAAAAATTTAAGAAAGTATAGAAGACTTTTAAATCTTGTGGTCTTAAACATGACACCTGAAAAGTTAAAAATAGTAAAAAAATTGCCAAAAAAGAAAAAGATACTCTTTTTAAAACAGATTAAAAAGAAAAATAGTGCAAACAAATTAAAAACGAAGGGAGTATAGACTATGCAGAGCTTTTGGGAATGTGAAATAACTTATTGATTCGAATACTCTGCGCCACCCATGACCATGGCAACACTTTTTCTTTTTAGTATGCGATATTCAAAATTTACTTATCCCACTAATTAGATAGCGCCAATAACTTTATGAAGAAGAGTAAAACCATTTCACGATATCGTTGGTGATGACAACACTTATTTCGATGGGCCATCCCCATGAGTCATTTGGGTTAATGCCATGTTCTTTTTATCTTTAAGTGATTTTTAATACTCCTTCCGTTCCATTTTATGTGACCTACTTTGATCAGGCATGGAGTTTAATAAATAAGGAAAAATTTGGTGATGTTTACTGAATTGTCCTTTATTAAAAATGTACTACTACTATTATTTTTAATTAAGTGGGACCTTATGAGTTGGACCAATAAGGATAAAAGAGTAATTGTGTTTTTAAAAAGTTACCAAATAAGAAAATGTGATATTCTTTTTGGGACGGACCAAAAAAAAAGTAGGTCATATAAAATGAGACGGAGGGAGTATGAGAAAAGGAGAAATGACATTTGGCTTATTGACATCCTCCCTGGCTTTTTTCAAAGGAGAGCACTATTTGGGCAATTGGTGCCATAACACTATTTGCCTTTAAACTTCTAATTGTATTCTATGTATGTATAGATTTATACAGTACATGTCTTATTAAGCAAGTGCTGTATGTATAGATTTATACAGTACATGTCTCATTAAGCAAGTGAAGCAGTGGCGGAATTACTTTTGTTTGAGTCAATTGATATCTCTTCCTCGAATAATTATACTATTGTTTATATAAGTCAATTTTGTTTAATATTTATGTACAATATATTGAATTTCCTTGATTTTTGTGTGTCTTTACTTTTTATTGATATGGTAAATGCAATGCTCATATGGAGTTCCACATAGATTCCTAGAATTCTAACTACTAGCTACTATAAACTTTGATTGATATGGATACAAACGATCAAAAATAATTCTACAATAATAGTAGTACAAAATCTTGATTAATGTTTTTTTAAAACTTTATTGACAAGTTAAATCTGGGCTTGGTGTAGACTGACACATGTTCTGTGTTCATTTCACTTAATTACTTTAGATATAGTTAGTATTAATAAAGTTGCTACTTGCTAGGTAATTGGCCAGCATGTTCGTCAAATGTATCATACCTAACCCAAAATCGTGTGCATATCCAATAAAATACCGAAAGAAAATCATATGATGGGTTAAAAGATTAAAGATTTTTAGTGCAACATATTAAAGGTGTAACTAACTTTGCTACCTTTAACTAAAAGAAGAAAAGGTAAAGGGGAAAAAAAGTAATTAATCTAATATCTTTCGGCTTAATAACATGGTAAATGTTACTAATTAAAAGTTTTATCTGATCTGACATTCTATTACTATAAGATTACAAATAAAAAATGGCAATCTATTCAGGATAATTACTATATTAATGTTATTGGATTAGGGAGCTAACGTGTTAACTTTTTTAATAAATCCCACTTGTAAACTAAAGTTATCAACTGCTGCTTGACAGGGATAAGGAGACAAAAGCAAAGGCAATTTGAAAAGGCAAAATAAGGTGGACTTGACAACAAAAAATCACCATGAAATGTCTTTGATTGAGGTTTTTTAAAAAAAAATAAAAAAAATACTTTAGTCTAGTCCATGTTTAATTTCTTATTATACAACAACAATAATAATATACTCAATCTCATATATAAATGGAGTTTTAGGAGGATAGTGTGTACACAACGTTAGTTGTCTCTACCTTGTGAAGATAGAGACGTTGTTTCTATCTTTCTAATAGATCTTCAACTCGAATGTTTAATTTCTTATTATGTAAATAGAAAAAAGAAGGGGTCACATTCCAATGCTTGTTCCAACATGTTGATTACCTGTCTCCCCTATTCTTTATAGTCCATAACTGCTTTTGATCTTGATCTGAATTCTATTTTAGTGCTTCATTAGAAAGAAAGAAAAAAGCACTAATCACAATTGTTTTCCTTTCACTAGCAAAAAGAACGAAGGGAAAAAAAAAAGAAGGAAGCTGTTGCACTAAAACTTTCGTCATGCGCGGAGACCGGAAAGGGGCCGAATTATAAGGGTTTATTGTATGCAGTTTTACATTATATTTCTACAAGAATCTGTTTTTATAGCTTGAACCCGTGACCTTCAGGTCACATGACAACAACTTTACCAGTTACTTCAAGGCTTTCCTTGAAGCAAAAAAAGGGGAAAGAGAAGAAAATAGTGAAATTCATGTTGATTTATGAGAGACAAATAACAAGATTATTGACCAACTTTATAAATTTTTCCAAGAGCCTTTTACGTCTTATATAGATACCATATTAGTACTATGTGGGAGTTCGAAGCCTAAAAAGCCACAAATTGAAGCAAAATTTTTAAATAAGCCACTTAATTTTGTAAGTGACGAAAATGGACAAATCGTCTACATTTACACGATTTGCCTCATCATACTGGTGTGGGCCATTTTTATTTTTATTTCTTTTGGATATTGTTTGCAGCTAAACGATGTCCGGTAACAACAAAATTTAAAATTTTTTATGGCCAGAACGTCCAAATTTAAACGAGGTATTAAAAAAATTACCTTGTACTTTGGAAACTCCGTGAATAGTGGAAAGGATTAGGTAGAAGATATAAAAATTGAAAATGACAACTTTAGTTAAAAAGGAATGTGCAGGTTTGGAGTAGGGGATTAATAAATCTTTTAATTCTAATTCAAATATTATTTTGTAATATTTTAAAGATAGATTAACATAATTTGAGATTAAATGACAAGTATTATGAAGTCGTAAAATGTACTTCAAATAGTAATTATGTCACATAAAATGAAGCTGAATAATATATATCCGACAAGTTAAAAACTTCGCATCAGAAATTCAATCAAAGTGACAGTCATATTAAAAATTTCTTGTTGGAATATGGACGACTAATCTATTCCAATTATCTTAATTCGTCTATCAAAGTACAGTCTAATTTTTTTGTCCCAGAATGTTCAGTTAAAAATTCAATCAAGAAATCAAGTAGGTTTGATTTTTTTTTTTTGTCCCATAATATCCAGCCAAAAGTTCAATCAAGAACCTCAACTCCGTTGGATATGTATTATTCAACTTTATTTTATGTGAAATTATTACTATTCGAAGGTATCACGGCTTAATACTACTTTTCATTTAATTTCAAATTATGTAGATATATCTTTAAAATATTTCAAAATAATTCTTGAATTAGGACTAAAAATTTAAAAAAATTATTAACCCCCTACTCCAAACCTGTACATTCCTTTTTAAATAAAGTGTCATTTTTAATTTTTATGTTATACCTAATCCTTTCCACTATTCATGGAGTTTCCAATGTACAATGTAATTTTTTTTTAATACCTCGTTTAAAATTGGACGTTCTGTCCAGAATATTTTTTTTTTAAAAAAAAAAACATTTTACCGGACATCGTTTAGCTGCAAACGATCTCCAAAAGAAATTAAAAATAAAAAATGGCCAACACCAATATGATGAGGCAAGACGATTCGTCCATTTTGTTCACTTTCAAAATTAAGTGGCCTATTTAGAAATTTTGCTTCAATTTGTAGCTCTTTAGGCTTCGGACTCTACTATGTGGTATCCATTTTATTACAAATGCCACGCTAGGATGCGAAAATAGCCATTACTATGGTACTATTAAGTTACCAAAAAAACTTACTTGTGTTCAGTATTTACATACATCAAATCAATTTATAATGTAAGCATGTGCCGTGCGTGGATATATATGCTGGTATTTGCGAATAACAGCACTTTACGGGTGCATGACATTGAATAGAAGAGTACTTTGTAAACGACTACGGTAGCTCTAATTTGTCCTAAAGGTATAGTAAAAGTTGACCGACCTGCACTAATGGTGTAACGATTGCTCCGTTATTTTTAACATGCTTGATAAAATTGAATTCTCCGTAATGATGCGGATTGGGAAATAATGGGTCGATATTTTGATTATTTTGCTGATGATGTCTGCTCTATTTGGTAAGCCATATGGCATAGTATAGTACATAGTCAAAAGTGAAGAATATGTACGTCCTTGAACGAATAATTCTGAAAACGATGATCCCCTATGGAAAAATAGTAAATACTAGAATCTTGTGCAGTACAGCAACTCCTATTTTGCAACTAGGCTTAAAAAGTGAACTATATAGCTAGCTTGGAAAACGCTATGCACCCCAGCGTTTTGTGAGTGATGCCTAACACACCCAAAATTGTCCGGGACAAATCGCTCAGCCATGAGCATTTTGTCCCCTTTGATTTCTTTCTATATCAATTGTCCCTTTTGAAGTTTTTGGTCAAAAAATTAATCCTTTTAGCTCCGAACTCTTATTTTTATCATAGCCGTCCAAATGAAGTGAATATAGTGTCTTGTTCTAATTAAAGTGTGGCTTAGAATATTCTTTATGACTTGATTTCTTTATGGAACTACACTAATGCCACTTGAAAACTATATATAGTAAAAGGGTTTCAATTATATGTGCGCTAACATTATTGATCCATCTTTATTGGAACTTTTCCTCCTCTTTGGATCTCTTTTTCTTTTTCTTTGTTTTTTCCTTCCCTTCCTTTTCTTTGTCATTTTCCTTCTCCTCTAAGGCACTAACTATTCGAATTATTGGCAAATGTCCTCATTACCAACTTTACTTCTATCAATTGGTTTTGCAGGCACCACTTCTTGCATGGGCTTTTCATCCACTCACGTGGTCATACGCGTATTCGAGATTTAAATTTTTATAAGTTTGAATTCAAAATTTTGTCATAGTTCATTTAATTTTATTAGATTCAAAATTTATTAATCATATTTATTTAGTATATTTTTAAAAATAGGTATAAAATTTGAACCAAAATTATTGAGTTTGAATGAATCCATAGCTCGTCAACTAACTTATAAACACTTTTTGACTTATTTATGCATCGAAAATATTTTAAATGCTTATAAATCAAGTCCCCCCAAACCCAACTCCCCCACCCCACCCACCCACCCCCACCCCACCAACTTATGACTTTACGACTTAGAAACAGTACTTTGGTGTGACCAAAACTCTCGGTTTTATTCCTAATATTTTTAGTAATCTCCGAAGTACGCTTTCTAATTTCTATAATATAACTTTTAATTTTCTTTCTACTTTATATATAACTTTAAGGACATTTAAGTTGTTATAACAAGAAAATGTGTATCAGCACTTTTTTATCAGAAGCTAAATGCGTACTATTAGCTTCAATGTAACATGATTTCTATCCATACTCGTAGTTTCTTACTTACGAGATCAATTTTAACACCTAAAACACTTGATATATATTTATCAACTACTTCCAATCAGCTAATCCAAGCGCGCTCCAACTCCGCCCTCCCCAAAAGAAAAAAAGGGAAGTTCAAAAGTACCTTAGTACTATGGAGTAGTATTTGTAATGTCAGAGTGAAGTTTCCCTGTTTCTTGCTCATGTTAATTAATATAAACCTTTAAAATGGGAATATGAAATGAAACTTTAAGTTTGAAAAATGACATATGATTCTTTAATAACTTTGTGGACTTAAGAGACACCATGATTGGTGGTGTAGACCAAAATGTAATTACAAATTAAATAGTTTATTTTGTCCCTTGACTCTTCCTATACGAGAAGGTCACGTAATTATGTGTACGTTTTAAAGCCAATTTCAGTTATCCAAGCTTTTGGAAAAGATTTTATATGAACGATGAAAGCACATATATATATATCAATATTGTTTCTTCCATGGTCCAAAAAGTCACTGAAAATGATCCTCCATCATAAAACAAAAACTTATAGCATAGTAGTATTTTTAAGATTACAATTTTTCTTTGAAAAATATGATCGGTAATGGTTCATATAACGCTAACTTGTTTGAAATTGAGGCATGTATTATTATTGTAGTTATAGTTGTAGTCGCTCAATGACTCAAATAATTTTAAGATGGTACGTACTCTAGCGTGTTTTAAGATTTTGAATCATGATATACACGTTGAGAATATTAAATGAAGATTGAGTAGTGCTTGTTGAGAATATAATTAAGTAAAAGTGTTGTCTTTCTAATAACTTAAGTTTTTAAATGAGATGATCACACACTGATATATTAGAGTAGACGGAGGTCCTAGGTCCGAGTCGTTCCATCACCCATTTTAAAAAATAATTATAATAAAATTTTCACGTCCTTGACCAAGAAAAAAGAATCAAACCTACACGTGAGAAAAAATGTTCTAACCCAAGTTTTAAATATATAGAAATTAAAGATTATGAAAATTTATTATAGCAATTATTTTTTTGCTGTCATGATGTAAGGATCCAACCCAAGTTTAAATAATTTCACAAAAATCATATGAGAAACTTATTTATTTAGAAGTGATGCTGCTCATTAAATGTCAAGTTATGGTATGTATAGTCTTCGATCTAGATATACTCAAATTATAAGTTTTTAAACTTTTGGGCTCTTTTGGCATATATAATTGCAGAGTTGATTTCTCATATGGTCACTCAATTAAAGATTATTATCTCAAAAAGTTATTTACTTTCTTAATTTGTCAAAGAAAATTGGAGTCAAGAAGCATGGTGATTTTCTGAGATAATAACTATTTATCGAGTGATTATCTGAAAAATCAAACTCCGTAATTGCATTGTCAAAAGGAGCTTTGATGTAAAGTTTTTTGCATCAGATTAGCAACATGTATCAAAAGAAAAGGGAAAGATAACAAAGATAAGGGTTAAAAAGAAGAAAAAGAAGAAATGCCAAAAATTGTCATGTCTGAATAAAATACACAATGCTTACTATAGTTGAGTAATGCAATAACTTTCTATATTTATAAAGCTATTTATCAAAATTGTTTTTTGGGATGCATGATCTCCACTCAATGAGTTGGACAATTATGTGTAACAGAGGATATATAGAAGAAAACTGACTGTTCAGTGAAATATCTGACTCTATGTAATTATGTATAGTATATAGTACAACAAGTTAAGCCTATAATAGTTTAAATATGAGTAAATAGTAAAAACACATCATATCATTTTTTCGCGAGTTTTATTAATCAACTATCTATTATTCTCTTTACCTATCTAAATTATTACTACTTCTTTTGTATTAAAACATACCTCGATACATAGTTGGCCAAATATTTGTTCCCAACCAATAACAAATTGGCGTGTGTAAGCCAACGTAGCATCGAGATGTGCTTTAATACAAATGAAGTGATAGTTAAGATATGAAACTCGCGAAAAGGTGATATATGATTTAGATAGGTAAATAGAACAAAGTATAATTGAGGTATGAATCTCGCGCAATATTGATAACTTAATTAGATGCATGTATTTTTTACCCATTCACTCTTTAAGTAATGTAGCACAAAATTATGGGAAATCTAGGAAACATATAGTCACATAATCGTGGAAAGTTTTCGAAATAAACAAAAGTTTTGAGTTGCCTTCACATTCCATCAACTTTCCTAGATGTTTGAACTTTGAATATACATATTTTCCCTTTTTCCACAATCTTCCTCTTACTTTGAACTGAACCTCCTCCCACATTGAGACGAATAAGATTTATTTGGGTAGAAGATAACATGAGGAAGTAAGAGCAAATACTCAACTTGCTCTACTTCTATATGAAAAAGTTGTTAGGATCTTTGTCCTGATTTTCTTATCAAAATTGAGTTTTAATTTTCTATTAAAGAAAAGTCAAAGTATTATCATAATTGTTTTTACTTTTCTTAAAAAGAAAATATAATTCTCTTTTATATTTAGCTAACCTCTTTCTGGGAGGAAATGTTTTGTACGTCTATAAATAGAGGACTCTTCTTCTTATTTCAATAACACAATATCATCCACAATGTAGTTGTTTAAGAGTCTTGTTTATGGAGAGATTATTCTCTCATAGTTTTTATGATATTTTTATATTAGTTTTCATATGTAGGTCAATTGGTCAAACCATATAGTAATAATTATGCTTTTAGTGTGTTTTTCTTTGTCGTTTGAATTATCGCTTGTATGATTTGCAAACTATATGCTACCGTGTGATGCCCAGAGGCAGACCCATGGTGCCAAGTAAGTTCAACTAAACCCTCTTCGTCGAAAAATTTATAATTTATAAAAAGAAAAATATTACAAAATTCCAATAAGGATCTAATTTGAACCCACATGAAATAAAGTTCTGCCTTGGAGCAGTGGCCAACTGGGTTCAAATTCACCCTCAGCATGCGAGTTCCCCCACCGCCGCATTTTGCACGTTACAATTTTTTGCTTTTGGTTGAGTGTGCTATGGTAGGGCCCATTGGCTTACAGTGTTTCCAAAAAATTAAAAAGAAGTGATCAATCATATTAAATATGCTAGTCAAATGCTAGTAAATTTATCACCTATATTTTATTTTATTTTTACTTTTTTTTCTATTTCACCTTATATATATATATATTTATTATTTTTTTTGTTTATTCAAATTCAATAAAAATCTAAAATTTACTTTACTTCAAAAAAACATTTAACTTCTTATAATTAAATTTTAGCGCTCCGTCTCATTGTTTTTTGCTAAAACATGCAACTGAAATTATATATACTTTCTTAGTTTACTTTAATTTTAATTTAATAAAATGTCAATAGATTCTTTGTAATTTTTATTTTATTTTTTCTCAACTTTGTTAGATTATGTTGATTTTTAAAAAAAAAAAAAAACTTATTTTGATATTATATTATTAACAAAAAGGAACAAATAAAAGAACAACGAGCAAAAGTTTGTTTGTATTCGACGTTACTTACATTATCAGCTATCAAGACCGTTTTCTATTTACTAATTGAACCCACTTGTGTAAAATTTTGTATTTGCCACTGATGACACCCTCTCGATTTTGAATCCAACAAAAAACACCAATATATCTTTTGGTAAAATGATACCTACTGTATTTGATGTATATATATAATGATAAGTAGGGGAGATTTTCTTTGACTGGCTTTTTCGAAACAATAAGTTAGGTTTAGATACGTGAAATATGAAGAAATTAAGGTTGCATTTGGCATTATATTCCCTTGTATGAGGGTGTTTGGTCATGAGAATTTAGAGTTAAGATTTAGATACTGGAAATATGATCAACACATTACGGTCGTGAAATATGAATTTAGTTTAGGTGTGTTTTTGACCCTCAACTCTAGGAGGGATTTTCTTTGACTAACATTTTTTATGATTGGTTCATCAAAAAAATTTCTCTAGCAAAACAGTTTCCTTAGAATTCAGAAATGGATGTAATTTTAATTTCCTATTAATGGAAGTATATATAGAAATGTTATTGTTGATCCCATTTGTGAAATTACACTTGATATGTTGTTATTGTTGTTCTTAATAAAGTACAGAAATGTAAGTTCGATAACTGGCATTATCTTGCATGAGCGGCGTGAAGATTTGAAGTTTATTTGTTCTACTTAATTACTATTTTCTTTAAATTAATGGACTCTAAATTAATAATATAACACGTAAATATTTCATGAATTTTTAAAATAAATATAAAGTTTGAATAAAGCTACTGAATTCGATTGAATCTATAGCCAACACTCTCCCTTCGCCCTTGGGCGTTCCTTCCTCATGTCTCCTCCCCACCCCAACAACACATATCTCCCAGACATGTCATGTTTAGATGTTGCTTATGTTAGTGTTACAACTTTTTCAGAATAATTAGTTGTGTAATTATGGAAGGAGAGTCTATATTTAACTTACCAGAATATTTAATTTTTTAATTATAGTAAAAGTTTAATACTTTAGTGGTAAGAGAAATCAACTATTAGTTATGCGATTATTCAAAGCCCTACAAAATAAAATTTAAGAGATGAATTAGTAAAAACTTATTCGCACCTAATGTTTATACTCAACTAATAAATGCACGATATGTGTTTGCACATAATTTTTTAGCACTTAATCATGGTTAATTAACATGTATTATCGTTATATTAAAACACTTAAACATAGTAAATCTATACGATTTGGTGTAAATATCCAATGTGTATAAGTATTTACCTTTTCATTCATCTTTTAAACTTTTTTTTGTTTTGCCTTGTTTCAAAAGAAATTTTAATAGTGGTATCAGAGGAGTCCGGAGCCTAAAGGGCTATAATTTTGGCCAAAAATTCCAAAAGGGACACTGAATCGCGAAAGAAACCAAAAGGGACAAAATGTTGGAGGTACAGCGATTTACAAATCGCTGGACGTCCAGCGATTTGTAAATCGCTACACGCAACGCGATTTGCAAGCTCTTCTATATAACACTCATTTCAGCTTACTCTTTGAGTTAGTATTCGTTCTTGTAACATAAGCAGCTGCTTATTTGTTGTATTAAAAATGAATGAAAATACAGTAAGAGTGAACTTATATTGGGGAGGTAAAGTCTTATATGAAGTTGGTTCTGTAATATATAGTCGGCGGCCTGTAGTTGTGCAAATGTTTTCATTATCTCTTAAATAGAGCGATTGCAATGCTTACAAAATGGGTATAACTGATCCGGAAGATGTAGTGGTTATCACTAGAAGATATCCGACGTATTTTCCTGCCAATGGAGTTATAACGTACGGTGAGACTTGTATTTGGAATGATGATTCTTTATCTATATTTCTCCGTACTATTAAAATTTTTGGTAGTCGCATTAACTTAACAAGTCTTGACATATATGCGTCAATTGAACGTTGTCCTATCGTTCAAGAACCCACCGACAATGAATTTGATCTTTGTGATACTTCATATTTACCGAATTTGAATGTTGGTTCAAGTGGTATAGTCCAACAATAAACAGTCGGGGGATTTGACAGGCACTCAAATAATATAAATAACTTGACTACACAATGTGATGGTTGGCTTGATACACGGTATCATAACTTTTATCGGAGTGTGCATAACTCTGATATTGGGGGACCTAGCACTCAACAACGTTCTTTTCCAATGGAGTCAATCGATGGGTAAATTTAATAACTTTTTTAATTGAATTAAGTTATAATTTATACTTATTATATTTAACTATTTTTTCCTGTTTTGTAGATTTAATGATTTTGAAGGTACACTGACGCGGCTCACACAAATTGTGGAAAACAATGAAGAGATAGCTGATGATGGAGTGTATGGATCAGACAGTGATGAACCTTTAGAACATGAATCAACGGATGATGGTGAAACATCCGCTGATGATGACGATATCAATGGAGAGAGTGCAACTCTGGTTGTTCATAGTGTTAGTCATACGTCGATGGAAATTCCGTATTTGGATAATACAGCAGAAGATTTTGCGGACACATATGATGATAGTTCCATCCAAACTGCTCTTTGGAATCCCAAGAATCCGGAATTCATTCAAACAGGTTAGATTTTTGCAACCTAAATTTTTTTTAAATAATTAATTTCATTTCTTTTTTTATCGACTAATGCTTGTTTGAACCTATATGAAATTAGGTATGTTATTCATAAACAAGAAACAAATGAAAGTTGCTGTGAGAATGTATAGTCTTAAAAAAGCAAAGGAATATATTTGTGATAGATCCAAAGCTAAGAGTTGGAGGGTTATATGCAAGCGTCACATGTTGGGTTGCGAATGGATGATTCGCTTTAGAGAGATTTCAGGTGGTATGTGGAAAACAGGAAAAATGATACAACCACACACTTGTCTGACTGATAACTATAGGGAGGATCATTTCAATAGGAACATCAATATGATTGTTGTTACGTTGATACCACATATTATGAAGAGCCCTAAAATCAGTATTAAGGCGGTTCGAGAACTCATCAAGTCAAATCATCATTTTACTCCCAGTTATAGAAAAGCTCAAAGAGGTCGAAAAAAAGCATTTGTGATGGTGTATGGTGATTTTGAAGGTTCTTTCAAAGCATTACCTCGCTACATGGCTGCACTACAATGTTTCAATCCCGATACTGTTGTTGAATGGGAGCAAATATTTAAATTTCTATTTTGGTCTTTTAAACCAAGCATTGATGGTTTCAAATATTACAGGCCCGTCATTTCAATAGACGGTACTCATCTTTACGGTTTGTACGATTTGAAACTATTAATTGCTATTGGGATTGATGCTAACGGTAATATTTTTCCGCTTGCATATGCACTTGTTGCACGTGAAAGTTTTGAATGATGGTCATGGTTTCTCAAATTATTATGGAGACATGTTGTCGGTGAGAGGAAAAAAATTGGTCTCATTTCTGACCGTCATCCAGGAATATTACAATGTGTTCAATCTTATGATTGGTTGAGTCCACCACACACATACCATAGATTTTGTGTTCGACACTTGAAAGCCAATTTTAACAAAAAAAATTTAAATAGTGAGCTCGAGAACTTAATGTGGTCGACTGAGCATCAAAAGAAGAAGTTCTTACAAAGGATGGAACAAATTAAGATATTGTCTCCTACAGCGCATATGTGGTTAGATAAATTTCCGTTGGATAAATGGACAATGTATATGGATAATGGTCGTAGATGGGGTGCTATGATGACAAATGTATCCGAGTCATACAATGGTTTGTTGAAGAAAGCTCGGGGGCTTCCAGTCACTGCTATGGTTCGCATGACTTTTAAAGCTCTTGTAGATCGTTTTGTGGAACGAAGCAATCTTGCTGATGCTTTATTACAGAATAATAAGCCATGGCCTCTTGCTATTGAAAAGAAATTCCTAGATTATTGGAAAAGAGCGCAATTACACACTGACATGATGACTTATCAAACTGGTGATGGGGTATTTGAGATTCTTACATTTGTGCATGATGGTAAGGGTGGAAATGTCCACACAGTTAATTTCAGGAGAAAAATATGTTCTTGTGGAAAATGGAAGAATTATCATATGCCATGCTCACATTCTATTAAGTTTTGTGGCATCCGTGGCATCGAACCTAATACATTTGTTAGCAAGTACTACAACACCGAGCTATACAAAAAAACGTATAGTGGTAATTTTACCCCCGTTGGTGATGAACGGTATTGGCCGCCAGCCCCATTTGCTTTAGTTGCAAACGTTGAATATATGCGGACATCTGGTGTTGAAGGAAGAACCCGACTTAAGAATGATATGGATATTGCTCCGGCATGCATGGCTAGAAAGTGTAGTATTTGCAAGGAAACAGGTCACACTAAGGCACGTTGTCCTAGACGAGCTCAGTAGTTTGTGACTTTCATGTAATATGTTGCGTTATTGGTCTTTAATGTAATACTCCCTCCGTCCCATTTTATGTGACCTACTTTGACCGTGCACGGAGTTTAATAAATAAGGGAAGACTTGGTGATGTTTACTAAATTGTCCTTTATTAAAAATGTACTACTACTATTATTTTTCATTAAGTGGGACCTTATGAGTGGGACCAATAAGGGTAAAAGAGTAATTGTGCTTTTAAAAAGTTACCAAATAAGGAAATGTGACATTCTTTTTGGGACGGATCAAAAAGAAAAGTAGGTCACATAAAGTAGGACGGAGGGAGTATTATTTTTAATACAATCGACGCTTGAAATGTGGTCTTTCAGTAATTCTGACTTTTACATCTCACTTGTGCAAACAATTATTTTCTGCAAGTTTTACTTATTTTTGTAGCTTGCAAATATAATATTTTAATTATTTCGAGAAGCTTAGTTTGGTTCTATGTTGCTACTAGTAAGATTCTATGTCTATTCTGCACATAAATTCTTACACATGGATAAGAATCTTACTGATGCACAAGACTCAACACTGCAAATCAATCCTGACAAAAAATAAAGTTTATGTGCTTTAAAATATTATATTTGTGTACAGTGTTATATCAAATCATCTGCAAATTCAGTGAGATTCTTGAGTTTTCAATTAATAGTTTGGTGGAAAATATTGGAAGATTCTTGAGAAATTCCTGACAAGGGTGGGAGACAATGATATATATAAGTCGCTGGGTAAGTCGCTGGGCCCACAACGACTTACATGTTTTTAGGGTTTCATTAGCGTTTTTTTAGGGTTTAGGGTAAGTTAGATGTTGAACTAGTTCATTTGGGTAATATTACTTCATTAATATTACTATACTGCCAAGAAATATAACGATGAGTTACAAATGAAATTATTCGGTAATACACTAAAAATACTAATATAAATCAAGACAATAAAAAATATTCTTCATCAGTGTTCCGCAACGTCATTGTGACGACTACCCGTGCCATAATAAGTTGGTACGTGTGGCCTAGTTGATCTTCGAAGTCCATCTTGTCTAATAACAACCTATAAAAATCATTTTTAATGGTAAGATTATTTAAGACCACAAATACAATGAACTATGTAAATCAAAAAAGGACATCTTACATGTTGTTGGGAAGTTCCTGCAGAGGACATTGTTGCCTGTAATAACATGAGCCATATAATTAAATAAAGATTAATTAATTAATTAATAATAAATTATTAAATATACTACATGGATTAACGACTCACATCGGAAAAACTCAACACCCCAGCAAATGGAGAGTTATTCATGGAAAATTCACGTATTTCGTTGGGGAGCATGATGGAATCCAACGAATTGAGCAAAACCATATTACGCAATGGGTGGCGTTACAAAACCAACAGTTTCTTGATGTGAAATATCAGAGACAACCGTCGAGAACTCACCAAAGTCAAATGTGGGATAATAGGCCTCAGTAGTAGCCAAAGACAAGCCGAAATTATCAACATGTTCTTCGTCACGATCAACCACATTATCTGCTCTACAACGACCTCTTCTACCCTGACGTGTACTATCTCTAGGTGCAGATTGGTGTCCCTGACGGCGAAATTGCACTGGTGGTGATTCCTCAGATTCAGTCGACGGTGCATAATTAGGAGCAAAGCTCAATCGCGTTCCTAGAGAGGCAGAATTCATTGATTTCGATGAAACACGGCCAACCCTTTCTGCAAATCGATACATATCGCTAAATGTTCTTGGATCATTTAAAACCTGTTGAGCCAATCGATAAAGGGTTTCATGTCCCATAGCCTAAAAAACCAAAATAAAATAGAATAGTCATTGACATGTATTTATAAGGTCATTAACGTACAACCTAAAAATTACTTGAATATACGTACCAAGGCCTCGTGTCTGCCTGCCATGTGTTGGTATCCTCTTTGAACAGCATGTTCTGGATTTCCAATTAACATGCAAGCATGATTACAATATCAATAAATGTACTCTGACTGACTGCTTATATGAGGGGGCTCAAAAATTAGTTCTCGACGTGCTTCCCACTTAATTTTTGTATCGTTAAACATATTTAAAACATCTTGTGTTATCCTATTTCGCTTATCAAGCTTAAAATGTTGTTCGTGAAAGTGAGTACACGGTCCAGGTACATGTTGAAGATAACCAAATTGTCTAACTACACGATCAACCATATGCCACTCACGGCCACAAATAAGTGGCACTCTAGCCATCCAAATAGGTTGTCCCCTCTGGCACCACTCGAGCAATTCACTACGTACTTCTTCTGAATAAGGCTCCCAAATAAACTATAAAACAAATAGATCAATATAAAAAAAAATAGCAATCATATTGCTTCTTTCAAATAGGAATAACATTAGTAATTAAAATTATATATAAGAAAATCTACTAGTAACAAGTACGGTACTTTAAAATTTTTACATTATAAGTTTTTTTTTAATAAATATGACAAACCATTACCTGCTCAATAGTTAGGTTATCTAGCACATCCCTGATTATGGCAAGTACATCTCTCGCCTCATTTTGATGAATTCTACCTCGACTCCGCTTACGTGCAAGTGCCGTTGAGGCCTCATGATGGTTTGCCCTCGGAGGGAGCGGTGCTGGCTGAAGTGGAATAATACGCTCCCATGCCCATACCTATAAAAATATAAAATCAAATAATTTTACTAGCACAATAAAATTAAGTGATACAAATTTTGAAATCCACAAATTAAGTTTCATGCACCTGAACTAGGGAAAGAAATTCACATACATCGCTAGATGAAGACATGGATGCACGACATAAAGAATAGTACAAAAATGACAATGCGGATGTGCCCCAAGCCTTTGTCGACATTGAATTTAAGTCTTGCATCTCAATTAAATAGTCCAAAGAAATTTTGGAATTGGACTTATCCAGAAATAATGTACCACCGCATAACCATAAAAGGTACAACCTAACCCTTTGTTGCACATCAATTTCGGGGGTATCATCAGTAATATTGTCTAATCCATTTACATAATCAGCTAAACTAGATACGGATATTCTGCTAATTCCAGAAAAGCAATCTACGGGAGGTTCTCATCCTGTTAGGTCATGCATCATTTGTCTTCTAGCTGCAACCCCTAAATCGCTAGCACCTTCTAGAATTATAGGACTTCCATCTATAACCATGCCGAACATAATTTTGACATCTTGTAATGTAATGATTGCCTCACCAATTCTCATGTGAAATGTGTGAGTTTTCGGGCGCCACCTCTCAACCAATGCAGTTATAAGTCCAACATCGTAAGGAATGTATCCTACTTCTACGATTCCTCTAAACCCACACAAACTTAAATATTGAAGGATTCGATAATGCAATGGACGTCGCTTATGTACTGCCAAAATTCAGTATCGGCACGACGTGCACTTAAACACACTTCTTGTCCCGCACCATCCCAAACTGCTTCGGATCGGTGTTTAGTTTGTAACTTTAACAAAGGATTCATAGCTACATACCTTACTGATGAGAATATCTTAACTTGTGTTTTGATAGAATTTTTTTAGAAACCTATATCTTGTTTGCAAATATTTTAGTTTTAATCACACAATATTTCTGCACTTGTATGAAAAATAAAGATGAAGAATTTATAGAGTGAAGACTTTATGTTTGGCCTTCACGTGTTTGCATGAATACAAAAAATATTCACATGCAGCCAAACCAAATTTTTGCACAAAAAATATTCACATGCAACCAAACCAAATTTTTGCACTGTCAATCAAATGGCATGCCTGCATGTCAATAAAAAAAAAAGAATCTTAGGCGTGCTTGGAAAACGTTGGAGGTCCAGCGATTTGTAAATCGCTGTACCTCCAACGTTTTGTCCCTTTTGGTTTCTTTCGCGATTCAGTGTCCCTTTTGGAATTTTTGACCGAAATTATAGCCCTTTAGGCTCCGAACTCGGTATCAGAGCCTCCATTGGTCTTAATAGATTTGTATATTTATCGAAAACTAATACATTTTTAATTCCTACCTATTTTCAATCAAACTTGATCCACGCTTATTTTAACGCAAGCTATTTTTAACCCATACCTAGGGATTTAATGAGTTTATGAGGGTGATTCCATATTTAAGTTTCTAAGTCATTAATTTCCTCTACTACAATTATTCTTTGTTTAACATTCAGTAAGGGATTTGTCCGACTAGATAGACATAGGAGCGGAGGCACCATTTTATTTAAGGGTTCGACAAAATTAAATAATTTTGTTTTGAATCTTATATTTAGGTTAAAATTTTCACTTGATATATATAAATGATTTATTTAAAATTCAGTAAATAAAAATAATCGTAATCTAGAATTTATATACTGAAAAACTCTAACTTCACCTCTGGACGGTACAATATGTGGTACTTTTGGTTGGTGTTAGGAGATGAAACATTATGCGCCATTCGAATTACTCTCTTCATTTGTGGGTGCCCTCATTCTAAAAGTGCAAACTTAAAAATAGTGGCAAAGACACTTGAACACAAAACTCAAATATAAATTCTCTCTCTAATTCTAATTTTGAATCTAAGAATTTCCAATTATAATTGGAGTACATAATTTATTGTCAAAACTTACTTGTTAGGCATGAAATTGAGTTTTTTTTTTTTCTTTAGTCAATTAGGTTCCCAGATTTCCTAGGTAGGGTTACTCCTCAGTGCATGAGCTTACAAAAAGGAAGCTCTAAAATAAAAGAACTTCGAGCTACATTACTTTTCACTCGGATTTTAATGTTTGGCTTGCCAACTACATTACTTTACAACGTGAATATTATCTTAGGAGGAGGATTTATAGCCACGGTGAAAAAGATAGTTATTTTACAATGTTCCGCGAAGTTAAAGCAATTTACTTGCTAGTTCTTAAGAAAGATGTAAGAATTATTGGTGATAGATTAGATATTTACACTGCATAGTTACATTAGAAAAATATCTATAGATTGATGTTCTCATAGAGTATATGATTCCTTTGAGTAATCTTGACTAAATATGGTTGGTGTCCCACAAAACTAAAATGGATGGACTCTCAGGAGCTAAATATTCTTCTTCTGTTTTTTTTTTTTTTAAAGTTTTCAACAAACCCATGCATCCATTGGAAACATGGATCATACACTTGTCCATCCTATTAGAATTAACACCATGCATATATATTTTTCTTTAACCAAAAAAAAAAAAAAAAAAAGGTTGCAGTAAAGTGGCCTTTGAAAGTTAGGAGCACAGGGGATTGATTAATTAAGTGGTAGTTTTTCTTTTATTATTATTAAGTGGTAGTCATTTTCATGTGATGAATATTTTTAATTAATCTTAATTAGAAAGCTAAGTTATATGGATGATCGCAACGAGGGACCTAGTGAAACTTTTTAGACGTATTAAACAGAAACATTTATGATGATGGGGATTACTGCTTTTTAAATATTGTGATTTCAGATCAGATAGTTATTTTAGTTAATTTTTCCTAGCTTTTAGATAGTTTAATTTATATATAGATCTTCAAAGTTAGTTGTACTATTCAAATCCTTCTTTTAGAAATTATTTTATTTTGGGTTAAAGTAACTTAGAATGTTCAATAGCTAGAGAGCCCACTCCTCATTGGAAGAGTTTGATCAAAGGCACCCATGGGTATATATTATCATTCTCTACTAAACGAAATAGTAATTAGCGAGAAAACGAATTTTGTAGCTAATCCTATTTAGTTGACAAATTCGGGACTGCTATTCGAAATCTTGGTGAAACACTAGTTTTCTTATCTCATGTCTGCTTTTTGTGAAAAAAAAATCAATTGAAATAGAGGGTTTCTTCGAATAACAAGGTGCTAGGTCAACTATTCAATCAAATATATTGAACATGTTTAAAGCATTGAAAATTTCTGTTATTTATGAGTTATTTAGCGATAAATTAGAGATTGACGAAGTATAGGAGTTCCCACCCCTTTTGCTCCTGGTGACTCGAACTCACAATTTTCGAGTTGGAAGTGAGGGTTGCTTACCATCCGAGCAACTCCGGCCCCTCTTGTCCATATACATACATATACAGTTCTTATCAAAGATAAATAGGAATAATAAGTGTGTATATATCTGTGATTGAACTATGTAAGGTATAATGTTGCACGTAACTTATCAAAGATAAATAGTACTCTAATAATTATGTATAGTGATAAGTATTGAAAACACCCCTAAACTTGGCGTGAATTATTATTTTAGTCCCTGTACTATTGACAGCCTTAAAAACACCCTTCTACTTGACTAAGTGAATTCAAAAACACCCCTCTTATGTCACGCGTGCGTATATGTGGAATTTTCTGCTGATATGGCATGCACATTGATATATATAGTCAAAGTAAAATATTTAAAAAATTAAACGCTAAGAATTTAGCAATTAAAGAAGAGAAGAAGAATTTTTTTTGAGGGAGTGGGGGTAGTGAGGTAGGAATTTTTTTTGGGTGGGGAAAGGATAAGAAAAAAAAAATAATTTTGTTTTAAAAATAATTTTAAAAATTAAAAAAAAAATTGGAGGGGGGGGGCGGGGGAGTTGGGGTACTGGGCAGGCGTAGGGGATGGGATGGGATAAGGGAAAAAAATTAAAAAAAATTTAAAAGAAAAAAAAATTCTTCTCTTCTTTAATTGCTAAATTCTTAGCTTTTCATTTTTTAAATATTTTTTTTTGATTATATATATCTATGTGTATGTCACATCAGTAGAAAATTCCACATATACACACGTGTGGCATATGAGGGGCGTTTTTAAATTCACTTAGTTAAGTAGACGAGTGCTTTTAAGGCTGTCAATAGTTCAGGGACTAAAGTAATAATTCGCGTTAAGTTTAGGAGTGTTTTCAATACTTATCTCTTATGTATATATCTGTGATTGAACTATAGTAATTTATAATGTTACACGAAACTTAAACAAAAAATAATTGTAGTCACTACTAAACGATATAAAGGTGAAATCACTGGATACGCACTTCAATAATTTGAGACAAGATTTGATTTTGCTTATGGAGGAACAATATAATCTTTGGAATTCAAAAGCAAAAAAAAAGCTAACAAAACTTTGTTAAAATGGTTATGCCCATACTTATGTATATCTTTCTATTTTTGTACATCATTTTTGTTCTTCATTTTTGCCTTTATTATGTCGAGCCATTTCTAGTGAGACAAAAGTGATAAGAAAGTGAAAGTCGTAGTAGCTAGCTTGGTTAAACTGCTACCAAGTTAGTAGCTAGACTACGCATTAGGGACAATCAAAAAGGATTCTATGTCAATATTTTGAGCTACTTTGAAAAGTAATGTGAGTTATAACACTATGTAATATACATAAATTGATACTATCAACAGTAGTGGTATCATTTGGATATCAAAATTTTAGATTATAAGAAGTGAGAGCAGATGATTTACGGTTGAATACAAGGTATCTGAAATATCAGTACGTTACTGCTAAAGTTCATATCGTTCTTCGTTTCAATATTCAAATGGGATTGGTATTGTTGGTAGTATCAATAAATTGGAAATTTTGCGCTGGGATTTATGAAATATAGTCAAATTTTGCATTATTACGAAATGTATCAGTATTTTGATTTCAAAACATAGCGGAAATACATTGTACACAAGCATAATAATAATGAAATACACTATACTCACGCGCGCATAATAGGTGTGTCCACACATACATATACAATATCTTTGTAGCAGAATACATTGTCTTTGCATGCTTAACAATGGTGAATTACATTGTATCCACGCCGATGATAAGCATACATGTGTGCTTAATAAGTGTATCTGCAAGTATACTATATCTCTGCCTAACCATATGCGCGCGGATAATAAGCGTATCTTAGCTAATAAGTGTATACGTGAGTATACAATATCTCTGCCTAATTGTATCCGCGCGAATAACAAGTATATTTGCTCGAATAATAAGTGTATTCGCGTATATATTAAGTGTATCTGCACATATCTACTATAAAATCTCAAACTATCACAATATTGCGTAATTTTCTAAAACTATCGCTGTTTCGAATAAATATAGGGCTTTAGTTTGTTGTGTCACGTAATTTTTCGATCAATATATTGCCACACCATGATCCAGACGGAAGAAATAGTTCCATCAAGCCCAAAAATGTTGAATTCGGTAATTGGATTTTAACAGATTGCAGAGGAAAATTTTAGGATCATTTGGCATAATAACATAGCCCAAAATTTTCTGTGTAGTTCAATTGGGCTTCATCAGCCCAACAGTCCTTTACTTCTTTTGTTTTCTAGCTTTCCCAATTCTGATTTAGGTAGGGGTGTGCAAAAATCGAACCGATAAAAATATTATTAGTTTATTTTTATTGGGTTATTGGTTTAACGATTTTTTAATGGTTTTATTAAAAAAAATTATTGGGTTATTGGTTCGGTTTTGGTTTTTTCAAATTGGGTTATTGGGTTAACCGATAACGCAATAAGAATATACTAAATTACTATTTTACCCCTACTTATATATTTATATTACTTATCTTCACTTAATTTCTCTTTAATTTTTACAAACCCATTCAATTTTCTGAAAATCTATTCACTTCATTGTGGAATTTGGCACTGCAAGAGCATATGTGATGCTTCATTTTATAATATGAAGAGGATGTTTAAGACATTTTTGAGATTTATCATTAAATCTACTTGCTACATTGTTTGTGAACAAGATGGTAGACTTCTTATTTTGTGAAATTTGGCACTACAAGGCATATATCATGCTAGTTGCTACTGTTTTTATTTTGTGAGCATTCTTATTGATGTCATGTTAGTTGCTATTGTTACACAATATTGAAAATCATTGCGCCAAATTGATATTTGTTTTATGAGCATTTTCTTATCGGTTAAACTGAAAATCGAACCGTTAAGGATCAAAAACTGATAAAAAATATCTTATTGGTTTGGTTATTGATTTAGCATATTTAAAAATGAAAAACCGATAAACCGAACCGATAATACATAAAACCTAACCGAACCGACCGATCAGGGGCGGAGCTACAGCCACTCAAGGGTGGTCAGTTGAACACCCTTCGTCAAAAAATTACACCGTGTAGGTCAAATTCTGTGTTTAAAGGACATATACTGAATACTGAACAACCTTGGTATAAGACCTCCCTTTGGCGTGATGGGTAAGCGTGTGCATTTCAACCTCACGGCTTCAGTTTCGAATCTAGCTAGTGTAGAATATTTTTTGTTCTATTTTTAGAGGCAGTCACATGCAGGCACTATCATTCTTGTATCAAACATAAGTACGACTATTTTAGTTAATTAAGTTTAGTTTATATAAAAAATTTAAATATTTATTATGTTTCTTAATATTAAAATTTTAGTCAATATAGAGTTATATAGATGAATAAATTATTTTAATTTTGAAATATGTTGTTATAAAGATAATAATTGTATTTGTAATTTTATCCAACATAAAATGCATTTTCGAAGGGTAAAAAACCCAGTCTCTCTCTCTATATATATATAAAATCGATAAATCTGTGTTATCTTTGTTACAAACAAACAAAAAAAAAAATTTTTGATTGTGTGATTTTTGTTTTGTATAAATCTAGACTCGTTTGTTCAACCAATATTTCACTTTATACATAGTAATTCATACATATTTTTATAGTAAAATTCATGCGCCAAAAAACAAAATCTCGATTATTTGTATTTGATAAAAATAGATGTTGGGATCGTTCATGACGAAATCGCTAGATTAACACGATAACATTGAACTCACTAATTAAAAAAAATTATTCTTGAACACCCTTAATAGATTTTCTGGCTCCGCCACTGCGACCGATGCACACTCCTAGATTTAGAGCAATATGAATTTTGTAGAAAAGTTTTAAATTAATTAGAAGCCATTTCTTAGATCATTTTCTGGTGTAGGTTTAAGGTGACTTGTGCTAATAGTAGAATATGGTTGGTGAGACATGGATGGTTTAATTAATGATGATTTGGGTTTTAATAAGTAATATTTTAAGTTTGGATATGTCTTTGACACACTTGGATAAGTTTCAATTTTGTAAGGTTTGAGGTTGAGTTGTTCCTTGCATTGGGCCTCAGTGAAAAGATGCAGCCTACGTTCAGCCCAATATGCATGATCTCTAAGGGATACTCGTAAATTTGCGGAGTCATTTGCACTTTTACTCCTATTTTGTGTTGATCTTTAATTTATGTCTCTCATAATAAATAACTTTTTTGTGAGATATAAATTTATATTTTCGTATCATAATATTCCATAAATTATGTCCAAACATGACTTTAGTTTCTAAACAACTTATGTCACTAGACATAAATTCGATTGCTAAAAGACAAAAAATAAAAATTAACCAATTTAAAGAGAAAAACGTGTAATTTTATGAAATTTGGCAACCATCGTGCTAACTTCTCCCCTTCTCATACGCTCCCCGGGTTCTGACACATTTATAAGCTTAAAGGGACGTTGTTTGGTTCAAAGACAAGTTATGCAAGTAATATAATATTAAGGCAATAGTAATATAGTATAATAAGTTTAGTACGTAAAGATGGTAAAATGCAGAACCTACTTATTTTTATACATATGTCGATATTAGTGCAGAAGAAGATGTACATTTGAAGAGCATGAGGGCATTTTTGCCCCCTTTTTTTCTTCTTTTAATCCATATACTCGTATTATTAATATTAGTATTCTCATTTTACAGTCTAATTCTGCATAAAATAATATACAAATTCCACCAAAACTTATGAGTATTATTTATTTTGACAACAAAAAATAAAGGAACAACCAAACGATGTATTAATAAAATGGAGTTTGATGCCAGCGGCAATTGCGGGTGCTTATGCTATAGCCTTATTAATTGTTCATTCGAACTCAATAACTTCACTTAAGATCCTATATGTGTATTAAAAATTCCACAAAAAGTAGAAATAACAGATAGGCAAGTGAAAATCTATATTGTTTCTAGTTATTTTTGTCATGTTACTCGAATAATTTTACGTCAGTACGAACTTGCTTACATTGTCGGTCTCAAGACCAGAGGTTCACATTTGACAACCAGTGTAAAATTAGTCAATTAATGATGTTATTTCTTGAAAAATGGTCTACTTAATTAATCTTACACTTCCTTTGGGAATTCTAGGCTTACACAAAACAATTGGAGCAAGACGATTAGAGTTGAGGAACACTAATACTTGACTGAAGAAGCAAAAGGTGAAATACTCAAAACTTTATCTGTTTATTTGAGCAACAGATAAGTGTGTGAATGAATATCTATTTGTTGTTTATGTATACATATATCGAATTTAATCTTTATTCTAATGTTTTGTTCTTCACTTTTATCTATTTCCCATGTGTTTGAGTAAAGAGATTTATGCTTTTGTTATCAGATTACATTGGCTAGTTATAGAATCTTGAAAAGAGTAATAAGCAATATGCATCTTTAAATGTTAAAAAGCAATATGCATCTTTAAATGTTCTGTTGTAAAGGCTAGAGAATAGATTCTTGAAGCACCCGTATGTATACTTTTTTTTGTTGAATTTACGTCAAATACATTATAGTGTGATCACATATTCAACAAGCACTATTGTGAGGTTTCACTTAGGTTGTTAAGTGGCTAGGATTTAATCTCTTAGGTTATAACGATTTTGTGACCTGAAAGGACTATTGTGAGGTTTCTCTTAGCTTGTAAATTTGATTTTTTATTTCCTTGAGCAAAGGGGTCTTTCACTTAAAATCTTCTATCGTATTTACACACTGCACTTATTTGTTCCATGAGTTAGTAAAACCAGCACCTAAAACCTGATTTTTTTTAATGTTGAATGTTGTGCAACTGGGTGTTTAAGTAAACAGAATTTTAATGAGTCAAAAATCTATCAAGACACTGTTTCCCCTTACCCTGTCCGCCTCTAATATCTAAGTGGTGTACCGAATTTACACTGACCATTAATAATAAAAGGAATAACTACGGGTCTTAGCAAACATAAGGATCTAATTATCCTACTCAGCTTAAGTTTTAATTAATTACACTCTGTAGCCAGACATACAATAGCCTATTTGATGCAATATGCTTTAGTACTTAATTGTCAAAATTCTACATATACACAACTTTTTCAGTAAATTGTGTTTTTACTTAAACATGTATTTGTATCAATATTATAATATCAGCATACAATGCTATATTTTATATTTGTTATATTAGAGTACATAAAGTGCATATTACGTCTCTTTATGTTCAACAACTGATGCAATATGTGTATTGTTATTTAACATCATTTTTAGGACGGCGAAGATGTCAGAAGCTAGGAGGTGGAGTACGATGATTCCTTTATATAAGAACAAGAGAGACATTCAGAGTTGCAACAACTATAGGGGTATCAAGTTGTTGAGTCACACTATGAAGGTGTGGGAAAGATCGAGTGGTATAGTTGAGACTGAGGAGGATCGTGACTATTTTCGAGAATCTATTTGGTTTCATGCCAGGTCTCTCAACTACTGAAGTCATTCATCCTGTGAGGAGATTAGTGGAGCAGTATAGGGAGAGGAAGAAGGACTTGCATATGGTGTTCATCGATCTTGAGAAGGCGTACGACAAAGTCCCTAGAGAGGTTCTGTGGAGGTGCTTGGAGGTTAGAGGTGTGCTTGTGGCGTAAACTAGGTCGATTCAGGACATGTACGACGGAGCGAAGACTCGTGTGAATACGGTAGGAGGAGATTCAGAGCACTTTCCTGTTTTGACTGCGTTGCACCAAAGATCGACTCTTAGTCCTTTTTTATTCGCCTTAGTGATGGATGTACTGACACGGCATATTCAAGGAGAGGTACTTCGGTGTATGTTATTTGCGGATGATGTAGTCTTTATTGACGAGTCCTGGGGAAGATTTAATGATAAGTTGGAGGTTTGGAGACAGACCTTAGAGTCTAAAGGGTTTAGGCTGAGCAGGACCAAGACGGAGTACTTGGAGTGTAAGTTCAGTGATTTGACGCATGAGGCTGACGTGGTAGTGGAGCTGGATTCTTAGGCCATTCGAAAGAGGGATAGTTTCAAGTATCTTGAGTCTATGATTCAGGGGAATGGAGAGATTGACGAGGACGTCATGCACTGTATTGATGCAGGGTGGTTGAAATGGAGGCTCGCTTCGGGAGTCTTGTGTGATAAGAAGGTGCCTCCTAAGCTTAAAGGTAAGTTCTACAGAGTGGCAGTCCGACCGGTTATGTTGTATGGAGCTAAGTGTTGGCCAGTTAAGAACTCCCACATCCAAAAGTTGAAGGTGACGGAGATGAGGATGTTGAGATGGATGTGCTGACTTACTAGGAAGGATAGGGTTAGAAATGAGTTTATTCAAGAGAAGGTGGGAGTAGCTTCGGTGGAAGATAAGATGCGAAAAGTGAGGTTGAGATGGTTTGGACATGTGATGAGACGGTGCACGGATACCCCAGTACGGAGGTGTGAGAGGCTCACTATGGATGGTTTCAGACGGGGTAGAGGTAGGCCGAAGAAATATTGGAGGGAAGTGAATAGGCATGAGATGGAGCAGTTATAGCTTACAGAGGACATGACCCTTGATAGGAAGGTGTGAAGGAAGAGGATTAGGGTAGAGGGTTAGTGAGTAGGAGTGCGTCCTTACTAGTAGGGAGGAGTGCTTTGTGTGTCGATGTGCCATAGTGTTACCTGTGTCTTGTAGTTTCTTGTTTGTGGTGTTTTGGTGATGTGTGTGATTTCGGATAGATAATTCATAGCATTACTCCATGGGTGTTTTGTTTCTTTTATCTAGTGGTGTGTTACCCCATTTTGTTATTTGTTTTTATGTTTTCTACTTGTTATACTATTATTTGTCCTGAGTCGGGGGTCTATCGGAAACAACCTCTCTACTTCATCTGAGGTAGTGGTTTGGACTACGTACACTTTACCCTTCCTAGACCCCACTTTGTGGGAATACACTGGGTATGTTGTTGTAGTTAGTTGAATATACATTGTTTTATGTATTTTATATTCTTATTCAATTCAAATACATGATTGCATATTTTTAAACTGTGTCATCACCTTAAGCGTATGAATATGAATACAGTATAATTCACACATTTGGAGTCTGTCATTATGTATTGTATTTGTATCAAAATTTAGATGTTTGTATACATTGATACAACGGATAGCCAGCGAGAAGGTAGCTACGTATTGTAATTTTTAAAACTATAGCTAGGGAGGCCTATTTTTGCCTATATTAATAGTTATTTCTGAAAGTTTGTCATAATAAAATCAGGCATGGGCTTCAAATGAAAAATGTAAAAGTGATTGGCCAACCAATTATTGGATCCAAATGCCTCCCATTTGCGAAACAATTGAGAGTTGAGCCCAAAGTTTAGTCAAAAATCTACTATCCTCCCTTTGCAATGTTGCAAGTTACACCTCTGTTTAATTTTCATCAATAAAAAACTTTTTAACTTTCTAAATTGATCTATTTTTTTTGAACCATATCTTCAAACTTTTGAATTTTTCTATCATCATCATTTTTTTCGTATTGTTCTCTCCAGCCTTTTTCCTTCTTCTTTCTCCCCCCATCAAAACTTTCTCTAAAGGGAATGAAAGATCTTTTTTCATAGAAAATAAAAATATTAAATGACGTTGAGTTTGGGAGTTGTACTATGTAGATCGAATACTTAGTTTAAAGATTTATTAATGTTCTTGCTTATTGTTTCCCTGGTCCTGTGGTTTTGCCGGGGAGCCCCTTTGGTACTGGACCGTGGACTCTAACCAGGAACGGAGTCAGAACTTTAGATAAGAGGATCGATTCAAAATAAATAAATAAATAAATAAATATATATATATATATATATATATATATATATATATAGTGAGACTCAAAACTACAATAATGGGCTACACGTTAAGTCTTTTGGTCGTTGAGTTACAATTTATATTGTGTTAAGGGAATCCAAACTTAATATTTATACATAAGTAAGTAAATTGATCTTACATATATAATGTACTTTTTCGATGAAAAGGGTTCAGTTGAACACTCTTGAATCCCCCAAGTTCCGCCCCTGACTCCAACGGCTAGTTGATAGGATCATAATAATGATTTGCCTCCGAAGCAAAAGGAAAAACGTGATGGGAAGGAAACAGTCGTAGCCTCTGTCCAACTATTCTCTTAGCATCTCATCTTTACGCTATCGTTTGATTGCCGCTCAAATATGTAATCATAGATAGGTTAGTCATAATGAGTAGAGAATGTAAATAATAGTTATATATCGGACAATTGAGATCCAATAAATGGAAGACGGGGACAGTTTTAACCCAAAAATTGACATTAAGGCAATTATAATCAAATAGATAGGACGACAAATTTATACCATTTTCAATACGTTGGACATTTTAAACTTTTTTCTGTAGTCAATATAGACAATTAATTACTTATATTGACTTTTAAATAATTTGATAATGTAAGAAATTATTTTATTATTACTAATATATATATAATTTATATTCGTGTAGAAAAGTGGTTGGGTCATTCGCACAAATGTCTTTATTTTGGAGTGGTGTTTAATTTTTACCCCTCAAATTTGTGATTTTTAATTTTTGGTCATTCAACACTTTAAGTGGAGTAATAAATAAGTGGTCAAAAAAAAGTCTGATGCAAAATCTCTCACAAATTTTTGTGGGGCATAAATTTATATTTTAATATCATAATAACCCTCAAATTATAAGTTATGTTGCATGCCGGAAGGGCATAATTAATGTACCTCCAAAAAAAACAAAACACATAGACACATTTGTACTCTACCACGTCACATTAGCTATTGATTTTTTTCTCCAAAAAGGATAAAGAATATATATACCCTAAAAGACTTAACTCCAGTTTCTAAACACTACAATAATTATGAAAAATACTACACAACTTATATTACATAACTTAATTTCTACAGAAAATCTAACGAGATAAAAGTTCTCTAAACTTATGGCGAGCCAATTTTGAATAAATAAAAATATTTTGATCAATAAATTTTTATTAAATGAGCAATAAAAAATAAAAATATGTATTCCGCACGCTCGCTATGATATATCTCCTTTTAGGTACTTGTCAAGTCACCCTTCTAATACATAATCTTTGCATGTATATTGGATTTTATTTAGAACTTTATCAAAAGTACAATCTTTTTTTGGCGTCTTGTAAGTCTCTTTCCTATGTATTTCCTGAATTCATATGATTGCTAGCTACAACTTCCAGAAGGTATTAGCTAGGTCTTCATTCTTAAGCTCAACTTAATTTAATGGTAGTATGTATTAAAGCTAGAATTTGTTAATGTCTCATCATTTCCATGTTCTTTCTTATTCTTTGACTGAATCATACATATTACTTATGCTAGTATAAAATTTATTAACATAATCTCAGTCAAAAATAGTAGTATCTCAGTAATTTCAGCAACAAAAAAAATCACACAAAGTAACTTTTTCTCATCTATGTTAGTTTTGGTGGATAGAGTTACCTAGTACATGTTATTGGTTGGAGACCTTGTAAAATTAATTAAGGTACATGCAAGCTGATCCGAACACTATAACTAAAAATAAAATTAGAAAAAAAAAATATTATCTCAGTGGGTACACAAATCTTCCTATCTTCAACTAACCCATATGAAAATAATCCATTCCAAGAAATAGACTCAACTAAAAAAAACCACACTTCAATTTTCTAACAACTTTCAACAGTAGAAATATCTTAGGGATACAACTTGTATTATAAGATACCTCAAGGACCAATACACAAACTATTCCAAAAAATAAGGGGTAGAAAAGTGGGACCCATTGCATTTCACCAATTGCAGTAGCAGTAGTAGGAACAAAGCATTAGATTCTGTTCCTTATTTCCTCCGTTTAATCACACACTTTGCGTAAAACTTTCTTAGCAATTCCCAATTTTCTCTCTCTCAAAATTTTCCAGGTAACTATTTTCTCCCTCATTTTACTTCTATTTTCTCGGGAAAAAGTTCTCTTTAGTTTTTTTTTTTTTCTCTCACTGGAATCCTTCATTTCCTTGCAGTTTTGTTTATAACATAAGTTTTGTTGTTTTTTTTTGCAAAAATATAAAAATTTAAAACTAAGAGTAGATTTCTCTTTGTTTTTTTTTTTCCTCCTTATTCGTAGATCTTCAACTTTAGATGAAGTATAAGATAAATTGACACTCTCTTCGTGTCAGTTTATGTAGCACCTTTCGGATTTCGAGATTTAAACAACTCTATCTTTGATTGTATTTATAGTATTTTTACGTAGTTTTCAACTATATAAATTTTGTTTCGAAAAATTTAAAATTTTCATGCTGAATTCACGAATTATATTATTTGACTCTCGAAATTCGAACTGTGCTACATAAATTGGGATAAGAAGAGTAGTGAGTGGTATACTTACATATGCGTTGAATGAGAGGTTAAATTTCTTTCATTCTCCGTTTTTTTTTTTTTCCTTCTGTTTTCCAGCTATTTAGTTTTCTCAAGTTCATGATTTTCTGCATTATTTTGGTACCATGCTTTATTAGCTTGGATTATGAAAAATTATGGATGATATTTTTGTGTTTTTAGAAGATGTTAACCTGTCAGGTCGATGTGATTTGTTGTTTGTTATTGGTGTGCACTGTGCAGGTGTCCAGTGGAAAATTAAGTGACCGTACAAATGGAGATCCTGCTTAACAACACTCTGCTAACGTGCGCTTCTACGCTTTTTGCCTCCACCCAGGTCAGAAAAATTTGTACAAATAGAATAAAGTGTAAATTGAATTTCAAAATATTATTAATTAATTATGATTCCTGTGCTCTCTCTTTCAAGCTTTTTTTCCTTTTCTCATAAAGTAAAACTATCTTATTTTCCCTTAGAAATTCAGTGTTTTTTTCTTCCAAAATTTATAGGACTTTTTCTCTCAGGAATTCAGAGCTTCTTTTCTCTTCTTTTTTTTTTTTAAAAAAAAATTGGTTTTGGATTTAACACCTTAGTACAAAAATTCCTGCGGAAAGTTTTCAATAGGTATTTTTCAGAAACTAAGGGCTCTGGCCATGAAAATTGTGAAATTCGAAAAAATAACAAGTTTTGTTCTCAATAATAAAAAATGATATTTGAAAATTAAAATTATGTCTGTTCATAAATAAAAATTAGAGCAAGAAAAATGTAAATAATCTTTTGATATTTTTCAAATTTCAAATTCAACTGAAATTTAATTTCGAAATTTTCTAAAATTTTATGACCAAACATAATTTTCACAATTCAACTTTAAGAAAAAAGAGTAAAATATATTTATGGCTAAACGGCCATTAGAATCTCAAGAAGATAATAGTGAACTTATGATGTACAGTTAGAAATAACTTTTTATTTATTTTTGAGAGTGAAAATATGAGGAGGAAATAGCATTAACTTTCTCAATACTTTTTTAATGCGTGCAGTTACTAAAGTGCGCCTATAGTGTACGGGTTTTTCGTGTTCGGAACTGAAACAGAATGTTAATTTGGCTTATATGCCATTTTGGGTTCCGGATTAGTTGCTACATGTGGGGCCCACTAACTATTATATAGTCTGCCACTGCCAATTATGTTAATTCTGCAGAATAGATGCTGCCCTAACGCAGTGGACTAATTTTTAGTACTTTAATTACTAAATTGGTATTTTTGAGGAAATAACTAAATTATGGATAAGATTTTTTTGTCCTGGAAAAAGTCAAGTTTGTGTTAATATTAAAAAGCATTTTTAGATTTTTCTTAAGAAAATACTTATTAGAGCTTTATTTTATTAAATTAATTTTATTAATTATATTTTAAAAAATAGAAATTTCGGCTACTTATACTTTATGTAGTCATCTAATGATAGAGGTAATATTAGAAGAACAAGATAAACTTCTTTTGATTTTATAAATTGAACAAATAAGTTCAAATAATTTTTTTAGTAAGGGCCAAATAAATGAAACTGAAGGAGTATGTTAGAGTTAAAAAGTTGAATTTCTAATGATCGAGGTAATATTGGAAGAAAAAGATAAAACTTCTTTTGATTTTATAAATTGAACAAATAAGTTCAAATAATTTTTTTTTTAGTAAGGGCCAAATAAAATGAAACGGAAAGAGTGTGTGTGTTAGAGTTAAAAAGTTGAATTGAAAAAACATGCTTTCTAGGTTGACTGTTTCTTAAGAGAATATTATATTGGAATATTCTATTAGGGGATGATTTTTATTTCCAAATTTGGCTGGCCCATAGCAATTGATATTCTAATACAAATAGTAGGAGATGGTCCACTCTAAACTGGACCAAGTTTTGGGCTCATACTTTTAAACTATGGACTTGGGCTTAAATTGTCCCTTCTGTCCAGGTCCAATTAGTAATAAGCCCAAGTATGTAATATGGGCTCATTTCAGTTATGTTATACACTTGGGCTTATGTAATGAGATTGATTGGCATGTCGTATGGTGATGAACATTTATAAGGTTGAAATAGTCTATTAAGTTCCTCTGTGATTTTTTTTACTTGAGAGTTTACTGTGTATATAACTCGATAAATATTCATCGAATTCCTAGAATATTCAATATACAATGATGTCTTTAAATGATTCCAGGATGCTGTGCCACTGATGGCAACTGAGACCAAAGTCAAGGGAGATCAAAACACAAATGATGAGCACAACAAAGTAGTTGATGCTTCTGAGGAAGGTGGAGATGGAGACGGAGACGACAACGATGAGAATGGAACTGGTGGATTTGAGGACGGCGGCGAAGAGGAATATTCTGATGAAGGGGTTCATGGAAACAATCCCAACAAAAGCAAAGGAAATGCCAACAAAAGCAATGGAGAAGGTGATGAGAATGGAGATGCAGAAGATGAAGAGGATGGTGGTGAAGAAGGTCATGACGATGATGGTGACGATGATAATGATGATAACGATGATGATGATGGAGATGGAGATAACGATGACGATGATGGGGAAGAAGGGGAGGAGGACGAAGAAGAAGTTGTGGAGGACGATCCAGAAGATGAGGAAGAAGAGGACGACGAAGAAGAAACCATCCAACCTCCAAAGAAGAGGAAGAAGTAAACAAGTGCCTTCTCTTTGATCTATATCTGAACTTAGTTTGACTTGAGGGAGAAATCATCCATTATGCTTTTTTAGATACTTTTCATTTGAAGTTACTGAGAACTTTAAGAGCTTTTAATTGAGCAAACAAGATTCTCCCTTCAATTTAACATGTTTTCCAGAGTAATTATCTCTCTCTCTCTCTACATGGTTTCGATATGCACATCAGTTCTGAATATCGTCATTCCGTTTTATGGATAAATTAATCAATAGCTCTGAATATCATCAGTTCAAGTTGTTGAACGGTATTTGATTCTTCATTTCAAATTTAAATAGGTCCACATCTTTTGTTTAAAGCAAGACAAGAACGCTCACTTTTGATGTTTTGACAACTGAAGCAAAGCTATTTTATTCTATTTGGATGTTAGATGTTTCACTACTCATACAGTAGCTTTTAACAATAATAACTAGAACGAATGATTTTAAAGAAAATAGAATGACGAGAGCCGTTCTATCTATTTCAACTAAATGGTTCCATTAAGCACATCACAGAAGAGCTCATTAGAGGATCACGATGTTTCGCTTTGCGTCCCTGGGAGGAGCAAGGTGGTGAGAGCTCTATGGAAAAGAACATCACGCTTTCTCTAGAGCTGTATGAGAATATGGTACTAGTAAAATAAAGATACTACAGTTTCCACACACGAAGCTAAAACCACGTTTGCACTATTTACAATTCATGAATGTTAGAGCTTAGTTTGTCAATTTTACAAGCTTTTTTTCTTCCAGGAGATTGGTGTAGCTCAGAAGCATCTCTCTGTCCTTGGGTGCCTATGCAACAACAGAAAAAACAGGGAAGTTATTTTAGGATTAAATCCAAAGCGTCAAAAGAAGCACAGGTGAGAAACTAAATGCTTTAGACATGCACAACATCATGATCACTCGTGATTTCCAGCAGTTCTTATTTGCTAAATACCCATGTGATCAGTTCTAAACTTCCGATGGTACCAAACAAAAACGTCAGCATCTTCTTGCATCGAGCATTTTCACATCACACGTACATACATTTAATGCCACATCATGAACGTATATTTTACAGCTAAACGTGAAGAAAGAACTCAGCCACTACAGGAGACCAGAAAATTGAGTATGCAAGCATGTAAACTCAACAATGAAAACTGGATTATGTTTTGCTAGTACTGAATAATTTATTAGCAGATTACCCAAAGAAGAGAATTTAGATATTAGTAGTCAGAATCGAACAATGGAAATGGAATTTATACTAATCCCAAAATTATAGAAATCTGAAAGAATCACTATCAGGGTATTAATAAGCATGTTATGTGAATGTGACAAAAAGCTCAGTTTACCTTCATGAGCACTGGCACTATTTACAATGAAGTAGCCATCCAAGAAGTGGCTTATTTCTTTGTTGCGTCAATAAACATGGCCCGTGTCCAATGTTCAACATCTTCTGTTTGTGATGGAGGAGGAGGAAAAGGAGGGTGCTCAATAAGATCCCAGTCTTCAATTAAATTTTCATTCCTTCCTGCATCGGATACTTCAGTGGCATAAATTATATTGGCAGTAGAACTTGGAAGAGCATTGTCAAATGTATTTCTCTGCAAAGATATTAACGTAATTAGCTTTGTTGTTAACTACTTTCAAACTTTAATTAAACTAGAAAAACTAAAAAAGCATAGTTGCTACAATTAAAAAAAAATAACAAATAGGCCAGCTTCGTAAAGAATTTCATATTTTTATGCCCCAGTTAACATAGTCACCAAATCAAATCCACGAGTAAACTAACACATCCTGAAAACCACAGCAACAATATTATCAATAGTTTGCAGTCAATTTGCCAGGGAGATGCGTACAGCTTATTTTTAGATATAGTAATATGCAATTCTTAGAATGAGAAGACTACTTGTCAATAACAGGAAATATTCGATAAATAAGTTTAAAAGCTAATTTTTCTAAAAAGCAAACAGAACAATATTTTTATATTAAAAAAACCTAAACTTTGCAGTTCTTACTAAATTATGTTTCCCTAATAAAAACTTTTCATCGAGTTCTGAAAAATTATAAGAAAACTTAAACACTAAGATTGCTCAATTGAAGTCGGAGGAAGAAATTACCTTTGCATACATAACACACTTCTTCAGCTAACTCAATTGTTAAGAAGTTGCATAATCAAGAAAATTCATTTTGAGACTTGTAAGAATCGCCTATTAATAGTTTGAGTTATGTGAGATCCTACTTATCATAATAATTTCATCGCCACATTATTGAGTTCACCGTTCCCTAGCATAACGTCATTTTTTCCAATAAACTACTGCATACATGCAAGAAAGCAACAGAAAAGGAGTTGTCAACGTCAATAAGAGATCTGTGGTCATCAAGAGTGGATGATGCATTTCACTGCTAATGAAAATTAGGCGATCGTATAATGTTCAACAGAAACAAATATTAAATACAGAAAAGCTCATATCTTTTTTTTTTTTGATAACCGTTGTGTCCGGGCCAGGTTGCGAGCACCTCGACTAATTCCACGAGATACCTGCCACCTCCCACCAGCAACAGGTACCAAGTAACTTTGTCCACCAAGGCTAGAACAGATGGGAAGAAATCACCTAGTGTTTGTAGAAAAGCTCATATCTTTTGTAGTTATGAAACCAATAGCTGTGCATCTATACCAATACTAATGCATGTTCACTCTACATACTAGTACCATTGTTTTTAATTCCAATATATGTTAGTTACGCTGAACTAAATCCAAAGACAGAAACTATACCAATACTGGCACATGTCCACTCTCCATCAAAGTGCTAGATGATCCGGCTGAATCTGCATTCCAAACAGATTTGTTCAGTTGTTGGCCTTGCTTGGATGCCCTACAAATTATAACACTGAATGACTGAATTACAGGCCCCCGCTAAATAATCAGAGGTTTCAATGCCATGAGAAGTAAATTTCTTTCATTAAATAGTATGAGTACAGATCTAGAACTCTGATACATAAATGAAAGAAATGCGTACCTTGAACCAGACATTTTCAAAGAAAAAACAGACCGAACTTCCTTTGAAGAAGAAAGTGTAGCCAACAATTTTGCAAATGTTTCGAAGGTAGAGGCTTCGGCAGGAACTTCTAAACATAATGTGTTGTAACAGTATGCAGTAATGCAAGTAACACTTTTCTTGAGAAGTGCTATGCCTTTCTGCAGATCCTTGTGCGTTTCTATTGAGTGCAGGGAAGCAGAAGCATAGTTGAAACTACTACTACTAGAAGAATCCAACCGAGGTTTTCTATCAGATTCCATCGAGGTAACTCCAAAGTCACTAAAAGTTCCAGAATTACTGCAACTTCTGTCGTACCATGAAGCTTCCCCACCTGATGAGCAAAAGTTTTGGCGCGGAATAAAAAGTGGGTACTCACCGCTGCATTGCATGACTAACATCAGTAAGAAAGTTTTCATCACGTAAATGGGAAAAGGAACAATGAATTTCTACATTACAATTAAAGGAATACCTTCTAGACGACGGACGGGCATCCCAGTAAGAATCTCGTTGCCATATTCGAGAACATGAACCCTAATGTAATAAACAGAGACATGAGAAATTTAAGAAAACCTTGTTCTGGATTCAAGATAAAAAATTCTGGAGTAAGAAATCCAATAGGGAAATATATTATCATATGACCATCTATGTACCATGACTCCGGCAAAAAAAAGGCAAGTTCATTCACTAAGGTCTGAAAGGCACTAGGAAGTTGTTTTGTTATTCCTCTAGCATAAAATAAGATTGCAAACATCCATGTAAAGATTTTTGTACTAAGGCAGCTCCGATAAGTCCCATTAATGTACCCTAAAGGCATTTGTGGCTTAACTTCCAAAAGAACTAGAAAAGGTTCTCTGAGCATACCGCAAATCCTGAATTATGAAGTGCAGGAGCACAGACGCTACGAACAATGAGGTTCAAAAGTTGCACCATATATCTGCTTCCAATCGTCAAAAATAAAATCATTAGAATAAATTATTAACTGGCCAAAAGGATATTTCTACAAATAGATAGTAAAAGCATTGGATAATTATCTCAATCAACTCAGCATGTGGATAATATATAGGCTGTGTTTCATACTTTCATTTCAATGACAGTACTACATAACTCAATTTGCTACAGTAAATGATATTTCCTCCATTTCAATTTAAATGGCATAGTTTGACTTGGCACGGGGTTTAAGAAAGAAAAAAAGATTTTGGAACTAGTGGTCTTAAACATGTCATGAGATTATGTGGCTATGAAAGCATGCTATTAAGGGTAAAATGACAAGTTGAAAGTTAAATTGTTTTTCAAATATAGAAATATCATTCTTTTAGGAACGAAGGAAACATAAGATTCTAAAATATACCAGTTATACGGCATCCGTAGGAAATGTATGCACATGCATTTCTCCTCATGCTTTTGAAATGACTGGATTCATTCTGTGCACCTAAACCAGCAAATAGCACTCTTGGCCTATCTACAGCTAACTATTCATTTACTTGCAGCAGCAAAATATGAAGAACTAAATTCAAATTCATTAACACATAGTAACAAGTCCTTGGATTATAAGGGCATAGACAGTCAGTATTTCATCTTCCAGTGATCATTCCATTAAATGATATCCTGTGTTCTGCAATTTCTTTTTTATTTTGAGTTTTTGGAAAAGCCTTCTGCAATTTTTGTATAGCATAAGGCAACTTGAACCTTAATGAAAGAATCCTCACATCCATACAAAAACCTAAAAACTATACTCCAAGGCTTTGATAAACCCCTTCCTATAATTTTACTGCCATGATCAGGATAAAAACCCTCACCTCCAGTCCGAAAAACCCAAATCATAAGAAGAAAATGTGAAAAAATCACAAAATATTAAGAAGAATACTGAAACATGACAGTTTCGAAAAGAAAGAAATAGGAGCCTGACAGAAGCACCCAGTGCATAATTGCTACCCTGATAGGGCTTATCAAAGTTCTCTCCAACGTGAATGGACAAAAAAAATGGGTGACCAATGATCTACTTTTGATAGAAAAAGCCATGGCACTCCAAATCAAAGAGGCCACAATTACTGGTCACTAGCGCAAACGTTGTTCAAATAAAACAATGCATGATAATAATTGAAACATTCAGATGATGTTATGACAATAAACAGAGAAAACTCATATTGTCAATAATGTCTCTGCAGATATTTAGACTCTTGAAAGCCACACTATATGTCAGAAATTTAATAATTATGCAGCTGGGAAAGTGACATATGTAATAACCAAGCAAAAGAAATTACCCTAAAGAAGCACCCAGCTCATCAGATGGAACTGAATGAGGATCAAGCCCTCTAGGCAACCTTGAATTACAGATGCTATCGTATTGGCCACTAGATCCATCTTTTTTTTCTCCATCAACTATTACCTGCAACACAAGATTTGTATGAAACCACGAATGTGCTCCAAGTAGATAGTCAACACAGAAAGAGAACGTCCAAAGTCAAAAAAGCTCCTTTTTTTCAGCCATCGAAAATACCTAATGGCTACATTTCTAAGCATACATAGTCCAGGTTTTCTTCCTGAATGATAACAAAGTTCCACCCATATACTAACAAGTGACCCGATAGCAGATGAAAAACTGTCATCTCCAATTTCTGTTTTTCCTAAAACAATCATAATTTTATATGAGGCAGATTTAAATTTAAAAAAGAAATGGAGGAATTTATAAGGGCCAAAAGAAACACTCTGAGCATTTATGGAAGAAAAGCTAAGATTCATAATCTCAACAGTAGTCAGTGTCAGATACTTTGTTTCAAGAAATGAAGGACCCACATGATCAAAACATCTAATTTTGGAGCAGAAATAATCATTCATTTTTATATAACCAACAAGGAATCAGGGGGTTTGAGAGGTGCAATCACCCATTGAAACCTATTTCAGTTTTCTTCCCAATTTTTTTACTTCAAGCTCAAGAATATCAAGAGTTTGCCGATTGAAGAAAAAGGAGATGAAGTGTCTCACCAATTCAAAGGTAGTAAAGCACATACATAATAAGAAAAGCCTAACAAAATAACATCCATAATAATACTCATTCCATTCACCGCAGTCTTTTATAGGGTCAGGAGAATGTAACTCATTCCATTCTCTGTAATTTGGATTGAATAGTGTGTGCCACAATTACCAGCATATATAATTGCTCAAGACTTACACGACGTGGAGGGAATAATTTGCAAATCTGTTTTACAACCACGGACTGTTTATGAAGAAGCTCAGAGGTAATTGCCATCTGCGGTTTCAATAAAAGAGAATTAGTAACATGGAAAATTTCTGATAGGGAAGTTTGAAAGAAGAAGAATTCCTCACATGCCCAAGATTTTGAGTGCAGATGAGATTAGGATAAAACTTCTCAAGTTGTTCTGCACGATTTTTTTCCAGCTACAATTTGATTCAGTCTATATCAGTGGACTATCAAACTATCCATAACAAAATGTGAAATACAAAAGAAAGACTCCATTATACCATCCTCGTAGCAGATCCTAGCAATTCATACTGAACTTTCAGATCATGAGACATCTTCTCAATTTTTGCCTTGCCTGTTAATACATGTATTAGTCTGCTAGTCAATAGGTTAAGATCTGCATTAAAATCAAATTAAGCTGCTGCCATTAGTTGACAGGACCAAAGACCTTGTGAAACTTGCTCTTTCTGTTGTCTGAGCTTTTCCCTTAATCTTGCCAATTTTTCATTCCGTGGCACCCTCCAACTAAGCTGATCATCGGCCCTACCCTGAAGATGATCAAAATGTCCAAATTAAAATCATGAGGAAGTACAAGAACAGAAATCTTTTCAGCTACAGGTATACCTCATAACTGATTTTTTCACAAGTAATTAGTAAGAATACACTCAATACTGAATACGCGAGAGCTTATATCAGTTTAGGATATTGAATATCTATGATAGGTAATATCAACTAGAAGGCAAACATAACGGTAGCTCATGACACCTGAAGTAATCTGCAGATGAACAGGCCTATAGGCAGCAAGTCAAAATACAACAATCCCATCAAGTTTCAGTTGTTTAACAAGACTGTGTTAGGCATTTTTGTTATCAAAAGAAGGATCATAGCAACATGACATGCATCATACTACTCTCACTTTGCTTACTACATATGCCTACTTTTGAGAAAATTAGATGCCAACACTAAATCATTTTTCTATTCGGGTCTATTCATTCCAATACTAAATGTTTTTCTTTTAAAAAAAGAATAGTAGTTCTCTAAAACATTTCTTTTTGAGAATGGTATATATATTATGAATCCTCTAAAACTAGGCTCTTTATATATATTTACATGGATGTACAAGTCTCAAACTAGGAAAAGAAAAGCTCTAAGAATACCGGGGGTCATAGAACTACACTCATGTGAGAGCCCTTTGTTTGACTAACATACTCCTTTTGATCTTCCCTATACCTTCATTTCAAAGTTGGAACCTAATGAATGTAACAATAACAATTCCTTAAATCCAACAGGTTGTGATTGCTCATATGATTTTTGATCTTCCCTACACCTTCAAGAATGTTGGATGTCTAATTTGTTCAAAAGTAAGCCCTTCATACCACATGGGTCCTAAGAGATTATAGGTCTTTTGAGACAACTTCCCTTTGTGTAATTCTACATACATCTCATCCCCTTTGATCATGATATTGGTGCACTATGGGATGGTACATATGCTCTACGTAAAACATGGTTAAACTATCTCAAGCAATCTTATCTCATCTTATCTTCCGTGTGTGTCACTTGCACCTTCTATTGAATATGACCATATCTAATCTTAATCCACTCTTGTATCACTTTATATACATCTTTACATTTGCATTTATATGACATTCATCTTCTGGATATGCTGAGTCTTAACTGCCCCCACATTCACTCCCATATAAATAAACAGCCTTACAACCGTTCTAAAAAACCTTTCTTTTATTTTGTTTAGCATCTTTCTACTGTATAGCACTCTCATGAGTCACGACATTTCCTCCATTTGAACAATCCCACGTTAATTTTTTGTATTACATCTTCAACTACGATTCTGTTCACCTGGATAAAATAAACAATATAATTAAGTTATCCATTGTCGTTTGAAAACTATTTCAGAAGCGATTATAGATAATTTTAAATGAAAGTATTTATATATATCATTTATATTAAAAGGGTGTCTTCTTGAACAAGAAATTAAAGCATAATTGATAAACTGAAGACATAACAAGAGAGAACTTTTATCAAGAAACAGTTAAAACCTTAGCCAAGAGTACTTCACTTAATTGCCCACATAATGCTTCTCTCCTTCCCTTCAGTGATTTTAACACAGTGCTGTACTCATTCAATCTGTCAAAAACACATCATCATTACAATTAGAATCTTGTAACCTCCATCCACCCACCCCACCCCACCCAACTTCCTATTACAACAACAACAACAGTATACCCAGTATAGTCCCACAAGTGGGGTCTGCGAAGGATAGAGTGTACGCAGACCTTACCTCTACTTTATTAGGTAGAAAGACTATTTCCGAAGGACCCTCAGCTCAAAGAAATGGAAAACAGCATTTATGCAGATATAAGCAATATCAGGACAGTAAGAGAGTAGGTGAATATGAGACAACAAGTAGTAACAGAAAAACAAAAAACAACAACAACAATAGTATACCCAGTATAGTCTGGGGTCTGCGAAGGATAGAGTGTACGCAGACCTTACCTCTACTTTATTAGATAGAAAGACTATTTCCGAAGGACCCTCGGCTCAAAGAAATGAAAAACAACATTTATGCAGATATAAGCAATATCAGGACAGTAAGAAAGTAGGTGAATATGAGACAACAAGTAGTAACAAAAAAACAAAAAAAAAAAAGTATGGAAATAGTAACTAGAAAATAATCATAATAATAATAACAATAATAAAAATGCCGAAAATAAAACTAATACTACTAGCACCCAAGTGGTCAATGACGTAGGTTGAGCACCATGAGGTCCCAGGTTCAATTCCTGGCAGAGACAAAACACAAAGTGATTTCTTCTCATTTGTTCTAGCCTTGGTGAACAGAGTTACCTAATACATATTGCTCCTGTTGCTGGTGGTGGGAGGTGACAGGTATCCTGTGGAATTACTCGAGGTACGCACAAGTTGGCCCGGACAACTCGGTTATCAAAAAAAAACAACTAATACTACTAGCCTTCTATCCCAAACCCTCGACCTCCACACCCTCCTATCAAGGTCATGTGCTCGGTAATCAGTCATGTCCTGCCTGATCACCTCTACCCAATACTTCTTCGAACATAAGTATTTTACCTAAAATTAAGTGAATTACCTGTAATTGACGCAAAGAGTGCAAATGGAAGGAAGATTTGAATTCTCACAAATACCACAGCAACTCATTTTTCTCGTCATCTTCACTGTTCCAAAACCCTAGAACATCTACCTACACATAATAAACCAAAATTCAACAAATTAATACGTAATTTTCAAGCTCAATTGCAACAAACTGTGTCAAATCGAAGATAAAATTAAGGAAAACTCACCAGCAAATTGGGAAAATCAACTCATGAAAAAATAAAAATAAAAATAGCAGCAATAATAGTACCCAATGATTTCGTTAGATGTATAGTAACGATGACTTAGGTTAAGTATTTGTAGCCGGAGCTCCGATGAGCTAATGTATTAATTAAAATTGAAATTGTATGACCTCGTAATAACTTTGAGTGCAAGTTTGAAACGAATTGACTCTGCGCTTTTGATTGTAAATTGTAATAGTACTAGTTTATTTGACTAATTAATTCTCTAACTTTAATTAATTAAAATGATATTACGTCATTTGGATCGTTTTGGTTGGACTTGGCAGCCTGCTGTTAAGTAAGCATAAATTTGTCACTAATTATTCCCTTACTTGTCTCACATATTAAAAATAATGTGTAAATAACATAAATATCAATAGTTTACTAGCTAATTACACTCTTTTTCGATTTTTACTTAAATTACATCAAATTCCTAATCTTTACGCAGCATATACATAACTAAAGACCATATACATCACTAACATATACATAAGTATAAAATTGTTTAATGACATAAAAGAAAAATGAATTCATATAAGTATAAAAGTATAAAATCCTTTCTCCTCTTTACCTATATAATTGTTCCTTCCCTTTCCCTGTTTTTCCAAAACTCAAACATTCACTATTCTCTTTTTCTTTTTCTAACTAAAGATAGAAGTGATGACGCCATCTCCGGCGTCGGTTGATTTCAATCTCGACAGTAATTGTACTATTCTTTACAATAAGTGCACCTTCTAATCCTCCACGTACTGCCACGTTGTTTTACAGTACACCCGCTACATATTTCATACCCTGTAATTATATACATAAGTATTAAAATATAGTTCAAATCCAATACCTAAGTTAACAGACAAATAAGCAACATTCTCTTCTATGTATATGCATTGCTTATGCTACTCAAATGTATAAGTCTAATCCAATACATTAATTAACACAGTTATGAATTTATTAGCTTATATGTATATGCCACGTACTTCATATACATAATTGTTATATGTACATTAGATATATGTCTCGGAATAAACAAATACACGACGCTATCTTGTTTCCGCCATCATATTCATCATCAAAACATTACATATATGTATCAAAATAAACAAATACAATACATTATCTTGTTTCCGCGAGCATATACATCACCAAAATTGTATACATATGTGCAGTAGCAGAAACTCGCATATACATTACATTTATGTGTATATAATAACAGAAACTCATATATACATTAGATTATATACATTAGATCTATGTACATGCAGTATCAAAATCCCACATATACATTAGATCTATAAATGTGCACTAACATAAATCCACACATACATTAGATCTACATATGTGCAGTAATAGAATTTCATAGTGTAATTAGATCTATGTATATGCAGTACCAGAATCTCACATATACATTAGATCTATGTATGTGCAGTAACATAAACCCACATATACATCAAATAGATGTATGTGCAGCAACAGAAACCCACATATACATTTTTGAAGTCCTGACAAGAATCTCTTTCTCTCCTCCAAAATTTCGACTTTTTCAGGCCATTAAATGACGAATTTGAACTCATTTTTTCATTGTTGTATGAATTTGGGGACTAATTTCTCTGATTTTGTGGATTCACGAGTTGGAAAAGTGTAAAAATGGGCGAATCCCGCAAGCTAGCGGCAGACGAGGGTGTCGAGGCTATAGCTAGGGTTTTTCTATTTTGGTGGCGGTGGAAGAGAGGTGAAGAGGGGAGGAAGAAAGAGTCTGGTTTTTGTGTTTTTTGTGGTAATTCAAAAATGGTAAAATCGCTTGATAGTTGCCTTGAAAATAGACTTTCTTTTTGTAGCATTAGGCGTAAAAAGTGGGAGGATGGAGTGGGTTGAGTAATGTATAAGGAATAAAGAGAGAGTAAGTGAGATATGAGATATTTTATAATTAATTTGAGAATTTAGTATTTTAAGTAATATACATAAATTAAGTTGTAGTTTTGTGTAATTTTCTCAAAAATAATTGCTTTAATTTTAGAATTTCAAAACACATTAATAAGTTAATTTTGTAAAATACATCCCTAATTTATTTTTTACTAGATACAAACCATCTAAAAAAATTAATATTTAGTTTCTAATTTAACTTTATTATTAGTTATAGTCATTTCTCAAAGAATTGAGTTTATTATTATAAAAAATAATATAATAAAATTGTTATTTCATTTATTCCTTTTTACGGGCTTGTCGAAATTAACTTAAGGGAGACAGGTAAAAGAAAAAGGTATTTCCCTCGTTAGAGCATCGCTTTCCTCCTGCCACACATCCTCAATTTGTCACCAAAGTGCAGTTGCAGCAACACTTGTCTTTCTTCTTCCTCTTCTGCTAATTCCATGTACTCAACTCTTTTCTCTCTATTCTCAATTCTTCTTCATCTCATAAATACAGTCTTTTCGTTGCACTGAGACACTTTCTTTTTTAAAATAAGTGTGATTTTCGGGCCAGCTTCCTCTTGGATAGAGGCACTCTAAGAATTTCTCCTTGTGTTTTGTAGAAGCCTCATTCCATGGGGAAAAGATTGAGACTTTCCAACAATTTTGTTCTCAAAAAGGTGACAACTTGACCCCTTTCCTCTCCCTCTCTATTTGTTGTCATTCTTGGTATGATTAGATTGGTCTGATGAAACTTTTTTTTGTTTTTTGTTTCTTGGTGTAGTGTCAAAAGGGAGTCTGCATTGCAGAAGATCGTATTAGTCAGTTACCTGATGAAATTCTGGTATATATATTGTCTTTCCTTACTGTTAAGGAAGCAACAGACACAAGTGTCCTCTCAAGGCGTTGGCTGAGCTTGTGGACAAGTATTTCCCGGCTTGATTTTGATGCTACCAAACCCTTGGATGAAGTAGCCTTGAAAATCAAGCTACGGAAAAGGCATATGAAGAAGTATCTGAGATGGGTCAACCGTACTTTGCAAATGTGTAAAGGGCAGAGACTCAACCAATTTCGGATTTGTTTTGATTTAAATAAATTCGCGCAGCGTGAGATTGATAAATGGGTTGAATTTTCCTTTTCGAGGAAAGTTCAAATTCTAGAGTTAGACTTAAATAAGGGTGGAGAGGACACTCGTGATTTTGATTACTGTTATGCTTTTCCAGCACAGCTCCTTGGACTTGGTGATTCTGCTGGCTCTTTTTCGTGCATGCCTCATTCTAATAACCTCCAAATACTACCACTTGTCAAGCAGAATTTCAAGTCTCTAAAAGTGCTGCTATTGAAATCCGTAAATGTGACTGGCGAAGTTCTTGAGTTCTTTCTACACAATTGTCCATTTCTTGAAACAATGGTAGTTCACGGATCAGGAACATTGGTAAATTTGGAAGTTGTTGGTCCATCCCTCAAGTTGAGGCACTTGGAGATATGGTACTGCTATTATGTAGAATCACTTAAAATTTGTGATACAAACCTTATAACATTAAAGACTTCATCAGGAAGGGAATTACTGCTTAGGCATGTCCCGATGCTGGTTGAGGTACACATTTTGGGTACGCCATACACCCATTTATTGGATGACATATCCTCTCGTCTTTCTTGTGTTCTCTCTCAGCTGGAGGTGCTTACAGTAGATGCTTCTGATTCATTGGTTAGTGAACATAATTTGTGTCTATGTACACTTGTTTTACTAGCTTAGAACTAACTGGTGCTTTCTATGTAGTTTGATTTTTCGCATGAAGATTTGGAGCATTACAATTTTCCTGAACTTACGAAGCTCAAGAAATTTGTTTTAACTACATTCGGAAGTACATACAAAGGGAAAGACCAGAGCCTCTTAGGTTGCACGTCTATAATAAGGGCTGACCCACAATTGAAAGAATTTGAACTACAGGTAAGTATCATGCTTTGAGTTCTTTTTCCTCTTTGACTGGTACAAAAGTCGTATTAACAATTCTGGTTCATGTACTTATTGATGCTTCTTCTTGAGTATTTGAGTTATTTAAGCCTTTGAGCTTGAGTTGAAACAATTGTGATGAACTAACCTTGAAAGCATGGTACTTTTGTATTGTTTTTAACTCATTTGAATGTGCCAATATACAATTCCCTGCCCTTAAGTATGTGCCATTTTTCAATAGGTTGTGCACAACTGTACGCTGGGTTTTGAATTATTATCTAAAATAAAGAGCTTAAACTCTCATCACTCCTCTAGTTTCTTGTATACTTTTACTGAATCACTGTGTACCTCGACAACTTGTTTGGTGTAGTGTAATGACCTCATAGTGTTACGGATTGTGATTTCAGTTGCCAAATGCAAACAACAACAACATACCAAGTGTATTCCAACAAAGTGGGGTTTGGGGAGGGTAGAATGTACACAAACCGTGAGAAGAAAATACAAACTAAAAAATATAGCCTCTCGACACCATGTGCCCAAAAGATAGAATTTTTCTTTTCTCTTTTCTTAGGCCCTCTAGAAATTCAGTTGTGATCCACCATTTATCCCACCAGGCCACCACCCATGCCCGGCCCCCACCATAACTTGCTCAGCCACCGTCACCATCACTACTTCCACAACCCCTCTCCAACATCCTCTCCAGAACCATGAGCTAGCTAGTTTCTGGGGTTGAGTTAGGCCCAATGTCCATTTCTTTTTCAGTTTGCAAACCTTATTAATTCATTAGTTCCAGTTAAATTGCCAATTTATATGGTTGTTTTGCTGGGTCAGGATTTGCTTGACCCTGTGTTCTCCGTCTGAGGCGAGAACTCAAAGATGAATTGTTGGTGCTCGAAGTAAAGAAGGACTCGCCAAAGGAGTTACGTATTTGGATGGACTCTCGGCTTTGACGCCGGAGAGATGAGATCATAGACCTGAATAGACTGTAGTACGCCTTTCTCGGGTTCAGCTTACAAATAATTCTAGCTATTTTCATCCTTATTCAAGACTCGAAGCATTCATTTTCTAAAACCACTACATCTATAGTTTGTGCTTCCCTGTACAAATATATGCATTTCTTGACTTTGATATCTACTTGCCTATACTCGTTTCACCCTTTTTGATAAGACTTAGGCAGTAATCTTATAGATGCTCCTAGCAGGCTAAGTTTTCCATCATCCTTTTTGTTCCTTTGCACCCTTGTTCTTAGGAACCAACGCTGTGAATATTGCAATCCAAATGCGTCTCATGAAAGAATGCAATGCATTGGTAATGTCCCCTCTCAAAAAAGTCCCAAGATTTCCGGTAAGAAGACATTCTGTACCCATCTGTCCCTACAGCGTTATCACCACTAGACCATCTCCCTTTCTTCCCTGAGATAGTCTCTTTGTAGCCAGCTTTTCTCTTTTCCTGATCATAGCTCAAGGTCATTGTAGCTGGAAGGCCTCCACTGCTCAATTTAACGAAATAACTTCTCATAGTATTGCACGCATCGGATGAATTTTGGATCTTTGGTAGTTGTTCCGTTTCTCGCAAGTTTGTTTATATGGTGGTACCTTCTATTTGTATTGATCAATTTACGGAAAAAACATTAAGTCTTTACGTAACCATGAACGCCCCGATTGTTGTTTCCGGGATACTTTATTAGCATTGGTTATTTGTTCCAGTTTTTCTACTAAGAATTCTTTTAGGCTTCCCTTACTATAGCCATTCTCTGTCTTCCAGGCATTCTTTCCAATCCAGCAATCTGTTTCTGTATAATTCTTCGACTTGCCTTTTTGTTCTAATTCTTCAAGTCCTTTTTTAAGTTCTCAGTTTCTTTCTATTACCATAGTTGACTTGCCAACACTATCATAAGATTGCTATCGCTGTTTTACTATATCAGTGACTCTCTATAGCTGTCCACTTTTTTTCAAATTTAAAATCAGATTCACCCGTTTTCAGTCTGCAGCCTGCATTCCGTTGTAATGAGTTTGTGGTTGGAAATCATCTTATACTTTAAAAACTTGAATTTCACATTCCACTCCACAAATGAAGTGTATTAGCAAAGAATACTAAGGGGTTAAATGATACTAAACCCAAAAAGATTGAAGTTCTTGATCAAATAGAAATAACATGTGAACAACTGCAAAACTTCTTTAATCCTTTCAGTCTTTCTTGTAATTTTTTTGTTTGAAGAAATTTGAGATTTGAAATATATATGTTAATGGCATTGTTGCTTTACCTGATCAAAAGTAACAGAAGATATGAGCTGTCATATATACTTAAGTGAAGCCAAGTAGCGTTGAACCAAGTTACCAGTGAATTTCTACTGATAGCTAAGTAGTAAGCCAAATCATATGAAAAGAAAAAGGGGGATGCGAGATAAATGTAATGGATGTATCAGTTGAATTTCAAGTGATAAATATTATCCCTCCTAGTCGAGAACTTGTTTCCGAGGGAGAATCTAACAAACTTGATGAACCATTAATGGTGGATTTTGTCATGCAGATGCTGAAATAGTACTTCAAAATCCATTAGGTTTCCAAGAACTTTTGGCATAAATTTTCTGGACCTTGGGAAAAAATAGTCCGAGAAGGTTCCATTTCGGTTAGCAAGCCTCGCATGTAGCTCAAATATGATAAGTCACTTATGTTTTCTTTTGTTACCTAATTTTCGTGGCTTGTTTGAGAAGTTAAGATTTTCTCACAGGGTGTCTAGATCACGGACAAGTGACAACTAGTAATGGTGATTGAATATAGTTCAACTTTGGGCATTTTTCGTTCAGTCAAACAAGGGTATCAGGTTTAAGTTCCATATGTAATACGGGTATTTTTCCTACTTCCTGTAGTTGTTGTTCTCAATGTTATATTGATCAATACCACCAGAAGATAAAGACAGTATTCATCTAGGTACTTCGTATGTCGTGATGCTTGAAATATAAGGAATACTCTCTAACCCTTTATTAAAGTTCCAATGAGGAAGATAAGGGGAGAGGGCTGAACTTTTAGTGCCATTCTGGGTCGACTTTGGGACAGAATTAACCCGACTTGTGCTGTTTGTTTTAACATAAAGAGCAGACAGTTTTATTTCATGAAGGAAGATAAAAGTATACATGTCTAACCTCGAGTATTGAATCTACAGAACTGGAGAAAAATTAAAGAGCGCTAGGATTTTCTATCGTCTTGCATTATGTGGAGCAAGATTTCTGGTTATCAAAAAAGTGGAGGAAGACTTCTTTCCTGTCCTGGCTACCTTATTTAGTTTGTTAGAATAAGCAAAGGAGAAAAAGAACAACTAATTTTCTCTCAAAAAATCGGCTTTTATATTTGCACTCCACTTCCTTTTAGAAACCAACAATAGGGAAATAAGACATTCTTTAGTATTCTTCTCCGTATTCCTCGTCTGGTAACACTTGAGGGAATTCGTAGAAGAATAAAATACTACGAGAATTTAAGTGACATAATCAATTGACACACTCATGTTTTATCTTTTATCTGCTTCTAATTTAATATTATGTACATAGTTCTGAACTTGTTTTTAACCCTGCTCTTTGCCTTTATAAGGTGGCACGAATGATTCCCCTTTCATTTCAACTCTTTCTGTTATGTAATTACTGAAATATCAACCTTCCACCTAGAGGTGTGAGGTCTTTTCATTTGCATATCTTTTGTTAGCTTACTGGCTCATCTTCTTATTATTTCATATACTTTGGTTATTCGAGTTTTAATTTGTATTCTATTTAATTACTGCAGTTGATGTCATGTCCCTTCACGGCGAACAGAGAGTGTAAGAAGGCCATAAAATGCCCACTCCATCACCTCAAAGTGGTCAAATTGTGGGGGTTTTATAACGGCACATTTCATCTTGAACTCGTTAGGTACTTCTTGGAAAATGCTGTTGCACTCGAGAAAATCATCATCGATCCTACGCGTCCAGTTTTTTGTCGCAATTCTGGGAGCCCCGGGGAAATCAAACATCAGCAAACTGCAAGAAATCTTGCTAAGGTTCAGCTTGAAGGTGAAGTGTCTCCACCTATTGAGTTGATGATACTGTAATGTTATTAGGGTTAAATTTTTTATTATTAGCGAAAGGAATAATGTTATTAGGGTTAAATTTTTTATTGTGTCCCACAATGGGATAATGTATAGCTTTATAGCTTTCTGATTGGAACACCAATAATTCATCGTGGTCAATGATATTGTAAAAGATGTTTAGTGATGTCGTGGATACTACATTAGGGGCGATTGTACCACGGGGGCGAACAGGCTAAGAAACTTTTAAAGTAACCTTTTTTTATTAGGTGGATTAGATGGGCAGGGTCATGGGTTAAATCAATTATATTATAAAAAATTTAAAATTTAATATGATATGGCATGTCAAATACGTGCCTTGTATTTTTTGAGTTAAAAGTGACTAGTAGGATATGCCATAGGTCGGATGACTTTGTTATCCAAAAAAAAAAAATAAAGTGGAAAGATATACTCATCAACTTTGTGATTTAGAGTTAGATAGATCCCTCGTTTAAAAAGTGGCGTATATACACACTCACCATAAAGCAACTACAGAGAGAGGTATAATGATCAAAATATGTTTAAAAAAAAATGAAAAATGGAAAAAACAAACCATGAGGATTGTTACATACAAATTCAAACTCAATTCGATAATCAAAATATCTCCTCACAGGTTTAGATCAAAAGCCTCAAACTTCTACCTTCTAATCTGTATAATCGAGTATATAGATTAGTGTGACAGGTAAAATGGTCCAAGCAAACTTGTTCAAAAACTATGGGAACGATACTCAATATCAACACGCCCCTGAAAGAGGATGCTACTGGAATCTTTCTAGAAATGCTGAAAGTTGGATTGTTTCCCACCAATTATACATTTGGGGTGTGTTTGGTACGAAGGAAAATGTTTTCCATGGAAAATGTTTTTCTAGAAAATGTTTTCATGGAAAATAAGTTGGTTTCTTACTTATTTTCTCATGTTTGGTTGGTGAGTGGAAAACATTTTTCAGAAAATATTTTCTAATGTTTGGTTGGTGAATGAAAAATATTTTCCAGAAAATATTTTTTAATGTTTGGCTAGAGAGTAAAAAATACTTTTTAGAAAAATAGTTTCTGATCCGGGAACCAACACCGAAAATCGATTCAGAACCCGAAATCGACACACGACCACGGACCCCACCGGACACTCAACCCGAAACTCGATCTCGACACCCGAATATATCAGGACCTAATTTCGACACCCAACTCGAGACTCGACTCTGACTCCAGACTCGGTAACCCACCCCGACTCTTGACACGAGACCCGAACCTGACTCCCGACCCGACACTCGACTCGAGACAGACCCAACCCCGACACCCGACCTGAGACCTGACCTCGACAACCTACTCAAGAATCGAGACCCGATCCCGATATTCGACCCCGACACCCAACCCGGGATCTGACTCTGACTCTCGACCCAAGAGCCAAACCTGACTCCCAACCGAAGACCCAACCCCGACACCCAACCAGAGACTCGACACTTGACCCTGACACCCAACTCGAGACTCGGGACCCGACCCCGACACACAACTCGGGACTTGACCCTAACTCCCGACCTAAGACCCAAACCTGACTCTCGACTCGAGACCCGACCCGAGACCTGACCCTAGCACCCGACTAGAGACTCAGGACTAAAACCCGACACCCGACCCGAGACCTAACCTCGACTCTCGATCCGAGACTAAAACCTTACTCTTGACCCGGCACCTGACCCTGGCACCCGATCCGAGACCCGACCTCAGTATCCAACCCGTGACTTTGGACCCGACCCCAACACCAGACTCGAGACCTAACCCCGACTCCCGACCCGAGACTTAAGACTCGATCCTGGCACCCGACCCCAACACTCTACCCGGGACCTGACCTCGACTCTCGACCCGAGATTCGAACCCGACTCTCGATCCGAGACTCGACCCCGACTCCCAACCCAAGACACGACCTAAAACCTAACCCCGAGACCCGACCTCAACTCACGTGCCGAGACCTGACCTAACTCCCGAGCAGATAACCAACCTAGGACCCCACCCTGACTCATCACTCATAACCCGAGACCTGACCCTGACTTTCGACCCCAAATCTTGGACCTAATGCTTCTAAACTAGTACTTAAGTCATGGTTGGGGCAAGGGGACGAGTCTCAAGTTGAGGTCGAAGTAAGAGTCGGAGGTTGTGATTTGGGTTGAGACCAGACCCTGATTCCCCTCTCGATGTTGGATCCCAAGTTGGTGTTGGGAGTTGTTCTCAGATCCAGTTCAGGGTCGGGTCATCGGGTTGAGTCTTGGATCCCTAGTCGAGGACAGGCATCCGAATCCATGTGGGGTCTCGAGTTGAGGTCGGATCTTAGGACCCCTGTCTTGGATCAGTGTTGAGAGTCGGGTCACAAGTTGGGAGTCGGGGGTCGAGGCTGAGAGTTGGGTCTCGAATCGAGCTTGGGAGTCGGGTCAAGAGTCGATAATTGGGAGTCAGATCCCGGGTTATGTCAAGAATCGGTACTCACTTGGGTTAGGGTGGAAAGTTGAGGTGTGAGGTTGAAAGAGAGATCTGGAAAATGTCTTCCTTACTTTTTGAAGGGAAGTCATTTTCCTTAAATTTGAGAAAAATAAGTTCTTTTGGAAAACATTTTTCAAAACATCTAAGTCAACCAAACATGAGAAAATTGTAAAATGGTTTCCTTCATACCAAACACACTCTTGAAGTGATGTTCAAGGCTTGCTCAACTGTTGTCTGGTTCCAAGTTAGAGAAGCAGATACATGGATATATGCTGTTACAAATCATATCATTTATGACATCGGAATTGGAAACACAATGTGTAGCGTGCAAGGTTGTGCATGCTGGGATACTCTCACAGTATGGCTTGATGCCTCTCTCTATATATATACATATTCCTTTTCTATTTCTTGATTCAAATTTTGAGGATGGAGGTATTGTTATGAACGATTTGGGCTAATACTATTTGGTGGAGGGCGAATTTGGAAAATGGAAATTTACATGTGGGATACTGGTGGTGCATGATAAATAATGCACGTATGAAGAAGAGAAGAGGAAGCAAAATAGTTATGGAAAATCTCTAAATCTATCATTCCCAGTTCTGTGTTTGAGCTTCTCATTTCCCCTTCTTCTCTTATTCCTAGTATTTTCATTCAATCTTTTCATTTTGTTGTTAGTATTTGATGTAGTTTTCCTATATTGAGTTGAGTTGTAATTCCCTTTCTATTGTTGAAGTAATAGAAGAGGAGTTTGTCAACTTGGTTGTTACATTTTTCAAGATCTAATACTAAACATCAATTAATATGAATATTATAGTAAAATATTCATATTGATCAATATTTCTTAAGGGGTGTGCAAAGTCCAAAATGAACAAGTAAAAGTGAAAGGAAGGAATAGTATTAGCATTGATAAGGCGAAGGTAAAATCTCAAGGACATTCCTACATACACAAGACATGAAACACAAGTGTAATTCATAACATTTAAGCTCAAAACAATACTAAAAAGAGAACAAATGTAAGGCGAATGATAGTGAAATAACATGAATTTTAACCTCACATCAGTGATATTGTAATTTTGTTTATTAACGAAAATAATAATGTTAGTAGGGTTAAATTTGTGGTAGAGGAGAAAATTGGTTTAGTATTATGATTATATGACCCACAAGGGAATAATGTACCTGAAACATATTAATCTAATTTGTAATTTACTTTTCTCATGTAACAGGGGATAAAGTCATCTTCTTCAAATCAGTGACACAAAATTAAGTCCCCTTCTAGAATACCGAATCAAGCAAACAAAATGATAATAATCAAATCAAAGGCTGAGCAATAGGATGAATGGTAAAACTTCATATATATTAAAGATCAGACATGATCGCAAAAATCACTTTCAATCCATATATTTTCCTTACATACAAATAGCTAGATCAAGCAACTTCGAATTTTAAAAACCATTCTTATTAGACATTTAAGGGAAACATCTTTATGTTACTAACGAGTAGCATTTAAGTTTTGCCTCCCTAGCCATCTTCCTCATTTCTTCCTTCATCTGGATTTCCACATTTGATTTTGATTTGACCCAGATATCAATCACGTTTTTGAGAAATCTCTACCACCATTTGCATATCGATATCACTCTCAGGGTTACATGCTTTTTACTCATCACTCAATCTTCTATTTCTTGCATCTCCTTCATTATCCTTTCTGTAGCAGTGGAGGAAGGATATTTAAGAGATTTTCCCTCTCCTATACGACATCTGATGGCCGTGAAAAACGTTAAACTTTAGGATCAAACGAGAGAATTAAGTTGGTTAAATGTTGTTTTGATTATATTTCATGTTTTCTGTCACTTAATGTAGTTTTCGTTTCATGAGTTTGCTAAATGAGATTCGTCATGTGATTGCAATACATTATATTGGATTCGTCATATTCTTAAACGATATAAAACTTTTAGTTAACCTCACATAGTAATATAAAACTAATGATTAATTCTACTTGATAAGATTTAGTCACGTGTTTGCAATACATTACCTTTGATGTTGTTGTAAAACTTTTTTTTAATTAATATGAAGATTTGAGTTATTTAATCCAAAGTTCTAAAATATTTTTGGTAAAAGGTAGATAATTTTTTTCTTTCTGTTTTTTTTAAAAATATGAACTTTTTTTTACAATCTTCAATGTTGTTTTAAGTGAAAATAAAATTATAAAGTTCACCATTAAAGTTTTTCTGGGGCCTCAATATTTTCTATGAGAGTGTTCTGAAATATATATCTAGCTGTATCTAAAATTATTTTTGCACGTTCTAACATGCACATATAAATAAGATTTGATACAAAAACACTAGTATTATTTATACCTGATAGAATATTGTAACGATCCATTCCATTGTTACTGAAAATATATGAGGTAAAGGTACAAGAATCTCATTCGTCATAGGTTTTAGGATCAATTCTTTAGAATTAGATATGAATTAAGGTCATACAATACCCTTAGCGCAAAGTTAAGTTGGAAGTGTCCTTACCGATTGAGTTTCGGTTTAAGTTTATACTAGGGTCAACTTCAAATGATCACTCCTCTTAGAATATAAAGAGTTGTAGGGCCCAATACCCACCAAATTAAAGATCTTTGAGTCTTCTTTCCAACGCCACCAACGGTTTGTTAATCTTCTTATGGAGTAAAAAGTTATGACCATTTTACTGAAGACTGTCCGTGCTAAAAAATTGAGGCCGTTGTAGCGGGATCATGCCATAGTAGCGGGATACGGACTGCTATAGCGGCGTTCGGGCATTACTTATGCTTATTGTTGATGGGTTTGGAGTTCTTAACTCAAAAACTTTGTTCCAAAGTCTTAGAGGGGCGATTTTTCAAGGTCTAGAGTGAAAATTCTTCGTTGAGGTAAGTTCTTCATCTTCTTCATCTTTTAATCCAATAATATCTTAGAATCATTAAAATAATCTTTAATGGCGGTATTGTGATTTAGAACCCTAGGTTCATAAAATTACATGGAAAACCTATGGGTATGTCTAATATGAATAACTTCGTCTAGATTGTAAACTAACGATTCCTACCATGAATTTGTTATTCTAAAACATGAATTTGATAGTTGGGGACCTTGAATTCAATAAAGATGGGATCTTTAGCTTTGGTACTCCATTAATAGAGATGGATTGAGTATGATAGAACTAGTTAATGGTTAATTGACCCTTGGGTAATGATATAGACCGCGAATAAGGGTAGAATTAGTGGGTTTGAATTTTCAAAGTGTTCATTCGAAGAGTATGTGATTAGTTAATCTTATAATTGCTTGATTATTAGATGATTGGACGTTCTGAGGTGTGAAGGAAGGGAAAAACATTCGTAGTGAGGCTTGCTTTTTCTAAGATCTTTGGTCGAAGTAGATTATGGTTTATGAGTAGTAGACTATAGTTAGAAATAGTATTCGTAATATAGATTTGACGGGAGAAATCATGCTGAGGCCTACGACATGGAGTTTGGATAGACAAAATATGGAATTAATGTAATAGAGATATAATTGAGTGTTGTTATGTTTTTGTATGGATCCCATAATGGGTGTTTTGTGTTTGTATGACTTACTTGATAATTACAAGGTAAATATGTGAATGTGGGTAACAATAGAGGAATTGTGTGAGCTTGTAATCTATAAAACTCGCCTTCAATCCCTTAAAAAGGGTGAATTTGATATTGTGTGTTTAGAATATGAGATATTCTTGCTGAAAGATAGTTATGAGAATTAATTATGATAAGAGAAAGCGGTGGCATAACTTAAGAACCTAAAGTCAAGTTAGACTAAGTGTTAGGAAGTAAGATGTGTAAAGGTGCATGACTAAAGCTAGAATAATATGAAAGTTGGGAAATAGAATGAGTCCATTCTTAATAAGTGATTGTGGTAGCAAAATTCGCATGGAGGATGAGGAAAAGTAGTGTTTGGTTAAGGTTGAACACTTGTTTAAAAGAAGAAGCTTATAAGGAAATTGTGTGTACCCCTGAGTGTTTATAAAATAGAAGGTCACCTAAATTGATTGTGTGTATACTCACTTATTAGATGTTGCTTGGCCCCCGGGCACTAATATCTGTTGAGTGGGTGATAGTTGAATTGGAGTAAAAGCTCAAGTTGATTGTATATGTGCATATTTAACTGATTTTTTATTTATTTAGTTGCAATGCATGCTAATGAAAATGAACTTGTTAATTATTGAATGCAAGTTTGGAAATTGATAATATATAATGAGATTGGTAAAAAGGACCTTGTTCGATATACAAGTGTGGTTGATTTATCTCATTATGTGATTGTACTTTTTTGTGGTACTATTTGTTGTTGTGAGATGAACCGATAAAGGTTGATCATGATCAAATTGGTGGAACTCAGGGAGGATAAAGGTGGAGACGTTGGAATAAGGGTAGTACAACACTTGATTTGAGATAAGGGTGACATACACTAGTTGTTTGAGATATTGATACATGAACTGAGCTTGTCCCCTACAGGTCATAGCTAGTGGGCAGTACTAAGTAGTGTTTTGAAAAGCGAGAGGCGGAAAAAAGTGACCAGGGCTCGCTTCACAGAAGCGAGAATCGTGAAGCGAAGCACACGCTTTTTTCCATTAAAGCGCTATTTAATACAAAATTTAAAATATTATATATGCATAAATAAATAGCCAAGAACTCAATAGATAACATAATCTTTCAATTCTTAAATTAAAAAGACAGTAGATAGTCATAACAAGCATCCAACCAAACTCCTAAAGCACTAAAAATCAGTCTCGCGTCTTAATCAACTAACACGGATTGAGAAACCAACAATAAGATGTTTCTTGTGACGAAATATTCCACCGTTATATATATTGTCACAAAAAACACATTTTATTCGTATGTTAGTGCCTATTGAAACTCCATACGCCCAAGCTGGATCTCTTTTTTGCGCCATTGAATAAAGAAAGAAGTCAGAACCCGTACATCAAAAAAAAAAATTAAAAGAAGAAAAATAGTGCTGGAAAACAGAGAAGAAGAAGAAGAGAAAAAAAATAGAGTTGTAAAGAACAGAGAAGAAAAAGAGAAATCGAGAAGAAGAAGAGTAAAAAAAACAGAGTTGTGAACAGAAAAGAAAAAGAGAAATAGAGAAGAAGAAGAAGTCGCATACCAGTCGCAGCAGCAGTTCCACAGTCGCACAGCAGCAGTTCCACAGTCGCACAACAGCTCCACAGTTGAAGAAGTCGCTTAAGGGTTTTAATTAGAATAAACCAATAAAACCCTAAAAAAAAAAACATTTAAATAGCGCTTAAGCGAGCTTTTTCTCGCCTTTTCTACTTCGTTGATTCTCGCTTCTAGGCCTGAAGCGTGCGCCTTTTTCTCGCCCCATCGCTTCAGGTAAAAAAAATGACCCTCTGTCGCTTCGCTTTGCGCTTTAAGCGAGCACTTCGGCGTTTTTCACAACACTGGTACTAAGGCCTTTAGCATACATGTACTCCGTGTTATGGAGAGTTTGACGATTCCTTGAGTGGACCAGGTTATGCATCATTATATTTGGATCCTTGTGTTGTCGGTTATTTGACATTATATTTGAGTTCTTGAGTGGACCAACTTATTTGATATTATATTTGGATCCTTGTGTGGTCCGGTTACTTGATATTACATTTGGATCCTTGTATGGTCCGATTACTTGGCATTATATTTGGATCCTTGTGTGGTCCGATTATCTAATATTGTACTTTGGTTCCTTGTGTGGACCGGTTACTTGTAGATATTGTATGGTTCTTTGTGTGGGCCGATCCTTGAGGTGATAATATGAATTGAAAGCTTTCTTGATGACTTGAATGCCTACTTGATGATCTGAAAGCTTAATCGATGATTGAAATTCTAATTAATGACCATATGTGTTTTAAATCAATCATTGTATGTTCTAGTTGTTGTACATAATTCTTATATTACTGGATTGCCTAGAGTTGTGGGTGAAGAACTGTAATACGTGACTTGTGACTACAGAGTCGTTAGTTAATGAGAATTAATTTGTGGTAGCAAATGAGGTGTAAGTTAAATAGATTGACTAATAATAACTATTGGGGCTAAACAAGTGAGAGTTATGTTGGATGACATTTGATGTGAAAAGTGATATATGATTAGTGAGATTAAATGTGAATGGTATAAGGAAAAAGTCAGTGCTACAGATTGCCTACTACTCCCTCCGTTTAAAAAAGAATGATCTAGTTTCCTTTTTAGTCTGTTTCAAAAAGAATGACCCTTTACTTTTTTGACAATATTTTAATTCCAACTTTCCACATGGCATGTTTAAGACCATAAGATTAAAGGACATTTTGGTACATTTGACATAACTTTAATTTAAGACCACAAAATTAAAAAGTCTTCTTTATTTTCTTAAACTCCGTGTCAAGTCAAAATAGGTCATTCTTTTTGAAACGGAGGGAGTAGTAATAAACTTGGTACAACTAAGTCAGTGAGACTAAGAATGGAAATACTCTTAGGTAATATGAGAGAGAGATAACATAAGTGGGTGAAAATGATGTGAATTGAACTGTTATATAAGTTGTCATGCTTTCTTTCTGTGATTTTTATATGATGTTTACGTGATCTAATTAATCCTGGTCGACCAATGATACCTACCAGTACGTGTGGTTGTACTGTTACTACTCTTACTATATCCTCTTTGGGGTGTAGTCTGGTTGTAAGATCAGTTGATGTCTCTTAGGTGACGTGGATAGTGATCTCCAACAGCTTCTACTTATTTCATTCCTATGGTGGAAACTGTGTCTTTTGTTTTATCTTTTATTATATTAGAAACTCTTGTACATGTCTAGACCAGGTACTAGAAAAAAGTGTTTTCATTTATGGTATTCTTGAAAAAGGTTGTAATATTTATCATATTTTTAAATTTTTAATAAAATTAATTATAGCTTTCGCATGTGTTTTGAATGGGTGGTAAGGGTTCTCCTATCTATGTTGATTAAAGTAGGCTCCCATGTTCCGATTAATTGGACAGTAGCGGATCCAAAATTTTAACCAAGTGGGTTCAATATATAAAAAATTAATACACAAAGAAGCAAACAAAACAAAGTTTGATTAACTAAAAGAATCTACTTGCTTGGAGGCTGTAGGTTGTAGCGTATTTTTTTTGGTTTAAGTTTTCAAAGGGTTCTGGGATTTGAGGGAAAATAATGGGGATTGGGGTTTACTTGTACAGTTTTTTTATTATAAAAATTGGCCCTATTTGGCCCTTTGATTTTTTTTTAAAAAGGGATTGGGGATTATCTAATAAAGATTTAGTCCTTTTATATTTGATGGTACACTATCAGCTGGTAATGGAGGTCATTGCATAAACGGAAGTTTTGGTTTCTTGGTACAATGATGGACAGTACTGTTTGATTGGGAATGGTAAACACTCTGCCACTAAGGGATACTTGGAACTAATTGGTAGTGCCCCTAGAGACCACATAGCTGATCTAGTCTGGACTAGGGTTGCTCTACCTAATTCAGATTTCCCTTGTGGTTGGCAGCACAAGGGAAGTAGTTGACTAAAGACAGGCTCTGTGGGCTGTGGCATGGGCTTAAACTGTGATACAATTGGGTGTTGTCTATGTGAGAAGGATCAGGTGGAAGATGCTCATCATCTATTCTCGGATTGCAGTTGGGCTAGAGAGTTGTGGACTAGATTACAACAATGGATGCGAATGAACTTACAGCAAAGCAAAGTGCAGAAAGATCAGAGGCAAGCATTGGAAGAGAGCTAAGAAGGAGATCATGGCAGCAATTTATGGAGCTATTATATATCATATTTGGACAGATAGGAGAAAACAGAATATACCAAACAATATTATCATACATCAGATTCAGTTTGTAATTAGAGAAAGGCTTCATATGTATAGAAGTAGTAGTTATATGATAGATAAGCTTTGTACTTTGAATTCTGGAGGCTCACTAGTCTTGGTCCTTGCTAGAAGGAATTGAGATTATGGGTGATCTTTAGGTTAATTGTGTTTTTTGGTGGTATGGTATACTTCACTGTTTACCAAAAATAAAAAAAAATTAAAAAACAACTTTTAGGCTAGTTAAAGGAGAGAACCTGCTGGACAATGGACATTAACCGTCCAAAAGAAAAGAGCAATGCAGGCGGGTGACAGTGACAGCGACATCGAGATTAGAAGATGAACCCACTTTGCCACTAGGCTAGATGTTGCATAATTTAATATATATGTGTACCTTTTCATAAAATCGATTATACATATATACAATGTAATTTTTCGACGAAGTAACTGGGTTCATATGAACCCTTTTGAGCCTATGTGGGTCCGCCACTGAGTTGGATCGTGACAAGTATGAGAGAAGAAACACATGGATCAAAATATTGTGATTGCGACCACTCCATTTGCTCCTTACTTAGCAATAGTGGTAGGTAATTAGGTATACTCCTCTTAGTGCTATTGGCATTAAGCTTCCCGTTTGTGTTAGCTTTACGAAGCTAATGGTGCTAGTTTTCACACAAATTTTGACTTGATATTTCCCTTTCATGACGCCTCTTGGCGAGATTTACACTCCATAAATTGTGAGATGGTCTAGAATGTTATACGAGAGTAATCATTAACAGGTTCATCAAATATGGTCATTGTACCGTCCTTAAGGATATTTCATCCGATGTAGGTATATCCCCAACATTCAACAAGCTGTTCTAATCTAGAACTAGAAACACAAAAAACGAATCAAAATTTAATTAAAGAAGAAAATTCAGCATAATAAAAGATAGGAAGGAAATTCTCTTGGTCTTTTTACATAAAAGAAAGAGACTGCAAATATATATAGCCTTGTTGGACCAATAATATTATGATGTTATTAATTTATTAGCCAATGTATCATTTATGAAACATTATTAATTATTTCATAACGAGCCATTATTATCATTTTAGAAACATTTCAGAGGATCAATCCATTTGGAGGATGTGATTTCTCATAATGGAAATCATTAAGGCTATTCAAATATTGGGATTTCATCAAAATGATTATTGTTGTAGGATGAATGTAAAAGTAACAATATGAATCATAAAGTAGACAAGAAATGAGAGATCAATGGAGAAGAATTTTTCTTATTCTTCCAAATATTTCACAAGTATTTCAAGTGTCTATAATATGAATTCTTATATCTCTATTTATAATGTTACATACAAAAAATTGTCATAAATATTGACATTAATCATGAAAATTATGAAAAAGGTAAATGGGTGTGAGAGTTAATCCATAATGGTGACATATAATGAAGAATTAATTGTACATTGTGGGACGAGTAGTCGGAGTAACTTCTTAGAAGTTATATACATCCACCATATAATTCTATACTATTTTATAAATAATTATTCTCTCTGTTCCTAAATACTTGTCGTTATTACTAAAAATAGCTATTCCATAATAGTACTGGTCATTTTAGAAAATCAAGTCATAATTAGTTGTTTGTTTTCATTTTTACCCTTAGTCATAAATATGGAGATGTATTAATATAGTACAATATTAAATAAAGATGAGTAATAAATAAGAACACTTTAGCAAATTACCTTTTAGTTAGTACTTTTCATAAGGGGTGTGCAACTAAAAAAAGTGACAAGTAAATAAGATCGGAGGGAATATATTATTGAGATATTAACATTAATTTTTCAAACAATCATTTAATTGCGCTCAAGAGAACACACGTAAATGCCAAGGTGGAAGAAATGTTCTTGGAGGAAGTGTATTAAGTTTCATGGATTTCCACAAATCCGTTACCATGAATAATAATTACTTCCTCCATTTCATAATAAGTTAATTATTGAGGTATTTTTCAATATTCTATAATAAGTTAATTATTCAATCTTTAAGATTAATATTGGAATTTTTTTTTTTTTTTTACCCTTCATCTGGATTTCCTATATGATGAATTCAAGAAACTTAAATGCTTCTATTTACTTATTATTTGGATTTTCAAGAGTAGTTTAATAATTAATTAAAAAGAATTTATATCTTAATTTTTTTTTTCTTAATAAATATGTATTATCTCAATAAGTGAAAATAATTCACTGAAAATAATTCACTTATTGTGAAACGGAGGAAGTATATTGGCTAGTGTCTTTTGGCAAACTTGTTCAAAAGCCACGGGATAATACCAACAGTACCTATCACTACTAGACGGATGGTCTAACATAGGCAGATGTTCAGAAATCTGACACAACATTACTCGAAAATAAGCCACGAGGATGGAATATATTGCTAATTAACGAGACAAAAAGGCCCCTGAAAGTACAGGAATAAATATTGGCTCTGATCTTAGGTAAATAACTTAAGATTGTATACTACTATTTAGATTTTTTCTAACGAGTGACAATAATATTATATCAATTTTAAAAAATATATACATAAAATAAAATATTTAATTTTATAAAGAGATCACATATTGACACGCCTCATATTTTAATAATTAATTAATTTGTGTTCAAATGTCATGTGTCTTTATATTATTGGTTAACTTGTTACGTTAGCTGCATGTGTATTACATGCACTTCTAACTCTTTGAAATGACATGCGTGATGTGTGTAATAAGTAAACTTTAAATGACTTTATTATAAAGTGCCTTGTAGGTAGAAATCTTATTTAAAATCTGTAAATAAAAAATTATGCCAATTTAATTGTTTCATATGTATTCAACCTCAAAGTTTTATATTCAAGCCAAAAGCATATACATCCTTTTAACCTTGTCACAATTTTTCATTAACATTTTAATTATAGATGCAACCTATTGAACCATTCAATTTAAATGTAATATATAGAAAATAATACCCATTAAACATCTTATGCGGATATGACAAATGTTTTTTCCACACAACTTTGAATGCGTAAAATCAATTTAGATTTAGCAACATGGATACTAGATATCCATCACTTATTTATTATTATTAGAAGTAAAAGTACTGTATTATACAGAAAAAAGATCATTAAATCACGTAATTTACATGTATTTTGTTTAATTTTAAAGCATTAGAAGTAGCAGTAAAGGAATTAAACTAGCAAGTCTGGTATTAGATGCAGCGATAATGGCGAAGACCGTGCCAGCGCCGACCCTCTAAGTTTTCCGCCAGACATTTTTGGTTGCAAACATGACCTGTCACACAAATCCCGTGGAAGGTTTCGCTGAGGTACTGGCATAATTTTGCCCCATCCACAAAGTTATATGAGTAATTAATCACAGATTAAACGTTATTTACTGAAAGTATGTATATTATATAATAGGGAAAAGGGCCAGAAATACCCTTCAAGTATTGAAATTGGTTTAAAAATACCCCTCGTTTACCTATTGGGCCAAAAATACCCCTCAATCCACCTTTATGGCTCAAATATACCCCTTTTTTTAACTGCTCACCACTAACCCACTTCAATAATGACGTGTCGTAATCTTATTGGCCATCTAATATCTAATTTAAATAATTAAATTCCCCTCATAAACCCGACCCGCTCCACCTTATAAACACAACCCGACCCTTTTAACCTAGAAAATTCCTCATTCATCACTCATCGCTCATCTCCTCTCTTTTCTTCACCATATTCTCAAAATAAAATTGTCAAATTTAATGATTCTTCTTTCTCTGTCTGTATCTTCTTCTATTTCTTCTCCTCAGAAACTTCAGTCCCGTAGGTGTAAATGTGGTTTGATTGTAAGATATTTTACTGCTGCTACTCTTGAAAATGGTGGACGATTCTACAAATGTTGTCGTCCCGAGTCAAACTCTTGTGGTTATTGGGATTGGTTGGATGAAAAACTTCCCCCTCATGTGTCAATGATGATTCATAATCAAAAAATTGAATTAGATTCAATTCGAAAGGAAAGAGAACAGTTGAAGAAGATTGTAGAGGATATGGATAATGCTGAAATTTCTGATTTGAAGAATATGATTGCTACTAATGAATGTTAAAATTTAAAGAAAGTTTCTACCTTGTAGGAAAAAATGTCAAATTTGGAGTTTAAGGGTGGTAATAGAACTATAGAAGTGTAAATTTGATGAAAAAGGACACCTTGGATGATAAAGTTTCGAAGTTGGAGTTGAAACTACACAAGTTGATAAGCTTGCTTGTAGTTTCTTGGGCTATTATTGTTGGGTTTGTGGCTGCCAAGATGATGTAGTCTCGGAGTTTTAAAGTTGAAATTTACTTTGGTTAATTAGTTGGTTAGGTTATTTTTGTAACTTGGTGTTGTTGTTAGTTTTGAAAGAAATCTGCAGATTTGAAGGTTAGTTTTCAAATTTACAGGTTAGTTGGTTAGATTAGTTTTCAAATATGCAGGTTGATTGTAATGAAAAATTGGTTAGATTAGTTTTCAAATATGCAGGTTGATTGTAATGAAAAAATATGCAGGTTAGTTTAATTAGCATTATAGTCTATTTTGTGTCATGGTGGTAGGAGCAAATCCCTATTGTGGTGCTGAAAGTTAAGATTTAGATCAGTTTAATGGAAAACTATTCTCTGTTTGGATCGAAAAGAACATGTGTTGTTGAATACCTATTGTTGCTCTGTTCTTCTCCTGCACTTCCTTTATAAATTAACCATCTTCAAAACTAAATAATTGAGATTGAAATTTTCTCTTCCAACTCAATGACTTTGATATGGGCAACTCTTGTGGTTGTGTTATTTGTATATGCTTTGTGTGAGTTACTAAACATTCAGAAGGGAAAATGGTTTCCATCAGGTCCAACGAGTCTTTCCATTTTAGGACATTTTCATTTGTTAGGCAAAAATCCATACCAAGATTTACAAAAACTGGCCAAGAAACATGGTTTTATTATGGTGTGTATTGGCGCAAGATGCGCAAATTGTGCACTGTGCACCTTTTGAGCAATCACAAGATTGATTCATTTCAATCCATGAGGAAGCAAGAAGTGCAGCAACTGTGCAGAATAATGCAGAATTATGTGTAAGTGCAGCAACTATGCAGAAGAATGCAAAAAAAAGTGCAGAAAAGTGCAAAAAATAGTATACAAACTATGCAGGAAATGTAAAAACTATGCAGAAAAATGCAAAAGAAGTGCACAAACTGTGCAGAAAAATGCAAAAGAAGTGCAGAAACTGTGCAGAAAAATGCATGAAAGTGCAGAAAACCCCAAAAAATAGCGTAAAAACAATACAGAAAATGTAAAAACTGAGCAGAAAATGTAAAAAAAAAAACTGCAGAAAAATGCAAGAAAAGTGCAAAAAAAATAAATAAATAAAAAATGTAAAAACTATGCAGGAAACTGCAAAAAATGCAGAAATTATGCAGAAAATCTCATTACTGATTTCACAAGCACTAATCTGATTTCACAAGAATCAAATATATTTGTATTCTCATACATGGTCACTTGTTCCTTAATACAACTACTAGCAAGTCTGATCAGTAGCATAAAATAACAAAATATGAAATTTCATAGTGTCATTACATAACATTCAAAAACTTAAAGAACAACTATTTTCATCTCCCTTGAACCCAAAAATCTTCAACTCAAAAACAACCACTTCTCCCCTATTGCTTGCCACCCCTCTTTGCTTTCAGTTTCCTTAGTTTTTTCTCCTTTTCAACAGTCAACTGATTTGAAGTCACGGTTGCTTTGCCTTTACAAGTCAACTTTCTTGGTGAGTACGACAAATTTTTAGATATGCTCACACCATTTTCATCTCCCTTGAACTCAATCTTCCTAGTACCAATTGGTTGACACTGAATCTTTTTAGCTGCAAGCCTAGTCTTAGCTTCAGAGAGTCTCTTAGGTTGTATAATTGGCTGGTCATCCTCTTCAGATTCATCTTCATCTGTATCAGCAACTGCACTTGAAGGTGCAACATGTACCTTAGGTCCGACAGATTTGTTCTTTGACCTTGAAGCTCCAACAGATTTTTTGCCATTTGTTTTTGGGTTTGAACTGCTAGCAGATAGGCTAGTATGTTGAGTGGAATGGCTGGTTTGTTGACTTGAAGAAGCAACACAGCCAGGAGTAGGCATGAAGACACCAGATTCTTGGCTATCTTGGGGTGCTGACACTGGCACATCTTGGGCTGGTTGTGTTGATCTGTTAAGCTACAAAAATTGGCAAAGTAGTTAGATAATGGATTAAGTAATGCTAATATTAACCAAGTACAGAGAAACTACTTACCAAAGGACATTTCCTTTGATTGTGGCCTGTTGCGCTACAATGCCCACATGACATTTTCAATCCTTTTCTTGAAGCTGACCATACCCCCTCCCTCTTCCTAGCCTCAGCCTTTTCCCTTTTTCTCTTAAGCTTTGGTCTACCAACCATTTTGTGTATTTCTGGTGGCTCCATAGCATGAGCAGGATCAACTCTCCAGAATTTAGAACCTCTAACAGCTTGTATCTTATGCATGTACACCAACATGTAAGCCTCTTTTGAATACCACCAATTCACATGATCTTCTGGTTCTTGTTTATCATGAATGTAAGCTTTAATGGCATGAGGACATGGTATACCTGTCAAGTCCCATGTCCTACATGTGCACTTCTTCCTACCAAGATGCACCACATGCCTATCTTCACCCTCAACCACCTCATACCCTTGGTCTCCATTAGATTTAACTTCACAACAATGTGCAATCATATTGTAATCATTATACAACTCCAGAGCATATGGACTGAATTTTTTTTTCCAATTTCTCCCCTCCTCTTCAAGTTCTTCCAACCTTACCATGACCTATTTATACAAACAGTGAGACAACAAGCTTAACTGAAAACAGTTAGACAACAAACTTAATTGACAAAGTCTTGCTAAACTAATAACAACATACCAAAAAACTGGTTGATAAGTATAAACTGAAAACAGTATAAACTGAAAATAGATACAAAAAAACTGAAAACAATACACAAACAAATAGAAAAACAGCAGATTACCTTGGTTCTAATTTCTTCCAACATCTTGATTATAGGTTTTCCCCTCGCATTTAGAATCCATTTGTTGAATGATTCTGTAAAATTATTTTCACATGCAGAATTCTTACAGACTGTGTCAAAATAAGCCCTACACCAACGTTCTGTAGGATACCACACCAAATCCTTGGCAGCTTGTTCAGACAAAGCACCCATCTCCTTCAATTGATCATGAAATTCTTCTTCATATGTGCTCCAAGCAGACCACCACATTAGTTTCTTCATTTGTACACTTCTCCAAATCTTGCTCTAGTTTGCTTCTATGTGTCTTACATACCATCTATGATGTGCTTTGGGAAAGACTTGATTAATAGCATCCAGCAACCCCTACAACAATAAAAATAAAAATAGTTAAAGTACTAGTTGCATAATAATTCAACAGAAAGGCATAAATAAAAGTGTCAGACAATTACCTTGTGCATATCAGACATCAATGTCAACCCTTCACCATCAGCCAAATCTAAGGAACTTCTCAGCAACTCAGTGAACCATTTCCAGGTTCTACTTGTCTCTCTGTCCACCACTGCCCAAGCAAGGGGATAGAAGTGTTTCATTGAATCTTGGCCGAGTGCAACTAATAAAATTCCCTTGCATTTTCCTTTTAAAAAAGTTCCATCCAGCCCTATAAAAGGTCTCAAACCTGCTTTCCAACCATTTTTCAGAGCTTGAATACACACATACATTCTTAAGAACCTTCTTTTCCCTTGATCCAAAGCCTCTTTAGATATATTTATGATCACATCAGTACCAGGATTGCTCTCCCTCAGTTCTTGGGCATAAGCCTCCAACTTATTAAATTCATCAATGTAGCTACCCTTCAATTTCTCTAACACAAGCCTCTTAACCCTTTTCATCGTAGAATAGCTAACATTCAGGTTAAAAGTATCATCCAAATGTTTTCTCATGTCTGTCACCTTGTACTTTGGATCATTCTGAATCTTCTTCTTGAAGTAGTGTGCTAAAGCATCTTTGGTAGCTCTTCTATTCTTAAAAGCTGTAACACCCCGTACCTTCCTAACCCTATTTGACGACATTAAATAATGTTTACTTAGGTGTCACGAGCTATAAGTATGTATTTGGTAATGTTAGTGATGGAGAAATTGAAATTTGGCCCTTGTATATATGATTAAACTTGCATAAAAGGTGTTTTGCGATTTTCATGGCGCATTTGTGGGGTTAAAAAATGAGGCTAAGAGGACCTCTAAACAAAGTATATTGAGGCCAAGAAGTAAGTTAAAGAATAGGACTTGAAGTATCTAACCAAACCCGCGAAGAAAAGTCGAAAAACAAAATTTTCGAAAAAAATTAAGGAGGGGCGCGCCCAGGGGCGTGCCACGCCGCTCTGGGCTAAAATTTTTAGTCCAGAGGCAGCAAGGGGGCGCGCCAGGCAGCGTGCCGGGCTGCTTGTGCGCACCTTTCAAAAGTTGGAATTTTTCTTAAGTTCCAAGGGTGCCCGGGGACGTACCGGACCGATTGTTGCCACGTTTCTTCTACAACCATGAGAATATACATGAAATTAGTGAAATATTATATTGGTATGATACAATTACCCGAGGACGAATTTGGCGTCAAAATGACGATTTTACCCCTATAGCCAAAATGGGTCATACGTGGCTAGAATCGCTTGTTTTTGGGATTGAGGCTACAAATATAAATCCCGTGAGTGGGAATATTGTTGTAACGCATATGAAATGAATTCAACATGAGAAATTATGGATTTTGTTGGATTAAGTGAATTGGGCCCAAAAAGGACCCAAAATGTGAAAGAAAACATGAAAGGCCCAATGGGTCAAAATGACCCATTCTTGCCTTGACTTGTCAATGATGGACTTAATGGCTAAGGATGACTTTAAAAGGTTATAAAAGGTGGCCAAAAATCAGATTTTAATTCATTGTACACACACATGCTTTTCTCTCATTTTCTAGAATTCTCAAGAACACTTTTTTTGGTGCTCTTCAAACCCTAAGGCATTTTTGGGCAAGATCATCCTTTTTCAAGCTTGGGTAAGTGCTTATTCTTGTACTTTAACATATTATAAGCATGATAGATTATGTATATCATGTTGGTTATGCTTGGGAGTGTTGGACATGGCACTTTTGGTTTTGTGAAAAAGATGTGAAATCCATGGAATTGTAACTTGAATTATGACTTGTGTCTTTGATGAAAAAGCATGGTATGGACAAAATATAAACATGTATGGTGTTATTTTTGGTATTAAACTTGTTATTGTCTATAAGTGGAAATTGTGGGATTTTGACCGATATGTGTTATGAGTTGTATTAAGGTAAGTTGATGGAGTAATTGTGATGTGGTATGGAGAAGAAAGTGTAAAGGAGAAGTGTTGTGGTGAAATGTGTCAATTATCATGTATTGGTCAATGTTGGGAATATTATGGAATTTTTGAAATAATACTTTTATCAATGGTTTTGTCAAGGGGAAATGACATGTTAAAGCTAAACATGTGACTAATTATTATTTTATGCCATTATAAGGTAATTGGTGGTTAATGTTGGTTTCGTTATGAACTTGTGTTGTAGAGCAAAACACAAGAACGGAGAGGGACTATTGTATGCGCATCTAAGATTGTGTATTCGTATTAAGAATACAAGGTATGTAAGGTTATTCTTCTATATCCTTTTGTAGCATGTGGTGTTCACATTGTCATTTGATTCCGAAGTGCTCATTGTCCTAAAGTGTTCTATTCCAAAGGGGTTCTATAGTATTCCAACTAAGGTTGATATATATTGTTATTCATATGTGTTTTCCTCTTAGACGAATTATGACCCACTTAGTTCTTATTTATGGACGGAAGTTCTTAAGTTGTCATATGTTGTAAAGCCTAAGAGAACTACCTCAACAAGAGTAGTGAGGTAAAGAGGACTTGTTGAGTTTGAATAGCATTATTCCAATCATGCCATGAACCAAAGTTCCAATAGAGTTATACACATGTCTCATATTCATGATTAATGTTCCAAAAGCCCAATAAGGTTATGTTCCACGGTTCCCATGGTGGTTATACTCATGTCCCTTGTTCATGGATTATGGTCCAATGGTTTCAATAGTGTTATGTTGCTATAATGTTATGTTTCTCACAATGTTTATTCACATACCTCTCACCCATTGGTTAATGATCCAAAGCTTCAAGGAAAGTTGTCATAACGTTGAAATCTCTAAAGGACCTATTTTCAAGAGAATAAGAACATAAGAGAATCTATTTAATCTTGGATGGCATTTTCCAATCATGTCTTGTTCCAAAGTCCTATAGTATGATGATTAGCCTTGTACCAATCTTGCATAAGTAAAAGTACCAATCTCATAAGGGTGATAAGAGAGGCGATGTGCAAGTTAGTATAATTATCCCTCATAAGTGAAGATGTTAATCTTATGAAGTGAAGTGAAGTGAGATGTGTATACAAATGTGAGCTTTAGTGTCATGATCTCTAATGGATCACTCCCATAGCTATGTCAAAGAAATAAGATTGTGAAGAAATAATGCACAAATAGTTACTTTATGTTATGGTTCATTGAAAATGGATTAAAAATCAAAAGGGTATATATTATAGCCCACTAAATGTGGATGTCCGGTATTATATATATATATATTATAGCCCACTAAATGTGGATGTCCGGTATTATATTTATATATTATAGCCCACTAAATGTGGATGTCCGGTATTATAATTATATATGATAGCCCACTAAATGTGGATGTCCGGTATTCTATTTATATATTATAGCCCACTAAATGTGGATGTCCGGTATTATAGTTATATATTATAGCCCACTAAATGTGGATGTCCGGTATTATATTTATATATGATAGCCCACTAAATGTGGATGTCCGGTATTATATTTATATATGATAGCCCACTAAATGTGGATGTCCGGTATTATATTTATATATGATAGCCCACTAAATGTGGATGTCCGATATTATAATTATATATGATAGTCCACTAAAGGTGGATGTCCGGTATTACATTTATATCTTATAGCCTACCAAGGGTGGAGGCCCGGTACTAACTAATTGAGTGCACAGTAATGAAAATAGTTGTAAAGAGATGAGAATATATGCCTCACGTGCATAGATGTAAATAAACATGAAGATGGTTATAAGAAAGTGATAATGATGCGACTGATTGATCAAGTATTGAGACTAATAGAAGTAATGAACCTGGTCCCACATATTGTTATACGAAGGTATATCCATATTGATTATTCTCTTACGCTTAATTTCTTGGAAGTACTTATGTGCTATTTTAGTTTCATCTGGCCTTACATACTCAGTACTTTATTCGTACTGACCCCTTTTGGGGAACTTACCTTACATGCTGCAGGCACAGGTGTTAGTAGATCTCTGCAGTAGGTGGCGAGATGTCCGCAGATTATTGGTGAGCTCTAGTTGCTTCGGGGCTTCCCAAGTCACATGTGTTCATTAGGTTTTTAGCATTTTGTAAGTATTGTATAGACATGGTCATGTATCTATTAGAGGCTTTGTAGACATATGTGGGGTATCGTGAAAGTAAAAGATGTACGTTCATTTTGACGAGATGGCCCTAGCGGCCAAGTTTCATAGATTGCACGTATTGCCATGACTTTCGCTAACGATATTTAATTACATGAGATAAAATGATATGCATACGCGAACATACATATGAGAGTATATGAGCAAAGATTGGTTCTCTCGGGCCTTATCGGCTTCGGGTGCCAATCACGCCTCGTTGGAAGTCGGGGCGTGACAAAAGTGGTATCAGAGCAGTCGGTCTAAGGATGTCTACAAAGCCGTGTCTGAGTAGAGTCTTGCTTATGGATGTATTGCGCGCCACATTTATAAGTAGGAGGCTACGGGACATTTAGGAGTTGTTTCATTTTTTTCATTCTACATCGTGCAATAGAGCCATTGTCATAGGTGGGATTACATCTGACAATTGTAATTGATTTCCTTTGATATAGTAACATGCCGATTTCAAGACAAGGTATGGGCAAAAATAAGCAGGTAGATATGCAAGCGGAAGAAAGAACTAGTAAATCCCCACCTAATCCAGCTAGTCAGTATGGGGTTGAAACTGAGTTTACATCATGGGCACCTTCTCCTCCCCCTTCTCCAGGGAGGCCACAAAGGAGGGAAATATCCCCAGAATCGTCTGTTAATGTTACTAGGCAGGAGTTAAAAGATTTGAAAAATGCAGTGCAAATGTTGACTCAGATAGTTGTTGCCCAGAGTCAAGGACGAGTTGGTCCAGTGACAAGTGATGGTGGTGCGGCTAGGATAGCTAGTCGGCGGACACAGAATTTTCTGAAATTGGATCCTCCCACATTTACCGGATCCGATCTTAACGAAGATCCGCAAGACTTTATAGATCAAATTCAAAGAGCTCTAGATGTTATGCATGTGACGGGCGTAGAAACAGTGGAGCTTGCAGCATATAGATTGAAAGGAGAGGCTATATTATGGTACGAAGATTGGAAACAATCCAGAGGTATCGGTGTAAATCCATCTAGTTGGGAGGAATTCAAGGGGGCATTCCTCGATCATTATCTGCCATATGAGATCCGCGAGGCTCGAGCGGATCAGTTTTTAAATCTTTGTCAGGGAAATATGAGCGTCAGGGAGTACAGTCTTCGGTTTAATTCATTGGCTAGATACGCTCCTCATATGGTAGCAACTATGGCCGATAGAGTTCATCGGTATGTAGACAGATTGGAGCCCTACTTGGTAAGAGACTGTACTATTGCTGCATTGAATAAAGACATGGACATAGCCAGAATACAAACCTTCGCGCAAAAGATGGAGGATCAAAGGCAAAGGGGAAGGATACAAGAATCTGATGCAGGGCCGTCAAAGCGGGCTAGACCCATGGGACAGTTCACGGCATCTCAAGGAGGATTGAGGCCTCAGGTTTTCCCAAGACCACCTAGACCGTCATTTTCTTACCCTACAGCGGATACTCTACCTCCATTTCGAGGGTCTAGAGGCACTCCGATTGGGCAGAATAGTAGAATACGGGGTTCGCAGACAGCAGAATCTTTTCGTCAGCAGTGCCAACGCTGCGGAAAGTTTCATTCAGGTGAATGTCGGTTTGAGACGGACGTTTGCTTTTGGTGTAAAGAGCCAGGACACATGAAGAGAGCATGCCCACAGAGGGCCACGGGTAGTATGACACGACCTACGGGGTCGGCAGAATTCAGAGGCTCTCCGTGACATAGTGACAGGTACGTTATTTATATGTTTACCTAATGACTATGCATCAATTGATCCGGGTTCTACCCTATCAGATGTTACTCTATTGACTGCGGGAAAATTTGAAGGAATATTAGAGTTAATAGTTAAGTCAGTTGGGATGTCCACACCAGTTGGTGAATTTATTATAGCTAAAAGAGTATGTCACGATTGTATAGTAAATGTAGTGATCACGTTACATTGACGAATATTATTGAGATGGAAATGATAGATTTTTAATGTTACCATGGGTATGACTTGGTTAGCTTTTTGTTAGGCCCCAATAGATTGCCGAGTAAAGAAATTGCAGTTTCACTTTCCACAAAGAATGTTCTTGAATGGAAGGGTACATATGTCACTTTAAAGATACTAGTCTACCCCCATAGGATGTCCCAGTATAAATTGTATCAACGAGGGATGACACGTATAGGCAACGGATTGAGATGTCAGGAAGATTTTATGTATCGGATAGATATATGAGCTGAAGAAATGCATTAGGGTAAAGCACATCATTCATAATACGCTATTTAGTAGGGAGTAATCCATATGTACCAGGATTTGGAAGCGACTTATTGATGAGATTACATGAAAAGAATATTGCGAAATTTATACTTCAGTAATCGAAGTGATATGGGTAATAACAGTTGTAGAAATGTTTTTGGGAACCCAAGTGAATGCAAGAATGGTTTTTGTCTTCAGATAGAGGAACAAACAAACCGTACTGTTTAAGCATGAGAAGTTAGTTCTCTATAGCGTATCTTATAAGATGGCTCGGAGATGTGGTCAAGTCGTATATGACTTTGAGGTATCCCCAGAACTCTTTATAGTTCATTCAGTATCTCATATGCGATGCTTTAAAAGTGTGTAGGAGATTCTGCCGTGTTGCTCCCAGTGGAAATTCACTAGTTATGGAAAAAAAAAAAAATCTCATAGGTGAGGAAGTACGGCTTATTTTTCTAGCTCGATAAGCGAAAGTAATAAGAATTAAAGAAGGAGCTTCCGTGAAAGTACAATAGGAGAAATGAACACAGGGAAAAAGTCACAAGGAAGACCAGAGAAATAATGAAATCTAAAGTAATCGTAAGTTTTGGACAAAGCAAAGTTCGGGGTACGGAAATGGATCCTAATAAGTAAGTTTTTACAAGTATTCTATGTGTATATGACAATTGAAGGATTCACTTCGGCATAAGTTATTACGATGAGACAATGTTACTAACATTCGAGGACGAATGTTTCTAAGGGGGAAAGGATGTAACACCCCGTACCTTCCTAACCCTATTTGACGACATTAAATAATGTTTACTTAGGTGTCACGAGCTATAAGTATGTATTTGGTAATGTTAGTGATGGAGAAATTGAAATTTGGCCCTTGTATATATGATTAAACTTGCATAAAAGGTGTTTTGCGATTTTCATGGCGCATTTGTGGGGTTAAAAAATGAGGCTAAGAGGACCTCTAAACAAAGTATATTGAGGCCAAGAAGTAAGTTAAAGAATAGGACTTGAAGTATCTAACCAAACCCGCGAAGAAAAGTCGAAAAACAAAATTTTCGAAAAAAATTAAGGAGGGGCGCGCCCAGGGGCGTGCCACGCCGCTCTGGGCTAAAATTTTTAGTCCAGAGGCAGCAAGGGGGCGCGCCAGGCAGCGTGCCGGGCTGCTTGTGCGCACCTTTCAAAAGTTGGAATTTTTCTTAAGTTCCAAGGGTGCCCGGGGACGTACCGGACCGATTGTTGCCACGTTTCTTCTACAACCATGAGAATATACATGAAATTAGTGAAATATTATATTGGTATGATACAATTACCCGAGGACGAATTTGGCGTCAAAATGACGATTTTACCCCTATAGCCAAAATGGGTCATACGTGGCTAGAATCGCTTGTTTTTGGGATTGAGGCTACAAATATAAATCCCGTGAGTGGGAATATTGTTGTAACGCATATGAAATGAATTCAACATGAGAAATTATGGATTTTGTTGGATTAAGTGAATTGGGCCCAAAAAGGACCCAAAATGTGAAAGAAAACATGAAAGGCCCAATGGGTCAAAATGACCCATTCTTGCCTTGACTTGTCAATGATGGACTTAATGGCTAAGGATGACTTTAAAAGGTTATAAAAGGTGGCCAAAAATCAGATTTTAATTCATTGTACACACACATGCTTTTCTCTCATTTTCTAGAATTCTCAAGAACACTTTTTTTGGTGCTCTTCAAACCCTAAGGCATTTTTGGGCAAGATCATCCTTTTTCAAGCTTGGGTAAGTGCTTATTCTTGTACTTTAACATATTATAAGCATGATAGATTATGTATATCATGTTGGTTATGCTTGGGAGTGTTGGACATGGCACTTTTGGTTTTGTGAAAAAGATGTGAAATCCATGGAATTGTAACTTGAATTATGACTTGTGTCTTTGATGAAAAAGCATGGTATGGACAAAATATAAACATGTATGGTGTTATTTTTGGTATTAAACTTGTTATTGTCTATAAGTGGAAATTGTGGGATTTTGACCGATATGTGTTATGAGTTGTATTAAGGTAAGTTGATGGAGTAATTGTGATGTGGTATGGAGAAGAAAGTGTAAAGGAGAAGTGTTGTGGTGAAATGTGTCAATTATCATGTATTGGTCAATGTTGGGAATATTATGGAATTTTTGGAATAATACTTTTATCAATGGTTTTGTCAAGGGGAAATGACATGTTAAAGCTAAACATGTGACTAATTATTATTTTATGCCATTATAAGGTAATTGGTGGTTAATGTTGGTTTCGTTATGAACTTGTGTTGTAGAGCAAAACACAAGAACGGAGAGGGACTATTGTATGCGCATCTAAGATTGTGTATTCGTATTAAGAATACAAGGTATGTAAGGTTATTCTTCTATATCCTTTTGTAGCATGTGGTGTTCACATTGTCATTTGATTCCGAAGTGCTCATTGTCCTAAAGTGTTCTATTCCAAAGGGGTTCTATAGTATTCCAACTAAGGTTGATATATATTGTTATTCATATGTGTTTTCCTCTTAGACGAATTATGACCCACTTAGTTCTTATTTATGGACGGAAGTTCTTAAGTTGTCATATGTTGTAAAGCCTAAGAGAACTACCTCAACAAGAGTAGTGAGGTAAAGAGGACTTGTTGAGTTTGAATAGCATTATTCCAATCATGCCATGAACCAAAGTTCCAATAGAGTTATACACATGTCTCATATTCATGATTAATGTTCCAAAAGCCCAATAAGGTTATGTTCCACGGTTCCCATGGTGGTTATACTCATGTCCCTTGTTCATGGATTATGGTCCAATGGTTTCAATAGTGTTATGTTGCTATAATGTTATGTTTCTCACAATGTTTATTCACATACCTCTCACCCATTGGTTAATGATCCAAAGCTTCAAGGAAAGTTGTCATAACGTTGAAATCTCTAAAGGACCTATTTTCAAGAGAATAAGAACATAAGAGAATCTATTTAATCTTGGATGGCATTTTCCAATCATGTCTTGTTCCAAAGTCCTATAGTATGATGATTAGCCTTGTACCAATCTTGCATAAGTAAAAGTACCAATCTCATAAGGGTGATAAGAGAGGCGATGTGCAAGTTAGTATAATTATCCCTCATAAGTGAAGATGTTAATCTTATGAAGTGAAGTGAAGTGAGATGTGTATACAAATGTGAGCTTTAGTGTCATGATCTCTAATGGATCACTCCCATAGCTATGTCAAAGAAATAAGATTGTGAAGAAATAATGCACAAATGGTTACTTTATGTTATGGTTCATTGAAAATGGATTAAAAATCAAAAGGGTATATATTATAGCCCACTAAATGTGGATGTCCGGTATTATATATATATATTATAGCCCACTAAATGTGGATGTCCGGTATTATATTTATATATTATAGCCCACTAAATGTGGATGTCCGGTATTATAATTATATATGATAGCCCACTAAATGTGGATGTCCGGTATTCTATTTATATATTATAGCCCACTAAATGTGGATGTCCGGTATTATAGTTATATATTATAGCCCACTAAATGTGGATGTCCGGTATTATATTTATATATGATAGCCCACTAAATGTGGATGTCCGGTATTATATTTATATATGATAGCCCACTAAATGTGGATGTCCGGTATTATATTTATATATGATAACCCACTAAATGTGGATGTCCGATATTATAATTATATATGATAGTCCACTAAAGGTGGATGTCCGGTATTACATTTATATCTTATAGCCTACCAAGGGTGGAGGCCCGGTACTAACTAATTGAGTGCACAGTAATGAAAATAGTTGTAAAGAGATGAGAATATATGCCTCACGTGCATAGATGTAAATAAACATGAAGATGGTTATAAGAAAGTGATAATGATGCGACTGATTGATCAAGTATTGAGACTAATAGAAGTAATGAACCTGGTCCCACATATTGTTATACGAAGGTATATCCATATTGATTATTCTCTTACGCTTAATTTCTTGGAAGTACTTATGTGCTATTTTAGTTTCATCTGGCCTTACATACTCAGTACTTTATTCGTACTGACCCCTTTTGGGGAACTTACCTTACATGTTGCAGGCACAGGTGTTAGTAGATCTCTGCAGTAGGTGGCGAGATATCCGCAGATTATTGGTGAGCTCTAGTTGCTTCGGGGCTTCCCAAGTCACATGTGTTCATTAGGTTTTTAGCATTTTGTAAGTATTGTATAGACATGGTCATGTATCTATTAGAGGCTTTGTAGACATATGTGGGGTATCGTGAAAGTAAAAGATGTACGTTCATTTTGACGAGATGGCCCTAGCGGCCAAGTTTCATAGATTGCACGTATTGCCATGACTTTCGCTAACGATATTTAATTACATGAGATAAAATGATATGCATACGCGAACATACATATGAGAGTACATGAGCAAAGATTGGTTCTCTCGGGCCTTATCGGCTTCGGGTGCCAATCACGCCTCGTTGGAAGTCGGGGCGTGACAAAAGCTGGTAAACATGTGTGTTTTGTACTCAAAGTCTTAATTTTGAATCCCTGAATTTTCTTGTCTTCAGATATCAAACACTCAAAGGGACATCCAACATCACACACATATCTCAATCTAGTAGTGTCACTCTTATCAACTTGAAGGCCTTTCTTATTAGCAATAGAGTAATAACTCACAACTCTTTTAGCTTCTTTAAGATTTTTAAAGCACATACCCTTTTTCAACTCTAAGAACATGTCTAGCTGGTCATTGACTTCTCTACTCTTTTCCTTTCTAAAAAATTCCAACTCCTCACTATCGTAATCACTAGGAACAGGCTCATTATTATCCTCCTCCTCTGATTCAGCATCAGTTCCTATTCCTACATCTACTTCATTCAAACTAGGCTGATTAACAAGAGAGATGCTTGGAGCTACAACACTAGCTTCACCCTCATCTACAGCAAATAGTTGAAGCACCCTGAATTGACTGGACATAACAGATTGTAGGGTCCTAATGCTTGAATCATCCTCAAGCAAAAAATACTTATTAGGCCCTGTTACTAGTAGCTGCTTGACAACCTTAAAACCAAACTTTTCTGTGAACTCTGTAGTTATGTCAATGTAGGACAACAGGTCAATATCATACCCTTCCCAAGACTGATTCAATTTCTTTATGTAGACAAGTTGAGGATATAGGACCCACTTTCCCCCATAATTAAATACTAAATCCACTGTATCAACCATTCTTCAATAAATTCACATAGAAAACAATAAAGAATGGGACTTGTCAGACAACTATATGAGTAAACCCGCTTTTCAAAAAAAATTATATGAGTAAACACAAACAAACAGTAGGGAATCTAGCATTATTTAATGTGAAAACAAGAGGGTAAAGTAATAGGGACCACATGCATAAATTATACAAGACTACAATAGGTTTTTATATGCAGCCAAAAGGGCAAAACAAACATGAAAGAGACCCATTCGAATAGAAAATTCGTAACATGCCTTTCAAAGGAACAAAATTGAGACAAAAGTCGCACAAGGATCTGAAATAGACAGAAAATCCCTTAAAACAAAACAACAAAATGACACCAACATCATAAAACCCTAACATCTCAATTTCATGTTTTGCTTAATCGAGACACGAGAACTTCATAAAAAGCCCTAAAATCAAAATATAAAAATTATAAAAATAAAGAGAAAATCGTAGAATTTCACCGACTCCAAAATCATAAAAACCCTAACTTGCTAGTACAATGAAACCCAAAATTAATTAGTCGTATAAACAAGCATATAAAACAACAAAAACTTACAAAATATGTTCATATTCATTAAGTCGGGTAGGATTTAAAAATAAACTAAACCCTAACTAAATCCTAACATTAGATAGATACTATAGATATTACTTGAATACTATAGATCGATGAGCGTACAAGGTAAATCGATGAGCATCGGCTGCTCACCGTCACTTTCGCCCAAAATCGCCGCTTCAAAATGATGAAGATATTTTGCTGACTTTGAAGGAAATTAGGTTTGGAAAAATGGGTTTACCCCTTTTGTTTAATTTGGGTCGGGTTTAATAGGTTGGGGCGGGTTTAATGCATTGGGTCGGATTATTTTAATTGGATTCGGATTTGATTTAACATTCTAATTAATTTAATTTACAACCAATAGAAAGCTGCCACGTATTTAATGAAATATTTAATTATGGTTTAAAAAAGATTTGTTAGTTGTAAGGGTATATTTGAGCCATAAAGGTGGATGGAGGGGTATTTTTGGCCCAATAGGTAAACGGAGGGTATTTTTGAACCAATTTCAATACTTGAAGGGTATTTCTGGCCCTTTTCCCTATATAATAAAGGCACAATATATGAGTAGATACTCAAATTTAACCTTAGCTAGCAAGTATACACTCCAATTCTTGAGTATGAAAACATAAACACCTCAACTCATCTCTATTGTATGAGTTGAACACTTTCTGTTAAAACAAACTAGAAACACAACTACAAATTCGGATAAACCAAAAACACCTATAATATATTGAAATATGCAAGGAGAAAGTGCGTACCTTTGTCTGATGCACGACTGAAGGCGAACTAGTCAGAGTCTTCCTCTGCAGCTTATGGGAATACGTCTTAGGTTAAGCCAGGAGAGGGGACCTAGCCTCATATTTATAGGCTTAAAAGTCTTAACCTAGTGTGCCTCCCCATTACGGGCTCATAGGTCTTCAACAGGCCTACACTATTGCCAGACCATACCTATTACATGAAATGGTACAAGCCCATATGGAATCCGCATAAATACATGGCATGTCTTGTCCACAAACTATTAGCAATCAGCCCGTTTTACTAAAACGTAATAATAATAAGTTAATGTTAAGTCCATATTTAATAAATAATTCTAACATTCTCCCACTTGGACAACATTAACTTAATATTATATATATATTTAAAAATATAGTGTTGATTTTTTTTATAAAAATGACTCTTGGGTTGAATAGACAATGGCCATAAACATATAGTGGTGGAACGCCATGTCCAACATGGTCTAGTCAAACAAAACCATCAATGCCGAAATGCAACAGTACTTGCATCAAACAACGATACAGGACCAATCCACAATTACTAACATTGAAGTTTTGCAGATATAAATCAAATGGTGTGGTAGTGTAGCAAGAAATAACCAACATGGACTACAAATTGAGGCTATTTCATTGTCAGTCCTTCAAACGATTTTTTGTAACATGTACACTCTAAATCAACATACGCATAATAGAAAAATCGTCACGGCGATTTTCTGTTACAACATGTGTGAGCACTAAAACAACATGTGCTCCACCAAAAAATCTTGATTTTCAAGGATCAACATGTGCAACACATTACATGGTGCAACAACCAGGAAAATCCGCAAGGTAGAATGATATAATGTATGTCTCCAAAAGATCCAACAAAATAACAATTTGATCTTATCAATATGAGACATAACCAACACGTAAGACAACAAGTCTTAATATAATACAACAATATTTTAGTGTGCACAATAATAATCAACAACATAAATTATAGCAAAATTTACCATAGCATAAATGTCTCAATAAAAGAGATAATGCCACCATAAACCCCAAATAATAGGGAAAAGTGTCTAATGACAATTAAAATATTAAATGCTCCCACTAATCTAACAAATCAAATGACTCAACAACATCAATATTCTGAACATGTTGCATAAAAACTAATTAGGGTCTTAGTCCCTTAGTTAGTCAACCAGCAAGCATCAAATCGGTAGGTATATGTTCAATCACAATATCCCTCCCTTTAACCATGTCTCTCACAACCAGATATTTTATTTTCATATGCTTAGAAGCTGAAGAGGATTTATTATTTTTTGAGTAAAACATAGCTGCCTTGTTGTCAGAATAAATTTTCAAATGTCTAGAGATGGAATCAACTACCACAAGTCCTGAAATAAAATTCTTAAGCCAAATGACTTACGTAGCTGCACCATAATAAGCTACAAATTCTGCTTACATAGTGGAAGATGTTGTAAGAGTCTGATTTACACTCTTCCAAGATATCGCACTCCCTGCAAACATGAATATAAAACCAGAAGTAGACCTCAAATCATAAGGACACTCAGCAAAGTATGAGTTTGTGTAACCAATTACGTTGAGATGATCAACTTTCTTGTACACTAACATATAATCTCTTGCCTTCTTCAAGTACCTCATTACTTTCTTAGCAGCAACCCAATGACTTCTTCCTGGATTAGTCTGATAACGTCCAAGAGCATTGACAATGAAAGCAATGTCAGGACGAGTGCAAACTTGTGCATACATAAGCCTTCCAACAACACTTGAATAAGGCACATCTTTCATAGAATCTTCTCAAGATCATTTTTGGGACACAAGTCTAGGCTTAACGTATCACCTTTCACAACATGGACATCTCCGGATTTACAATTTTCCATCTAAAATCTTTTCAAAATACGATCAATATAGGCCTTTTGTGAAAGCCCCAATAACTTACAAGACCTATCTCGTCGAATCTCAATACCCAGAACAAACGACGCCTCTCTCAGATCTTTCATATCAAATGCTTTATTCAATAAATAGTTTCATGCAACAGTCCCAAATTATTTCTAGCAAGTAAAATATCATCAACATAAAGAGTGAGAATGATTTACTTACTCCCACTGATCTTGAGGTAGATGCAACTATCGATCTTGTTCTCTACAAAACCCATAGAAGTGATAATTTCCTCGAATTTCAACTACCACTGTCGAGAAGCTTTCTTCAAGCCATAAATAGACTTCTTCAACTTACACACAAGATGCTCACTACCTTTATCAACAAAACCTTGGGGTTGTTCCACGTAAACCTCTTCATTAAGATCACTAGTCAAAAAGATTGACATCCATCTGATGTAACTCAAGATCAAAGGGGCTACCAATGCCATAATGATCCTAAAAGAATCCTTAGATGATGCTGGTGAAAAGGTTTCATTATAATCAACTCCTTCTCATTGTGTAAACCCTTTCGCAACCAATCTCGCCTTGAATTGTTCAATATTTCCATTTGAATCCTTCTTGATTTTAAAGACCCATTTGCAGCCAACAACCTTATGACCTTTAGGAAGCTCTAAAAACTCCCACACATCATTACTACCCATGGATTTCAGATGAAGCTTCAGAAAAGGTCATAGGATCCACAATGTCACCTTCAACTAGGTATACTAAATAGTCATCCGGTATTGGTGATCTTCTTGGTCTACTTGATCTCCTCAAATTCTGAACCTCTTGATCAACAACAGCAGGTGCCTCAACTATTTCTTCAATAACAAGGTCCTGAATTTCTACAGGTAAGGGGTCATCAGCTTGCACATGTATATGATAATGATGCTCATCATGTATAGATGTAGACACAAATGATTCTGAGGCAATAATGAGAGGGATTCTAACAGCTTCAACACTTTCAGTTGGCTCATGAGCAACATTCTGAGAAGAATCCTTATCTGCAACATCAAATTCAAGAAATTTTGCATTCTGCGATTCAACTAATCTTGTTCCCTGGTAGGACAATAGAACTTGTATCCCTTAAAATGAAATAGATAACCAATGAAAAAACAACGCGAGGTTCTAGGTTCACTTTTCTTTTCTGAAGTATTATATATTCTCACCTAAGCAGGACATCCCTAAATTCAAAAATGATTTAAACTGGGTTTCCTATTGGTCCACAACTCAAAAGGGGTTTTAGGAACTGACTTGGAAGGGACACGATTAAGAATGTACATGAATGTTTCAATAGCTTCACCCCAGAGGAACTTAGGTAAGTTAGATCTACTCATCATACTTCTCATCATGTCTTTTATAGTACGATTTCGCCTTTCGGCTACACCATTGTGCTCAGGACTACCAGGCATGGTATACTAGGCAACTATGCCACAATTTTGTAGATATTTGGCAAAGGGTCCCATCTGTTGCCCATTCTCGATGTATCTACCATAGTACTTACCCACACGATCAGACCTCACTATCTTAATGACCTTTCCCAGTTGTTTCTCTACTTCAGTTTTAAACACTTTGAACATTTCAAGAGAATACGATTTTTCTTTAATAAGAAAAACATAACCATACCGAGAAAAGTCATCAATGAAGGTGGACCAAGAAAAACATAACCATTAGACTCGAGGTTTATTTCAAGAGTTTTCAGTTTAGACTGGATGTGGACCATCTTAAGTATGTAATCTCGAACACCCCCAGTAAAGTCATACCTCATCCTCGCGAGTTTATTCATTAGATCTCCAGTCTCAGCCTTATTGGATGCAAGGTACCTTTCTTCCACTTGGGCAAGAAACTTTTTGGCATTGGCAGTTTCAGGCAAGCCACTTTTGAGATGCTCAACAATTGACCTTCTAAAAGCAAGTATGCATAGTCTATTAGATGTCTCCCACTTAGCATAAAGTTCTTTTTCAGCATTGTACTAGAGTCCGGGAGAGCTGGTGGCTCATTTTCACGCAAGGCTTGATCTATGTTAGCCATGCCCAAAGCAAATTCACCATCTTCTTTTCATCTCTTAAAGTTAGAGCCCGACAAAACCACAACTTCAGCACTGTTATTGTTCAAAGAAATGGTAATTGTATACAATACAACATGAATGAATTTTTATCAAAATAGCAAGGCATAAGAATAATAATATTATTACAACGATGAGTCTCACAACATCAACAAGTAGCCCCCCCTTGGGCAGGGCAAGAAAATATTTCAATATTAGAAATCTATCCCCTTTGGGCAGACAAATTACTAAATCAAAATATTTTCACATAATAGGACTTATCACACCACTAATTTAAAACACACAATAAATCTCCTTTGGGCAGACCATTGTATATTCTAACTTAATGATATCCCTCGAAATGGATTAAACAAGTCTCATAAATCAAAGCAAATAGATCACTTTGGTGTACACTATTTACCCCAATTTACAAAACAAGTTCAATCTCAGGGATTCAACATGCCATTACTTAGCTCATACGACACAACAGTATGTGCATAATAATTTATGGGGTATTTTAATATGTTACAAATTTGATTACAATCTATCGGGTGAAATCAAAAGCATATGGGGAAGAATAAGAAAGAAAATCATGCATCACATTATTTTACAGACAGTAGCTTCATTAACCAATTTAATGAATTAAGTAATAGAACTTTCTTTGTCACAGAAAAGGACAAAGGTGACTTGAAAACAAAAAAAAAAAAATAACAAAGGCCAAAGATGATTTAATTGACACCATTAAGACGTCAGTATACCAAAGTAAATTCACAAGCAAACAGCCGACACGTCAAACCAATTTAAAGTTTTCTTAAACACTTTGTAAGTGAGAAAAGCAGCGGAAAATAAATTTGCACTAGTGGTAACATCAAACAAATTTAAAACTCAATTATATTGAAGTTATTGAAGTTCCCAGATCCATAAAATTGAGTCATTGAAAATTGTTTCGTTGTAGTATTCTGTTTTCAACAATTAAATATGTCAAAATCTAATATGTAAATAGTTTCTAACAGAATTGCTAAGGCGGCAGAAGAAATTGTTTAACAACGTATTCATATGTTCGGTAACAACAGATAGGGTTCTAGATCTATGCGAAAAGCTCCAATACCAAGTGTTAAAATAAACTAGAAACACAACTACAGATTCGCATAAATCAAAAACACCTATAATATATTAAAATATGCAAGGAGAAATTGTGTACCTTTGTCCGTCATAGTGATGATGCACGACTAAAGACGAACTAGGCTGAGTCTTCCTCTCCTTTAGCTTACGACGGCTGACAGCTTATGGGAATACGTCTTTGGTTAAGCAGAGGGGACCTAGCCTCATATTTATAGGAGCCTTAACCTAGTGTGCCTCCCTATTACAGGCTCACAGGTCTTCAACAGGCCTACACTATTGCTAGACCATACCTATTACATGAAAGACAAAATTTCATCCATAGACAATTAGACCCTTTCTAACTAACTATTTAGTCTAAGTTTTATTAATTACAATTTATAGGCGGCAGTTAGTAAGAAACGTATAAATGTCTATATATACAAATCTATCTTGTCTTTTTTTTCTTCTCGTTATTCAATTACAAAAAAATGAAAGGTAGCAATTTTAAAGGTGAGAGATATTAATTAACGCCCTTAATTATCTATAACTTCCCACAATATTCTCCTCCCTTAATTATCTATAACTTTCCACAATATTCTCTTTTCCATATATTATCATTTAAACAAGGGAGAAAAAAACAATATTCTCTTTCTATATTCTCCTTCGACAGAACACGCTAAAAAAATAAAGAAAAAGGAAAAAAGCAACAAAAAAAATTGATAGGATATATGCAATTACATGTATGTAATAACCTTTGTTTTTCATAAAAATTATTATGTATACGTATAATTACTAATAATTATATGTATATACAAACGACATTACTATAATATAATGTATATGCATTAGTTTGTATACAATTACATATTGTATCTATGGAATATAAATTAAACAATTGAAAAAGAATCTAGTACTAGAAACAAACAATAACTATATGTATATTTATAATTGTACATCAAGTATATGTATATGCAATTACATGTATATAATAACGTTTGTTTTTCATCAAATGTATATATATATATATATATATATATATATATACACACACACACAACACAACATTAACTGAAATTAACCCAATATACAAACAAAATTATATATCTATTACTTTTCAATGTTAATTAGCTGAAAAAACAGCCAACAGGTGAGAGAGTGCATTTTTTCAACTTAAATTAACCCAATATATATGCTACTTCATTTGTATATAAGGCTCACATAATTAACAACTTTTTCAACTACTTTTAACCTTGTAGTGTAATTATTTTAAACATTAACTATATTAAGTAATTATGTAGTTATTTTATCTATGTTGTGTAATTTTTCCTACATGTGAAATGGTACAGACCCATATGGAATCCGTATAAATACATGGCTTGTCTTGTCCACCAACTATTACCAATCAGCCCGTTTTACTAAAACTTAATAATAAGTTAATGTTAAGTCCACATTTAATAAATAATTCTAACACTTTCAACTTATAGATGATCTTTAAACATATCCAAAATTCATATGTTAGATCAACAACGAATGTATATGAAATATAGTGAAAACAAATTAAAATATTCATTTTACAATTGAAATCAAATTGAAGCACTCTAAAACTTAGAATGCCTACTTAAAAATTAGAATATTTATTCACTCAAGTAATTATGTATTATTCGTATAATAGAATTGCTAGCTATAGCATACCATTTGTTGAGAGAAGAAGCACCAGGAAGAAAAGGACAGCAGCTGCAGGAAAATGCTTCATTTTTTGATTTGTAGTAGTTGTGGTGGTTATGAAAAATAAGTGGAAAATGAAGGGATATTTATAGGGACAAAAGTGTGATGCTTACTAAGTTAAGGAGCAAGAATTCTTAGACATTTGTCTCTTATGACATGCAAATTCAACAATTTATTGAACTCTTCCATCGGTGGTCTAAAGGCCTTATCTATCTATCTATCTACCACATTTCTTGGGCAGATTTCTCCTTTTGTTCAATTGGTTACTTGGTGAGTGTGTGTGTGTGAAAACTTCTCCAAAGAACTAGAATAGTTCTTGTTGACTTAATTTGGATTTGAGTCCGCTCGTTTGGACATGATTTCAGATGAAATCAAAATTTTGTTAGGACATAATTTTTTAAAATTGTATATTTTTCATAAACATGAAAATTTCATAACTTGAAAGAACTATAAAATATCTTTCGCTTTTGTTCAATCTTATCAAATGAGCACGAGGGAAATCAATAATATAAAGAAAAATCTAGAAGGTTTATGAAATTATCCCTAAATGCTATTATGGACAGTTTTTAATTAGTCAACTTACTTTAAGTGGTTAAGACAAAAATTTGATCGCGTTTAGAATGTGTTGGTTTTAATAATTCTAAATATTGATTGTAATTCTTAAAATATTTTTTCTTAAAAATTTGTAGCTGTCACATCATTAAATAGGTAACATAGTTGTATTTCTAGCTAAAATGATCATGAAAATTAACTAGGTCAAGGTAAATAACTTTATAAGAAAAAATAAAGTTGAGGGACTATGATGACCAATTACTATAAGTTAAGTGACCGTTAAAATATTCAATTACGTACAATCGAACACCTAGACTACTACTCTAGAAGTTTAAACAATTATGAAAGTGGGATGTGAACTTCCCAGAGTAACCTTTGTCTGATCAAATCACTCTCACTTAGTAAGCAATTATAAATACATTCGATTCACGGTATATCATTAGTAAAAGAAATCAATTAGCATAAAATAGAATATTCATTTTGCTTTAATAATCATAATAGGAGTGAGTCTATTCTTGTTGATTAATTGCATTATGCTTTTTATTGTAGATTTTGTGTGTTTGATTATGATTATAAAAAAATATCAAATATGTATTGTTATTTTATGTTGCACTGTTTCATTCATGTAAACTGAATTTAATAAAAATATTTAAGAACTATCTCTCATTTCTTATAATATATAACTACTCTTAATATATGTGTCTTGTAGGTATAGCCTAACGATTATTTTTTCAAAAAGAAAATTGAATAATCATAATTTTGGTTAATTAAGTTTCTAATTTTTTTTAAAAGATACTTAAATCATAATTTAAAAAGAAAATTGAATAATCATAATTTTGGTTAATTAAGATTCTAAAAATTTTAAAAAGATACTTAAATCATAATTTTTTGCAATATAAATTTATTTTTAGAAGACTAAAAATCAATTAATATTTTATGATAAAGCTCTACGCCTATATAGAACATTGATTGATGAAAATACCTCCAAATGCTGAACCAACATTTATTTCCTACAAATATATAATTAAATATTGATTACAATTACAATAAAAATTGAGTTAATTCGAAGTTTATTTACACTCAAAATTATGATCATCTAAATCTATTATACTTAAGTTCTTAAAACAACACATTATATTTTTCCATTTATATATAGTGTTATTTCAACATTATTTTATTTTGAATCAAGGAATTTCTGCATAATTCCCTTTTAAAAACATACCTACTAGTATTTAGAATTTAAAACCAAAATATTTTTTTTATTTTTTTATATATTTGTTAAATTAACGTATTTTTCTTAAAAACTAAATAGATTAATCTCAATATAATTCCTCCTTTTAAAGCATTTTTTCCAGTTCACCAGAGGTGTGGAAGAAATGGGTAGGGAAGTATCGGAGAGCTGTGTAGAGAGTTTACTAACAGAGATCGTCTCTTCTTACTGCAATGGCTTCTACGCCGACAAACCTGAGCTCGCCGCACGACGGATCGAAGCCATCGGTTTTCAAGTCGGACACCAACTTTCCGAAAGGTAACTTCCAAATCTCCATTTAACATTTCAATTTGATTCGCATACATCATTTTATAGTGATAATTCCATGTATTTGTGGATAAAGTTCATACAGATATGAACATTTTCAATTATCTATATCTATCCTAGCTTTGGTGGATAGAGTTACTTGATATCTGTTGCTGGTGGGAGGTATCTCGTGGATTTAGTCGAGGTGCGCAAAAAAAAAAAAAGAAGAATTTATTTCGAATGTTTTCAGATTCATGAAATTATACAGTTCTGAATCTCCCTTAACATTTGAATTGGATCGGCATACATCATTTTATAGTGCTAATTTTAGTGTATTTAACGCTATGATTTTTGGGAATGAAGTTCATACTTCATAGCTTTCGATATTTTCAAGTCTAAATTTTGTATTTGTAAGAATTTATTTTGAATGTTTTAACATCTGTCCTAACCTTGTGGACAGAGTTACCTGATAACTGTTGTTGCTGGTGGGAGGTGGCAGGTATCTCGTGGATTTAGTGAGGTGGGCGGAAGCTGTCCCCATCTCCCCGACACCACGATTATAAGAAAAAGAAAAAGAAATTATGTCGAATGTTTTCAGATTCAAGAAATTATACAGTTCCAAATCTCCCTCAACATTTGAATTTGATCGGCATACATCCTTTTAAAGTGCTAATTTCGTGTATTTACTACTCTCAATTTTGGGAACAAAGTTGTGGAAATGATGAGAAATTGTGGCAAAGCATTATTATGATAAGTAGGGCATCTATGTCAACAATCTATTTTTCGATGGGTTGAAATAAAAGCCAAGATCAACTAACAATATGCTCATTACTCTTTCAATACCCAACTATTAGACCAAAATGATTAGCATTAGGCTACTGAATTCTTAGTGTCACTGAGTTTATGTCTCAATTCCATGATCTACAACTTATATCTTGGTCAAAAGAACTCAAATATCTCACTGTTGCTAGGTTCATAAATGGACCTTGACTCGATGTTAAGACAAAATTGCTCTTTATTCCTCTGATTCTGCGGAGGACCCAAACCAAAATCCTTAGGGTTTCAGTTGTAGTTCAAACCCTGGTCCTTGTGTCGAGGACATTCTAGTTTGGAGAGTCCCGTTAGATGTGAGTCGCTACCCCGTTTATTCTCGGACAAAGAAATGGTAGCATTGATACTTCTTAACCAGCATTCTCCAAATTCTCTCCCTCCCATTCCAATGTGTCTAGTAGCAATTCTTATCTTCATAATCCCAGTAATATGACGCTTACGATTGCTTTGCCATTGGATTAGCTCTCGAGGACTCCAAACATGACGAAGAGATCTTAGTTCAACTTGAATAATTCTGTGGATGAGATTGATTGTAGCCTAGCGGATAAAGCCCATCTTAGTGTGGTTCAGTGTGTGTTATAGCCAATTTGATAATAGATAACAAATCAAAGTATATATCCACCTGTACCATCATTTGCATGAGTAATGGTTCAATGGAAAGTCTATTAAACTTGTAGTTGACAGGATTAATTATATGGATTGCAGAGAGTTTCAAAAAAAATAAATGGATGGATGGCGTAGCTAAAGATGTTAGACAGTGCCTAAACTTGATTGTAGAGCCTTGCCCCAACCTTCAAGGTTGATTGGTTAATAGGATAACCTTACTAGTTACTCAAGGATGCATTGTCCATTCATTATCTTATCCCCCCCCCCCCCCCCACACACACACACAAAAAAAAAGCCTTGCCCTTTCATATAATGCTTTCACCAAGATGAAGTGTATTGTTATGTGCGCTCTTCATAGATGTCACCCACATACTCAATCAGTCGACATTGATTATTCTATAGATATGTCATTATCCATGGTGAGGAAAACACTTTCTCACAAGGTTCATGGTCAAAACCGTCACTCTCAAGTTTACCAAACCTCATGACATACTTCCTAAGTCCAATAGTGAGTCGACTGCTCGATGTCCTGTTTATAAGTGCTTACATGTTGTCACGTCCACTGCTAGTGAAGGGGTTTCAATTGAGAATGTATTTTTCTTTATCTTGTTGTAAACGACCTTATGTCTCAAGCATTTCTAGTTCACGCTTCACAAAGGGGTAAACCCACACAATTCTGATTTTGTGGATATATCATTCGAGATTTCAAGGATCTTGTAGATGAGCTACCTTATTTTAGGGACATTCAGTATGTTGTTGGCTTTATTCTTGGCTTTTAAACCTAACTTGCCTTACTATAGGGAATCCTACAAAGCGATCTGAGCTGAACAAGCTAGGAGTTATTTAGCAATTGATTTTGCTTAACATAGCCTCAGTCTTTGTGCTGTTCAGTCCCTTCTTGCTTCTAGGAAAGACACGTGCAGTGTGTGCACTGATATGATGACTATTAAGTGCAGATTTTTCATCCCCAGACTTGAGGATATTTTAGACATGTTAGATGGCTCTGTTTGGTATTCTAACATTGACTTGTGTGGTGCTATCATCAAATCCGAGTCTGCCTAAGACCTAAGTAATGAATGAAAGATTAATATTAAAACACAAGATGGTTTGTTTGCATGGATAGTCCTGTGTCCTGCCCGTTGGTAGTCTAAAACCCTTAGTACCTTCATGCATGTCACTTCTATCCTTTAACCTTATCTTTGTCAAAAAAAAAAAAAAAAAATTCATTCTTAGGGAAGCAAAATTTTATGTTAATTGTTTTCTGATCAGTGTCTTGAGCAAGCTCGCACACTCTTCGGTTGATCTTCTGGCAAACTGTCCCTTCCACAGACACAGGTTGCCTAGATAATCCCTTCGTTGTGCTGCGTTAGAGTTTTAGAGTATGACGTGAACCCAAAACTATCTGTCAAGTTTGTAGTTTTCATGGGTTGGCCTTCTATCGTTGGTTCATTAGTACCTTCATGGCTTCTATCACTGAGCATTGAAGGAGATGTTTCCAATGGAGACTAAGGCTGCCAGAGCTTTCTTGGATATGGAGGACTAGTGTCAACTGACCTGGTCCTTAGGCACTTTAGCGTTGATATTGATGGTGTCTAGGCCAGCTTGGTTGAACCTCTACTAATTCACCAGGTAGCCCGTCCAACCAGCAAGCACAGGTTGTCCAGGTAATCCTGTTTATCAAGGTTAGCAGTGAACTCACACCAAGTTTTGTAGCTGAGAGTCGCACTTGGAATCTTCAGGTTGTTACTCTTTATGTCTCAATCACTGGACCAGGATGCTTGGGTACTTGGATCTGGAAGATTTTATGATTGAAGAAAAAGAATAATTTTAAAAGTGTTCTAGATTTTTTTTTTATCTATTAGATTTTAGGGTTTGTTATACCAATATTTTTGGCTAGTTTGCAATCATCTCGAACTAATACCTTGTAAGTTTCACTTAGATCTATCTTTATATACGACTTTATCTTTATCTGTTAATTATAGATAACCTTACTGTTCCAAGAGCTCAGCTTGAGCTGGGTTCTCTACTCTTATCAATAGGTCCCGCTTGCACTTGTTTGACACAGTTGACTTGATGAATAATATTTGATGCATTGATCTCATTCTTTCTTTTTTTCTTTCTTTCTCATCCTCCTATTTCTCTCTATTCTTTAACCTTTTTTCCTTTCTTCCTGCTGGGTGCTAAATTAGTTTCTCTCTATTCGGGGTTTAGGATCAATGATGCTGTAAGCATACATAACTTGGTAGGCTCAAACTCTAGTTTCCTTTTTGTCATTTGTTTTGCTTTTATTGAGTTTATGGACTTCTGTGAATGTCATCCAAGTTGCGACCCCAAAGACTGTTCTTGCACTGAGTTCTAGTTTAAAGTGTAATGTAGTCTCTGGATTGTGTTGAGCCATATTTAACTTTTTCTGCTGGGAGTATGACTTTTAGTTGAAAATATCTGTCACTCCTATCTTGATCTCAGTATGATTATACACTGCTCATTACTAAGTTGGACCATGTCTTACCTTTCATGTTCTACTTTCTGTACCATCTCTATATATCTTTTTTGCTAGGTATACCATGGATAGGCCCCGCTTCACTGATCATCTGGAGGCCATCAAATTCATATGCAAGGACTTTTGGTCTGAAGTCTTCAAGAAGCAAATAGATAACCTGAAGACAAATCACAGAGTAAGTTTGAGAATTTGTGCCGTTGCTGCTTAAGCAATAGTGATCTCTAACTCCTGTTCCTGTAGGGCACCTTTGTGTTGCAAGACAATCGTTTTCGTTGGCTGTCGCGGATGTCAGTTGATCCTTCTATAGAAACTCTTGGTTCTATTCAAGACCCTTCAGCCATGGCTGAAAACAAAGCTGCACAAGCCATAGGAATGCATCTCTATTTCCCATGTGGAATCATAAGGGGAGCACTTTCAAACCTCGGAATTCCTTGTGCAGTTTCTGCAGATATATCTAATCTTCCTGCTTGTAAGTCTTTTGATTTTGGGTTCTTTTATTCTGCTAATTCTCTTTACTGAAGAGGAAACTAAGAGCTCCATTTGTATAATTTCCGTGCCTATTTGAAAAGTGGGTGGGCAAGAAATCTCCAATCTGATTGGTTAATTTGCCATTATTTACTTTTGCCTTGAAGCACATACTCAAAGGTCATACTTTTGTTATTAATTAGCTATCTGAAGACCATTTTCACATCACTGTCCTGGCCATTTGGGAAAAAACCTTATTTGGAAAATGGATGGTGTAGATAAATTAAACTACGAGGTAGATTTAAGTGGATGATTCAGATTTCCTTTCGCTAGGTATTTCTGTTTCAATATATGATCACCGGGTAACTGAAATATCTGACTTCTTGTGTGGTTGTGGAAATTACTTGTTCAAATTACTTGTGTAGGAACTAAACTGGTATATGTATAGACTCGTTTTTTCTTTTATAAATCAAAGTTTCACACCAAGCTGGTATTTATGATAGAGGTGTTATCATTATTTCAAAAAATCCATCTATCTATTAAAAGGGCATATTTTGTATACATAAAAAATGCAAATGACAAAGAAAATCCCTATTATCTTAGTTTTTTTTAGACAAATTTGTTGAAACCAATAGTTTCCCTCGTTCCAGTGTACGGAGGATTTGCTCATAATGACGTTCTTTGTTGTGGTTCTGATGTTACAGGTTCATTTGTGATACGAATAAAGGCATGATGGGCTTTTGCAAGAAGAGTGAATTATCCAATGGTTTGATGAGCCATTTCTGTGCTTTGTATGTTCAACTCTCACATGAATGCCCTGTATTGTGTTATGACTCTAGACTCTAAAGAACTAGAATTTCCCAGAGAAATGGTGGTTTTCACATATGAGACAAACATTGTATAGGTATTCTGAGTACAATCTTTCTTCTTCATGATACAGCAAATTTCTACAGACTCCTATTACTAGCGAACTTCTTGATACAATTTTCTTCAGGTTTCGTGATCCATTTCTGTGCTTAATATGTTCAATATCTCACTTGAATGTCTGGTAATGTTAGAAATTTAAAGAACTATAGTTTTTTCTAAAGAATGGAGGTTTTTTTTAATCATATGAGACAAACATTGTATAGGTCTCCTGAATACAGACGTTATCCTGAGATCCTCTTATGAGCCCCCACTAATGGTACCTGGGCAGGGTGTTAAGTATAAAACAATAGACTTGAGTTCCTGTGAGAAGTAAAGACACGGTATTAATAGGATGTGTATATGTATTATTACACTGAGCTTTATTTAAAGTTACATTCGACACAGTACATTCCATGTAGCAGGATTCCCTTTCAAGCTGGAGCATATAAGTCTCATATGTATTGGGTTCTAGTGAGGGAGTCGATGAAAGTGTTTGCCGGCTAATCATTTGACTATATAAATTTTGCAACAATATCTCGTGAAGACACCTTTTTTGAACATACAAAAGAGAACCCGTTTTCGTCACCAGGAAAGAGAAGCTCGTTGATGAAGTAACTGAAATATCTTTTAGTCCCTGACTTATAGTATTATTCCAATTTCATTAATAGTTATCATTACGTTTCATTTGATGAGATCTGTCAGCCAGTGATTAAAATAACACACATTGCTTAATTAAAGGTTAAAAGTGCTTAGTCGGATACTACAGGGACTGAAATTGGAATAACACAATAACTCGGGAACTAAAAAGGTGATTTGGCCAATATCTTCATAACCCACAGTAAAGAGTGGGAAATAATGGGAGGAGGAGAATATTTTTGGTTATTTTGTGGCTTTTTTTGGATTTACTTTGCCTTCTTATTTTAGTCATTTTCTTGTCCAATTTTTCATATTCACGCATGTAATACGAGTGAAATATACTCAATTTGTCTAAGTCGTCAAGTGACCACATAAGTCAGAATACAACGCAGAACTTTATACTACAAAAATTTTATAAGAGCAACCTTTCATTTTATTAAAATAAATACGACTGTTGAATTATATAATAAAGAGTGAAGTGTTAAAAACACACCTAAACTATCCCCTTTTATTGAGTTTCACACCTAAACTAATGGAAGTGTGAGAAACACACCTAAATTATCACTTTTAGTTTGAAAAACACACCTAAACTATAACTTATAGTTTGAGAAACACACATAAACTATCACTTATTAGTTTGAGAAACACACCTAAAAGCTGACTAGACCAAATATTTGCTTACAAACTCTTTAGGTGTATCTAGCCATTAAAAATCAGTTCACGTGACATTTTTATTCTTTTTTACTAACACATTATTTTTTTTATTTTTTAAATATTTTTATTCATTTTGAGGTGTGTTTCTCAAACTAATGAGTGATAATTTAGGTGTATTTCTCAAACCCTCAATAGTGTAGGTATAAAACTCAAAAAAAAGGATAGTTTAGGTGTGTTTTTAACACTTCACTCTATAATAAATAAACAATGTAAGTAATCCTGTAACAAGATTGAAACCGCTAAAGTCGAGCAACTTCTTTCTGTTGTTTCACTAGTTATACATTTTGACCTATTTTAGCTAAATTATCCCTAATTTGTGGACACACTTGCAAATTCTTCATAGCAACATTTTTATACAAATTAGAATATTTAAATTGGAGATGCTTTTTCCATTCACTCTAGTATATAAACGGAGATAATGTCCTTGAAGATTACCTAGGAGAATTAATCAACATTTTAGACGAAAAAGGATAATTCACATGATTTGGATTAAAAAATTGAAATAACCTAAAGCTTTTGAAACAAGGTATACGAAATTCAGGAAGATCAATATAAGTTTTTTGCAAGTACACATGGCCTCTCAAGTCTCAACCTAATTAATGGATTCATTAGTTGAGAAAATTTAATTTTCTCCGTTTTCTGATTGATTGTTGAAAAACAATGCTACTACTCCAGGGAAAGATGCGGTCAAGACCAATTGGTGAAAGACATACTGACATGACGAGATAAGAGAGGACCAGCTGTCCCTTATGTTACTCTTTGTTATAGTGATAAGCTTCATAATAAATGATACATTCGTGTATAAAAATCCTCCAAAAGACTTAACTGAAAGCATGTTTCTCTGTGGGAGAAAGACCATCAAGTCACTATCCTTCTATCCCACACCAAATATAGAAGCTCTATCATACACAATTCTGAATGTTCTATACAACCAGAGACTTTTAATGCCACTTTCGGCGACATCCCAATGCTTATCAAAGTCTAGGATATTCAAATTTTCTGGAGTATCCACAAATCCAAGCTAAGGACAGTTCAACAATCTGTGCAGATTGGACCTGTCAGGCTTTGTCGAGATGCAATCATGTGGTCAACAGATTATAGCAGGGATATATTGCATATGGAGGATTGAAGGCACGAGCTGATGAATCTGGCACTGGCAGCAAAGCTCATACCTACTTAAAATCAAACAAACGCTTACATGAAGTTATCTACGATCAACTTCTTTAACTCCTCCATTTTTTGAACTATTGTAGGGTTCATCAAGTCTCTGGCTTCTCTTATAAGAGTGCCTTCTCTACTGAAATTATATGCATCCACCACTGTCCCTATCAAGTTGTATAGCTGCTCTGGAGTCCTGTAATGATAAGGCATTAATCAATCACAGTTAAAAGTAAAACTATGCTAAAGAAACAAAAATGAAAGAAAAAGACACCTTCTAATGGAAAGTAGTATTCAAGCCGTAGAAAGTACGATTATGTAAAAATTCAGAATGACATACATCTGACAGAAGTGCCTCGACATCAAGGACAATTGTCAAAGTATTAAATATTAGATTTACTACATACGTGTATAAGCAATCTACATTGTCCCCTTCAAGTTCTTCCCCCGGTGTGAAGGCATCTTTCAAAGCGCACATTTGCTCCTCAGGATCCTTAACTGTGAGTAGATATTTCAGAATTCTGACTTCTTTTGGCATAAGCCTCTGAAGATTTCCTCTTGATGTCATATACAAGTGATAGAGCACATCCTTTACCTGAAAAAATGAAAAAAAAAAAAAAAAAAAAAAAAAGAAAGAAAGATTTCACAAGCCTAACTATTTGCCTATCAGGAAAAAAGGAATAAATTTTTGACACGAGAGGTGAGTAGAGCCAAAAACTGTGGTGAGTCAACATACTTATACAGAACTGCATCTCATACAATAGATTATCATCAAAACACTAGGGTTGAAACATGAAATCATGTAACTTAGATAAGAATGGCCAAATGACTGTTATCTTTTAGCACTACCTACGTCTATCCGTCCTGAAATTCTAAAACATAAAACTACCACCTCAAGATGGAGACCTGCTATGCTACCTGTAAAATTCCAATAGCAACTTCAACAAATAAGCATACCAAGTTTCCGACAATAGGTTCTGTTCAAATGCAAGATGAAATCAGCAAAGGTCACAAGGACAAAGCAGCTTGGTGCATTGAACTCACAGAGGCTACTTAACTACACACTGTTTTATTGGACATAAGCACTTTCTTCAACAAGGAGGATAACAATCACTATTCCAATAAACCAATTCCAGCTTGATAAGTTTAGATTGTGGACATTAGACTATTAAAGTTCATGCTGTTTGGCAAAAATATGTGACATTTGCTAATGAGATAAATTACCATCATCTATATCAGTTATTCATAAACACTTTGCCACCTTTATCTCATACTTCTTGTTCTATAGCCTCACAAATGGAGAGGTTAACACTTAGAGTTGAGAGGAAAATTCTCCAACAGAATCTTAAGTAGAGCCCACAGGAAAAGCAAGAATTATTTGGATATCACTAAGAATTGTGTCATTTTGAATGTTGTCATTTCATAAGTTAATGCTAGATGTGACACTGGGAACTTACCTACTGCATATCTTGGTTTATCTCTGGGAGCAAACCACAAAGTAGATAGTAATTGGCAAGGGTACTTGAAAGATGTGAAAAAGATTCATCTAGATGGAAAAGTCAATCTCTCTCTCTTAGGGGTCATTTGGTAGAGTGTATTAAAAAGAATAATGCATGCATTGGTCTTGTGTATTACCAGTACCTTGTTTGGTACATTTTTTAGCCTATGTATAACTAATGCAAGACATTAGTTATATACTCTATTGTGTATTGAGGTGTGTATTACTAATACCTCAAAATCCATGGCATTAGTAATGCAATGGATCTAATGCATGCATTAGCATGATTAAAGACACAATTATCCCTCAAAAAATTTTCCGCATCCTTTCCAACATATATATGGAGGTATTTTTGTAAAAAAAAAAAATAAAAAAAAAAAAAAATTACGTAATTCATGTTATTTCTAATACATCAAACCAAACGCTGCATAATAAAAATACAAGCATAACTAATGCAAGCATAGCTAACACAAGCACTACTAATACAAGCATTATTAATGCACCATATTTTGCATTATTCTTATACACTCTACCAAACGCCCCTTAGTGGTAAGCTTATTCTTCTAAACAGTGTACTGGATTATTTATTTTGATGAGGTAAAGTTTATCGGTGCAAGCTAGCAAGGTGCTGTTTAGTTGTACATCCAAAAAGGTATGTGCATTACACGTCATGTAATGAATAGAGAAAATCCAACATGACTTTGCACCAAAAACAAGCCAAGATATACAATTGTGTGTGAGTTTGATCACAATATATTTCTTCTCCTTAAAAATTGGCGCTTTGCTTTCTTTCGAAATAACCCAAAAAGATATGTGTTTTACTTTTTATAATACAATGACCTTTCTCTTAACAAAAAAAAAATCAAGTTTATGCTAGAACAAGGAAAATACTGGAAGAAGTGAGATATGGATGTGCAGCTGAAGGAAAGAATGATCTTGCCTCGTCTTTTGTCATGTCTGACTCCTTGGCTGCTGACCATGCTTTTGAAATCATGAGCACCAGTGCTGAATCAAGTTGATTTTTTTGGGCCAAATCATCTATTTTCTTGCAAGCCGCATCCACAGAAGGAGAATTGAGTATATCTTGGAATTTCAACTCTGCAGCGTTTAACGCTTCTATACTTTCAGTTGCAGTATCATAAGATTCCACAGCTGCCAAACACATATTCCCCAGTTTTGCCACAACTAATTATAAAGAAAATGCAAAATCTGGTCAGTGAAACTGATCAACAGCAGACACAATGTAATGAAAAGCAAGGGAATGATGTTTGTTGAACTCATGGCTTTCAATTTCTAAATTTACAGTAAGAGAAACTTACACTCCCAGAGTCAGAGATTCTCCAAAGCTGCTTCTATCTCATTGAAACAAAATATTATATTGTAGCATACTAGTATTTGCTTTCTATGGCAAGAGGGAAAATTTTTTAGTTGATACTTTTTTTTTTAAACTGATTTTTTTAGTTGATACTTTTTGACTTCTTTCTCTTGGACCTTAGGAGTGACTTCATATGTGGTGAGCTTTGGGGAAGAGTAAATGTGTTCATATATGGGAAACAACATTTCTAGCATGTATATATTGCAAAAAGGAAATAGTGTCTTACTACAGATTACAATGCAAAAGTTTATCAGTAGTATGAACCCAAAATAAGAAGAAAATTCCAGGCAGGAGGCATATTTACCATTTTGTTCCGCTGGATCATCATAATAGGATTCTGCGACAGTGTGAAGATGAACAAAAAATTCTTTTGTAAAATCTTTACGATGCCTGGCAACAATATCACCAACCTCGGAAGGTGACCTTCTGATTGCCTCAAGAAGTTCATTATGCCTCTGAACATCATCATCAACCTGAAGAAATTTCCCAGTTGAATTTCAACAAAAACAGATCAAGTTCACAATGAGAGCTGAAAATTGTATCTTAACACCAGAAAATAAGACAAATATTGCAATGAAATCTAATAATAATTCTCACGTCATCCTCGATCCTTTGATCTGTAATATGTAATCAATTATAAAAAAAAAACATCTCATCCCAATAGAGCACTGCAATTAGCAACAACTAAACATAAATAATTGATGAATTTTAGTATTTGTGACTCAACTGAGCCCTTGTTGGGACTTTCTTAAAGAGAAACCTCAACTAAATACAACAGAATAAGGTTTGATCTTATTCATGGAGATTTTAAATTATTCCAAAATGAGTTTTGACATAATTGAGTCTCTTCGTAAATTGAAAGCAAAAGCAGTTATTAATTCATATCTGGCATATACAAAATGAGAACTTCATGCTCGCTCTGGAAGTTAGTTACCTCTTTCAGCTTTCTTTGAAGCCTGAGAAACTTGTGCTTCATTCCAGGATCACTCTCACTGTCTGCTCGGTCCTGACACCGCTTGTAGAAATGGGGCCGAATATTGTTCCATTCCTTACTAAATGCTAGCAATCTTCTCCAATCAATAGGTTTGGGCTTGTCAACCAAGAAGACCTCAATTAACTTGTCGCATACTCGGATCATTTTATTCTCATCCAACCCTTCAGAAGCATCTTTCCTGTCCTCTCCACTTTCCATATCAGTTTCTTGACTAGTAACAGAATCAGATAACTTAGTAGTGGACATTTGCTCGGTAACTGCACCATCTGGCACTGCAGCAGTTGTATCACCAATTACAGCAGCAAGATATGACTGTCGCAACCTCACTCCATCTGTCGTTAAGAGAGAACCTAACATTTTGAGAAACATCATTATTATCCATATGATTCTACAGAACCAACAGACAAATTATTCTACTCCCTCCATCACATTTTATATTGAGTTTTGACTAATCCCAGATTTTAAGATGTTAACATAACTTAGGTAGTAGTGTTAACTGTTAAGTTATTGATACTGAAAGGAAAATATCAACTCAGACAAAGCTTTTCTCAACTTCAACTCCAACTTCAAATAACCCTATCTTTCAACTTCACCACAAATTTTGTCCAAGAGAATACTAATTTAAGAGTTCCAACGATTACCTTGCTAGAAAATACATCACACCTAATTTCAATTATTATTAATTTATTATTATTATTTGTGATAAGCATGTTTAAGTTCAATTTTGAACTTAAAGATCCTGTCTTTCAACTTCACCACAATTTTTTTCCAACCGCCTACTAAATTAAGAGTTTCAAAGATTAAGGTAGATGGGTAGTAGGTAGGAGTGCGTCTCTGCTAGTAGGTAGGTGTGCTTTGTCTTGTTATCTGTGCTAGTTGTTGTAGGGCTTTGCTTGTAGTGTCTTGGTCTTGGTGTTTTGGTAATGTTGTTGTTTCGGATAGGTCGAGTGTACTACTACTTTGTGGTAGGCTTATTTTTGTTATTATTTGATGTTTGTTTCTACCTAGTGTTTAATTGAGCTTATATTATGTCCTTCACTAGATTGTTTTTGTCTTGAGCCGGGGTCTTTTGGAAATAGCCTCTCTACCTCACCTCTGAGGTATTGGTACGGACTGCGTACACTTTACCCTCCCCAGACACTTTGTGGGAATATACTGGGTATGTTGTTGTTATTGTGATAAGCACATTTAAGTCCAAATTGTGAACTTAATAATCCTATCCTTCAACTTCACCACAAATTTTGTCCAAACGAATACTAAATTAAAAGTTTCAAAGATCAATTTGACAGAAAATACATCACACCTAAATTCAATATACTCCCTCTTTTTCAATTTGTTTGTCCTACTTTCCTTTTAGCATGTCTAAAAAAGAATGTCTCTTTCCTTTTTTGACAACTCTTTAATTCCAACTTTTCATCTGGCATGTTTAAGACCACAAGATTAAATGACATTTTGATAAATTTCATTTACTTTAACTCCGCGCCAAGTTAAAACCAGACAAACAAATTGAAACGGACAGAGTATACATTTTTTTGTGATAAGCATATCTAATTTCAAAATTCGAATCGGGAAATGAATTAGGATTCTATAATTGAAAACTATACTTATAAGATAATATCAGTAATACAATATTTTCATGGTACTCTCAACGGAAAGAGCATCATATGAATAGAGACTTACGGGAACAGAGGCGAAGACAGAATTATTAACTTTATGAGTTTTGAATTTTTACAACAACAATTTTAAGTGTTAACAACTGGTTTCTAGCTTTAATAGGTGTATATTATTTAAAATATTCCTCAACACAAATATATCATTTGATTTTAACTTTATGAGTTCTGAATTTTTACAACAACAATTTTTAGTGTTAATAAGTATTGTATATTTAATAAATTTCTCAACATAAATATACTATTTGAGCAAAAGTTACAGAGTTCTACCAAACGGGTAATCGGACTTCTACCTCCGCCACTGGAGGGGAGTGTACTAGCTATTGACAAATTATCCAATTTGCACCGGGAGAAGTTACATACCTGCAGAATTAGCTCCGGCGAAGGATGTTTGACGTTGTTGAATTGGATTTGGTATAAGAGGAGAGAAGTTTCTAGAAGCACAAGTGGATGGCCGTACGGAAACGGCGTAGCAGCAAGGTGTAAAAGAAGCTGCTAGAACCATTTAGAATTGAAGAAGAAAGCAGATGAATTCAGGTTTCAGAGGGAACTGCTCAACACTCTCGGGAGACTGTTGGTTTTCTAAATATCAGGTAGAAGGAAAGACCAAAATTGTGAAATTAGGGGGGAACGGGAAGGAAGGGAAACGGGTCGGGTCGAATTAATGGCTTTGCGGGGCGGGTCAATTGGCGAGAGTTGATTATACATGACATGTCAACACAGTTTTAGCTCACTAAAAACATTCATGGACATCAAGTATTAGGGAAAATAATTACTAGCTAGTCAGAGCGTTTTTTCTATTTCTTGTGATTAATAGGTAGTCAAGTATTTTCTTTATTGAATAAAGCAGGATTTCAGCCTAGAACATTTATTTATTCTTTTACCAATATTATTATTATTACTGTGCCATTTTCTTATTCTTTTTTCAGTATTTTCATCATAACTTTCTACTTTGACATGACATTTCCTTCAAAGTTGCTCTGAAAGATATTTTTCTTAAGTCAAGAGTCTACGAGAAACAACTTTTTTTCTGCCTCTATAAAAGATATGAGTAAAATTTGCATATACCTCATTCTTTTTTGGATTTTATTTAATTATTTTTTTTTCCCAACATACTACGTATATTATTGTTGTTGAAATAGGTACTGAAACCTTCTTGTAAACTGGAGAAGCGGGTGGCTCTTGTTGCTTAAAAATCTTCTCCCACAAACACAAAGGTACGCTTTTATTTTTAGTCCTACTACTAGTTGTACTAATCTCATGTAGAATCACTTTGTTATAAACTGAAGGTATTAATTACTAGATAATTTAGGGTAGGCTAAATTAACTAAACATTCATAAATACTACGTAACTAATTACTTTTTCTTTTCGACAACAAAAGTGACTGAATTAGCTCGTGTGCACAATAATTTTGTCTCATCCACACCTCCTATCTCCCCGAACACAAGTACCGACTAACTCTACCCACCAAAACTTGAACAGATAAGACAAAATCATGTGTGTGTTTTCTTTTTTAGAAACTACTCCCCCAATTTCAAAATCGTTGGTCCTTGACGATTTGACACTTTCTTTAAGAAAAAATTTATTAAGGGTTTATTTTACCAAATTAGCCTTATTAATTTTGCTTGAAAATATAAATTTGACTATATATACTTTATGTAATCATTTAATGATAGAGGTAGTATTGAAAAAATATATTAAAATTCTCTTGATTCCATAAATGGAACAACTAAATTAAAACAAATATTTTTAGCAAGAGGCCAACTAAAATAAAACAGAGGGAGTATATCACAATCTGCAGAACTTGCACTCGCTTCATCGATCACTTGTTATGTCTTTGGAAGGCAACAAAGCCTATAACCTAAACACACTCTTAGTACTTCTCATTTGCTTATGAAAGATGGATAAAAACAGACAGCAGAGCTTGCCAAAAGATGAACGCACAAACAAACTTTAATAGGACTACAGATACCTTCAGGGTTGGACTAGATGCAAGAACATTTTCTGATAGTGTAATATTTTAAGAGTGAGTTTAGTCCAACCTGTGAACCTAAGGGGTGGTTTGTGGTTCAATATTAAACTCAAGATACGCCTTGTAAAATGCATTCAGTTCCTGAAAACACAGGCACAAATTTATTCAAGAAAATGCAATCTCCCAAAACTGAAGTAACTTGGATATCAAACCCCTTGTTCTCAGGTCTATCACCAAAGTCCTAAAAATAATTGCATTTTACAAGACTGACATACATAACCACAAGGCAGGCGATCAAACGAGGATGAGAGATACAAGCAACCAGGCGAGCAGCGAGAATGAAGGACTAGACATATGTTTCAGTTCCTCCATAATCTGTAGCAATATACTCCTTGTATGACAGACAATATCACCCTTTTCACAACTAGGGTTGTTGACTTCATTTACTAGATTTCACTTTGCTAAATGGAAATGCAAGAATCTTTTGAAAAGCTCAACACTGTCACGATGTTTTCTCAAGAACGATGCACCAATTTGATTTATCATAGAATCTGTCAACGAGAATGGCGTTATCCAGACCAGACGCCAACCTGTCGAAGAACGGAACATGTTGATTAGTGCAGTTCATTGTTACAAAATGGTCGAACTTCTAATTTGGTGAAACTGCATGACAGAGGTACCACCTTGTCTTGCCCACCCCTCACCCCAACTACTCAAAAGCTCCCCCCACCCAAACCACCCAGATAGAAAAGGTGGCTAGGGGTTTGAAAGAAAACAATAAAAGAACTTCAGAATAAATCAGAAACAAACACGTATAAGCCCTGCGATAATGAGCAAAAAAAAAACAACCTAAATTTTGCTTATCAAGAGAAACTGATCAACTGGAAGCTGAGGTTTTTTGGTTTTGTTTCATTCATACGCCTATATGCATGCACCTTTGTATATGGGGATGAACGGTAAAGTTGTCATTATTACTTCCAATAAAGAAGAAAGAGACTCCTACACATTGCCTACAATGAGATAATCCGAACTCTAAAGCTCATTGCTCTTTTGAAGACAATACAATTCCAAAAGCTCACATGTGACCTCCTGAATATCGATATGTTTTTACAGATTCAAACTCTATGACCATATTATTACCAGAGGGCTGATTGTACACTAAATGTCTACTCAAAGTGCGATACAAAGTGTTAAAATCATCCTAGCCAAAGAAGACATAAGGAACACTTATGGGAAGTATGAAGAAAATTTGGTTGTCCATGTTAAAAATTGGAAAAATTACTAACCGCGATAGGCATTTGTTAACATATAGCGATTTGACAGAATGACATCAGTCAAAAAAGGGATTAGAGATTATTTTTTTTTACTCTGTTATATAAAATAAAAAAGAAAATTACCTCTCAAGTTCACCTTCACTAAAGACATGGTAATATCTATTATATACCACAGAACCCTTCTTATCATCTTTCTTTGCCAAACCACTAGCCAAGGCAACGGTTGAAGCCCCACTTACTTCAGCTCGATGATAAGGTAAGTGCCAGGGAACAAAAAATTCCTGCTGCTCTGCATAACCTTTTTCAGATCCAGTAGGCAAAGAATGACCTTCATCCAGAGAGGTTGGCTGCATAATTTCAGCTGATTTTAAATTTGAAGACTTTGCATGTAGGCCTTTCAACTTCTCCGCAGCACCATTTTCCTCTGCTTCTGGGATGCTTTCAAGGGTACGGGGAGATGAAGGGTTGCGAACTCGAGGACTCCCTGGTCCTATCCATTCCTCTACATACCTTTGGTTAAGTGGTGTCCACTTTTCAATTAACGACCCGTCTTCTTGTTCCCTAGCCCAGACAGTAATTAAAACACACCCGCCCTTTTTTACAACACGGACAAGCTCCTCTACCGCTTTCCTCCTCCTATTTTCAGTACTTAGGTGATGCAGCACAGCAATAGAGATTGCTGCATCACCATAACCAGTCCTATATGGTAGGTTCACAGCATCTGCAACCAAAACTTCATGCTCTCTATCTGCACATATATTAATAAGAGCAGCACTAATGTCACAGCCAATAAAGAAACAATCAGGATTTAATCCTAAGTATTTTCCATTTCCACATCCAGCGTCTAAGATGAGAGAACCGTGAGATAATGAGCTCAAAAAAGCTGACACTTTAGGCCACTTTGCAAACCGAGTGGAACTGAAATGGGGAGCAATGGCATCATAAACACCATGGACATACTTCTTTTCAATTTCTGGGGTTGATTGAACACTTGAAGAACATTTTGCTCTAACAGACACAGGACGTAGAACAGGGGCCTCTCCCACTGATTCCAGTGTATGCAAACTAGAGGCACTATCAACTCCAACTTCGTTCATTGTACAAAGACTTCTTGTACTGAAAATATAACCAACTATAACAGTAGATTTAGTATATAATCCTTTGGAACAAAATGACCTTGCCGTTCCAACACCAAAGAGCATCAGCTACATGAAGAGTATACGACAAGAATCTGCTCAGACAACAAAGAAAAGCAACTCAGGTTGGCAACAAATTTATCAACCAAGCAATCTTCCAACAGAAAAATGAAATATTTACTTCACTCCGCATGTTATCTTAATATATTGAAGCTCTTTTCGTTTCTTTTCTAAGTTCTCAACTATGCAAAACATTCTAATCCATTACATAATAACATTAACTCAAAAGTCCAATTGGATACACTAATCAGGATTAGCATTTAACTTAATGGGGCATTTTGGGTAACATTAAAACAAATTAAAAGAAAGGGTATTCTCTAACAAATTGACTTAAAATTGTAACAAAAAAGAAAATCCCTTCTAGTCCATTAGGATGATTTTAGTAGGTGTATTAAACTTAAGAACTAAGGGGTCGTTTGGTGGCTAGTAAAGAAGCAAGTTATTTATGTATTAATTTCTATATTAGGTATACAATGTTTGATAGCTAGTTAGGAAATATGTTATTCATGTAAAATTACTATGGCGTTTGGTTTGCAATTAAACTCTCATAACTAATACACGTATAAATTATGAGGGAATTGGTGCACTATCTTCTGCTGGGTAGAAGTTGGAATGACTAATACCTGCATAACTACTACCTACATAATTAACACCCGCATTACCAATACCTACATAATTCTAATTAGCTACCAAACGACCTCTTAAGGGGTTATTTTATGCAGGTTTTAGTTATTCCACCTTCTATCATGCATAAAATAATACATCGAATAATACATAGATTCCTCATAATTTATACATATATTAGTTATGCGAGTTTCTAAATTACAAACTCAGCACCGTATTAATTTTACACATGAATAATTTACTCCTAACCAGCTACCGAACATTGATATAACTTACACAGAATTTAATACCTACACTACATAACTTACCTCCAAACCAGCTACCAAACGACCCCTAAGTAGGAAGAACTAGAATGAAGAATATTTCACTTTTTTTATGATATCCAAGCAAGCTTTAGCAAACACAACAAATCCACCAAACATCCTAACTACAATCCACAAGCACAGTGCCAATTATGAATTTAAGCTGGGATCTCCGGGCTATTTACTCCAAAATGCCTCAAAAATAGGAAATCAACATACAAAAACATTGTAATACAATTCAACAAGTCCAATAACAGTTAAAACTTATCGAAATTAAGATAAATATACAACAAAAGAAATAGGAACTTACAGATCGATTATCGACGGAGAAAGATAGGAAGAAGAGGAGCAAAGTAGTAGTGGTAGTTCAATCTATTGGCGGGCCGAAAATTGCAACGTGGGCTTTAGTCTCAATTGGAGTGCTATTTTAAGCATTGTAGTACCTATTTTAATCTAACTAAGGAAACCCTAATTTAATTGATTTTACCCAAAAAAAATTTGAATATTACATGTTGTATTTTTTGTTTACGTAAAATTATATGTATATATATCATTTGGTTATATTGGGACAATGATTATACAACTTCATTTTCTTTGGGGTCAATTTGTTAGGTGGGGTTTGGAAATTTGTCTCATTCTTAAAACATGTTTGAAAAGTTAAAAATCATTATTTTCTCGTTGTATTTATGTGGCAAAATTTGAGTAAGTACGAAATTTAAGAAAAATATTAACTTTTCAAAAAATTGTGTTTTTAGTTTGTAATAATATTTTTGAAAATTATAATATTAAATATGATTGTGTGTATAAAAGTTCTTGTAATAAGTAAAATAAAAAATTAAATTAAATTACTTCTAAATTTTAAAGATTGTTATGAAAAGGACCTTTCACATAAACGAAATAAAGCGAGTAGACTTATAGTTTGATAATTTGTTTCTTTTACTAGTATCAAAGTATCAATAATATTTTTGGTCCTTATATAATTACCTTATTATGATATTAGTCTGTGTGATATTTGACTAAACACATTTAACGTAGAATATGAGTGATATTGGTACAATCCAAAAGAAACAAAGGAACAGTTAACTGCTAAGAAGGGCAGTGTTTGGGTATTGATTATACTCTGAAGCCAGGCACTGAACACTGATGTGAAGAGTAGGTATCAAGGCACCACCGAACAACAACATACTGAGTATAATCTCTTAAGTAAGGTCTGGATAGGACAGTGTGTACACAAAGTCACGGACCTTACCCGTACAAAGTAGAGATTGTTTCCAATAAACCCTCAGCTCAATTATAAAAGCACCACAAAAAGATACTACTCCATGTTTAGAGTCAAAAAAATGTTTGTTCAATTCCATATGACATAGCATGTAAGGCATGTTTGCAGCTAAGGTGATACTTAAACGCAACATCAATAGTAGGTAGCATCATATACCTACATAGATTAAATATACAACTTTACAAGACACTTGTAAAGTTTTTAATAGAACCTAAGAATATATACCAAACAAAATTAGTTCTCTAGGCTTGTCTATAACCAACATGAAAAATGTTCTAACAGACTAATTGACTGGTTTACAAGACGAGTTCTTCTATTTACTAACTAATAAAGGCGCACAGAGAATATCATATCACCTAAATGATAACTTTAAATATAGGTTATCTCCAACATGTTAAAATAAACTCAATATATAGAAATTCTTTACACGGCTAGTGTGGATAAGTTGAATCTATACCAGACCCTTCTATTTTCTTTATGTGGGAGGTGGGCAGGGGGGAGGGGTTGGGTGGAATGACACATTATAAATAATGATAATAGATAATGAGAAGTCATTTGGCAACCAGGCAACCAGCAGACATAAGATATGTGTCTAATCTATTAACTTTGCTATTTATGAGGCAATTTCACCAAATCCTCGGATTCCAGTGACGAGAGCCAAGTTGGGGAAACATGAATTTTACTCTTATATAATAAATATCATGCTGAATTTTCTTGTAATAGCATACAAAATTGACAGTGACTCTGAGCAAGGAGGTAGAATCCAGTGCTAGTTATTCAGTCCCCAGTCATAAGGTTGGTACACCACCTTCAACTGACTGTTGGCGAGCAACTCTAACAAAGCTTGAGATACCGATGACTCCAAGTAATTTGCAGCATGTTTCAACACTTCAACTTCATTCTTCCCAAAATCAACACTAAACCTGAGCATTGACAAGAAATAGCAACTCTTAGTGCAGTGTTATTGAAACTCTATGTCGTGCAAGTTAAATCATTCAGATCTGCATGCAATATCCATGTCCAGATCATTGCTGAGGGTTGTGGTCTTCAATGGATAGGACACACCCCTGTGGTTTCGCTGGTGATTAGACAAATGAATTAACAACTTACCATCTCAAGAGTTTACTAACATATGCAACCTTGGTACTAAGATCAACAATTAGTCCTCCAAATATTAAGAAATCATGGGCAGCCTCCACCAACTCTTTATCTATGTTTCCAGGTGAATAACATCGAAGAGCAGGCCCAGATCGCATACCATTAACCAGAGCAAAATGAATAAGAGGCTCCGAATAAGGAAGAGCTACCTGAAAGCCAGAGGTGGGTTATGGGGGATTAGACAGATAACAGATCAAGAAACATTACATAATATAAATGAAGGATTTCCAAATACAACCACGTAGGTCAACACAACCACTATTTACTGCAGTTCTAATTCTACGACCAGATTGTGCTGTCAGCATTTGCACGAGAAATCATGGAATCAAAAACTTGTACTATTATATATCAAGTCAAAATTATAACCAGTCCACTGCTACGGCTGCTTCATGGAAAACCCACAAGAACAGAAACAACAACTGGTATTGATGCAAGATTACTTTTGAGCAACAATATATGCAGACAGCCCTCTCAAGATGAAGATTGACGATCAGCATTAGTCACACTACATTCCTTCCAGAAAAGGGAATGGTTAAAAGTGGCAGCAGAAAACTAATTTTGATAGGTTTGCCTATCTTCAAGGATTACATATATTAATTGTTCCTCCAGTTGTGGACCTTGCCATTTGTGCTGGCTTCAATTTAGCTCATAATTAGATGGGGATAGTGATTGGCAATACAAAAACTGGATCTAGTTGAAGTTACAGCAGTAAACATAGAAGTTCTAGTTTGCCGAATTTTCATTTGCATCCCGCTTCCCTAGTTTGGTCCAATGGAAACAAGACTACGGAAAATGAGAGTGGTTGATCTACCCATTAAAAAAAGCACTTTTGATTACTGAGAAATAGAGAAACTAAAAGATCTGCCTTCTACTTTTTATGCAATTTTAAAGGTTGGATAAAGCATCCTCTGTAATTTTTGCTCACACCAGTTTATTCTGACAAAACAAGGGAGATAACCCTTATCCTTTATGTTAAACCTCCTCACCTCCTCGAGTTCTTCCCCTTTTAACCATAACCTAACATACTAAAGTCTAATCTCATCAAAATTTGAACTTTACATTTGGTACAATCCAGAGGAAATTTGTGCTGGACTATATATTAGTTTACCACCCATTCAAGTATACACTATATACTGCACGATGTAACTTTATAGCCAGAGTAGGACTAAAAAAAATGTCATTTAAATCTAAAATCAGTCAAAGAAGAATCAAATGACATCTAAGTCACACAGCAATCAGACCCAACCAGCTTAAAGAAACAAGTGGAGAGCAGGCTAAGTTGCTCGGACTCTCCAAAAATGTTGCCACACCCGTGTCGGATCACACACCCATCGACATTTTTGAAGAGTCCGAGCAACATAGTCTTCAGGTGCGCAACTATTTTGTGGTGTTGCTTCGAAAAAAATTGACCAATAGATTGATGTAAAATACAAACACCTGCAAATAAAGCAGACGATAAACTGACATTTTGTCATCTGGACCACATTTGGATATGATCAAATGGATATCTGAAGGTGAAGAAGAGTGGCAGTAATGTCCGGTTCCTCAATTCTACATATGTAGGAACCCAAGTTGTGATTATGTAAGCAGAGTCTTACCTTAAGACGCTTGTCTTTAACTCCAAACGGTTTGATTAGATTGTATGGTGGTCTCTGATTGTTCCTCAAGATTCCATTCTGGATCGCTGATAGTGAATATGTGCACCCACCAATGACATATTTGAACTCTCCAAACAATTTTCTCCTCTCCATTGGCCCAGAGGGATGTCCCCAAACCAATATTGCATGAATGGCCATCATGTTGTAGAGATTAATAAAAAAGGCAAGCTTCTCCTCCCTGGGAATATCTTTCAAGTTCACTCTTTGAAGCTCTTCAGTAATTCTTAAGTACCTAGAAGACATCATTCAGTCAATATCAAGAAATACAAGATCCACAAGCATGTGTACAGAGTACCCAAGTATGAACACGCATTGGATAGCGTCCTGTCAACTTATGGAACCCAAGAACCAACCTTGCAAATTCCTCGCTGCCGTGGATGCTTCTATAATCAACATGCCTTCCATCTTCTGATGCATAAGCTTCAAAAATTGCATGAGACAAAAATCTCAATCTAGATGAAATTTCTAGTATGGGTTTGGGCTTCACTTCTGTTAAACCCCTTGGTATGTTCTGACACTGAGATACAAAGGGATCATCATCAAGGAAACGATACAGATGGTTACCGTCTTCAAACACATTTTCACTGGAAAAAAAGGGAATGGACACACATATCAGACGGATTAGACACTGAGACACAGCAGCCAAAAAGACGTATACACGCTGCAGAGATAGATGAAAAGAACAACCAGATACTTACTCTAGTACATGTTGGAAGAAAAGATTGCTTGCGAGCTTCCTACCAAATTCAACAGCCTAAAGGACAAAATCAGTAAGACAAAGTGTTATGATCCACAGCATGAAATATGTTTCTAAAGGCGAAAAGCACATATAAGAAACAAGAGATGGGGATTTTTAGGAAAGAAGCGAAGCACATACTTTCAAAATGAAGTGCACTAATTACCAAAAATACACATATTACCTAACAAATATGCATATTAGACTTCTAACATCAGATTGCAATTGAACTACTAAGTCCAACATCTAGTATACAATAATGACTATTAATCCAACAACCCAATAAATATTATTAATATGTACTAATTTCTATAAGGCCATGGAAAGATAAATTCAATCACAAAATTGATTTTAAATTTCAGTAAAACAACCACAAAAACTATTAGCTGCATTCCGTATGGTATTTAATCAATTTAGTAACTATGAATCTGTCATAAGAAAGTAGGGGAGGAAAGCAAAAGGGAAATCCAAGATCAAAAGTAACAAAAGAAGAGAACCCGAAACTAGAGTAAGAAGAAAGAAGTATTAATTGTTAGAAGAAGGAAAATGCAGAGAGAGAACTGAGAAGTATATCAAAGGAATAGAGAAACTGAATTAGTAGAAACAGAGGCATTACAAATTCGAGAAGAAGAAGACAGTAGTGATATAGAGAATGCTGAAACGCAGATAGAGACTAGAGAGGAATGTGTTGGTACTTAAATAGCAAAAAAAACTTATTTCATACTTTTCTCTCTTTCATTTTCATATTTTAAGGTCATATACTAAAAGAGTCAATGTTTTGCACCTCGTCGTATGAACATACACTTGCTTCACCCATGGAGGGATAACTCCTCGCGTGGCATCTCCCTATAGCTTTAACCGGTGAAGAGATGACTTGTAATAATACAGAACACAGATACAGTGTGGACTAACTAGATGGATTCTTCTTGCTTTCTAGTTCAATATCTTCTAAAGATTATGGAAGTGAGATTACCTAGATGGATTTCTTCATTTTTTGTGATAACATTTTTCTTCATCTACCAATTGGCACCAATGCATAAATATTTACTGTGGAATCCACATAAAATGTTTTAGAGGGCATCCAAACATGAGGCATGGTACTACACAGTGACCATTGGTATTTGGTATTCAGTTCACTCCCCATCTAAATTTATTCCAATATTCTTTTCATTAGTAAATTTCTTTCATATTTTGATTTTAACAGTAAAATCTCCATTATTTTATCAGGAAAATGTGAACATTGATACTCTCAGTCCACAAACATATTTCAAGTAAACATAATGAAAGGAGACTTTCAGGCCTTAAGGAGAAATAATCACATCAATATGTATGTGTGTAAAGTCAATATTCATTTTTGCAAGGATTAACACAGTATATACATCAAACCAGTATCTATTAGTTTTCTGTCCAATAATTAGGGTCATGGAATGAGCATGTTCTGGAACAATAATAAAATACAATTCCAAGAACAGTTGATGCATGAAAACTAATTCTTTACACAGAGAATAAATATGTAACAATAAGGGACGAGAAAAGAATGGAGTTTTTGTCCGGAAAGAGATACTTGAATACAATACATGAATAACCACAGGAGTAATATCTACATAGCTATCGAGTTAAACTGGTGACATCAGACAGCAGATAAATATATATATATATAATGATTTCAAGGAAAAGTTCAACTGTTGTAAATAAAGTAAATATTAGTAACAGTTACAAACAACAAGACATGGAATATTAAGTATGATTTTAAGCATCAAGCAAAGCCACAATAGACATGGATTAACAGCCATAATCTACATGTTGCGAAATTTAGCTATGGTGACCATAAGTTGAGGTCAATAACCTGCTTTGGTATATCCCCTAGGTTTAATTAGTTTGTTCTCAAGGATTCTTGAGCTTTAAAAGAATCAAATTATACAGTACTGCATCTGTAGGATATTATTAGTGGTTGACAGTAGTAGAAACAATTTTTTTGACCCTTTGCATGATAGCTTATTTTAGCCAGATTAGTATAGGCTAATTTTTTATGCAATTTGAAAACTAACCTCTTCCCTTTCCAAGTACTGATCTTCTGACAGGAAGTCAACAGCTTCTAATCCCAGAAAACAGTTGGTGAATCGGCGAAGCTTATAAAACCGGTCTTTTAAAGCAATAGACTGTTTCATTTTTTTAACTATAAGAGCTAGTTCATCGATAGACCCACTAGTGGACAAATCATCTTCACCGGAAAGAGGTGGTAGAGGAGCTTCAAATGATGGTGCTTCATCAACTACATATTCAATCTTCTCTGAGAGCTTTCCAGACTCATCCAAGCTCTTTAGCTCACTACATCCACCAGTGAGAACTTCATTAAAGAATACTCTAGGAACAACAGAATCACCAGCAATTTTCTCCAGTTCCAGCTTTCTACTAGGATACACATCAATGTTGACCTCAACATATCTGAGTCTTTTCCAGTGTAGAAAACGTCTTGCCTCCCTACTTTCCTGGCATCCCAACCTTGTATACAATATAATCCTTCCCTTCATGGCTATTGGTGAAACTGCTTCTGGTGAGACCTCCTTCTCCACAAGTTTGTTTCCAGTATCATCACGTAAAATCCCAATTAAGCTAAGGGGATTCCACCCAGTTCGTTCTGCAGTTTTCTGAGACTTGGTTTGCATTTCATGTTCTTGTGATGCAACAGCATTCTTCTCATTGCACTTACTCTTATCTTCATCAGCTGTAACATCTTGCCCATCATTACTTTTACCAGAAAGCCGGCGTAGAACAGTACCCACCGCAACTGTACTCTTTGATCTAACAAAGTTTGTAAGAGACACTGCCTTCTCAGGCCAAACGGATCCCTGTGCCTCTGAGTCACGATGTACAGAACGGGCTGATAAGCTCCTATTAACACCCATCCCAGGTTCTTCTGTTCCATCAAATACGGGTTCTGCTTCCTCCTCATAAACAACTTCTTCGAGATTCTTGTTAGTTTCTCGGAGACTTTTTACGTCCACTTTCACACAATCAGTCTTCTTTCCACTCAAACCAGACATCTCTGCTTCGGAGCGTTCCTGTCCACTGTTTAACGATTTCAGTTCCCCTGGGGTGAGACCTTGATCATTTTCATCTTTATTAGCAAGTGAAGAACTTGGTGTGCTTTCACCTAAAGAATTTTCCTTCCCCGGTTCATTATTCGTATCAATCTGACTCTTCACTTCATCGGAATGTGAAATAGAAGTATCTGCAGAGATTTTCTTCTCCTGTTCATCTATTCGATCATCCACCGTATTTGCCGCCTGCGATTCATCCGGTGTACTCCCTAAATTCTTCTGGCTAGAAACTTTAACTTTTGCAGATTCATTGTTAAGAATGGGTTCATATGCTTCCTTTTCAGCAGTAGGATGATTGACTGCACCTTCTTTAATAGCATCTTCTTTTTCCATGACGCGAGTCTACTATCATAGAAACACTTTAACAGCCACAGTGAATCCCAAAATTTGGCAGCTGCCAATAACTAACCAAATCAAGAAAAAAAAAGTTATAAGTTCCAAGACATCTATGAACAAAGCAAGAGGCGTCTCTCACCTGAGAGAAATGCGATTAAACAAACATCTACTTTCTATTCTACTTCCAATAGCAGCACAACTACATGAGACTTGTAATTCCTACACTGGACCAACAACATACCCAATGGAATCCCACAAGTGGAGGGTAGTGCATACACAACCTTACCCCCACCTCGTGAAGGTCGGGAGGCTGTTTCCGATAGACTCTCGACTCGGAACCATCAAAACATATTAATCTCAATCGTAAGCAGAATTAGCCACACAAACTTATATCCTCCACTAATAGAGTTAATGGTCAAAAACACACCAAAAGTATCCCGATTTTTTCGTGTTTCATACCTGAACTATCACGTGCGCATGTTTCCTACCTAAACTATCACTAACTATTTATCAAAACATACCTTTAACTATCAATTATTCACTTTTCCTACCTGAAATATTGACGTCATTCAAGTAGGAAAAATGAACAATTGATAGTTGAGGTGTGTTTTGATAAATGGTCGGTTATATTTCAGGTATGAAACTCATACACCTAATATCATGCATGAAACTCGAAAAACTAGAACACTCCCCCTAATATTAAAGCGCACTTTTTTTCACTTTACATGTACACTGTACTAGACATTTCTACGCTACCTCCATCAAGCAAAAGAAAAAATTACTCAATTCCAATAATCAAGATCAAAAACATCAGTTAATCTAAATCTTCTAGCATAAAGAATTACTCAAAACCTCCCAAAAAAAAAAAGGAATAATTATAACTATAGTAAGAGGATCACCTATCAATAGTAAATTAATTTGGACCAAATCAACCATTAAGAGAAATTCAATTTGAGTGAGTAAAACACAAAAAGGGGGTTTAATAAAAAAAAAAGACATACATGTAATAGGAGGAAGATAGATAAAAAGAACTTACAGATCTGAGAAGCGATAAAATTGGGAAACAGAGAGCAAAAAAGGAGAATTTAAATAGGGGGGGTAATAAATGAGAAATGTAAGAAAAATAAAGAACTTTGAATAGAAATTTAGAAACCGTCGTCGTTACTATAGTACTTTGACAAAGAAATGGGGGAAGAAAAATGTCAGTCATGAGCAAGAAGCGGGAACTTGTTTTTATTCATTCGCTAAGGAAATACACCTTTTTTTTTCCTTCCTAGGTGTGTTGGGTACTAATATAATGTTTTCCATAAAAAATATGTAGTACTAGTGTACTACTCCCTCCGTCCGACAATTTTATCATATCATTCTTTTAAATATAATTAATTTAATAATTAAAGAAATATATTGAATAATAATTATAATTAATAATAAAAAGTAAAATTAATAGAAATAGATAGTTATTCATTAATTTTTTAAACTGATAAATTATCCATTGATTTTTCAAACTGACAAGTATTGTTTAACATCTATTTTTAGTATAGTGAATAAGTAAAAAATATTTGGAGGAAGTACTTCTTAGTGATTTTTTATTTATTTATTGTGTTTGATATGTAAATAAAAATATTGTTTTAAATGTATATATACTCCATTTGTCCCAATTTATAAGTAAGTATTAGTTGGTTTGACTTGGCACGGAGTTTAAGGAAGAAATAAAGATTTTTTAAATTTGTGGTCTAAAATAAGTAATAAATATTTGTATGGTTATAAATCATTTCATTAAGGGTAAAATTGATATTTTAAAATTAAATTGATACTAAAGATAGAAATGTGTCATTCTTTTTTGAACTGACTAATAAGGAAAGTGAGTCAGATAAATTGAGACAGATAGAGTAATATATATAAATATTATGAGATGTCATTGTGGTAATTCTGTCCATTTTTTTCACTTTTCACGCATTTCGACTAATTCTACAGAATACTTATTTGGAATTTGAACATAAAACTTTATGGTTCTTAAACTCACTTCATTGACCACTAGATCACACTCTTATGTGCTAATTTTAGCCATCAAAACTTATAAATGTAGAATAAATTACCTTGTAATTTTTGGTGTATGACTATATTAAACCCGATTTCACAGAGTCCATTTTAAATTCACTGATCACTTAGACATATATATATTGCTAGTGAGACTGAAACTACTATGCCACTTGTCATGAAAATTAAAATCAGTTGTTTATTTGAAAAACATTTAGATCAATATTTCAACATTTCACTTGATATTCAATTGAAGTTCAAGTATGCACTCAAGAAAAATATAGTAAAATGCAGCGAACTTTGTTTGGAGTCGGGTCTTGAGTCAGGATCAGGTTTCGAGTTGAGATCAGGTCTCGGGTCTCGAGTCGAGGTCGAGTCTAGGGTCCCGAGTCAAGGTTGGATCTCAAGTCCTCAGTCGAGGTCGGGTCACGAGTCCCAAATCGAATCTCGAATCGAGATCGGGTCTCGAGTCGGGGTTGGGTCTCGGATCTTGGATCCCGAGTCAGGGTATGGTCTCAAGTCTGGAGTGGGGGTCAGGTCTCGAGTTCCGACTGGGAGTCATGTCTAGGGTCTTGAGTAGGGGTCGGGTCTCGAATTCTGAATCAGGGTCGTGTCTCGGATCTTGAATGGGGGTCGAGTTTTGGGTGCCAAGTCGGGGTCGAGTGTAGGGTCATGAATCGGGGTCGGGTGTCGGGTCATGAGTCGGGGTCGAATCTCGAGTCTTGAGTCGGGGTTAGGTCTCGAGTCTCATATCAGAAGTCGGGGTCGAGGCTCGGGTCCGTAGTCGGGGTCAAATTTTGAGTCTCGTGTCGGGATCGATTCTTGAGTCTTAAGTCGGGATTGGTTTTCGGGTTTCGAGTTGGGGTTAGGTCTCGGGTTCAGAGTCAAGTTTGGGTCTCAGATTCAGAGTCGGGGTCAGGTATCGGGTTCCCCGTCAAGATCTAGTTTCGGGTCCTGAGTCGGGGTTGGGTCTTGGATCGCTAGTCACGGTCGTGTTTTGGGTCCCGAGTCTGGTTCGGGTGTCGGGTCCTTAGTCGGGGGCAGGTCTTGAGTTCCGAATAAACTGTGCTAACAGATGCATTATTTAATTTGATAACTAACAATTAGCTAATCAATTTAGCCTAGACTAAATGTTGTGTGGCTTTAGGAGATTAAAGTGGGTTAGAACCATTTTACTTAAATCATAGTTAACCAAATCAATACTTACCCATATCTTATATGGATGGATTGTAATCCAATCTATTTTACAATCCATCCAAATTCGATCCAATCCATCCATTTGCCACCCCTACAAGGATGTAACAGTATCACTTAATTTCTCATTCTCCATTATTTTCTAAATCGAGTTGGAGACCGTGACTCAGCCCACCAGCGATCAGCCTTTTTCGGTGTCTTGTTTATTAACATCTACTTCAAAATGTTCACATTTACTTTCAAACTGCATCGATGCTCCTAAGTTGGTAAACCCTAGTTTGTCAAAAGAGATCTCATTTGCAGATTCTTTTAACCAATCGGTTCAACAAAGGATTAACAGTCTTAGAAGAGATATTACTATGGTTGAGGGTATCCCACAAATCAAATGGATGGAGGAAGAGGTTGATAAAATGAATCAAATTTAAGAACTTCAATTCGCAGTGATTGGCAAATTTATGTATAATTAGAGCGATTTAGAAGAATTAAGGAGTATAATTCCTCAACAATATGATGTTAAGGGTGGTTGTCAAATTGGCCTATTTCGTACCAAACACATCCTCATCCGTTTGACAAAACAAGAGGACTTTGTTAATATGGTTTTGAAGTGAGCTTTCTATATCAAATGCAAAGACGGGTATTTCTACCTAATGCATATATTGATATATGATTCTAAGTTTAAGGTTAATGAAGAAACCTCGATGGCTATGGTGTGGATTTCTTTCCTTAATCTATTTGTCACGATCCAAACCCGTCTTGAGTGGCACCTATACTGAATCTCCGATGAGAGAACCAACTAACCTCATAAATCAATCAACACTTAGTCAAAAATAGGCAACTAAATCATCCTCATTGATAAAACCAATAAGCCATATTTAAATGAAGAGTAAAGATAACATGCGGAAATAAAACCACCCCTAGAGCCTGAAAGTCATCATACCAAAACTCTAATGAATGTCAAAGAAAGGGGATGCAACCCCAAAAACTAAAGTAATGTCAAATCCAGACTAATTAGACCAGAATTCTATAGAAGAACCCATGGTAGTCCGAAAGATGCAGTTCAAACTTGAAAGTTAAACAATTTAATTTTCACTTGAAATTTGGACATAAAATCTTTAAATTTTTTAAAATAATATCTATATATATTAAAAACTACGTAACAAAAATACAACAAGTCACAGTATTTGATAATTCAAATTATTTAAAAGATATATAAAAAAATTATGATCCAAAAAAAACTTGATTAAATCACAAAATTTGAAAGATGCCACATAAATCGGGACAAAAAAAAATATTATTTCCATTTACAAATACTATTAACAATGAAATTAACATTCTACTTTTAAAAATATATTTCTACTATTTGTTTTCATATTATTGGACCCGTGCTTTTTATTTTTTTTTATATATTCTACTATATTAGAAGTATATATATATTTATTTTATCCATATTAATAAGTGTGAGTCCTTGGTGGACCAAAAGGATCTCCACCGTCCACCTCCCCTCGCCTTTTGATCCGACGAATCTTATCCGTTCCTCTACTTCTTGGTCCTAATTAATTATTTTAACTCATTTAGGTATTAAAAAATTAATAGTATTTAATTAAAAAAAGTAAATAAATACAAAATAATGAATTGAGGGACGAACCCACCTGCTTCAATCCGGTAATTTTACTATATCACCCCTAATTAATTATTATGAGTCGTTTAAGTATTAGAAAATTGATAATATTTAATTAAAAAAAAGTAAAATAGAAACAAAATGATAAATTACATTACGTTAAAAAGTAATATAATTAACAACTCCAAATATTTCAACAACATAAAAAATTTGATCGATTCTCGAAATTATATCAGTGTCGTATAAATTGGGACAACGAAAATATATATTATTTGAAAGACATAAAATTAATACTATAAATCATAATAATCAACAACTTAAAATATTTTAAAATCATACAAAAGTTTGATCGACTATCTAAATTTCATCTATGTCACGTAAAATGAATAAATCAGAAAATTATGTAAAAAGTATTACAAATAACAATAATTAACAACTTAAAATATTTTAAAATCATATAAAAAATTAATTGATTTACTAACTTTCATTTGTATCACATAAATTGAAACAGAGAAAATAATATTTATTGGGCCCGTGCCTGTGATCTGACGATTTACATTCATTCCTTCACATTGAATTTGCTAACTTTACTAAGATTACAATCGTAAATAACTAATTGTCTTTTCAATATCCTTGCAATGCTCTCCACCAGTCACAGTTTTTGGTTTTCAAGTATAATCTACTTGATGGATTTCATGTGCGTTTACTATTGACTTTATGTATGCACGTGCTTTTTAATCATATTTTTATTAGATTAGATATTGTAAGAGCTAATTTTCTTTTTATCTTTGTTATACCTCATACTGTTTTACCTTTTTTTTCATATACTAATGTGATATAATTAAAAGTTGTTTATGTAATATTGGACCCGTGCAGAGCACGGGCATTGATATCTAGTATATATATATTAGAAGTCACAGTGTGGCAGCTGAAGCACGTAGGATACCGTCAACATGCCTGCTTGCTTCGGGGGTACCTTCGTCATTTTCTCTTAGGACATAATTGATGCTGAACACGTGGATTCATCTGGCAACAACCACGGCTTTCTTCTTCGTAAGGAGAATGTTTCCATTCCTCTGTATTTTTGTAGTCTTTTCTTGGGGCTTTTCTCACTGTCGGGGAACTTCATATCCGTAGCGATATAGGAATAATCATCAATGATTTCCCAAATCAATTCGAACTCTTCTTCCAGATTTTTCGTTCAAAATTTGTTGAATGTGAATTGAATCGCTCATGGGCAAAATATCTGAGAATACAACATCTCAATCATCAAACCAAAAATTATTTCTTGATAATCGCTAAATCCAACACCAGATCTACAAAAAAGTTCACAGAAAAAATCTGAAACAACAACAAAAGAAAATTCCAACCAGATGTTGAATTGATAAAAAAAAATAAAAAATCTTAGAAGTCGGCTTAATATAAATAGATATGCATAGAAGAAGGTAACTTACAGCTTTGACAACAAAACAAACAAGTTAAAAATTGGTACTTATTACAGAAGAAGTATAGACTAGGTGTGAAGAAAGGTGTGAACAGAGCAACATATTTTACTTCTTCGGAGAGGAGCTAAGAGTTAATTGAGGCTTCTGGGTTGATAGATGGTAGAATTGTGAGGAGTAACCATATTTGGAAATATGGATATATGTCTACTTTACACGTAGCTAATGATTTACACATTGAATTTTAATTTATTGTTCAACAATATTGCATTTTATTGTTAATAAATAGTAAGTAATTGTACATTTGATTATTTATTTTTTAATTTATTTTTAATTCATAGATGATACTTCTGTTGTCCCAATTTACGTGATATCATTTGATTTGACAAAAAGTTTAAAATTTATGGTCTAAGTTATTAGTTATATAGTCATAAATTATTTTATTAAGGATAACAAGAGAATTTAAATTAAATTATTTTTATTTATAGAAATGTGATATTCGTTTTGGAACGAATTAAAAAAATAGTGTGTGAGACAAAAAGAGCATTTGATTTCTCATCTTAGTATATTAACATAGTTATTAAAGAAGAAATTATGATAACTTTTTCACAATAAAACATTTTATAATTAAATTTAAAATTTACAAAGTTAATTAAATTTGACTAATCCGCGAATTGAACAACAGCGGAAAAAAACATCACTACTCGAGAAATAAAGACATGTAATTCTATTTTTTATATATATAAATTACTTTATTCCGGATCAATTACGATATATTAATTAGGAATCGTTTGATACTTGATTCAATGGTGAGTTAAGCATGTATTAAAGGTATATAGGATAGAATAAATAAGTAATACATGAATAAGATAATACATAGATTTACTAATAACTAATTCATGTATTTACAAATACTTATATAACTCTAACCAGCTATCCCAGTGGCCTCCTCAACTCAAGTTTTTTCAAGAAAAAAATAAGATGATTTACTACTGCATAAATAACTAAAAATTATTTAATCAACACCATTAAACAATATTAATATCAACTATTCGTTTTATACTTAATGAGCTAACTTACTACCACAAAAATACATATAACTTACTTGAAATAAAAAAAATTTAACAATATTTAACCAACACCACTTAAAATAAATAAATTTATGAATAAATATTGGGTCCGTGCCGCACCCCACTAGTATATAGAAATGTGAGTGAAGCACACATGTCACGGGGGTATGTTCGATATTCAATTGTCTGTGTGCTTTAAAGAGATTTTAACTTGCTTCTTTATAGATATATCATATTATATAGGGAAAAGACATCAACTACACCCCGAACTTATACCGAAAAGTCGATTACACGTCTAAACTAATTTGGCGACCTATTACACACCTATTCTTGTTGAAAGTGAATTTAATACCACCCCAAAGCTGACATGGAAATTAAATTAAATTAAAAAGAAAAAGAGGTGCGTCTAACTCGAAAATAAAGCCAAAAAAAAGGTCCCCCCCCTCTTCTTCTCATCTATATATTCTCCTGCATCGTGTTTCTTTTCTCTTCTTCTCCTTCAATTTTTTTTTATCACAACCACTTCTTTCTTCCTATGGCTGTCAACTTTATCACGTAACGTGTATAATCGAGATTTGGTATGAAGAAAACCCTAAAACAGTGAAGAAGATGAAGATCGAGGAGAGAGCAAAAGGGAAAAGGAAAATTCAGTTTATTTCATTATGACTTGTTGACCAATACAAAAATATCTAGTCTTATATATGCATTACATCACAATAGAAAATAATAGGAAAGTAGGAAAGTACAAAGTGGGCTGGTCCAACATAATGTCTACTGGGCCTTTATAATGGTTGGGCCTGAGGCTGTATATCAGATCCGCCAACACCCCCCTTCAAGCTGGAAGGTGAGAACACACCAAGCTTGTAAAGAATAGCATGATGGAGTTGGCCAGGTAAAGCTTTGGTCAGGATGTCCGCTAATTGCTGGGAACTGGACACAAAATGAAAAGAAATGAGATCAGCAGTCAAACAGTCAGGAACATAATGGCAATCCACCTCAATATATTTCGTACGTTCGTGAAAATTGAATTCTTGGCAATGTGTAAAGCTGCTTGACTATCACAATAAATGGGGACTGGAGATGAAATGGATAGTCCAAGGTCACTAAGGAGACGAACTAACCAAGAAAGTTTAGCAACAATCTAGCGAAGAGCACGATACTCAGCCTCAGCGGAAGATAACGAAATGGTAGGTTGCTTTTTACTCTTCCAAGAAATAGGAGAACCACCCAAGGTGATAAAGTAACCAGAAACAGACTTCCTAGAAGAAGCACAACCTGCCCAATCAGAGTCAGAATAGCCCAAAAGAGAAAAATCAGAATTTCGAGAACGAAGAATGCCTTGAGCTGGATCATTCAAGAGATAACGAAACACATGCAATGTTGCCATCATATAAGAAACCTGAGGTTGTTGTAAAAACTGACCAAGATGTTGAACAACAAAAGCAATGTCAGGTCTTGTGTGTTGGAGAAAATTAAGTTTGCCAATCAATCTCCTATAAAGACTAGGATCAGTAACAGGTGCCCACATGTCCAGAGTAAGCTTGACAGAATGATCCAAAGGAGTAGTAACAGGTGTGAAATGATCACAATGGAATTCAGTCAACAAATCTGAAGCATATTTTTGCTGACTCATCACATAACCAAGTGGATGAGAAGACACCTCCAAACCCAAGAAGTAATGTATGGACCCAAGATCCTTAATCTTGAACTGAGAGTCCAAGAAAGACTTCAAAGTAGTCATTTCAGATAAATCATCACCAGCTAGCAAGATATCATCCACATAAACAGCCAAGACAACGAAAGAACCAGAAACAGATTTAGTGAAAAGAAAGTAATTATTTTTGCTGGAAATGTAGCCTTTTGAAAGCAAAGCTTCAGACAATTTGGCAAACCACTGTCTAGAGGCCTGCCTGAGGCCATAAAGAGATTTTCTTAGTCTGCAAACCAAGGGAGAAGTAGAGGAAGACTGAGGTACCTCAACGCCAAAAGGAATCTTCATATATACCTCTTCAAGGAGATCACCATGGAGGAAGGCATTATTAACATCTAACTGGAAAACAGTCTAATTTCTTTTGACTGCCAGAATGAGTAAACATTTAATGGTAGTAAAATCAATGCCTTCTCTTTTAGTGTCACCTTTAATGACCAATCTGGTCTTATATCTCCCTATAGTCCCATCAACCTTTTGTTTGATCTTATAGACCCATTTAGAAGGGATGACTTTCTTGTGTGGAGGAAGGGGGACAATATCCCAAGTTTAGTTTGCATCAAAAGCTTGGAATTCCTTTAGCATGTCCTTTAAGCAGGATGTGAGACTGCCTGTTGGTAAAATTGAGGCTCATGCATGTGAATGTTAACAGTAGGGACCATAGGAGAAGAAGAACCAGGTGCACATGAAGAGACAGTGGAGCAAACATAATCAGACAAGTAAGCAGGTTTTACAGTTTGTCAAGTGGAATGTCTGGGAACAGGAGGTGGAAGGGTGGGGGAGAAAGGTGGAGAGGCATAAGGAGCATGAAAAGAGGATGAAGATACTAGAGGATGGGAATAGGTTGGGCTAGGAGTAGAAGATGGAACATCAACAAAGACAGCTAGAGAGGTAGGGAAAATGCTAGGAGAGGAAGACTGATATGGAACGATATATTCATGAAAGATCACATCCCTAGAGAAAAAAATAGAAAAATTAGTGAGAGACAAAAGCTTGTACCCTTTCTTTCCACAGGGATAACCCAAGAACAAACAGGAGATGGCCGCCCTAGATTGAAACTTGTCCCTACTAAATTTAGGAGAAATGGCAAAGCATAAGCATCCAAAAGATTTAAGATGGTCATATGAGGGAGGATGACCATGAAGTTTTTCATAAGGAGACAGATTTTTCAAAACTGAAGAAAGCATTCTATTGATAAGGTAGGTGGCAGTTAAAATACACTCACCCCAATATTTAAGAGGGGGTTTGGATTGAAAGAGAAGTGCTCAAGAGACTTCTATGAGGTGCTTGTGTTTTCTCTCCACAACTCCATTTTGTTGTGGAGTGTGGGGAATGGTTATTTGATGAAGAATGCCCTGGCTAGAAAAAAAACTGGACGCTTCTGAGCTTCCTCCCAATTGAAGGGCATTGTCTGATCTGAAGCACTGAATTTTAGAGTGAAATTGTACTTGAACTATACTAGTGAAAGCTTTGAGAATGGACAAGACATTACTTTTGGAAGAGAGGATATGGGTCCATGTAACCCTAGAGTAATCATCCACTAAACTGAGAAAATACCTATAACCATTGTATGCCTTGGTGTTGTAAGGGCCCCAAATATCTATGTGTACTAATTGGAATGGAGAAGAGGTATGAATGAGGCTTGAAGAAAATGGTAATCTTTGTTGCCTTGCCATAGGACATATAGAGTATATAAAAGGTTGTTTAAAGGAAACTTTGTCATTTAAAAAAGGAATATTGTGCATTTTATGAAAGAGCATGTGCCCTAATCTTTGATGCCAGAATAATTCAGTTTTGTTAACAGTGGGAGTTATATTACAAAGGGGAAGGGAAGATGTGCTAGTAATAGCTGAAAAGATAGAATCAGACACATTACAAGGAGCATGAACAAAATTAAAGACATTGCAAGTAGTAGAACAAAAACAGGAAATTCAGAAGAGCTAGAGCTAGAGGTTGTGGAAACTGATGAAGGAAACAACTCAGCATCTGGATGAAGATAATACAATCTCCCTGCAGCTTTACAAATTACCAGTGGCCTCTTCAGAGAAGGACCCTGTAAAAAACAAGCAGTTTTGGTGAGAAGAGCTGCACAATCTAATTGAGATATGAGTTGGTGTATTGATATTAAATTGAAATGGAAAGAAGGTACAAGAAGTTCATTATGAAGTATAATATCATGTCTGAGAAAAAGGGATCCAGTGTAAAGGACTTTATGGATCCAATGGAAAGGACTTTAACTTTATCTTTATTGGGAAGTGTGACAAAAAAAAGGCTGACAAGGGAAAAAACATTGTGTAAAAGGTATTTGTGAGGGGTTATGTGGTTTGTGGCACCGGAATCTAGAATCCAAGGACTTGGTCCTAGCTGTGTAAGTCCACATACATGATCACTCAAAGAGCCTATAACATAAGCAATAAACAAACCTACAAAATGAGCAAAATCAGAGTGTGGAGGAGAATTATCTGCATGAGAAGAATTTAACTTTTGTTGGTGGAACATAGTCTGCAAATGTTGATACTGCTCCCTACTAAATCCATGAAGGTCATCTGGAAGGCTTATAGATGAAGAGGGTGTAGTGTGATACGGGTCATGAGATGGAGAAAAAGTAGGGAAACCCTCAGTTTGAACACATGATGCAACTTTTCTATTTTTGGTGAACTTGAAATCTGGAGGATACCCATGAAGTCTATGACATTTTTTCATCATATGTCTAGGTCTTCTACAATAGTTACAGAACAATGAAAGGTCTGATGCAGGTATATACCCTTGTGAGGATTAAAATTCACCTTATGTGGATATCCTTTATTGTTGTAGGATGAAGAAGGTGCCTGGGAGTTCTGAAAATACCTTTTAGTGATCTGAGAGTTTGAGGAATGACCCTTGTTGTAGTAAGATGTGGAAGGGTGATGTGAATGCCCGTTATTGGAGTATGAGGTGGAAGAAGTTGAGAAAGCAGTTGCATCAGATGAAAAGCTGGGAGTAGGAGTCATGGTTTCTTTTTGACTCTCATCTTGAAGTAGGAGGGAATAAACCTTGCTGATAGGGGGAAGGGGGCTCATTATTAAGATACTGCTCTTAATGGTAGAATAGAACTCATTAAGTCCATTTAGGAATTGGAAGAGATATTGGTCTTCTATGAACTTGGGTAGAGCCCCACAATTGCACACAGCACCAACATAGGTTGAACTTAGTAATCCCAAAGACTTCTAAGTCGTATGAAATATGTAGCAATATCAGATGAACCCTGTGTTATGAAACTGATCTCTCTCTGAATTTGTATATATTTTGATCCATTTGACTGGACAAATCTCTCATTTATATCATTCCAGACTTCTTTAGCAGTTCTAAGGCACATAATACTAACCACAATTTCCCTCGAGAGTGAATTAGTAATCCAAGCCTTAACCATGTCATTACACCTCTCCCAATATGTAAAATAGGAAGAGTTTGGTTCAGGCTGTGGAGTTCTTCCATCCAAAATACTCAGCTTGTTTTTAGCTGAGAGAGAAGTCAACATACTACTTCTCCATAAAACAAACCCAGTACCAGAGAATGGCACAGCCACCAATTGGCTTCCAGGGTTGTCGGATGTGTGGACATAGAAAGGGTGCGAATGGTCAATAGAGAACGGTGAAAACCCTTTAGCTGAGCCATTATGGCCATGATTAGATGTGCTACCCCCATTCTCAGTACCAAGCGAAGTATTGTTGCTCATAATAAATACTATACTGACGAAATAGACAGCAAAACAACAATACGATAAACTATTACAAAAAGCCCTAATTTCATGAAACTAACAAGGCATCCAACGATATGATTTAGAGAAAATTGGCTCAATATAAAGAAGAAAAGAACGATTTTACCATATTTCTTCTACAACTCCAGACAAGATGAAACTCCGATCACCAGAAATATGCTCAATACTTGAAATTCCAAATCGAGATCCGTGCCTCTGATACCATGTCAACTTTATCACGTAACGTGTATAATTGAGAATTGGTATGAAAAAAACCCTAAAACAGTGAAGAAGATGAAGATCGAAGAGAGAGCAAAAGGGAAAAGGAAAAGTCAGTTTATTTCACTATGACTTGTTGACCAATACAAAAATATCTAGTCTTATATATGCATTACATCACAATAGAAAATAATAGGAAGGTAGGAAAGTACAAAGTGGGTCAGTCCAACATAATGTCTACTGGGCCTTTATAATGGTTGGGCCTGAGGCTGTATATCAGATCCGCTAACAATGGCTGATGGGAAAATGGTTTCTTTATAGTAATTTTCTGAGAGAAAAAACAGAAAATAAGATTGAAGGGTGAAATCTACTACAAAGATCCGATGAAGTTGTCTATTGAAACATGAGGTTCACTGGTCGAAAAAGTTTCTAGTGAAACTTTTGAAATTTATTAATCCTTTATTGTTTGCATCATCAAATCCGTCAAGTCGAGTATTAATTATTCAATTTATTTCTGTCTTTTTGTTAATTGTGAGCTCATAAAATTAGAAAATCACAAGATCTTTCTTTTTCTCCGTTAACGTTTCTAGATTTTGCACAAAATTCAATCTTTTAATGTATTTTTCGTAGATCTATCTTCTCTCTATAAAAAACCTCTTTAGATTTTGCTCGAACTCAACAATAGTATGTTGAAATTACTCAACATCTTTTTTTGTGACAATGATGGTGTATGATATTTGATGATGGGTGATGCAATTAGGTGGTGATGGTGTTGTAAATTTTGATGGTGGTGGGTTTAATGGTGGAGAGCAAAGAAGATTGAATTGGATGAAGTTGTTGCTTGGTTGTTCTGATCTTTGTATCAACAAAGGAGGAGGAAGAAGAAGACATTACTAAAATGGAGCCATTTAGGTGAAAAAAAGTGGGAGAAGATAGAGGCAAAAATGGTTGGAAAAAGAAGTGAAAAAATACGAAAATTACATGTGTGACTTAGACTGATCTGGCAGACACGTGTGAATCACGTAGGGTTGTGTGACTGATTTTTTACGTTTGAGGGGGCTATTAAAGTCACTTTCAATAAGAATAGGTGTGTAATTGGTCGTTAAATTAGTTTCGGTGTGTAATCAACTTTTCGGTATTAGTTCGGGGTGCATTTGATTCCATATTTTAATTGGACAAGAAGACCACCCAACAATTACATAATGACCCGCTTATCATTTATGCTTGACTGAAGTTTGTGGGCCCAAGTAACTTTATTATGGCGGCTGAGGCTGCTTCTCATTTATATTTGTAGTGAGACTTCTTTTCATTTATACTTGTAATAATATAATACTTCCTTCATTTTATTTTATTTGATCGTATTATTAAAAATAGTTGTTTCAATTCATGTGTCTAATTTATGAAATTTTAACAACTTAAAATATCTAAAAACTATATAACAAATTTAAGGTTCTTTTTTAGCTATTTAGTGTGTATTGCTATGTCCACTTGCAAAGCTGTTGAAGAATTTTATATCCAAAGTAAAGCATTATGTATGATTAGTAGGCGTTTCGTGTGTATTCGATCAGTGCCACATAAATTGAAATAGAAAGAGTAATATATAGTATCTGAAAATTATGTAAAAGCACTATAAATCAATAATTAACAACTTAAAATATTTAAAAATCATATAAAAAATTTGATTAACTTTTCAAATTTCATCTACGCCATATAAATTGGGATAAAAAAATAATATACATTGGGGCCGTGCTGACACGGGCTCCTCCTATATCTAGTATTATATAGAAGAGTGGTAGAAAGCAGGTGGAGGTCGTCCTGCCAGCTTCCGCCTCCTCTTTTTTGTAATTTCTTATTTCCTCCGTTTTAATTTGTTTATCTTATTTTTAAATATATTATGTATTTAAAAATTACATAAAAACTACTTTAAATTACAATAATTAACGGCTTAAAAGTATGTATTCCATCAGTGCCACATCAATTGAAACGTCGAGAGTAACATATTATCTAAAATTTATATAAAAGTATTACGTATCACAATAATTAACAACTTAAAATATTAAAAATTCATATGAAACATTTGATTGACTCCCCAAAATTTATCTATATCATATAAATTGAAACAACAAAAAGTAGCATATGTTAGGCTCATGCTTGCAAGAGCTCTTGTGTCTAGTGATTGGAGAAAAATTATACAATTCTTATAAAAATAATATGTGACAATAACATAAACATACACCTTAACTTACCATATTTACACAAATTTTCACCCTTACAAAGTAATTACAAAAATCTCAACTATCCGTTTCTCTCTCTAAAAATATGTATATGCCTCTTACTTTTTTAGTCTGATACATAACAATTATGTATCAAGCTACATCAATGTCTTAAAGATACATAACAATTATGTATCAGGTTATATCAATGTCTTAAAGATACATAAGTGTTGTATATCAGTGTGAGTTTTGTTTGAAAGATACATATATTATGTATCTTTGAATGATTACAGTGTGGGTAATTATGTATCTCAACAGAATGTATCGGAAATGAATTATGTATCGCTGTGTATATCAGTATGGGTTTTGTTTGAAAGATACATACACTATGTATCTTTGAATGATTACAGTGTGGATAATTATGTATCTCAACGGAATATATCGGGAAAGAATTATGTATTGCGACAGCCCAAAAAATAAATTTTCTGTAAATATGCAAAATGTTGGGATTTTTTGTAATTAAACACTAAACTATCGAGATTTATGTTGTTTACCAAAATAATATTTCACTGAAAAGTCTAGTGTGGCTAGCAAATCCTACTTTATCTTTTACGAGTGATATGACAATTATAACATGCCAAATCCCTTAGGAAGTTGTTAATTTAAATGGTAACTTAACAATGAATTAAAACATTTTTTTTAAAAAAAAGGGAAGCAAAAAACTATAAGCATTTTGGAAAAATTGAGATAATTGTTTCTCCGCTTTTAAGTGACTGAAAGTCCGAGTATTTGGCTTTCGAATATCGGGAGATCCACAGTCGCTACTCTTCAGTTAATCCTACTTTTTATAAAAGGATCAAGTATATAGACATAGATTGTCATTTGTGAGGGAAAAACTCAAGGCAAGGCTTATCTAATAAGAATCAAAGAGGGAAGAACAAGAAGGAAAAAAAAACAAAAGAAGGATATGTGGATTAATATTCAAACTCTTGAATTTATGGGCAACAAGGGACATGATACCCTCACCTCCCAATTGAATTCAACAATTCAAATACAAACCCTAGTTTGAGAAAATCAAAGGAAACCAAGAAATCACAAATGAGTAACCTTCGATTAACCAAACCAAGAAGTTCACCAACAATTCCAAGATCCACACTACTAAAATTACCAACTAATGTTAGGCTTCACCTAGAAACTACAAGTTAAATGTTAGGCTTCACCTAGAAACTACAAGCTAAATGCTACTCTTCACCTAGAAACTACAAGCTTCAAAGCGCAATATTCAATATTCATCAAAACTCTCATGTAAAATAAAGAAATATCCTATTTATACTAAAGGAAATAAGAAGACATTGACTTTTTACAATATTACCCTTAATAAGGCAAAGGTCTTGTTTGGTTGTCTTCTTAGTGAATTCTTGAATTTAAAGCCTAGCCACTTGTACAAATGGACTCTTTTCTTCATCCATATCACTCCCACGGACTCCTAAGCTTCCGTTTTCACGAACATCATTCGTGTCATTCATGTCATCCATGTTCGTGTCAACTATGTCATCCATGCTAGTATCATTATCAGTCCACAATTTGTTCTTACTGCTTCTAAACTGGCTGATATACTCACTAAGGGTCTTAGCTCTATCGCATCACATGTTGCTTTCCAAGCTTGGAGTGATGGATGTCTTTCATCCTCTAGCTTGAGGGTAAGTATCAAAATATCTGCATAGTTGCCATTGTTGCAAGGTGTCATTGGTAGTTATTGGTAGTTAGTTACAACTGTTACTACAGCTGGCAATTAGCTGAGCAGTGAGTGCACCACTAGAGTCTATAAAAGGACCAGTTGAGTCATTGTAAATTCATTCATTCATAATAAAAATCTTCTTCTTCTTCTCTGATCATTAGCGGTTACTACTTTTTCTCAGGATGTGCATTAGGTAAACTCATTTATATACAATAACTCGCAAATCATACAAAATTGCACCAATCAAATCTAATGTAACGAGCTTGACTGAAAAGACATTGATAGAAAGAATTGATCTTTGCCCTCTCATATGGAATATCACATGTTGCACCAATTCAGTAATTCGATTGAGTATTCGACTTTGAGTATATATAATACTCCTAAATGAATTTAAATTATATGCACTATCAGTATACAAAATATTCTACATTTTCAAGTAAAATTGACCTGCTATTAGGGCTACCAAATAAGTCCAAAAAAAAAATGATTTGTCCAAACCTTTCAAATTTTTATGGGTTGAACTTAACATAATTCAGAACTGGACTAAATTTTAACACATATAGGTGCGACATAAGGGAAAATTATGCAAAATGTTCATTGGAAAAAAAAATTACACAAAAACTAACCCACTTTTTTTTTTTTTTTTTTACTTAGAATGGCCAACCGGCCAAAGTTATTACAAAAAATGGCCGGTCGGCCAACTGAACCAAAACTTCGGTATGTGATTGACTTGAATGTTTGGCCATTTGGCCATTGAAACATTTGGCCATTTTATTTTTAATAATAATAAAAAAAATTGATGTGCTATTTAAAAAAAAAATTGGTTGTTTAACGTTTTTGTTGCTCTTTTTTTAATTTTTTTTTCTTTTCTAATTGTTTCACTTTTTTTGTCGAAAAAATGAATATCTATATTGTTTTGTTAGTTTTTGTTTATATTTTTATTTATTAAGGTGGGAACGCATGATAGTCAAATAAATATTGACATCGATAAATTACATAATTGTGTATATAATATCGATACATAATTATACACCATTCATACAATGTCAATACTTTACATACCTATTTATACAATATCGATACATGTCTAAATATTATTTATACAATATTGATACACGCTTGTACACCATTTACACAATGTCAATACGTTACATAAATATTTATACAATATCGATACACGTTTATACACATTTATACAATATCGATATATTACATATACACTACATAACTATTTGTACATCATATATACTAGTTTATACATTACATATACACTACATAACTATTTGTACATCATATATACATATTTATACACCATTTATACAATACCGATACATTACATAATTATTTATACAATATCGATACATGTTTATACACTATTTATACAATATCGCTAAATGTTTATACGCTATTTATACAATATCGATACACGTTTATGCACTATTTATACAATATCGATACATTACATATACACTACATAACTATTTATGCAATATCGATACATTATATATACACTACATAATTATTTATACATCATATATACATGTTTATACACCATGTATACAATATTGATACATGAAAAAAAATTGCACGGAAAATGTTTGAAAAAAAAGAGCAAAAATATTTTTTTTTTTTTTTTTAAAATTAACGCTTAAAAAAAAAGAAAAAAAAAAAAGAAGCATAAATGGCCTAATGGCCTTGGGCCAAATTGAACTTTGTTGAGCCCATGACCCTTTTGGCTATTTTTTCTGTAAATGAAAAGTGGACTACTTTTTTTGTAAATATTTTATTTTTCTGTATATAATTGAAATTTTTCCTATTTTAAAATGATTGTCACCATAGCCCAATTTGATCATCAACTTCAACCTATTTTCTATCTTCAAGCTAGGATTTTTTACCCTTGCTATTAATTCTTTTCATGCTAAATATGGAATCTCTTTTATTTATTTTTTATATTTCGTAGTTAAGCTAATATGATGGATACAACCTCTTCCTAAGTCTTACGACCTTTACCACAAAACTGTTGTCCATAGGTTAAACGATTTTGTGGATTAGATTTCATTTGATTGTCTATGCGCTCCGTTGTGTATTCAAAATAATACAATAATTAGTGTTTTAAATTATGTCAAGGATTCAAAAGACAAATCAAACTCTGAATAAAATAATACCAACAAACTTTATATCATGATTATTCCATCAAGCAAAATGGGTCAAAGTTTCGAAATATCTGGTAATGATGATACAAGTCTTTTTCTCATGTGGACTGTTTCTTTTCAAATTCCAGGAACCCTCTATCGTAGTGGTAAAACTTAGAATTTCTTCTGATTAGTTGATAGATATATTGGGACCATCCCAACGCTTTTTTTGTTTTTTGGTTCCATAGTCGATATTTATATTGTGACCCAATTAAATTTGAATTCATGTATTATTTCACTTATTTTTTAGGGCATTATTTCCAACAAGATCTTTTTTATTTTTAAAAATTCAAACTCGAAATCTCTAATTTAAAATGAAAAGAAATTCTGAATCATCTTGGCACAACTCATATTAATCATCCCAACTTGCTTGAAAGAAACAGTTCTCTTGTGAAGTGGATTATGAGAATTTGCTACTCACAAAATTCCTATCACATACAACCAGTCAACCAGTCAACCAGTCAACCAGCCCATGGTCGTCGAAAAAATTAATGTACGTGTAGTTTCTTTTGAAATTTTAAATGTACATAGTTGCCTCTTTAGATAATAAGTGGAAATACTCTAACCAAATAATCACTATTCACTAGTAGAGTAGTAGTGATAAACTCTATACTTTCTTCTAAAAAGACAGACAAAAAGAATCTTAGCGTCCACAGATCTAGAAGTTGATAATTATAGTTAATTATATAAATTATAATACCATATGGTCTAAAGACTCTAAACATAAGGAATGTAGCTTTGAAATTGAACACACTTTTTCCACTGACCTGCTTGTCCATCTCTTTAAAGTTCGAGTCAATAACGATGGATTCAAAGAAAATATTGACATAATTAGATTATTTAACAAATAATTATAAATATTAACTATTAATTTACAATACATGATAAGTAACCAACACACTAAGTTATATTATACAATGGTGCAAAAATCTTTAAGTGTCCATACACAACTTAAGCCAATAAATTACAAATAATTTTAAATATTAATTTTATGGATTCTTCCCCGAACTCAAGGGCAGAGATAGTGTGAATTCGGCATAATACAGTAGTTTTATCTAAATCATGTACTAAAAAAATTACTAAACATATTCTAAAATTAAATTATGAACTCAATAATTAGCATTTGATAAATTTTTGAATAATCGCACCGTACAAATGACGTTCTGTTGATAAAACATTATACGAAGTATTTTAAATTTATAAAATAAAGCAGCTGCCATGCACCTTCCAAGACACTTCACATTTTTCCAGTATAAACTATAAATAAAGCTCTATTTTCTTTTCTTTTCAGCATATCCTAAAGAAGAAGAAAAAATGTCATCATTCACTAAATTCTTCTCATATTTCAATCAACTTATCAACATTTTCTTCTTCTCATGTATTCCTCAAGCATTAACGTTCTTAATGCTTGTATTTTGTGTTTCAGTAAGTTCATATGTACAAAGACAAGAAAAATATAATTGTTGGAAAATTATAAACAAAAAGAGCACTAAATTCGTCTACAAAAAGAGGAAATTTCTAGGGTATGTTGTTACTGAACCACTCGATTGTGCGATTTGTTTGTCGGATTTCGATCATGGAGATAAAGGGAGGAAAATTGAAAGTTGTGATCATATTTTTCATGAAAATTGTTTGGATAAATGGCTTATGCATGGGAAAGGACAAGCCACGTGTCCGCTTTGCCGGAGCGTAATTATACCGGAGAATATGGTGGATGTTCACCGGAAAGTTGAAGATGATGGACTAAGGTTTGGTATGTTTGAGGAAGAACTTGCTATTCTATTGCTCTCTTGGTTGACTAATGGATCATATAGTCGAAGGTGTTTCTAATTATCAAATTTTGCTATATTCTTTCTTTTTGTAATTTTGGTGTTCGTAATTGTTTACGTACCTCTCAATTATTTTTATTTAATTTTTTTGGGGAGGGAATCTGAAGAGTGATACAGTGGGATTCCAACCCCCATTGCTAGAGTGAATGTATGAGCAACTTACCAACTGAGTTGCACTCCACATGCACTAATTCTACAAGATTTTCTATTATTTCTGCTGAAGAAAGATTTCTGAAATTAATCTTTACACAACGTAACTTTTTGATGAGTCAAAACCCTTTAAATCAGAGAGATCAATAAACTTCAAAGTAATCAACTTTGGATTTTCATGAACTTGGTTGTTCTTCGTAGCAACCATAATTAAGAAGTCATTAAATATTAATTAGTTAATTAGTCTATGTAGTTAGTTAATTAAGGTAACTCACCCCCAATCAAGTTAAGTCAAACAACTAGTCGTATTTATTTGTAGGTTCTACTCAATTTCAATTTGGAATGGATTTTTTTTCCTTCCGTATTGTCAAGTCATGCATCTCAAAAATAACTACGTACACATATAATTATTTATGATAAAGAAAAATAATAGTAAAAAAAAATAATTAAGTTCAACCTGCTCTAACAAGTTAAATTGTACTAATTATGTACGTTTGATTAAACGTCTATCAGTGCTTATAAATTTATCCGATTGCTAGTAGTAGTCCAAACAATGTTGATATACTGTAGTATATAAGTAGTCTATGTGCCTGTTTGGATTGACTTTTGACTTTTGGATTATAAGTTAGAAGCCATAAGTTAGAAATTCTAACTTATAACTTATAACTTTTGAGCTATTTTTAGCATGCATTTTAAGCCAAAAGTCATAAGTTAAGATTTCTTACTTATGACTTTTGGCTTTTTTAAAACATTTTAGCTTAAAATTAAGTGCTTATAAGGATTTTTAAAATTTACCCAAACACTTTAAAAATGCTTAAAAGTCATTTTTGGCTTAAAAACATTTAAAATAAGTCAATCCAAACGAGCACTATATAAAGAAAAGTAAAAGTAAAAGTAAAAGTGGAACATGGTTAGTGAATGGAGGCCTTAATTAAGCAATAGCTATAAGGTGGCTCACATACAAGAACCTTCTTTGGATTGGAAAACCCCAAATTTCAACTAAATACAGCCCAAATTTCAACTAAATACAGTTTAATGAATGGAGGCTTTAATTAAAAAAAAAAAATACTAATACAAGGCAAGATTTGAAAAGTAACATGCTCCGACGGACGATTAATTCATACTAATATAATAAGTTATGAGTAGTATAATTGGAGAAAGATACTAAAAATGATATTTCACTGAAAAGTCAAGTGTGGCTAACAAGCTCTACGCCATCTTTCGAGAGTGAGATAATGATTTTTAATTAATTTATGTTAAGCTAGAATGATTACTTAGTCATACAACAATGCTCATCTCACTAAATTTTACAAGAGATCAAGAACAAGTACAAGACAATATTAATGAGAGGCGGCGTTAAAATTTAAAATTTATGAATTTGAATTTAAGATTTTCAAATTATTGATTTTCAATTAATATTATACACATACTTATTGAATTGCTAAGACAATAACATAATTTGAACCAAAGCTATTGAATTCGATTAAACCCCTAACCGATGCTCTATCTCTGCTTCGCACATAAACCTACAAAATTGAATATAACACAAAAATAAAAAAAAGAAAAAATTATCCACTATATATGTCAAGAGTTGTGAAAGAAACAATCCAAAAAGGACTGCATGACATGCTTATATTTTACTCCTTTCCATCTCAAATTATTTTTCATGATTTCTAAATTTTTTTGTCTCAAATTACTTTATCATTTTATAAGTTTAAAATGAAATTAATCAATTTTTTCTCTTTTTACTCTTAATAATTATTGTTCTTGAAGATTACAAGCATCTCAAGATGACGCATAAATAAAATAAATATTTTATAAAAAAAATTATATCTTAAGATATAAGTAAAGATAAAAAATTTTAAGAGAATAATATTTTTTTTATACACATAAAAGAGAAATATCACAGATAATATGCTAAAGCTTTTATCGACATTAATTAATTATCATTAGATTAATTATCAGTATAAGCATTGTGTTGTGTGAATAAGCATATAATATGGCGGATACAACTTTTTTCCATGTCTTATTCAAAATAATACACCAACTCGTACATTAGGTTATGTCAAGATTGGCTATACAGGATTCAAAAGCTAGATTAAAAAATTTCGAATAAAATTAATATTACCAAACTTGATACTATGATTATTTCCTGCAATCCATCAAATCAAATGGGTTGCTAATTTTGAACTTCTTTCTAGACACAAGTCTCTTTCCTCGTATATACGTTAGGTATTTAATTTCTTTTTAAAATCTCAGGTACTATTTAGAGAGGATTAGTAAAGTTTGAATTTCTTTTGAATGGTTCATATATATATATATATATATATATATATATATATATATATATATATATATATATATATATATATATATATATATATATATATATTTCCAACAAATTGAAAGAAATAATTCTCTTAACCCTGCTGGAAATTAATGTTATGAGTAATATATTTAATCAAATAAATACTACTTCCTTCATTTCAAAATAATTGACCCTTGTTGACTTGACACTTTCCTTAAGAAAAAATTTATTAGGGGTTTATTTTACCAAATTAGCCTTATTAATTATGCTTTGAAAATAAAAATTTGAGTAAATACACTTTGTTTAGTCATTTAATGATATGAGTAGTATTGAAAGAACATAATAATATTCTCTTGATTTCATAAAAGGAACAACTAAATTAAAACAAATATTTTTAGAAAGAGGGCCAATTATTTTGAAACGTAGGGAGTATTTATTTTTTTTCCCGCCAAACAACAAAATAATGAATTCAATCGCATATATTCTTTAGCTAGCATATGTTAGAAAGAACAAGTAAATATTTATCTCGTGTTTGACTCTATTTGTGAGATATGTGTGTGCACGTGGCGTACACTAGGTCGATTCAGGACATGTACGATGGTGCAAAGACGCGTGTGAGGACGGTAGGAGGGGATTCAGAACACTTTCCTATTTTGACAGGGTTGCACCAGGGATCGACTCTTAGTCTGTTTTTATTGGCCTTGGTGATGGATGTTTTGACGCGGCGTATTCAAGGGGAGGTGTCTTGGTGTATGTTATTTGCTGATGATGTGGTACTGATTGACGAGACTCGGGGAGGAGTTAATGATAAGTTCGAGTCTAAGGAATTTAGGTTGAGCAGGACTAAGACGGAGTACTTGGAATGTAAGTTTAGTGATTTGACGCATGAGGCTGATGTGGTAGTGACGCTAGATTCTCAGGCCATTCAAAAGAGAGGTAGTTTCAAGTATCTAGGGTCTATGATTCAGGAAAATGGCAAGATTGACGAGGATGTCACGCACAGTATTGGTGCGTGTGGTTGAAATGGAGACTCGCTTCGGGAGTTTTGTGTGATAAGAAGGTTCCTCCGAAGCTTAAAAGTAAGTTCTACAGAGTGGCCGTTCGTCCGGTTATGTTATATGGAGCGGAGTGTTGGCCAGTTAAGAACTCCCACATCCAAAAGTTAAAGGTAGCAGAGATGAGGATGTTGCGATGGATGTGTGGACTTACTAGGAGTGATAAGGTTAGAAATGAGCTTATTCGAGAGAAGTTGGGAGTGGCTTCGGTGGAAGACAAGATGCGAGAAATGAGGTTGCGATGGTTCGAACATGTGATGAGGAGGTGCACGGATGCTCCAGTATGGAGGTGTGAAAGGCTGGCTATGGATGATTTTAGGCAGGGTAAAGGTAGGCCGAAGAAATATTGGAGGGAGGTGATTAGGCACGACATGGAGCAGTTATAGCTTACAGAGGACATGACCCTTGATAGGAAAGTGTGGAGGACGCGGATTAGAGTAGAGGGTTAGTGGGTAGGAAGGCGTCCGTATCAGTAGGAAGAAGTGTTTGTTTGTATCTGTGCCTGTTGTTTATTGGCAGATTCTTGTTCGTGTTGTTTTGGTGATGTTTGTGGTTTCGAATAAATAGTCTATAGTGTTACTCTATGGGTGTATTGCTTTTTTTATTAGCTAGCGATGTGTTATCTCTTTTGTTGTTTGTTTTTATGATTTTTGCTTGTTATTGTTATCTGTTCTGAGCCGGGGGTCTATCGGAAACAACCTCTCTACTTTATCTGAGGAAGTGGTATGAAGTGCGTACACTTTACCCTCCCAGACCCCATCTGGTGGGAATACACTGGGTATGTTGTTGTTGTAGTCACTTAAATATTACTTCATTTGTCCCAATTCATGTGTCACAGTTTAACTTGACACAAGTTTAAAAAAGAAACAAAGATTTTTAAAATTTGTCGCCTAAACCGAACTTAGACATTTGTATAGCTATTAAACATTTCATTAAGAGTAAAAAGAAATTTTAAATTGAGTTAAGTTATTTTCAATAATAATATAAAGGTATATTATTTTTGAAATAAATTAAAAAAAATATGTCATGTAAATTGAGACTGAAAAACTAGTATAGTACGGAGTAATATTTATAGTCAACAAAATAAATGTAGTGAATTATACGCTTATATCGTAGTCCACGGAAATGCCAACCCAAAGACCAAGTAAATCAGTCAACCCCTAATCAAAATTAGAAGGGCAAAAGAAATTTTCATTTTCATAAAGGAGAAAATGAAAGCAACAATGAGAAAAATCAAACATTGACCACAATATTAATGCAAAATTATTAGTCGTTGCAGAAATGATATGTAATTTTATAGATGAAGATGAGGACTATTCGTGAAAAATATCTTATTTCTTACAATCACTTAATCAAACTTAAAATTTAAAACAGCTTCAACAATCCCTGAAAAGTAGTTATAATTATCTTACATATTCTTGATCATGTAAGTACGTTCATGAGTAGTGAAATAAATAAGATGGATCTTGGAGAATGGGAATGGCAGTGTGTTCTTATTCTCAATTGAAACAATTTTCTTATTACCATTGGAAATTAACATGAACATTAATTAATGTGATAATATATACTCCCTCCTTTTATATTACTTGTCTACATTATTAAATATATTTGTTGCAAATTACTTGTCAATTCACATATCCAAGATAGAATTTATCTAATCTTATCCATTTTGTCGTTCATTTTTTTTTTAAAATAGTATAAATATTGTAAAGTTCCCACAAAGGTCCCCCATTGTTAATCTTGGTATTAATGGATTAGGCAAAGTGTATTAAAAAGGATTAAAGAATACATTAGTAAAAAATATTCTTCTTATGCCACATTTGGACTTCAATGACTACTTTACCACACTATTCCTATTAAGTAATGTTTAGTATTAGGTATTCAAAAATAATTTGGAGAATAAACAATTAATGTTAAGGATAAAACATAAAAAAATAATTTTATTTTCTTGATATGTTAAAAATAACAAATAAAAGCGAAATGTATTTTTAGAATAACAGACAAGTAAAAATAAGCGGATAAAGTATGAATGCTTTTTTAAAGGGGCATGTAATAGGAAAAGTGAACGACTATTATATTGAAAATCAAAAGGATCACAACAAGGAATCATCTAGGTTACAATGTTGAGCAACATTATACTAATCTGTTCGATAAACAAAAACACGAGTAACATAATTGTAATCATTATCCTAAAATTTCTTTGCAAGCACAATTGATATAACAATAACGATATATTTGGTGTATTTTTACATATGAAATCAGAGCAGCATAGAGTGTACATACACTTACTTCTTTCTCATGGAGATTAAGAGATTATTTCTAAAAGACTCTCGGCTGATATATACAAATATATATAGCGACTGAATGCAATGGTGTTCCTAGTCACAAATTAAATCCACGAAGTATAGTCGCCTGCACTAAGTTTGAAGTTGTGATCGATAAACTAATTAGATTCTTTATACCCGTGACAAAATTTGCTACTTAATTCTAATTAGTTGTAGGCAATAATAATATTAAATATTAATATAGGTTTTATCTTTAGGCACGTCTATCTTTTTTCTCCTTTAAATAGTTAAATTCTATTCCCGTGATCAAGATGGAGAAAAAGAATTTTATTATCCACGGTTCTAGAAGTTCACAATAATAAGTGCTTGCTTATATATATGGTGCAGAAATAATTTTTTTTATGAAGCATTTGATTTGGTTTCTTTGTTCTAAAAATGAAATATATAAAATAAATTTAAGCTATTTGTTTATTTTCAAAATTAATTGAGCTGAAACGGGTTAATCATGGGTTTGAAGAAAGGATAAAAGGGTCATGAAATGAATATTTTGTATTTTTCAAAATTTTGTTATTAAATAAAATTTTATATAAGCAAAATTTAGTTTAAAAAATAATTAAATGGGTCGAGTGATTTTCTCAGTAAAACACCTAAAATTGAATGACTTTTTAAGTAAAGTTCAAAGTTTAAGTGACTTTCTGAAATAAAAATTCAAAGTTGAATGACATTTAAGTTATTAACTCTATTTATTCCATACCATATCATACCATAATTAATTAGTGGTGTGGATAAGCATACAATCCCATTTCTCAAGTCTTATTCAAACTATGTATTCAATTGATTGGGCCTTTCCACGAGAGATTCCCTATCTTACACTTCCACGAAAGGGTAAATGATCTCCAAGAAGAGAGGGTGGTGATCGAATTTGACTGGAGGCAGATTTTGGGTCAGCCAAAAAGAAAGACCAGTAAAATAGGCATATTAATTAAATCTTTTCATTACCCATTTTTTGAATACTATTGTTGGGGCCTTCTGCCTTACACGTGGAAGATTGAATCCATTGGTAGTTCATTAAATTATACCAAGATTGGCTATGCAGGATTCAAAAGACAAATCAAATTTTGAATAAAATTAATATTATCAAATTTATGCCATGATTATAATTATCCAATTTATCAAATCAAACGGGTTGTTAAATGTTTGAACTTCTTGCTAGACACCAGTCTCTTTCTCAAAATTTAAAGAACCCTTTAGAGAGGAGTAGTAAAGTTAGAATTTCTTTTGAATGGCTCATACATTGGGACGTCCTAACCAACGTCAAAGAAACAATATATTCTCTTATCACAGTTGGAAATTAATGTTGTTGTGTGTAAATCCATTTCTTCAAAAATCATGAATTGTGGTTTCCTCGGCCGACCAACAAAACAACGAATTCAATTATAGATATTTTTTTTTTTAGCTAATACATGCTAAAAAGAATAAGTGATTAATGTTTGTCTCGTGCTTGACTCTATCCATAAGACAGATGTGTAGTACAATCACTTAGTGAGAAGATAAACTTATGATAAAACATATAAGACTCAAATTTACTTAACTATATATTCTTAATAAGAGATGGATTTCGTTATAGAAGGATAGATTCATAAATACAGTAAAAATAATGTTTGCCTGTCATTTTTGAAATTTTATCTTTAAGAAATAATTGATGTTGTTGAGTTTTAAAATTCACAAATGAAATTCTCTAATAATCTGGAATTTCATCTATAAGAAATAAAATTCCATGATATTAATGGCGTTTTTTTAATTTACAGAAAATCATGAAAAGTACTAGTTGTAATTTTTATCCGTGATGTAGATGATGCTGTATTACTGGCTATTTGTGAATTTACCCAGTAATGTGGAATGGTTGTGTTCAAATGTGTTGCTAATCACAAACAGCTAGCACATAATATTTGAAATTCTGACAAACTGAATTAATTAGATTATTTATACCCATGACAAATCTTTGTACTACTTATTTTAGTTGTAGAAGATAATGATATAGTTTTTATCTTTATGCACGTGTTTATTCCTTTTAAAATTTAATTAATACAGTGGAAATACGCTAACCAAATAACTAGTGGTAATAAATTCTAGACATCCCTATAAAAAAGATGAGAAATTTTTAAAAATCTTACTATCCACAATTCTACAAGTTGACAAAGACGGGGTGGGAGTGGGATCGATGGTCAAGGGGTAGGGATTGGGACCGTTGAGTGGGTGAGAGGATGCAATAAACATAGAATGTCACTTATATAAAAAAATAATCTTACCATTAAGGAAGTCATCTAATTATTTTTAAGAAATTTGTTTTTCAAAATGTTTTTCAGAAATTTTGTCCAACAAAATAAGAGAAAATAAAAAAACATTTTTCAAAAAATATTCCTCCGTATCAAACCCTTAGAATAGAATAGTCAACCAAATTGACGAGCCTCGGACCTTGATAGCTAGTGCCAATTTAAAAGCACAAAAACGTTGAATTAATGGGTGTTCATGCATTTACACTATACACTATACATCGTACTATATTTACTACTATTTAGGAAGATTAACTAGTATCCACGACAGTGAATATTTATTTTACACAGTCACTTAATCTTAGTCACACATATAATTTTTTTCTTTTCTTTTTGCTTTTATTTTTATTTTTGAAATACTCACTCCCCTAATCCCTGCTTCTTCCGCACACCTGGTTTGCTTCTAGTTTTATCCTCTTTCCTCTCTCCTAGACTCCTCATCTATGGTGTTTTTTTTATTTTTGAGATAATTTATTTAGATAATCACAAAACAAAAAATCTTTATAAATTGAAATTAGAAAAAAATAAATAAAACAAGGTTCAGATATCTTTGATTTTAGTCTTATTGTTTAAATTGAAATCATCAAGTTTTTTTTTCTAATTCTAAATTTTTCTTGCTGATTGATTAAATTAATGAGAGAAAACGTTTTTCTTAATTTAGTCCCAAACAATAAAACTAGATCTTAAAATTTGATGTGTTGATATAATGATAAGTTTATTTCACACATATTTAAGTTTGAAATAAAAAGATAAAGAATAAAAAATAATTATATAAAAATGTGATGTTGGTTGCCTCAAATCATCAATGGTGTCTGAGGTGTTGCAGAAAAAAGACTTCATTCTCAAATTTTGACAAATATATAACTCTAATATCAAAGACACCTTTTTTCGGAAAACTAATATATAACTCTAGGGTCTTTTTTTGAATTTCAAGACCTGACTGCCTATCTTATCCAATATTACTTAGTTGGAAGGTCGTAACTAATTAACAAATAGGTTAAAAATAATTCAAAAAAGACACCTTGAATAAGTCTACTGACAAAGGAAGCTTATGAGAAACTTAACCGTATCAAAATTAATCATGCATGCACCTTCTACGTAACTTGTTTCAATTAAGAATATAAGTATATATATACATTGATAATATAAAGATATTTTTAATTATATGATGAATGAAATCCCACATTAAAGATGGATGAGTTTCTTGAACTGTTAATGTAGCTTGGACAATTCTCCCCTCTTGAACTAGCTTTTGAGATTGAGTTTTGGCACAAGGTTCATTCAACATATTTTCAGAATCAAACCCCTTGATGTTAGGCGCTCCCGGATAGATTGTTCATGCATGTAGTACCGGATAGTATCTGGGCGTGTGAGGAGGTGATCATGAATGAAATCTCACATGGAAGATGAATGGGTTCCTTGGACTCTTAATATGGCTTAAGCGATTATCTTCCCCTGTTAATGAGTTAGCTTTTGAGGTTAAGCTAGACTCATAGTCCATTTAACATTATGATAACATAGAAGGTATCATCTTTACTACGTTACTAATGAATACTTCTTAAGAGATTTAATTATAATTATTAATATATAGTTTATTTGATTTTATAAATCATTTTACAACTATCATGATTTGATTTAATAATGAGTTTGAAGAAAAGATAAAGGGGTCATTTTATCCTTTGGTAGGTAATTCATGTATTGATAAATATAATCTATGCATATTTATTCCATGTCATATTATAGTATGTCATGGAATAAATATTCATAGATTAATCAAAACATGAATTACATACCATATTAATTAGTGGCGTGAATAATTATATGATACGGTGGTACAACCTCTGTTCCCAAGTCTTATTCAACGTAATACAACAATTGGTGCATTAAATTATATCAAGATTAATTATGCAGGATTCAGAAAACAAATTAAAATCAAATTTTGAGTAAAATAATATATCAAATTTTATAATTTATACTATAATTATTTCATTCGATCCATCATATCAAATGAGTTGTTAAAATTTTGATATCAAATGAGTTGTTAAAATTTTGAACTTCTGGCTAGACCCACCCCAGTCTCTTTCTCATTTATATATGTGGGGTTAGAATTTCTTTTGATTAATGGTACATAGATTAATTATGACCATTCCAACATAGCTTGAAAGAAACATATCTCTAACCACCGCTGGAAATTAACGTTGTACGTAATGACTATTCTTGATAATAAGTTTGTACCCCTCATTTTGTTGGTATATATATATATATGGTAATATTTACCGGTTATTAATAAACTATTCTCGATAAGAAATAGATTGTTGATTTATAATACAGTAAAAATAGCGTTTTTTTCCATTTTTTAGTTTCGTCTTTATGATATAATTAATATTATTGAGCTTCAAAATTACGAGTGAAGTTCTATGATTATCTATAATTTCATCAATAAAATTTAAAATTCTATGATAGTAACATTTTCCAATTACATTAGATTACGGGATATTTGTGGAAAGTTTGTGTTCAAAATTCAAATACGTTGCTGATCACAAATTAAAATCACTAAGTTTGAAATACTGATAAACTGATTAGATTCTTTATACCCATGACAAATTTTCCTACTTATCGTAGTTGCAGAAGATATAATAATATGAAGTTTTTATCTTTGTGCACGTTTTTTTTTTTTGCTTTTAAATTTTAATAGAGTGGGAATACTCTGACCAAATAATTAGTAGTAATAAATTCTAGACTTCCCTTCACCAAAAAGATGGGAAAAGAATTTTAAAAAATAAAATAAAAAAATCCACAGTACTGGAAGTTGACAATATATAGTTGTTTAATGAGTTTAAACATAAAGACTGTAGCACCATCTGTAATTGAATTACCAACTCTATATAATTCAGCTTTGTCTAGTTTCCTTTGGATTTGAACGCCACTATTGCCCCTTATTTCATGCAATAACAAATTAAAAAAAAAAAATACTTACAATGTCATGCTATTTAAAAAATAATTGCATGCAGGTATATCTCTTCTATTTAATAAGCATTCATTACTAACACTACTAATAAATCACTATTTCCCCGTTGAAATTTTCCACCGGAAAATGTTCATCGAAAAATGTTCAGTGGTTATTTTCACGGATATTTGATTGACTCAGTATAAAAAGAAAAAAATACTAGTAGTGTTTTCATATCAAAAAAATCAGGAAGCTTCCAAGTGTTCCAACGAAAATTTATTTTCCATCATGTATTTTTCCAGTAAGCTGACAGTTCAGTGAGAAATGGATGAGAAAATCTCAATGATTCGCGATGGAGAAGACCTCTATTTCTATTAGTATAAATTACAATAAATATAAGTAAGCTGTTATATATTACAAAAATCAAATAATATATGATCAGGACACGTGTATGGGTGCATATATCCTAAAATCCTTTTTGGTTATTTCATATAACCTCCTAGTTATTGACAAACAGGTTAGTAAGATTCCAAACAACCACCTTAAATAAGTCAACAATAAATCTATGTTCCGAAAAGGAAACTTCACTGGAGCTTCGTCCCGTATAGACGGCATTTTTGAAATAAATGTAATTTAAAAAAATGCGAATTGATTTGATAAATATTACTCCATTAAATAAATATGTTTCTAAAAAAGCAGCCAGCCCCCACCTCTAAGGCATACAATTCCAAACACTTCAAACTATAAATAGTGCTCTGTTTTCTCTTCTTTTAAGCAATTTTCAGAGAAGAAGAAGAAAATGTCATCATTCACTAAATTCTTCTCATATTTCAATAAACATATCAACATTTTCTTCTTCTCATGGCTTCCTCAAACACTTAGATTTCTACTGCTTGTGCTTTTTGTTTCGATCCGTGCATACGCACAAAGACTAGAAAAACACAAGTGCAAGAATATTATAAACAAAAAGAGCACTAAATTTGTCTACAAAAAGAGAAAATTACTAGGGTATGTTGTTACTGAACCACTCGATTGTGCGATTTGTCTATCGGATTTCGATCATGGAGATAAAGGGAGGAAAATTGAAAGCTGCAATCATATTTTCCATGAAAATTGTTTGGATAAATGGCTTATGCATGGGAAAGGACAAGCCACGTGTCCGCTTTGCCGGAGCGTGATTATACCGGAAAATATGGTGGACGTTCACCTGAAAGTTGAAGATGATGGACTGAGGTTTGGTATGTTTGAGGAGGAACTTGCTCTGATATTGCTCTCTTGGTTGACTAGTGGATGTTCTAGTCAAAGGAGTTGCTAGTTAGTTTTATCACCAATTTGATACATTTTTTTATTTACTTAATGTTACCCAAAACTTTTAAGGAAAAATATTTTTTGTATTACTCTAAAGTTGGTAGTCTTGTTTATTTAAATTTCATACTCTGTCAGTGTAAATAATTTGAAAAGATTATATCTAAGTATTTATACTAACAATATATATTACTTAAATTCTTAGTTTGTTTTCATGACATTCTTTAATAAGTAAAGTATGGAAATCACCTCAATCCTAATCCATGGAAATGCACTTCCAAAGATTACATCCTCATACACAGTGAATTAACCTGTAGATTTAAGTGTTTAAGTTTTGTGTACTATCAGATAATTTTAAAGGTAAATGTAATAATTTGCTTAAGTGCTATTAATTATTTACCTTTTTAAATAATAATGTAATTAATAGAAAGGTAAATAACATTAAAGGAAAGTTGATTCCCATTTGAATTCTAACACAAATAATTTCCTTGTCTCGATAGTTATATATATAGTTGGTTTGCTCCCAATATTTTTTGCTTTTAAAATCAAAATCAAACCAAATTAAAAGGTGTAGAATTTTTCTTCATGTATTCAGTTTGATTTGATGTTTCAAGTTTCCGAAAACACGCTAGGATTAGAAGATGAGAAAAAAGTAAAGAGAGATAAAAAGAAAATCTAAGGAAGAGACACTTTTGATGCACATCAAAATTGAATCCTTCGAAGTCCATGTAAGGTCATCTTCCAACAAATGTCTTTCATGAATATGGGTGATTGAGGAAGAAATCGATGTTTATTGTGGTAAAAGAAGCTAAAATAGAGAAATCATTAACAATTTGAGAGCACGAAAGAGAGAGGTTTGAAGGAAAGAGAGAAAGAGGATAAAGATAAAAGTAATAAGTAAATTTTAGAAAAAGAAAAAAATGTAAAAATTGGTAACCTGCTATAGCAGGCAAACATTACGTGACAATGTAAAAAAGTAATACATCGATAATGCACAAAATTTAAACTCTAGATTTAACATAAAAAGGAAAAAAAAAAGGAGACATTTTTTAGCTTTAGGAGTGCCTTTTTAGAAGAATACAATCTCTCCAATATACTAATTAAGATAATTTTTGCTAAAATATCACCCTATTTAAACCTCTCTATTTTATCCTTCACGTCGGTGTTTCTTTCAGTTTTATGTGTATCGAATTGACAATAGATATCGGACACCGATAAAAACTTTAAATAAAATAAAATAAAATATTATCCCCTGTCAAAAAGTCATGGAAGAAAAAAGCCAAAAAGAACTGCATGCATTACGTGCTAATTATGTTTAACTTATAAATTATAATCAATGTGTATTACGTTATACGTATACTACGAGGTAACAAATCTTGACCCTATTCCTTTGAATTTCAAGACTTAACTGCGCCTATCTTATCCAATAGGAGTATTACTTAATACTACCTACTCTAGGTTCTAATTAATTACTAACAAATGAAAAAGAATCAAACAAGACATCTTGAAAGTTGAATAAGTATCTGACAAATTAAGGAAGCTTATGAGAAACTTAACCGTATCAAAATCATGCATGCACATTAAGAATATAAGTATATATACAAGGTTAATATAATTATTTTTTTGTATTATCTGATGAATGAAATTTCATATCGGAGATGGATGAGTTTCTTGAACTCTTAATATAGCTTGGTCATTTTTTCCCTATTGAGCTAACTTTTGAGGTTGAGTTACACCCAAAATTCATTTAACATGATTTTCAGAGACGTACGCCTGATATTGGGCTCCTAGATAGATTGTCCATGCATTCAGTATCGGGCAGTTTCTGGTAGGAGTGTACATTATTGGGTTGGTTCGGATTTTTTAAGTACTAAATCAAACCATTTACGTCAGGTTTTTAAATCTATAGACCAAACCAATAAAATTTGGGTTTTTTAACTTCGGGTTTTTTCCAGGTGAAGTCTTCATACGAACATATATTTAACTTCTGCTTCAAATAATTCTTTAGTCCTCACAAGATACAACTATATCTTAGGTGTTCCTTAAAAAAATAACACTAAATATTAAATAAAAAATAAATTTAGCTTATGTATTTATGCAAAATTAAAGAGTAGATATTCAACATTGTTATCATTCATGGTGTTTAATTGAATATTTTTGTTAGCATTAGTATTGATTTGAGTTTTATTTGAGTTACTAATATCTATGAGCTATAAAACTTATTGGATCATTCAAAATTTTAAGTTTAAACTTGAAATAATATGTTGAAAGAAAAAACAACAAAAAAGTTTATAAAATATTTATAAATTACATCATAGTAAATATTTTTACGTAATAAATATTTTTAAAAATTATATCAAATGTAATATCGGTTTAGTTCGGTTCGGTTTGACCTTTTTTAGTTAAAACCAAACCAAACTAATTATAGTTGGGTTTTATTTTTCAAAACCAAACCATTAGTCGGATTTTTTTCCTATTTGACTTGATTTGCGGTTTGATGTGATTTGCGGTTCGATTTTGTTCACCCCTACTTTCTGACAGTGTGAAGGGGTGATGAATGAAGTCTTACATTAGAGATGGATAAGTTCATATGACTTAATATGGCTTGGCCAATCCTTCCCTATTAAGCTAGTTTTGGGATTGAGTTACACTCATATATATTCCATTTAACATTATCATTACTTTTTAATCTATGATAACATACGAGTTTTCATTTTTACTACGTCACCAATGAATACTTTTTAAGAGATTTATTTATAATACAACAATTGTTGCATTAAATTATACCAATATTGTTTATGCAGGATTCGAAAGACAAATCAAATTTCACGAAAAATAATATGTCGAATTTTATACTATAATTATTTCATTCAATCCATCAAATCAAATGGGTTGTTAAAATTTTGAACTTCTTGCTCGACACAAGTACTCTCTTTCTCATTTATATATGTGGTGTTAGAATTTTTTATTTTTTATTTTTTTGAATGGTCCATCCCTAGTTTTATTGGAACCATCAACAACCAGCTTGAAAGAAACATTTATCTAACGTTGTACGTACACTAGAAGTTGTATGGAATACACCAAATAATGAATTTTTATACTCCTAGGTTATTTGGTGTATTCCTTACAACTTCTAGGTTATCGACAAACAGGTTAAAATTCTATATAACAACCTTAAATAAGTCAACAAATAAATCTATGTTCCGAATTCCGTATAGAATAATGAAATAAATGTACTTATTTCAAAAATATCAATTGATTTGCAACATTAAATAAATATGTTTCTAAAAGCAGCTAGCCCCCACCTCTAAGACATACAATTCCAAATACTCCAAACTATAAATAGAGCTCTGTTTTCTCTTCTTTTAAGCAATTCTCATAGAAGAAGAAAAAAATGTCATCATTCACTAAATTCTTCTCATATTTCAATAAACATATCAACATTTTCTTCTTCTCATGGCTTCCTCAAGCATTTAGATTTCTACTGCTTGTGCTTTTTGTTTCGATCCTTGCATACGCACAAAGACTAGAAAAACACAAGTGCAAGAATATTATAAACAAAAAGAGCACTAAATTTGTCTACAAAAAGAGAAAATTACTAGGGTATGTTGTTACTGAACCACTCGATTGTGCAATTTGTTTATCGGATTTCGAGCATGGAGATAAAGGGAGGAAAATTGAAAGCTGCAATCATATTTTCCATGAAAATTGTTTGGATAAATGGCTTATGCATGGGAAAGGACAAGCCACGTGTCCGCTTTGCCGGAGCGTAATTATACCGGAAAATATGGTGGATGTTCACCGGAAAGTTGAAGATGAAGGACTGAGTTTTAGTATGTTTGAGGAGGAACTTGCTCTGATATTGCTCTCTTGGTTGAATAGTGGATGTTCTAGTCAAAGGTGTTTCTAGTTAGTTGGGAGTTACTATTATCACAAAGTTGATACATTCTTTTTTTTTTCTTTTTATTTAATATCATCCAAATATTTTAAGGAAAAATATTCTTTTGTGTTACTCTAAAGTTGGTAGTCTTGTTTATTTAAATTTTGGGTTTAAATTTTACACATTGTCAATGTAAATAATATTTTACATTATTAAATTATCGAAAAGATATTTATCTGTAAGCTTTTTAAGATGTTGAATTTGTTTACATGAAAGTAAAATATGTCACCTATTACACCAGATAACAATGACCTTGTATTATAAAAATTATCTAAAACTAATTTTTCCTATATATTACTTAAATTCTTAAAAAAAATAATCACGTCACTATTCTTTAATACGCGGGGATCACAACTATTCTAGTTCAAGGAAATGCACCTCCAAAGACCCCGTCAACCGTTCAGTCAACCCCTGGGGGCAGAAAATTTTAATACAAAAGTAAGAAAATGAAAGCGACAACGAGAATCATCAAACATTAATATTGACCACAGAAACGGATGAATGAACCAATCTATACATTAAGGGGTCTTTTGGTAGAGGATAATGTGTATTGTAAAAGTTAATGCTTGCATTAGTAATACACTCTAGTGTGTATTGAGGTATGTATTAATAATACCATTATTTTCTATGTATTAGTAATACATAGGGTTCCAACACATGCATTAACTTGGTTAATGATAACCTTGCCCCTCTACGGACTCGAAATTTCTCTGTTTCTTGAGGTCAAAATGCAACACTAGTACAGCCTCTTTGATGTCACCAGCATCAAAATCACGACCGCCATCCCAGCTAATTTCAGCATTACCTTCACCATCATTTGTTGTGGTTCAGTTATCATCCACCCTGGTAAAGGGCCAGCAATCAAGATGGACTATGAGGGACCAGGAGAAAGTTTTGGTACACTATATTACCGAAGTCTTCTACAACGCAGGGGAATACTCCATGTGGATCAACAACTGTTGGCAGGGGAAGCAACTGATCCGCAAAGATTGCCGGAAAATTTACTTATAAAAGCTCAATGTTTTGGCGAAAAGTGTACAAAACTAAAGAGTGTAGAGGATATTTTTGTAAACAAATATTTTTCTATAAAAATTATACAAGACATTATTTCTAATACATCAAATCAAACAGTGTATAAAAAATAATGTCAACATAACTAATGCAAGCATAACTAATACCAACGTTACTAATACAAGTATTACTAATACACAATATTCAACATTATTCTTATACATTCTACCAAATGACTCCTAACAGATAAAGATATATGGAAGGAAGACCGAATTTTTTTTAATCAAGAAAGAAAAAGGTACTGTCAAGTTATACGTCAATCTCATTTAGAAAAAAGTTATGATCAAATAACTATTTATTTGAATCTCAAAATTTGAAAAATGCTATATAAATCGAAATGGAGAATAATATTTTAGTAATTTCATCTTGAAATAGACTAATCGGGCTCGACCCAATTTAATCAAGCCCGAACAAGTATGGTCTAATTCTGGCTTCCTCAAAAACACGCCCCCTTAAAGCGTGGTTTTCCAAGACCACAGACCGGTCTGATTTTTTCTAGACCAGTCCAGTCAGTGGCGGAATCAGGATTTTCATTAAGGGAGTTTAAAATTGGAAAAAGGAAACATACAAACTAGCCGAAGGGGGTTCAACATATATTATATATACATAAAAAATAATTTTAACCATGTATAAATAGTATAATTTTCCGCCGCCGAACCCCCTGGCCTAAAGGTGGCTCCGCCACTGAGTCCAGCCCGACACGTTGACACCCATAGTTGAATGTCTATGGGCGTCTCAATGAAGCACATTTGGCTATTGGAAGCTGTTAGACAGCTAACGCTTCACATGAAACCAAGAAATTATACATATGATTAGGATATAGTACGAGTTAATTCCTCAAATTATCACTCATATTTCATTAAAGTAATTATTGAATTTTTTTGGACAATAATATCACTTAACTTGTAGAAATATCTCATTAGAATAACTTTTGAATTTTTTTGATCAATATGATTATTGAACTTTGCACATATTTCCGATAAGATAAAAACTAAAGGAAAAGTTAACTTTTTAACGAAAGTTTATGTTGGAAAACATTATGCACAACGGAAGCATTTCAGAAATATACTGCTTGCATGTATAATAGATAACACATAGTTTATGCTAGAACACATAAGATTATGCTAGATCACATAAACTCACTGAAATTTAATTTGATAAATACCTCTTGAAGCGTGAACACGTATCATCAAGCAAGTCTTTATGAACACGTATCATCAGGCAAGTCCGACTCCGATTCTGCAGTGATCCCAAATTAACAACCAAACCCTCTCAATACTTGGGTGGGCAAGTATGGAATAGAAAACTGATTCACTTTATAGGTTGGGAGAATCCCTACTTATAGAGATACTTTTCCTAGTCTAAAAAGGAGAATAAAACCCCGTTTGTTTTCTAACAAGAAAACAAACGCATGTTTTCTTCCTTTTTCCCTAGAAAATAGGATTCCGAGTTCTAGTTAAATATAGGCACTACAGGGACCACAAAATTAATTACTGAGGCTCCTTATTATGAAAATAATTCAAAATTCTAATTTTGATTTGAATTATTCTTACCATAATAAATTACAAATCATTCCACTAGAAATTCGTAATTGCACTCCTCTATTGTATTGTGAAATTCCCCATTAAATACTTATTTAATTTTCCATGTTAAGATTACAGATACTAATCAATAAATTAAATTACTGACGAATTCAATCTAATGATTAATTTCCTTTAGGGCACTGCTTAACTTATTTCATGTGTCGTATTCATAAAATCCACTTGCAAGATTTGACACAATAAAAACTTATAAGCTTTTCAAAAAGACATATCATCAATCTCTATACCGAGACATGGATTCTATCAACTAACTTATTATTTCCCCGATATATATTATTATCATCCAATCTACCAGGTATATTGACCCATCTCAGGATCTTACCTTTTAATAAATCAAAATGATAATTAATATATACAACTCATAATAGTTATATCAAGACTGAGAATATAAGTACATTTAATAGTTTAGAGAATGTATTTTGTCAGTCAGTCTAAAACATCCATCTCTACTCGGTCCGTTCAATTCATACAAAATGCACTAGCACAAGACGTCGGAACTACACCGTTCCCACAATCAAGATAAATTACATTTAATCTTGCGCTACAATCATACCGATGGCTTGTCCAATTTCTATTCTAGATTGTGAACAAAAATCTTTATACTTATAAGAACAGATGATTTAATCCTCTGTGTATAAGCTAAAACTCTATACACTAAATCATCTACTATATAAGTAAATGGACACATAAACGAATACATGATCTATTAAATCTTTTATTAAAATTGATTTAATAATTGTTCTATAACAAATACTACATCTAAACACATGGTCAATAGTATATATCACATAGTTAATAGTATATATCCTAACAGTTTATTTATATTATTTTAAACTATATTTTAGATCAAATATCCATTAATTATATAAAATTTATTTAATCCATTTCAAATGTGTCTTTAATAAGAGAAATTATATTTATGTAATTAGAGCAAAATGATGGTGCAATCTTTCGTTAAAAAATGATACATGTATCTTTTATTTTTAACGAAAGTTTATACATTCATCATTTTAGTTTTCTTTTTTGGTTTAAAATTCAATCTAATTATAGAATTTATTGTACAAATGTACAGAGATGAATAGTAATTATGCATCTTTGATATTATTTTTTTTAGCTAATCTTTATTTTTTGTTAAGAGGAACTTCTTAAATACCAAATCTTTTTAATTGCAAACTTGAGATTAATATGTAGGAAAAAAAAGGGAAGATGGTATGATTTTTTATGAAAATATTATTTTAGATTGCACCTCCATGTTGCACTAGTTATATGAATATAATTCATTTTCTTAAAGACACTTTGAAATGAGTTAAGTAAATTTTATATAATTAATGAGTATTTGATCTAAAAATAAAACTTAAACTATATATCAATAAACTTTCGTTAAAAATTTAACTTTTTCGTTAGTTTTCACCTTGTGGAAAATATACGTATAGTTTAGTGGCAATATTGTCCAGAAAAATTCAAAAGTTACTTTAGTGGGATACTTCTACAAGTTGAGTGACAATCTGAGGAATTAACTCGATATAGTACAGACTTATTTGAATTATAGCTAACATATAGAGAGGATGCTTTCAAATTGCTTCTTTATGTGAATTAGCTTTCCCTAACACTAATCTGGCAGGAATGGACACAATTCCTAAGTTCCCTCACTCCACATGTTTCATTGACCAGAATTCTTTGGTTTATTCTTGCGTTCACTTTGCTGGCTATTCGTCATTTTGTTGGTGTTATCTCATTCCAATAATAACAAGATATCTAGTGTAATTTGGAGAGGATAAAGCGTATGGAGAACTTCTTACTTTAAACTTTTGAAAAGAGTAGCCAATTGAAGAAATTAAAGAAACAAAGAACTCATCCCTTACAAAGCATAATCGAGTTTCCACACTCTACAAGTAAGCTTCAACTATATACTCCCCATTCACTTTTACTTGACACATTTTGACTTAGCACACTCATTAAGAAAATAATTATTAACATGATTATATTACCATAGTACTCCTGTTAATTGATGGTTACTATTGTGCATTGAAATTAGTTTGGAGAATAAACAATTAATGCTAAGGATAAAATAGAAAAAAAAAATTGTCCTTCCTTGATATGTCAAAAATGACAAGTAAAAGTGAAAATTCAATTAGAAAATAAGTGAGTAGTAATTCTGAAAGGAGGGATTAGAAAATAAGAAACTAATTGTTTTCAAATGGAGCTAATGTGCTTTAACCTCGGTGAGAGGATAACCTTGACAACTTGTGTTTGTTGCCTAACAAACTGAATCTCTAGTGAAAATGATATAAAACTAAAAAAAAATCGTAAGAGGGTTAGAAATTAGAAAACCATTTCTTGTAATATTATGTAACTGAATTACAATGAACATTTGTATATATAAAGCAGCTCCCCACGTACTCTACTCAAGGGGTTATTTGGTACGTGGGATAAGGATAATAATCTCGAAATAAAGTTTAAAATTAACTTTATCTCATATTTGGTTTGAGCAATTGATCCCAAGATTATTTTATCCCACCATTTGAACTAAAATGATGGGATTAATATCCCATAAAAGAGTGGGATAAAACAATTTCATGGATATCTTTCCTTATCCTATCCCGCATACCACATTACCCTAACTGCCTTTGTTACGAAATGATTAAAATACCCTTCTTAAGATTTGGAAAGGACTAATAAAATGACCCCCTTGTATGTTTCAAGTTTCAACAGTTTTACTCTGGATTTGGACGACATTATATTGTTGCCCCTAACCTGGTTATGCATCTCTTCTAAGTTTTGAGTCTAATTTTAATACAATAATGGTGTACAAAATATTTTCTATTTAAAAGGATAAATATATATGTATATATCAAATTTGTTGAATATCATCATAGAGATTAAATCAAAATTAACCAATAATTGAGGAGGAACCAAAACTATTTGTTATCATTGTACATAAACTGTATATTTTGTTTACACTTAATGTTCCAGTAGGAGTGGCTGAGTTGGTGTACTAGGTAGTTCCGTAGTATTCCATAAGGGAGATGAGGGATTGATTCCATCTGCAAACGCTTTCCCAATCGAACTTTATTGCAGTCTAGTGTAATTTACATCTCATATGTGATTTGCGAGCTATTTTACAAGAGCGGATTTGTGCCGTGCGCATTCAAAAAATAACGCTTGTGAATTTTTCCGAAAGTTTCCCCCCAAAAAACTGTGTTTATAAACTAAATCCAATTGCTTTTAGTAATGAAAACAAAGTCGATATATGTAGAGGTAATACTCTATACAGTAAAGGTAAAAGTTAAACATGTTTAGAAAAAGAAGAGTCAACCACATTGACGAGCCTCAGACATTATATTGCTAGCTAGTGCCAAAATAAAAGCAACAAAAACATTGAATTAATGGGAGTGCATGCATAAACACTAAATACTATATATACGTGGTATGTTCAACAATATAAGAATAACCACACTAGTCACTTATCGTATGTAACGTTTCCCTTCTCCAACAACACATATTCTTTTGTATTTGATCTACTAATCTCTTTTGTTTCATCTCAGCAATATATTTAACATATAGCCATAGAAATACAAACAAAAAGGAGGTAAATATGCTGAAAAGCCCTCTGATTTCTCCAAGGCAAAATCATCAACAAGAATTATCTACTGAGAATCATTTGATTCGTAGGGGAAAAACCGTAGTTCGATAAACACAAAACTAAATCTAGATATCTAGTCTAGTGGTAAAAAAAAAAACTAAAAAGAAGAAAATGTGCTAAAAGAAACAAATGATTTAAAAACTGCTTTACGGGCCAAATTGTGCAAACGTCTCTAGTTAGTTTCCATCACACTTTCATTTAGAGGTGGGAACACAGGTAAGGTAGTGACACCAATGGCAGTGATCATATCCATTAACCCCTCGAAACAGCATCACCAGTCCAATGGCAAACCCTGCTACCAGCAAAATCAGAGAAAGCAGCGTCAGTACATATTGGTAAGCCTTGTATTTGGAATTCACACGAACCCCAGCTGAACGATTCCGACGTTCCATCCACCCTAGTGGGGGCGTGGAAGCATAACAAAACCAAGGAGAAATCCAGTCAATAATCCACCAATCTGAGCAAAATTATCCACATGAGGCTGCAAGATTCCAACTGCTAGGTTGATGGCAACTATCACCAAAAGCGTCAAGAGTGCACACACCTTGTTGGTGTAAATTGACCAATTCGTAATAAGCTCCGAAAGCATAGCTCCAAGTAGGCCAAAGAGTGCCCCTGAAGCATCAACAGAGATGCTCCTCTGGATAAACAAGGAAGAAAGTATGCTCCCACCAACGCCAGACAATAAGTATATAATTCCAATGTGCATAAAGCCACATTGTTGTTCAAGGCGTATGCCAATAATTATAAGACTCAACATATTCGTGATACGCGTGATAAGCCTCCATCCTTGATGCTGATGGACCACTTTGTTCCATTGATCAAGACCACCCAACCTCTCCAACTTTGAAGAAGAAGGTCCAAACAAAGGATTTTTGTTGGGTTCGAAATTCGAGACGGCGTCATGCGGAAGCTAATAGTTTGCAAACTATAGAGGTGATAATTCAGACGACAAAAAAACATACTAAAAATATATTATCGATAGGATTTGGCCAATTGGCCTACATATGAAAACTAATATTATTGAAAAACATGAAATCTATGAGAGAAATCTCCCCCTAAACAAGACTCTTTAAAGACTACATTGTAGATGCTATTGTGTTATGATTTGAGAAGAGGGGTCTTCTATTTATAGAGTTTCAAAACCTTTTCTACAATAAAGAGGTTAACCAAATATGGAAGAGTTTTATATTTTTCTTTTAGGAAAAGTAAAAGTAATTATGGTATTACTTTTATTTTTCTTTCAAGAAAAGTAAAACTTAAATTTGGTAAGAAAATCAGGGCAAAAACCCTAACAAATCTCCCCTTTTTGGCTGGATTTTCTTGGCAAAACTTGATCCGTCTTCTTCACTTGCATATATGATCTTTGTTCTTCACATAATCTTCATCACTGCTGCTTGCCATAGTTAAAAATAAGGTTTAAAATATCATGGTTAAAAATGGGTTGAAAATTAATAATTTGTTTTTATTTTTAAAGACGCAGCAGCATGAATGTTGAAAATATGGTTGAAACTTGTTCTCCACATGTAGTTAGACAAAAATCTTCATTATCATCAAATTGGTTGCAGCTTGATTTGAAACCGCTTTGAACATGTTTTTAATCTTGTTTCACCAAACCATTGGATCTTTGAACCGTAGGCTCTGATATCACTTGTTGGATTTAAAATCGGTTGGACGTCATGCGAAAGCTTATAGTTGCAAACTATAGATGTGATAAATCAGATGACAAAGAAAATTAAACTAAAACATATTATTGAATATGGTTTGGCCAATTGGCCTACATATTAAAACTAATTCAAAAAAACATAAAAACTATTTGAGAGAAAATTTCCCTGTAAACAAGACTCTTTTGAGGACTACATTGTGGATGCTATTGTGTTATGGTATGAGAAGAGGGGTCTTCTATTTATAGAGTTTCAAAACCTTTTCTACAATAAAGAGGTTAACCAAATATGGAAGAGTTTTATATTTTCCTTTTAGGAAAAGTAAAAGTAATTATGGTATTATTTTTATTTTTCTTTCAAGAAAAGTAAAACTTAAATTTGATAAGAAAATCAGGGCAAAAACCCTAACAATGAATCATCATGTTTGGGACAATTGTTGAAATACATGACAATAACAAAAATAGCAACGTTAGCCGCCACAAACAAAGGAATCAACCAAGAAACCCACGACGTATCTCTGTCTTCAACTACATACGAGGAAGCATAATTGTTTTCCTTGTGTTTTTCTCCCCTACTTTCTGTATCTCCTCCTCTCATATCTCCTCTCTGAAGGAAAATATTTTATTGAAAGAGCACCCTTTTTATAATATTAGAATTAGAAAATCAAATTAAACTAGAACTAGAAAATTTATTCCTAGTAAATCCTAATTCTAATTAGACATGAATTAAGTAAATATCAAATATTAAATCCTAAACGAATTTGATTTCCTACTCCAACTTTAAATTATTATTTCCAACAAAAATAATTAATGTTATTGAGTTTCAAAATTCACAAGTGAAATTCTACGATAATTTGAAACTTTATTTATAAAATTTAAGGTTTTATGATAATGAAAATTTTCATTTATAAGAACTGAAAAGAACTCAGATTAAGGGTTATTTGGCACAAATTTTAAGGACTAGTGAATGTATCAAACTCTGATTAAGCTCAGACCAGTACGCGCTAATTTTGGCTTCCCCCAAAACCCGTCCCCTTAAAGCCCGGTTTCCATGCGCATGATACCGGTCTGAGTTTTTTCTAGACCGGTCCAGTCCGACACGTTGACACCCATAGTTGAATGTCTATGGAAGTCTCAATGAATTATTTTTGCTGCTCAACTTTTTATCACAACATTGCTTTGATTATGTGATCCTATATAAGAACATATGTAGAAAGAGGGTTTTCAAATTGTTTCTTCATGTGAATTAGCTTTTCCATAACTCATCGACTAATTAGCGAGTTGTATGCAATACAACTACTGCAGTGTGGATAAATGTCAGTGCAAACGAGTTGGAATTTTTTCATTTTGGGAGAGAGGGAATGAGCTAATGCATAGTCAATGAAGGAGATATTTTCTCTTGCCTGGTAATTTGAACAAGTGAAATTGAAATTATAAATTGAAGCAGAGATATTGCCACCATTTAGAGAGAAATACAAGTTCTGAATGCATCCTTGTTTGGGAAACCATGCTTTATTGCGTTATTCTAATTGTATTCTCATATACTATTTGTGCTTCCATGGTTGTTGCCTACCCCCTTCGTTGCGTTTTACTTGGATCTCTTATTAAAAATAGTTATATTTTTACTTATTCAATTTATAAAATAAGAAAATGTTATCATATTCTTCCAATACTATTTCTATTATTAAATGATTATATAAAGTATATAATACTTAAATTTATATTTTCAAAGCATAATTAATAAGACCAGTTTAGTAAAATAAGCCCATAATAATATTTTTTTTAAAGGGAGTGTCAAGTCAATAAAGGTCAAGTAAAGTAGGACGGAGGGAGTATTTTATTACATTGTTGCCTAAGTACGATGTTTATTTTTGAAGAAAATTGGATCGGGTCACCCATGTGGGTCAACCCGGATCCATGTCTAGAGAATTATATATATAATTAAGTATTATAATTAATTAATTAATTAATAAAAAAGGAAGAAACACAACTATTTGAAAAGTTGTGTCCCTTTGAGTTTATAAAAGAGTTTCTCTAAAGAGAAACATCGTAACTCTTTTCTCCCTCTCTAGAAAAACAAACACAGAAAGAAAAGCTTTCTCCTTCTTCCTCTCTCAAGTTCTTGTGAAAGATTTCTCGAAGATTCTTCCCCAAAAATCAAGAACAAACTTTTGTAACAGGTAGCGATTATAGGCTGTGATCTTTCGGTGTAGTTCGTGTTTAAACATGTGATTACACTATTAGACTAGTGAAACAATATTCAATGATCCTGCAAACTGTGTGTTTGATTAGATTCTTCAATTTTTATTAATGATACTTAAATTTTATAGTATCGTATAATTCATTGTTAGATAACTATAGAAAGTGTCATTTTATGTAATCACCGATTTAGTGTGAACGCGTATATTTTTTTCTCATTTTATTTTTATTTATTATTTAATAATTTTATTTTATATTTTATTATTTTTTTTATAATCGCCTTATCCCAGTATCCTGCTTTCCTAGTAGGTTTATCCTTCAAATTATTGATTTGTGACATTATATGACGATAGAAAATGTACAATCTATCTAAACATTATATTTATTTAAACAATATAGTACAAAATAATACATTATGAAATAATACGTAACAATATTCAAACAAGGGAGAAAATGGTCATGTAATACTCTATTTGAATGATTGTTACTTATTATTTCATAATATTGTATTTATTCTATGTATTGTTTTAAGGGCAAACATTAGAAATATAAGAGGTTTGACCCATAATTACAAGATATACAGAAATAATTACCTATATACACAAGACAAAAGTTAAAGTGTATCTACACAGGATAAATTGTGTGTATCCACTAGCCATCACTCTCCTTTCCCCATTTTTCTGGTGAATCCAAACCAGAAAACTCATCAAGTTGCCCCATATATTCAACATTTGGATATTTCAGGAGAACTTCTAAAACTCAAGTGTAGGCTAGTTAATGTCTCCTCTTTGGTTACTGCCAACCTCACTTTTACCATTAGTTGTATCACTGAGACACTGACGGCTGGGACGAAGATGATATTGAGGAAGATAGTTGTCGTGATTATCATCAAGTTTTCAGAAACGTTGTTCTGGAGTATCTTCATAAGTTGAGTTTTGTGACTGAGCTAATAATTGGAACTTGGCTTGCGGAGGTTTGTTTCTATGCCAAGAGGCCTTATTCTCTATTTAACTTTTAGCAAAATTAGGCTTTTGCACATTGTTGTTCCTTAAAGTTTTTGGATGCGCAGATTCTTCATAGCACTATCTTTTTCTTGTGGATTACTTTTTCTTTGTAGTTGCTTCTTTCTCTATCCTTTACTAATTTTCTTTGAGATTATTTCACCAGGTCGTGTTCATGATGAAACTTGATGGAGTGATGCTTCCAGAATTGAGATGCAAATGTCTAACTCTGAAGTTGTTTGTAACAGAGTATAATCTGTATGGAATAGCCAGTCTTTTGCAAGCCTCACCTCTTTTGGAGTCACTCAACATACACATCACCGCTGAGGCCGAATTTCTCTCGATTTATGCTCTTCTTTTTGCATCCATATTCAATTTTTGAAGTTTTAACCCCCCCCCCCCCTCCAATGGAGTTCCCTAACTGAGAATGGAAATATAACGTTAATTATCATTAAGAATATTTTGTCACCATAGAACTAAATATTAAATGGTCAGGGCGGCTGCATTCTATCCAGTGAACAAGCTCAAAAATGAAAATGATCTTTGACAATGAGACCTCTTTTTGTTTTGGTTTCTGTACTGTATGAGTATTTCTGATAGGTATTAGCTATAATAATCATTGCTCAGCATTTGTTGTTTTTGAGAATTGTTCTACCCTATCGTGAGATCATTTTGTTTTTGGACCCTGATTATTTTCTTTATTCCAGTTTAGTGATCCCCCCCTGCCAGCTTGAGCAAAGCTATTTCGACGAAGTGGATAACATCAATTTGCCAAGTTGGATTCCAAACACTGTGTTTCCCAATCTCAAGAGTTTTAAGATTGTCGGCTGCTTAACAGAATATTTGAAAGACTGGTCTAAAGGAAGCTTCTGTAAGGTTTTTGAACTATCGAAGTTTCTTCTAAAGAAAGCAGTGGCTTTGCATAAGCTTGTTATCGTTGCAAAGAGAAGAAAATGCTGCACTTGTTCAGAGAACTGTGTGTCCCGGTATTTATCACGGTTGGCCAAGAAATTGTTAGATAGCCCAAGATCATCAACAAATTTTGTGATTATTTATCAAGAGCTTTCTTAGCATGACCACCAAACTCAGAGTTGTTTTTGTTTCGGCATACTGGAAATACCTTATGTTTTAGCTTTTGATTTACTGTAGATGTAATTTTGAATTGTGGCATCCCAAATGTTATGATGGTTATTTGGTTTCTTAGAAGCCTTTGCTTGTTGCACTCTCAACATTGCATGTGTTTGGAATTTTCTTGCAACTTTTGTTTACCTGGAACTGTCAAGATTGGCAAACCTACAAACTATATGTTTTCTCATAATAATTAGGCTCTTGAAATGCTTTATATTGTTTTCCTTGTCAATAGCATCAAGATTTTATGACAGAAACATGGTTTTCTCTCTCTCACTGGGATAGCCAGTCTTTTGCAAACCTCGCCTCTTTTGGAGTCACTCAACATATACATCAAAGCTGAGGTCATAATTTCTCTCGATTTATGCTCTTCTTTTTAAACCCTCCTTCCCTCCAAAGGAGTTTCTTAATGAGAATGCAAATATAATACCATTAAGAATATTATTTCACTGTAGAACTAAAAATTATATTGTCAGGGTAGTTGCTTTCTATCTGGTAGATGGGCTCAAGAAAGGAAAATGATCATTGAAAACTAAAGCTCTTTTGCTTGGTTTATGTACAACATAAGTATTTCTGATTGGTATTCGCTATTATAATCATTTGCTGAGGACTGTTCAAAATTTATGGGTTTTGACTGTTCTACTTTCAGATCATTTGGTTTATTTTTCTGGAATATTTCCATTAGACTGTAGACCCATTTTGGATCTTGATTTTAGTTCTTGTTCCAGTGTGGCGATCCCCCCCTACCAGCTTGAGCAAAGCTATCTCACTGAAGTCGATAGAGCTGGTCCGGACACCACGGTTATAAAAAAAAAAGGAAAAGGCTTAAATATGCCATCGAAATTTGAGAAAAGACTTATCTATGTCATCCGTTAAAAGTTTGGCTCATTCATGCCATTGCCATTATAAAAAAGGCTTATTCATGCCATATTTTTTAACAGTCCGGTTGGTGATTTTTTGTAAACTTATTTTGTACACGGGCCAGTGATAATTCATCCACATCATTAATTAAAGGGAAAAGACTCAAATATGGCATCGAACTTTGAGAAAAGGCTCATCTATGCCATCCGTTAAAAGTTTAGCTCATTAATGCCATTTTTTTAACAGTCAGGTTTGGTGATTTTTTACAAAATCATTTTGTACACGTGACCAATAATAATTCGTCCACATCATTAATTAGATCAACCAAAGAAATTTTAAAATTCCTAATAAGAAAATATCGACTTCTCCGACCAAAATATTTCTATGCATTTTGTAACTCCTTTATAGGCACTGTAAAGAGTTCATCGATTTTCAATTTCTTCGAAATCGCCTAACACAATTCTGCAAATCTCAAGGTCAATTCAAGTCCGAAACAGACATCAACAATTTCAAACAATGAATCAATTAGTTACCGCAACATAATTTTTCAAATTCTTAAAAAATTGTACTTGAAACAAAAATCAGAAGAATTTTATAATCGGTGAAATTATAGAGAAGAAAAGAAGAATATTTCAGCAAAATCAAATTAAAATAAAAACTTGAAGATTCTAATGACTTGAAGAATCAGATGTACCAGAAATTTGTGAGTCGTGGAAAACAAAATTTTAATTTCACCTTTTAGAAGAAAGTTTAATTTTTTAGATTTTTTATTTGGATGATTTAATTAATGATGTGGACAAATCATTGTTGGCCACGTGTATAAAATGGTTTTGCAAAAAATCACCAAACCGGACTGTTAAAAAAATGACATAAATGGGCCTTTTTTGTAACAACAGTGGCATGAATGAACCAAACTTTTAACGGATGACATAGACGAACCTTTTCTCAAAGTTCAATGACATATTTGATTAATGACGTGGACCCCTAGTAAGAGGCCACGTGGCAAAGTTGTTTTTAAAAAACCACCGTTAAGAAGAAATGGCATGGATGAGCCTGTTTTGTAATGGCGATGGCATAAATGAGTCAAACTTTTAACAAATGACATAAATAAGCCATTTTCAATAGTTTAATGACATATTTGAGCCTTTTCCCTAAAAAAAAAAAAAATAAAAAATTCACTGAAGTAGATAACAAGAATTTGCTGAGTTAGATTCCAGACAGTGTGTTTCCCAATCTCAAGAATATTGGGATTCTCGGTTGTGGAACAGGATGTTTGAAGGAGTTGTCTGAACAAGACCTTTGTAAGTTTTTCAAAATTTCTACTAAAGAATGCAGTGGTTTCCCTGAAACTATCAAGATTGGCGAACCTACAACACACATGTTTTCTCACAATAATTAGGCTCTTGAAATGCGTTAATTTGCTTTCTTTGTCAAGCATCAAGATTCTATGGTAGGGACATGGTTTTCTCTCTCTCTCATTGTTTGCTTTTACTTGGAAGAAAGAGGTCCCTACTGTTCTGTTTTAGCAAATAATCTGTAAGTGCTTTGAATGCTTTTACGGTTATGCTAATAATAAGACTCTTCTTTTACATCTAATTGTTTGCTTTTCCTGAATTTACATTCCCCAGACAGATTCTGAGTGTTTGGAACAGCTTTCTAGGGGTTGCAAAATTTTTTGTGGAGCAACTTTTTTGATAAATGCCGTATTGAAGAGTTTTGAGTAGGATTGATACACTTCATTTTATTCTTACTACAAATAGACAAAAGAATCTCTGTAATAGGTATGACTCTATTTCTTTTCATTAGGAGCAATCAAGGCTCTTCTTTTTTGTTTAATATTTCTTGAGTTTAGCAAGCACATAGAAGAATGTAACATAAATAAGATACATTATCATTTACCATCCAAATACTTCTTAGATGATTCTTGCATTTTTTTTAGTATAATCGGTCATAATAGCATCAATTCCCGAGGGTTATGATCTATAAGCCAATGCATGTAAATCATTAGGGAGGTTAAAGATGTTTAGAAGTCCATAGAACCTTAAAAATCTCCCGGGGAAGACAATGTCCATAAATCCAGCTTACTTTTGGCAAACCCGGATGATGATATTTGAGTGAAGTTACTGCTTGTGTCTCTTTGTTTTGGGTTTCTCATGGCTGCCGATGGCCGGAGTCAACAAACTCTGAAGCTTGTTGATGTTTTAGTTTCTTTGATGGATATTTCAGAAAGATAGCAGCCTATATAGAGTTTATAACACATTCTCGTGGTACGTAACCAAGTTTATTTAGATGTGATCTGAGGCGAAGAATATAATGAATTATATCTGATATGATAGAAAATGTCCTAGGTCTGAAAGATCATGTCAAAACTGCTGATGATTGTTGAAGATTTCATTTCTCGTTTCTATTTGGGGATCTGCTGATAGGCTAGCTAAATTGCTCCTCTGTGACAATTGGCTGTTTGATATGAGCAGAGTGGGAGGCATGTGTTCCTATGAGTATGCAGCTTTTGCAGACTCATGCCTAATTAAGAACTTGAAAGTTTTGGATAATAGCTTGACATTTTAAAGACAACCTTTTCCTTGGCAGAAAATGCTTTTCTTCCAAGATATATCGAGTACCTGAGAATATCTGGAACCTCTGATTGTAGTGTAGATTCCGGTCTTCCAGCCAGCAGTTTGGAGGAAAAAGGTGGCTGAGAACATGTTCAAGGAAGTTGATCTTGTTAAACAAAATAACTAGGTAATTGCTGAAAGATCTTTAGAGCTCTCAACTTTGGTTTCTCGTGGTTTAGACGCATCAAGGTCACTTTATGATCTCATTTCTATCATTGCATACCAGTCATTGAATCCAAATTATGGCTGAAAACTTTTGTTTCAACTCCAATTATGCTGGTGAAATTTGTTGTTTTAGACTCATAGATTACGTGTAGTATATACTATTAATTATTCTATTATTGGCTGAGTATCTTATTTTGCTTTCAGTTGTTCATAAACACCGACACACACGACAGAGGCAGCTCTGGGCATATTTGAGTTTCGTTGACTACTAAACACACTGTCTAAAAGATAAATCTCCTAACAGTTCATGGTGTCAAAGTCCTGGTGGCCTTTCCTCCTGTTCTCCTTCTTACCATAAACATGGAGGCAGGTTGTTTTTCTGAATGGTGTTCTTCTGAAATCCGAGTTACTTCATTATTTTCAAAGAACCGCGTGTTCCCGATATTCTCAATGATTGGCTAAGGAATTGGAATATTGCAAAAGATCATCCACATGTTCCATTGTTTTCAATTTTAAGGCTGTCAACTCCTTCGGGATGTGCCTGAAGGATCATTCCAAACAGGGCCATGACAAGCTTTTCATACTTTCAGAATTTCTGTTTAAGAATGTAAAATGTCTTGGAGAATATCAAAGACCAAAAGTGCAAGAGATGTTCAATGAACTGGGTATGCCGATGTGTATTTCAATTGGCTGAGACATCATTAGATTGTCCAAGATCCTCCACCAGTTCTGTGATCATCTTCCAGATGTGAACTTTCCATGATTAAAGTGACAGTAGTAGTTGGACTTTAATAATGTGAGAGATGTAGTCTTCTATTTAGATTTTTTTTTTATAAGCTTTTCATGCAAAACTTTTGACTTATATATGTAGCTAATTACTAATTTTACTGTTGGACTTTCCCTTGTAGCATACCAAATGTTATGGTATCTTGGCTATTGTACATGTGCATTGAGATTTCTTGCTGACTCTTGTGTTGATGGTGGATGATGTGATCCTAATGATAGTAGCCTGTGTCTTGGAGAATAATTGTGTGTTAGACATATGCTCCTTATTTCGTAGTGTTGCATTTCCCTCATATTTATACCTATCATGTTTCATCTCTTATATTTTATCTTCCTGTGCCTATCTCCTATCTATACTCACCGTATAATTTTATCCTGCTCTAACTTCAAGTTGTGTTTCTATTTTATATTTACAATTCTAAACTTGATGTATTTTACAAACTTGGTTGGATATATGGTGCAGAATCAATTTTGGATTGAAATAGAAGGGACCGGGGAAACCACTTATTTTCTCTTCATTTTGAACCAGGGAAAGAATTTTCGTTGAATGTTTTTGGAGGTTGTAGCAAATCTCAGTATGCTCATACCTCAAACTTTAATGAAATCATTTACCGACACTGTCAAAGTTAGTATACATAAGACCTGGTGCTGTAATCCCAATGAAACTTCTGAAGAACAAAGAGAGCAATAACAACGGACTAGTGTGTTTCAAATCTAACCATCAAAAAAGGCGAAGTAATATTAATGTACGAAAACTCTAGTTTTCAGATATATTTTCCGTGGTATAATTTAAGAAATACACAAATTTCAAAAGGCACATATGAATAAGGCCACAAGTTTCTGTCATTAATCTGGTTGTGGTTGTGAAATTTGTGCAAAGGTTGTCAACTCTTATAATTTTTACATCTACAACTGTTTCAGTTTGCTAAAGATCATATCAAAGAAAGTAAGAACTTTTGAGTTAAAAACAAACCTCTGAACCAAGTTCCCACTGTTAATTCGGTTGTACAACACAACTTTTGAAGATTATCTTGTGCGCTATGTAAAAGTTCTTTTTTAAAAAAATAAAAAATAAAATAACTCAAGTAACGAATTTTTAACGGGAATCGTTAACTAAGTCTCGTATAAAGCACTAAAAAAGTATGCTATTATACTCTTCGTCCAATAATACTTCTTCACTATTGACTTGACGCACAAATTAAGAAATAATAAATAATAAAAATAAATTTACTATATTACCTTTTGAATATAATTTAATTAGAGCCCCAATTAAATTGTCCTTCGAAAAAGAATTGTCCCCCCCTCCCACCCCAACCCCCACCCCCAATCCACCCTTCCCAATTTTTATTTATAAAAAATTAAATATATATTAGAAAAATATTTAATTTAATAAAATAAAATAATTAGTTGATTAAAAATGAAAAATTTATGTTTGATAGTAATGATGGAGACGGTTTGTAATGATAGTGATGGTGGTAATAGTTGGTGTTAGTGGCTAATAATGTTGGCGGTTGTAGTTGTGATGATAGAGGTGGCTGGTGTTGTAATGGCTGTCATGATTGTAGCGATTAATAGTAATGGTGGTGGTTTTGTGATGGTGAAAAAGGTTAATGTTAGTAGTTGACGATATTGAGAAAGATGACTGAAGAACGTGTGGTAGTTGACGGCGGTTTTATTTGTGATGCTGGAGGTGGTTGGTAGTCGGAATTGACTATACTGGTGGTAATAACTGATATTGGTGGAGGTGGGGCCTACAATGACAACACTGATGGTGATGGCTGAAGAATGTATGGTGGTTGACGGTGTATTGATGGTAATGGTGATGGTGGAGTTGGTTAGTAGTAGGAATTAAATGCAGTGGTGGTAGTAGGTGATAGTTGTGTTGAAGGTGGCGGTGCTTGTGTGACAATGGATATAATTATAATGATAGATGTAGCGACTGATAGTAGTGGTTGGCGGCGACGATAATTGGTGGTGGTGGTTGATATGATTGACGACAGTAATGGTGGTGTTGGTTGTGATGGCAAAAGTGGTAAGTGGTGGTGACTGATGATTGTGGATAGAGTTAATGGTATTAAAACTTTGTTCTAGATCTTGATGGTTAAGACTCATTTAGACAATGAAGCGTTTAAATCTGAATGAAAACAAATGCACTTGATGGCCTAAGGTCTAAACCATTCAGATTCAGGCCTCCATTAAGAGCAAATAAAAGAGGCCTAAATGTATTTTACAGGATCCACTAAATTTATGAATGAAACTTGAAGAAATTGAGGGTCTAATTAATTAGGTGTTTGATCATGAAAATAAAAATAAAAATTAATTTATTTAAAAATTTTAAAGTTGAAGTTGGAATTGAAATTGTGTTTGATCATAATTTTTAAAGTTAATATTTAAAATTTATTTTTTTAAAAAAAATTATAAAATATTATTCAAACATGAAATATAATTTAAATAAGTTATTTTATGATGTAATGGAATATTATTCGAATTACTCTCATCTGAAGTGAACTGAAGAAAACAAAACTATTTCGGCTTTTCAATTCTTTCTTCTTAAGCAAAATGAAAGTACTAAATGGCCAGCTTTTGTCCTTTATTTAATTGTTTTCATCTTCCTTCCTTATCTTTGTTGTTAAGATTTGGGAAGTGACCGACACGCAGTTGGAGATTTTTGACACGTAGCCAACGCTTGTTATCTTATTCGTATTCGCTTGCAAGTTTCTTTTCGCATACCAACATCACGGCAAATTCAAAGTTCGTCACTTTCGCTATTATAACTAATTGTAATATTACTAATATAATATTTATAAATTTAGTATTAATAATTCAAATAATTAGTTAATTATAAATTTTTATCTCAAAAAATTATTTAATTTTAATTTTTACTTTAAAAGTCACTAAACTATCATATTTTTACTCAAAAAATCACTTAACCTATTTAATTATTTTTTTCAATAAAATTTGCTTTTATAAAATTTCTATTTAAAAAAAAAATTCTGAAAAATAAAAGATATACTAAAAATAAATATTGTAAGATATAAGTTATTGTTTCTAAATACTTGTCATTTTAAAAAATCAAGACATAAATAGTTATTTATTTTCAAATATTAATATAGTTTAAAAAAAAAATTAAATAAAATGAAAGTTAATTTAGTCAAATTATTTTTAAGTGATACTTTGTGCAACTTTAAAACGTTTGACAAGTTTTTTTTTGGCCAAAGGAATCCTTAGTTAGCTTCAGCTCCTGTAGAAACCGCCCATTTTCTCTCTTGAAACCCCCCCAATGTTTTAGTGAGAGATTTCAATGTCGAAGAAGAATCCCTAGACGATCATACTAACATACCAACTTCTATAATGGCTTCACGCAAAATCCTGTGTCGTAGAAGCACTAATTTGAGAGATTTTTTAATGTCCAAGAAACTAAAGAAGCCAGTTCAAGAAGAAGACGATCGTATCAGTCAGTTGCCGGAGGCACTTGTGCTACAAATTCTCTCTCTTTTGCCCACCGAAGATGCCGTCAGATTATGTGTTCTCTCAAAGAAGTGGCGTTATCTTTGGACTTGTATTCATAATTTCCATTTCATTGATAGAAGTCACAACAATGTCCAAAACTTCATATCCTTTGTCGACCACTTTTTAGTTCATTCCACTTGTTCCAAAATCAATAAATTCCAACTCGATTTTCATCACAGTAACGAATGGGATGTTGATTCAAAAATCAGCGAATGGCTTAAATTTGCTGTGGAAAAAAAGGCTGAAGATGTTGCCTTACATACATATCCATGTGAGGAAGATCTCATTTACGAATTGCCTCTATCTATGTACACTTGTTCCTTATTGATTACATTGACTTTAACCAGTTGGAACTTTGATAAACAACAGGCCATAGCTTGGAACTCTCTAAAGAGCCTAACCCTGCTCTCATCACCTTTAGATAATCGCGATATTATGAAATTACTGTCAAGTTGTCCTGCTTTGGAAACTATGGAGCTCTCCTATTGCAAGAGTGGGCGTCTTGAAATTACTTCTTCAAATTTAAAGAAACTAACATTGTCAAACCATTTGGAGCCTCTGGCACGAGCATATGATTCTTTGGAAATTTTTGCCCCGCATCTTAAGCATTTGGATATTTCAGGAAATCTTGGAAAACTCCAGTGTAGGCTATTAAATGTGTCCTCTTTGGTTATTGCTAGCTTCACTTTTAACATGTGTTGTATTACTGAGGAAGATAATATTGAGGAAGACAATTGTTGTGACTATCATCAAGTTATCAGAAGCCTTATTCTGGACTATCTTCAAAAGTTGAGTTATGTGACTGAGCTAATAATTGGAAGTTGGCTTGCAGAGGTTTGTTTTTATTTCAATTATCTATTTGATTTTTAGCAAAGAATTGTGGGATATAAACATAATAAAGAGAAGAGTCTTCAAAATTTCAGTTGTGGATTACATTTCTTTGTAGTTGCTTCTTTCTCTAACCTTTGTCTATTTCCTTGAAATTATTTCACCAGGTTGTGTTCATGTTGCAACTCGAAGGAGTGATGCTCCCAGATTTGAGATGCAAATGTCTAACTCTAAAGTTGCATGTATCGGAGTATAATCTGTATGGAATAACCAGTCTATTGCAATCCTTGCCTCTTTTGGAGTCACTCAACATACACATCAAAGCTGAGACAGTAATTTCTCTCGATTTATGCTTTTCTTTTTACATCTATTCAATTTTTGAAGTTTTAGAACATCCTTCCCTCAAAAGGAGTTTCTTCAGGAGAATGCAAATATAACATCAGTTATTGTTAAGAATATTTTGTCACCTTGGATCAAAAAATTAAATGGTCAGGGTAGTTGCTTTCTATCCAGCAGACGGGCCCAAGACAGGAAAATGATTATTGACAACTAAACCTATTTTAGCTTGGTTTATGTACTGTATGAGTATTTAAACCTATTTTAGCTTGGTTTATGTACTGTATGAGTATTTATGATAGGTATTAGCTATTATAATCATTTGCTGAGAACTGTTTAAGATTTTGGGTTTTGAGACTTGTTCTACTGTGAGATCATTTAGTTTATCTCCTCTGGAATATTTCCATTGGGCTGTCGACCTACTTTGGGTTCTGATTATATTCTTTGTTCCAGTATAATAATTCCCCCTGCAAGCTTGTGCAAAGCTATTTAGACGAAGTGGATAACATCAATTTGCCTAGTTGGATACCAAACACTACTCTGTTTCCCAATCTCAAGAATGTTAAGATTGCCGGCTGCCAAAGAGAATGTTTGAAGGAGTGGTCTGAAGGGGGCTTTTATAAACTTCTCGAACTTTTGAAGTTTCTACTAAAGAAAGCAGTGGCTTTGGAGAAGCTTGTTATCATGGCAAAGAAAAGAAAATGCAGCATTTGTTCAAAGAGCTGTGTGTCCCGAAAATTATCTCAATTGGCTAAGAAATTGTTAGACACCCCAAGATCATCAACGAGTTTTGCGATTATTTACCAAGAAATTGCTTAGCATGACCAGACTAGAAGTTGTTTTGTTTCGGATCCTAGAAATGTTATCTTATATTTTTAGCTTTTGACTTACTGCAGTTGTAATTTTTGAACTATGGCATTCCAAATGTTAATGATGGCTGCTTGGTTTCGGAGAAGCCTCTGTTTGTTGCACTCTTGACATTGCATATGTGTTTAAAATTTTCTTGGAACTGTCAAGATTGACAGACTTACAAACCACATGTTTTCTCATAATAATAACAAGGCTCTTGAAATGCTTTATTTTGCTTTCTTTGCCAATAACATCAAGATTCTATGACAGGGACATAGTTTTCACTCTCTCATATATTGTTTGCTTTTACTTGGAAGAAAGAGGTCCCCGCTGTTTTGTTTAAGCAAATAATCTGTAGCTGTTGCATTTGAGGCTTACAGTGCTGTTGAATGCTTTTACTTGAGGTTATGCTCATAATAAGACTGTTGATTACATCTAACTGCTTGATTTTCCTGAATCTTATTCCTCAGGCAGATTCTGAGTGTTTAGAATTGCTTACTAGGTGAACAACAACGTTCTTGATAGTCTTATTCTTACTTTAAATCGACAAAAGAATCTCTGTAATTGGTTTAAAGAATATCTATGGAATGTTTAGGTTTGATTTTAAAAAGAACTTCCCTCACTTGATGCGAATGAGAGCTGGTATTCATTTTCTTGTGCTAGAAACTTTAGGATGATGATATTTGAGTGAAGTAGCTGCTAGTGTTTCTTTGTTCTGGTTTTCTTATGGCTGCATGTGCCCGACAAACTCTGAAGCTTGTTGATATCTTTTTTTTCTGTAATGGATATTCCACAAAGATTGCAGCATAGAGAGTTTATACATGAGCAAACAAACTTTAGAGCAATTATGTTTTCCTAAAGCATGATATCTAAAAGAAACACAAAGCATTAACTGACATTATTTAAGTTGGTCCTTACAGGAAATAATAGTATACAAGAATATTACTCAAAAGAAGCAACAACAACATACCTAGTGTAATCCCACAAATTGGGGCTTGGAGAGGGTAGGAGACCTTACCCCTACCTTGGAAGTAGAGAGGTTGTTTCCGATAGAAGATTTGACTAAAATCCCCTTGCCCATAGTGAATGTGAGAAGACAGTACTACTTTTTGGTCAAACACATGACAATCCAAAACCAAACATTCAATGACCTAGACAGCAAGGAAAGGGAAGGCAGGAGACTAGCATTACCTCACACTGGCCGAGATATTATGCCTGTGGTAACATTGGAGTTCACATCATCAAAATAAACAGATATATATTCTGCAAGGCATTTAATATTTCACTAATCAGCGGAAGCTCATGGTTCCCTTTTCTTTCTCTTGACCTTATCGGAAAAACGTTTCGGCGGGTCTAAAAGTACTTCAAGTTGCATCTTTGCCCAAAGATCTTCAAAATGGTCATGAAATCCTTCCTGAAACCAATTCAAAATTTCTGGAAACAATTCTCGAGGGTTATCATCCCACAACTTCATTAGCTTGGCACAACTATCAATACTTCTCTTCTTGATCTTCATCTTGTTTAAAAGATTGCCAACCCGCTTAAGGCCCAACTACTCAGGCTTCAAAATGCTAGCTGGTGAGGCTGCCCAGAATTTATGTACAGATTTTAGACAAGGCAGAACTTTGCCTTCAAGCAAGGAACTAGCAAATACTGCCACTTGGCTGATATCATCTTCGATTGGCAAACCATGCAGACGGAGCTTCCATAAATGAGGACCAAAAGTTGGACTCACCCAACAGAGGACCTGGTCATTCAGTGGGTCATAATAAGGTTTGGATCTGAGAGGCGCAGAAAAACTGCATAGCGATGGAGCATACTTAATGAGCCAATTCTCTTTCACGCTAGTCGCTCCTTGGATATATGACCTTCTTGTATGCAGTAGCTCAGTGTAGACTAGATATTGTGGAGCAGATTTAGCAATCGATGACCTTCGATGGAGGAACACAATTTCTTTTCCCAAGCAAGCCTGATACGAACTGCATGAACTTTTCTGTCAGATTCCGATAAGGATGAAACATCCTTAATGCGTTTAGCAACCCTGTCAGCCCAGCCAGCACAAACAGCTTGGCCCAAAATCTCCTCCTCATTCAGTTGAAGAGGGCATTTGTTTGAAGGAATCCTCCAAGCACATTCTACCTACATCTTCCAAAGTACCGTGAGGCCATGAGAAATTTTGCTGCGAGTCACATAATTTGGAGTTAAAAACAAGATTAATGAGCTGCTTCCTCAACTTGGACATTTCCTCCATTGTTTTAAAATGTAATGTGTTGTTTTTGCAGAATTCCAGTGGTTTACCAGAAAGTTCAAAACATTGTAGAGCATATGCCACGGTCAAAACATCACTGCTGGGGTTTGAAAATTTTGCACGAGATACTCTAGCAGTTTCTTTCAGCTTTTTTATCCTCATTCTCTCCTCTTTCCCCAAGTCTCACACACTTTCTGCCGAGCCTGGTTTCTCATCCTGTTTCAAGCCATCTAGATCTTTATTCTTCCCTTCAAACTCCATAAGGAAAGGATTTGACAAGCTCAAAGCTGCAGCTGCCGCAACTGCATAAGCCAAGATTGTGTTTGCGCGGGAATAATAATCCTTCACCTTTTGCATAATTTGGATTACTGTAAGGAGCATACGGGCGAGGACTCATCGGATATTGTGCCATGGCCTTCCCTACAGGTGTCAGCCTTCCATTGCTGTCAAGTGCTTCAAGAACCTTTAAGCAACACTCTGCTTCAACTAAGGCAGCTGGCTCAGGAGGAGTGGGGAAAGGGAAGTTAGCAACCTGAAATAACAATGGACACATCAATGGTGGCAGTCTATAAATAACAAGAGAAATTACATGCAGAATCACATTGAAAAGAAATTCTCAATCTACTTGAGATAAGCAAGTAAAATGACCAATGAGGGATTTTATTCCTTATTGATTGGGATGGGGGTAAGAATATCGAGCAGCCAATAGTTTTTTCAATCTATGAATTTTTTTTGTTTGTGTCAGGGGGTGGGAGGGGAGGAGAGGGAAGGGGAGAGGCTGACTGTAGTTAGACAGCTTAGAGAACTCCTCCAAGGGCTACTTCTCCACAAGACTGTTTACAAACTATGGGACTCCAAGAAACCACAACAACATAGTTCAGTATAATCCCACATGTGGGATCTGGGAGGATGGGTGTATGCAGACCTTACCCCTACCCTTGAGGGGGTAGTGATACGTCCCCGAAAAGCATGAGGAGCTTGATGGTGATTGGAATCTATGGTGAAGCGCAACATCAAGCCAATGGAGGCCCATGGAACACTTTCATCAAGTGAGAGGTGCTTCAAGGAGTTTCAAGTGCACTTCTTCAAGCTATACACTCTTTGATTGAGACGATGGAGTCCTTGAAGATCATTGAAGACCCATGTATGGGGGTACTAAAGATATGGAAGATAGCTTGGATGGAAGAGAATGAAGACCATATGTGGAGATCATCAAGCTATGGAAGATAGCTTGTTTGGGTGTATTTTGGCTATTTATGCAAAGGCCACTTTGGGCTATGCTTGTAAAGACAAAAACTATAAATAGTTGCCTTAGTTTATTTCATTAGTTAGTTTTGATGAATATTGACCACTTCTCATTGTTGAGAGTTGAGGGCTTGGTAAAACTTTTAGTGACGTTTGCTTAGAAACGGGGGTTGAAAGGTGAATTGATTTCCCTTGAGGTCTTTGTAGGAGTTAGGTGCTTGCTTAGGATTAATAGATTGAGGTCTTAGGGTTTAATATACCCTTTGGTTGCTTTCAATTTTCTTTTCTCATGTCTATCTATTTATCCTTTACTTTCTTGTCTTTAATTTCCGCATTTTCTTTGATTTTCGTTTTGATATTGTGTCAGGTAGAGAGACTGTTTCCGGAAAACCCTGGGCTCGAGAATGGAGGGCCATGTTACATGATAATAAAAAATTCAAAAGAAGAAGAGGACACAAAGTGACATTACCTATCAAGATAATCCATATGAAATGGTAACTATTAACTTATCGTAACATGAGCATATTTTTACTGTAACATAATAAAGATTAGTCCCAATTACACCAAGCCCCAACAAAATGAACCGCCAACAAATAGCTGAAAATATGAACAATGTCATTCCACCGAAAATAATGGTACATCTACATTGATAAAAGAGACATGCACGTTTCTCTCCACAAAAAAAGGAAGGGACTAGTATTCTGTTCCATAAAATCCATTAATGGAACCTATCCAGAAAATGGAATCCTTTGATGGAATTCACAGTGCACCAACATAAGAGGCATGTCCTAGCAGCCTCGACCCCCTTTTGGAATAAGTTGCCCTCCAATTCCCTTAAATTCATTAAGAATAATAGCAGCAGTATGCCCAGAGGTTTTAAGTAGTTCAGGTGGAAAATTTCTGTTTGACATTTCCCTTTCAAGCACCTTCAAGTTATATGTTACACAGACCTGCTAACATTTACTTGACTAAGAACCAAGAGCATAGCATTTCACTATTGGTTTTGTATAAGATAAGCAAGGAAACTGGTACTAGCGTGTGGAGACCAAGTAATTGATAAAACTGTTTCCTCATGATATAATGACATTCAACTTTTGAGCCCTCCACCCCCACCATCCACCACAACACATGCCAATAGAATGAAAAGGAGGAAAATGCTCACACTGAACTCAGATTATATAAAGTATCATATAAACTCAATGTCCCACTACACGGGTACTTATAATTAGCAGGCCACTTAAGGTACCATCAAAAAAATCAGTATAATTCAAACTTTTGAACAAATTAAAGATGGTTGATTTAAATGACTTGTTGAGTTGTAAAATTCCTTTCCCGGAGTCTCTGCTCTGAAAAAGAATCAATATTGAGGTACTAAAGAAGCATAATAAAGGTGATAACAAAATGTGCTAGGAGGAGGATATACACAAAAACCTATTTAAAACTGATCAATGATTAGAAACTCTAAACCTCTTAGACTTTAGAGTCCATGGTCCAAGAACCTCATGCGCGATGGACAGAAGACATATTTTTATTAGATATGCTGGACTATTAGTAGCTTCCAACTCGACATCAACTGATTTCTCAGGTGCTAATTCTTAGATAGCTCTATAACGTGCAAATTCAAGCTTGTGTCTCAAATATTAGAAGCAAGACATGAGTTGAACAACCAGATTATGTTACGCCATCTAGCAGGAAGTTTTCTTTGCAGCAAATCTTCAGGTAACAACAGCTAGCAACAGTCAAAGCAAGGTGCCGATTGTTAAAACAATTGGTCCATTAAAGAATTTTAGAGGGAGAAAATTAAAGTCAGTAAGACACATCGTCAATGGTGGTGACTTTGCAAATACTCAAAATAGTAGTAACACTTTAACCAAGTGATGGAACATAAAGGAGAATAGCCTATTTCAAACAAGATACTTGCCTTATCAATATACATGGATTTCAGAAGTAGGACAACACCATCAACTGGTACTTTCAATAATTCTGCATTTGAGAAGTCAAAGAACATGTCATTGAAGACTGCAGAAGAATAAAGCCGATAACAGTGCCCAGGACCAGTTGTTCCTGCCCTTCCTGCACGCTGAGCAGCAGAAGCCTTACTTATAAATTGTATTTCATATGCTTCAATACCATTAGAAGAGTTGTACTTTTTGACCTTTTCTCTGCCTGTGTCAACCACATATTTTTTACCAGGAATGGTCAACGGGGTTTCAGCCACATTAGTGGCCACACCAACCAGGCGTTCTCCTTCCTTGACCTCTTCAAACACATGAAGCTGTGCGGATGCCAGAAGCATAGCATAAAGAGGTAGAACACACATCGGACCAGCACAAGTCCCATTAGCCCCAACCCTAACCTTGCTTAACAGAGATTCAGATTCATTTGAAGCCGTCCCTTCTTCAGTAATAGGAACAAGTTCCTTTCTGCAGGAATCAGGTTCTGATGTCATTTTACTGGCCAAAGCTTCAAAAGCAGCCTTTAGTGATGCTAGGCTTCCCTCCTCACCTAAGATATCTAACTTACCATCAGAGCTTGGAGACTTCTAGTTTAGCAGCCCTGCATCATCATCACTATAAACATCCAAATCACTATCATCTACTGAACCATACGAAATTTCTGAGTCATCTTCATAAGATTCACCATGATCCTCAGCATAGGAATTAAAGCGTTCAGTTATCTCATTTACGGAACTCCTTTCAACATCAAATGCCTCACTTATCTCCTTGTCAACCTTCTCCCTGATGGTATTCCCTTCAGATATCAAAGATAGCTTATTATCATCTTTGGAAGCTCTATCTACTATCTCCTTAGAAGCTTTGCGTAACTTTTGACACAAGTATTCAACTTTCCTTTGCCCTGTCACAAACACAAGTATACCACCAGGCGGCAATCTTTTGTGAATTGAGTCTTTTTATATGCTAGGCCAACATAGTCTACCATCTCAGTTCTCTTAGAGAAATGAATAGTCACTGGGTATTGGCGATTGGGGACTTCCATTACAGGGGGAGGATCACAGAAAATTTTTCTGCCAGACAGGAAGTCCTCAACTCGAAGTGTAGCACTCATCAGCACAAGTTTCAGTGGATAAACTCTCTTTTCAGGGCTTATTGTTTGCCCTGAAAGAAGCTTCTTCTGTCGTTCCTCATATTCTTTCTACAGAAAAAAACACAAATAATAGAAGTCAAATTAGTAAAAAAGGAGAGAGAGAGCCGGAGAGAAACAAAGAAAACAGGAGTCTTAGATTAACCACTAATATTTTTAAGGTCGCCTAAGAATAATTAAATGACAAAGAATAATGAAATGACAACTGACTGCATGAAGATAGCAAACCATTTTCTTACCTGACGTTCTCTTATTATACGTGAAAGCATACCAATTAGTATATCGGTGTTCAAGCTCCTCTCATGAGCCTCGTCCAAGATTAAGACCGAGTAATGCCTTAAAAGAAAATCATTCTGCACAAAAGGTGGAGTATGAACTTGCTTAACTAAATAAAAATTCAAGAAAACTAACAGCAGAAAATTCAAATTGCTCAAAGTACAGTGAGAAGACAGCAACAACTAAATCTTTGCAGTCGCATCATTTTTTAGTTTCCCCTTATTGCATAATATATCATAGGAGCAACCTGCCCTTCAAAGACAACCCTAACATGCCAGTTTCTAAGACAAGTAAGATGATCATTTTGGTACTGCTACAAATAGCAAATATTTATGTCATTCATTCCCTATCTCCCTCTAATAAACAAATAGAGATAACCTTACAAGTCCAATCCTTTGGACATAACCTTTTTTTAAAAAATATTTTTAAAGAGGTTAGTATATAACTTCAAAAGAATCAATCTCTATGAATTAAGTATCATCCAAATATGTGCATTGCCTCTTTGAATGAAGAAGAGAAAGGCCTTGCCTAGACACTCTTGATCCATGTTTGTCGCCCTAGTCTAATCGTTGTTTCATTCACCTATTGTTTGTCCCAACTCCATAGAGCTAAAAAGCATATGCAAAAATTCATAAAATTATTTACCTGTCAAAAAGTAACTGCAACATATACCACCAGTTTACGCAATTAGAATTTTTAATTCATATCTGAAAAACCAAGGTCGACAATGTGCATGTTCAATATTTGATGCTCACAAGTCACAAAGCACAAGTTGACAAAGAATAAAAGAAAACCATATTGAAACATCTACAATGGACAAAATGGAGCATGAATTGAATATCTCATGTAACGTGACATTGCCCCTACCAAACAAGTAGCTTCATGCAGGAGAGACCGAATACAATCGGAACCTTAATCCTTTCTTTCCTTCAAATGACACAAAGGATATTTTTATGTACATGTTAGGTTTTCATTCAACAATATTCGATTTAATATGCAAATTGCAAAAATGTATAGGTGCGCCTAATCATTGTTTCTCCCAAAAACATCAATAATTTTGTAATGAGACCTCACAACCTGCAGCACAATAATCTTCTACTGCAGAATGTTAAAAACAAGACAGTAGGATTATAGTTGCATTCATAGACATGCTTTAAACTGCACCCCGATTTTACAATTGATCCCACTTCTGAACAAGCAGCTTCATTCAGGAGAGACCGAATACAATTGGAACCTTAATGCTTTCCTTCTAATGACACAGAAAGGATATTTTTATACATATAGGCACCTATCTTTTATAGGAAAGATGAAGTAGTAGTTGAGATTTGGTTTTATGTCCTGTGAATTGTTCAAACAAATTTAAATTATTTCAAAGTGTTTAAAAGTGTACATGTTAGGTTTTCACTCAACATTATTTGATTTAATATGCAAATTGCAAAAATGTCTAGGTGCGCCCAATCATTATGTCTCCCAAGGATAATTATATTAATAATTTTGTAATGAGGCCTCACAAGCTGCAGCACAATAATCGTCTCACAACAGAAGGTTTAAAACAAGAACAGTGGGATTATAGTTGCATTCACAGACATGCTTTGAACTGCATCCCCATTTTACAATTGATCCCGCTTCTGACCTTTGCTTAGCCATTAAAATGCTAAACACTGTCTCTCCATGTTATCTCAACCTTCAAAGGAGTCACCCATCCAAAAATTAACTTCTAAACAGAAGCCCATAGTGCTAAAATTTTCCATTATTGGATTAAAGATGGATCTGAATTGAGTGGATTGGAGATAGCGGATTCATTAACCAACTCCAGCTAGTTAGAAATTAAAGTATTTAAATGTCTCTGTGGCTTCTTTGAAAGTAAAATTTGTAAGGTTTCAATTCGTTAACTATTTATGGTATCGCCCTAATTTTCTCAACCTTTTCTTAGAGATTTAGCACTGAAATGGTATGCACCCCTTTATAGAGTTGGGGACAATATGTGCAAAAGGATGACAGTAAGGACACAACACACAGCACTTTTAAGGTAGGGACAAAGATTTCAATTCACTCAAATACTAATACTGAAATCTTACCTGCAGTTCGCAAAGCAAAATTCCATCAGTCATGAACTTTATGGAGCAATTGTCTTCTATCCCCCTGTCATGTCTAACTTGGAAACCAACCTCTTTGCCAAGACGAAGACCAAGCTCAAATGCCACTCGCTTGGCAGTTACAAGTACCGCAACACGGCGTGGTTGAGTCACACCAATAATACCACCACGACCATTGGAATGATTTGAACCATAGCCAGCTTCATAAAGGAACTGAAAGATCCCAAACAAAAAGAAAAAAAAAATGGCAGCCCGGTGCACTAAGCTCCCGCTATGCGCAGGGTCCGGGGAAGGGTCCGACCACAAGAATCTATTGTACGCAGCCTCACCTTACATTTCTGCAAGGGGCTATTTCCAAGGCTTGAACCCGTGACCTCCTGGTCACATGGCATCAACTTTACCAGTTACTCCAAAGCTCCCCTTCAAAGATCCCAAACAAAAAGCAAGAGATAAAACCACTAAAACAAAACTAAAAATTAAGGAAGAACAAAATACAACTCTATATAACCAATGGAAGGAAAAGGAAGCATATAGAACAACAGAATATGTCACCTGTGGAACTTGGGTTGTCTCACCACAACCAGTCTCACCACAAACTATTACACAAGTTTTGTCATTTTTAGCTTCCATTATCTCCTGCTCCCTCATGACTATCGGCAGATCGCTCCTGTTATTTTCAACCTCCTTTGGTCTTGAAACATGCACCACAACTGGAGTTGTTAAAGCTCTTCGAGGAAGACAGTTAGCTGAGTTGCTACTATTGCTCAGACTGGGATTTTGAGCACCCTTGGTACCATCCTGCTCAATATGAAGAGACCACACAGAACATGGATGGCATGCATATGAGAGAGCCGTATCGAAAATTAGGTACTGTAAATGTGGTTAACACAAACTAAAAGGATGTATAAACAGAGAGTTAAGCAATACAGTTGATTTACTCCTTTCTTCATTATGACAATCATAAACTGAAAGGCGATTTTGCTGATAATCTAACTTTAAACATTCTGCAGTTCTATCCTCTTCTTGCTTACTTCGCACAGAAGCATCTCTATCGCATACTAAAAGGCCAGTATGACACATCAACTCTTTAGAAGATCCTGGGGTGATGGGTGCATCAGTTGGGACTCCACCTTCTCCTATGGAGGACTGCAAAATATTGCCATTGACTATTGGACTCGGCTGCATTTCTTCAGAATCATGCAAGACATCACTAGATAGGTTGTCGACAGTCCTCTTCTTGACTGGTCGATCTCTATGTGGCACATGTTACCCTGCCTTAGAAAACTGCATTTCTCTTCTACGCTTTTCTCGGCTAGATTCACCCTACCACATTACAGCATTCTTTTAGAGCTAATGTCTGATCAGTCAGATATAAAATATATTCGAGATGGAATACAACAAACCTGACACAAGTTCCTTGAAGACCACATAAGTGAATAAAGATCATGTTGGATCTGGTGCTTCCTGAAATATGAATTATTTATCATTCTCAGGAAAAATGTTGTTGAATCCTTAAAGTGAAAAATTGTTCAAGTTAGATGAGGCAGTTCTTACTTCAAGGTCTTAATGCTTTATGCTAAAAGGATTACCTTCTCCTTGTCTTCCTACATTTGTCCACACTGAATTAGGTGAAGTCCAAAATATAGATGAAAATGTAAGTACTCTCTTTGTTCCAATTTGTTTGTCTCAGAGGGTGTTTGGATTGACTTTTAAAAAATAGTTTATAGCTAAAAGCTAAAAGTCATAAGTTATGGATACCCTAGCTTTTGGCTTATTTTTATATTTTTTTGCCTAAAAGTGAGTGCTTAAAAGCATTTTTTACTTTCTCAAACATCACCAAAACTAAGTAGGCGTTTGGCCATAAAGCTAAAAAAAATTTGGAGTTGGAATTGGAGTTGTGTTTGGCCATGAAAATAAATTGGAGTTTTTTTTGACTTTTTGTAAGAGAAGTTGAAGTGAAAAAAGTGAAAACATAATTTCACTTGTTTTCACTTTTTCAAATATAATTTCAAATTGTAGTTGAAATTGTTATGGTCAAACACTACAATTTTCACTTTTTCACTAAAGTGAAATAATTTTCCGGAAAAAAGTAAAAAAATCTCATGGCCAAACGGTCTCTAAAAAAGTGCTTAAAAGTCAAAAACACTTAAAAATAAGTCAATCCAAACACCCCCTTAGTTTCTTTTTTTTTCTTCGAAAGAATGTCTCTTTCCTTTTTTTTTGCAACTGTCTAATTCAAATTTTCCACATAACATATTTAACACCGTAAGATTAAAGACATTTTGGTACATTTTACATATCTTTAATTTAAGAACACAAAAGTCAATCTTCTTTACTTTATTTATTTATTTTTCTACATTTCGACATATTATTTAGGGAAAAGGCTCAAATATGCCATCGAACTATTGGAAATGGCTCATTTATGCCATCCGTTAAAAGTTTGACTCATTTATGCCATCGCCATTACAAAAAAGTTCATTCATGCCATTTTTTTTAACGGTGGTTTTTTAAAAACAGCTTTGCCACGTGGCGTCTTACAAGAGGTCCACGTTATTGATCAAATATGCCATCGAACTTTGAGAAAAGGCTCATTTATGCCATCCGTTAAAAGTTCGGCTCATTCATGCCATTTTTTTTAACAGTCCGATTTGGTGATTTTTTGCAAAACCAGTTTGTACACATGGCCAACAATGATCCGCCCACATCATTAATTAAATCAGCCAAATAAAAAATCTAAAAAATTGAACTTTCTTCTAAAAGGTGAAATTAAAATTTTATTTTCCATGACTCACAAATTTCCAGTACATCTGATTCTTCAAGTCATTAGAATCTTCAAGTTTTGATTTTAATTTGATTTTGCTGAAATATTCTTCTTTTCTTCTCTGTAATTTTACCGATTATAGAATTTTTCTGATTTTTACTTCAAGTACAATTTTTTAAGAATTTGAAAAATTGTGTTTCGGTAACTAATTGATTCGTTGTTTGAAATAGTTGATGTCTGTTTCGGGCTTGAATTGGCCTTGAGATTTGCAGAATTGTGTTCGGCGATTCCGAAGAAATTGAAAATGGATGAACTCTTTACAGTGCCTATAAAGGAGTTACAAAATGCATAGAAATATTTTGACCGGAAAAGTCGATATTTTCTTATTAGGAATTTTAAAATTTCTTTGGCTGATTTAATTAATGATATGGAAGAATTATTGTTGGCAACGTGTACAAAGTGGTTTTGCAAAAAAACCCCAAATTGGACTGTTAAAAAAAACGGCATGAATGAGCCAAACTTTTAACAGATGACATAGATGAGCCTTTTCTCAAAGTTCGATGGCATATTTGATTCTTTTCCCTTTAATTAATGATGTGAACGAATTATTGTTGACGACGTATACAAAATGGTTTTGCAAAAAACCACCAAACCGGACTGTTAAAAAAAATGGCATGAATGAGCTAAACTTTTAACGGATGGCATAAATGAGCCTTTTCTCAAAGTTCGATGGCATATTTGATCAATAACGTGGACCTCTAGTAAGACGCCACATGGCAAAGCTGTTTTTAAAAAACCACCGTTAAAAAAAAATGGCATGAATGAACTTTTTTGTAACGGCGATGGCATAAATGAGCCAAACTTTTAACGGATGGCATAAATGAGCCATTTTCAATAGTTCGATGGCATATTTGAGCCTTTTCCCTATTATTTATTCTTCTTCGGTTTAAGCAACTTTTTGGACACCTAATCAAATTATAATTAAAACAATCGGTCACTGATAACATGTAAGAGGGTATTGATTTTCTATTTATACCTGTTCCTTTTCTTTCTTCTTAGGCAATATAATTGAATTGCACTGCTGCTGTCTTGATCATTCAGACTGCTATTAAGAGAAGAATAAGCAACATATTTTACAGTTAGTAACTACAAAAAGCTTCTAAAAATAGAAATTAACAATTGTTTTGATTATGATTACCTCGAGATGTCCGTATCGAGGTTCATATCTGTACTACACTTCATTATCACGATTAAAACAAGCAGCCACACGGAAAAATGAGTTGAGAATGCCTCTCAAGTCTCCAATTAATTAAAAGGACAAGTGGGTCTCGCAATATTAGTGGTCAAGTCCTTCAAATAACTGCACACAATTGTTGATAACTGCATTAGTTGTACTGACAACTATTCAGTTATCCAATAATTTCGCACAATTATCGAACTTCTATAGTTATTGCCACAATTTCTATACTTATTGAAACAATTTTACGGTTGTTGGAGGAATCTATAAAAATAAAAGGCTTAAAATAACTTTTAAAATTTAAAGACCCCACTTAATTGATAAATTTATTTGTCACTTTTACTTGCATCTCCCCAGCCACACGGTAATCTCAATGATCAATGGTGATTTTGCTTGCGGCTACGGAATACAGGGGTCCTTTATTTTGCAGATTCGGGTCGGGTCGGTTAGTATAGGTGGGTTGAATGGATTTTAAATGTGTTGTACAGGGGTCCACTCAATCTATGAATAAAAATTTCAAGAAATTGATAAGTCCGTTAGCATTTTGCACCCTATTCTGTTATTTTTAATGATTCATATCCTAATCTCTTTAATTTTTTTACAAAATAATGAAAATACTCTTTTTAAAATAAATTCACAAGGGCAAAATTGAATATACGGATTAAAAAATGCACAAAATTAAAAAAGGCTAAATAAAAAAAAAATGATGGAAACAAGTCTTTTCATAAACAAAGTTTGAATTATCATTTCAAAAAAAATATTTATACGTGATTATTCAAATTGAGGATTCTTTACACAAAAGTCGATATTGTAAATACATTTGAGATTTATATATATTCTGCACCAAAAAGGCACATTAGATTTCATTTAACACCCAAATGTATTAAGTCCTTTTATACTCATATCGTCTAAAAAACAATTTATAAAAGTAATTTTTTTTCAAAGCAACTGAAACATACTTATCCCTCCTGCTATGCTGCTTAAGTAGGAAAATAATTGATACATCAAGTCATATAATGAAACAGATAAATGTCGTTCTTGGCTGCTCCAATATTAGGTATGCACTATGCTATGAAGGATATAATTATAGGAAAAAAATCAATGAATGTTCAACTTTTTAAGAACATAAAGTTATGTGACATCCATGTTAAAGCGTTAGTGAACATAGGTGTAAACATACATGCTTCCTGCAACATTTACAGTTCAAGGACACTAAAGCAAGCAGCTTCAGATTTCCCATTGTATTCTTTTTCAAGTACACTACAGTTGTTTGAGTTGGAAGACGAGAAGCCACACATAAAGCAGAGTACGAGCACAGCTTTGCGAAGCAATTGATTGCACACATGAAATTTTTATGAGTTCCAACTCTTAAGAAGATTATCAGCTTCATTTTCTTATTTAACTTTTTTTAATTTTCTGTCATTTTTTATTTGTATTTTCAATTTTGTCCTTGTGAATTTGTTTTAAAAAGAGTATTTTCATTGTTTTATCAAAAACTAAAGAGGTTAGAGTGTGAATCATTAAAAAAAAATAGAATAGGGTGCAAATCACAAAAAAATAACATATATTAGGGGTGAAAAATGCAACGAACTCGAAATTGAGGGTCGAATTAAGTCAATAAGTTATGCATATTTTTCTAAATTTGCTACAGTATTCAGAAATTAAAATTTACTAACAAAAACACAAAATATTACTTCCTCAGCCCTTCAATAATTGTCCATTATAATATTTTTAGATGTTCAATAATATTTGTTTAGTTAAAAAATTAATAAATAATTTATTTATTTTTATCTATTTTACCTTTATTATTAAATATTATTTATTTCTTAATACCTTTTTTCAAGATATAAAATTTACTATATTCAAAGAATAATATAACTAAATCATATTTATTATTTATTATTTTATGTCAAGTTAATAGTGGACAATTGAACAAGGAGTAATTGGAGAAATATGATTGTCTGCATTTTTAATTTCCACATCTTTTCACTAGAACTTTGCTTACAGTCTCCAAATACATATAAGTACTACTAATACTCAACGCAACGAAACCCACAGTTGTGCACCGGAAAATATGTGAAAAGGGAAAAGACTATCGGAAAAATTATCGATCTTCTCTGCAATGGCTTCCGACGACTCCCGCAATAATACTCTAGACGACCGTATCAGTGAGTTGCCGAACTCACTTCTCATTCAAATTCTCTCTCTTTTGCCCACAAAGGATGCATTCACAATTTGTATTCTCTCTAAAAAGTGGCAATATCTATGGACTTTTGTTGATACCTTCAGTTTTACTCGTAGAAATTACAGAGCTAATTTCGTACCTTTTGTTGACTATATATTAGCTCGTTCCGTTTCTCCCAAAATTAAAAAATTCGAACTAGACTACGATGACGAGATTAAATACGACTCTCAAATCAGCGAATGGCTTAGTTTTGCTGTTAAAAGAGAAGTGGAACATGTTGTACTCTGGTCCGGTGATTTAATCATTGGCGCTTGCAAATTTCCTCAATCTTTCTGCTCCTGTTCGTCCTTGATATCACTAAGTTTGGGTCGTTTTGAAGTTGATGATGGTGTTGTCATAGCGTGGAAGTCTCTAAAGAGCATAAAATTGAGGAATTTGTATTTAGACAATGACATAATTGCAAAGTTACTATCAGGCTGTCCTGCATTGGAAATTATGAAATTATATGAGTTAGTTCTGCTTAACGGTCCGTGTCGCATGGAAATTAGGTCTTCAAAATTGAAGACACTGAAGCTGAAAGGTCATTTGAAATTAGGTCTTCAATTTTATCGTCGTACTTTGGAAATATGTGCCCCATACCTTGAGCATTTGGAAATTTCGGGAGATCTTTATGATCTCAGGTGTATGCTTCTAGACATGTCTGCCGTGGTTACTGCTAAGCTTACTTTCAGCATTATGTGTATCAAAGACATCCTCGATGATCATGGTCAGGAATTTGATCCTCAGGAAGATGGTTGTCATGCCTATCATCAATTCTTTAGGACCCTTGTCCACTATTGTCTTCTGATGTTCCGTTATGCAAACGAGTTAACAGTCGGAACTTGGTTCACAGAGGTTTGTTTCTATCTCAGAGTCCTTTTCTATGTTTGTTATTAAGACAGTTGCTTGCTGGATGAGTAGAGCAAGCCGCGTCGCGAGGTCTAGGTTGAGGTCCCTCCTCACAATGGGTCTCGTTCCGCGAGGTCAGTCCTTGCTCTGCATGATTTCCCCTTTTCTCGAACACTTTGAAGAATTTTCAAATTTTGCACAGTAATTTGACAAAATGATTATAACCTTTTGTACGGACTTATGATTGCTGAAAGATTTGAAATTTTGGAATCCAAACTTGATTCCCCCACCACCACAATCGGAATAGGTATCTAACCTCATACACGGGATTATTCATAGTCCAGGTCGAATCACGTGCATTTAGCTAGTTCAAACATAACCCGGAACTTATTGAGTATTTCATTATCTCCCTACATTTCCTCCCTTAGTGTAGATCGCTTAACATTCAACTAACCTCCAAAGTTCTCCTCACAATTACATTAAATTAGTCATTCCTCAAAGTGACATGGCTTCCACAGGGACCCTCCCACCTAAAATGATCGAGTTGTGACACGGAGTAGAGGGACTCATACCACTAGGAAATGCTGCAAAAATACGATTGCCAAACGACTTAGCATATACCTGGAATAGGAAAAAAGTGAGGATATCTCTTTTAAGTCCTCCTCCACTCCTAAGTTTCCATAAGACCTTAACCAACGCTACATTCTTAATTCTCAACTTTCTAATTTAGAATTATAGCAAAAAATGCTTTCCTTCTAACCTGAGAATTGAGATTACGTGGAACCTCTGATTGTGGCTGAGAACATATTCAAAGTTTGTGAACTCAAACATTCTAGATGAGAAAGAAGAGCTTGTTAAACAATTTAACGAGGTCCTTGCATAAAGATCTTTACACTTTGTTTGGATGGTGGTTTGCCGTGGTTTCATAATGTACGGTACTGTATGGTATGGTATTGTACTGTACAGTATAGTACAATACAATGTTTGGATGGACTGTATCGTTTACTGTTGTTTAATAACAGTTTTGTTGTTTGGTTTGACGGTATGGTACTGTATCGTAACTGGTAAGTTTACTAAAATGTCCTTAATTATTATAAGATAAAAAAATAAATTAAAAAAAATTCTTTTTTTTGTGGTGGTTTTGGGGGGGGGGGGGGGAGGGCTGGTGTAAGAATTTTTTTTTGATTTTTTTTTTTAAAATTTAAAAGATAAAGAATAAAATTGGTGGGGAGAAAAGGGGGGGGGGCAGGTAGGTGGTGGGGGTGAGGGTGGGGTAAGAAATAAGTTTTTGAATTTTTTTTTTTTTAAAAAATTGGGGTGGGAATTTGGTAGGGGGTGGGATAAATTTTTTTTTTTTTTGAAATTTTCTAAAAAAGAATTTTTAAAAATAATATATATATATATATATATATATATATATATATTTTTTTTTTTTTGGGGGGGGGGCTGGTGGGGGTGAAGGTCGGGGTATGGGGTAGAGTTAAATAATGATAAAGGATAAAATAGGATTATGTAATATTAAGTAGGGACATAATTGGAAAAAAAATTAGAAAATCATGGGATACCACCAAATCGGTGGTTACATAAAGTGAGGGTTTTCATGGTTATCAAACCATGAAATCAAACAATACCATACCATATATTTTAAGAAACAATCAAAACAAACATGGTTCCCTTAGTAACCATACCATACCGTACCATGAGAAACCACCATCCAAACAGAGTGTTAGAGAACACACCTTGGTTTTCTCTAATTTTAAAAAAAGATTCCATTAGAAAAGGAAAATTTGTCTTATTATAATTTTTAAAATTATCAATGATGGGTGGAAATTACCCCATACGACTTTGAAAATGGAGACTTAAAACTTTGGCTTCTGCTTGCTCAATAGGAAAACCTTGAAAGTTAAAAATCAAAACTTGTTAAATTTAAAATTTACCAAAAGACCAGCGAAATTAAATTTAAATTACCTAAACCATTCTTGTAAATCACCCCATTTTAGATGTGTTAGCCTTTCTCCACTTAGAAAGGCTCACATAAACAAATACCACTCCATTTGAGAAAAAAGTATTTTTATACGGGAAAGTTATACATTTGGTTGGTGGTCAAGAATAATTATGTTCGCTAGCTATATATATAAAATATATATACATTTGTCAATTATTATTTTGGTGGACGAGATATCCACAACAATCCAACAAAATTTATTACAAAAAATTTACGCTAATTTTTATGTTTTATAAATTTTGTCCCGTATAATTACATTATAATATGCATATAATTAGTGTGTATAATGTACTTAGGGCCCGTTTGGTAGTTGGTAAGAGTTATGCAAGTATTGTTATGCAAAGATTAGTCATTAGAGAATCTATGTATCGTTTTATGCAGGTATTAGTTATGAAGAGATTAGTTATTCATATATTTAGTTATACATAAATTAGTTATTCCACCTTCTATCCTTCATAAAATAATACATAGATTCTTTCTAAGTTATACATGTATTAGTTTTGTGGGTTTTTAAATTGCAAATCAAATAACGCATTAATTTAATAAATGAATAATTTACCTTCTAACTAACTAACAACTATGGTATTACTTATACATAATTTAATACCAACATATTTCACCTCCAAACCAGCTACCAAGCTATCCCTCAATAAATACCAATGTTAGTTATTATAAGTGATACTCTCTCCATTCCTAAATAAGTGGTTCTTTAGTCTTTTTATTTTGATTCTAAATAAGTGATGTTTAGATAATACAGTGTTTTAAAAGGTAGGGGCGTGAGATGAAACATTTTACTTAGCACGGGGCGAGGCGTAAGCCTTAAGGCGATGGGGCATAAGCCCCATGGATCTTTAAATTTTTAATTTATAATATATAGAATAGTGTTATAAAGCAAAAATTATAAACAATAAATTGATAGTTAAAGCAATTAAAAACATGATAAAACAAACTCATAGAAAATAAAACTTCTAATATAATTTCACAAGTATAAATAAAGAAATGTTATAATAGCTACTATGAGATGCAAATCAACTCTAACATTTGAACTTTCAATTATTAAAAGAATCACATTTTTGTAAAATATATTACTATCATACTATACAATATACATCCCTAAAAGAAAATAATCAATAAACTTTATTAGTACCCTCACGATAATTTTGAGATAATAAAACATAGTAATTTCTTTTAAATAACGATTATTTTGAGACGTATGACAAATGATAAAATATGATATTTTGAGACGTAAGGAAATAATATGAAGATCAATTATAAGTGAAGATTTAAAATTTGGCTAATTAAATATTTTTAAAAGGAATGTTAAATGATATTCACCTTGACGGTGCTTTCAAATAGTAAATATGCAATACAATGACTTGTTATTTGAGGTTTTCTCAATCTTCTTATCTCTATAGATGAAAAAAAACTATTAAGCATTATTTATTTATTAGAGAATTAAAGGGTCAACAATGTCAATTAAGGAATTCTATACATAATTTGCCTAAGATTTGTTAGGCGAGCCCCGAACGTTGGACGTTAGGCGTGTTTAGGGAGTACAGTCGGACAGTTAATGCGTAAGCCTCATACCCGAGCCTCAAAATTGCCTTTTAAAATACTGAGATAATAAAGTTTTTACATAACTAAGAAATTATTAAAAGGTTACAATTTTTTTAACGGAATTTATTAAGGATAAATTAGAAGAAAACATTCCTTATTTTTCTAGAAATAAGTAATTTCTTAAGGATGTGATCAAGTTAAAATAACCACTTATTAACAAAGGAAGTCTACGGCTAGGAGGGAGTAACTTTTATTTTTGGCCAAATATCTTTAAGATCCCTCGAGGAAATAAAAGAGGAAAATGCTACTCCCTCTAAAGACCCAATTCGGATTTCGGGGGATTTTTCATTTTAGAGGGAAAGATAAAGGCCGAAACCCCATTTTCTTAGAAAATTCCCAAAACCCTTTCGCGCCATTACAGCCAAAAATGGCGCGAAAAAATGGAGTCACTGAAGTTGAAAAAACCCTAGACGATCGGATCAGTGAGTTGCCGGACGCAGTCCTCGTACAAATTCTCTCTCTTTTGCCCACTGAAGATGCAGTCAAATCATGTGTTCTTTCTAAGAGGTGGCGTTATCTCTGGAATTCTATTTATAATTTCCTTTTCAGTGATAGAAATTACAACAATGTCGAAAACTTCGTATCCTTTGTAGACCACGTTTTAACTCATTCCACTTGTTCCAAAATAAAAAAATTCCAAGTAGATTTACCGTACAACCGTGAGTGGAACTTTGATTCAAATATCAACCAGTGGATTAGTTTTGCTGTCGAAAGAAAAGTGGAAGATGTTGTATTGTGTTCATGTGACGAAGATGTCGATTTGGAATTGCCTGTATCTATTTGTACTTGTTCCTCGTTGATTACGTTGGATTGGAGCTGTTGTGCGATTGATAAAGAATCGGTGATAGAGTGGAAGTCTTTGAAGAACCTGAAGTTGGACTATATTTTTATTGATAATGATGATCTTGCGAAGATACTGTCAGGTTGTCCGGCTTTGGAAACTTTGGAATTGTCTGCATTTGATGGTTTTCGTCGCCTAGAAATCACTTCTTCGAATTTAAAGAGATTAACGTTGGACCGCTACTGGTGGTTTTATGGAAGAGCCGATGAGCCTTTGGAAATTATTGCCCCATATCTTCAGCATTTGGAGTTTTTAGGAGACTTTGAATATCTCAAGTGTAGGCTAGTAGATGTCTCCTCTTTGGTTACTGCCAGACTTACTCTTAATGTTACATGTGTGACTGAGATCGAGGGGGTTGATGAGGTAGAACGTTGTGCTGATTATCATCAAGATTTTAGAAACATAGTTCTCGACTATCTTCGAAAACTGAGTTATGCAACTGAGCTAACGATTGGGCGTTGGTTAGCAGAGGTTTGTTTTCATGTCAAAAAACCTTAATTCTCTATTCGATTTTTTAGTGAAGAATTGCGGAGCATAAACTTGTGAAAGAGAAGTGCCTTCACAATCTAATAACATTATGAACTTCTATATACATGAAAATTTTAGCGAAAAAATATTTTTTGGTTGAATAATTGAATTTTTATCCATATAGAATGATCTTGCCTTCGCCTTTTGTGACCTTTTATGATATTACTATCCACTCTCTGAAGTTGGATATTTTTTACCGGCACTCATTATTTTAGAAGCTAGCGTCTTCTGCATTGCTATTCATTAAAATGATTAAATTAACAATTACAAAAAGTGGTTAGATTTGTCATAGCACTATTTTTTTTTTGTTGCGGGTTACTTTTTCTTTCCTGTTACTTCTTTCTCTATCCTTTGTTGATTTTTTGGTATTATTTCACCAGGTTGTGTTCATGTTGCAACTCGAAGGAGTGTCGCTACCAAAATTGAGATGCAAATGTCTAACTTTAGAGATGTATGTTACAAAGTATAATTTGTATGGAATAGCTAGCCTTTTGCAGAACTCGCCTCTTTTGGAGACAATCAACATAGACTTGAGAGCTCGGGCCGTAATTTCTCTCAATTTATGCTTTGCTTTTAACATCTTTGATTTTATACATTTTAAGACCTCCTCGCCCCTGAAAGGGAGTCTTGGAGTAACTGGTAAATTTGCTTTCATGTGCCTAGGAGGTCACGGTTCAAGCCGTGAAAACAACCCCTTGCAGAAATGTAAGTTGAGGCTGCGATCAATAGACCCTTGTGGTCTAGCCCTTCCCCAGACCTTGCGCATAGCGAGAGCTTTAGTGCACCGGGCTGCTCTTTTTTTTTTTGATAAGAACTCCCCGCCCCAACCTCACCAGTCCAAATATTTCTTAAGGAGGATGGAAATATTTCTTTAATTATCATTAAGAAATCTTTTGTCACTATAAAGCTTTAAATCAATTTTTCGCGGTAGTTGCGTTCTATCTGGTAAATGGGCTTAGAAAGGAATGGTGACAAACCTAAAGTATCAAGTGTGTAAGTATCCCGATTTTTTGAGTTTCCTAAAGTATCAAGTGTGTGAGTTCCTCCTTGAACTATCACCAACTGTTTAGCAAAACACACCTATACAATTAATTGTTCACTTTTCCTACCTGTAAGTTCAAGTATGAAACTCAAACAATCAATAGTTTAGGTGTGGTTTGCTAAATAGTTGATGGTAGTTCAGATAAGAAACTCATACACCTGATAGTTCAAGTATGAAACTAAAAAAACGAAGGAATACTTTAGGTGTATTTTTGACCATTAACTCTTTACTTTTTAACTAGAGCTTGAGCATATCAGATATTGTAGTCAGTTGCTGAGAACTGTTCAATGTTTGTGGCTTCTGAAAGTTATTCTATATTAGACCCTATTGCAATGTACTTTCTTTTTCTTCATTTTTGTCTTATGTGGTATATTCTCACTTCTGCTGTGGACCTGCATTTGATTCTGATATATTATCTACTACAGTTTAATGATTTCCGCTGCCAACTTGAGCTACGTTATTTGGCCAAAGGAGGTTATATCAATTTGCAGAGTTGGATTTCGAACATTGTGTTTCCCAATCTCAAGAATGTTAAGATTGGTGCCAGCATAGTGAAATGTAGAAAAAGGTGGTTTGGAGGGGGCAATGATAAGCTTTTCGAACTTTCAGAGTTTCTACTAAAGAATGCAATGGCTTTGAAGAAGTTTGTCATCGTATCAAAGAGGAGGGTCTGCAGTGAATGTTCAGAGAGTTGTGTGTGCCAATATTTATCACGATTGGCTAAGAAGTTGTTAGACAGCCCAAGATCATCTAAAAAGATTGTGATAATTTTCGAAGAGTCTGCTTTGGAATGACTAGACTAGAAGTTTTGTTTCAGCATGCTAGAAATGTCACCTTATATTGTAGCTTTTGATTTACGACAGATGTAATTATTAACTTGGTGGCATTCTAATTGATATAGCCGCTTGTTTTCTATAAATATTATATGTGCTTGGATTTTTCTTGCAATTATTGTCTTCATGTACTTGTCAAAATCGACAAATCTACAAGACATGTTTATTTATTCAGGGACATTAGTCGGGGCTTTGTCCTTAACTTCATCAAACTGTGACCTGAGGGGCTCTGCACAAAATCATCTCTATGTGATGAGTTTAGGTGTCCTGCAACACCATTTCAAAGTTATCTAGTCAAGAAGAGTTGTCAACTAGAAATGGCAACGCGGTGGTGTGGGCGGGATCGAAGCAATTTTATGAAAATCTTATGCCAGATGGGTGGGGCAGTTTGGGTGAGAAGAATCCGAGTTTGAGACTTGTTCATTGAACGTTATCTTCCATGCTCTTTGCAGACCAAAGGTTCCATGTTACTCTTTTCAACACAGTACTCCCAGTTGAAGTACATTTTATTTTTGGTTTTGAAAAATGAGCAAAAAGGAAAAAAAGAAAAGAAGGAGAAGAAAAGGTTGGGCGAGTGGAAGTAAGATAAATAGCATAGGGAATAAAATCAGAATAAATTAATAAATGAGGGGCCAAAACCGAAATTTCCCCAACCATCTTTTTCCCCATGAGCCTCAAAATCAAATGTCGAAAATGTGAGAAAACAAAGACAGAATTCCAAAGTGTTGCTTAGATAGAGACGATTTGAATTTCCTAAAACATGGATTCCGTCGGCTCAGTGGGTTGCCGGATGAACTCCTCATTCAAATTCTCTCTCTTTTACCCACAAAGGATGCATTCACAACTTGTATTCTCTCTAAAAGGTGGCGCTATCTCTGGACTACACTTTATAATTTTGATTTCTCTCGTGAATTGGAACATAAAGACTTGTTCATATCCTTTGTTGACTATGTATTAGCACATTCCGTTTCTTTCCAAATTGCAAAATTGGAATTGGACTGCTCTGGTATGGAACATTGGGAATACAACTTGCATATCACAGAATGGCTTAGTTTTGTTGCTGAAAGAAAAGTTGAACATGTTGCATTCCAGTCAGAGACTCTCGATAAGTCTTTCACATTGGCTGAATCTTTCAGCACCTGTTCGTCGTTGATAAATTTAGATTTGACGTCTTGTTACTTTGATGCTCAAGTGGCCATATCATGGAAGTCTCTAAAAAGCTTGAAGTTGAATTTTTTTGTGTTATCTGATGATGATGTTGTGAACTCACCGTCGGGATCTCCTGCATTGGAAGATGTGGAATTTAATTGTCTTAAGGGTTTTCATTCCCTGGTGAGGACTCACCAAATTACTAATGCTGATGTGGTAGGAGATCGTAGCCTAACTGATGGGTGAGTCGTAGTTCTGGATAGGGGTGTACATAGATCGGGTTGGTTTGATTTTTTACTAAAAAAAATAAATCAAATCAATCATGTCAGTTTATTAAATTTATAAATCAAATCAAACCAACATAAAATTGGTTTTTTCGATTTAGGTTTTAGTCGGTTTTTTGGTTTTTCTCTGTGTTTTTTTATAATCTTTAGTTTTTACAATTATATTGTGATTGTAGACAAGATCAAGTATGTTTTCACTCATGTGCTAGTGGAAAACCACAATTATGGAAAATGAGGAGTGGAAAGGAGGAGCAGAAAACTCTCCGAAAACTAAAAAATAAGATGAAAAGTGACTGGAGAGTGAAAAGTTTTAGGTTTTAATTTTATATTGTGTTTTGGATCATTTAATTATCAATTAATGGATAAATATTACAACTTAAAGGCCCAAATCTAAATATATATCTACATCTACTTTCTAAATATTAAAAATTAATAAAATTAATTTAAAAAGTATTTAGAAAATAGATTATAATTAATATTTTTTATGTATAAAAAGTTAAAATTATATATATATATATTATGTCGGTTTGGTTTGGGTTCGGTTTGACTTTTCTTTGATTAACACCAAACCAAACCAAAAATGGTTGATTTTTTTTTCTAACGCCAAACCAAGAATGTTGTATTGTGGTCAGATGGGTGTCCTTGGCTTGAAATTTCCCCTCAATCTTTCTACACTTGTTCATCCTTGATAACTTTGGAAGCTTCAGCTGAATTAGATTTTGATATGATATCATGGAAGTCTCTAAAGAGCATAACACTAGAGGTGATTGTGTTAGCTAATGACGAAATTGTGAAGTTACTGGCAGGCTGTCCTTCTTTGGAAACAATGAAATTTTCCATGGTATCCAGTTGTAGTCACCTGGAAATTAATTCATTAAACTTAAAGAGATTGTATTTGAAAGATTATAGTCTTTTTTGTGAAAGAGGAGATACTCCTTTGGAAATTTTTGCCCCATATCTTCAGCATTTTGAATTTTCCGGAGATCTTTATGATACCAAGTGTATGCTTATAGATGTGCCCTCCTTGATCAATGCTAAGCTTACTTTTAGCAATTCGTGCGTCAAATAGCACTCATGGTCATTCTCATGATGTTGTTGACAATGAGGAAGATAGTTGTCGTCATTATCATCAAGGCTTTAGGACCGTCGTCCCAAATAATCTTCAGAAGTTGAATTGCGCAACTGAGCTAACAATCGGATCTTGGTTCACAGAGGTTTGTATAATGTAAACATTATTCAATTGAGAACTTCCGCTCAAATTTCTCAAACGTAATTGAATTAATTAGAAAAACTTGTGACATTTCTGCCTTTTTGCAATCCCTTTATCTAAAATCTAGATTTTCTACAGTGATGTTGCTTAAAATGTTTAGAAAGTTCGATTTGTCATAACACTATCTCTGTGTTGTGGTTTGTTGTTATTGCTTTCTCCAATACTTTACTAGTTTTTTGGGATTTAAATGGGGAAGGGTGTGGCAATGCAAGGTAGGGCAGCTTTTAACCCACCCTATCTTGCCTTGCCCTGTTAGCATTTTTCACAAAATTTGCACTTCCCCTCCAAGCTTGCTCTGCCCTTACCATTCATGTTCTCTTTCGACTTTTTCCTCTTGATTTTTGACTTTGCAGTATTTTCTATTTATACCTTGTTTTTGGGTAGTTTCCTTATATGTTGCCCCAATTGAGCGAAAAAGCGTTGCTTTTCTAGTTAGGTTGCAAATATTTGACATCATTTTTCGCTTCGTTTGCTTGTTAGTTGTGACTGATAAATTCTAACAAGTAACAAAGTATATTATTATCATTGAGGAGTTTAATGCTCTTGAAGATTTTTGAGAAAGAACAAATAAAAACAGCTGGTCCTTTTGGACGCCCACCCTGACTCGAGAGACTTGTCTGATCAAGAATACATCTAAGTAATTCCAGTTGCAGAATATCCTTATAAATCATCAAACTTTTGATATTTGCTATCAAGAAGACAACAGGGTATGCCACTTTTTGTTGATGAACCAACAAGTGTGCTTAGTTGCTATAATCTCATGTTGCAGGTCTTGTGCATGTTGCAGCTCGAAGGGGTGCCGATTCCCGAACTAAAATGCAAATACCTAACGTTAGAGTTGCATATGAATGAGTTTAATTTGTATGGAGCAGCTGGTCTTTTAAGATCCTTTCCAGATGTTGAGACGCTCAACGTTGACATGTTTCAGCTTGTAACTTCTTCGTACCTTTTCTCTTCTTTTTACATCTATTCATTTTTTGTAGTTTTATCATAGACACTCAAATTGTTCCTGAAGAAGAAAGAAGTTTTGCTTTGTCACCACGTTATTAGGGTTGGTCTTGTTGCTTTCTTTGTGGCAAATGAGTTCCAAAATTAAAAGAATTATTGTGCTATCGCTCTTTGATTGAGTTACCTACGCCATGAATCTTTATCGTAGGAACAACAACCAAAATCATTTTCCAAGTACCATTAAGATTTGTTGGTTCTGAAATTTGTACCTGGAACTTTTCCTGTGAAATCAATTTTCTTCACTTTTCTGCAATTTCCAGTAGACTGAGCTTCATTTCGTCGTTGATTATATTCTTTGTCTCCAGTTTGGTAGGTACTGGTGCGACTTTGAGTTAAGTTATTTGGCCGAAGGGGATAATATTGATTTGCAGAGTTGTATTTCAAGCTTTGAGTTTCCCAACCTCAAGAAAGTGAAGATTGTCATCTCCTCCGGGTTGTGCTTGAAGGATTATGTTAAATGGATCTATGTCAAGAAGCATTTCAAACTTTCCGAATTTCTGTTAAAGAATGCATCGGTTTTGGAGAAGTTTGTTATCAAATTAAGGAGAATGAGGTGCGAGATATGTTCGATGAACTGCGTGTCCCGATATTTATTTCGATTGGCGGAGAAGTCGTTAGTTTGCCCAAGATTCTCCGCCAATTGTGCGATTATCTTTCAGGAGTGAGTTTTTCATCATTAGCCTTCTTTTAGTTTCCTTTTTCTGGATATAAGAAATGTTGCCTTATAATGAGTTTTGGATATTCTTCTTATGTAATCATGAATCTCTAACTTCTCTGCATAACTAGTTACTATCCTTTTGAACTTACCGTTATGGCATACTAAATGTTATGATAGTTTGCTATCTCATGAAGCTGTTTGTTTGTTGCATTGAGATTTCCAGCACTCTTGTTTTCCTGGAACTATTATTATGAGCTGATGAGGCACATTTGTTATGATAATCAGCCGCTTGAAATGTTGTGTTTTGCCAACTTTCCTTGGAAGAAAGAGGTCTGCATTGTTTGTTTACCTCAAATAATTTTTAGTAATTGACTGATTAAAAGAAAATTCTTTAGCAGTTGTGCGTCGGGCTTACATTGCTGTTGAATCTTTGTATTTGACATTAAATGCATGATAAGAATGTTTGGCTTGATCTATCTTCTTATTCGCCTAAATTCTCCATTCTTCAGGCAGATTTAATTGCTGTCCCAACTTACAAGGGGGCTGTGAATTTTTTTTTTTTTTTTTTGGAAACACAGCTCTCATGATAGATGTTGTGAGAAATAGTTTGGTTAAACAGGCTTAAAAGAACCAATTTGGTGTACCTTGCAGAAGTGTCAGGCGGTAGTCGAAGCAAAGTATAGTTCTGTTGATTTTAGGTTACAATTTCATAGTATGTTAATCCTTGATGGATGATTGAAATTTTTGCATTATAATTCATTTTCATTATTATCTTTGGTATCAATGAATGGAAAAACTTTCTTGTGTTACCCGTCAATCTTGAATTGTCTTTGACCTATTTGATAACAAAAATTACTATGACGTATGAAACTAGTAAAAGTGAATCAAATTATTAATGGTGAGTGATGTGACACTTGGGTTGAATCAAATTAGTAAAGTGAATCAAATTCTATACCTACTGTGTAATTTATAGTAGCTCTGACCCTTGGCTTGTATTTTCTTTTTTTATATTTACACTATCACAAACTTGTTTGCAAAAGGTGTGGAGTCAATTTTGTATTGAAAAATACACACTCAAAATCCTCGTACTTCAGACATTTATAAACAGTCGTTTATCGTTTTTCAATTTCAGAGAATCATCAATTGAACCTTGGGAGAGAAGAGCTAGCTCTTTCTCAAAACTATATTCTCTCCTCCTTTATTCTAGTTTTTGGCACTCTTCAAACATTTCCTCCGATCTTGCAACGTGGATGAGTTGCTTTTCCGTTCCCCTGCACAACTATTTTTTCAAACAGCTTTTACAGAAGATAATGCTTGCAACTTGGATCTTTATCCCCTCGTCTCCATTCTCAAAGTGTGATAAGAATTTTCCATAATCAAGTGTTTCATTAACATAGTACCCCCATAAGCTTCTCTTCTTGTTCCATGTAATTCAAAATCGAATATCTACATGAGTACAAAGAATAGTAATAACTAATATCTAGTATCATGAGCCATAATAGAACTTGAAACAACCATGAACAGAATAAATTAGAAGAAGCTTCAACGAAAAGAGAAAAAACAACTATTGAGAGCTGCCCATTTTTGGCAATGGTAATATTTACAGGCAGCATAAATGTGCATATATTGTAAGAAATGTTGTCCTATTTGTTGTTTTTACCCCTTCAATGATGGAAGTCAAGGTATGTAGTAGGTGATCCGTTAAGCAATATTCTGTCCTGAAATTTATTTCAATTGGTAGAGAAATTGTTTGGTCATATGAGATCCTCGACTAATTATAGGATTATTTTCCAGAAGTAAATTTTCAGTCAAGTTTTTGACTCAGCGTAATAGATATGCTAGTTTTTGATTTATTGCTGATTATGTCTTGAATCTTGAACTGGTCTATGTGAATTCTGATTAGTCTTATTGTAATCTTGCTCATTCTTTGCATACATTGTGTTTATCCTCATGAAGTATATCAAATTTAGCGTTTGCGAAGCCTCGGTTTGTTGCATGTGAGATGGTGTACATTTGCATTTGATTCTCTAGCAGATCTTGTTCCCTGAACCTGTCTAAGATGGAGAGATCTACAATCCACATTTTTCTGATAATTAGGTTCTTGAAATGTTCTCTTTTGCTACCTTTATCAACAACATCAAGGTCCTATTATTGTTGAGATGGTTCTCTTGAATTTCTGTCTGGGAAGGGAGAGGTCTACACTATTCATTACCTTCAATAAGTTAGTCATTTTTGTTCGGTCTTGCAATATGGTGAATGCTTTTGCTTGGGAAGGGAGAGGTCTACACTGTAATACTTTTGGTTGTACTTTGTTTAGGTACAATTTTTAGAGGACCTTTCACTCACTTGATCCAAATAAAGCTGATTTTCCATTTTTAGAGTTGGATTTCGAACATGGTGTTTCCCAATCTCAAGAATGTTAAGAATGGATCCTGCATAGTGGAATGTAATAAAAGGGTGGTTTGCAGGGGACAATGACAAGCTTTTCGAACTTTTAGAGTTTCTATTAAAGAATGCAATGGCTTTGAAGTTTGTCATTGTATCAAAGAGGAGAATCTGCAGGGAATGTTCAGAGAGTGTGTCCCAATATTTATTACGATTGGCTAAGAAATTGTTAGACAACACAAGATAATCTAAGAAGTTTGTGATTTTTACCAAGAGTCTGCTTTGGAATGACTAGACTAGAACAGTCAGTATACTGGATATGTCATCACTACAGATGTACTTGAAATTGAGGGGGCAATTCCATAAGGTTAATTGGAGGAAATTGGCGTGCAACAACATTGGTCTACCTTGATGGGTTTTCATTTTAAGATTGGCTGTGCTAGGTAGACTAAGGTACTAGGGATAGGTTGTTTAGATGGGTTGTGCAAACAACTCAGATCTGTCCTCTGTTTGACGTAGAAAATGAAAGCATTTCTCATCTTTTCTTTGCCTGCACTTTCTCTGCCCAGTTGTGGCAGAAGTTGTTACTATGGGTTGATATCAGAAGAACACCTATGTCATGGAATGATGAACTTCAATGGGCTGTGCAACATGCTAAAGGTAAAGGCTCAAAGGCAGTGATTTATAGAATGATGATAGCAGCAGCAGTCTACTTCTTGTGGAGAGAAAGGAATATCAGAATTTTCCAAAGCAAAAAACAAACCACAACCTGGCTGATCAAGCAAGTAATCCAAGAAGTCCATATTAAAGCAAGAAAAGTTGCCAAACTCACTAGTTGGTTGGAAAATCACAACTTCTATCCAGTTTAATCTCTTCATACTACTGATAGTTGTTAGGATGGTTTAGTTTATGCTCTTTTGTTTCTTTGCTAGGAGGTTGTTGGGGCTTGATGTCCAACAATGCTCCCTCTTTGTACTAATACGCATTGTTACTTTATTAATGAAATCAACTTAGTTACCAAAAAATAATAATTATGAACTTGTGTCATTCTAGGCGTTGCATTTAATGTGCTTGGAATTTTCTTACAACTTTGTTTTCTTACAACTGTCAAGATCGGCAAACCCACAAGACATGTCTATTTACTCACGGACTTTAGTTGGGATTTTGTCCTTAACTTCATTAAACTGTGGCCTGAGGAACGTTGCCCTAAATCATCGGTATGTGAATGAGTTTAGGATGTCTTGCCACATTATTTCAAACTTATCTAGCCAAGAAGAGATGTCTGCTGAAGATGATTTTTACTTCATATTTCCTCTGTTTTTTGATCAGTTTATTGGCAGCACCCAATCATACACCTCAAATGAAATGTAGTATGGTCGTAGTAGTAATAAACCCAACAAAGGTTGGGGTTGATCCCACGAGGAGTGCGTGTGCGTTAAGGTGTCAAAGAGTGTGAGGATTTGTAGATTTCCTAAGTTTATCTTCAAACAAGATATTGATTGAGTAATTACTTTTAAAACTAGACTATTTTACTATGTTCGGAATTTTATTGAACACTTGGAATGCAATAAAAATATTTTATTTTTCTATTAAGAGAGGGATCGAGATTGTAGCCTCAATATGACAATACTAGTTCGTGAACACAAGTATATCTTGCTGAAATTCATAATCTAATTGATAATTACTAAACTTTTCCAACTCTAGCAAGCTAATCCTCAAAAGTTCTTCCAAACTCAAAGAAGACCCAATTGATAGACCCAAGCAGAAATCTCCTAATTTCCAGTCCAATTCCATTAATTAAGCATAAAAATTTCTTGCTACTTGTTAAAAATCCAATCCAATTTCTACTCTTCCAAGCAAGAAATAGATATTTAGGGCTTAATCTAGTGTTTGCAACCACCAAATTCACAAATAAAAATGTAAACAAGTAGATAATCACAACCCAAGTAATAATAAATAAATAACTAGTACTCAATCACATAAAAGCCATAAGAGTCTACAACCCCAGTCAATGGCTTCAGTTATTCATGCTAGAGAAAGAAAATACAAGATAAAAGGAAAATAAAAACATAATTAAAAAAACAATTAGGAAAAAAGATTTGATACTCTATGATGAAATTCTTCAAAAACTTCCAAAAGTAGCTATGGTGGTTCTTTAAGCTTCAAGACTACAACCTCCTTCAAGAAAAATGCCCTAAAAATCTATTTTAAAATGGTGCAAAAAGATGGCAACTACGTAGGTACGTAGCTCACGTGGGTGATTCCAGAAGGTCCCTCCTTGGTTTTCTTCTCTTTGCTCTTTTTAGCCCTTTTTCTTTCAATTTTGGCCTTCATGTCCAATTTCCTCAAGCATTTGAAATTGAAGCTATTCCATTCCTTAAGCCTTTCAAAACCTAAATTTATATCATTCAAACCATTGTTAGACAATTAATCACACAAATGGAGAATGAAACACAAAAAGTAGCATAAGTGGGGCAGATTTGTCCTTTTGCAGGTGTGATGCGGTTTTCAGGTTAGTCGTTAGAAGAATCCAAGTTTAAGACTCGTTTCTTTGAACATTTGAATACCTGTGGTTATCTTAAATATAAGTCTTCCATGCTCTTGGCAAGCCAAAAGTTCCATGTTACTGTTTCCGAATACATTAATCCAGTTGAATTAGTAGCACAATGTTCGTGTAAAATGATAATATAGTGAACTTTGGATAGTTGTAATATAATATTGGTTTGTATTTCGTTTGATTTTTCCTATCTCAAAAAAAAAAGTATTTCATTTGATTTTTTTGTTACAACGTTTACAGTTTGTTAGCTCTTGAGTTGGTGACTCAAAAGTTTGGCATTATGTTCAATGATATTACATCAGATGAGTAGCTATGGAGAAATTGGTGAGTGAGGACTCCTGTAGCTCTAACTTATTTTGAACTTTGGCGTCGTTGTTGTTGTATTATGAACCTTATAATTTGGTATCCCGTGAAATTAGTTGAGCTGCGCCTAAGCTAGCTCGGACACCACGGTTATAAAAAAAAAATGAAAGGCACTCCACGAAATATAGAGAAACATCTAAAGATAGCTTCCATTTTTCATTTTAGGTACTTACAAAGCAGAAGAGATGTCGTGTTTCTAACAAGGTAAAAATAGTCAGTGCCTCATCTTAAAATTCTTAATGAAAACATAGATGCCTTCGATTGGGTCAAGTAGCATGTGTATGAAGCAAAATGTCGAAGATCTCAGTTGATTTTGACCCAGAAAAAAAGAGAGTAACTTTTGGCACAAATCTCAAAAACTTTAGGCCTATTGGGCTGTAATACCCAGTACAAAATCATCACCAAGATTATTGCCAATAGGATCAAACCCTATCTTCCCAACATCATTGGACCTAGCCAGTCCAATTTTCTTGCTGATAGAAGAACCTCTGACAATGTTATTATTGTCCAAGAATTCATTAGTCACTTCTAAAGAATGAAAGAGGAGAATGCCAACATGATCCTTAAAATAGACCTGGAGAAGGCCTTTGACAGGATTGAATGGTCCTTTATCAGACAAGCACTCCATTTCTTCAACTTTCCTCCTCACCTCTCCAATCTCATCATGTCTTGCATCTCCACCTCTACTATCTCTGTATTGGTTAATGGAAGCAAAACCGACTTCTTTAGACCATCTAGAGGTATTAGACAAGGAGACCCTCTCTCTCCCTACATTTTCATCATGTGCATGGAACTCCTTTCCAGGAGAATTAACCATGAGGTGGACATCCTAAATTGGACCCCTATCTCAGTGTCCCAGGAGGACCGAAAATCTCTCATCTATTTTTTGTTGATGATCTCACCTTGTTTGCTAAGGCAGACACCAAAAACGGCAATACCATCACTCAAACCCTCTACAGTTTCAGTCTTTTCTCATGCCAAAGAATAAATACTTCTAAATCTAAGGTCATTTTCTCCAGTAATTGCAAGCCTGAAGAGAAAGAAGCTCTTGCTACATGCATGTCAATTCTTGCTAAGCCTTACTTTGGCAAGTACTTGGGTTTCCCCATTTTTCATAAGAAGCCTACTAATAGTGATTTCCAATTTATCTTGGACAACATGAATACTAGGTTTGCTGGTTGGAAAACCAAATTCCTAAACATGGTTGGAAGAACCATTCTCACAAAAGCCACTCTTAGCAGCATTCCCAATCATGTAATGCAGACAAAGAGACAATATAATGTTATTTCATAGTATCAAACTACGAATACATATTAATTTTTGATTTCAAGCTATTCAGCATTTTTATTACTTAAGAGATTATATAGTGCGAGTGCAGGTACGGATGGTGACTAGTAGCGTCGCTCGAATAAACAGTCAATGAGAAGGTACCATACGAATAACAACTTTGCCTTTCAGCCAACTTCCGATCTTCACGTTCTCGATTTATCTCTCTTAATTCTTCCTAAGTCCACATCCAGCTTCCATCCCTGTATAGATAGTGTCATGCATATTCCTTTTCTAATCTCATACAGTGGCAAAATGGTAATTTTATTGTGTATCCTAAAGTCACTGCATAATTCGAGAAGTATCCTTCTTTCTTTTTCGTATTTGCTCTTTCCTGAAGGTTTTGGAAGACTTATCTCGTCTCCCATTTAAGAATCAGTGTAAGTTTCATGTCTTTTGCCCTTTACAATTCCCGATTCCCGATGTTGTTTCTCTTCATCTTCTTAACTCATGGATGTTATTGTTAAGATTTCAGGTATGCTTCTCTTTCTGTTTTGCCCAAATTTATTCCAAATATCTCCAGACTTCTAATTTTTTCTGTGAAATTGATGGCTAATGTTGTTATTATTCTATCCCTTTAGACTCTTCATCAGTTTTCTTTGCAAAATTCTTACTCTTTCCGGCTTTGATCTGTTCCATTATTCCTTGACAATTGATGACTTTAGGCTGATAACTTTCCACTTTAATTGTGCCTATGCTAAAAAATTGCAGTAAACAAAATTTGAAAAGCTTCTTACTAAAGAATAAAATTATATGGCAAGTCCAAATGGTAATCAAGGAGAGTTAGTTCTTGGGAATATTTTCACCTGCTACTATTAATTTCTAACTCTGTTCACTGAACAATGTCCACTATACTAAAAATAATTTTTCACTTTTACTTATCCATTATATTAAAATTAATTTTTCACTTTTACTTGTCACTTTAGCATATCAAGAGAAAGCCAATTTTTTTTCTAATTTATCCTTAGTATTAATTACTCATTCCAAGTTATTTGTCAGGTTCATTAAAGACTTTACAGTATACTCTAATTAATATAGGTATGCACTTCATTTATTATTTCTTAAGAGGTGTACAAAGTGTATTATAGACAAGTAAAAATGAACTAATTTTAGCTAAACAATTTTCTCCCGTAAAAATACAAAGAAGAAGCAGATAACAATGTAGAATAAAAGGTGGTAGAGTTTCCAACAATTTATTGTGTATAAAATGTAGTAGTATGATTGTGGCCAGGTAAAACCTTCGGATAGAATCATAAAAATGATCAAACATTTGAAAGAATACATGCGACAAGAAGGGTTAGGAGATGCATGTAACCAAATATCATTTGGTCTCCTTGCCATTTACTTTTGTTTATTTTTTTCAGCTTGCAATCAATATTTGAAGTCACTTTGCCGATTAAGCTTTAGAAAAATCAGAAAAGGAAAAAGTCCTATTTGACTATTGTAAATTTTTGTAAATCCTCGAAATGAAAGTAGTTGCCATAACCTTAATCCAGTCTTGTATTTTTTAAGTGCATTCTCTTGTGCTCTATTCACTGATGTGTACGCATGTCTCCTTAGCTGTGTGGATATGAGGAACATTTCACTTGAATATGTCTCCTTAGTGTGATTCTTCTATGACTATTTTGTGTATGTTTGATTTCTTGTTTTGGTAAATATGCAAATGTTGGAACTGATAACTTGGATTTGGAGGTTGGCTCATGCTATCATAAGTTTTATATGTGGAAAAGATTAAATTTAAGTATAAGAAAGGAGGAATCATTCTGATGATTATAACTAAAACAAAAAAGAAATGAGACTTTGCTAATCATTTACACTTGATTGTAGTTTTCCTAATTCCACACTCCATGATTCACATGATTGCTTCATGGACTTTCATGCATTTATTTCTCTTCTGCAATGAACTTTTTAATATAAGAATTGCTTTTCTCTTCGTTTTATTTTTTTTAAAAATAAAAATAAAAGTCTCTCGGTTCACTCTTGTAAATATATGTGTCCTTTGAGGTGGAGCAGTTAATTCCAGTTCATGACATTAAGTTGTGCATATGCCATGCAGAGGGTCAATACACTGCTGGTGACATCATTCTGAGCATTCACGCTCTTCATGTGGGCCTTATGAATGGGAGGGATGACGCTTATAGATGAGTCGAACTTTGAAAATTCGGAAGGCGTAAAAGAGAGCATAAAGTGCGCTTTTACCTTCTTTGGCAAATTGAGGAGAAAAAGGTGAATGCAAGATTAAATTTGTTTCTCAAGTGATTAATGCAGTGAAGGTGCGTTTGTCACTCAGAATTTACTTTTGTTTAATTGTTCAACTTGCAGTCAACATTCAGATCATATTTTCACTAGCTTTATAAAAAAAAAAAAATTAAAAAGGAAAAAATGTGACTTTAATAATTGAATATGTAGAAATTTTGACATGCGTAATAAGAGTATATGACCTGGAGATCATTCACTGGATTAGCCTGCAATCCTTCTTTGAGCAGTTTTGTTAGTCATTTACTGGAAGTGATATGATGTGGGACACAACAGATAAAGAAGAGAATACTTATTTTTAATTGAACGAGACTTTGTTGCACTTTTAAATAGTTTTAGCTTTATTTTTATGTTATAATTCCTTCACTTTATATGCCAGTCACAGTAGGTAGAAAGTTCTAAACTCACAAAGAAATAGCCCCCTAAGTTCAGCTATCCTCATTAGCCTCTGTGCACCTCAATATACTGGAGACATTGCACGAAACCTGTATATTTTTACTTTCCAATCAAAACTTGATACTTAGTTAAAACATCTTTCAGATTCGAAAAACTATTTGCGCCCAAAATGGAGGCAAGAGTCGTTCATATCCTCTGAGTTACTTGGAAGATTCCGGTCAAATGATAGCGCCTCTTTAATTTCACCGATTTAAATTGAATTTTATTGCCCTGATAACACACGAGTCCCTTCTGACTTTCTTTATCTAGGATTCTCTACAGCTCAATCCTCCAATTAGATGTTTTTCGTTGTTACTTTGTGCAATCGTCTATGATAGCTAATAAGATTTAGCAGCAATCGTCTACCATTAGTATTAAACCTTTCTCTGTAACCTTTCCTCATCATTCATATCCTCTTTTAAGGATTTTGCATTGCCTTCAATTTCTTGCTTCACTCTTCTTCTAATTTCTGCTTTCGCACAGTGGTATCGCAGTGATTAGCATCTTCTTACCCATAGTTGAAGACAGAGGTGACTAGATTGACGGCGTATGCGTGGACTTCTTATGGTTACTTGTAAGTATTTTTGTCATTTCTTTCTAGTCTTTGTGCGAAGGGAATTTGAACAAGTATATTGAACTTCTTCTCACTAAGGAAATAAAATAGACTCTCGCAATTCGATTCAATGTTCTGGAGTTCATGAGGGATTGTGATTTTGACACAGTTGATTTAACGAATTAGGAAGGAAGCTGACTTCGAAAACAACTCTGTGTTTCACAATTTGGGATAAAATTGTCCACTAAAAAAAGGGCAGCCCGGTGCACTAAAGCTACCGCTATGTACGGTGTCCGGGGAAGGACCCCACCACAAGGGTGTATTGTACGCAGCCTTACCTTGCATTTCTGCCAGAGGCTGTTTCCAAGGCTTGAACCCGTGACCTCCTGATCACATGACAACAACTTTACCAGTTACTCCAAGGCTCCCCTTCAAATTGTCCACTACTGATTGCTAAATATCTGTACCGATCAAAGAAAATTCTCAGACTGTTTCGGACTGGATAGAGCACTACTGGAGCTTTCGAATGGCTGAATGGGAATAATAATATTGAGGTGTAACCCAGTCATTTAGTGTTTTTGTGCATCATAATTAAACACTTGAAAGGTTGGTCGATTCTTTACTATTTTTTTTTAATGTATAACTCCATTTTGGATTTTCTCAATTACATGAATCACATGTGGCGGAGTTGAATACAATAAGAATATAATCAGCTCAAAAGTTTCAAACATTTAGAATACTATGTGCAATAGTAGAATGCGACATAAATACAAGGTCCTTATGACTTAGAGCCAACTCATTAATAAGTCCTATTCTTTTTGTGGCTAAAGGTATCTTTCCTATTACATTTATTGAGCTTAGAGTAATACCTGTATATGTACTTTTTTCTTCATTTGAAATCAATTACTTTAGCATATGTAGTACTATAACTTCAACTTAGTGGAATACTTCCGTGAGAAAAATGCTTATCTAGCTTACCTTATAAGTATCATTACTTTATTTTGATAGTTTTCTTTACTTCTCAATTGTTGAAGTTATTATCTTCCGGAAACATCTCTAGCTTACCTTGTAAGTACAACTTCTCTCTTTTGATAATTCTCCATATTAATAATTGAAGTTATCATCTTCTATCTTCTGTAACCTTTCAAGACTCAAGTTGTAAACTGGAGTCCTCTAGAGATATTTTGCTATTATTAACATTTGCTTATTAACTTGACGTACATAGTATCTATTATATTTGCAATGTCTTCAAGAATTGCCTTTCCTTCTCCCTTCTTTACTTTTAGATTTATCATTGTTTTTCTGTATCAGAACTGTAATCTTTATTGTTTGTGGATTAGTTTACCGTCTTATTTATTTTCCGTTTCTGTAGCTACATGTGAAGGTGTAACTTATCTTCTTTCTTCCCTCCCTGGAAATATATACACACATCTGTAGTATACTTTTTTTCTGATGGGGTATTTCTGCATTCTGCGTCATTTTTGTCATAATAATAAGGTATGTATACTTCTAAAAAATTTACCTTTGCTATTAATTAATATAAGGTATACTAAATACAAAGGTTTATGTTCTGCTTGTCTTTTATTGAAGTGTTTTTTTCCTTTTTGGTTAATATTCCATATACAGGTCTCGAGAAATAAGGAATACATCATGCCGGCTTGGAAGTGGTGTTGAAGTGGATCCACGAGCACATTTAGATATATTTTAAACTTATAATCGACCAAATGTAGTTCTTTGACCAAACTTTTTTTAAATAAGACTCATTGTCACAAGACTTGCATTCGTGTAATCAAAACCAAGTCAGAGTGACTCAGCCATCAGGCTGAAAGGCTAAGCTCCTAAGTTTTTAACTGTGCAACTTTATAATTAAATGAGGATCTATTTTCTGAGGTGCAATTTGTGTCATGATATTTGCAATGAACACCACAATGGATGGTGTTTATGGGTGATTAGGTGATTAACGCTTTGTAGAATGTGAGAATAATGAACCACGAATATTTAATACATAGATAATGATTAATTGATTATTATTGTAGGGATTAGGTTCTTTACTATCATTCTTATTTGTTGTCCGTTGACTACTTTCAACTGCTTCTTTGAACATCCAAGTTGAATTCCCAGTTAACAAATGATTCTTCAAAGCATGATTCAAGAATGATAGTTCCGTCAAATCTACAATGTTGGGTCGTGTAAAGCACGGGCAATTCTTATCTAGTAGTACCATAGATATAATAGAAACCTCTCATCATAAGAATGCACTTGAGTTGTCGTGAACCACATTCCTCGTCAAAATAACTAGCTTTGGCCATATTAGTTTCATCTCGGTGTCTCTGGCCAAATACCTTTGGACGTGTATGTTGTTTTCTTTAAGGCAGGAGAAATTAAAGAAACATGCGCAAAGTCAGCGTGTATTCATTCATTTGGGTTAAATTTTTACACAAAAAATAACCCACTTATCAATTTTTACCCAAAATGGCCTTTCGGCTATTATTCTTACCCAAAATAGCCTGTCGGCTAAAGTAATTACGGCAAATTTGGCAGGCGGCCAATTGCCTTTTCAATTTCATGTCTTGTTATTTTTTTGTCAGTGCCCTTTTAAATTATTTTTTTCTGCACTAGTTTTTTTTTAAAAAAGGCTTTCTTGTTTGTGAATATGTAATGACTTTTTGATTTCATTGCATTAATATTTTAGTTACATAATTATTAGTTCCTATCTAATAATTGAAAACAGTTTTTGTTTAGTCAAAACTTTTTTTAAAAAGAAAATTATTGCTATTTTTTTCACTATGTTTTTTTTTTTTTTAAAATAAAATTGTTGCTCTTTTTTTTTAATTTTTTTTTTGCTCTTCTATTTTTTCATTTCTTTTATGAAAAAAAGGAACATTTATGTTTTTTTTTTGTTTATACTATTATTTATTAGGTTGGAATGCACGATAGTCCAATAAATATCGATATTGATACATTACATATACATTACATAATTGTTTTTATAATATCGATACATGTTTATAAACCATTTATACAATGTTGATACATCACATAACTATTTACACAATATCGATATATGTTTATACACTATTTATATAATATCGATAAATATTTATACACCATTTATACAATATCGATACATGTTTGTGCACTATTTATATAATTTTGACATATTACATATACACTACATAATTATTTATGCAATATCGATACATTACATATACACTAAATGACTAATTGTACATCATATATACATGTTTATATACCATTTATACAATATTGATACATGAAAAAAAGTTGTACGGAAAAAGTTTGAAAAAAAAAATGAAAAAAGTTTTTTTTAATAAGGAAAAACGCAGCAAAAAAAACAAAAACAAAAACAATTTTTTTTAAAAAAAAATTAATGCTGAAAAAAAAAGAGGAAGAAAATGGCCCAATGGTCAATTTAAGTAATAAACAAAACCTTAGCTATTTTTGTTGTATAACTATTTACTTTTTTGAATATGAATGAAACTGTTTTCAAATTATTCTGTATGAGAAGGCCCAAGTTTCAGAGTCAGTCCAAGATGAATGGCCCAATGCAAGTTCAAGTCCAACAAAGAAAAAGAGTGAGCTTATCTATATCAGTGTTGTTAGGTTTACGGTTTTCACACTCTCCTTCGACCTAAATCCAGTTGATTTTCGGCGAGTTTTCTTTGACTACACTTTGGTTTTTTCCTGTTGGTTCTTGCTTCTCTCTTACTTCGTTCTTCAAGGTACATTTTTTCACCTTTTCTCGGAAGCCCTAATTTGATTGTTTGTTGTTATCTTTGGTGTTGTTTAGTTTCCCAGTTGTTAGTTATTAGGAGATTCATTTTCTGCCTATCTTTTTTATTTGGTTTTATGAGTTATCCGCTGTTTATGTAGTAAAATCTTGTTGTATCTTTCCTTCCTTTGTTTCTAATTACAAGAGATATGGACAAAGTTATGTTTAGTAATATGTTGTAGACGTACTTTCAACTTCGTTTTAAATTATTTTAGGTTTCAGTAGTATGGAAAGTAGATATCCAACATGTTTATGTTTGTTGTATGTTTGTTGTTTCTCCTTATTTGATTTTCGCAAGTCCTGAAACCCTAATTTTGAATTCTGTCCAATGGATCCTACTGCTAACGATTCTTCAAAGCATGATTCAAGATAGTTCCGTCAATTCCGTCAAATCTACAATGTTGGGTCGTGCAAAGGACGGCCAATTCTTATCTAGTAGTACCATAGATATAATAGAAATATCTTATCATAAGAATGCACTTGAGTTGCCGTGAACCGCATTCCTCGTCAAAATAACTAGCTTTGGCCATATTAGTTTCATCTCGGTGTCTCTGGCTAAATAGCTTTGGACGTGTTTATTGTTTTCTTTAAGGCAGGAGAAATTAAAGAAACATGCGCGAAGTCAATGGGTATTCATTCATTTGGGTTAAATTTTTACACAAAAAATAACCCACTTATCCATTTTTACCCAAAATGGCCTTTCGGCTATTATTCTTACGCAAAATAGCCTGCCGGCTAAAGTAATTACGACAAATTTGGCAGGCAGCCAATTGTCTTTTCAATTTATGTCATCTTTTTTTTTTTTCAATGCCCTTTTAATTTTTATTTTTTTTTGCACTAGTTTTTTTTAAAAAAAAGCTTTCTTGTTTGTGAATATGTAATGACTTTTTGATTTCATTGCATTAATATTTTAATTACGTAATTAGTTGTTCCTATCTAATAATTCAAAATAGTTTTTGTTTAGTCCAACTTTTTTTAAAAAGAAAATTATTGTTATTTTTTTCACTATGTTTTCTTTTTTTAAAAAAAATTGTTGCTCTTTTTTAGAAATCTTTTTTGCTCTTCTAATTTTTTCATTTTTTTATGAAAAAAAGGAGCATTTATGTTTTTTTTGTTGTTTATACTTTTATTTATTAGGTTGGAATGCATGATAGCCCAATAAATATCGATATTTATACATTACATATACATTACATAATTATTTTTATAATATCGATACATGTTTATACACCATTTATACAATGTTGATACATCACATAACTATTTGCACAATATCGATATATGTTTATACACTATTTATATAATATCGATGAATATTTATACACCATTTATACAATATCGATACATGTTTGTACACTATTGATATAATATCGATATATTAAATATACACTACATAACTATTTATGCAATATCGATACATTACATATACACTACATGACTATTTGTATATCATATATACTTGTTTATACACCAATTATACAATATTGATACATGAAAGAAGTTGTACGAAAAAAGTTTGAAAAAAAAAAATGAAAAAAGTTTTTTTTTTCATAAGGAAAAACGCAGCAAAAAAAACAACAACAAAAAGAAGTTTTTTAAAAAAAAATTACTGCTGAAAAAAAAAAAGGAAGAAACTGGGCTAATGGTCATTTTAAGTAACAACGGTCATTTTAAGTAATAAATAAAATCTTGGCTATTTTTTTTTTTGTAAACTATTTACTTTTTTGAATATGAATGAAATTTTTCTAAATTATTCTGTATGAGAAGGCCCAAGTTTCAGAGTCAGTCCAAGATGAATGGCCCCATGCAAGTTCAAGTCCAGTAAAGAAAAAGAATGCGCTTATTTATATCAGTGTTGTTAGGTTTACGGTTTTCACACTCTCCTTCGACCTAAATCCAGTTGATTTTCGGTGAGTTTTCTTTGACTACACTTTTGATTTTTCCTGTTGGTTCTTGCTTCTCTCTTACTTCGTCCTTCAAGGTATATTTTTCACCTTTTCTCGGAAGCCTTAATTTGATTGTTTGTTGTTATATTTGGTGTTGTTTAGTTTCCCAGTTTTTAGTTATTAGGAGATTCATTTTTTGCCTATCTTTCTTATTTGGTTTTATGAGTTATCCGCTGTTTATGTAGTAAAATCTTGTTGTATCTTTCCTCCCTTTGTTTCTAATTACACGAGATCTGGACAAAGTTATGTTTAGTAATATGATGTAGACGTACTTTCAATTTCGTTTTAAATTATTTTTGGTTTCAGTAGTATGGAAAGTAGATATCCAGCATGTTTATGTTTGTTGTATGTTTGTTGTTTCTCCTTGTTTGATTTTCGCAAGGCCTGAAACACTAATTTTGATTTTTGTCCTATGGATTCTACTGCTAACGATTCTTCAAAGCATGATTCAAGAATGATAGTTCCGTCAAATCTACAATGTTGGGTCGTTCAAAGTACGGACAATTCTTATCTAGTAGTACCATAGATATAATAGAAACCTCTCATCATAAGAATGCACTTGAGTTGCCGTGAACCGCATTCCTCGCCAAAATAACTAGCTTTGGCCATATTAGTTTCATCTCGGTGTCTCTGGCCAAATAGCTTTGGACGTGTTTGTTGTTTTCTTTAAGGCAGGAGAAATTAAAGAAACATGCGCGAAGTCAGCAGGTATTCATTCATTTGAGTTAAATTTTTACACAAAAAATAACTCACTTATCCATTGTTATCCAAAATGGCCTTTCGGCTATTATTCTTACGCAAAATAGCCTGTCGGCTAAAGTAATTACATCAAATTTTGCAGGCGGCCAATTGCCTTTTCAATTTCATGTCTTGTTATTTTTTTTCAGTGCCCTTTTAAATTATTATTTTTTCTGCACTAGATTTTTTTTTAAAAAGCTTTCTTGTTTGTGAATATGTAATGACTTTTGATGTCATTGCATTAATATTTTAATTACGTAATTAGTAGTTCTATCTAATAATTCAAAACAATTTTTGTTTAGTCCAACCTTTTTTAAAAAGAAAATTATTGCTATTTTTCACTATGTTTTCTTTTTTTTAAAAAAAAAAATTGTTGCTCTTTTTTTAAAAATCTTTTTTGCTATTCTAATTTTTTCATTTTTTCATGAAAAAAGGAACATTTATGTTTTTTTTTTGTTTATACTTTTATTTAATAGGTTGAAATGCATGATAGTCCAATAAATATCGATATTGATACATTACATAATTTTTTTATAATATCGATACATGTTTATACACCATTTATACAATGTTGATACATCATATAACTATTTACACAATATCAATATATATTTATACACTATTTATACAATATCAATAAATATTTATACACCATTTATACAATATCGATACATGTTTGTGCACTATTTATATAATATCGATATATTACATATACACTACATAATTAGTTATGCAATATCGATACATTACATATACACTACATGACTAATTGTACATCATATATACATGTTTATACACCATTTATACAATATTGATACATGTAAAAAAGTTGTATGGAAAAAGTTTGAAAAAAAAATGGAAAAAGTTTTTTATTTAATAAGAAAAAACGCATCCAAAAAAACAACAAAAAGAAGTTATTTTTAAAAAAAAATTACTGCTGAAAAAAAAAAAGAGGAAGAAAATGGCCTAATGGTCATTTAAGTAACAATGGTCATTTTAAGTAATAAATAAAACTTTGGCTATTTTTGATGTAAACTATGTACGTTTTTTACTATGAATGAAATTTTCCCAAATTATTATGTATGAGAAGGCCCAAGTTTCAGAGTCAGTCCAAGATGACTGGCCCAATGCAAGTTCTAGTCAAGCAAAGAAAAAGAGTGAGCTTATTTATTTCAGTGTTATTAGGTTTACGGTTTTCACACTCTCCTTCGACCTAAATCCAGTTGATTTCCGGCGAGTTTTCTTTGACTACTCTTTTGATTTTTTCCTGCTGGTTCTTGCTTCTCTCTTACTTCGTTCTTCAAGGTACATTTTTCACTTTTTCTCGGAAGCCCTAATTTGATTGTTTGTTGTTATCTTTGGTGTTGTTTAGTTCCCCAGTTGTTAGTTATTAGGAGATTCATTTTCTGCCTATCTTTCTTATTTGGTTTTATGAGTTATCCGCGGTTTATGTAGTAATATCTTGTTGTATCTTTCCTCCCTTTGTTTCTAATTACACGAGATCTGGACAAAGTTATGTTTAGTAATATGTTGTAGACGTACTTTCAACTATGTTTAAAATTATTTTTGGTTTCAGTAGTATGGAAAGTAGATATCCAGCATGTTTATGTTTGTTGTTTCTCCTTGTTTGATTTTCGCAAGCCTTGAAACCCTAATTTTGAATTCTGTCCCATGGATTCTACTGCTAACGATTTTTCAAAGCATGATTCAAGAATGATAGTTTCGTCAAATCTACAACGTTGGGTCGTGCAAAGCACGGGCAATTCTTATCTAGTAGTACCATAGATATAATAGAAACCTCTCATCATAAGAATGCACTTGAGTTGCCGTGAACCGCATTCCTCGTCAAAATAACTAGCTTTGGCCATATTAGTTTCATCTCGTTGTCTCTGGCCAAATAGCTTTGGACTTGTTTGTTGTTTTCTTTAAGGCAGGAGAAATTAAAGAAACATGCGCGAAGTCGGTGGGTATTCATTCATTTGGGTTAAATTTTTACACAAAAAATAACCCACTTATACATTTTTACCCAAAATGGCCTTTCGGCTATTATTCTTACGCAAAATAGCCTGTCGGCTAAAGTAATTACGGCAAATTTGACAGGCGGCCAATTGCCTTTTCAATTTCATGTCTTGTTAATTTTTTGTCAGTGCCCTTTTAAACTATTAGTTTTTCTGCACTAGTTTTTTTTTTTTTTTAAAAGCTTTCTTGTTTGTGAATATGTAATGACTTTTTGATTTCATTGCATTAATGTTTTAATTACGTAATTAGTAGTTCCTATATAATAATTCAAAACGATTTTTGTTTAGTCCAACTTTTTTCAAAAAGAAAATTATTGCTATTTTTTTCACTATGTTTTGTTTTTTTAAACAAAAATTGTTGCCCTTTTTTTAAAAATCTTTTTTTCTCTTCTAATTTTTTCATTTCTTTTATGAAAAAAAAAACCATTTTTTTATACTTTTATTTATTAGGTTGGAATGCATGATAGTCCAATAAATATCGCTATTGATACATTACATATACATTACATAATTGTTTTAATAATATCGATACATATTTATACACCATTTATACAATGTTGATACATCACATAACTACTTACACAATATCGATATATGTTTAGACACTATTTATACAATATCGACACATGTTTGTACACTATTTATATAATATTGATATATTATATATACACTACATAACTATTTATGCAATATCGATACATTACATATACACTAAATGACTAATTGTACATCATATATACATGTTTATACACCATTGATACAATATTGATACATGAAAAAAAGTTGTACGAAAAAAGTTTGACAAAAAAATTGAAAAAAGTTTTTTTTTTAATAAGGAAAAATGCAGCTAAAAAACAACAACAAAAAGAAGTTTTTTTAAAAAAAATTACTGCTGAAAAAAAAAAGAAACAGGAAGAAAATGGCCTAATGGTCATTTTAAGTAACAATGGTCATTTTAAGTAATAAACAAAACTTTAGCTATTTTTGTTGTAAACTATTTACTTTTTTGTATATGAATGAAATTTTTTCAAATTATTCTGTATGAGAAGGTCCAAGTTTCAGAGTCAGTCAAGATGATTAGTCCAATGCAAGTTCAAGTCCAGCAAAGAAAAAGAGTGAGCTTATTTATATCAGTGTTTTTAGGTTTACGGTTTTCACACTCTCCTTCGACCTGAATCCAGTTGATTTCCGGCGAATTTTCTTTGACCACTCTTTTGGTTTTTCCTGTTGGTTCTTGCTTCTCTCTTACTTCGTCCTTCAAGGTACATTTTTCACCTTTTCTCGGAAGCCCTAATTTGATTGTTTGTTGTTATCTTTGGTGTTGTTTAGCTTCCCAATTGTTAGTTATTAGGAGATTCATTTTCTGCCTATCTTTCTTATTTGGTTTGATGAGTTATCCGTTGTTTATGTAGTAAAATCTTGTTGTATCTTTCCTCCCTTTGTTTCTAATTACACGAGATCTGGACAAAGTTATTTTTAGTAATATGTTGTAGACGTACTTTCAACTTCGTTTTAAATTATTTTTGGTTTCAGTAGTATGGAAAGTAGATATCCAGCATGTTTATGTTTGTTGTATGTTTGTTGTTTCTCCTTGTTTGATTTTCGTAAGCCCTGAAACCCTAATTTTGAATTCTGTCCCATGGGTCCCATGGATTCTACTGTTAACGATTCTTCTGTTTGTTGTCCATTTTCCGCATGTGTGTTTACAGGATGGGCAGTAGGTGGCATACTATTAGACAGGAAGTTCAGGAATATCTGACATTGAGTGTTGAAGTTGAGACAGAAAGGCAATGATGGTGTAATATGATGCTTGATATCCTCTCAATTGAAAAGAGGGTTGTTGAACTTGAGAAGACTGGTTGTGATGGTGGAATTGCAATTCTTCAGCTTCTGGAAAAGACACTTGAAAAAAAAAGCAATTCTGCCGTCACTTGATGCCATCTATAAAGATCTTCAGAGAAAACTTGAACAAAAAGTGGAGCGCATTGAAATTGCATTGGTTGGTTTGAACAAGAACATTGTGTTCTTGACAACTAGGGGTGTTCACGGGTCGGTTTGGATCGGTTATTGGTCAAAACCATAACCAAACCAACTTAGTCGGTTTTTAAATTTCTAAAACCAAACCAAACCAAACCAAACAAAAAAATAACCGTCGGTTTGGTTCTTGTCGGTTTAGATCGGTTTGGTTCGGTTTTCTCGGTTTATAACTTTAGCTAATGATAAAAGTTGAAATTTTGAAAAAACAAATCCAATCCAACATATGGGATGTCAACCTTGTGCCTCAACCTTGAAACTAAGATGTCAAGCGAGTGTTATACTTGGGCAAAGCCACGAACAACACCATATGAATGCTTCTAAAAAAAATATTTAGAAATTACATATAAGAGAATGATATGATAAACCCCCAAAAAGGTGAACGCATAAATTTCTTGCTCAATAGGGACCAAAAAGAAAGTTCAAAACTAGTGATTATCTATAATCTAATGAAACTCAGTTGTAAATTCCCATATACAAAAAGATATTATTTTCACAATTAGTATTATTTGTCATTCAAAGTGTAAAAATCATTTAGAATCTCATAAGGTACTATCAACTGGATGGAGACATATGACTGAAAATGCTACGGCTAAAGTTAAATTCATGATTAAAATTTAAAATGTAACAAATATTTATATTTTATTTATGAATAATATATAAATAATTTATATATATATATATATATATATATATATGTATATAATTTTTATCGGTTCGGTTCGGTTATTTTGTCGGTTATTTTAGAGTAAAACCAAAACCAAACCAAATAAGTATTGGTTTTTAAAATTCAAAACCAAACCAAACCAAACATAACCAAATGTCGGGTTTTTTAATCGGTTTGATTTGGTTCGCGGTTCGGTTTGATTTTTAACCAAACCGTGAACACCCCTATTGACAACCATGGATACCGACGCGCTATGTTGGATTAAGAAATTTTCTCCCGAAAACAAAATTTGATTCACTTTAGGTAGATCCGTAAATGTTGCGGATGCAGAGTCGATGAAATGTGTGGTTTATAAGTTTTGTAAGGATGATTTGAACACTATGTGTAATTATGAATTTTCTGATGGAAGTATCCGTGCAATTGGAAGTTCAGGAGAAAATTCCAACACACGAACCCACAAAAGGTGCAATGTTGCACTGTTAGACACCACAACATTTGAAAATGAAGTGATTGATATTTATCATAGTCTAATGGTGATCTGGTACAAGGGCGTCTCAGTAAAATTAGTGGCCTAAAATCAAATGTTAATCTGAGGCCTTAAAGTTATTCATATACATAATATATAAAAAATTAGTGTGGCCTTCTTTTTTTTTTTTTTTTTTTTTCATAATTGTTCTTTTTAGTATAGTAATGTATTTCATATAGTAATATTATTATTTATAATAGTAAGGATTGATTCAAGTTAATAAAACTTTAACCATGTGTTTTTAATACATTACCTTGGATGTTATTGTTAAAATATTATTTGTTTCTACAAAGATTTGAGTAGTTGGTTCAAAGTTTTAATATATTTATATTGAATGATGATAGTCTTTTTTTATATTTTATATATAGATTTTGTACATTTTTTTTACTATATTCAATATTGTTAAGAAGAAAATAAAATCATAAAATTAAAATAAAATTTTTTTGAGGCCTCAAAATTTTAGGCCTAAAAAATTTTAGGCCTAAAGCAAAGGCTTTACTAGTCTTACCCTTGAGCCACCCCTGATCTGGTCAGTGTACAATAGATCATCTCATCTGTTTTTTCTGGCTCTTTTATTCATTGTTTTTCCAATATATTTTGATGTGCAGAACTTTGTTGCCAAAAGAATTGAAGAGTCTGAACTTGACTTCTCAACCAATGGCGACACTTTTTTTGAGGTAAGCTTTTCATATATTATATGAAATTTATCATCCTTTAAATTTAAACATACCTTAAACATATTGTTCTTTTTCTTACTATTGTTTGTGCTTCTATTGCACAGGTTGTCTTCTTTGGGGTGTATACGATTAGGAAAAAAAAGAAAACCTGATATGCCAAAGAAAAACTCTTATTGCATACTTGGCTGTGATTCTCGGGTAGAAGACATTTTGCCATCTATAAAATATTTGCAAAATGTTTTCTTAGTAAAACCATTTCTCCTGGACAACCTTGAAAAAATATATATTTAAATGTAGTATATTTAATAATTTATTATTAATTAATTAATCTTTATTTAATTATATTTCATGTTATTATAGGCAACAATGTCCTCTGCAGGAACTTCATTGTATTAGTTCTGACAACATGTAAGATGTCATTTTTTGATTTACATACTTCATTGTATTTGTGGTCGTAAATAATCTTACCATTAAAAATAATTTTTATAGGTTGTTATTAGAGAAGATGGACTTCGAAGATCAACCAAGCCACACGTACCAATTTATTGTGGCACGGGTAGTCGTCACAATGACGTTGCGAAACACTGATGAAGAATATTTTTTATTGTCTTGATTTATATTAGTATGTTTAATGTATTACCTTTTTGTTTTATGTGTATAAAAATTGCAATAGAATTCTTGAATTTGAAGTCATTTGCCTTTTGAATAATTCCATAACAACACATAGAAGTTAAAATATTTACGTTAAAAAATTAACGGACTATCTAGTCCATTTCTAACTCCCAAAAGGGTAAAAGGTTAGCTAAAGTAGTTTGAATGAGACTCCTTTATGCAACTAACGAAAATTTCAAGTGGATAGTTAGAGAATAAAATTACTTTTGTTTCATTTAGAACTATAATATCACCGAACTATTTCATTTGTAACTCATCATTACGTTTCTATCTTAATCGTAACCCTACAAAAAAAACCAATGAACTAGTTCAACTTAATCGTAACCCTAAAAACAGGAAGCTTATAAGTCGCTGGACGCCCAGCGTTTTGTCCCCTTTGGTTTCATTCAAAATTCATTGTCCCCTTTGAAATTTTTGGCCAAAATATTAGCCCGGAGAGTTGGCCAATTGGCAGGTATTTGATAATGTGTTGCACTTACGGTACAGTTGGATAAATTGTTGCACTAAATTTCCCACTGTTGTAGAAGTCAGATTATTTTGCATGCTCTTCTGGCTTCTGACTAGCTATTGTAGAAGTCAGATTAGTGTATATAAATGCATTCCTTTTTGCCTTTTTCTACTTTCCCGTGTATATAAATGCATTCCTTTTTTCCTTTTTCTACTTTCCCTGATTCGTTTCTCTTTTCTCATTTTATAGGTGAACACATGGAAATATATGCTACTTGATGTGTGCAGCACCAAAAAAATTAATAGAAGACTCTTGTACAAATTAAAATACAGGATTGGTGTTACGACGATAACAGTCGTAACAGACTAACAGTTCTTTTTCGAGGATAATCAGGTGTCTGTATGACGAGAAGGTGCTGACAAAGACAAATGTTCTTTATTGATATGATAAAGGAAAAAATGAGAAGGGCAGGGAAAGCTTTATGCAGTTGCTCCTTCCTTTTGTGGAACAACTGAAGCCGTAAGTGTTTTGCAAGAAGAAATGAGTGATATATATATATATTAAGATTAAAGAATGGATAGACTTTGCTTTTTTGTAAAGTGCTACTTAGTAGATCATAGATGCTACTAGTAGCAATATATTTAGTGTGCAAAACTCTGCTTGCCACGTAGCTGAGAAGGACAAGTGTTGTTCATATTTTGTTTTAGCTTTAACTCGTGGAACCATTTGGATTTTAAATTTGATTAGTAGTGAAGTTTCCTCCTACCACCCTTATATAGATCTGCAACATATTCCTGATATTTATTTTTTGCAGTTGATTCTTTTTGGATTCTTTTTTATACTTATTGTTAAATTAGTTTACATATATCGTGCGAAATAAATTAGTTTACATATCTACGCTTTGCACGGTATGTCGATCAGTAATGAAAAAAAAATTTAAGTGGTTTTTTAAGATATTATTAATAGTAAAAAAATATATCTAAAGTAATCTGATTTTTTTAGTTTAATATACCTAGATAATTTGGTATGCAAAATTTCTACATAATTATCATCAACCATTTATCAAAACATACCCTGACTATTAGATAGTCCAAGCAACATAACCAACTACAACTTAACATGCATCTATGTATTACGACTATATTGTAGTAGTCTATCTAATTGAAGAAACAAATAAAACTATTATGGTAGTCTAAGGCTCTCCAAAATCGTTTTATGAATTTACTAATTTTTGTACTCTTCTGCCCTCCTCCTTCTTTCTTTTTACAATTCACTGTGACATTCTTTATTGCTTGGATAGTTATGATCACTGAATTAATTGACTTTCTATCAATTTGTTTTCTACTATCTCAATATGGCCGATGTGATTTTGTTGATCTTGATATGTTGTAGAAATTCAAAACATCTCGTCTGAAATGAGTGTTCTTTAAATTGATCTTGACATAACACCTGCCAACTTTTGGAAAACCACTTCTATCTGATCCAAAATTAAAGGTAAAAAAATATATGAGAAAGTAATGTCATAATTTAATTAACCATACCTTGATTAACATTATGAATTCTTGATTTTGATAGTCTGCATAAATAAATAAACATCTTGAATTGAATCTATACTGCTCTCTTTTTATTTACTACTTACTCTATTTCATGTTATGTGCGCTTGATTCTTAGTATAGAAATCAAATTAACATTAATTAATGTTCAGTGTGAATTTGGACATGAATTATTATTTTTTGAAATAAAATACATATCACACATCAAGTAAAAATTATAAAAGTACTAATATAATCACAATGATAGAAAATTCAAAATATTTAGAAAGTATTTAAAAAAAGTATAATCAAAGAATATATCGTTTGACTCTTCAAATAGTAACTAAGACAAATAAATTGAAACAGAAAGAATATTACAAGCTAATAACTCAATTTAACATCAAGATTCTTAAAACAACAGTAGTAACCTTGCGATAGGAGTAAGACAAAAATAGCATTGCATTAAATGGTATGCTAGCCGTTACATTCCTACACGTGATATATTGTGCAAGTATATAATATCAAATCAAATACATTTTTGGGAGAGATATTCCCAGCACACCATGTGTTCTTCATCTTTGCTGCTTCTCCAATATACTGTAAGGAATCTTATATAGGCATGAAAATGTTTAGACATAACATTAGCTAAGAATAAGAACGGTTCATTGGCTATAAGAAACGGTGGAGTAATTGCACTATTAAACTTTAATTTCCTTCAATTGGCATTAAGGTCATGTACGTGGCTGAACTATATAGTAAACATGAGATTTAATCAATATTTATTTTGTTTGGCTTTTAAAATTCATTTAATTATTAAATTATGCATAAAATTTTCTATAAAAAATCGAAAAAAGAAGAAAAAAGATAAATAGAAATAGAGGTCATAAAGAGATGCCACATCACTTCTTCTACATTCTTCTTTATTATTATACTAGTCATTGTGAACGTGCGTTGCACGTTTATCCCTAAATATATTTTACAAAGTATGAATATATTTAAAAGGTACACATCTTTCCAAACTTTCTTGTAATAACTCGTATCATTGAATAGTAATTATATACAATATATATACACGTTAATTTGCAAAAACTAATGTCCAAAGATTTTAATAAAAGAAAATATACAAAGAGGAGTTACATAAAGACAGGGCATACATATACATACATGATGAGATGTTATAATCTGTGCGACTCATTTGTCAACCAACAATTACATCTATTATGAGAAATCAGAACAACTCTCTACCAACTTCACAAGTTCAGTTGATTTTATGCAAGAATTTAGCTTGAATTCTAGCGAAGTCGATTGTCGTGCTTGTAATTCATCTAGTATATTTCACTACTTTTGTATTGAAACGAAAATAGCAGATAAAAATAATCTGCTAAACCAAAAAGACGTTCTTGAGGGAAATGAAAACCATTTCTCATCTTTATATGTTCTTTTATTGGTGTTCTTTGGGATTCTCTTTCACATAATTAGGAATTGAATTAGCAGCTACATTTAGTTAGTTAATGGATTCCTAAATTCTACCGTTTCTTTTGTATCAATGAAGAGGTTGGCTATGGATGGTTTCAGGCGGAATAGAGGTTGGCCGAAGAAGTATTGGAGGGAGGTGATTAGACATGACATGGAGCAGTTACAGCTTATTGAGGACATGACCCTAGATAGGAAGGTGTGGAGGACGCAGATTAGGCTAGAGGGTTAATAGGTTGGAGGGAGTCCTTGTTAGTGGGTAGGGTTGTTTTGCTATAGTCGTGCCAGTAGTCGTAGTGCTATGCGCTTGTTGTGTAGTTTCTTTTTTCTGGTAGATAGTTTATAGTATTACTCGGTGGGTGTCTTATTTCTATTTTCCTCTATTGACGTGTTATTCCATCTTGTTTTTGTTTTCATTACCTCTTTTTTACTGTTCTTGGTCCTGAGCCTAGGGTCTATCGAAAACAGACTCTACTTTATCTCAAGTAGTGGTATGGTCTGCGTACACTCTACCCTCCCCAGAGCCCACTTTGTGGAAATACACTGGGTATGTTGTTGTTGAAGAGGTTGGCTAATGAAGAAATAAGTTACAAAGTTATATTGAAGCTATGAAATATGAAAAGTTTGATATTGTGGACAAATATTAAGAAAATTATAGCTGAATATATATTCATTTAATTGAAGGGTTATTCTGAACAGATTAAAAATGGACGGAGGGAGTATACATGTATCATATATTGATACCATCTTTGTCTCTTCATATGCTCTAACCTCCATCTCTTCGGATGCCCTTAAGTTTAAGTTATTTGAATTTAAAAGTATGATTATTCCAAATGTTGTTAATTCACTAATTAAGGAAAAATTTACTGCTCAATGATAATGGGTAAACGATTATTACTATAGAATTTATGAAGTGATCTTTGAGTTTATCACTATAATATTTGTTGTGGAGTATAATAAAGAAGATTAAACATATAAAACTGACATGCTACAAAATTAATGAAATAGTATCATATACATCCGGTTAAAAATAATAAAAGAAGTAATCATTTAATTAGAAGTCACTTTTGGCTTAAAGATAAAATTGTCACTTAGTTTCTAAAGAATATTTTGATAATCAAAATTTTAAAATAGGATGTTCCCACCTTTAATATATGCTATTATAATTCTGACCTATTAAACCCAAATAATAAAGTTATATTATTACTGATATTTTTATTTACTTTCAAGGATAGATTAACATAGTATTTCCTTTTTCAATTTTTACTTGTTTGAAGACTGATAGGTACAATAACTGTTTGTCCATAGTGACTATTTTTCACGATTTATAATATTTCATAATAAAAAGGTAAATTTACCTTCTAAATTATAATAAATGATAGAATTGTATTACAATAAATCATGATAATGGGAAAATAATTTGGAGGACTTCGTGCAAATGCATATTGTGTTTTGGAATGATTTCATCTTCCTAAAATGGTCATTTAATTTTGATGAATATTTTAGTGATTCAATTTTTTTAAAATTTATATATGATAAGCATAAAGCGTATTTAACAATAAGAAAAGGATAAAGAATATGGTGTAAAAGAACATTCAATAACGAATACAAAAATCACTGAAAACAATCATCACAATCAACACTTTACACAATATAGTACTATACCAAAATTTTGATCTTTGAAACATTTCCCAACATCTTCAGGAGATACGTCTATATCTACATCAATTAGAATATAGACTATAGTATAAAAACTATTGATGTGTAAACAAACATACATATATCTTTATTTCATTGTAATTCTACAACATGATGAAAAATAATTTCCTTCCAAACATTCATTTTTTGTCTATCAATAGTCTCACATACGATGACGTCGTCGATCCAAATGCAACACTAATGCTACTGCTCCTAACTGTTAAAGAAAAAATTTAGAAAACAAAGATGAAGATTGGTTCTTAATCAGAGAGACATTCTCGTGTGAAAATTAAAAATATCAAATGGAATTTGCATCAGTTACCCTTCTAGGTGACTTTAAATAGGAGACCTTAGGTAAGGGAAGATGAAAAGAATTAAACTGTTAAAGATTTTTTAGTCAAAAATTAAAAAGACTCATCATGTCACTACTTAATTGTTGTGACCCTTGGTCTTCATCACTGTCCTAAGAAATCAAAGATCATAAATAAGGGATTAAATGGTTTTAATAAAAGATTCGTACAAAAAAAGGAAGAGTCTATAAGCTTAATTCATAATTATGAGTATTTTTATATTGTAGAGGATATAATTGTTTTTTTCTTTAAAAAGAGTAAAATGGTAATCTGACTTTCAACTTTGGGGCTTCCCACTTTTAAAATACTATAGATAGATATTGATAGTTGAAATTATATAATTTTATATTTTTTTGAAGATTCTTGTCATAATAATTCATTCGTGTGAATGCTAAAGCTGTTTGAAAATTGGTACACAATTTTGAAAGGTAAAAAGGTATTTTCTCCATTCACTTTAATATTTTAAAATAGATATTTTTAATTTATCAAAAGATAATTGTTTTTTTATACCATATTATTAGCATTTATTAATCATTTTTAATTATTTTATAAAATTTAATATTGGATATGTATGGATTTGGGAGAATCCAGTGTTAAAAATGATAGGTTAGAGGAGGTGGATGTACCTCATCATTCTATGCACTAAAATAGTCATTTGCCTATCAGTCAAACCATCAAGATTCCATTCATAAATTTCATTCCCACCATAAGACGTATTAGTCTGGTTCCAATCTCGTTCTTCTATAAGAACGTCTTGAGGAGTAGGTCTCGGGTAGTAATGAGTCTTTATTCTAGGCTTACTAGCAAATTTAGCATAAGTAGTACTAAGCTTATTAAACTCAGACGTCAATTCTTCCTTATGGTTAGAAGAATTAGTAAGCGTATCAACAAATTGAGCAGATAAATCCATTGGTTTAATATTCAAATTAGAAAATTTCTGTTCAAGTAAATCTTCTAAATCATTAAAATCTTTATTTTAAATTCCGAAATCTAGGGGGGTCTTTGAATAGAACTAGTAACAATATAATGACTTAGCCAAGATTAAATGTTATAGATGTGGTAATTTTGGCCACATAGCCCCTAATTGTAAGTTAGAAAAGCTTAAAGCTTTAGAACTAGATAATGAGTTGCATGATAAAATTTATGGCATGTTATACACTTCTAGTTCAGAATCTGATTATGAAAGTAATAAGTCAGACTCTGAAGTAGAAGTTGATTTACTTGATTTTTCTGATGAGGATGTGGGAAATAATATTACTGCATGTAATACTTGCAAGGGAGATACTTGTGTTTGTGAAAACGATGCATTTTATCAACTGCAATCCCAGTTTCAAGATTTGAATATTAAGACTGTTACTTCTGAAAACATAATAGAACTTTTAAAAGAGGTTACTGATAATAACCTTCGTGAAAAAATTATTAATTTGGCAGCAAGTTCCAGTTCTGGTATTTCCAATACTGCTAGCCAAACGAATGAATTTAAATATTCAACTCCATATTCTTTATCTGAAGTCCAGCAAAGACTTTTGAAAAAAAACCGATTCCTTCTAGGGAAACTTCTTTTAATGATTTAAAGGTTGAAATTGAAAATTTGAAAAATGAGATTAAATCTCTTAAGCAAAATCAAATAATTTGTGATCATAGGATTACTCAAATAGAGACACATAATTCTTTGGTTAAGTCATCTAATGATAAAAGAAAAATTATTTTTGAACAATCAGATGATAATGTTGAATCTTCAAAATAACTTGATTTAAATCCTAAGCATGATATGTTTTTAGGAATGACGCAAATAGTTACGGCTCATAAATGGTACATTAAATGTACAATTTTAATTGATAATCATTATTATGTGAATGACATTGCTATGATTGATAGTGGTGCTGATGTTAGTTGCATCCAAGAAGGTTTAGTACCTTAAATTTCAAAAAACAACTTATATGGTTAAGTCTGCATCAAGACATGCTTTGGATATTGAGTATAAATTGCCTAATGCGCATATTTGCCAAAATAAAGTATGCATACTGCATTTCTTCTTCTTGGTTAAAAATCAATTATACCCTCCAATTATACTTGGAACTCCCTTCATAAATGCTATTTATCCTTTAATACGCATATAGATGCTAAAGAATTTAAAGCTACTTATAATAACAAAGAAATCAATTATACTTTTGTTACTGATTTAGTAACTAGAGACATTAATGCTTTAATTGATATGAAACAGAAACATGTTGATTCTCTGCATTTAGAAATATTCATCATGAGTATATTTGATATTTTAAAATCTACAAAAGTTTAGGAAAAAATCAAATTGATTTCTGAACAAATTGCCATTGATATTTGTGCTGATCATCCTAGTGCCTTCTGGAATAGGAAAAAACATATTGTAACTCTTCCATATGAAGAAGGATTTTCCAAAGATGATATTCCTATAAAATCAAGACCATGTCAAATGAATTCAGAATAAGTAGAATTTTGCAAAAAAAAAAATTGATAATTTATTGCAAAAAGGTTTAATAAAACCATCCAAGTCTCCTTGGCTGTGTACTGCATTTTATGTTAATAACGCCGCAGAAAAAGAAAGAGGTGTACCAAGATTGTTAATTAATTATAAACCTCTTAACAAGTTTTTAAAATGGATTCGGTATCCGATTCCTAATAATTTTTTTTATTATCTCGTTTATACGATGCCAATATCTTTTCAAAATTTGATTTAAAATCAGGTTATTGACAGATTCAGATTTTTAAAGAGCATACTTATAGAACTGTTTTTAATGTCCCATTTGGACAATATGAGTGGAATGTTATGCCATTCGGTTTGAAAAATGCTCCTTCTGAATTTCAGAAAATCATGATATTTTTAATTCATATTTGGATTTTATTATTGTATACATTGACGATATCTTAGTATATTCTAAGACATTTGAAATGCATATTAAGCATTTAGACATTTTTAAGAAAATTGTCATTCAAAATGGTTTGTTATATCTAAGCCAAAAATGAACTTGTTTCAAACTAATGTTCGATTTCTTGGACATAAATTGACAAAAGAATCTCTGTAATAGGTGTGAGTGTGACACTTGTTTCTTTTCACGAGGAACAGTCAGGGTGTTTTTTGTTTTATCTTTCTAGAGTCTAGCAAGCACATAGAAAATGTTTCCTAAATAAGTCCATGGAACCTTAAAAATCTTCCTGGAAAGACAGATGTGGAGGTAGATAACCCTCAATAATGGCCACCAAGATAAATCTAGCAACATTATACAAGAGATTGAGCAGCGACAACTAGTTTTAAATTAGGTTTCTAGTTGGATGCTGCAATTTTAAAGATTTGGCTACCATATGATTGTACCTTGTTTAGGTTCAGTTTAGGATGATGACATTTGAGTGAAGTTACTGCTAGTATCTCTTTGTTATGGTTTTCTTATGGCTGCTAGTTCACGGAGTCAACAAACTCTGTAGCTTGTTAATGTTTTTGTTACACATCTCATAGTACATAACACAGTTTATTTAGATGTGATCCGAGGTGAAGAAAGTATTATTGAGTACTTGAGCTTATCCAGAAACTCTTATTGTAATGTAGATTCAGTTCTTACCAGCAATTTGGAGGAAAAAAAGTGGTTGAGAGCATCTTTAAGGTATGGGAATTGGGCTTTAATCCAGATGAGGATGTTGAGCTTGTTAAACAAAATTAACGAGGTATTTGTTGAAATATCTTAGAGCCCACAACTTTGGTTTCTCACTTCTTATGTCATTGAATCCAATTCTACATAAGTGCTGGAATGTGATTAAAGAAGATATGCTGAGGGCTTTACACCATTTTCATTCAACCATTTGAAAAAAGTTATATTGCTGCTTCTTTCATTGATTTGATTCCAAAGAAAGCAGGCGCCAAAGAAGTCAAGGACTATAGACCCATCAGTTGATTGGCAGTTTATATAAAATTGTGCCCAATCTACTATCTCAATGACTGAAGAAAGTCATTGGTAAGTTGGTTGGCAATGCTCAGATGACATTCATAAATGGAAGACAGATAATTGATACAACTCTTATCGCAAATGAATATATAGACAGAAGGAGCTGACAAAAGACATCCGGGCTTCTTTGTAAGCTAGACATAGTGAAGGCGTTTGATCATGTACATTGGAAATTCCTCTTGAGCCTGTTAGTTAACATGGGATTTGGTCGGAAATGGGTCAGCTGGATCTATTTTTTTTTATGACCATGGTGTCTGGGCTAGTTTTCGCACAGCTGGATCCATTTGTGTATCTCTACAGTCAGGATGTCAGTGTTGATAAATGGTTCGTCAAAAGATTTTTCCAAGCACACAGGGGACTAAGGCAAGGCGACCCTCTTTCCCCTTTCCTTTTCATACCTGTTATGGAAAGCCTTAGCAATATGCTTCATTTCGGGATGCAGCAAAACTGGATTAGGGGTTTTTACGCCGGAACTAGGTAAGAGGAAGGAATGGCCAGCTCTCACATTATTTATGCGGGTGATACTTTAATCTTGTTTGATGCCGAGGCTGAACAGATTCTATATCTCAGACTCATTTTGCTCATGTTGAGGCAGTCAGAGGACTTCATATGAGTCTGCAGAAAAGTCAATTGTTCCCGGTTAATAAAGTCTATAACCTACCACATTTAGCTAGTATATTTGGGACTTCCTCCCACGTATTTGGGACTTCCTCTTGGTCATAAACATAAGTCAATTTCCATATAGAACGACACCATCGAAAAATGTGAAATGAAGCTATCAATTGGAGCTCTTTTGGTGAAAGATTAGTCCTTATTAACAATGTTCTCGATTCACTTCCGACCTACACTATGTCTTCACTTCCAACCTACACTATGTCTTTATTCCCTAAACCTTACATCTCATTTGGCCAATCTGTTTGGAAAAGTATTAGGATTCTGTGGGATGATTTCCGAGGCAAAAGATACTTCACGTTGGTGGATAGTAGGAAGATAAGCTTGGGACATTCTCCTCTCAAGTCGGCTTTCCCTACCCTTTATACTATGGCTACCAACCAGAATGGCTCTGTTTCTGAATTCTACTCTTAATTCTGGATGGAGTATCATTTTCAGAAGTAACTGTAATGACTGGGAATTAGAAAGGACGTGCATCTTACTCCAACAAATAAGAACTCTTTCTACAAGAGCAGACAAGAAAGACAACTTATGTTGGAAAGGCAGGAAAGATGGTATCTTTTTAGTTGCTCAATTCACAGAATGCAACATCTATTTGGCCTTGGGAAAAGGTCGAACAAATTTTCTTGCAGCTTTCTTGATAAATGCCATATGAATGTACCTTGTTAGGTTTTCATTTTCATGTGCTCTAACTTTAGGATGATGATATTTGAGTAAAGTAACTGCAAGTGTCTATTTTTTGTGGTTTTCTTATAATTGCTGGTGCCTGGAGTCAACAAACTGTGAAACTTGGTTTCTTTGATGGATATTCTACAAAGATTGCAACATATAACACTTTTATAACACATCTCAGAGTCAGTAAAAAAAATTATTCAGAGGAATATTTGAGCTGATGTCCCTATAAATCTGCCGTTGAAGAGCTTCAAAGCTTAAGTTTTAAAATTTGACCTGGCGCAAATGTGAATCGTTTCGAGTGACTTATGTATCAAAAGACTCGAAACATCGAGAGTTCATATCTAAAATTTGAGACTGTTTAGAGAAGATTTGAGAGGGTTTGGATTGAAAAAATTCAGCTCGCTGAGGAAGATGAATTGCTACAATGTATATATATTGTATAACATTGCATATACATGTATATACACCTGTACTACATAGTTATACATTATATATACACAGTTATACACTATATATACACACACACAAAAACACACACAATAGATCTGCTGCATATATATGTGGCCATTTCGCTAGAATTTTTTTTTGGCGGATGGTACATTTACGTAAGAAGCCCTTAATATAATTGAATTAATTATTTAAGTCCAATAAATATGGATTTAATTAATGATCCAATTTTGTTTTGCTAGTCCATTGATTTGGGCTACAAATTATGAACCCACTTTGCTAAGCCCAATACTTTATCTTATTCTAGAGGCTCAATTAGGTGTCACATGTCAAATGATGCGGCACACCAAGTTAAATGAGAGAGACAATAGAATCATGCCACATGTCAAAATGACATGGTATGCCAAGTCAAATGAATGAGTCAATAGAATCATGTCACATGTCAAAATGACATAAAATATGCCAAGTTAAATCAAAGGCCAATAAAAATACGCCACGTGTACAAGTGACATGTTCTGACCAATCAAATATTGTCATGTCATTTAAAATTGGTCGAGAAGTGTTTGCCTTTATTACTACTCCTCCGCCCTACAACTATAAATAAAAGTCTCATAATTCTATTTATTTCAAATTGGTCGAAAAGTGTCCCTCATCATTTCTCACAGCCAACTGAATGTGCCTTGGGAACAATCCTCGTTTTCATGTTATCCCTCGCTGCGTTTCCAGCCAATTCAAGCACCTCAGTCGCAAGGTACTCAAGGACAGCGGCAAGATAGACCGGAGCTCCAGCGCCAACACATGGGCACACTTTACGGCTTTGAGGAAACGGGTTATACGACTGGGGAATCTGCTGCTGTAAAGACGTCTCAGCCACGTATCAGCAAAGCTGTCTCCAATTCCCTGTTGGTCGTGTCGCCCCTTTCCTCAAAGCTGGAAAGTATGTCCAATTGCTCTCTGTATGTGAGATATTGCCGGTACATTTGCTATATTAGTGAAGTTAATATCATCGTCTAGATATTGGTATTTGGTCATGTGTATTTCAAGGTGTAAAACCTAGGTTTGTTTGTTCACCCCAAATGATTTTTAACAGTTATGATTGTGGCTTACAATTATGTTGAATCTTTGTATTTAATGCTATGGTCATAAAGACAAGAACAATTGGGATCAAACCTTTATATCTCTTCTTTGTCTTTTTGTTCCCCCCGCCAAAGACTTAAGAATGCTCATTATCTGTTTGATTCGCCTGAAATCTCCATTCTTAAGGCAGATTTTAATTGGCTAGGATAGGTTATAATGGGTTGTGAAAAAGTTTAGTTTCATTTCTTTATTCTCTTCTATTACAGTGAATGATAATATTTGCAAAATGAAGTGTTTGACATTAGCTCTGTTATTTAAGCACCATCAATGAGAAAGTGGATTAGCCATTTCTGCAAGCAGTTTCCATGGAAGGTATGCTTGCAAGTTTCCAGCTTTCTTCATGCTCAAATTCTGATAAGAATATTGCACAATCAATAGTAGCCAGTATCATGAACCTTAGAACTTGAAGAAGCTGCCATTAATGGAACTAAATGGAATGCAAATTATAGAAGACAGAGAGAAACTTCTAGTGAGAGTTGCCAATAAAATTGGGTGAAGTATTTTAACATGTATAGAAGTTTTAAATATGAAGCAGAGTTTTGTAACCTCTAATGATTCAAAAGAATAAATTCTATATATAACCTCCAAATAATCTTCTAGTGATAGTTGTCATGATTTTCATCAAGGCGTTAGGACCGTCATCCCAAATAATCTTCAGAAGTTGAGTTGTGCAACAGAGCTAACAATCGGATCTTGGTTCACAGAGGTTTGTATAATGTAAACATTATTCAATTGAGAACTTTTGCACAAATTTCACAAATCGTAATCGATTTAATTAGACATCTCTTCCTTTTTGCATTCCTTTTTATCTAAAATTCAGATTTTCAACTGTGATGTTTAGAGCTGTCAATACGGGCCGGTCCAGCTCATCCAGGCTAGCCCACACGAGTTTTGAAATTTGACGAGTTAGGCCGGGCTGACCCATCAAGATGACAGGCCAGAAAATAGCAAGGCCAACCCATCAGTCTGTGGGCCTCCACGGGCCGACCTACTTTTTAAAAAATATTATTTTTATAATCTTAATTTAAATTTTAAAATGTCAATAACATAAATATTTACAAGACAATATTACACGATGTTACTACTTATTAATCAAGTCTCAAATTTACAAAAAAGAATAGTCCTAATAATCTATGAAACTAAATAACTTTTGACATGATACCATTCAAACTAAATATAAATATTAATAAGCAAACTAAATAGTTAACGAGTAACAATATAGCTAGCTAAATAGCAATATTAACCTAATTTTGTTTCAATAGATCACAATAAAACACAAGAAAAGATGTCAATATTTAATCCATTAAAAGTGAAAATGAACTCTTAAAAAAAAAATAAAAAAATTTATGTCACTTATGGCGTATCCAACGCCACCACACCATCTTCATCAAGTATATTTGATTTCTTGAAAAAAATAGTATTTTGTATTTTAATTATTTATATATTTTATAAATATAATTAATATTTAAATATCCATATGGTTTAAGTAGAGTTTGAGTTTGTACTCATTTTTATTCTTAGTACTCTATCTTATTTTTAATCATTTTTTGTTTGGCCCACGGACCAACCCAACCCATATTAATCAAGTCCCACGGGCTTATCTGGACCGGATTAAAAAACCCTATTCTTATACGAACTGCAAAAATCTTAGTCCAACCCTATTAAATAACAGGCTGGGCCCGACCGGCCCTGACCCATATTGACGGCTCTAGTGATGTTGCTTAAAATGTTTAGATTGTAAGAATTGTCATAACACTACGTCTGTGTTGTGGAGTGCTTTCTCCAATAATTTACTACTCCCTCCGTTTAAAAAAGAATGACCTACTTTCCTTTTTAATTTGTTTAAAAAAGAATGACCCTTTCATTTTTTGGCAATACTTTAATTTCAACTTTCCACGTGGCATGTTTAAGACCACAAGATTAAAGGGTATTTTGGTACATTTGATACAACTTTAATTTATGACCACATGATTCAAAAATTTCTTTATTTTTTTAAACTTCATGTCAAGTTAAACTAAGTCATTCTTTTTGAAATGGATGGAGTAATTTTTTGGGATGTAAATGGGGAGGGTTTCACAATGTAGGGAAAAATCCTCTGTTTAGCATTTTCCCCGAAAATTTGTACTTCCCATTCAAGCTTTCTCTGCCCTTGCCCCATTTATGTTCTCTTTTGACTTTTTTTCTCTTTATTCTTTACTTTGCAGTATTTTTTATTTATACTTTGTTTTCTTATAAGTAAAACCTCTCTAAAGTAATATTATTGGGGTCATGAAATATTATTATTTTATGGAGGTATTATTTAATCGATAAATTAATATTTAATAATATAAAGAGTGTTTTCGAGATTCAATGAAGGTTAATTTTGATTACATCAAAATCATTATATCTTAATAATTTATGTATCATATTTATTGAATTAATGTAAAAAATAAATTAATTATACATAAAGTACATTGTAGTGACACTGCAAAATTCGTTTAGGGGATGAAGCCTCAAGGAATTTAAATGAACTTACTTGTGAAAACGACATTTATGAACTTGATGTCATGATTAATGATTTCGGTTACCACAATAAAATGGATGTCAATAGTTTGTTGGATTACTCGGGTGAAAATGATACATGTTCAACGGTCCATAGCTTAGAAGAAATTGTGGATATGGTTGGAGAAAGCAATATTGATGATGAAGTTGAAGACGATACAATAACCATTTACGCGTAAGGAAGCACTTATCCCTGTCACGCCCCGAGCCTACACCCTGGACGTAACCGGCACCCGAACCACGAATGGCCCGAGAGAACCACTTGGCCTGGCATGCAACTAATAAGACTGAACTTTTTATAAACATGCGGAAGCTGGAAACATGGGCTAACTTTTGTAAACAAAATAAAATAAATTAACTTAAACTTTCATTAACTGAAACATTAAAAAAATTATAAACTAATACAACCGACTTGACTTGACTATGTCTATGAAGCCTCTACTACATCATGAGTACAACAAAACCTTATGTAACAAAAGAAGCTAGTGACTGAGACACTGTTAAGTCCTCGGAAGAATGAGAACTCCCTCAAGCTGATGTCATAGCCTATTGAAAAGTCTGAACACGAACCTGCATATCTAAAAACTGGGCACTAAATCGTCCAATGATGCAGCGCAAAAAGAGCGTCAATACTTTGAATGTATTGGTACGTAATAGCGGAATAAAAACTGAACTAGATAAACTTTTGAATTAAATCATAACATATGACATGAGTAAGGAGATATGGGACCAAAGACTTACTGACCTTTTCTTGCAAATCTGTCGGGACTAAAGTAGTGCAATTGAATAAGTTATTTAAAAACATTAAAAGCATGTAAAAACTTAAATAGTAAACTTCGTAAAATATAAGCCCGACAACAATAATTACAATATTGTAATAAAACAACTTTAATAAAATTCATTCAACTAAAATTGAGACTAGAAAATAAATGACTGAAGTATGGACAAAACTTGAAAACAATACTTCATAAAACTTTCTTTAAACTAGTGGCCTCGGCCAATCATATATTCTCACAAAATAAGTTAGTTTTCTTTTGGGGAGTTTCTCTTAACCGACATAAACCATGTGAGCAACATGGAGTCCAATGTCTTGCCCACATTGAGAAGAGCCGTCTTCTACCTTGCCAGGGTATAGACGAAATCATAACTTATGGATCCAAAACTTAGCCCGAAGGCCCACGATGGCAACGTGGTTCTGGGGCATGTGACCTCGGACTCATACCCAACTCGGTGCTAAATAATCCTCCCAAAACATACTAGTTGCTCATAATATAGTCTTAAAAACATTCTTGAAACCATATTAGTAGCTAAAATATCATATCAAGAAACATATCTTTTTCTGCGAGCCTTGGCTCTAAATCTTTATAACTTTGCTTTACTTGAATTCAAGATACGATAACTTCTTTTCACTTTTCAAGTCATGAAATTATGCATAAGGGTTTTTCATAAACTTTTCATAAATTGACTACTTTTGAATATACTTTATAACAAGACTATAGTTAAAACCATTGGAGTATCAAATCAATTTTCAATACAAATTCCCAAGTCATAAGCTTTATGTGAAAACTAACTCTTGGATATGGAAGTAAAAATTAAATTCAAGAACGACCTTAACTTGGAAAATAATTCACAATACTTAAAGCATATAGAAGGAAATTATAACAAGACTCATGAACAACACTCAGGAGATCTAAATCTTAAAACCCTAACTTCAAATCATGACTTATCATGAAATTATGACTCACTTATGGGGATGAACAGGGTTCCCCACGAAAGGTATTGCTCTTACGTACCTCGAAGATTAACGATGGGGAAGAATCCTTATGATTTGGAACCCTAGCTTGATTTTCCTTGCAACTTGAAGGTTGAAAGCTTGAGAGAATAAGAGAGGAGAAGAGTTTATAGTGACTTATGAAATCTGAATGAATTTGTCTTTTAGGGGAAGTTAATAGGCTTGATTAGGGTTATGGGATGTGGAAAGGACAAAAACGACCTTTTTAAATAAATTTCCGTCGGCCAAAACGCGGCCCAGTTCACTGCACTGCGTCATGTTAGTAAAATGATCATAACTTTTTACTCGGGACTCGGATGGATGAACGGTTGGTGGCGTTGGAAAGAAGACTCGAAGATCTTTCATTTGGTAGGTCTTAGGTCACAAAATTATGCATATTTCAAGATTTATGCTCGTTTGAAGTTGACCCAAGTAAAATCACATACTAAAACTCGATTGATCGAAATGCTCTCAACTCAACTTTGCGCTAAATGTTTCTTATGACCATAATTTACATCAAAAGAACTCATTACACCAGGAAATTGATCCTAACACTTATATTTAATTGGAAACATTGGGTTTAGGGCCTTTTCTCGTACAAACAATAGTTCAAATCCTAGTCAAAATTTTTGGGGTGTTACAATCCCGCCTAGAAATCTTCACAATTTTTTGGTGCAGTTTGAGAGACCGAAACTTTTGGATGCAATAAGAAAAGTTAGAGATGAACTTAAACTAGATTTAAATTTTAACAAAAACACTATAATCATATTTCACTAAATTGTCTTAGATATTTTTGTAATTTTAAAGAATTATTAATTTATAATATTAATGGTACCATGTATTATAGGGGTCTTTTGAAAATATATTATTTTATTATCTTATCGAAATTGGTAATTTTTTTCCACTGGCCCAAGTCGGGACCAGAGAAAAATATTATCTTAGAGAGTTTATTAATTTATCGAGTATTAACAAGGTGTTGGGTTATGTCCCGCAATGAGTGCAACCCTCGTGTTTAGTTGCCATCGTTGAGAGGTTTTTCTGTACGTTGTCCCAATTGAGTGAAAAAGGGTTGCTTTTTCTAGTTAGGTTGCAAATATTTGACATCATTTATCGCTTCGTTTGCTTGTTAGTTGTGACTGTGATAAATTCTAACAAGTAACAAAGTATATTACGAGTATTATTAATGATGAATTTAATGCTCTAGAAGATTTTTGAGAAAGAACAAAGAAAAATAGCAGGCCCTTTTGGGCACCCACCCTGACTCGAGAGATTAGTCTGATCAAGAAGACATCTAAGAAATTTCAGTTGCAAAATATCCTTATAAATCATCAAACTTCTGTTATTTGCTATCAAGAAGACAACATGGTATGCCACTTTTGTTGATAAACCGACAAGTTTGCTTAGTTGCTATAATTTCATGTTGCAGGTCTTGTGCATGTTGCAGCTCGAAGGGGTGCCGATTCCCGAACTAAAATGCAAATACCTAATATTAGAGTTGCATATGAATGAGTTTAATTTGTATGGAGCAGCTGGTCTTTTGAGAGCCTTTCCTGATGTTGAGACGCTCAACATTGACATGTTTCAGCCTGTAACTTCTTCGAACCTTTTCTCTTCATTTTACATCTATTCATTTTCTGAAGTTTTATCATAGACACTCAAATTGGTCCTGAAGGAGAAAGAAGTTTTGCTTTTATCACCATGTTATTATGGTTGGTCTTGTTGCTTTCTTTGTGGCAAATGATCAGTTCCAAAACTAAAAGGATTATTGTGCTATCACTCTTTGCTTGAGTTACCTACGCCATGAATCTTTATCATAGGAGAACAACCACCAAAATTATTTTCCAAGTACCATTAAGATTTGTTGGTTCTGAAATTTGTACCTAACACTTTTTTCTGTGAAATCAATTTTCTTCACTTTTCTGTAAATTTCATAGGCTGACCTTCATTTGTCATGATTATATTCTTTGAGTCCAGTTTGGTAGGCACTGGTGCGACTTTGAGTTAAGATATTTGGGCGAAGGAGATAATATTGATTTGCAGAGTTGGATTTCAAGCTTTGAGTTTCCCAACCTCAAGAAAGTGAAGATTGTCATCTCCTCGGGGTTGTGCTTGAAGGATTATGTTGAATGGATCTATGTCAAGAAGCTTTTCAAACTTTCAAACTTTCTATTAAGGAATACATCGGTTTTGGAGAAGTTCATTATCAAATTAAGGAGAATGAGGTGCGAGATATGTTCGATGAACTGCATGTCCTGATATTTATTTCGATTGGTGGAGGAGTTGTTAGGTTGCCCAAGATCCTCCGCCAATTGTGTGATTATCTTTCAGGAGTGAGTTTTTCATCATTAGACTTCTGTTAGTTTCCTGTCTCTGGATTCAAGAAATGTTGCCTTATAATGAGTCTTGGATATGCTGCTTATGCAGTCATGAAATGTTACTATCCTTTTGAACTTACCCTTATGGCATACTAAATGTGCATTGAGATTTCCTGAACTCTTGTTTTCCTGGAACTATTAAGATGAGTAGATGAGGCACATTTGTAATGTTTTGCCAACTTTCCCTGGAAGAAAGAGGCCTGCGTTGTTTGTTTACCACAAATAATATTTAGTAGTTGACTGGTTAAAAGAAAATTCTTTAGCAATTCTGATTCAGGCTTACAATGCTGTTGAGTCTTTATATTTAACGTTAAATTCATGATATGAATGTTTGGCTTGATATATCTGCTTATTCTCCTAAATTCTCCATTCTTCGGGCAGATTTAGTTGATGTCCCAGCTTACAAGGGGGCTGTGAGTTTTTTTGTGGAAACACAGCTCTCTTGATAGATGTCGTGAGAAACAGTTTGGTTTATGTTTTCCCGTTGTTTTTATTGAATCACTTTTTTGGGTTTGGTTAAACAGGATTAAAAGAACTAATTTGGTGTACTTTGCAGAAGTGTCAGGCAGTAGTCAAATCAAAGTATAGTTCTGTTGATTTTAGCTTAAAACTTTATAGTATGTTAATCCTTGATGGACTATTTGAAAATTTTGCATCATGCTTCATTTTCATTATTATTTTTGGTACCAATGAATGGAAAAATTTTCTTGTGTTACCCGTCAATCTTGAATTGTCTTTGACCTATTTGATGACAAAAGTTACTATGACTAGTGAAACTAGTAATAGTGAATCAAATTATTGATGGTGGATGATGTGACACTTGGGTTGAATCTAGTTAGTAAAAGTGAATCAAATTATCTGTAGTTCTGTACCTACTGTGTAATTTATAGTAGCTCTGACTCTTGGGTTGTATTCACTGTGTTTATATTTACACTATTACAAACTTGATTGGAAAAGGTGTGGAGTCAATTTTGTATTGAAAAATACACACTCAAGATCCTCATACTTCAGACATTTATAAACTGTCGTTTATCATATTTCCATTTCAGAGAATCATCAACTGAACCTTCGGAGACTAGAGCTAGCTCTTTCTCAAAACTATATTCTCTCCTTTCTTCTAGTTTTTGGAACTCTTCAAACACTTCCTCCGATATAACCACTCTTGCAAAGTGGACAAGTTGCTTTTCCGTTCCCTGAATTAGCTATTTCTCCAAGCAGCTTTTACTGAAGATAATGCTTACAACTTTGCAGCTTTATCCCCTCGTTTCCATTCTCAAAATGCGATAAGAATTTTCCATAATCAAGTGTCTCATTGACATAGTACCCCATAAGCTTTACTTCTTGTTCCATTTAATTCACAATCGAATATCTACATGAGTACAAAGACATAGTAATATGTCACGACCTGAGCCAAGGCCCTGGACGTAACGGGCATCCCAGACCAATGAAGGTCCACGACGACCCCTTAGTATATCATCATAAGCATTTCAATAAGTATTTGCGGAAGAAAGACCCATTAGAGAAAATCAATTTAAATTATAATAAAAATTAACCAAGTATTTGGAACAAAACATTTAAACATCTACGTAGGTCTACGAAGCCTCTAACACAAGAGTGAAAAATCTAAGTCGAGACATGGCCCCAACGATACCATAAAATGGAAAATCAAAGTCTAATATGAAGAAAAACCATATGCCTTTCGGAAGATGGAGGGCTCATCAATTGCTTAAGCTGTCCCGAAGAATCCTAATGCTACACAGTACCACGAGAATGTGCCTCCGAACCTACATCATGAAAAGATGTAGCCGCCTGGAGACGGTCAATACGTGAAATGTATTGGCATGCAGAACAAGTAAATGGATAAGATATGCTTCATATAAAATAGCCATTAGAGTAAAATCAAAGTATAATGAAATGTATCAGTTGTGACTCCAAGGGCTGAAAACATAAACATTCTATGCTTTAATTCTGAACTAGATGGTATCACCGACTTCCGTTTAAACACCACAGGCTATTTGGGTCCGATCAACGCTCGACCGGATAAGCCCCAATCCATGTTTGCCGCATGAATCGAGATTAAATCATTTTGGCCAGCACAATCATCCTCATAGAAGAACATATAAGGTCGTCCAATTAAGGATCAAACCATCCCTGTGTTGGCAAAACACAGGTTTCGGGTGTTGAGCCATTTGGACTCACACCTTCTCAGTTATCCATCTAATCCTCTTTAAGCCCAAATTTTAGCCTTTTCATATCATCAAGCATCATTAAAAATAATTCCATTTCCATTAAGGGCATAGACCATTATTGGTATCGTCATAAGGTCAGTCATCAATTTCTCATGCCCAATATATCAAAAATCAAGTATAAGATAGTTCTTGACAACCAATCAAATCATTTAAGAAATCTATTTAGCAATTAGGAGTCACAATTTCCTCAAGTATCATAATAAACTTCTTATTATGGGTCAATCCATCCATGTATCGTTAGAACGTTTATACAACATAAAACTCCTCAAATAGTAACGTCTTTTGACCTAACAAATAAATCAAACACTTTAAATATGGATGAAAGAAAATAAAATTCATTTAAGCTTTTCAAGGTTTAAATCAATATGTAGTTAAGAGCAATTTCAAGTAAAAGATATTGTATTGAGATTTCATGCTTCTTTCGTAAATTCTGTATACATATACTTACAACCGTAATTCAATGTTCGAAGTACATATGAGTATATAAGGGTTTAGAAATCATAAATTCGAGATTTGATTTGAGAAGGGGTTGCTCTGCATACCTTTTGACGAATAACTTAAGAAGAAGAACCTTAAGAGATGACCCTAGCATAGCCTTTGATACCTTGAGAGCCTTAAAACTTTAGAGAAGATGAGAGGAGCGTTGTTTAATTTGATTTAGGGCAAAACCCTATTAGAAAGAATCTTGGTGAAAGGTCTTGGACTTGGGAGCTTTGGGATTTGAAAAAACGTTCTTGAGTTTATGAGATTTGGGAGAGAAGAGGGATTAGGGATTTGGGAATGAATCTGCTAGTTTAGGACGACTTTGGGGATTTAAAACGAGTTGGGGAAGTTACATGGGGTGAAAAGACTAGTTTGCCCCTGATTTAATAAGAGAACAATGAAATTTTAAGTCTGGGAAAGGGATGTGTGTCGCACTGCCAATCGCGCGGCACCCAGCCGTACCTCGCATGGCCAATCGCGCGGCACCCAGCTGTGCCTCGCATGGCCCATCGTGCAACTTGGACAATGTCCCACTAAAACGCTCATAACTTTTTACTCCGAACTCGGATTGATGAACGATCAGTTGCGTTGGAAGGAAGACTCAAAAGCCTTTAATTTGGTAGGTTGTAAGCCACCTAACTCATCATATTCAAGGAGTAATGGTCGTTGGAAGTTGACCTAAGTAAGAACATCTACTAAATCTCAGTCGGTAGGAAAGTTCTCAACTCAACTTTGAACTAGGAGGTTTCTATGACCTCAATTCATCTCCAAAGATGTTTACACACTAAATAATTGATATTCACACTTATATCTAAATAGAAATCATTGGGTTCGGGTCTATACACGTATGAAGGACGGTTCAAATTCTAGCCCGAAAGTGTGGGGTGTTACTAATATCTAGTATCATGAACCTTAATAGTATTTGAAACAGCCTTGAAGGGAACAAATTGTTGGAAGCTTCATGGAAAAGAGAGAAGCAACTATTGAGAGCTGTCAATTTTTGGCTATGGTACTATTTACAGGCAGCACAGATGTACATATATTGTAAGAAATGTTGTCCTATTGGTTGTTTTTACCCCTTCGCTGATGGAAGTCAAGGTATGTAGTAGGTGATCCGTTCAAGAGATATTCTGTCCTGAAATTTATTTCAATTGGTAGAGAAATTGTTTGGTCGTAAGAGATCATCCACTAATTTTGTGATTATTTTCCAGGAGTAAATTTTCGGTCAAGTTTTTGACTATGGGTAATAGAAATGCTAGTTTTTGATTTATTGCTGATTATGTCTTGAATCTTGAACTTGCCTATGCGACTTCTGATTAGTCTTATTGTAAGCTTGCTCATTGTTCTGATACACTGTGATTACCCTTATGAAGTATCAACTTTAGGGTTGCGAAGTGTTATGATCTCAATTATTGTTGACTAAATGTAGTTGTTTGGATTCGAAGTCGGGAATAGAAAGTAAATAGAAACACGCGAGATTGAGAATAAAGGGCCGAGATTATTCAAGTTTAAATAAAGCGCTAGGGTCGTGATGATGCCACATGACAAGGTGGTTCTATATATACACATCAGAGGTGAGAGAAGGGCTTAACTGAAATCTGGTAAATCAATTCCTCCCTCGTGTTCTTCTTTTCCCTCCCATTTCTTTTCTCTCCTCATCTAAATCTAACTTTCTCTTCTCATCTTCTTCTCCTGGAGATCGACTCATTCATGGAGTTCCCTATCAATTTGTTTTCTCTTTATAGATAGGATTTCCTTGTTATTTTAAGTTCTATTTTCCTATTTTTCGATATAAACAGAAAATTTCCCAAAAATATTGTGTTGATTGTTTAGTTGTTGCAATTTCGTTGTGATTTGAGTTGGGATCATAACAATTGGTATCAGAGTCTTGGTTCTGCGACTTGTGCGTGAAGATTAACTATGGAGGATGGCAGTAGATTGAGAATAATAGGGGATCGACTGACCAGACGGGGCGAAAATCTGGAGGGATTGACCACTAGTTGCAGAAAAATCAATGAAACACAGGTGGGCATTAGGGGAACACTGGATCTAATCTTAGAATGATTAAATGCCATAGCAAGGAGGTCAGCACGAGCACCAAATTTGAACAGTGATGAAATTGGACGTTGTGTACGCAGCATCGATTGCGAGTGCGCCATTTGTATCAGAAGGGATACTACATGTCCAGGAAGCACAGGATGTTGTGCACGCAACATCACTTATGAGTGTGACATATGTATCTGAAGTGATACATCTACAGGAAATGAAGGTCTGAATTGCTATAAAACAGAAGTAAATCGACCTTCCGACTTGCACATACTTGACGATCCATAGGTAGCACTGGATTCTCTTGTCTTATGGTGTACTCGAGAGCTTGACTTGTCCAGTGTGTGCTTTAATACATCACTTGAATGTGTGGAAAATAAAACAGCTAGAGTTGCTTCTTACTTGTTTGAGAAAATGTCCGAAAGGGATCATGTCCAAGCAGTACACGTATTCATGGTAATTAAGAGCAAGTTCTCCCTTGTATTAGCTGAAAATGAACTGGCTGTTTCAGTATGGTATCCAGGGGTAGGTTTGAAGACTTCAAAGTTAATTGATGACGCAAATAATGTTAGAGAACTATTGATGGATATTGCTACCAGGTTTTGTTTGCATAGATCTCCTGATAACATCAATCGAATGTGGGATGCTGAATGGAATTTGTTTATGCTTCCTTCTCGTGTGCATATTGAATCTGTCTGTTCAGGTGCTATCATTCCAATATATAGCCCTGTTCACAATAGTAAAGGGGACCTCTCTGCCTTCCAATCTCTTGAAGACCCCAAGGTAGAATTTGATTCTTTGGTTCTTGTTGGTATTAGAGAACAATATATGGCCAGGAGTAATAGCATGAATAGGAACTGTTCGATATCTGGAAATGTGATTCTTCCAGGTATTTTGCTTACTGCTTCCTATTTGTCGGATAAAATGGCAGAAAGAACTGGACCGTATAACAATATTTTGGTAACTGGAAATGCGACTATTCAGCATATGTTGTATACTTTTCCCTTTGATCCTGTTCGAAAGTTGCTCGCTACGACATGTTATAGTTCCTTGCTTGATGTGTATAATGAGTACAAAGATATACAATGTGTAGTCAAGTTGTTTATAAAAATACTACATCAAATTACTTTAGTACTTGATCGAGTCTTTGGGTTCACTAAGATGAGAGTTGTGCTACCTAATGATGGGGGTCGTGAATCACTAAATTTGGTTTATGAAATGCTCGAACTAAGTTCAGTGTGTGTCGCATGTTTATTCCTTAGGTTGATTAATATACTCACTGCTGACCTCTTTTATAATGGATCTGAGAAGAAAGATAATGAAACTACTATAGTTTTTGACCCTGGAGGTATTGTCTATGATGTGCTTGATATCAATTATATGAAGCCTATTAGGTCAGATTTATGTTGTTAAATGTTGGTGCTCAAAACCAATCACTAGGTTGTGACACGATGAGGGAATTTGAGATGTCGTGTCAGTTAAAGAGACTTACTGGATTCAATATTGCTGCAATCTACAAGGGAGTCTGAAAATGCATTTTGGTGGTTCATGTTAAGTTGCTAAAACAGAATGCCACATGTGCTTATAGTGGTGTTAGAATTGTTTTCTCGACATTCTCTGAATTGGGTCGACATATTTTTCTCGCTCAGCTGCTCAAGCAGGTCACTAACACCTTTCAACAACTCATAATGACTACTGGGAAGCATTCTTATTGTGGTAAAGATAACACTGGAGGCAAGAATGCAAATGTTCTAGGCGTGAAGACCAGTGTTGTCCCAAAAGTCAACATTGAGTTTTAGAGGGAGCACAAGAAGGATCTAATTAGGAATGTTACAGCTTTGGGGAGATCAAGAATTGCCTGTGAGAAGGCTAAGAGAACCTTATTTTCTACTGTTCAAACTACTACTGGAGTGGATTTCTTGTTTAAACGAATAGAATTTTATGCTACTATTACTCGAGCTCGATTTGATGGGTTATGCAGGAACATGTTGTTGAAGAGTAAGAGCCTGTGGGGAATTGTTTGAGTGATGCCAAGGTAGATTATGTTCAAATACAAGAAGTGGTTCTTGTTGGCAGATCAACTAGTAGCCCAATAATTCAACCGCTCTTGAAGGACTGCTTCGATGAAAAGAAACTCAACACGAGTATAAATCTAGATGAGGATATGTCTTATGGTGCAGCAGTTCTAGATGCGATCCTGGTTGGTAAAGGAGATAAAAAGGTTCAAGGATTGCTACTGGTTAATGTCACCCTCACAGATTTTGTCCTTGAAACTGTTGGTGGGATGATAATTGTGTTAATTTCAAGAAATGCTACAATTTCAACAAGGAAGAGCAAATTTTCCCAACCTACTCAAATCACCAGCTTGAAAATGCTCCAATTGAAGAGCTCATTTGTTTGAATTACTGTAATTGGCATTGGCAATTTTGTGGATGTTCAATTCAAACTTTCATCCAAGCAAGGTTCAACAGATATCAATATGAATGTCTAACCAATCTGGGTAATCGTGCGGCTGGTGGCGCAATATGATCTTCCTATGGTGATGATGACAGAGTTTGGTTAGAGCTGTTGCAAGCTTGCAGAGACAAACGATCAAACAGAATAGTGTTGGTGTTGTCAAAGTCCTAGTCAATGTTCTCATCTTCTTCTCCTACAGATCGACTCATTCATGGAGTTCACTATCAATTTGTTTTCTCTTTAAGTTCTATCTTCCTATTTTTCAATATAAACAGAAAATTTCCCAAAATACTGTGTTGATTGTTTAGTTATTGCAATTTTGTTATGAATTGAGTTCGGATCATGACACGAAGCCTCGGTTTGTTGCATGTTAGATGTTGTACATTTCCTTTTGATTCTCTAGCGGACGTTGTTCCCGGAACCTGTCTAGATGGATAGTTCTACAATCCACATTTTTCTGATAAGGGCAAAGGGGTAAATATATCCCTCAACTTTATGATATAGAACAGACATACCCTCCGTCAAAAAAAATGGAGCAAGTATACCCCTTCCGTCTATGGAATGGTGCAAATATACCCTTTTTCTAACAAATCTGCATTTTTTAGAATTAAAAAATATTTACCCTATTTTTTTAAATAATAAAAGGCCAGGTGGAGCTTTTTTTAACTGGTCCGTTAATTTATTAACCAACCCGACCCGACACAAACAAGAACTCAAATTTTATAAACAACGTATATAAATGTATATACATATATGATACATAGTTATACATCATGCATGTGTACATATTTATATACAATTTATACAATATCGATACATTACATAACTTATTATACAATATCAATACATTACACATACATTACATATACATGCGCCCATTTTTTGTTACATTTCTAATACATAATTATATATTATATATACACGTTTATACACCATTTATACAATATCGATACATTACATAGGCATGCGCCCATTTTTGTTGAATTTTTTGTTTGGTCACATGTACAGTTATGTAAAAATCCCTAATAAGGTGTTCAAACTCTCAACTGAAACAAACAGTAATTCAAAAGTGTAAATAAAATTTATTGAAAAATTAAACTGCCAGACCATGGGTTTATCAAATTAAGCCTATCAAATACCTTTGTATATTTACCTTTCATATGCGGACATTGGTTTAATTGGGCCAAATATAGACGGAACAGTGGTGGAGCCGTGGAGGAAAAGGGCGTAGACTAATAATGTGATATAATATTGTCCAAAGTAGTGTCACATGTCATAGACGGAGAAAAAAAGTACCGTTTTGGTCAGCGGCGAAAACTTTGGCCTATTTCTTGTGTAAAAAAAAAACGTGGCTATATTTGGTGCAAACTAAACTACTTTCCTGTATATTTATGAAAATCTTCCCATTTTATAACCCACATTAAATATTTAACGGAAGATTAGAATGTCTTTAAGTGGTCCAAATAAGCTGTGTATGAATGAAAATGGCGAAGGCCGCAGGTGACTTACGACCAAATTGATCACTTTTTTTTTTGGTAATATATTAAGGACCATTAGAATCATATTTATACATTAAGGACAAAATGGAATGAAATCTCATACATTATGGACCATTTTGATAATTTTCTGCTTGAAATAACCCCTAATTTCTCTCATCAAAAATCGTTGAAGTAGTTTGAGAGATTCAATGTCGAAGAAACAAAAGAATGGAGTCGAAACCCTAGACCGTATCAGTGAGTTGCCGGAGGCACTGTTGGTACAAATTCTCTCTCTTTTGCCGACCAAAGATGCCGTCAAATCATGTGTTCTCTCAAAGATGTGGCGTTATCTCCCCACTTCTATTCATAATTTCGTTTTTGATGATAGAAATTACGATGATGTGGAAAAATTTGTATCCTTTGTAGACCACGCTTTAACTCATTCCACTTGTTCCAAAATCAATAAATTCCAACTCGGTTTTCATCACAGTGACTGGGACTTGGATTCGGAAATCAGCGAATGGCTCGATTTTGCCGTGGAAAAAAAAGTGGAACATGTTGTGTTACATATATTTCCATATGCTGAACATCTCTATTATGAATTGCCTCCATCTATTTACACTTGTTCGTCACTGATTACATTGTATTTAAGCTGTTGGGTGTTTGATGAAGGAATGGTCATAGCTTGGAACTCTTTAAAGAGCCTAAAGCTGCATGGAGCAGAGTTAGAATATGACAATATTGTGAAATTACTGTCAAGTTGTCCTGCTTTGGAAACTATGGAGCTCTCGTTTTGCAAGGGTTGTCGTCGTCTAGAAATTACTTCTTCAAATTTAAAGAGACTAACGTTGACAAACTATTTGTGCCCTTTGGGCGGAGGATATGAATCTTTGGAAATTTTTGCCCCACATCTTCAGCATTTGGATATTTCAGGAGAACTTGGACATTACAAGTATAGGCTAGTAAATGTCTCCTCTTTGGTTATTGCCAGCCTCACTTTTAGCATGAGTTGTCATTATGAAAGATGTCATGATCACCATCAAGTCATCAGAAGCCTTATTTTGGACCATCTTCAAAAGTTGGGTTACACAACTGAGCTAATAATTGGACAATGGTTTGTAGAGGTTTGTTTCTATCCACTATCATACCTTGAAGTGGTTAGATTTGTCATAGAACTATCTTTATGTTGTGGATTACATTTCCTTGTAGTTGCTTCTTTTTCAATCCTTTACTAATTTCTTTGGGATTATTTCACCAGGCCGTGTTCATGTTGCAACGCGAAGGAGTGATGCTTCCAGAATTGATATGCAAATGTCTAACTCTGAAGTTGTTGGTAACAAAGTATAATCTGTATGGAATAGCCAGTCTTTTGCAAGCCTCGCCTCTTTTGGAGTCACTCAACATACACATCACAGTTGAGGTCATAATTTCTTTCGATTAATGTTCTCCGTTTTACATCCATATTCAATTTTTGAAGTTTTAAGCCCCTCATCCCTCCAATGGAGTTTCCTAACGAGAATGCAAATATAACATTAATTATCCTTTAGAATATTTTATCACCGTAGAACAAAAAAATATAATGGTCAGGGTAATTGCTTTCTATCCGGTAAACGAGTTCAAGAAAGGAAAAGGATCATTGACAACTAAAACTCTTTTTGCGTGGTTTATGTAACTGTAATAGTATTTCTGATAGGTATTAGCTATTATGGTCATTTGCTGAGATCTGCAAGATTTTGTGGGTTTTGAGAATTGTCTACTGTGAGATCATTTAGTTTGCCTCCTTTGGAATATTTCCATTAGGCTGTAGACCTACTTTGGATCCTGATTATATTCTTTGTTCCAGTTTATCGCTTCCTCCAACTGCCAGCTTGAGCTAAGCTATTTAGCGGAAGTAGATAACATCAATTTGCCGAGTTGGATTCCAAACACTGTGTTTCCTAATCTCAAGAATGTTAGGATTGTCGGCTGCATGGAAGAATGTTTGAAGGCGTGGAATAAAGGGGGCCTTTGTAAGCTTTTAGAACTTTCAAAGTTTCTACTAAAGAATGCAGTGGCTTTGCAGAAGTTCGTTATTGTAGCAAAGAGAAGAAAATGTTATGTTTGTTCAATGAACTGTATGTCCCTGCATTTGTCACGGTTGGCTAAGAAATTGTTAGACAGCCCAAGATCATCAACAAATTTCATGATTATTTATCAAGAGATTGCTTAGCATGACCAGGCTGGAAGTTTCTTTGTTTCGGCATACTAGAAATACCTTATATTTTAGCTTTTGATTTACTGCACTGATAATTTGAACTTGTGGCATTCCAAATGTTACAATGGTTGCTTGGTTTCTTAGAAGCCTTTATTGCACTCTAGACATCGCACATGTGCTTGGAATTTTCTTGCTATTTTTGTTTACCTTGATCTGTCAAGTGTAAGATTGGCAAACCTACAAACAAAATGTTTTCTCATTATAATTCGTCTCTTGAAATGCTTTATTTTTCTTCCTTTTGTCAATAGCATACAGATTCTTGAACATGTTTTTTCTCCCTCCCTCTATTTCTCTCTTTGTTTGCGTTTACATGGAACAAATGATTTAGCTCAAGTCAAATAGTAACTCCATTATCTAGTAGAACCTTCCCATGTATAAGACAATTTTTTTATAAAAAAGAAATAAAATGCCAAACTCATACACGGAGCAATGATCTATTGCTAGATGTAATTAGTTCAATATGTTTAGTCTACTAAGAAGTTGTTCATTTTTTATTTTTGAATTTCATATGTATTAATTTTGATCTTCTTTTTCCCACTAAAGTGCACACTTTATTTGTGTCTTGCGCTAGTTATCATTTTCATCTTCAATATGTAACAGTTATACTAAGTCTGAATACAATATCATGCGGGTGATTAAAAAATATGGATCATCATTATTGTTTAACGGAAAAAACGGTATTAGTTGAATTTTTTATGACGGCAAGGACACTCGAGAACGATTTAACTTGTTAGTCAGTTTTTTAACAAATAAATATCTATTAATAAATGAGCTTAATAAAAACAATAACGTGGTAAAATAATTAAAGGAAATAGTAAGCTCAGATGCTTGTTGTTTCAGAATAGTTTCTAGGAGATAACTTATGGAAGAAAGAGATCCCTACTGTTTTGTTCAAGCAAATAATCTGTAACTGCTGTATTTGAGGCTTTCAGTGCTGTTGAATGCTTTAACTTGAGGTTATTCTCATAATAAGACTGTTCGATTACATCTAATTGTTTGATTTCCCTGAATCTTCATTCCTCAAAAAGATTCCGAGTGTCTGGAACTTCTTACCAAGGGAGGCAAATTTTTTTTGCGCAATAACAGTTTTCTTGATAAATTCCGTATGAAAGAGTTTTGAGTAGGACTGATACACTTCATTATATTCTTACTATAAATAGACAAGAATCTCAGCAATAGGTTTAAAGATGACTTTTGGCTGCCATATGATTGTACCTAGTTTAGGTTTGATTTTTAAAAGAACATTCCTCATGTGATGTGAATAGAGCTGTTATTCATTTTCTTGTGCAAACTTTAGGATGATGATATTTGAATAAAGTAACTGCTAGCGTCTCTTTGTTGTTGTTTTCTTATGGTTGCTGGTGCATGGAGTCAACATTGGCTCTGTCATAGAAGCATCATCAATTAGAAAGTGGAATGTATGCTTGTGCATTAGCCACTTCTAGAAGCAGTTTTCATGGAATGTATGTTTTCAAATTTCCAGCTTTCTCCCCTTTTCTCCATGCTCAAATACTGATAAGCAAGTGATCTTTTCTCGCTTCCAGTTCAAATTCTCTCTTTTGCCGACACAGGAACATTCACAACCTCCATTCTCTCTAAGAGGTGGCGCTATGTCGGGCCTTTCGTTGATAGATTCAATTTCACTCCTAAAATTTATGAGAAAACAGAAGACTTTGTATCCTTTGTTGACTATGTCTTGGTTCATTCCGTTACTTCAAATATTAAAAAATTCAAACTCGACTGCACTCAGTTGTATCCATACAAATCAGATTTTAGTCGATTGCTTAGTTTTGCTGCTTAAAAAAAGTGGAAGATATTGTATACAGGTCAATTTTTAATAGGGACGGGGGCACATGCCTGAATCTTTCTACACCTGTTCGTCGTTGGTAACGTTACATTTAGAATCTTATTGCATTGATTCTGGAGCGGTCATAGAGTGGAAGTCTCTAAAGAGTATAAAGTTTGAGTTTGTGGTGTTATGGCTGTCCTGCTTTAGAAACTATGGAATTTGATATGGTTGGGGGTTTTCGTTGCCTGGAAATTAGTTCTTCAAAATTGAAGAGACTGAATTTGAAAGGTTTTCTGTTACCTAGTATTGGAAGTGCTCCCCTGTTCACCCCATTTCCCCCCTAAAAGCCACCCAGCCCCATGAATACAAACTTTCCATGAGAATAATGCTTTGTTCACTAAACATTCCTATGTGCAACTCGGTTATGCTTCGAGGTGCACACCAATAGTTTGAGGTTCAAATAAAGATCTGCCACCTTCTGTTACATGCCTTTTGTGCTTGTCTATATATGCTTTACTAAATGATTTGACACACAAAATAAAAAACTGAATAAGTGGATAAACAGAAGTCTAAGGAATTCCTTTTACTTACAAGTTTTAAAGGAAGTGAAGCAATCATCTTTTATCCTTCCGAAGACAGGCGATTGGATTATGCCTATTCATTACAGTCCACTTGTGCGTTTAATTCTAGAGATAAAGCAGAAACATATATTTGGATCCATGCACAAGAAAACAAGTTTTCACTTTATTGATAGCCATATGTTCGCCAAGTAGTCAATGAGAGGAAGTGTTTGTTGGACACAAAATAGAAAGAACCAGTTACCGGAAAACGAAATGGGAAAGAGGTGGGTGGGGGTGGAGGGGTAGGGTGGGGAGATTTGTTGTTAAGAATGGACTGGTCACTGGCTTACAGAGGAAGAGGAATTATTTGGTACTTAAGACTTTTATTTGTAGAAAAGACCAAAAAGTTCCTTAGATAATGAAGTGGCAATAAGAACCATAAGGATACTTAAGCGAAATAAAAATGGGAGGGTGTTAAACCTACTACAGTAGATTCGGAAAACAATTTTTAATAATCAGTGAGAAGCTTTGTTTTTGTCAGTGAGAAGCTACACTTTACTATGATTGGTGGTGTTGCTTTCTTCGTGGAAATTGAGCTCCAGAACAAAAAGATTTTGCTCTATCAGTCTTTGTTTGGGTTACCAAGTACCGTTAAAATTCATTGATTCTGGTTTTTTTCTTACCAGGACTTTCTACTGTGAAATCATCTTCAGTTTTCTGCAATTTTATTAGGCTCACCTTCATTTGGTCCTGATTCTATTATTTGTCTCCAGTTCAATGGTGTTTGCTGCCACTCTTAAGTTAAATTGAGATATTTGACCAAAAGAGAATCCACTGATTTGCAAAGTCAGATATCAAGTTTCGAGTTTCCAACCTCAAGAGTGTTAAGATTGTTATCTCCTTAAGGACATACTTGAAGGATTACTTGGAATGGGGCTCGGACAAGCTTCTCAAATTTTCAGAATTTCTGTTAATGAATGCAGAGGTTTTGGAGAAGTTTGTTATCATATCAAAGGAGAACAGTGTGGCTGAGCCATTGTGCATCCAAATATTTACTTCGATTGGCTGAGAAATTGTTAGATTACCCAGGATCCTCTACCAATTCTGCAATTACGGTTTTCCAGAAGTGAGCTTTCTATGATTAGATTGCAAGTAGACTTCAAAAAAAATTGCAAGTAGTTTTCTGTTCAGTTTACCAAAAATGTTACCTTATAATTGAACTTGTCCATGTAATTAATAGCTTTTTGTTCTTGTTATCTTACCCTAATGACATACCAATTGCTATGGTTGCGTGATGCGTGGTTTCCATGAAGCTTTTTTGTGTTGCATTCTGGGTGTTGTACACGTGTTTCGGAGTTTCTTCATTTGCTTTCGGCGTAATTCTGTTAAGACGGGCAGATCTACAAGCGACACTTTTTCTGATAATTAGGGTCATGAAATGTTATGTTTGGCAACCTTTGGGCATGTGTCATCAAGTTTTTAGGCATTTATTGGAAGGAAGAGATTTGTACTGTTTGTTTCTCTCAAATGGGTTGTAGCCACTTGTAATTGAGGCTTAACAATGCAGTTGAATTCTTTTACTTGAATTTAAGGTCATAATGACGCATCTTCTTGATTCACTTGGAATTTTCTTTTATCAGGCACAAATTTGAGTTGTTCGAATAGCTTACTCGGGGTTGTAAAAAATTGTGGAATGATCTTTGATAAATGCCATGCAAAGTAAAGCTAGTTGGATAAAGAAGGGTGATGACTGCACTTTTTCTCAGTCATCAAACAGAGAAAACTTAAGCATTCTATTGTCCAAATCAGAGATGCTAGTGGATGCATGCAGTCTTCTCCTGAGAAGATTGAGGAGGTGTTTGTGCAGTATTATAAGCAGTTATTAGGAGCAACTGGTACCAGAAAGAAAGCATGCCAGCAGTTTTTACAGAATGGGCCAAAACTGACTATAGAACAACTTATGCTGCTGAAGGACTATACACCTGCTGAGGTTAAGAATGCATTGTTTAGTATTAATGTTAATAAAAGTCCGGGTCCAGATGGAAATGGAGCAGGGTTTTTCAGAGATTCTTGGGATATTATTGGAGCTGATATCACAGAAGCAGTGTTGGAATTTTTTAAAAATGTTAAGATGTAGAAGCAGTTCTATGCTACATTGATTACTTTGATCCCAAAGGTAGAGAAACCTGAAAATGCCAGTCAGTTCAGGCCAATAGCCTGCTGTAATGTCCTGTACAAGTGTATATCCAAGATGATTTGTAGCAGGCTGCCTCAGGTTCTACCTTCAATTTTCAACTCCACTCAGGCTGCATTTGTTAAAAGTAGATCCTTGGTGCAGAATGTATTGATCTGTCGGGATCTTTTGAGACATTATGGGAGGAAAATTTCAGCTAGGTGTTTGTTCAAGATTGATCTCCGGAAGGCATACGATATGGTCCATTGGGATTTTGTTGAAGAATTGTTGGTTGGATTTGGATTTCCTACTAAATTTACACATATGTCGAAGCTGTGGATATTTTGAAGGCAAGAGGGGGTTTAGGCAGGGTGATCCTGTTTCACCACTCTTGTTTGTACTAGTGATGGAGTACTTCTCAAGGGTGTTGGATGCAATAAGTAGCCTGTCCGATTTTAAATTTCATCCAATGTGCAAAACTCTCAGGCAGACACACTTAGCTTTTGTTGATGATCTTATGGTTTTTTGTAAAGGGACTACAGCTTCAGTCAAGAGAATTAGGGAAGCCTTAAAGCACTTTTCAGATGTGTCTGGTTTGGTGGCAAATGCTGATAAGTCTAATGTGTACATGGTAGGAGTTAAAGATGATGTGCAACAAGCAATACTAAGGCTTACTGGATTCACTGGTGGTATTTTTCCTATGAGGTATCTGGGGCTACCTTTATCACCAAGAAGATGGACTAAATTAGATTGTCATCAATTGATTATGAGGGTTACAGAGAGAATAAGAGACACAGCTACTAAGCATTTGTCATATGCTGGTAGGCTACAAATTATTAACTCAGTTTTGTTTGCCTTACATAACTTTTGGTGTACAGTTTTTCTTTTACCTCAGTGTAGTCAAGGAGGTGGATAAGAAGTGTAGGGAGTTCTTATGGGGTAGTTCAGAGGAGGGTAGAAGAACATCCTTGGTTTCATGGGATGTTGTGAGTAGACCTAAGAATCAGGGTGGGCTTAACATTAAGAACTGTAAGTTCTGGAATATAGCCTCTATTGGTAAACTTATATGGGTGGTGATGCATAACAAAGAAGCACTATGGGTTAAATGGATACATGGTGTTTATCTGAAAGATATGAGCTATTGGGATTGTGTTCCTACATCTGATGGTAGCTGGTACTGGAGGAAGCTATATGGGTTAAAGGTTGATATGGCTGGATGGTATACTAATAGAGGTATAACTTGACTGCAACTGGTGTTTATTCAGTTTCTAGAGGTTATAGGTCATTGATTGGAGATAGGCCTAAGTGGACAAGTGCACCACTTATAAGGAGCAGAACTTTACAACCAAAACATAGGTTCATTATGTGGTTGGGTGTACAAAAGAAATTATTGACAAAGGATAGAAGGAGTGGCATGGGGATCAACTGTGATACCATTGACTGTGTACTGTGTGACAACTCTGTGCATGAGACTTTGCAGCATTTATGCTTTGATTGTGCTTGGTCCAAGGCTTTGTGGCAAGGTATTCAGCAGTGGAGTTGCTTGACATTCCAAGGGTCTTGTTTTCCTAATGCAATAGAGAGGTTCAACAAGAGACATTGGTGAAGACTGAGGAAGGAACTGGCAGTAGCTATCTTTGGAGCAGGACTATATCACATTTGGCAAGCACGTAATTGGAGAATATTTAGGAAAATTAGCTTGCATACTGATTTTGTTAGACAGTAAATTAAACATGTAGTTAGAATAAGATTACAGAGTTGTTTAGGTACTAAACAGGCGTTGAAATGTACAAAAGTTTATGAGAAATTGTGTAACTAGATGAGTTGAGACCCACCCCTGCTTTAAAGGAAGTCTGGGGTGAGGGGTAGGTGTATGTTTTTGCTTTGGATGGTATGGTAATAGTTTACAGTTATTGCCAAAAAAAAAAAAAATCCATGCAAAAGAGTTATTGGTATCTTTTATCCCTTTGTTAGCTTTTATAGGCGTGAGTTCCGGTACAGCCGTACTGGGAAAGTATTTTTCAAGAAACCCTAATGATCTTAGAGTTTGAAGATCTATTGGACTCGTCTTCTAGAGTCCTATTTTAAATCTCATAGATTTCAATGTTGAAAATATAAGTCCTATTATGATTGTTTTTTACAGATCAAATTAAATATGCTTTCTTTTTAAAATTTTTTACCCATGTTCGATATTTATAATCAAGACTTTGAAAAAAAAAAAGACGCTCTAGAAGAAGTAGTAATCTGACAATGACTGGAGTTAGAGAAACCCTAGACGACCGTATCAGTGAGTTGCCGGATGAACTCCTCATTCAAATTCTCTCTCTTTTGCCGACAAAGGATGCATTTAAAACATGTGTTCTCTCTAAAAAGTGGTGCTTTCTCTGGACTTTTGTTGATAACTTCAGTTTTACTCATAGAAATTACGGAGAAAATTTTCAACCTTTTGTTGACTATATATTAGCTCGTTCTGTTTCTCCCAAAATAAAAAAAATTGAACTTGACTACTATAAGTTCGATACTAAGTGCCACCCGCAAATCAGCCAATGGCTTAGTTTTTCTGTTAAAAGAAAAGTGGAAAATGTTGTACTCTGGTCCACTGATTTAATAACTTTTCCTTGCACATTGCCTGAATCATTCTGCACCTGTTCGTCCTTGATAACATTAACATTATCTTTGGGTCGTTTTAACTTTGATGACGTGGTCATAGCATGGAAGTCTCTAAAGAGCATAAAGTTGGGGAATTTGTTTGTAGACAATGACAAAATTATGAAATTACTGTCAGGCTGTCCTGCATTGGAAACTATGGAATTATATGAATTAGTTCTGCTTAATGGTCCTCGTCGCCTGGAATTTAGATCTTCAAATTTAAAGACACTGAAGCTGAATGGTCATTTGTTCCTTAATGATGGAACTTTTCATTCCTTGGAAATTTTTGCCCCGTACATTCAAAATTTGGAAATTTCAGGAGGTCTTTATGATCTCAAGTATATTCTTGTAGATGTGTTCGCCGTGGTCACTGCTAAGCTTACTTTCAACATTATGTGTATCAAAGACATCCATGATGATTATGGTCTAGAATTTGATCCTGAGGAAGACAGTTGTCGTTACTATCATCAATTGTTTAGGACCCTCGTCCACAATTATCTTCTAACGTTTCGTTATGCAAATGAGTTAACAATTGGAACTTGGTTCACAGAGGTTTGTTTCTATCTCAGAGTCCTTTTCTCTGTTTGTTATTAGAAGACAGTTGCTAGATGTACATATCAGTTCAGAACCTCTGTACAAATTTCACAGACCCAACTGGATTAGTTGCAGAAACTTATGGCCTTTTTGTGCTTCTTTGTCAACTTTCCAATGTCAGGTATTTCTTTTGTCAAATCGGCAAAAGATATATCGGAAAACCAGGATTCTTGTGCATCGAGATTGCTTAAAGTGTTTAGATGATAAGATTTGTCACATAACTTATCTTGCCATGGAGTACTTCCTTTTTGTTGTTATTGCTTTCTCCATTCTTTATATTACTAGTTCCATTGGGATTATTGCACCAGGTTCTATGCATGTTGCAGTTCACAGGGATTTCGCTTCCAGAAATGAAATGCAAATATCTGACGCTAGAGTTTCATGTGATGAAGTTTAATTTGTATGGAGTAGCTGGCCTTCTGCGAGCATCACCTCATGTGGAGACACTCAACATAGATATATCAACGGAGGCACCCAACATAGATATAACAACAAAGAATGTAACTTTCTGGAACTTCCTCTCTTCTTTTTTACATCCAGTCATTTTATGAAGTCTAACCACCCCTCCTGAGAATTTGTTTCTAAAGGACAATGCTAATATCTGTAAGAATTTTTCTTTTGTCACTGCAAAGCTTCACGTTAATATGGTTGGTGTTGTTGCTTTCTTTGTGGCAAATGAGCTCAAAAACGAAAAGGGTTGGGTGCTATCCACTCTTTGCTTGGGTGATGTGTGCCATGAATATTTAAAACAGGAACATCGTCATAATCTTTTAAAAAGTACCATGAAGATTTGTTGGTTCTGAAATTTTCTGTACAGACACTTTTATTGTGAAATCATTTTTTCCCCACTTTTGTGCAATGTCCATTAGGCTAACCTGCATATGGTCCTACTTATATTCTCTTTCTCCAGCTTGAAGATTCCCACTGCCAGTTTGAGTTAATATATTTGGCCAAAGGAGATGATATTGATTTGCAAAGTTGGATTTCAAGCTTCGGTTTTCCTAACCTCAAGAATGTTAAGATTTTCAATTCCTCTGGAGTGTGCTTTAAGGATCATTTCAAACAGGACTTTGACAAGCTTTTGAAACTTTCAGAATTTTTGTTAAAGAATGCAACAGTTTTGGAGAAGTTTGTGATATCAAAGAGAATAATGTGCGAGATATGTTCAATCAACTGTGTGTCCACATGTTTATCTCAATTGGCTGAGAGATTGTTTCGTTGCCCAAGATCCTCCATGAATTGTGTGATTATCTTCTAGGAGTGAGCTTTCCATGACTAGACTGCAATCATGAAACTTTTAACTTCTTTATGCAACTAATTACTAATCTTTTGGACTTACCTTCGTGACATACCAAGTGTTATGATACCTTAGTTTCTCATGAAGCATTTGTATGCTGCATTTTAGATGTTGTACACATGTATTAAGATTTCTTGCAACTCTTGTTTTCCTTGACCTGATAAGATGAGTAGATAATCCACGTTCTTTATGATAATTAGCCATATGACATGTTGTGTTCGTTTTGCTGCCTTGTCTTATCAATAGCATCTCATTTTGACTTTTTTCTTGGAAGGAAGAGGTCTGCATTGTTTGTTTACGTCAAACAATTCTGAGCAGTTGTAATTGAGGATTTCAGTTCTATTGAGTCATTATATTTAAGTCATATAAGAATGTATGCTTAGATCTCCTTGTTTGATTCACCTGAAATATACATTCTTCAGGCAGAATTTAGATGGCTGAGACAGTGATAAGGGGTTCCGAAAGTTTAACATGTAAGAAATAGTTTCTGTTTTTCCTTTGTTGCAATAGAGCTACCGTTCTGTTTTGTTGAACAGGATATGGACCAATTTAGTGAACTTTCAAAAGTGTCAGGTGATATTGGAATCAAAGCTTTTTCTGTTGATTTTAGATTACAACTTTCTAGTTGTTAATCCTTGACACAGACGATTTGAAAATTTTGCATTAAGCCTCACCAGTATATATTCTCTCTTTGGTAGCAGTGAGTGAAAAAAAAAGTCACATTTTCTTGCCGGACTGTACATAGCCAACCAGACTGACATATAATGGCCCCACAGCTATTCTCTTTCTTAAAGCGACATCGGGTGCGAGTTTTGGTGTTAGTTTTTAACAATTTAAGAGGCCAAATGTACATTTACCAGTTATTGCTTTGTATAAAATTCCACTACAATCGATCACATAGTTGGTCTCAAGGTCAGAAAAAAAGAGTAGGCTGTGATGGTCTGAAAGTCAACATAAAAACTTAGCAATATTTGGACTTTATCAGACTTGGCTCTTTTGTTGACCTCGAGGGCAGAGTGGATGAATGCGGGCTCATGAAGGGCAGAGTGGACGAATGCAGGCTCTTGAGAATTTACATGTTAACTCATTGTCATTTATGGTTAAGTTTGGACTCATCAATATCGTCGTCAACTTTGTGTGCATCTCTTCTTAGACATTTCCCACTTTCCCTTAAAATATGTTACTGCTACCAACTGAACCTCTTTTAGCTAGGTTTATATACTGCTTGAATATGCTGAAATTAGATACTGTAATCATTTGCTGAGAACTCATTATAGCCAAAAAGCAAAAAAGATAATTTCATGAACCTCCCCGCAAGTTTGACTTTGTAACACTAACTTTTTTTGTGGTTTATGATATTAAGTTTACCTCCCTTATTTTAAATCTCATTGCAGTTATTATGTCCTCCAAGCTTTCTTGAAAAAGAAAGCATTGAAACCATCCCCTCTGGAAGTGCCACTGAGTGCATAAATTACTTCTTCTTCGGTGTATCAGCTGCCTTTGTTGGTTCTTATTTAGGAAAGGGCCTTAGCTTGTTCATCACATCACATTTGGCAGGGAAGAATTCAGCTTTTATTCCAGTAGCTTCTCATAGAATCCCAATATTTCTCCCTTCCTTTGAATATACCACAGCTACATCATCATTCTTCAATTGTTTTATTTGGTTCTGAGTTTTTCTACTTTTCATGGTTGCAAAGTAAAACGTAGAGTTGGGCTATATTTTTGCTTTAGATGGCCTAGTAGGCGGAGCCAGGATTTCAAATGAGGGGGTTCAATATTTAAAGAAAAACTAGCCGGAGGGGGTTCAACACATACTATATATGCATAAGAATAATTTTAATCATATAGAAATAGTATATTTTTCCGTCGAAGGGGGTTCGTAACCCCCTAGCGAAAGGCTGGCTCCGCCCCTGCGGCTAGTACCCGTTTCTCCATGTCTTTGCAGTAAAACTGACATGAACTTATCTTTAACAGATCGAAAATATGAAATCTGAAGAGCCTGGATTTGAAGAAAATGATGAGCAAGTTGAAGCGACTAAAAATGTTAAAGAACAAGTTGAAGCACAATGATTGGAATCTATTCTATGTTTTGTTGGGGTTGCTTTTAAGATGCTTGTTTCAGTACATGTGATAATTATAATTTTATTTCCTCTTTTATTTGGGGACAAATATAGTATCATACAACTTAGAAGGGTTTTTTTGTTAACAATTTTCTTAAACTAGGTGTCAATACTTTTTGAAAGATTTTAAAAAAAAGATTCCACAAATCTTTACAAAAATAATTTTTATTAACAAAAAAGGAAATTTCATTATTTTTTAAAAACGCTAATTATTCTTCATTGATCACAATAAAGATTTGAAATGAATAAAGACATTTCTTATATAGTCAACTGAGTAAATGAGTCTGATTAAGAATTCAGTCGTGTTTACGAAGAATTGAGTCCTAAATACACTTAAATACTGATTTTAATTTTTTTAAAATACTTTTTTCTAAATATTTATAGTTGTCATGTCATTAAATATGTATCGACAATTATATTTCTGCTAATAATGACTATAGAAGCTAACTTGACAAATTTGAAAAATATTTGGAAGACAAAATAAAATTGAGGGACTATAATAACCAATTATCCAGAGTCGAGTGACCACCTAAACTTCTAACTCTATCTAAATATCTGTGAAAAACATTTACTATTTATGGATGTCAGAGAATGTAAAATACAATAGTTAAAAGCAACTATAATGACCGGATTGTTATTGCCATTAAAGGATTTTAACGAAGGGAATGATATCAACAAAGGGAAAATTTAGTGGCTAATAAAGGAATTTAAATGATTGGAATTTACGTGGTCGTTAAAGAATCTCTAATGACCAAATCCGGTGGTTAACTTTTAACTGCAAAGATTTAAGGACTAAATTATTATTTTTTTCTGATAATCATAAATGTCTTGAGCGTTTTTTATATTATTAAAAATAATTTACATATGTTTTGAATGTGTTTTATCTTTTAAATTTCTCTTTTTATAAATAAAAATTTGTTGATTCACTAATGATGTCTGACATACCCCTGGGTAACTTGACTGGTATATATAAGTTAGCCAAGAAGCTGCTTGTGCATTTAAATAGAAAGCACAACAACTAAAACTGGACTGATCAGTACTAGAGAAGGCTGTATACACTGAAACCCTAGCATTTCTGCACCCAAAACATGAATCTAAGAGTTGAAGAAATGAAGAAAAGAGTTGATGATCAAATCAGTGAGTTGCCGGATTCTCTCTTGCCCCTAAAGAAACGAAGAAGCAAAAGATTTGAGGATCGAATCAGTGAGTTGCCGGATTGTCTTCTTATTCAGATTATCTCTGTTTTGCCAACAAAGGATGCCTTCACAACATGTGTTCTCTCCAAAAGGTGGCAGTATCTATGGCCTTCAATGGATCACTTCTTTTTACGTTGTAAAGATGAATCCCAACTGACAAACTTTATAACCTTTGTGGACTATGTATTAGCTCATTCTACTTGTTCCAAAATAAAAAAATTCCATCTAGATTTCACCCACCTGTCCATCTATGAGGACCCAATCTGCCGATGGCTTGCTACTGCTGGTGAGAAAAATGTTGAAAATGTTGTATTGCGGTCAGATTCGGTTGGGGATGATGACATTAACTTGCCTCGCTCTATCTACAATTGTTCCTCCTTGATAACATTGGATCTGAGCTGTTGTCAATTTGTTAAAGCATTTGTCATCGATTGGAAGTCTTTAAAGAGCCTAAAGTTGACACATGTGACGTTAGATGATGAAGCTATTGTAAACTTACTCTCAGGTTGTCCTGCTTTGGAAACTCTTGAATTTTATACATTCTACGGATTCGGTCGTCTGGAAATTAATTCTTTAAGTTTAAAGAGGCTTAAGTTCGAAGAAATTTGGTGGCCAGAAGATTACAGTGGTGATCATATTTTGGAAATTTTTACCCCGCATATTCAACATTTGGAGATCTCCGAAGATGAGTATGAGCTCAGGTGTAGGCTAGTAAATGTATCCTCTGTGGTCAGTGCTAAGCTTACTTTCCAAATGAAATGTACTTGGGGTGCTCAAGGTACTTCTAGTGACACTTGTCCTGATGAACATCAATTTATTAGGACACTCGTCGAAGATTATCTTCAAAAGTTGAGCCATGCAACTGAATTGACGTTTGGGACTTGGTTCACAGAGGTTTGTATTGTAATACTGTCCTATTTGCTCTATTTGAATATAACACAATTTAAGAACTTTTAAGCATTATACAAAGACTACTAACAAAAAAGGGCAGCCCAGAGACTGTTTTCAAGGCTTGAACCCGTGACCTCCTGGTCACATGGCAGAAACTTTACCAGTTACTCCAAGGCTCCCCTTCAATTCAACTTACCTTATCTTCTTTATTGTTCTTTGTTTCTCGATCCTTTACTAGTTTCATTGGGATCACCACATCAGGTACTTATGCAGTTTGAAGGGCCGACATTTCCAGAACTGAAATGCAAATGTCTGACTTTGGATTTGCATATCGGAGCATTTTAGTTCTATGGATCAGCTATCTTGGTGCGTCCTCGCCTCATGTGGAGACACTCAACATAACTATGACAACTACTTCAGTAACTTCCTCGCGTAGGAAGTTTTAACATCCCTTCCCACACTGAACAGTGTTCCGAAGGGAGTGCAAACAGTGGCGTATGCAAGATGTTTGGAAGCAGTATTAACATTTTCAATTTTTTTTGGTTTTCCATCCTGTGTCCGGTACCCACATTGGAGCCCGACTAATCTGGATTCGTACCGGAAAGTCCCACTATGGGAGGTAAAGCGCTCCCTACCAAAGGAGATAGGGCTCGAACCCAAGACATTTGGTTAAGGATGAAGCAGTACTTAATTACCACTCCATCACAACCTTTAGTGGTAACATTTTCAATTTAAAACCCTTGTAATTTAATTATTTCCCAAAATTTATTTGAATACTAGTAATCAGAGTTAGATTTCAAATCCAAATTAATATTTGCCACTTCGTAAAATAAGTTCTTAATAAATGATTTTTCAAAGGAGTACAAAGTTTATGCTGGACTAGTAAAAGGAAATAGAGAATACATTATCACAGTTCAACAATTTTAAATGTAATCACAATAGCCTAATTAAAAATGTTAATAAAAAACTTTTTTTATATAAGGCACCAAACAATAACTCAAACTCATAATTAATTTTATTGCCAAGAAAGAAGATGAAAGAATAAAATAGCAAGAAACTTAAACTGAAACAACAACATACAATATTTCTAATCCCCATACATTGCAAATTATAGAGAATGTAATTTCATTTGGTTCAGGTTCTTGAGTTTGCTAAAATAAAAATAATTTCTTTTCAAATGTTTAGAAGTATTAATTGTAGCTATTTGCAAAATAACTATATGTCCGATTCCGTTGTGGAAGCTCCATTAACTACCATCATAGCAAAGAACTGAAAAATATATTTAAACAAAAAGGGAAAAAAACATGCAATCTACCTGGTTTCGAACCCTTTTTTTTATATTAATTTAATATGCATATTTAGTACATATTTCTAGCGAAAGCGGGGTCAGATGAATCCCTTGAGCCTACGTGCGTCTGCCTCTGTATGCAAACATATCTTTGATTATCAACGAGAGATCACTATAAAACTTCATATTAAAAAGATTGCTGACAAACTCAAGAGCTGTTATTCTAATTAGCTTGGTTCACCTATTCCAAGAGTCATCCTTAGAGGAACAACTTTTGTAATCATTTTCCCACAACCATTAAAGATTGGCCGGTTCAGAAATAGTTCTGTACCAGGCACTTGTATTATGAAATCATTGTTTTGTAACTTTTGTGCGTTATGATTTTCAATTGACTGGAGACTTGCATCTGATTCCAACTGTATTCTCTCTCCAGTTCGAGCCTTACCAATGCAAATTTGAGTTAGAATATTTGGACAAAGGACGTGATATTCCTTTCCTATCAAGCTTCGGGTTTCCCAACCTCAAGAATGTTAAGGTTGTCAGCTCTTCCGGGATGTGTTTGAAGGAGCATCTTGAATGGGCTAATGATGAACTTTTCAAACTTTCAGAATATCTACTAAAGAATGCAACGGTTTTGAAGAAATTTGTAATTATATCAAGGAGAGGAAAGTGCAAGAGTTGTTCAATGAACTCTGTGTCTCAATATGTTCTGCAATTAGCTGAGAAATTGGTAGGTTGCCCAAGATCCTCAACCAGTTGTGTGATCATTTGCCAGGGGGGAGCTTTCCATGACTAGATCGCAGGTGGTTTTATGTCTCAGTGTAACAGAAGTGTTACTTTATATTTAGTTTTTGATTTAATGTTGGTGAAATCTTGAATTTCTCTATGTAACTAATAGCTATTTGTTCCTGTTTTCCTGTCCTTGTGACATACCAAATGTTAGGGTTGTTTGGTTTCTAATGTTGCTTTTCTTTGTCGCATTTTTGATGTTATGTAAGTGTTTCAGAATTTCTAGCTCCCTAGATGAACTAGCCACACTTTTTCTGATAATTAGTCTCATGAAATGCTGCGTTTCGCAAACTTTGTCGATGACATCAAGGTATTATTACTGGGAGGTGTTACCTTTTAGGCATTTTCTGTGAAGGAAGATGTTTGTACTGTGTTTATCTCAAATGTGGTCGAATGATTTTTTTTTAACATAAGGTCATGCTTATAAGAGGATTGGTTTTGATACATCTGTTTCATTCGCCTAAAATGTTCATTTATCAGGCAGATTCTAGTTGGGCTAAAATAGCTAATTACAAGGGGTTGTAAGAAATTTGTGGAAAATAGCTTTCTTGATAAATCTCATGCTAAAGAGTTATCGGTATCTTTTATCCCCTTGTTTTGGGAAAAAAACTGCTTTTCTAGTTTGGTTGAACAGGATTGTATTACAGGACACTGTTCATGAGGAATGATACCAACGTATTAAATTTTGGGTCAGTATTCACTATGTTTATTTAATTTCCTTGAAGTTTCTGTTGGCAAATGTTTGGCGGGAGCACACATTGAATATTAAGAGATAAATTTATAAGCTTTCTTTGAAGCTATGCTACATTTTAGTGTAAATTCTGGCGTGGTGCTTTTTATCTTGTCAAATCGGAAGTTTTCGTATGAAATATACTACAACAACAACATACCCAGTGTATTCCCGCAAAGTGGGTCTGGAGAGGGTAAACTGTACGCAGTCCATACCTTGAAATATACTCCTCGGAGCAAAAACTGAACTGCTCTAAAACTAATAAGCTCAGTGTAGGATATCCCTGCGAAAGTATATTCATTTTTCTTTCTCTCCTTGGATGAGACATGATCTTGTCAAAAGAAAATAGGAGTTCTGATGATTTAGAAGCATCAATGGATGTGCAGGTAATTTATGAGCGAGGAATACATGTAAAGGGTTTCAATGAAATTAGAAGTGTGCTTGTTTCAACACTTGCTTCACATGGGAAAATGTCAGATGCCCTTAAAATATATGAGGAAATGAAAGAAGCTCAATGCAAGTTGGAGCCAAAAGCAATTATCTATCTCATTGTAAGTGATTCCTTGGACACCTTCAAAATTCCGACATTTTTACCCTTTTAAATCATAACCTTGCAGGAAAACCTTCAGTCTGAGGGGGAATTGCATAGATTGCTCCACCTACTTGAGCAATTAAATGGCCTCGATCAGTGGGTGGATGCTGCCTATAGGGTCATAGCATATTGTATTCGGCAAAATCATTTCAGATCTAAATTCATAATTGTTTCTTGTGAATATTGATGAAATTTTTTGGAGTTACTTTAATATACCGCTCTTTTGTAATAGATCTATTGTGTTTTTTTTTTTAAACACCAAATAGATCTATCGTTGACTTGCTTAAAAAGCTGGTGGATACATACAAGGAAGATGAAGTTGCTCAAGAAGTTGTATTCGATGAGGTTTTGTGCTTGTTCCTTTTCTCTTCTTTACATTGGAAAGAATAATTATGTGTCATAGAAACTCAGTTCTTTCTGGGTTCCTATGATTCATATTCTCTCATCAGTTTTTGTGTGCAAGATGAAGCTTCCCACTGCATATGATATTTTTACTTGACAAACTTGTTCTCGTTAATAATGGAGGCCTTTATTTAGCTCAGATATGTGTCTTGCTTGACACTCATTTTTGGTAATCATGGAGCAGGTTTTCTGCCAGATCGCGGAAAAAGACCCAATAAATTTACAGTTAGGCTTGGATCTCCGTCAGGCTATTAAGAAAGAGATTGGTCTCCTCCCTTCACAGCAAAGTCTTGATTTCCTCCTCAGTGCTTGTGTCAAAGCCAAAGATTTACAAGCTTGTCATCTGATTTGGAAGGAGTATAAAATATCTGGCCTGCCTTGCAACATTTTAAGTTATGTGAGGTAATTTTAATAACTAATATTTTTTAGTCTTGTTTGCTTGCCTGAAAATTCTGTTCTTAGAAATCATCAGTGTTTTAAAAGGCGGGGGCGTGGGACGAGGCGTTTTGCATAGCATGGGGCGAGGCGTAAGCCTCGAAACACGGGGCGTAAGTCCCATGAATCTACGGGGCGTATCTTATATATCTTCAATTTTATAATTTTATTACTAAGAAACTAAGCAAAAGTAAGATTTTCAATAATTTCTAAATAAATTTAAATAAATCATCAATAATATAGGAAAAAATATTATAATTACTTTCTAAGAAAGTTGCTTTAATTTCTTTATTTACATTTAGAATTAGAAAAAATCACTAAAATATGGAGGAAAAAAATGCTAGCATAAAGTATAAATATCATTAAACTAATAATTAAAAAAATATGATTTATAGCAAAAATACTTTTAAAATTAAAAAAAAATCAAAATTAACGCCCAGACATACACTTTTACGCCCGGGACTTACGTTTTTACGCCCGGGACTTACGTTTTTACGCCCGGGACTTACGCCCCAAATTCTAGGACTTACGCCTTATGGATCTGCGTTTTTCATTTGCGCCCCGGAGCGTTTTTGGTACGCCCCGCCCCGGGACTCGCCCTGAAAACGTTTTTGAAAACACTGGAAATCATGATAGTTATTCATATCTTTTTATTTTGATTTCTCTACAGTTGCATCTGTTGAGAAACCACTTAATTAATCATTCAACAACAACAACATACCCAGTATATTCCCACAAGTGGAACTTAATTAGTCATTCAATGGTAAGATTTAATTAAGCTAGACCAATGCATTTTCATATATTTGTTGGTTTTTGTCCTTGGTTTGAGTGAAACGAAAAAGAAAATATTTGTCTTAAAACTAGGTCAAAGATATCTACTATCTAATCTAACATAAAGCTTAAGTTTAAAAAAGCTGGAAAGAATAAAGTCATCGAACTAAGAATGCCTCTGAACTGCTCGATATCCTTTCTCTTCTGTGTTACATGGTTTAAGGTTCTAAATCTATGAGAAACATTGGGAGCTTTATGGGGTTTTTACTTGTGTGATGGTAGACCTTTTTGTTTCATGCTAGAAGGTTCATGAGAGAAAATTCATTGAATGCTAGAAGGTTCTTGTTAGAGATATCTTGTCTTCCTCTGACATGTTTGTCAACAGTCAAATCAACCTTTCCTTTTCTTTTCAAAGTTATAAACTCCCTCCATGCCAATTTATATGGCACCGTTTGACTGACACAAAGTTTAAGAAAGAAAGGAAGACTTATGAAATTTAATTTGTGGTATAAAACACTCCTTGATCATTTGTGTGGGCTATAAATCATTTCATTATGAGTAAAAAGGGAATTTTAAAGTTAAATTGTTTTCAATCATAGAAAGGTGACCTTTTTTTGGGACGGACTAAAAAGGAAGGTGTGCCACATAAATTGGGATAGAGGGAGCATCAGATTTCTCCAATGTGCCACATAAATTGGGACAGAGGGAGCATCAGATTTCTCCAATCTTATTCAAACAAAACACACTCAGAGTTTCTTGTCTCCTTTTAATTTAAAGGAAGAAGCACGGCAAAAAATCTGCAATCTTTTCGCTTAATAGCAAAATAACGTGGTGTTATGTAATTATTGGGATCAACATGCAACAAGGTACAAACGGGAGCTGTAACAGAAATTAGTTAGGGAGTTCTTGTTTCTAGCCCCCAACTCAAATGGGCTCTCATTCAGATACCTGAACATGTTCAAAACCAGTATTTTAAACGCCTCCATCTGATCAAGTATGGAGCGTCTTCGCCAATCACGCACATATAGCTAACCACCATCAGTGTGAGCGTGTTTACTATTTCATACAATCCCATTCGCCGATGCAAAATTCCTCTCATTTTTTCCATTAGACTCACCAAATCACACTATGGCAATCCAAAGATTTCCATCAAACATGGGAAGAGAGAACCAGAGACCACGAAACTTCAAGCTTGGAGAGGCCCAAGAGGGCTTGCATGTGGTGAATGTTGCTAGTTTACGTCCTTAGGCAAGGTGACAGCAAACAGGGGTGGTTTCAAGGAGGAAGAATGGGAGGAATTGAGGTGGGGGAAAGGGTTGCTTAACCTCATTATTTTTTTAAAAAAAGTGAAGGGGTCTCTGGAAGAATTCACAGACAATGATGTTGGTTGCTGAGAGTGTGTTGGGGCTTAAAGATAAAATAAGGGTTTTGTTTAGGACTTAGATGTGAGTAGAAATGAAAATGTGGAAAGACGCAGGGGAGGAAAAAGGCAGGGAAGGTTCTTCCATGACTGAAAATAATGGTGTTCGCAGGTGGATTTTTCTGTTAGCCAAGGTTAGAAGGATGGAGGAATGAGGGGGAAAGAGAGATAAAAAGGAGGCTTCTTTTAACTGTTTGTAGTTCTATTTTTGGCTGTCGCGCTCTTTGAAGTTGTACATACCACATGTTTGGTCCAAGTCAGCCATTTATTTGCCACAGAAGCTCAATCATGGCGTTGAAAACATTAGATTCGTTATAGGCTAAGTTGTCTGGATGAGAACCCATAGGTAGAGTTGGGAGGTTGGAACAGAATTTCATTCAAGTACGAGTGTTAATTAACCTATTAAGCCTTTTATTTACATGTTTCCCCTAAAAGTTTTGGTACAAGCACTAGTATCCGCATTTATCTCTATCTTATTTCAGCCTATGTAGTAGTGACAGCTGGTAGTCTTAACTTTGTACAAATTGAGATGCTAGGCCCCTTGCTTCCTCCCAAATGAAATCAGAAAACCAGCTTTGATATTCACTTCTCTTTTCTTCTACATTTAGTAAGGTTTCCATCTTTCGATTTCTTGTTCTTTGCTATTGAGAACACAACAAATATGAAATAACTACACTTGGAACTAGTAGTATTTTAACCTTATTAAATTTGGGCTACTTGTATATTTATGGGATAACTTCACCACTTGAGCAGCTTACTGTTACCATTTGATATATCAAACTGTTACCTTCTTCAAAAAAGATTTGGGGTAAATGTGATATCATGAATGTTATTAGTCCTTTTATGGTTTCCTTCTTTGTTCTAATTCATTGTTTGATGCAGGATGTATCGAGCCATGTTGTCATTAGGGGACTACAAATATGCAGCAAATATTCTCAATAAAAAACCAAGGGATGATATTCTTGTTTGCAGTGTAGTCCAAGCTTGTCAAGCAGCTTATGGAACGTCTGACTCCTTAAAAGGGAAAGGGAAAAAGAAAAAAAGGAAAACTGGGAAGAATGTGAGTTGTGAGATGTGAAAATTGTAGTTCGTAGGGGATTTAGAAAATTCTTCAGTATGTATTAGTTCTGAACATTCCAGTCTCTGTTTGTGCTCACTTTTGTTCATCCCTTTTTTGGGTGCAGCACTTCTTTGAGATCAACATTTTGCAGATCATGTAGATGTGCAACTATTAGGGGAGAACTCCTTTTTTCATATATCCCCGGGAGAGCTCTGTATTAATCCTGCTTTAAAGTTGCCCTGAGTTTAGCAATAAGTTGGAAGTGGATCGAGAGAAAAGGGACACTTTTTAAAACCTCTGGTATCATTGAATCATTGCTTAAAATCATTTGAGCCATTGAATTAACTTGCACTGAATAATAGAAAGGATTAAGATCAAGTGGTGAAATTTGTCTTGCTTCATTTTGAAGAGGAGCTGAAACATGTGTCTTCTCAATTTCTTAGAAAAGAATTCTCTGTAGAATCTTTTGTTAATTTGGAGATCAGGTACATGATAGTTTTGTATTTGTAATTGATGATGGTTCATGCGTTTATGCCTTCAAATTCCTACCTGATCTTTTCAATGGTTAGTTGGATGTACTTCCATTTGGTCGAGCTGTTTTCCTGTACTAACATTTCAGACCATCTTGTTCAATTGTGAAAACAGGCAGCTTGGTTCTGCTTATAATTCTAACCAAGATTGAGAAAAATCCTATTTGGAGCAATGCAGAAGGGTTCAATTGTACACTGAATTCTTGGCATCTCTAATAAAAGCAATTGTTCAGTTCTCATCTCTTCTCTAAAGTGATCAGCAGCTATGTGATAACATTTATTTAGTCTTTCTACCCTATTATATTTGTTTCTTTATCATAATTTGTTTTTGCAATAGTAATTTCCTTTTACTACCTTATGAACAATTGATTTTGTTATCCTTTTTGACATACCCAAGAGACCAAAACATTATTTGGTGTCCATTGGGAGCATTCGCTAAGAGGGGTAAAGACTCTTATCAAAGGTTCACTTATATGACTCAAATACGAATTGAACTTATTCATTTGACTAATTTGAATTCCCATTTAAAATGCCCAATAAAAGGGGTAAAGACGGTTTTCATTTTCATTTATAGGACTCAAACATGAACTGATTACTGATTCGACCAATCAAACTATTAATAACCAAATAACAACATCCACATTGAAAAAGAAAGTAAGTCGGGATGGAAGTAGAGCAGTAGTTGCATTGAATTTGCTACTAAGAGGAGTAAAGACTCCTTATCCAAAGTTCTCATTTACAAAACGCTCACCAAAAAGCATTGATTCTAGTAGTGATTGATCCAATGGCAATGAAAGATACACCTTTTTTTCATCCGATATCCGATATCACCAGTGAAACCCGATTAAATTTAAATTCAACACTTTTCATTTCTCAAAACTCGAACCTAAAACCTCCGAGTATGAATGACGGTATTCCCACTCATCCCATCACAACACAAGCTAGTAACGAAAGATACACTTAAATACACTACAAATATTACTAGAAATTATAGAAGATTTTAAAAAGATTCGAGCTTTTACCAGCAAAAGCAAAAAAACCTACTAAGCTCTCGCTATAAATGAGATCTAAAGACTCTCCCGTTCCTTTTTTAGTTGGAATGTTTCGTTTTTCGAAAGTCAATTTGAATTGATTTTCAAAGCTAAATTAAATTAGATTAATTTAATATTTTAAAATTAAAATTAGATGCTCAAAACTATATGAAAGGTATTATAAATTGCAATTATCCTTTTTTAATATAATTAAAAATAATCTTAAAATATTGATCAAAATTTATATTTTTTAACTCTAAAAAAGAAAATTAGAACAACAAAAAGAAACGGAGGAAGTGCTAACTTTTTGTATCCCTTTTAATAAGCGTGGGTCGCTTTGGTCGACCAAAGCGATCCCCGCCGTCCACCTCCCCTTTGATCTGACGGATCTTATTCGTTCCTCCACCTCTTGGTCCTAATTAATTATTTTAGCTCATTTAAGTATTAGAAAATTAATAATATTTAATTCAAAAGAGTAGATAAATACAAAATGATGAATTAAGGGACGAACCCATCTGTTTCAACCCGTGATTTTACTATATCACCCCTAATTAATTATTATAAGTCGTTTAAGTATTAGAAAATTGATAATATTTAATTAAAAAAAGTCAAATAGACACAAAATGATAAATTATATCACGTTAAAAAGTAATATAATTAACAGCTTCAATTATTTAAATGGCATAAAAAATTTGATCGACTCTCGAAATTATATCGGTGTCGCGTAAATTGGGACCCTTTTAATAAGCGTGGGTCGCTTTGGTCGACCAAAGCGATCCCCGCCGTCCACCTCCCCTTTGATCTGACGGATCTTATTCGTTCCTCTACCTCTTGGTCCTAATTAATTATTTTAGCTCATTTAAGTATTAGAAAATTAATAATATTTAATTAAAAAGAGTAGATAAATACACAAAATGATGAATTAAGGGACGAACCCATCTATTTCAACCCCGTGATTTTACTATATCACCCCTAATTAATTATTATAAGTCGTTTAAGTATTAGAAAATTGACAATATTTAATTAAAAATTCAAATAGACACAAAATGATAAATTATATCACGTTAAAAAGTAATATAATTAACAGCTTCAATTATTTAAATGGCATAAAAAATTTGATCGACTCTCGAAATTATATCGGTGTCGCGTAAATTGGGACAACGAAAATATATATTATTTGAAAGACATAAAATTAGTACTATAAATCATAATAATCAACAACTTAAAATATTTTAAAATCATACAAAAGTTTGATCGACTATCTAAATGTCATCTATGCCGCGTAAAATGAATAAATCAACAAATTATGTAAGAAGTATTACAAATAACAATAATTAACAACTTAAAATATTTTAAAACCATATAAAAAATTAATTGACTTACTAAATTTCATTTGTGTCACATAAATTGAGACAGAGAAAATAATATTTGCCCGTGCCTGTGATCTGACGGTCCACATTCATTCTTTCGCGTTGAATTTGCTAACTTTACTAAGGGTACAATCGTAAATAACTAATTGTCTTTTACAATATCCTTTCAATGCTCTCCACCAGTCACGATTTTCGGTTTCCACGTATTCCAAAACGTCAGCAAAGTAATAATCCCTCCGTTTAAAAAAGAATGACTTGCTTTCTTTTTTAGTCCGTTTTAAAAAGAATGACCCTTTCCTTTTGGGGCAATATTTTAATTCCAACTTTTCACATGGCATGTTTAAAACCGCAAGCTTAAAGGGCGTTTTCGTAAATTTGACATAACTTTAATTTTAGACCACAAGATTCAAAAGTCTTCTTTATTTTTTTAAACTCCGTGCTAAGTCAAAATAGGTAATTCTTTTTTAAATAGAGGGAGAATAGAAAATGAAACAAACTATTGGAAGATTATACTTGATGGATTTCATGTGCTCTTACTATTGACTTTATGTATGCACGTGTTTTTTAATCATATTTTTACTAGATTAGATATTGTAAGAGCTAATTTTCTTTTTATCTTTGTCATACCTCATACTGTTTTACCTTCTTCATATACTAATGTGATATAATTAGAAGCTATTTAGGTAATATTGGACCCGTGCGGAGCACGGACATCGATATCTAGTATTATAAGTAGCATTCCTAGTCAATTAAGCATTTGTGGTTTTCCAAATGGATTAAAATAAATATTTTTTTTAATATTGAAGCTTCCCTATTTTTTTTATCAATTACTTATAAAGCTTTAATGAATTCTCTATACTCGACTTGAAGGCATCTACTAACTCACTCACTCGTAAGTGGATCTTTCAAGTACTGGCTAAGCTTACTTTAGAAATAAACCACTCACTTTTTTACAATATTTCAACTTTAATAGTCACCATCGTTTCTCTATAGAAAACTCATTTGTTAATAATGCAGAGTGTTTTAAACAATGAAGAACAAGAGGAGTTTCAAGCACTTTAAGCAGATTTCTTCTTCAACCCCACAACGCTATGTTAACTAGAAATAACAATGCAAATTGGGACAACTAAATCTTGCTCTGATACCATTGAAAGCAAATACGGAGCAAAAAAAATAGATTGTGTACCTTAAATTCGCAGCGGAAATCGTTGATTTTGTTATCAAAAGAATCGCCCCAAATCTACGTTGAATCTCTTGGAAACAAAGCTTTAATTCACAAACTAAGTGTCTATTTATTGTGTGTTTTTGTTTTCTGCCAAAAAAATGACCCCAAAGTCGTTTCTTTGTTCTCATATATATGTTGCTTTGTTTTTAGAGATAATCACAAAGAGAAGTTGTACCTTCTCTTAAAAAGGTAACCGTAGAAAACCACACTTTTCCAATAACCATGTGAGATTTTATCTGATTGGTAATATCCTTTTACCCTTACCTCTTTCAATGGGTCGGGTCGGGTCAGTCCATATGGATGACCCATGACCCAAAACAATATCCAAAATAAATAATTACTCTTTTTTTTAGAACTTGATAATAATCTACTAGCCATCCTAAGGAAGGCATATCTTGATTGAATTTTTGTACAACTTTTACAAAACACTACTCTCCTTGGAAGACAACTTGATATGTATACAACTGTAGAAAGATGGAGACTAAAGTTTCTTAGAAGTGATTAATATATATAGACTATTTAATAAGAATTCCACACTTGAAGTCGTTAAAGTATGACTTTTAAAGTATACCAGTTATGCATAACTTTTTTGTTTAATAAACCTTAAAATTTGTCATTAGAATAAGGAATTAAGTTTTTTTCTATATATCATTTGTATTATGTCCCTTCGCGGACAAACGTGCAAAACCCGTTTCCATTACTAGTATGGGTAATGGCCTTATCGCTTGATTTGTCTAAAATAGAACTCTTTAAATCTTCGAGGACTATATGTTTATGCTGAAATTGAAAGGACGTATGACAACTTGTGAAATTGAAGTGATGAAATTTTAACACTGGAGAGTTTAAGTTGAATATATTGACTGATGATTAAAGATTTCAGTTCTTTTGTTGAATTAGCTTATATAGAAACAAACATTTTCAACACTTCCAACTTTCAATACAGGCAGTTGCAACACAATTTCCCAAGTTAAAAAGATTCATCAAATTAAATAACTTAACCACAAAATTTGCCTATAAAACATTGAGGGGGTCGTTTGGTATACAGTCAAAGTTATCATGGGATTATAATCCTGGAATTATAATTATTGGACTAAATAATCCCTAAATTATTTAGTATTAGTCCTTCGTTTGGTACATTGGATGAAAGATGGATATACTATATATAATTCAAAACATGTGTTTGGTTTTTGTTTCCAATTTTAACCTTTATATTTCAATAGCTTAACTATAAATTAGTTATATATTGAAATGTATCGCTCACTATTTATATACCCAAGCATAGGAATTAAACTATCCTTTAAGCTAGTAAAACAAAAATTACTCGTATTCTTAAATATTTTTTAGTCCAATAGTTACTCCACCCATAAACCAATTCAATTCTCAATAAACCATGCAACAAAAAAAAAATATGCAGGAATTATACCTAAGGTCAGAAATCGAATGCAAGAAAAAGTGCAAAAAATACCAAAAAAAAAAGGGGTAAAAATTATGCCGAAAGTGCAAAAACTGTGCAGAAATTGTACAGAAAATGCATACACAGTATAGAAATTATGGAGAAAATACAAAAAGAGAAGTAAAATAGTCATTTAATAATTTGAACCGGATAAAATAGTCATTTAATAATTTTATCCAAGGATAGCTAAGGTTGGTATTAAGTTATACCACCAAAGGGATGGAATAATATAATCCAAGATTTTGGAATAATTTTATCCTGGGTATAATTAGTACCGCATACCAAACATGATATTATTTTAAGTCCAAATTTTAATCCAGGTATAACCCACCTTATACCTCCTACCAAACGACCCCTGAAATATTAAAGTAGCAGAATAAACAAGTCACAGTAAACGTGCACGTTTAAAACCCCATTCAGGGACGTCTGCTGAAGAGGGATCTACCTTCGATGCTAGCTTTGAGTTCACTCTTGCTTTTATCTCTATGACTTGTGCCACATCTCATTTAATCCCGTCTTCTAGCTCTCCTCCATAAAACCAGGACCACTTGTCAACAACTCAGCTCCAGCGGGTAAATTTGCATTAAGCTGCTCAACACACTTTCTGATTGCCTTCTTGTTATATAGGGGTGAAATATAAGGGTCTTTTACCTCCGTGTCAATGATCATCTTCTTAAGAGATCGGGCAACTCGCAGCAAATGTAAAGCAAAAACAGTATCACTTGAACACCCAATAAAACCCACCAACTTCACTACCTCTAGACATTTGTGATGGAATTTAGTAGCTTCTCGCGCAGCCGCATCAGCAGCGCGCAACTCTGAGTGGTACTTCCCCACCTAGGGGGGAAAAACCCGAGTCAGATCACTTTTATAGTCTGTTTGCCTAAGCATGAGAAGCTAAAACACACTTTTTCAGAAAATTGAGGTGTTTGATCAAGCTTTAAGGGAAAAAAAAAAAAGAAAGGTATTAAGTAGTAGCAGAAACTGTTTTTCATAAACTAAAAAAAAAAAAAAAAAAATAATTTTCTACTAAAATAATTTCTGAAATTCTATCAAGAATAAATTATTGCTCTAATATCATCAAATGGGTTTTTAAAATTGACTAATCAATCACAAACGGCTAATCTTCAAAAGAGATTTTCCAATAAACACTTTTCAAAATAACCAGATTTCGAAAACTTGGTCAACACAACATTAGACCCAAAAGTTTCTAAAGAAAGAGGTAAGCAAAAACCAAGTTACCCGAATAATCTGGCTACGTGGAACTTCTTCAATTTCACAATTACTCCCAACAATATTGCGCTGCTGTTTCATTCTTCTTACGAAGTGATTGTGTTCAAAATATTTACCAACCTAAAAAAGGAGGGGGGAGGAGGGGGAGGAGGGGGAGGGGGGAAATTAGAAGAAACCAATGACTAAGGATAACAACTTTTTTAAACCAAAAGCTCTACAAAACAGCTAGGTGGCCATTAGCTTACCCATCTCAATGGGCCTCCAAAGAATGATAACTGCCACGATGAAGAAACAGGAGTATTAGTAAAACGTTAAGATGCATTACACCAAGAAAAAGGCGACACAGTTTCTAGTGAATACACCAACTCTACTAAATATTCCTACTTAATGTAGGAAGAAATTACTGACGTATCTCATTGCTTGCTTATTTGACAGGCTAAATAATTAAGTAGATCCAAGGAAAGGGGAAGACTGACAGTGATGTTACACATCGTATTAGAGCAGGGTGGATATGAAATAGAAGCTTGCATCAACCGTCTTGTGCGACAAGAATGTACCACTACCAGGGGCGAAGCTAGAGTAGTACACAGGGGTTCGGCCGAACCCAGTAGCTTTTACGTAGATCCCGCATTTGTAATAGAAAATTCAGGAAATATATATAAATATTAACTCGCGAACCCCTTTGACAAAAGTAAATTAATGGTCCAGTCGTAATGAAGTGCGTGGCAAGGTTTTGCGCATCTAGGTTGTGGGTTCAATCCCAGATGTCAACATAGTTTTTCCTGTTTTTTTTTCCCTAAGGAAGGTAAGGTAATTTTTTATCTCCTTTCCTTTTTCCTAGCACACATTTCCCTCTTTCTTCTATTCTATTTTACTTATATAGTGTTTAGCCCTGCGCATAGCGGGAGCTTTAGTGCACCGGGCTGTCCTTTTTTTGTTGTTGTTTATGTAGTGTTTAAGTGGTTCGTTTCTTTTTTGAATATATATATTGAGTATAGTTACTCTTTTCTTAATTTGTCGATTATTATATATTAGTTGAGGTTGTTGTCCTGTCTTAAATTCGGAACCCCCAAACCTCAAATCCTGGCTCCGCCTCTAACCACTACGTCTTAAAGGTAAGTTTTATAAAGTGGTCAGGGCGAAGTGTAGGCTAGTCAAAAACTCGCATGTCCAAAAGATAAGCGTTGCGGAAATGAGGATGTCTAATGAATGTGATAGATGAAGCTACTCAGGACAAGGTGGGAGCGGCCTCCTAAGGTCCTGTAACACCCTGAATTTTCGGGCTAAGACTTGAATCTCCTATGTATGTGGTTAGGCCCGAACCGGATGAGTTCCAACTTGAACCTAAGTGTTTTAAGTCAATTCCTAAGTGGATGAATATAGCCTTGGATATGAATTAAGGTCCTAAAGAGCCCCAAGCACAAAGTTGAGTTAAGAGTCTTTCTACCAATTAAGTTCTCACACAAGTTCTTACAAGGGTCAACTTCAAACGAGCATAACTCTTAGAATGTAAGGAGTTATGTAGCCCATAACCTATCAAATTAAAGTTCTTTAAGTCTTCTTTCCAACGCAGCAAACCCTTCGTCAATACGAGGTCGGAATAAAAAATTATGATCATTCTATCAGAGTGTCTGTCTCCCAGTGAGTGACGGTCCGTCACCTGATCGACGGTCCAGCATTGGGGCCCTTAAAACTCACAAGAAAACTCAAAATTAGTCCACGGCCTGGACGACAGTCAGTCACCTGGACCATCTGATGGGATTTTTCTACACTTTTTAATAGTTATTTGAGGGGTAGTTTAGTCCTTTCCTTACCCAAGACCCCTCCCCGCATTTTTAAACACCCAATAAGGGTTGTTTCTCAAAAGAAGACCCATGGATAGTCTCTCCCAATTCCTTTTCCCTTCTCCCAAAACTCAAGAACTCAAGAAAGGACTTTCAAATCCCCAAGCTCTAAAAGCTCTAATCTCAAAAATTTCTCTAAGAATCTTCTTCCTTAAGGTATCTAACTTCAATGGGGATCTCCTTTCATCCTCATGTCCAAGACCTTATAGTATTCATGAATTTAAGTTTTCAATTAGGGTTCATAAACCCACTTCCAAATTCATCTTTTTATGAAGCAAATTTCATGGTTTCTAGATAACAGTTGTCCCTGAACTACGCTGCCACCGTAAGTTTATGTTCGCCCAAAGAGGCATGATTTCAGGATTCTTATGTATATGGTTCTAACTTTCACCGATTAGAGCAACCTTTTTCAGTATGGGTGTACGACATTGGACTACATATAGCTCGCATGGCTAATGTCGGTTAGAAGAAACTCCCACATAAAGACATACTCTATTTTGATAGTTTACTTGATATGATCATTGCATGATTTCAGATAGAACGATTCCAGATATGCATGTTCCAGAAATCCTTATAATTATTTTTTTACTACATTTACTCTCAGTTCAATATCTACATCTATGAAAGTCTCATTTAGTCTTTTTTCTAAAATTATGATATAGATATGAATTTCAGTTATATAACTTTGTTTTCCCTAATTTCCAGAAAGACTATTTTGGCATGAAGCCTCCCGTTTTCAAGACAAGTTTATTCTCATTACTTTGCTTCCAAAATTTCCTTGAGGTTTAACATTTAATTCAACTTATGATCTCAGATAGTATGATTTGGTCATTCAGTTATTCAGTTTCAGTATGTATGTCAGTATTTCTTAAATTGCTCAGCCCTTATGTTACATACTTAGTACACCCTAAGTACTGATCACATACTCTATGTGTCGTATTGTTTTATAATGTAGATTCAGGCACTCCATCTCCCACTCGCAAATAGTCCAAATCTCCATTTCTGGAAGTATATTTTTGGTGAGTCCTCATCTCTCGAGGACAGATACAGTTGTTGGCCTATGTCTTAGAACTTTTATTTTATTTCAATTTTCAGTTTTAGTATTTAAAGTTCATCACTATGTTAGAGGCTTCATAAGACAGTTAATCAAACAGTGTAGCCAGTTTTTAACTAACTTTATTCTCAGTTATGAAGAGTTCTTCTTTTATTTATATTTCAAAAGTTCAGCCCATATATAAGCTTCCGCATTATCTTTCAGCATGTCTTATGCTAGGCCAAAGGTTAGCTTGGGCAACTTGGGGTTCCACGTACCGTGTCCCTTCCAGGGTGTAGACTCGGGCGTGACAGTGGCAGACAAAATGAGGGAAGCGAGACTGAGATGATTCGAACATGCATCGCAAAGATGCACAAACGACCCAGTGAGTAGGTGTGAAAGGTTTGACTATAATGGGTATCAGAGAGGTAGAGGTAGACCGAAGAAGTCTTGGGGAGAGATAATTAGAGTGGAAACGGCATACGTGCAACTTACTGAGCAAATAACCCTAGATAGGAAGATATGGAGGTCAACGATTAGGACAAAAGGTTAGTAGGTAGTCGAGCTTTGTCCAACTCTCTTATCAGTATTTGTTGTTTCTTTATTTCGGTTATCATATTATTTGTTGTTGCTACTTGTTCTCTTCTTAGTTTTTTTTAGCATGGCTTCTTCGTTATTGTATTTGTTGTATATACTTGATTTTTGATATGCTTACTGAAGCCGAAGGTCTATCGAGAACAATCTCTCTACCTTCACAAGGTAGGAGTAAGACTATGTACCCATCACACTCTCCAGACCCTACTTGTGTGAGGTCTACTTGTGTGATTACACTGGGTATGTTGTTGAATCCTCTAAAAAATCAATACTTTTTTCCCACTCTGACAGACAGTCTCTAATAACTTAAGCTTTTGGATGAGTTTTAAAAAGTTCATACAGTTAGCAAATCATTTCAAAGAACTCGCAACGTTAACCATAATTAAAGACTTTTTGTCACGTGTGACAAGAACTTTTACCTTGATGGTTAATCTTGACAACTGAGGAGAACACATAATCAAGAATGCGAAGAAGCAAAGGCCCTCACCCTCTTCTAAATTGATGTCCAATTCCAACTCTTTCAGATTACAGAGTTGAGGATGTTCGTTTGGAATCATGTCCCAGCATTTCCGAGATAACTGACAAGATTTTGAGCAATATATGTTAACACCTTAATCTGATTATCAAAATAGACAACAAGTGAGGTGATGAAGAGAAAGGGCTACAACATAATTAACCTCGCGCGAAACTTTCAGTTTAAGCTTCTTCAGATTTCTACAATAGCTCAAGTGCTGGTGAGCATAAAAAATAAAAGACCGAGCATAATCTCCACCGATAGTTAGTTCAGATAACAAGGGAACTTTCTTGAGAGACACTTCGATAGCACGTCCAATATATGTAAAAGACACGAGACCTGGAGCATGAACCTTCATAGTCATCAAAGAATCACAATTTGATATTTCCAGAGACTTTAACTTAAGTAATGAACCAGCAACTTTCAAACCCTTGAGAGAATCCGAGGCTGAAATACACAGTTGCTCCAACAGAGGGCAATGGGACAAAAGGAATTCAACAACTCTCTGTGTTATGCGGATGTTAACGAATCGTAAAGATTTTAGAGTAGTCAATGTTCTCAGCAAATTAATCTCGCCAGAAATGGACAACAGCTTCTGCACATGACGAATGCTATAATTCCTCCGAAGTCCAGTATCGTCATGAGTACCCGCCCCCATGTTCAGTTCAAATACTTTGACTTGTTTCGCCATTGCAAAATTAATCCAGCCATCAATATGAAGGTTGACTCTGCGTAGCCTTTCTCTTGCAAATTCAGTATCCCCGTTGAGCAGATAATCAGTACTCGGATAGACAAAACCAACTTTGAACTGCTCAATAGATTCACGCTGATGAAATTTTAAGACTTGATTCACAGAATTTATGAACTTTTCTGCTGCCTCAAACTTCCATGTGTCTTCATTATAAAACTGAACGCAAGTTGTATACTTCCATAAGTATCTCCATCGCTGCGATAGAATACTGGTCCTTACTGCCTCATGGAAGTTCAGACATGAAAGAACGACAACAAGCAACTCATCAGGCAACTTGTCAATCCAACACTCGAAAAGATTCTGCATAAAAGAAAAAAGATAACTCCTTATACTCATTAACGTAAGTGAATAGTAAAAATATTAAAAGTAGGAGTGGGGTTTGAAAGAATCTTACTTTACTACAACGAGTAAGGGGCATCACATCATTCATCTTTCTTTTTTTCCTTTTAATTAGTAAATCCATCTTCCTCTTTTCTGATGATCTTAATTCAACACGTTTGAGAAAAGGCCAGAGAACAGTCCTACATCCAGACGATAACGAAGACAGTTTCAGCAGAGCTGTCACCAAGTTACCATAAATTACGCACAAAAGAACATGCCCCAATCCGAATTTACAATAGAGATAATTACAAGTAACCCATAACAATTTACATGAATTTTCTATCAAATATTGCAACGGACAGAACCACAAATCAGTGCCCCTATCTTGCAGGGTTAAAAGTTTTCAAAGAAGGGTTGCAAGAAAATAATATGACAGCAAAATAGCAATAAACAAAGCAGATGAAGATTACAACTTTCTAAGAAAATAAAGCCAAAAAATTCAAGTATAATCAGACAGATTATGTACTAATAATCTTTTGGTTAAATAGTTAAAGCGGTAGGTAGCTAGATCGATAAACACGTTTTAGTAAAAACAAAAGATGTATAAAAAAGGGAGGGGTTGTTTCAATGTTTCCAATGCGCAAATCAGTGCATAGAAAGCAATTTATGAAAAGAAGATCAGTAAAATTAATGCAAAGATGAGAACTTTCGATCATTTATATAATCAGACATATTATGCACTAATTAAAGGAGTAATCTTTTGGCCTTAATTTTGGTTTTAAAATTAAAGATCGATAAAAATTTTGGTGCTCAAAGTTTGGTTGATATCCAGAAAAACTTTCCCCCAGTTTCAGGAGGGGAAAACAGAGAGAGGCAGCAGCTTAGAGCTAAGGTTGGGCGTTCGGCTGTGGCTATCGTTTAACCTTGAGTGCATCGTTCGGGTCGGGTCGATTTTGCGTATTATCGATTTGATTTATTGATTTTCGATTTATAAACATGCTAAACCGATAACCAAACCAATAAGATATTCGTTATCAATTTTCAGTTAATCGATTTTTGGTCTTTATCGGTTCGGTTTTCGATTTAACCGATAAGAAAACACTCCCCTATTTTTTTTACTTTCTCTTATTTTCATTTGATCTATACTATTTTAATGCATAAAGTCTACACAAATTATAAGTACTAAGACAATAATTATAAAATGCAAAATACAATAAGGTATGTATTAAAAATCTAAAGTCATTATTATATAATTATGAATGAAAATATAATTTGAATATAATCTTATTGGGTTATCAGTTTAACCATTAACTAAAATCTTAAAACCGAAAACCAAACCGATAGCCCAATAAAAAAATTTACAAAATCATTTAAAAACCGTTAACCCAATAACCCGATACCGATAAACCAATAACATTTTTATCAGTTTGGTTTATTGGTTGAATCGATTTTTACACACCCCTACTTGACCTAATTCTATACCCTACTGTATTACTCCGTAGTACTTATATATAGGAGTACTTTTTTCTATTATATTTGTTTACGTATTATTTATTTTTTTATACTACCTCAAACTTCAAATTCATGACTAGCATTTAGCTATTACAAATAAAAATATTAAAAATTATTTTTTTGTACTTTTTATATTACTAGTGTACGTGTGCATGATGAGCAGAAAGTATGTAATGACCCTTGTTATTATTTTTAGAATTTTTTGTGTGTTGACCATTTTATCCTTCCTTATAGTTGCTTTATCTCATTTTTTGTGTGTTGACCATTTATTTATTTCTATATATTTAGTTTATTAAAATTCTTATTTTATTAAGATTCTTCCTATATATTTTAGGAGTCCTTCATTTAATAAAATAATAATTAAAGAAAAATAGTAAAAAGACAATTTTGTCTAAAGCAAAGACTTTTAATTAAGGGCAAAAAGTTCAAACAACATTTCTAAGGCCTTCACACTTTTAATATATTAGAGATTAGAGATTAGTGTTAAAACTAAGGATCGAAGAGAAAGGAAACAAAGATTGGAAGAGAGAAAGAGATTGAAAAGAAGGAGAAACTAACTTCTTATTTCTGAAAACTGAATGTAAAGTACAAGCACCTACTCTATTTATACTACACTACCCGAAAATATCTTCTAACTAATCCCTCACTAATCACTAATTAATCAACTCACTAACTACCTCTTAAGTTAGTTATAACTACCATGATCCTCCTGGCACCCAGCTGTCATCAATTTGCTACTCTCATTCTGTTACTCTCAACACTCCCCCCCTCAAGTTGAGGGTTGAAAAACATCTATTAGCCTCAACTTGCTCAATAGATAATTGTGTTGGTGTCCTCCCAGTGCCTTTGTTAGAATGTCAGTCTCTTGTTCTGTTCTAGCCACATGCATTGCATTGATCAATCCTTTTTGAAATTTTTCCCTTATAAAATGGCAATCTATCTCTATGTGTTTAGTCCTCTCATGAAAGATTGGATTTGCTGCTATTTGTAGAGCAGCTTTGTTGTCACAAAACAGATCCACTGGTAACTTCACCTTCATGTTCATTTCATCCAGCAGTCCTACAAGCCATATGATTTCTGCTACAGCTGATGTCATGCTTCTATATTCAGACTCAGCTGTACTCCTTGAAATGGTTTCTTGTTTCTTTGACTTCCATGAGATTAGGGATTTTCCTAGTCTCATACAGTACCCTGTCACAGACTTTCTAGTCACTGCACAAGATGCCCAGTCTGAATCACAGAATGCTGTGAGTGTATTACTCTTATCACTGCTCAACAAGATTCCAAGACTTGGTCTACCTTTCAGATATCTTACTACATGAAGTGCAGCATCTAGATGAGATTGCTTTGGAGCATGCATGAACTGACTCAAGGTCTGAACTGAATATGAAATATCTGGCCTGGTCATTGCCAAATACAGTAGTTTTCCCACTAACTTTTGATAACCATTTCTATCAGTCAAAAGTGGATCCTCACTGTCTCCTCTCTTCAGATGATCATTATACTCAGTTGTAGTAAACTTCATATGTTATTCAAGGGGTGTAACAACAGTTTTAGCACCTGCTAATCCCCATTCTGTTATCAGCTCCAGTGTATACTTTCTTTGTGTCATTAGTATACCCTTTTTAGATCTCAGGAATTCTATTCCTAGGAAGTACCTCAGTTCCCCTAAATCTTTAATCTTGAAACTCTGCTGCAGAGTGTTTTGTGATGTTTTGATAAGCTGCAAATCATTACCAATGATTAACAAGTCATCCACATAAATGAGTATCATCACAAATTTTTTACCATTCTTCTTGATGAATAAGGAATAATCATATTTGCTTTGCTGAAAACCAGACTTAAGTAATGCATTTGTGAGCTTTATATTCCATTGTCTACTTGCTTGCTTGAGACCATACAAGGATTTCTTCAATTTGCACACCTTAGTCTGCTCCCCCTTACTGTCAAAACCTTGAGGCAGTACCATAAACACTTCTTCATGTAAGTCACCCTGAAGAAAAGCATTAAAACATCCATTTGGAAAACTGGCCAGTCATGCATAGCAGCCAAAGAAAGAACACATCTAATAGTGACCTTCTTAGCCACGGGTGAAAAAGTATCATGATAATCCACCCCCTCTTGCTGAGTATACCCCTTGGCAACTAATCTTGCCTTGAACCTTTCAATAGAGTCATCAGCTTGATACTTGATCTTGTATACCCATTTACATCCAATGGGATGCTTACCAACTGGTAAATCAACTAAGTCCCAGGTGTGATTATCCACAAGAGCATCAATCTCTTACTGCATAGCATGGACCCATCTGACATCCTGAACAGCTTTGGAGAAAGTGTGAGGTTCAGTGGTGGAGGAAAATTTGCACAAGAAAGCTTGATATTTAGGACTGAGATGCGAGTAGCTCACAACATGTTCAATGGAGTGTGGTGTATTCCTAGTGGGAGGCTGGGTATGAATATAATCAGATAGCCATATAAGAGGTTTAGTGGATCTGGTAAGTTTTTTAGTGACTGTAGGTGGAGATAATGAAGGAGTCCTTTGAGTAACAGTTGGAACATGAATGGGGGCAGAGGACAAGGTTTGAGGACTGGAGGTTGAAGTAGGTGTGACATGAGGCAACGAAGAAGAAGAGAAAGAAGGGTCCTGATCAGCAGGAGAATGAGTCGAGACAGGTATAGTAATAACAGGATCTGGATCAAAAAATTGTGTAGGAGGAAAATTTTGTGTCTTGGAAGAAAACACATTTGGTTGTTTGAAAGGAAAGACATGTTCTCTAAAATAAACATCACGACTGACAAAAAAAAACATGAGACTGCAGGTCATATAGTCTGTAGCCCTTTTGAATAGGTGAATATCCCATGAATACAACAGATAGAGCTCTAGGTGAGAACTTGTCAGATGGAGAAGGATCAGTGGCATAGCATAGACATCCTAAAGTCTTCATGTGTGAAAGTGTAGGTGCAGTCCTATGGAATCTTTCATAAGGTGAGACACCGTGCAAAATGGAAGAGGGAAGTCTATTGATGATGTAGGCTGCTGTTAGAATACAATCACCCCAGAATTGAATGGGAATATGACCTTGGAATCTTAAAGCTCTAGCCATCTCTAAGAGGTGTCTATGCTTCCTTTCAGCCACGCCATTTTGTTGTGGGGTGTAAACACATGTCCTTTGATGAACGATGACAAAAGACTGAAACAAGGAACTACATTGAGAGTTGACAAATTCAAGGCCATTGTCTGATCTAACAGTTTTAAAGGAGGAATCAAACTGATTTTGAACAAGATGTATAAATGTTTGTAAATGCAGTAAACAGTCACTCTTAAATTTCATAAGAAAAACCCAAGTCATTCTTGAAAAATCATCTACAAGAGTGAGGAAATATCTATTCCCATTATAAGTGTTGTGTTTATAGGTGTAACACCCCGTACCTTCCCAAACCTACTTGAAGACGTTGAACAATGTATACTTGAGTGTCGAGAGCCACACGAATGTATTTTTTTATGTTATTGACAAGAAAATTAAAATTTGGCCTCGTACATGTGATTAGCCCTTCGTAGGAGGTGTTTTGTGATTTTCATGGAGCATTTGTGGGGTCCAAAACGAGGCTAAGAGAACCTTTAAACAAAGGATATTAAGGTTAAGAAGTAAGTTAAAGAATAGGATTTGAAGTATCTAACCAAACCCGCGAAGAAAAGTCAAAAAATAAAATTTTCAAAAAATTTAAGGGAAGGGCGCATTGGGTAGCGTGCCACGCCGCTATGGACTAAAATTTTTAGTCCATAGGCAGTGGGTTGGGCGCGCCACCTTGGGTTTTCCACTTTTTCAAAGTTGGAATTTTTCTTAAGTCCCAAGGGTATCCGGGGGCGTACCGAGCCGATTTTTGCCACGTTTCTTCTACAACCATGAGTATATACAAGAAATAAATGAAATATTATATTGGTATGATAAATTTACTCGAGAAAGAAATTGGGGTCAAAATAACGATTTTACCCTTTTGGGCAAAATAGGCCATAAGTGGCTAGAATCACTTGTTTTTGGGATTGAGGCTACGGATATGAATGACATGAGTAGGAATATTGTCGTAACACGTATGAGATGATGAAACCATGAGAAATGATTGATTTTAGTGGGTTAAGTAAATTGGGCCCAAAAAGGACCCAAAAATGAAAAGAAAACATGGCCCAATGGGTCACAAGACCCATTCTTCCATTTGACTAAGTCATACACATCAATCATTGAATCAAAGTGGCTAAGCATGGACTTGAGAGCCTATAAAAAGGGCAAGAAATCTGATTTTTATTGCTTACAAAGGCTCATGCCTTTTAGACAAATATCCAAGGTATTTTCTTCAAACCCTAAGAGTTCAAAGCCAAACTTTGGAGCAGGATCAACATCTTCCAAGCCTAGGTAAGTGATTATTGTCATGGATTAATATATTATATGCATGGGAGAGTATGTGAATCTTGTTGGTTATGCTTGAGAGAGTTGAACATAGTACTTTGGGTTTTTGTACAAGATGTGTCATCCATGAGATTTGAACTGAAATTATGGCTTGTGCCTTTGATGAAAGATCATGGTATGGATAAAATATGAACATGTATGGTGTTATTTTTGGTATTAAACTTGTTATTGTCTATAAGTGGAAATTGTGGAATTTTGGCCGATATGTGTTATGAGTCGTATTAAGGAAAGTTGATGGATTATTTGTGATGTGGTATGGATAAGAAAGTGGAAAGGAGAAGTGTTGTGGTGAAATGTGTCAATTATCATATATTGGTCAATGTTGGGAATATTATGGAATTTTTGGAATAATAATTTTATCAATGGCTTTGTCAAGGGGAAATGACATGTTCAAGGCAAACATGTACCCCATTGATGTTTTATGCAATTGTAAAATAGTTGTTGGTTAATGTGAATTCCGTTATGTATTTGTGTTGTAGAATGACACATAAAGAAGGAGCGGGACTATTGTATGAACATCTAGGATTGGATATCCGTATTGAGAGTACAAGGTATGTAAGGTTACTCTGTCCGTATCTTTTTGCGGCAAATAGTATCCACATTGCTATTTCACTAGTCATATCCCAAAATGTGCTAAGGTATCCTATATCCGTTTATCAATAGTCATTATCATATCTTTCCTACTCATGGATCATTTGTGAGTCTCATGTCTCATTATCATGGTTAATGTTCCAGAAGCTCAAACAAGGATATGGTCCAATGTTCCAATAGTGGTCATGCTCAAGTATCTTGTTATGAATGATTGTCCAATGGTTCCAATGGTGTCATGTTTCCAATAATGTTTATTCACATGTTTTCTATTTTGATTATGGTTCCAAGTTTCCAAACATGCTATGTCACATGAATATGTCAATCTCTCACAAGTGAATGTACCAATCTCATATGTCTCTCACTCATTGGCTAATGATCCAAAGTTTCAAGTGATGTTATGACTATCAAAATACCAATCTCAAAGTAAAGAACAAAGTAATGCAAATGTGGTCAATGATCAAGTATGGGTGGCAAGTCTAGGGGCATAAGCCTAGCTCGACTCGATCCCGATGTGTTGATTTATGGGTGGCAAGTCTAGGGGCATAAGCCTAGCTCGACTCGATCCCGATGTATGATTTATGGGTGGCAGGTCTAGGGGCATAAGCCTAGCTCGACCCGATCCCTGGGTAGCAGGTCTAGGGGCACAAGCCTAGCTCGACCCGATCCCAACATGACGATAAATCATGTAAAGACCCACCGATCAGTAGGGGCCCGGGTACATTGTGACATATGTAATGACATTGAAGTAAAGAAGTATGAAAGCGATGAAATCAATGAAAGTAATACACATGGGTTCCAAAGTGCAAAATGGTTACTTATTCATCGGATTATGCATATGCATTTGAGTTCCATTGAGTTCATTGAACTATTCATATGTTGTATAGTTTCATGTGAGCCTTACATACTCAGTACATTCTTCGTACTGACCCCTTTTGGGGAACTTACCTTACATGTTGCAGGTGCAGGCACTAGTAGACCTCCACCGTAGGATGACAGTAATTGCAGATCATTGGTGAGCTCCAGTTAGTTCGGGGCTTCTCCGAGTCACAGTTGTTCAAATATTTTGATATTATACATAGTGTATAAGCGGGGACTTGTCCCGAATTTCAGTTAGTTTTGGTCAATGCATCTGTTAGAGGCTTTTGTAGACGTATGTGGGTATACAAATGTAAGATGGTATATGACATTTTGACTTGATGGCCTCAACGGCCGAGTTTCTCATATGTATATACGTCACATTTTCTATGATTTCTGATTTTAGTATTTCCTGTTCCTATGGGACAGTAGTGTTTCCTACGACATGTATATGAAGGAATAAAAGCAAAGTTTGGTTCTCTCGGGCCTTATCGGCTTCGGGTGTCAATCATGCCTCGTTGGGATTCGGGGTGTGACAAAAGGGACTCCATACATCCATATGTACAAGTTGGAAAGCTTGTACAGACACTGTCTTATGAATTGGAAAGGAAAATCTAGTTTGTTTAGCAACAGGACAAACAGGACGATTACAAATTTGAGATGTATCTAGAGTATGCTTGATTTCAGGGATTTGGCTGAGAACTTGAACAGGTGCATGACCAAGCCTCAGATGCCATATTGAACTTGTGGCAGTAGTGGTGTGTGTAGATAGACAAACAGGATCATTGTTGGATTTAGATTGGCCAGGTGATGGTGAGTTGGTAGACATGACGTAGAGACCATCTTTCTCCTTACCAATCCCCTTCACCTTGCCGGTGGAGAGGTCCTATAGGATAAAAAAATCAGGGTAGAATGAGACAATACATTGCAAGTCTCTAGTGAGTTTTGAAACTGACAGTAAATTGTATTGAAAATTTGGTATGTAGAGAACATCTTTAATCAGGTGGTCTTTGTTCAATTTGGAAGTTCCTTTGTGAGTGATTTTGACTAAGTCACCAGTAGGGAGATAGACTTGATTGTGTGGTGAGGATGGGACAGGATAACTAGATGCCATTAGGTCCATGGATGACACCATGTGATTTGAAGCTCCTGTATCAACAATCCAGAATTTAGTCTTAAAACCAGCTAGAAAACAATGAATTTTACCTGCCATATTTGTTATTCCTTCAGGAGTTTCCGCTTTGTCAATTAATTGCAACAGCTTCTTGAATTGGTCTGCAGTAAAGTTTTGTGGCTGAAAATGATCATCAACAGTATGTTGCTTAGATGTGGAACCGTCAAAAGCATTTTGTACAAGTACATTTGCACTGTGGGCACTGTAACTCCTAGACCTTTGACCATTCATACCACCAGTGCCTAAGAAACTGTTATATCCTCCCCTTGAGCTATTTTCTTCTCTACCTTTGTTTCTGGTGAACTTGAAGTCAGGTGGATACCCTATAAGCTTGTAACATTGCTCTCTAGTGTGACCTTTAAGATGACAAAAGTCACATTGCAGATTGAAATTTCTAGTAACTTTCCTCATTCCAGCGTTGTTATTCCTTGAGAAATATGCAGCAGGTGCTGAGGAAAATTCTCCTTCCTCATAATGATGATCTAGAACTTTCTTCATCTTTAAGTTACCACCACCACGCAACATGTGGCTTGCAGCTAGAGCTGTGGACTCACCCTCTTCTTATTTAGGCCTCACATTAGACAACATACTTAAGTGTGCCCTCTGACTTTCTTCATGAATGAGCATAGAATATGCTTGATTCACTGAAGGTGTTGGTATCATCATTAAAATGTGACTGCGCGACTGACTATAGTTTTCATTCAAACCTCCTAGAAACTGCATCAACTTCTGTTTTTCTAGATTTAATAAAAATTCTCTTGATTTCTCACACGCACAAGCTAGAGGTGGAACCAGTGATTCATACTCTTCCCATAGTTCACGTAATCGTGAGAAATAAGTGGAAACAGTGGAAGTACCTTGAGTTAAAGTCGCAATTTCTCTGTGTACATGATAAATCTTCGTCGCATTGATCTTATCAAAACGTTCCTTGAGGTCCATCCACACCTTGTGTGCATAGGAAGAATACACAATCCCATTGACCAAATCCTTCGAGACAGAGCTCATGATCCAAGATAGTACCAATGCATTCACTCGCTCCCATTGATGCGCCATCTGGCCATCATACATCTCCTTCTTACAAGTTCCATCCACAAAACCAATTTTGTTCTTTCCTAACAGTGCAATACGCATGGATTTTCTCCAGAGAGTATAATTCTCCATCCCAGTTAGTACGCAATGAGCTAAATTCAACCCAGGGAGATCTGAGGATTGAAAAAACAACGGATCAAAAGAATCGAAACTCGAATTTGACCTAGAAGCACCTACATGGCCAGATCCAGAGGTTCCATTCACTCCATTTGCAGGGGACAAATCACCGTCAAGAGCCATGGAAGAGATAGAAAAATCGACCGAATTTCACCACAAATACTTCGAGGAAAAAAAATTGAGAAGAATTGAGCAATTACGAAGCTCCGAGAGCCGCCATTAATGGCTTTGATACCATGTTAAAACTAAGGATCGAAGAGAAAGGAAACAAAGATTGGAAGAGAGAAAGAGATTGAAAAGAAGGAGAAACTAACTTCTTATTTCTGAAAACTGAATGTAAAGTACAAGCACCTACTCTATTTATACTACACTACCCGAAAATATCTTCTAACTAATCCCTCACTAATCACTAATTAATCAACTCACTAACTACCTCTTAAGTTAGTTATAACTACCATGATCCAGCTAGCACCCAGCTGTCATCAATTTGTTACTCTCATTCTGTTACTCTCAACAATTAGAGATAGAGATTAGAGATTAGAGATAGAGATATGATACGATACATATTTAATGACCTTCTTAACACAAATATACTCGTTGAGTTGCTGCGTTCGGCCGAACTCATATCCGGGCTTCTAGCTCCGCCCTTGTTCAAAGGCAAGGAGGTCAACCACCTTTCATATATCCAAAGACAGCACCACTTAAAAAAAAAAAAAAAAAATCAATGGCTAAGTTGGGTACATTTGAGAGACAATTTAGCACTTGCCGTGTATGGTAACTGATTTTGTCTCGGTGTTTAGACTTTAGAGGTCATATTCAGGCTTTGTTGCTCCAGGAAAAAATATAGTAAATATCTAAAATATGATTTTCTATTGTTGTTTTGCTACTGACTACATTGACTTGAGATAAGAGACTCGTGAGAAAAACAAAAAATGATTCAGATACAATTAGCTGAGGCAACAATAAAATGATGAGTTAAATTTTCGCATATCAAAATGAGCTGAATTGATAAATGGAGCATCGCAAGCAGGGGCGGAGCTAGCATATATCCAGGGGGTTCATCCGAACCCCCTTCGGCGAAAAATTACACTATTTATATAAGGTGAAAATTATTTTTTATGTATATATAGTAGATGTTGAACCCCCTTCGGCTAGTTCGTGTGCGCACTTTGAACCCCCTTAATGAAAATCCTGGCTCCGCCACTGATCGCAAGATTGGTCAGTTGTTTTGCGAATTCTATATATACTCGATTTCAATGAAAGAGAAGTAAGATGCATGATTGTATCAAATATTTCAATTTCGATGGGATAAGATGTGTTTACCCAAGGCTGGAGGCCTGTTCATAAGCCTGTTCATAAGTAACCTCAGGCTATGGAATAAGACTTTTCAATAAATGTGCAACAACAAAGACAAGTTGGGAGTTGGCTCAGAAGAAAGACAAATTGTGGATCAGGTGGGTCCACAGCTACCATGTCAAGAATAGTGATTACTAGACTATGCCTATTCTTAAGCAACCAAGTTGGATGGTGGGCAAAATTGTCACAGGAAAGGATCTTATCAGAGATAAAAAAGCTGTGACAGATCCCAAGAAAAGTTTGATCAGATAACTCTATATGCAGTCTTTACGGGGACTATACTGAAGAGAATCTTATGGTGGGGTATTATGTTAATGAAACACTTGATTATGGGAAATTCTTATCACATTTTGAGAATGGAGACGAGGGGATAAAGTTCCAAGTTGTAAGCATTATCTTCTGTAAAAGCTGCTTGAAGAAATAGCTAATGCAGGGGAACGGAAAAGCAACTCGTCCACATTGCAAGATCGGAGGAAATGTTTGAAGAGTGCCAAAAACTAGAAGCAAGTGGGAGAAAATATAGTTTTGAGAAAGAGCTAGCTTTGAAATTGAAAAACAATAAACGACTGTTTATAAAGGAGGAGAGAATATAGTTTTGAGTTTGTATTTTTCAATACAAAATTGACTCCACACCTTTTCCAAACAAGTTTGTGACAGTGTAAATATAAAAACAGAAAATACAAGCCAAGGGTCAGAGCTACTATAAATTACACAGTAGGTATAGAATTTGATTCACTTTACTAATTTGAACCTAAGTGTCACATCATCCACCATCAATAATTTGACTCACTTTTACTAATTTCACTAGTCATAGTAATTTTTGTTATCAAATAGGTCAAAGACAATTCAAGATTGACGGGTAACACAAGAAAGTTTTTCCATTCATTGGTACCAAAGATAATAGTGAAAATGAAGTATAATCCATCAAGGATTAACATACTATGAAATTGTAACCTAAAAATCAGCAGAACTATACTTTGCTTCGACTACCGCCTGAGACTTCTGCAATGTACACCAAATTGGTTCTTTTAATCCTGTTTAACCAAACTATTTCTCACGATATCTATCAAGAGAGCTGTGTTTCCAAACAAAAACTTAAAAAAATTCATAGCCCCCTTGTAAGCTGGGACAACAATTAAATCTGCCCGAAGAATGGAGAATTTAGGCAAATAAGCAGATAGATCAAGCCAAACATTCTTATCATGCATTTAATGTCAAATACAAAGATTCAACAGCAATGAGAGCCTGAATCACAACTGCTAAAGAATTTTCTTTTGATCAGTCAATTACTAAAAATTATTTGAGGTAAACAAACAATGCAGACCTCTTTCTTCCAAGGAAAGTTGGCAAAACACAACATTTCATGCGGCTGATTATCGTAACAAATGTGCCTCATCTGCTCATATTAATAGTTCCAGGAAAACAAGAGTGCAGGAAATCACAATGCACATGTACACCATAAAAAATGCAACAAACAAACAGCCTCATGAGAAACCAAACTATCATAACATTTAGTATACCATAACGGTAAATTCAAAAGGATAGTAACTAGTTATGTGGAGAAGTTAAAGATTCATGATTACATAAGAAGAATATCCAAAACTCATTATAAGGCAACATTTCTTATATCCAGAAACAGGAAACTAATAGAAGTCTAATGATGAAAAACTCACTCCTGAAAGATAATCACACAATTGGCGGAGGATCTTGGGCAAACTAACAACTTCTCTGCCAATCGAAATAAATATTGGGACACGCAGTTCATCGAACATATCTCGCACCTCATTCTCCTTAATTTGATAACGAACTTCTCCAAAACCGATGCATTCTTTAACAGAAATTCTGAAAGTTTGAAAAGTTTCTCGACATAGATCCATTTGACATAATCCTTCAAGCACAACCCGGAGGAGATGACAACCTTTACTTTCTTGAGGTTGGGAAACTCAAAGCTTGAAATACAACTCTGCAATCAATATTATCTTCTTCGGCCAAATAACTTAACTCAAAGTAGCACCAGTGCCTACCAAACTGGAGACAGAATATAATCAAAGACGAAATGAAGGTCAGTCTACTGGAAATTACAGAAAAGTGAAGAAAATTGATTTTACAGGAAAAGTGTCAGGTACAAATTTCAGAACCAACAAATCTTAATGGTACTTGGAAAATGATTTTGGTTGTTGTTCCTAAGATAAAGATTCATGGCGTAGCTGGGGCGGCTCTACTTCATTAAGGAAAAGGCGACAAAACTCAATAGAAAGCGACATCTCTTGTATCCTAAGATAGAAGACTACTTGCAGTCTTAAGTCATATAAAGCTCATTCCAAGTAGATAATCACACAATTCAGGGAGGATCTTGGGCAACCTGATAATTTCTCAGCCAATTGAGATAAACATGTGGACATACAGTTGATTGAACATATCCTACAATTTTTTCTCTTTGATATCACGAAGTTCTCCAAAGCCGTTGCATTCTTTAACAGAAATTCTGAAAGTTACAAAATCTTGTCAAAGCCCTGTTTGAAATGATCCTTAAAGCACACTGCAAAGGAGTTGACAATATTAACATTCTTGAGGTTGGGAAACCCAAAGCTTGAAATCCAACTTTGCAAATCAATATCATCTCCTTTGGTCAAATATGATAACTCAAAGTGGTAGTGGGAATCTCTAAGATGGAGATAAAGAATATAATCAGGACCAAATGCAGCCTTATGGACATTGCACAAAAGTGACAAAAATGATTTCACAGTAGAAGTGTCTGGTACAGAAAAACCAACCGATCTTTATTGCACTTGTAAAAGATTATGACGACTAGTCCTATCTAAGGATTCATGGCGTATGTAACCCAAGCAAAGAGGGGATGGCATACCCAACTCTTTTCATTTCAGAGCTCATTTACCACAAAGAAAGCACCGACACCAACCATATTAATGTGAAGCTTTGCAATGACAAAAGAAAAATTCTTACTGATATTTAAAAACATTAGCATTCTCCTTCAGGAACAACTTCTCAGGTTAAACTTCATTATATGAATGGATTTAAAAAGAAGAGAGGAAGTTACAGGAAGCTACAGGATTTGTTGATATATCCATGTTGAGTGCCTCCGTTAATACATCTATGTTGAGTGTCTCCACATAGGTAATGCTAGCAGAAGACCAGCTACTCCATACAAATTAAACTTCTTCACGTGCAACTCTAACGTCAGATATTTGCATTTCATTTCTGGAAGCAAAATTCGTTTGAACAGCAACATGAACAGAATCTGGTACAATAACCCCAATGAAACTAGTACTATAAAGAATGGAGAAAGCAATAACAACAAAAAAGGAAGTACTCCACAACAAGATTAGTTCTGCTAATCATCTAAACACTTTAAGCAATACATCGATGCACAAGAATCCTTGTTTTCAGATATAAACTTTGTTGATATGATGAAAGAAGTACCCTACATCGAGAAGTTCAAAAAACTTACAAAAAGGCCACAAGTTTCTGCAACTAATCCAGTTGGGTCTATGAAATCTGTACAAAGTGATGTTTACATCCAGCAACTGTCTGCTAATATCAGAGAAAAGGACTCTGAGATACAAACAAAACTCTGTGAACCAAGTTCCGACGGTTAACTCATTTGCATAATGGAACGTCAGAAGATAATAGTGGATGAGGGTCCTAAAGAAATGATGATAGACACAAAAACGGTCTCCCTGAGGATCAAGTTCCTGACCATGATTATCCAGGATGTCTTTGATACACATAATGTTGAAAGTAAGCTTAGCAGTTACCACAGCGGACATGTCTAGAAGCATACACTTGAGATCATAAAGATCTCCTTAGATTTCCAAATGCTCAAGGTACGGAGCACATATTTCCAAAGTACGACTAGAAAAATGAGGACCTAATTTCAAATGACCTTGCAGCTTTAGTGTCTTTAATTTTGAAGACCTAATTTCCATGCGACAAAGACCCTTAAGCAGAACTAAATCATATAATTCCATGCTTTCCGATGCGGGACAGCCTGACAGTAAGTTTGCAACTATGTCATTGTCTAAGTACAAATTCACCAACTTTATGCTCTTCAGAGACTTCCAAGCTATGACCATGTTAGCATTGACTTTAAAACGACCCAAAACTAATGATATTAAGGACAAACATGCGCAAAAATATTAAGGCAATGTGCAAGGGCCAGTGATAAAATCATCGGACCAGAGTACAACATGTTCCACTTCTCTTTTAACAGCAAAATTAAGCCATTGGCTGATTTGGGAGTCCTATTTAATCTCATAATCGTAGTCGAGTTCAATTTTTTTTTATTTTGGGAGAAACAGAACGAGCTAATATATAGTCAACAAAAGGTGCGAAATTGGATCTGTAATTTCTACGAGTAAAACTGAAGCTATCAACAAAAGTCCATAGATATTGCCACTTTATAGAGAGAATACAAGTTGTGAATGCATCCTTTGTTGGCAAAAGAGAGAATTTGAATGAGGAGTTCATCCGGCAACCCACTGATACGCTTGGGGTTTCTCCGACTCAGGTTATTGTCAGATTATCAGAAAGAACTGTCTGATGCACTAAAACTCCAGCCATGTGAAAAGTCTTTTCCCTTTTCACAGGTGCACTCTATGGGTTTTGTTGCGTTTACCATAGAAGGTCCAATCATTTTGGGGGACTTTAAAGCAAATTCCAAGTGAAATGATGTGGAAATTAAAAAGAAAAACTTGCCTAATACCATAACTTAGCTAATATATGGTCTTTCTATTTTTTTGTCCAACGAACACTTTCTCTCATAGACTGTTTGCGAACGTACGACAATAAAGTCAAAACATATTTTTTGATCCAAATCTCTGTTTCTTCTTCTCTAGAATTAGACTCTTAGGTGGACTGTCATGAATTAGCATAATACAATCCCCTGCCTTCGGAAGGATAAAAGATGATTGCTTCTCTTCCTTAGAAAGTTCAAAATACAAGGAATATCTTGGACTTCCATTAATCGTTTGGTAAAGCATATATTGACAAAAACAAATAGAAAAAGGGTCAAAATTATCCCTGAACTATCTGAAATGAAACAAAAATACCCTTCGTTAGTTTTTTGGATCAAAAATACCCCTCCACTAAATATTTAGCTCAAAAATGCCCCACCCTCTAACGGAATGCCACCAAGCACGCCACATAGATAAAAAAGACCACTTGGTCAGTCCACATAAGCGTCCACGTGGAAAATCCCCTTTTTAAATCCATCGGGCCACTTAATAACTATCAACCCAATTTTTTATTCATTTAATACCCGACCCAACCCAAGAGGCAAATAGAAAATGGTAAAGATAGATCGGACCTCTCATTTCACTTAATCTCTCCCAAAAAAAATCGACTGTCAATATCTTCTACCAAATGCACGACAATTGCATTTTGGAGTTCTAACCATTCGAAAGAGAAAAATTGGACAAAACTGGTCATTTTCTTGGCCGACTTTTCAGCTTCACAAAATCTGGAAAATATGGATAAAAACTGGGCATCAATGCTATCCGAAAATTGAAAGGAAACTATATATAGTTTTGGGCAGCAACTTTGGTAAAAATCTAAAAAGTTGCACATGATAGTGCTGCACATAACCTGAAAATATCTGAAAAAATAATTCACAAACTCCATTCTGGGTAGACATACTAATTCAACCTCCATTAAACATAAAAGAATACTACTTTTATTAGAAATACCCTAAGAAATTTTAAGACAACATAGTTAAACATAGTTAACAAGTGATAGCTTCTACTAATACATTTCTTACAACATCCAGCACCAACCCACTAGGTAGACATCAACATAACAGATGTTAGCAAAAACAAAAAAATAAAAACATCAGCTTTTCATTACACCATATAAACTATGATATTGCAAAATACAAACTTACATGTACGTAAATTCCCCCCCAAAAAAAAACTTTCTACAGCTCTTCATTTCTTTTTTCCCCAGCTATATTCTCCTTAATCTCCTTCGTCTTCTCTTTAGCAGTTTCCTTAGCTGACTCCAAATTTGAAGCTACACCTTCTATAGCTTTCTCTAATGTCTCCCCTAGAATGTGACAATCGATTTTTTTTGGGAGAGATTAAGGGTTTGTTTGGAAAGCCACCAACTAATTGGAATTGGTGTAATTACTAGGGTAGTAATTACTAGGGTAGTAATTACCTGTATAGTAATTACACAGCCTAGTAATTGTTAGGATATACTATTAACATGTGATTTATGTTATAGTATTATATTTTCATCACATGTAAAGACTATTTATTTTATTTACTTAATTTAATAAAGTCTTTATTTGAATAGATCATTGTGTTGACATGTGTGTTCTTTACTTATATAGTAGACGATTTTGTGTATGGAGTTATTTAACTCATGCACGGAAGATTAAAATTGTCGGTTCTTATAAGTTCTAAATTAATATTCACAATCAAAGATGAAGTTGGACAAACATCTTGATGATTGTAGCACAAGATTAAATATAATGTGATCTTGATTATGGGAATGGTAATATTCCAACTTCTTGTGCTAGTACATTTCGTATGTACTGAACGGACTAAGTAGAGATGTTTGTTTATGTTCTGAATATTAATAAACAACTTCTCTAGTCCATTACATGTACTTATACTCTTAATCTTGATATAATTATTATGATCTATGTAATTTAGTTAATTATTTTAATCTATTAAAAGGTGAGACTCTATTACGAGTCAATATATTCCTAATAAATTGGATAATGACAAATCACTTAGTGAAATAATAATTAGTTGATAGAACCATGTCTCGGACTTGAGATAGAAGACACCCCTATATAGTTGCTTATAAGTTTTCACGTGTAAACCCTGCAGGTGGATTTAATATCCGTCACATGAAATAAGTTGAGCATCGTATTAAAGGATTAAGTTAGTCAATAAATTAAATTTTCAGAAAATATGATTTAATAATTGATTGGTGTCGGTAATTCTAACATGGGGAGTTAAATAAGATGTAATGGTGGATTTCGAAGTTAATATCGAGGAGTGCAATTCAGATTTTTAGTGGAATAATTTGTAATTTATTATGATATGGTAATTCATTCATTTGCGAATTAATATCATAATTGGAAGCCTCAGTTAAGAAATCTGCGGTCCCTACGTGCTACGCCTGATTAACTAATCAAATTTGGAAAAGAAAAGGATTATTATAGAAGAAGTGATATTTTTTACTAGTCTTCTATAAGGAATAAAAGTGACTTAATACCAATAAATAAAGAGCTGAAAACGTTTTGCACTTAATGGAATTATTAAGGCTGAAATATTTTGCTCATAATGGTGGTATTAAGTTGGCATGAAGGCCGAAAACATTTGTCTCTTCCCTTTCCTTCTTCAATGGAGTATTGGAATATATAGGGGCTTGTTTTCAGAAATCATTCACTTTTTCTGAAAAAACAAAGAACTTGTCCACACAAGTTTTGATTAGAAAAGGTTAACCAGGAAGTAGTAGAAGACTGTAGACCTGGCGAGCAAGGCAAGCAAGGCGTTGAACGAGTTGTGTGAAAGCTTTAACAGGTAAGTAGCTTTTTCAGAATTTTGTTGTAAGTTTTATGTTATCATGTTATTATGTAAATTTGTGATCCGAAAAATTTATGCTTCCGTTGCGTGTATAAATTACATGCTCTAGCAGTAATTACACCGACCTGTTTATTTGCCACAGTGAAATTACAGTGTAATTACAAGTGTACTGTTTGGTTGCGCAGTATAATTACATGGTTATATTAAATTTTAAAATAAAATTTAATTATCACAAACTAAAAATATATATTAGACAAATAAGAGCCTTTATAAATGATATTAAATTAAGTATTTAAGATATATATATATATATATATATATATATATATATATATATTTTGTCTTTTGAAAATTTATTAATTAATAAACATATATTCTTAACTAATATTATAATAAAAAATTGATTTATATTTTTTAAATTAGTATATTTTAATTAAATTAAATCGTAAAAATTAAAACTGCATGATTTTTAAAAACATTATGAAATGCATGTTTGACGAAAAATTAATATTATAAATAGAATGTTATAAAATTATTAAAACACTTGACAAAAAGATAATCTATCAATTCTAACTAAAAAATTAATGGCTTGCAATGTGAAATGTCAAGCCAATACAAGTAAAACAAACAAATTGGAACTGAACATATAACATAAGTTCCAAATTCAAAATAAAAAAGTTAACATAATACTCTTATGTCAAATTTCAACATAACGTATATAAGAATGATTCATAAGAAAAGAAAAATGTAAGTCTATAACCTATTCAACAATGAATTCTACTTTAATTTAAAAATTAGAATACTAACAAAATTATGCCAAATGAAAAATAAGCATAAAATAAATAAAAAATAGATAATACAAACAATTGCATGGAATCGCAAAGAGTAAAGGTTAGGAAATTAGTGAAATATAAATAATATAAACTAAAAAAAAAAAAATTTAATAAAATAATAGAATTATGAAAATAAAAAAGAATTTAAAATAATAAAAATAAAAAATTAATTAAAACAAAAAAATAGAAATAGAAATAAAAAGAAGAAATTAAAAAGTAACCAGCTTGTAATTACACCATGTAATTACCAACAATTCACAACTCCCCCTTGTGAATTAGAGAGTGTAATTACCTTCTGCCAATTACACCCAATTACCTACTGACCAAGCAATTACTTGGCCGACCAAACATGTCAAACACGTGTAATTACACTCAATTATACCAAATTCAATTCTCAAGGTGGCTTTCCAAACAGACTCTAAGTGAAATGAGAGGTCCAATCTATCTTTACCCTTTTCTATTTGCCTCTTGAATCGAGGTTTTTGCCTCTTGGGTTGGGTCGGGTATTAAATGGATAAAAAATTGGGTTGATGGTCATTAAATGGGCTAAAGAATTTAAAAAGGGATTTTTCACGTGGATGCTGATGTGGACTGGCCAAGTGGCCTTTTTATCCATGTGGCGTGCTTGGTGGCATTCAGGGGTATTTTTTAGCCAAATATTTAACGGAGGGGTATTTTTGAGCCAAAAACTAATGAAAGGTATTTTTGCTCCATTTTAGATAGTTCAGGGGTAGTTTTGACCCTTTTTCGAAAACAAAAGGCATGTCTCAGAAGGTGGGAGAGTTTGATTTGGAACTCAAACTCTTGGTTTGCACCTCGAAGCATAACCGAGTTGAACATAACTATTTTTTGGTGATTAAAAGTAATATTGTCATGCGATTTTGTATTCTTGGTGATGGGTGACTTTTACAGGAAAAATGTGGTACAAGACAAATTGGTGTCAACCTTTCTTGGGTGTATTTCAAGGGAAACAACAAGAGATCCAAACCACAAGGAGCTTAAGGTCACAAAGACATGAGTGGAGGGTCTATTTTGCACTTCAAGTAGAACAAATTCACATATGGAAGATAGCTTGGAGTCAAGAGAGCCATTGGAGAGGTCGTCGGAATGTGATACAAGTCAAATTGGTGTCAACCTTTCTTGGTGTGCATTTCAAGGGAAACAACAAGAGATCCAAACCACAAGGAGCTTAAGGCCACAAAGACATGGGTGGAGGGTCTATTTTGCACTTCAAGTAGAGCAATTTCATATATGGAAGATAACTTGGAGTCAAGAGAGCCATTGGAGAGGTCTTCGGAGAGTTAAAAGGAGCTAAACCATGACCTGGAGCCACCTGCGCCCTGACATGCCCTAGCAGGTGCCTCATCTGCGTGGGCGGATGCCCAATTTGCCTAAATGGGTCACTTTTGGGCCCATTCAATGTAATAAAAGACCCAAGGCTATAAATACTAGAACCTAGTCTTATTTTCCTTAGTTTTTGATGATATGTGATATTTTGTGTGACTCCTTATGGAGCATGAGGGCTTGGAAAAGCTTAGGTTGATTCTTGCCTAGAAACGGTGGTTGCAAGGGCGTTACAATTCCCTTATGGTCGTTCGTAAGAGATTAGGTGCCTTCTTTAGATTTATCTTTTGAGGTTATTGAATTTAATATATCCTTTAGTTTCGTTTGATTTCATGTCTATCTTTCTATCTCTATCTATCTATCCTTTATTTTTCATATTTTTAATTCTATCTTTTTTTAGTTTTCGTGTTTGTTTCGTCTTTTCATATTTTGGGGGTTATCATTTGATATCAAGAGCTTGGATTAGGGTTGTTTCCACAATCCTTAAGTCTTGGGATTGATATTTCAAAAAAAAAAAAGAGAAAAACATTCTTTAGCCAAAAAAATCCAAAAACATTTTAGTTTTTGAGTCTTTCTTGAAGTTTCAACACTAGATTTGTTTTCCCTAGTGTTATTTGAGTCAGAATCTTGAGCTTTGATCTTGATTTGAGAAGATTTGATGAAACCCCATTGTTGAACTTGTGTTCTTGAGTTTGAAGAAAATTGAAAAAGGGTTTCTCGATCTTGTGATTTTGGTGTGGATTTGAGGGTTGAAAATAGTTGGAAAACATTTTCCGAACCAAAAGAACCCTAGGTCTGAAAGTTGGTGCGATTTGGAGAGATTTTCGAGGATCCACTAATTTTTGGGTTTGAAGCCTGAAGAAATATGCAAATGGGTTTGAAAATCTGAAATTTTGGTTGGGATTTGAGGCCTAAAATCACTTGGGTTGTGTTCGTGAGGTTGAAAGGAGTTTGGATTTAAAATTTCACCGAATTCCAAGCTAAAATGAGAGAGTTATGAATTTTAGATCTCCATAAAAGTTCTTGGTGTTCTTGAGGATCTTCAAATCTTCAAGAAGAAATGCTATTTCGTTATTTCCTTATTTACCTAACCGATTACTTTCAAATGTATCACAACCAATATGTATTAAGGCTTAAGTTATGCAACACAAAAGACGATTTCTGGGATTTTATGTAATTGAACAAAATTATGATAAAAAATGTTGTTGACTTCTTAACTTATGAAATTTATGTAAGTTACCCAATAAAATAAGTGGAGTTGGGCCATTTTTTTAATGATATTTCGAAGTCCAAAAATGAATGTGCTGGTCCCAGTGGCAAAATTTCACATATAGATAACTTAAATTCGTCCTAACTAACCTTTTAGTCTAAGTTTTACTAATTACAATTTATAGGCAGCAGTTAGTGAAGAAATGTATAAAGACCCATTTATACAAATCTATTAGTCATTTTTTTTTCTCAAGAATCAGTTACAAAAAGAATAATCTATCCATTTAAAAGGTAAGAGAGTGTAATTAAGACTCTTAATTATCTCCAACCTCCCACAATATTCTCCTTTTAAATGCTGAAAAAATTAAGAAAAATGGAGAAAACAACATCAAAAATTCATAACAAGTATTGTGTGTGTGTGTGTGTGTGTGTATATATATATATGTACCAAAGTATACATGCAAGATATGTATACTCTTATAAAATACATAAAACAAAAGTATATAAAAATTGTATAAATAGATTTGATACAATAAGTATAATAGGATGACAACAAAAGTAAATTATTCAAATATTTATATGTATATCTATTATATATTATACAAATATTCAACTATACATATGAACATATAAGTATATTCAATTATTCAAATATTCATATGCATATCTAAATAGATATGTATACTCTTGTAAAATACATAAAACTAAAATATATGAAGATTGTATAAATAGATTTGATACGATAAGTATAACATGATGACAACAAAAGTAAATTATTCAAATATTCATATGTATATTTATTATATATTGTACAAAATATTCAATTATACATATATGTATAAATAGATTTCTAAAGATTGTATAAATAGATTTCAATACCTCTCGTCAATCTCTTAAATGAGATTTTATCAGCCATTCGAATCAAGCAAATTGTTTAATGGGAAAATCCTAATTAAAATTGCATAAATGGGGAAATGGAAGGAAATTAATGTGATTAGATGAAGAAGAAGATAGAAAACTAAACAAAAAAACAAAGGAAATCAAATATACACAACAATTAACGGATTGTTCCAAAGAAAATCTTGTGCGGATATTTAGGGATCATAATCTCGAATGAATAGGGGGGAATATTTCTGAAATCTTCTAAAGCTTATCTATTCCTTTCAATTGAAAATCAGCCAAAAAAGTAGTCAATTAGATGAACTCCATAATTAATTACTTTCTCTTATCTTTTTCTAATTTAAATTAAAAGGATATATATGTTGTTTTATTTATATATGAGGGCCTACATAATTAACTACTTTTCCAACTACCTTTAATCATAAAAAATAATTATTTTAAATATTAATCATGTGAGATAATTATGATCTAAATTTATCTATGTTGTGTAATTTTTCCTAAATTTATCTCCAAATCCTACATTCAAGATTTCAAGTTGCATGCAGACAAAAGGTGTGCGTCGACGAGAACATTTTTCAATTTTTCCGTTAAATCAAAAAAAAATTCAAAAATATTTTCTCTAAAATAGACAAGACACTGTCTCAAGATATCCGGGAGCGGCTCCCCTTTCCATCTGTCTCTCTCCTGATTTGTGCCTTGTGTCACTAATTAAATATATGACTTATAGTCTGTTTGGCCAAACTTCTAAAATCAGTTTATTTTCAGAAGTATTTTTTTCAAAAGTGCTTTTCAAAAAAGTACTTTTGGTGAGAAACAATTTGTGTTTGGTCAATACAATTATAACAGCACTTTTGAGCAGCAATTAGTGTTTGGCCAAACTTTTAAAAGTGTTTTTAAGTATATTTTTCTCTTAAGTGCTTTTAGAGAGAAGCTACTTTTTTTAGCTTATGAAAAACTGCTTTTTTTACTCCCCAGAAGCACTTATTTACTTCCATAAGCTTGGCCAAATACTTCAATTTTTTTAAATAAGCACTTTTGAGAAAAAATAAGCACTTTTGGAAAAAAATAAGCTTGGCCAACCTTATATAGAATTAAAATTAAATTTTGCTCTAATAATTCAATCTATCAAACAAAACCAATCCATTTTTCTATTAGACAAAAAAATTTCTTCTCCTTCTACTCAGTGGCTAAAATATTGTATTCTAATTTCTATTCTCCATTATTAATTCTCTCTCCTTAACTCCATTGGAAACTATTAAAACATGTGGTTCGATATACTTCCTCCGTCCACCAATACTTATCCATTATATTAAAAGTAGATATTCAATAATACTTGTTCAGTTTGGAAAATCAATGAATAATTTACCCATTTGTGCCCATTTTATCCTTGATATTAAATACTATACATTATCCAATGCATTTTTCAAAGTAATAAATTAATTATATTCAAAGGGTGATATGGTAAACTTACCTCTATTATTTATTGTTTCTTAAAATATGTGTCAAGTCAATAGTGGATAAATATTGTTAGACAAAGTGTATATATATATATATATTCAAGGTTCTTAGTAGTAAATTCATTTTATTTTAAAATTGTATCTACTAATTGTTGTAATTTTAATAAATTTATATTCCGTGTACCGCGTCAAAAACATTGGGTTCAGATAAATTCGATATCACAATTGGATCCGCCCTCTGGTTTAAGAGTTAATAGAGACATATCAAACTTATATATATAAAATAATAAGAAGTTTGTTTAAAGCCTTAAAATAACATCAAGAAGCAAAAGCTAAAAATGATTTTTTTTTTTTTGAGAATTATGAAAATATTTTCAATTTTTCCATTGGCTTTCATTACCTGAGTGTAGGAATGAAGAGAAGGAAGTAACTAATTTTATTCTCTATGGGGTTGTATTTGGAAGAACAGAATCTATGCCACATATTTAATCAGTGACACAAATCAGGAGGGGAACTGGAGGAAATGGAGGGGAATGGTACTGGAGGGGAGCTGCTTCCAAAATATCCAATCCTAACCCCACGAGTCGATGTGGCTTAGGAAAGAGAATGGAAATGGGGCTTTAATTATTACTCCCTCCGTTTCTTTTTACTTGTCACCTTTTCACTTGTTGAGGTCAATTTACATTAACTTTGACCAACAATTTAAGATGTATTTTTTCATCATATTAATATGAGATGGATTCCAACTTATAACAGTTTTTGTATAGTTTTCGATCATCTAAAGTTTTAATTTAAAATATTAAATTATTCATCTTAAAATATTGGTCAAAGTTAATATAAGTTGACCTCGAAAAGAGACAAGGTGACAAGTAAAAGGGAACGGTATGTCATAAGATGGTAGTCTATGTACAGTCATTGTCTAATATTATCATACTGAAGTTCCAATTCAATTGAAGCTCCAAGAAAATATGGACAAATTATTCCTAGTCCCCTTTGGCTACAAGAAATCTAATTAGTCAATTTACTTTGGCTCCAAGTTCATCAAATAGACATGCATAGTATCTATCAAAACATTCAACAAAAGCAGCTAGCCAAACCTGATGAATAATGCAATGCCACGAAATTTCTTAGCTCATTCCCTTTTGTGTGTATAAATACCATAACAATATTCATGAACCAATATCAATATCTCCATTTTGAAATTCTTCCATAGATTTTTGCTAAAATCTGAAAATTTTAATTGTTGCTTCAGATTTTTCTTGAAAATATATCAAGCATGTCGACAGCTAGTGCTTATCTTGCTGAGGCTTATGCCATGAAAAAGCTTCACAAGGAGAAGCTCAAGAGTTCGGAGAAGAAAGAAGCTAAAAGTCCTGAAACTTGAAATCACTTGAAAAAAAAGTCGTCTTCTTCTTCTTATGGTGGTTGGTTCACTAAGATGTTCAAGAAAGTACATCCCGTCACAGCTCCTTCCTCAGATTCAAAAAATAGTGAAGTTATAGTTTCTAGATAGGCATTCTAGAGAGTCTCACATTGAAGGAGGAAACAAATTGTTATCTCATCATGGACAATATTCACTTAATTAGTGATTTGATTTTTTAGTCGAGTTAGACTCCAGATTCATTTATAAGACATTTTTTTCCCTCTCAATCGGAAAAGCCGTGGTATTCTTCTAGTGGTTGATTCACTAAGATGAACACGGCGTTCTAATTAGTAGATACAAGGTTTATTTACAAGAAAAAGAAATTCATTATTTTTTTCCTCTCATGTATGCGGAATTTGATTTATTAAATGATCACACAATTGAATTTGGTTATGTTATGTAATCTTTTTTAAAAAAAAAAAAAAAAAACTTATGAGCAATATATCATAAATTTCAACAATATGTATAATGAGTTTGTTCATGTTGCAATACATTATTTCATGTTGGCAAAATACATAGTTTACCCTGGAACTTGAGATTAAATTCCTATATCATACCCGTGCACTACATGTAACTTTTTACAAACTCAACCTTTTCGGACCGTATTCAAGACACACCATTTTTTTTCTTGATTAGTTTTTCTAAAATTGTGCAATGTCACGCATTAATAAGGTTGTGAAGCGTGTTCGGTTAAAATTAAAACAATTAAAAAGTATAATTTTAACCCTAATTACCAAAAAAATCCAATTTCACCATTTTCTTCATCTTCCAAGCTTCTACCCACACCAAGGGTGCCACCACCATAATCCACACAAAATTTAAAAGGGAATAAAGAGATCATTAATTTCAAAGGCAATATTAAACATAACACATAACCAAAATGAGAAAAAATGAAATGGAGTACACCTTTAGTGGTGAAAATTTTAGTTGCAGAATTAGAGAGAAACAGCTATTGAAAGAGAAAGAAAAAAATAAAAAAAGGAAAAATTTTTTTATCAGGGTTCTTCATTTAATTTGCATGCGAAAGAAAATGAAAAGGGAGAATATCTTCAATGGTGGAAAATTAATTTCAGAAATTAGAGAGATAACGAAAGAAAATGAAAAAGGAACAAAAATCAATTTTACCAAATTTGGATCGCTCAAATAAAATATTTGATTCATATTAAATATTCATCAGTCATCTCACACGTATTTTGTCGATAAAAAATGTGTTGGACATATGGCAATAGTGAATGTGTAAAAAGTTGTTCGTGGTGAACAAGTGTGTCACGAGGATTTGATCTAAAATTTCAAAAGTAAACTATGTATCCCGGCTTTCATATTTTTCCTCATGAATTTCCAAATTACCAAATAAGGTCACTTTAAGCTCTTATGTCTAACTAGTAACTAACCAATGTGACATCTCATTGATGCATTTCGACTCCTTTAATTTCTATATAGTTAAACCCAATGCAAATAAAATCCACAGCTTTCTTCTCTTTTCATATAAAAAAAAACAATGCAAATAAAGCGCATTAAATTACAAGATAGAAAATGCTTTGACAAGTAGCGTTACCTAAAAACTCTTTAAAAGAATGGAAAAGGTGGTTTTACCTATTAGTCGATCGACTATGAAAAAAAATGGCAAAATTTCACATATAGATAACTTAGAACTCTTCTAACTAACTTTTAGTCTAAGTTTTACTAATTATAATTTATAGGCAGCAGTTAATGAAGAAATGTATAAAAACTCATTTATACAAATCTATTAGTCATTTTTTTCTCAAGAATCGGTTACAAAAAGAATAATCCATCCATTTAAAAGGTAAGAGAGTGTAATTAAGACCCTTAATTATCTCCAATCTCCCACAATATTCTCCTTCCATATATTATCTTTTTAAATGCTGAAAAAAACTAAGAAAAAGGGAGAAAACAACATCAAAAATTCATAACAAGTATTGTGTATATATATATGTACCAAAGTATACATGCAAGATATGTATACTCTTATAAAATACATAAAACGAAAGTATATAAAGATTGTATAAATAGATTTGATACAATAAGTATAATAGGATGGCAACAAAAGTAAATTATTCAAATATTCATATGTGTAGCTATTATATATTGTACAAAATATTCAACTATACATATGAACATATACGTATATTCAATTATTTAAATATTCATATGTATATCTAAATAGATATGTATACTCTTGTAAAATACATAAAACTAAAGTATATAAAGATTGTATAAATAGATTTGATACAATAAGTATAACATGATGGCAACAAAAGTAAATTATTCAAATATTCATATGTATATCTACTATATATTGTACAAAATATTCAATTATACATATATGTATAAATAGCTTTCATAGATTTCTAAAGATTGTATAAATAGATTTCAATACCTCTCGTCAATCTCCTAAATGGGATTTTATCAGCCATTCAAATAAAGCAAATTGATTAATGGGAAAATCCTAATTAAGATTGTAAAAATGGGGGAAATGGAAGGAAAATAATGTGATTAGATGAAGAAGAAGATAAAAAACTAAACAAAAAAATAAAGAAAATCAAATATACACAACAATTGATGGATTATTCCAAAGGAAATCTTGTGCGGATGTTTAGGGATCATAATCTCGGATGAATAGGGAAAAATATTTCTGAAATCTTCTTAAGCTTATCTATTCCTTTCAATTGAAAATCAGCCAAAAAAGTAGTCAATTAGGTGAGCTCCATAATTAATTAATCTCTATTATCTTTTTCTAATTTAAATTAAAAAGATGTATATATTGCTTCATTTGTATATGAGGACCCACATAATTAACTACTTTTCCAACTATCTTTAACCATAGAAAGTAATTATTTTAAACATTAACCATGTGAGGTAATTATGGTCTAAATTTATCTATGCTGTGTAATTTTTCCAAAAAAAATAGCCCGGTCCACTAAGCTTTCGATATGCACTACTAGTGGCCTATAATTCATAAAATCAAAGTATCAAACCCAAAATCATGGAGTGTCAACTTTTACTTTTGTACTTTGTTTTTTTAGTTAAACGTAACGTCAACTCCTAGACAATTCAGAATATTCAATTTAAAAGTTATCCCCATTCTAATCGTTTTGCTAAATATATGACTTTTTCTATGTAACACCACGCACAAATAAATGAACATGATAACACCATAGTCCATACTTAATAACCAAAAATAAAATCGTAACTTTCGTTTTATTTAAATTAGTTTTCGCCTTCGAGGTTATATTTTTAGCGATTTTAGTAGACCATAACTCCTTGAATATATAATACCTTCCTGATATACTGATTTTTGTTCGCTGGTACAAACTTAATTTGTTGTTGATGCATTTTATAATTGATATTCGGAGGACTTAAATTATATTCTACCACCATATATCAATCATTACTGTCGACCATCATTACTACTGGCTAATGATGGTGGTGAATGATGACAGAAGTTGATATTATAGAGTGGTGACTGATATAGTGGTGATTGTCGGTAATGATTGGTGGTTGTTATGGTAATGATGGTTACGTTGGTGGTGATGATTATAAATGGTGACAACTGGTTGTAGTGATTGATAACAACGGTGATGGGTGGTATTAGTTGATAATGGTGGGTGGAAACAACGACAAAGACGATTGTTGATAATGATAGACGATGGTTGATAATGATAAATAAATGAAATTGGCTGGCGAACTGTCATTTTTAATTTTTAGAAACTTTTGAATAAACATCTAATAATATTAAGATTTTATTACTGTTTTTAATCATTCAAATCTATTTAAACTTATAAGTGATCGTAACATTAAAAAAACACTTAATTAATTAATCATTAAGTTAATTCTGAATGATAAAGTTCACATCTTAAAAAATAAATTAAATTTAATGACTAAAATCTGAATAGGAGTATTATTAAAGATTAAGACCTTTCAATGCCTTGACACGTCATTGTTGACGACACAATTATTCATTTATTCTCTCTTTTTTATATAGAAGGAAATTTACTTAACATATCTTCATTCACCTGTTACTTTCACACACTCGGAAAATTGGGTCACTCTTTACGTATCCCCCAAGCCTATGAAATGTATACCTCTATAAATACCCCTTTATCCTATTCATATTCAACATTAACTAATTTCTCTTCTTACAGATATTCAAGAGTACTCTCTTTAATTTCTCAGCCTTATTAACAATCTTTGATCACTTGTTGAGGTTTCTCTAGAGAGTTTTACATGTATGACGACTCCTAGTGCATATCTTGCGGAAGCTTTTGTCATGAAGAAACAATTAAAGGAAAAAGTCGAGAAGAAAACGGAAATTAAGAAGTCCAAAAATACATCATCTTCTTCTTCTTCTCCTTCGCCTTCGCCTTCAGGTGGTAATTGCTTTCATCCTATGAAGAAAATATTCAAGAAAGTCCATCCTAACAGCAGTAGTACCGCTTCTCCCTCATCGGATTCAGCCCCGTGATCATGAAACCTGACAGTCGCCTTTTACTCTTCAGTGGCTAGAAATAAAGTTCTTAGTTAAGAAACTCTATTGCTTTTTTTTTCTTGCTTCTTTGTTTGGTGTGTTTGGAATTATATATGGATTCAACGAGACTGATCATGGTGAATGTTCATGATTAAACATGTTTGAAGAATCTACTTGTACATTACATATTTTGATATGTTTCTTCTCTGTCACTGTCAATTTTTTTTCTTTTGCGTGTGTGTATGATATTCAAATAAATGAAAAAGAAAGACATGACACAAGTTTTTGCTCAAAATGTTGCGGGAAATCATGAAATTCTTATGTACTCCTCCGTTCATTTTACTTGACACACAACTTAAAAACTTTAATTAAAAGTGTATTTTACTAAACTAACGTTACTAATGATGTTTTGAAACTATAAATTAAACTATTACTATTTTATGTTATTATTTGATACTAGGGATTGTGTGGGAAAGAAGTACTAATAAAATTCTCATTTCATATATTTGACAAGTAAATTAAAACATTTATTTTTAATATAAGAGTCAAATAAAATGAATCAAAGCGAGTATTAATTATCGCAATTTTGTTAGCCGATTAGTTTACTGAATAAGAAGCAGGAACAATAACGTTCAGGGAATGGGTACTCACACGTTTTGCGTAGCTAGTGCCGTCAAAAAAAGATGGAATTTTTCTTAATTGTATTCTATAATTACTATAATCTATATACAGAGCTCATTTTAAAAATGAGCATTCTCCTGTAATAACATTTTATTAAAATTAAATATCTAAGTTTTCTTTCAAATTGATTGATCAATATTTTATTATATTACATGTTCTCTATAACAGTATTTCACTATATTAATAAAGATTTATTCAAACAAACTGTGTTGTTATAAAGAAATTTGGAGTTAATTCTCTAAATTGTCACTGAACTTGTGCAAACATCCCACTAAAGTCACTTTTGTTTCTTTTAGGACAATATTGTCATTGAACTATGTATATCTTTTCAAAATAAGGTGAAACTAAGAAATAGTTAAAGACATGTTTGGAAAGCCATAAGAGAAATGAAATTTGATGTAGTTACACAGTTTAACATGACATGTAATATAAATTAACAAGTCAATACTACTAAAGCAAAGTTGAAACATAAATTCAAAAATTAAAAAAAATAAAAAAATAATACTCTTTTTATATTTTTTCTTTTTGAATTTTTTTATTTTTTTTTTTACTTTTTTTTAATTTTACATCATTTATCTATCACTCTTTTCTTCTCATTTTTCAACCTTTACTTCTTATTCTTATGATTCAATATAATTGCTCGTATTTTTTATTTTCTTCATTTAGCACAAAACTGCATTATTATTCTAGTGTTTGAATTAATGTAAAATTTCATTATTGAATGAGATTATGGACTTATGTTTCTTTTCTTTTGAATTATACTTTTACTTAGCTTATGGTGAAACTTATTTTATTTTATGTTGGAATTTGAATACTATTATGTTGTTTTTTTTTGAATGTCGAATTTATGTTCCAATTTATTTGCTTTAGTAGTATTGACTTGTTATTTCATATTGCATGTCATGTCAAACTATGTAATTACATCCAATTCCAATTCTTTTGTGGCCTTCCAAACATGCCTTTAACTATTTTTTAGTTTCACCCTATTTTGGAAAGATGTACATAGTTCAATGACAATATTGTCCTAAAAAATATAAGTTACTTTAGTGGGATATTCGCACAAGTTCAATGACAATTTAGAGAATTAACTCAGAAATTTAATGTATATTGATTTCTTACGATTGCATCACAATAGGACCTTGTAGCTTGTAGTCGATCGAGAGGCCAAGTTGATACAATAATCCTAATTCCTACATATACTTAAATTCAATATTGTTAAAACAAGAAGCAAGTTTATCTTCTTTGATTGGTTAGTATATATTCGATAAGGTGCTTTAAGTTATTGGTCTGTGACGTATTATCTAGCTATTTTTTTAATTATAAATTCCAAACTAGCGTTCTTGTTCCGATACTTGATCGAAATCGGTTTTGATTACCAAAGCTAATTAAGGTTTTTCTGCAGTTGGAGTTGGTAGGTTTTTAACTTTTATTTCACGAAGCTTTGTGTAATGTACGTACATTTGGCGTGACTCCAAAAAAAAATAAAAAAATCTAGAAATTTAATTAAGTTGGGTTACTATATATATTCATTTGTTCTTTTCTTTCGGAAATATTAATACAATAATACGCACAATCACGTCATTGTTGACAAAAGAAATTAGTTGCTCAAACAAAAAGTAGAAACAAAAAGGAGGAAGATATTTAGCAAGGTGCGTAAAATGATAGAAGGCAGTCCTGTGTGCTAACTACTAAGCTTCTGCTATGCACGGGGTCTGAAAAAATATTGAACTACAATGATTTATTATACGCAATCTTATTTTTGTATGTTATTTTTATAAAAAAATATTTTTATTGTTCAAACCCGTGACTGTTTAATTTGCTAAACTTTACATCAATAAAATGTATACATATCCCCTCACTCAGTCCATGACCCCTCCTCCCCCCCTCCCCCACACACACACCAAAAAAAAAATCATTCATGTGTTTGCTTTAATAAGATAAGGTTGAGTTAGGTCATTTTTTAATGATATTTCGAAGTGCAAAAATGAACTTGGTGCCCAAGGCAACGTGCTGGTCCCAGCAACGAAATTTATCTCCAAATCAATCATTCAAATTTCAAGTTGCGTGCAGACAAAGGGTGTGCCGGTATGGATTTCCAATTTTTTTCATTTTCGACTAGCCCAAAAAAAAAAAATTAAAAATATTTTTTTAGAAAAATAAGTTCCTTAATTTGTTAAAAATCGGCAAGAAACTCGATCTCTAAATATCCAATCCTAACCCCACGAGTCGATGTGGCTTAGGAAAGAGAATGGAAATGGGACCTTAATTATGTCATAAGATGGTAGTGTATGTACAGTCATTGTCCAGTATTACCTACTGATAAAATGTTTGGCTCAAATTCAATTGAAGAAATTCCAAGAATATATGGACAAATTATTTCTAGTCCTGCTTAGCTACAAAGAAACCCAATAAGTCAATTTACTTTGGCTCCTAGGTTATCAAAAAGGCATGCATAGTATCTACCAAAACATTCAACAAAAACAGCCAACCTAATGAGCAATGCACTGCCACGAAATTTCTTAGCTCATTCCCTTTTGTGAGTATAAATACCATAACAATATTCATGAACCAATATCAATATCTCCATTTTGAAATTCTTCCATAGATTTTTGCTAAAATCTGAAATACTAATTAGTTGTTGCTTCAGATTTTTTCTGAAAATATATCAAGTATGTCTACAGCTAGTGCTTATCTTGCTGAGGCTTATGCAATGAGAAAGCTTCACAAGGAGAAGCTGAAGAGTTCGGAGAAGAAAGAAGCTAAAAGTCCTGAGACTTGTAATCACTTGAAAAAAAGGTCGTCGTCTTCTTCATCTTCTTATGGTGGTTGGTTCACTAAGATGTTCAAGAAAGTACATCCCGTCACCGCTCCTTCCTCAGATTCAAAAAATAGTGAAGTTCTAGTTTGTAAATCGGCATTCTAGAGAGTCTCACATTGAAGGAGGAAACAAATTGTTATCTCATCATGGACAATATTCACTTAATTAGTGATTTGATTTTTTTAGTCGAGTTAGAGTCCAGATTCATTTACAAGACAATTTTTTTTTCTCTCAATCGGAAAAGACAAGGCATTCTTCTAGTGGTTGATTCCCTAAGATGAACACGGCGTTCTAATAGGCAGATACAAGGTTTATTTACAAGAAAAAGAAAATTCATTATTTTTTTTCTCTCATGTATGCGGAATTTGATTTATTAAATGATCACAATTGAATTTGGTTTTGTAATCTTTCGTTTATCTTTTAATCTTATGAGCATTATATCAGAAATTTCAACAATATATATAATGAGATTGTTCATGTTGCAATACATTATTTCATGGTGGCAGAATACATAGTTTACCCAGGAACTTGAGATGAAATTCCTATGTCATACCTGTTCACTACGAATAACCTTTTATACACAGCCTTTTCAAATTCAGAATATACCAAAGGCACACCTTTTTTTTTGATCAATTTTTCATAATTTGTGTAATGTCACACATTAATAAGGTTGTGAAACGTATCATTAACGTAAAAGTATTAAAATAAAACACTTAAAAGTATAATTTAACACTAATAACCAAAAAAAATCCAATTTCTTCATCTTACAAGCTTCTGCCTACACCGAGGGTACCACCATAATCCACACAATTTAAAGCGGAAATAACGAAATCATTAATTTACAAGGCTATATTAAACAAACACACAACCCCAATGAGAAACAAATTTAGTTGCAGTATTAGAGAGAGTAAAACTGTAAAAGATATTGAAATAGAAAGAATAAAAATAAAAAAGGTAAAAAAATTATCAGGGCTCTTGATCATTTGCAAACGGAAGAAAATTAATTCCCAGAAATGTGTGTCTCTGTGTGTGTGTGAGAGAGAGAGAGAAGAAAGAAGACATCACACACCTATTTTGTCGATAAAACACGTGTTGGACATGTGGCAATAGTGAATGTGTAAAAGGTTGTTTGTAGTGAACAAGTGTGTCACAGAATTTGATCTCAAGTTTCAAAAGTAAACCATGTAATCCGTCTTTCATATTTTTGCTCACTAATTTACAAATTTCTATGAAAATTCAAAATTGTTGTTGTTGATTACTTGGAATAACTCCTTAATTTTTAAGTGTCACTTTAAGTTCTTATGTCTACACAATTTGACATCCAATAGATGCATTTCCACTATAGTTAAACCAATGCAAATAAAACCCACGTTTTTCTTCTCTTTCATACCAAAATTAACAAAAAACAAAAATTTAACCTAAAAACCAAAGCAAATATATAAAGCACATTAAATTACAAGATACAAAATGCTTTGGCAAGAATCGTTATGTAAAGATGCTTTAAAAGAATGGAAAAGGTAGTTTTATCTACCTACTAGTCGACTATAAGTCATAAAATCTAACTCAAATCATGGAGGCTGGACTTTTACTTTTGGACTTGGGTTATTTTAGTCAAGCCTAACGTCAATTCTTAGATAATTCAGAATATACAATTTATAAATTATCCCCATTCAAATCGTATTAATTGGTAATATATGAATTTCTACGTATCACCTCGCACAAATCTGAATATTTATTATTTAAAATTAAGACCATCTATAACACAAATTACAAAGAATATCTTCTTGTTTTGAAAGTACCTTGACAATGACACGTCACTGTTGACGATATAATTATTCATTTATCATATCAAAAACATAGAAGGAAAAAGAAAATGAGAGGAAGGCAAAGTCAAAATTTACTTAACATTCATTCACCTGTTGCTTTCACACACTCGGAAAATTGGCTAACTCTTTAGTCTTTACGTATCCCCCAAGCCTATGAAATGTAGATACCTCTATAAATACCCATTTAACCTCTTCATATCAAGATTAATTATTCCTCTTCTTATATATATTCAAGAATATATATACTCGATCTCTTTAATTTCTCAGCCTTATTAACAATCTTTAATCACTTCTTCATAGAGTTTTACATGTATGGCGACTCCTAGTGCTTCTATTGCGGAAGCATTTGTCATCAAGAAACAATTCAAGGAAAAGGTCGAGAAAAAAATGCACAATGAAGCTGGGGAAATTAAGAAGCCCAAAAATACATCTTCTTCTTCATCTCCTTCGCCTTCGGGTGGTAATTGCTTCTCTCCAGTGAAGAAAATATTCAAGAAAGTCCTTCCTAACAGCAGTAGTACCGCTCCTCCCTCATCAGATTCTGCGCCGTGATCACGAAACATGACAGTCGTCGCCTTGTCCTCTTCAGTGGCTAGAAATAATGTTCTTAGTTAAGCCACTTTATTTGATGTTCTACAAGACTGATATGATATTATGATGCATGGTCATGATAAAGTATGTTCGTAGAATTAAAAAAAGGGACTTTTTCTTATAACTTTTTCCATTAATTTGGCCAAAATTAATAGATGGAACTTTTCTTAATGGTACTCCTTCCATTTCTTTATAAGTGTTATACACACTTTTAATAAGCTATTCAATTCTAGAAAATTAAAGGTATCTTTACCAACTTACCCTTAATTAAATTTTATTGTCTTTTTTTTATTTGTCAAAAATAACAAGCAAAAAATGAAAATCAAATTAGAAAAATAGTGACAAATAAATTTAAGCGGAGAGAATATATTGTATGTTCTCTATAACATACTACACTATTGCAGTAAAAGAAAAACATCCGATGAAGGAGTTGTGAGGTCAACTCGAACAAAAGATATTGTTATAAACTAATTTGATGTATATTAATTTCTTAAGATTGCATCATAATTGGAGCTTAGCTTGTAGTCGATCGAGAGGTCAAGTTGAAATAATAATCCTAATTCCTACATATACTTGAAAAAAAAGATTTCCTCGCGTGTATACTTAATTCGATATTGTTAAATATGAACCAACTTTTAGTCTGTGACATATCTAGCTATTTTTTTAATTGTAAATTCCAAACTAGCATTCTTGTTCCCATACTGGAAAAATCGGTTTGATTACCAAAGCTAGTTAAGGGTTTTCTGCAGTTGGAGATGGTAGGCTTTTAACTTTTATTCCACGAAACTTTGTTTAACGTACGTACATTTGTCGTAGCTCCAATTTTTTTTCGTAAAATTTAATTAAGCTGGGTTTAGTATGTATGTATATATATATATATATATATATATATATATATATATTCTTTTGGAAACATCGGTACAATGATACTCACAATCACGTCATTGTTGACAAAAGAAATTAGTTACTCAAAGAAAAACTAATTAAAGTAGAAAAAAAGAAGAACAAGGAGGATATTTAGCAAGGCACGTACAATGATAGAAGGATCGTCCGGTGCACTAAACTCCCACTATATATTTAAAAAGAGTTGGACCACAAGATTTTATTGTACACAAGAGCTTATAATTGTACACAATCTTATCATGCATTTCTACAAGAGGATATTTTCACCACTCAATTAACTCGTGACTTTCCTTGCAAAAATTTACGTCAATATAATGTACACATATCCCCCTCACAGAGTCCACGACCCCACAAAAAATCATCATTCATGTGTCTCGTTTAGTAAAATTAGTAGAGTTAGGTCATTTTCTAATTTCGAAGTCCAAATATGAACTTGGTGCCCAAGGCAACGTGTTGGTCCCAGCAGCGAAATTTATCTCCAAATTACATTATATTCAATTGCTGCATGCAAACAACGGGTGTGTTCAGTATAGAGGAAAATTCTAATTTTTCATGTTCAATTGATTAAAATTTTTGAATAATATTTTTTTAGAAAAATAAGTTTCTTAATTTGCTAAATATCGACAAGAACACGATCTCTAAATATCCAATCCTAACCCAACGAGTCGATGTGGCTTAGGAAATGGAATGGAAATGGGGCCTTAATTATGTCACAAAATGGTAGTCTATGTATGCAGTCATTGTCCAATATTATCACTGATACAATGTTTGGCTAAAATTCAATTGATGAAGTTCCAAGAAAATATGGACAAATTATTCCTAGTCCCCTTTGGCTACAAGAAATCTAATTAGTCAATTTACTTTGGCTCCAAGGTCATAAAATAGACATGCCATAGTAGCTATCATAACATTCAACAAAAGCAGCCAAACCTAAAGAACAATGCAATGCCACGAAATTTCTTAGCTCATTCCCTTTTGTGAGTATAAATACCATAACAATATTCATGAACCCATATCAATAGTTTCTTCCATATTTTTTTGGTAAAATCTGAAATATTAATTAGTTGTTGCTTCAGATTTTTTCTGAAAATATATCAAGCATGTCTACAGCTAGTGCTTATCTTGCTGAGGCTTATGCCATGAGAAAGCTTCACAAGGAGAAGATGAAGAGCTTGGAGAAGGAAGAAGTTAAAAGTCCTGAAACTTGTAATCACGTCAAAAAGAAGTCTTCTTCTGGTGGTTGGTTCACTAAGATGTTCAAGAAAGTACATCCCGTCACAACTCCCTCCTCAGATTCAAAAAACAGTGAAGTTCTAGTTTCTACATCGACATTCTAGAGAGTCTCACATTGAAGGACAAAACAAATTGTTATCTCGCCATGAACAATATTCACTTGATTGGTATTAGATTGATTTTTTGAGTCGAGTTAGACTCTAGATTCATTTACAAGACAAAATTTGATTTATTTTTTTGTTTTTGGCTCTCGTATATATGAAATTTGATTAATTAATTAATGATCATGATGTAATTTGGTTTTGTATGTAGCCTTCCGTTCATTATTTTGTTCTTATGAGTAACACATACCATCAGAAATTTCAACAGTATATTAATGAGCTTATTCAAGTCGTGATCCATTCTTATAATCTTTTTGTCCTTTCCGAATTACCAAGAAATATCAACATGACTATTAATTATTTTTGGTCAATAAAGTGTTTCCACGACCTAGCTATTTCGTTTTATTTTTGTCTAGTTAAAAGTCATCTGTCATCCAATAAATTTGCATTTTGAATTGATATTATTAATAGATTGGGTCTATACCTAACTCTCTATCTTCACTAGGTCCTTTCTATAGCCAAACAAAGGAATAATACATAATCATGTCTTTTAACTTGATCTAAGCTAGCATTTATGTTCTCCAACTTCAGATGTGCACAAATAGGCACTTGAACTTGTATAAAGTTGAATAAATAGACACATGTGCCCTATCTACATGGTATCCTACATGGCAATATCACATCTTATGTGGTGACCTACGTGTATTATGCCACGTAGGACGAACATGTCTACTTATTCAACTTTATACAAGTTTAAGTGTCTATTTATGCACATCAAAAGTTGGAGGGCATAGATGCAAGTTGGCTCCAAATTAAATGACACGTTTATGTATTACGCCGTCAAACAAATATACTGATTGGAGGTGTATATATCAAAACAACTTACATAATCGTCAAACACATTTGCAATCAACCAATATAATTCAAATGAAACTGGCCAATGTTTTATTCTCCTTTCAAAACTAAATTGCAACATTTTTCTTCCTAAACAATTACCATATCTTTAAATTTTATGTTTCTCTGTCAATTCGATAATTATATTCATCCTCAACATGACAAATAATAGCTTTAACGTATCCTAACCAAGAAAGGAAATCTAAGAAAGCCCATTACAAGGAAGAAAATCCATTTTAATGTTGACCTATAAAAAGTTAATAAGTTTTGTGCAATTAACTCTAGATACCTAAAAACAGAATGCTCATATAGGCCAAATCAATAGAGTGCTTTGACAGGTAGTGCACTGTTACCTAAAAGCAAATTAGTTTTACCTACTTGGTCAACTATATAAGATCAGAATCAAACTCAAAAAAAAATTGGTATAGTTTGTTTACTACTAGGGTTAATAGGACTTTTGGTCCTTAATTATTGAATTTGTTTTTAATTCTAGATTTATGATATTGGGCTAAGTATATTTAATCTCCCATTACTTGGAATGTGCATTTTTTTATCCTTTTGTTCATGATGTTAGGGGTTTTGCCCTGATTTTCTTACCAAATTTAAGTTTTACTTTTCTATTGCAGGAAAATAAAAGTAATATCATAATTACTTTTACTTTTCCTAAAAGAAAAATATAAAACTCTTTCATATTTGGCTAACCTCTTTCTTAGAGGAAAAGATTTAAACCTCTATAAATAGAAGACCCCCTTCTCATATCAAAACATAATAGTATCCACAATGTAGTCTCTAAATAGTCTTGTTTAGAGGGAGATTTCTCCCAATAGGTTTTATGCTTTTTGATATTAGTTTCATAATATGTAGGTCGTTTGACCAAACCATATCAATAATATGCTTTTTAGTATTGTTTTATTTGCCATCTAATTTATCGCCGACGTGGTTTGCAACTAAAACTTTCGCATGACGCCCTTTCGATTTTTGAACCCAACAAGTGGTATCAGAGCCTATGGTTCAAAGGTCCTATAGTTCAGATTGAGGATAAGTTATGATGAAAGTTGCAACCAATTTGATGATAATGAAGATATATGTCCAAAAAACTACATGTGGAGAAGAAGTTTCAAACAAATTTTCAAAAATCCTACTGCTAATCAATCTTTAAAACCAAAATCAATTTTCAACCCATACTTGCTTTAACGCATGGGCTCCAACTTTCAACCCTCGCTAACTTTTATGCTTGGGCTCCTTTCAACTCGTGCATATACTTTTAACGCATGAGCCCCACTTTTAACCTGTGCTCACTTTCAATGCACAAGGCTCCACTTTTAACCCTGCTCACTTATAACACAGGGCTCCAATAATATTAACCCATGCTTTTATTTTTAACGCATAGGACTCCAAATTTTAACCCATATCAACTTTTAATCATGGTAAGCAGCAGTGATATATGAAGATTGTATGAAGAAGGAAGATCAAGATTATTTTGTCAAGAAAATCAAGCCAAAAAGGGGAGAGTTGTTAGGGGTTTTGCCCTGATTTTCTTACCAAATTTAAGTTTTACTTTTCTATTAAAGGAAAATAAAAGTAATACCATAATTACTTTTACTTTTCCTAAAAGGAAAATATAAAACTCTTCCATATTTGGCTAACCTCTTTCTTAGAGGAAAAGATTTAAACATCTATAAATAGAAGACCCCCTTCTCATATCAAAACATAATAGCATCCACAATGTAGTCTCTAAAGAGTCTTGTTTAGAGGGAGATTTCTCCCAATAGGTTTTATGCTTTTTGATATTAGTTTCATAATATGTAGATCGTTTGACCAAACCATATCAATAATATGCGTTTTAGTATTGTTTTATTTGTCATCTAATTTATCGCCGACGTGGTTTGCAACTAATAGCTTCCGCATGACGCCCTTTCAATTTTTGAACCCAACACATGAATGATTACAAATTTCCTGACGTATTAACCGTTTTAGAATTACTCATGTATTATGTTAAACGTGTATTGTTACTCCATAGCTGAGGGTAATGTACTTCCAAAATAGCCTAAATATAACATATTTCCTACATAAAGGGACCAAATTAATCCAAGACCTCTTGTTAAATGAATGAGTATTTATCAATCCATCACAACTCCTATTGATAAATGTGTTGAATCATATATCAGAAGCTAAGGATCAAAATCAAAATTTACTCATAATGGAAATTAAAAATGTTATTACCAAAAATGAGATCACTACTAAGCAAATACTAAAACCAAAACGGGAAATCGATCACTAGCTAATTTCATTTATTTAAATTGATTTTCAATCGATGATCTATTAGAAGTAACCTCTCTATCTTTACAAGATAGGATTAAAACTACATACACACCACTCTCTCTAGGCCCATTTGTAAAATTACATGTATTGTTAAGTTAATTTTTGCCTTAAGGTTAAAGTTTTATAATTTTATTGAGCCTGAACTTCTTGAATAAAGTGTACCTTCCAAATTTGCTGGGTTTTTTGTTTGCTAACCGTTGGTTTTAATGCAATATCCAATTTACAGTGATTTACACCATGGAAATTAAATACTATCTTCTATTAGTAGGTGTATAATATTATACAATAAAAAAAAATCTCCTTGTTTGGAAATACCTTCAGAGACGTCATTGTTGACGTCATAATCCTGAACAAATTATATTATATAAAATGAGAAAAGAAAATCATAGGAAGGCAAAGTCATAATTTACTTAACATACATTCACCTGTTGCTTTCATACACTCAGAAAATTTAATTAATTAAGACTCACTCTTTACGTATCCCCCAAGCCTATATCAAATAAATAAACCTCTCCCTCTCTATCTATAAATACCCCTTTATTACTTATTACTCTCTTCATATATTGCAAACTCCATTAGTAAATTCCTCAAGGATTTCTCCAAATTTTCAGCCTTTTGGTTACAATCTTCAAGCAGCTTAATTTGTTGAATAGTATAATGGCGACTCCTAGTGCAAATCTTGCGGAAGCTTATGTTATGAAGAAACAGTAGAAGGAAAAGATCATCAAGAATATTATGGATGCGGAAATTAAGAAGCCCAAAAATACTTCTTCATCCTCGTCCTCATCCTCATCCTCGTCCTCGTTGTTGGGTGGTAGTTGCTTTTCTCCTATGAAAATTTTATTCATGAAGAAAGTACATCCAAACACTACCGCTCTGCCGTCATCGGATTCCACCGTGATCATGAGAGCCGATAGTTGCAGTCGCTAGGGATATATTTGTTCTTATAAAGTCATTTTGTTTCTTCTTTTATTTGATGTGTTTGGAATTATGGAATCAACGAGACTGATATGATGAGCGTTACGTTCATGATCATAAAATATGTTTACGGAATTTACTTATGGTACATACAACTTTTGATATGTTTCTTCTTTCTGTCCTTTTTTTAATTTTTTTTTTTTTTGACATTTAAACTAATGAAAAAGAAAAGAAACAAGTCTTTATTCGAATTAATGTTACGGGAAATATTCCTGAAATTATTATGTATTTTGCATTTTAGTTAGTCCATCGGTTCCCATGATTAAAAGGTTACAAATTACAATTATCAAATGTTGTATGGGCAGTACTGACGGAGCTAGAAATTTTACTGATTAGTTTAAAATATAAAAGTAAACACACGAAAAGGTCAAAAAAGATTCAACATCTATTATATTTACGTAAAAATAATTTTAATCATATACAAACAATGTAATTTTACGTTGAAGGGAGTCAGATGAACAGCGTGAGCCCTTGCTGGCCCCGCCCCAGTATGGGGCGGATAAATAACTCATATTCGACTTTTGAGAATAAAATTATCTTTGATACCTCAAGTAAGGTCTTGTCGGCACGCACGAATTAGAATAATTATTTTCCGAAACTGGTACTCCTACTAAATAAGAAGTGGGAAACAAAAAAAAAGAGAGAAGAAGAAGATGAAAGGGCAGCAATAATGTTCAAGAAATGGGTACCCACACGATGTACGTAGCTAGTGCCGTCATTAAAAGTCAAAAGCGAAAAAGGTTTTAAAAAATGGGTATTAGATGTCATATACTTTCCTTGTTTCGTTTTATTTATTTTTATTGACTTGACATATTTTTTATAAAAAAAAGGGATATATTTTATTAAATTAATTTTTTTAATAATATATTGAAACTTTAAATTTGACTATTATTACTTTGTGTAGTTATTTAATGTTAACCGTAAAAAAAAAAATATAAAAAAAATTCTTAATTTCATAAATTGAACAAATAAATTAAAGTAATTATTTTTAATATAAGGATCAAGTAAAAACAAAATGGAGGGAGTAATTGTTTTGTTTATGAGAGGCAATTTCAAAGCTTGAAAATTTAAGGACATTTTTCATGCAATCGTGAAAGGAGGAACAAATTTGTTTCAATAAAATAGAAAGTAAGCATTTCAAAATTATTTCTAATATGTTAAAAATATTTTTGACCATTTTCTGAAGTCAAAGTTTTTTTTTTTTTTTTTTTTTTTTTTTTTTTACAGCACGGATCTATTATGTATTGTCATTTGTCACCTTAAACGATTCTCTTCATTCCCGTGAGTTTATTTACTTTTGGGCCAACTTGAAATAATAATCATTGTATGCTTAATCTTTTCCCTGGCTTCCTAAATTCAATTATTTAGAAATGAACCAAGTTTATCTTCTTTGATTCGTAAATTAATAGGATTATAAGGTTCTCTAAGGTCTATGACATGTTTAACTGATTCCTCCGTCTCGTTTTACTTGGTTTCTATACTAAAAATAGTTGTTTCAATTTACTTGTTCAATTTATGAAATCAATAGAATTTTGTTATATTTTTTCCTTTCTACCCTTAGTATTAAATAACTATATAAAGTAATAATCGTCAAATTTAGAGTTCCAAAATATCAATAATAAGGTTAATTTAATAAAATACATTCCTAATTAAAAAAATTTCAAGGAATATACCAGCCAAGTAAAATGAAACGAGGGAGTAAGTTTATTATAAATTCAAAACTAATGTTCGTGTTTCCGTGCTTGACATCACTTTTGCTTATCAAAGCTAACTAAGGTTTTTCTATACTTGGAGTTGTAGGTTTTTCTTTTTTTCTTTTACGAAACTTTGTTTAATGTAAATACTGTTGGAATTATTCCTCTTAGTCGTTATTCTTTTGTTTTGATGATGCAAAAAGAAAGAATTTCTTGTGCATCTATTTTCTTACTTCTTTATCTTATGTGAAAGTTAAAGGGTCCTCGTTGACTAAGAAGAGATTTTATTTTTTTTTTCGTTCTAGCTAAGGATAAACATAGAAGCTAGGAAAATAAACTCTCCTAAATATAGAGAATAAAGAAAATAGGAATTTCTTACAAACCTGACGTTTATATTGACTATCAAGATCTATCAAGATTCTTTATTATTTGAGCGGTTACTGAGTCATATAACACACAATCTCAAAGTTTGCGCAAAATTGACATCTACATTTGCTAATATTAGGTGATACCCTTCTAAAGAACCATCTATCAAGATCGATCCTTCTTTAATATGTCAATAACCATTTAAATATTATTACTACATTTGTTAATCATCAACATTATAATTCAAACACAAAGTCCAAAAATGAACTTATACGTGCTGGTCCCATCAACGAATTTTATCTCCACACACATTGCGTCCTTCATTCAATTTGCGTGCAAACAAAGAGTGTTATTAAATAGGCCTTCCATAATATTTGATTGAAGTATAAAAAGAAAAGTGTTTGAAACTAAAGTTATTTTACTAGGACATGAATTTTGTTGTAAAAAAAAGGTTGAAGTTTGTAAGTGAAAATCATTATTTTACGTATATACTTAAAATATTATGTAAATTAATTTTTCAAACGAGTAATTGAATTTTAAATAATTGACCAAATTGTATAGCAAACATTAATTAGCCTTTCAAATATGGTCCAAAAATTAAATGTCATTCTAACAAACTAGAAAGGTGTTAATTGTTTTTCCAAATTCTTCTTTGCTTTAATAAATGGTATAGACAACTCTCTGAAAACTCCTCCCATGTTTATTTAATTTATATTTTTACTAGATGTAGTTACAAGAGTTCGAAGAGTGATAAAGATAACAATTAATTAGTCCAAAAACTTTTATAATTATTATTATTAACTGTTAAGTAAACTTATTTTGAATCGAAAGGAGTAACTGATGAGCAACAACTTTTTGTCATAGCTAAAGACCATGTTGAATGTTCTATAAAAAATTTGGATTTGTTCATAATGATCAAAATATATCTGGTCGATCTTGTTTTCACCTTTTCAGTCATTCTCGATATTATTTTCTTTTGATTTTTTGTTATTTAAATTGTATGTCTTCATAACTTGTAGTTATTAATCATTCAATGAGTGACTGATAAAGGATTCATTAATATTAATCTATTCGAGGGATTGATTTAAATTATTTTTTTTGTCATCTCTAACATGTGAGAAGCCCACACTTTGCCGTTGTGAGAGAATGTCAATTAGGTACTAAATGGACATATTTTTAAAGATTAAAGAATTCAAGGAAAGATAGATTTATTTTTGTCATGTGACAACGTGTGAAACTCATCTACTTTGTTGTTGTGAGTGAATGCCAATTAGATATTAAATAGGTACATATTAAATACTCCCCTCCGTCCCATATTAGATGTCTACCTTACTACAAATAATTGTCTCAGATTACTTATCTATTTACTAAACCAAGACAAATTAATTTAAAAAATTACATTTTACCCCTACAATTAATACTTTTTGAATGTCTAAATAAGTTTATAAGTTACAAAATTTCTTTTTTAAAGGAGTGGATAAAGGATAAATTAGTAAAATCACCCATCTTATTTAATTTATTATTTTTAAGGGACGTATAAAGGGAAAAGTGGACAACTAATATGGAACGGGAGAAGTATTCAATAGGTACAAAAGCCTTAATTTATGTATCTAAATGAAAGTTTGTGACAAGTTTAAGGGATTCTAAATTTGTTTGTGGCAACACTCTTTGATCATTGTTTCCTCATGGGCCTTATCAGCTAAACCCTTGTAAGACTGGACCCATGCTTGGCAGTTTAGGCCCACATGGAAAACATTACCCACTGAAGCTGGCTGACAAATACTCCGCCAAGAGGGAGTTGTTTGGATAATAAACACCTTCCACCTTCACTTGAGGTTGTGGGTTCGAGTCGCCAAAGGAGCAAAATGGAGGAGGTCCTATGGAGCATTAAAAGAAAACTGACAAATACTCCACTTTTAGTACTTTAATATTTTTGATTTATTGATTAATTTCATCAGCTCCTAGTTTAAAATAATATTGGATGAAATAGACTAGGATGAATTTAATCACCGCCCCCAGAGCAATAAAAGTACTCTACTTTATATTATTTATATGTTGTCCACTGATGATTTGGCATGATTTTTATAAAGATAATAGTTAAAGAAAATATATAAGAGCAGTTGCTCAACATTTTTAATTTGGGAATTAGTGGAGCCATATTTTCTGTGTTAAAGAAAACTAGATTAGAAAAACACATCATATTAAAGAAAGTAAAATGGTCCTACATTACTTGGTTTAAAATGTACTAAAGCTTTTTTCTTCCCTCAGGGAAAAAGGAATCCTTTGGTTTTATTTTTTTGGTACATAAATGAAAAAGACTAAAAAGGTTTACCATCTTTCAAAAACAATGTCACTTAAATCTGCTTGAAGAAGAAATTTCATATTCTTGAGCGCATTTCTCAAGATTATCAAATTTTGTATCCTTCATTTGTCAAAAAGTCGGCACATTGGTGTATCTCTCTCCAAATGTATTTAATAGATGTCATGTTGACATTCAATATATATTTACAATCTTCGATAATAACTCTAAATGGAATCTTTGATCGCCAAAAGGAGAATGGATCTTAAATATATTATTACTAGCAATACATGAATTGATTAAAAAGAAAAATGATAAAAAAGAGCGGTAGACAATAATCAAATATCAGAAATTGCTTGGTCTCCAAGTCCTTGTTAAGAGCAGTAGACTTCCTATTCTTCATTTGGTCATCAAGGGTGACTTGACTCTCCATTCTTCTTAAACTCAACATTGGCTGCCAAAGAAACAATAAATACACATATACCACATAATTAAAAAGAGCAATTGTCTATATAATTTCTTCATAATTTCCTGAAGAAGAAGATTTAGACCTGGCACGATTTGAACACTGTATATTACTGAAATTCATGTAATGCGAATGCTCCATGAAGCGAAGATGACGATGAAGATGAAAGAAGTGGAAACAAGCTAGCAAGAAACAAATGGTTAGATGTTGACCATTGATATATAGAACATATTTGTGAGATGTTAATAGATCTTGGGTATGGAAGAAATTAGCTTATAACGGAGCAAACGTACAACATGGGACTACAAATATGCCTCTACTATTCAAGTTAAAATGATGAGAAGTTGAAAACAATTAAGACAATCAATCATGTGTGATAAAGTATAACGTAACAAACTTATTGTATGTTGCAGTGTTCCGTTGTGATGTGAACAAATTTTGTTTGGTCTGAGATTTTATTGTACATGATTGTAGTTGGATATTGCAATTTGCATCTGCTACTTCTAATATGTTATTTACTAAAATATTATAGTTTCAGTTTCTTAATTATCGTAAGAATGTATGTGGTATTTTATTGTTGGGGGACTCTACTACTTTATTTATGCATCTATTTAAAATGCTACGGTTCATCTATATATATTAACCTTACTGCTTTCATCTGTCTTCATAAGAAGTAAGATTCTACGAGAGAATTTTGAAATCAAGAGAGCATCTACCTGACTAATTTTATCATCTTTGTAACCTAGTTTAAGATTGATTTAATTAGATCTAGTTTAATGTAGTTTATACTTAGGATTTTGAGTTTATCGATTTTGTATTCTGAATAATTTTTTTATACATATTACGTGCATTTTTTTTTTAACACAAACAATATTTGCGTTAAACTTTCTAATCAAGTTCTGAGATAAAATTCACAAATAACTGGTATTTAGTCATGTAATTAAAAAATAGTCAGTATCATTGATTTTGAAATTATATAGGTGAGGCTTTAGGATATTATCATGAAATTTTCAAACTCTATGACAGTAATTATTTTTCAATTACATAACTAAAAATGGGTAACCACACTATTACTATCTGAATTATACTTAATTCGTAAGCAGAATTATAATTATTTTTTTTGGTTTCTCATCCGATGTTCAATATCTAAATTGAAGCCCGACTAATTCGGATTTGCGCCGGAATATCCCACTATGAGGGATAAAGCGTTCCTTACCAAAGGTGACTCCACACACAAGCTTCAAACCAGAGACCTCTGATTATAAATGGAGGAGTACTTACCATTCCACGACAACCTTTGATGGTAGTGGAATTATAGTTATAATGCCGCCTTATTAAAGAGAATATTGTGGTCCTGAGCGTGTGGCAATTAAGAGGTCTTCCCTTGAAGCAAATGGCACTTGAAATAGGCCTACTAAGGAAACCCTCTCACCAAAAAGCAAGTAGGGGGTTCACGTGATAGCTGAGAGCCGAGTGAGAAGAAACATGTAAAGTAATAATTGAAGCCTGACTCACTCAATTAACTATGGTCCTTTATTTTTTTTTTCAAAAATAAAACTCATGACCCACCCACTATGAATGAAATATGGAAATGGTCTTGTCACTCCTTAATATCCTCTATGTCCATGTGCAAAGTTATAGTTTTCCACTCAAGTATGGAATGGACTGTGTTCCCCATTCATCCTATATTTAGCTACTATTCCATAATATATTAATGGAAATGGGACCATAATATATATATATATATATATGGCTAGTTACCAATTATTAACAGCATGAGTTAAAGGTGATCCGTACACCATTAATATAAGGAATTTTTATACTATCAGATAGCAAGTGATCAGAGTCACCCTTATTTTATGAGTGTTAATTGATTTCTCCTTATGAAAAAATTATATTGCGTAAATAGGTAAAAAATAAATAAATAATAAATTGAAACTTCTTTATATTTTGACTCTTTTTTGGGGGGGTAAAAAGTCCTAATTCCGTCATAGCTATCACGTAATTCCGCCATAGCTATCACGTTAATAGTTGACCTACATGCTATAATAACATGAAATATATATTTGGATTGTAATTAAGATACTCGTTCTTTATAATGATGCATAATATTAAATAAATAAAATTAATGGTTGACCCAAAAAAAGGAGAAGAAAACTTCCCATATTAAGGGTATCTTTGGTATGAAAATATTTTTCATGAAAAAATGTTTTCCTAGAAAATGTTTTCTTGAAAAACAAGGTGGTTTCTTACTTATTTTCTCATGTTTGGTTGGTGAGTAAAAAATATTTTCCTAAAATTATTTTCTAGTGTTAGGTTGGTGAATGAAAAAATAATTTCAGAAAATATTTTTTAATGTTTGGCTAGAGAGTAGAAAAAACTTTTTAGGAAAATAGTTTCTGACTTGAAAACCAACCCAGACGACCAACCCAGGACCCGACCCCTACACCTGTCCCGGGACCTGACCCCGAATTCAACCCAGAACCCGACCCCAACACCCAGCCCCTACTCCTGATCAGGACTCAACCCCGACACCCAACCTCAATTCCTGACTCGAGACTCGACCTAGACACCCGACCTCAATTCCCGACCCGACTCCCAACCCGAAACCCACCCCCCACCCCCAATTTGGGACCTAAGGTCGAGACCCGACCCCGACTACCGATCGACACCCGACTCGGGACCCAACCCTGACTTCTGACCTAGGACCTGACCCCTACACTTGAACTGTTATCCGACTCATGACCCGACCCCAACACCAGATTCAGGACCCGAACCCAACCATGACTCCCTACTACCGACCCGAGACCCGACCCCGGCATTCGACCTCAATTCCCGATCGGAGACCTGATTTTGATCCCCAAATCGGGACCCGACCTCGACACCCGACCATGAATCCCAACCCCAGACCCGACCCTGACTCCCGACCCGGTAGCCGACCTCAACTCCCATACCGAAACTCGACCCATACTACCAAATCCTAACCCAGGACCTGACTCTGAATCCCAACTCGGGACCTGACCTCGACACCCGACCAGGACCCGACCTTAATTCCCGACCCCAAAACCCGACCCCGACTCTCGACTCCAGATCCGACCCTGACCCCCGACCTAGTAACTGACCTCGACTTCCAACCCAGGACCCGAACTGGACTCCCAAATCCTAACCAAAGACCCGACTCCGAATCTCGCCCCCGGATCTGACCCCGACACCCCACTAGGACCCGACCTTGACTCTCTCTGGACCCGAGACATAGCCTCGACATCTGAATCGGTACTTGAGTCAGGGTTGGGGCAGGGAGACGGGTCCTGAGTCTGGGCCGAAGCCGAAGGTTGGGAGTCTGGTCGAGAATAAACCTTTATTCCCATCTCGATGTTGGATCCCAAGTTAGTGTCGGCAGTTGTTCTTGGATCGATCTCGAGGTTGGGTCGAGTCCTGGGTCTTGAGTTAAGGTCAGACATCTGAACCCAAGTTAGGTTTAGGAGTTGGGTTTCGAGTCGAGGTCGGATCCCAAGTCCTGTGTCTTGGATCAGGGTTGAGACTCGGGTCTCAGGTAGGGAGTCGGGTGTCGGGGTTGGGAGTTGGGTCTCGAATCAAGATTAGGAGTCGGGTATTGAGTCGAGAATCGGGAGTTAGGATCGAGTATCAGATCCCAGGTTAGTGTCAGGAATCGGTACCCTAGACTTGGGTTAGGGTGAAAAGTTGAGCTATGAGGTTGAAAGAGAGTTTTGAAAAATATTATCTTTACTTTTTGAAGGAAAGTTATTTTCCTTCAATTTGAGGAAAATAAGTTCATTTGGAAAACATTGTCCAAAACATTTAAGTCAACCAAACATGAGAAAATTGAAAAATATTTTTTTCCGTCATACCAAACACACTCTAAGGCTGATATACAATCACGGGAAAAAAATTAATAGCTTGTTGCTCCGACCGTTCATATTAGTTGTCATATTTTGTGTTTCGCGAGTCAAATTATTTGAATGTTGATCATTATATTAGTTTTTAAATATCTAAAATTTTAATTATAAAAAATGAAATTATTCTGATCCAATTTAACTACGAAGATTAGTTAAATTAACTTTTAAAAAGCGAAACATGATAATTACTATGAAACAGAGGGGGAATAACTACGTTGATTAATTTTCTTTATATTATCAATAATCAATTCCAAATCACATGAGAAATGAAATTTGAATTGGTAGGCTCCACAATGGTTGTAGGTTTAGACTTTCTCACTTCCCAAATTTGTCTCATTCAATCGTCCTCAGTTACTCAAAAAAAAAAAAAAAAAAAAGATTGAATAGAGTATTGCGTGAAATCCTTTTAAGACAAGGTTGGGAAGTCTCAAAAAATCTAACCTTATTCATCATGATTCACCAACAAGAAAATTGTGTAATCAATAAAAAAAATTGGTACAATGTTCTTTTAAAAAAGAAAAATTGGGGGTAGGAAAAGGAAAAATGAAAGACGGGATTATAAGATGAAAAATTAAACATTCACCAATAAAATGAAAATTTAGAAAGTCAACCAATTGAGCTACGTACTAAAATTTCCCTAATGATAAATAACTGGAAGAACATTTTTTTCTATACAGCTAGGCCTTACTAACTTTTACTACGTTGCTATAGAAAAATCCTCAAAAATCGAAGTGCAAGTAGGTTAATTGATAATTGGGACCCTAAAAGGGCGGAAACAAATCATAAAAGTACACTAGGATTCTGGTAGAATGTTTTGGCAAAAAGCATATATAACTTTGAAGGGAAAAATGGTTTAGGGGAAGGGGAAAATAGGGGAGGAAATTATACGATGTAAAATAAAATTTTCATTGATAAGGTTAAAATTTAGATAGTCAACCGATAGAGATAATGAGGTCTAAGATTCCCAAAAGCAGATATAACTAGAGCCCAAGTTCATATCATTGTTTCAAATAAAACTTCTTCCTTCTGTTTTAAATAGTTGTTCCTAGAAGATCATAATTACATTGAGAAATAGATTCATCAATACTTAAACATGATCAATTTGTCATCTAAGAAAATGCAAATAAGGATAATTATGGTCTAAAATCACGTAAGTAAATCATTACTAATTCCTCTCAAGTCTCAACCAATGTGGTTTTACAACAATCCACCTCTCAACATATAAGTTGGCTATCGAACGTGTGAATCATATATTATGGGATTCCAGTATAGGTAACAAGAATAAATTTGATTAGTGTTGGATTAAGAAAATTAACCTTAATTAAAGTCACGAAACCATAATTCTCCAAAATCATATAAAAGAAATTACAAATTATGCCTTCAACCAACGTGGGTCACTACTAAAAGGTGCAGTACACTTGAGCTAAAACTTTCAAAAATTGTATAATGATTTATTGACAATTTTGTTGCTTAGAATAATGATTATTGCACTCGTGTTGGTGGAGTGGGTGTGGGGTTAATTAAGTGAGTTTGCCTCACCAACATGGATTGTGGTGAAATGATGAGACTGCTCCACATTTAATCAGAGAGGTCTATGGTTTGAATCTTGAGTATGGAGAAAATTCTGTTGGGAGCGTCATCCCCAATGGGCCATGCAGTGTGCGATCCGGATTAGTCGGGGCTACAATGTGGGTATCGAACACCAGGCGGGATATCAAAAAAAAGTATGTTTGCCTTTTCACAACTATGAAAATTTGTTTGGAAAGTATGGTGGAGACGAGGGAGTGTCTATTTTCGATAACTAGTACAGATTCATGCTGAGACTTTCTACTATAGAAGTTATTCATCTTCGAGAAGACTGACGAAAAAAGATCACGACAAAGTTTTAAAGAAACTCTATGGAGATGCTTGGAAGCTAGAGGTGTGTACCTATGATATACACGAGATGGATTGACCAACTCGATCTACTACTAACTAAAATACGATGGTTCAATCGACTGCGAGAACGAGCGCTTGCTTCGTGAGCGACACATTACTCCCCCTCTATTAACCCAGTCAGACTTTAACCTGCTTTTAGCCCAAATCCCCGTCGACGATAGAGTCTGCGCCATGGTAGTTCCTTCAATTTGGTGCCCCTACTTGGGTTACAAGCCCGCGTTACCAAGCTCGGCAACACTTTTTTGAATATTTTGACATTATAAAGGACGCATATTGATTTATATGTGCCGATGTGGGATCCAGCCAGAAGCTTAAGTTGCACTCGCTAATTAATTTTAGTCTTTTTAAGTTCTAAAGTACTCTTTCAACAATAGTTTTGGTGGTTAAAAAATGATTATGGTCTCGTTACTTTGTCTTCTTCACCAAGCTAGTAAAGACATACTCTTAGTTTTGTTTTTTTTAATTTATGCTACCAAATTATCTTAAACAAATGATTACCATTTACCAAGATAACAACAAGCAATAACTTACGAATTTTTCTTGATACCTCATATATATTTTTTGGTTCCCATTCGGTGTTTAGTAGCCGCATTGGAGTTCGATTATATCTAGATTGCGCATTGCAAGGCCCAGTCCGGAGATAGCGTTCTCAATGACATGATTTTTCCCATACCTAGACTTCTGGTTAAGGGTGAAGAAACCCTAACCATCCCATCATACAACCCACATTGCCGGTACCTCGTATTATTAGACAAGGGGACAAAGTTTAAACACTCCATGCCCAGTCATTCCAAATAAAGAATAGTGCCCTCCTCATTTTTGTTTTCATTTATCCATTGAATTGCAATATCCCATAGTTTATATCCTTACTTTTTGAGTAAATTATAGTACTAAACACCTTTATAATATGACTCAAGTACATATAGACTATTTGATCCAAAATTGACCACTTACATACCCTGATATCCTGTATTATGAAAATCTTACACCAATACAATGATGTTACCTCATATTTTTTTTTAAAAAAACACCAAGGTCCTCCCCGAAAGATTTAAATCGACATTTCTCACCAACTAGAAATTATGATACGACTGAATTATAAATAGGCAAATCAGAATATAGCATTAGCTGCTCCCGAATAAATACGATCTTTTTATTAATTCTGTTAGGCCAACCTTTGAGTATAAGTTCAGCAGTATGCAATGATCAATTCAAAACCATAAGTAATTAAGTGCAGTTTGATTCTTGCCTAGTGTCCACATTTCTTTTTTGGAAGATTAATTAAGCAAGGGTTAATTAAATAGTAACCTGTCTGTGTCTGAAACTAAATATTACAAGCAAGCTCTCAAAGAGAATTAGCTATTTTATTTATCAATAAAGACATATCAACTTCTTGTATGACCCTACATGTTTAATTTGTCAAATAATATCACACCTACTTTTTGGAGGACCATATATTAGAATACCATGTATGTTCTTTATTGAGTCTAAATACTGTACTTTTAAGGAAAAAACATGGTGCGATTAGTAAGAAAGTCAGAATTATCACTAAAAGGTATCAAAACATAAAGAAGTAAACTCATCATAAAAAAGTCAAGAGGAATCAATATATAGTATATATACATAAAAAGAATTCTTTAACTAAATATACAATATAATTTTTCGACGAACGGATATCCCTTTAATATATAAGGCTCTGCCACTCGATATAACTATGTTGTTGCCTTTTCTTAAGATCACACGATACAACCAACAAGGAATATGGTAGAGTGGTAAGTACTCTTTTATTCTTAACCAGAGTCCCAAGTTGAGTCCCTCTATGTATGTAGTTGCCTTTGTTAGGGAGCGCTTTACCCCCTCCCCTTAATGTGAAACTTTCCATCGCGAATTCAGATTTAGTCGAGCTCCAATGCAGATACCGAACACCGACTGAAAAATAAAAACAAAGCAAAAAAGATCACTCTGAATTAATGTTTTAAGGTTGGAACTTGGAACAATATTGAATAACATGAAAACAAAGTTTCACAATTGAGCATAATACAAAAATAAAATAAAATTGCCAGGTAGTTTAAGATCCTGAAATTGAATGAATATGATCCATGATAGCAACTCTTATAAGAGCCTGAAATTAAAGATTTTCCGTTTTTAAGGCAATGTACGTAGATGAAACTATTAAATACATCAAAACATGTGGTAATTTCTATAAATGACAATTAGAGTAACCACATCACATTACGTATAAATTTGGACAAAAATGTAAGACAACTTTTCGCTTTACACGTCTGTGCATTTATTACTAAAACTTGAAAACTAATCTTAATTTGTTATCTTCAATTTCAATGATCTTTTATGGAAAAAAGTTCATCTCAAATTATCTAAAGTTCAAGAAAATTTTGACAAATTTTCCCTTTTAATCTGAGTTATGCCATTATAGTCAATCTTACGATTGTTTGGCCCTAAAAATTGTTCACTTTTTTCCTGAACAATTTTTTACTTTATTTGGCCATAAAAATTTCAAATTCAACTTGAAGTTACATTCAAATTTCACTTTTTACTTTTGAACTTGTATATACATTCAAACATGAGTATTATTCCAAATATTATTTGTAAAAATATAACGTAACCAAATACAATTTCATCTTCAATTCCAACTTCATAAATATCAAATAACGTGAAAAATATTTAGACTTACACGTTTGGTTGGTGACCAAAAATAATTACATTTGTTATCCAAATATATAAACACATATATTATTATGTAATTAATGTTTTCCTTGTATATATTAAAAATATACATTTATTTACTATATTTTAATGAACTACTATTTATGTCAATTTTTTTAACCATATCATAATATCATAAAATGGAAAACTGAGTAAAATACTACAAAAGAAAAATACTATATGATAATGAATGGTCAATGTCAAAGTCCCTTTTTATTTTTATTTTTGTTTTTTTCTCAGTCTACTTCAATTAGGGGTGTTTGGCATACGGAATGAAATAGATAGAGTTATTTCATGAATTTAGATCTTTAATGAAATTAGTTATTTTATCATATTTATAGAATAATTTATTCAATCATTATAGCATAAATAGTTTTGACACTAACTAATATCTCTAACCAAACATAAAATAAAATAATCTTGTATTACATTTCAAAATTATTATTCCTTATTTCTCGTACCAAACGACTTTAGTGCCAGAGTGACAAAAAAAAAAAAAGTTCCAGAGTGATGGTGTTGACTAAAGAGATTAACAAAGGGTAATTTAGTACTTTCAAATACTTTAATTTTTCAGACCAAAGTTAATAAAAAAAGCACCGTATATAGTACTCCATCCGTTTAAAAAAGAATGACCTACTTTCCTTTTTAGTCCTTTTAAAAAAGAATAACCTACTTTCCTTTTTAGTCCATTTCAAAAAGAATGACCTCTTTCTTTTTTGGAAACACTTTAATTTCAACTTTCCACGTGACATGTTTAACACCACAAGATTCAAGGGCATTTTGGTACATTTGTCATAATTTTAATTTAGGATCACAAGATTCAAAAGTCTTCTTTATTTTCTTAAACTTCGTGTCAAGTCAAACTAGGTTATTCTTTTTGAAACGGAGGGAGTAGTAATTTGGTAAGTAAATCTAAAATTAATTACATGAAAATTACATACTTTGGCGGGATATCTCTTTCCTTTATCTTAAACCCCCTCAATTTCATCATATTTCAAATTTCAACCCCCATATTTTACTTCTATTTTACTCTAAAGCCATTGTCTTTTTTGCCTCCCCTTTCTCTTCTTTCTAAAGATTCTCAAGGTTTTTCCTTGCTTTTTAAGCTCCCCCAGATCTTACAATTAGGTGACAAACACAATTCCATTAGCTCCTTTTTTCAAGATTCTTTTTTAAATATTTTTTTTAAAAAAATTCTTGAAAATGGGTGTTTTTTATTTTTATTTTTTAATGTTTCTTGAATGTGATGTTTGACCTTTTGAATACAAAAATCTACTGTTCATGAATGTGACATTTGGTTTCTCTGCTGTAACTGTGAAGTGTTTGGGAAAAAAATTAGAGTAGTATTTATATTTTTTATCACTATTTGAGGAAAAACAGTTGTGTACTAGTACTTTACTGTTTTTCATTTTATCTATTTTTAGCTGTTTTCTTGAACATTTTGGGATTTTTGATAGATTCCCATTTCTCATTTTTGCTTTCTTGTTGAAAAGATCTATTCTTTTTTACTTTGGGAAATTTTTAAGATTTTTTTTGTTCTTGGGTCCAGGAATATCTTAGTTACATTTTGTGGGGTTTAAAGTTGGGTATTTTAAATTTGCATTGTTTAAAGTTTTTGAGATACTTGGTGGGGTGTGTGGATCAGAAGAACTTGCTGGATCTTTAAGTCATTCTGCAAAACTGGAAGAGGTATTTTTGGGTTTTAGCTCAATCTTAAGCTTAGTGTACTTTAGTGAAAGTTGCAAATTTCAAGATCTGATCTTTTTTGGAATTGTTATGAGCTTGAGAGTTGTTTAGTTTTTGATTTACTGTCTTCTTGGATCAATGCTAGTGTCTTAAAGTTCAGTATCTTGTGGACCTGTTATAATTAAGGTGATCACAATGGGTTCTCTAACAGCTTCTTCCCAGCCTAAATTTTAGCTCTAGCTTCTTTCCTGCTAAATTTTACCTCCATGTATGTCATGCCTGCACTGTGCATTAACTGGAAATGTTCACATGCTTATGACTTAGTTTAACTTTTCCTTACCTTTTGTAGCATGAATGTCATTGTGGATTTAAGTGGGTAGCTTGGTTTAGCACCCAAGGGTGTGGCCTAGTGGTCAATGAAATGTGAGTGAGAACCATGAGGTGTCGGGTTCAAATTCCAACAGAGACAAAAACGCTAGGTGATTTTTTCCCATCTATCCTAACCTTGTGGATAGAGTTACCTGGTACCTGGTGGGAGGTGGCAGGTTGGCAGGTATCCCGTGGAATTAGTCGCGTTGCGTGTAAGCTGGCTCGGACACCACGACTATCAAAAAAAGTATGGGTATCTTGATTTAAAATGAGTTCTTATGTGAAGCCTTTCAAACTCAATGGCTTCTCAATTCCAGTAGAGATATGCTTAAAAATAGTCGGAGTAGAAGCTAGACCGTAATATTTTGTTTATAATCTGGAGGATCATGTGTATCATATGCTTAGAAGCCATTTCTAGGTCTCTGATTGGCTTATGATTAATTCATTCGTCTTCTTTCTGTGAATTATTGTTTATGCTTTCTTTTCTGATATTTCTACTTTTTGTCGCGAATCACTTAGGCAAACTGAGATTGCTATTGTCTGGATTTGAGGGATGTTGGTTTGTAGCTGATGCTAAACTGGATATGCAACAATGTCGAGGATCACTAAGTGGAAGCTTGAGAAGAATAAAGTGAAAGTGGTCTTTCGGCTTCAATTTAATGCTACTCATGTAAGATTGAACACTTTTTATTTCAAAATTAGTAATACCTGGTGGACGGATGTACCCTACTGGAGAATTTGATGATTGATTCTGTAGATGCGAAGTGGTTTGCTTTTACTCTTGGCTACTAAATGCTTGCTAAAGATAACATAAAATCAAATTTCAATAATGCCTAAAGATTCTCTTATCAAGATAGAGGCATATATTGCATCACGCAACTCCTTGAGTTACCAATTTCTTAGGATTATAGCAATAATAACATGATTGCTCTGGTATGCTACTCTATGTATAACTTTGGCGTATTTTAGTGCTGATGCAGAACCTTCACAATCCTTCCTATCATTGCCTTTTCAGTAACTAATATTAGCTACCTAGTTGATGGTACAAAAGCATATGCTAGAAAAAAATGTTTAATATTTAATACGTAAGAGAGAAAAATATAACCATCGGGAAACCACTTAGTTGATGAAAACTTCACTGTGCTGTCTTCTACTTTTGGTTAAAACCAGAAGCAGCCAATGTCCAGTATACATTACCATGGAACAAGCATTGACTGAAAGTCGCCTTTTGGTGTTACAGATACCACAAACTGGATGGGACAAGTTATTCATATCTTTTAGCCCTGCTGACTCTGGAAAAACAATTGCAAAGACAACCAAAGCCAATGTAAGAAATGGAACGTGCAAATGGGCTGATCCAATTTATGAAACGACAAGGCTTCTTGAAGATGTCAAAACCAAACAATTTGATGAGAAGCTGTACAAACTTGTGGTTGCTATGGTAGATTTTCTTTCTTTCTAGTTTCTATATTTCTTTACCTAATCGCCAAAAGTGAAAAAAAAAAAAACCCCTTCTAGATAGCTTATACTTGAATTCCTGGTTGGCTCTCCTGACAGCTAATTTGTTTGTTGCAATGATGAATTCTGTTGAATGCAAATTTTAAAAACTTAAACCTCTCTTGGTACTTAGTGGATTAATTTTCCTCTTTGATGCTGTTAATAATTTTCTCTTTGAATCTGATAATACTCTCAGGGTTCTTCACGGTCTGGTATCCTGGGTGAGGCAACAATTAATCTTGCTGAGTATGCTGAAGCATCTAAGCCTTCTGCTGTTGCTTTACCTCTTCAAGGATGCAATGCGGGAACTGTATTACATGTGAGGCAAATATTGCTACTCCTGGCACTTCTACTTGATCACCTTCAGCATATGTCTAGATTTGTGTTTTAAGTTATAATGATGTGCTATAACTAATTGTTTTTGGTTGATAAGAAAAGTATTCTCAATTGACATGTTACTACCTGAAATTATAGTCACCCTTAGTTGTGTTAGGTAGAGGACATCCTTATTGTTTTCACCACTTCCCATCTTCTAGAATTCAAGAACTGCTCTCAGGCAAAACCAATGCCTCTCATGCAGCTGCATTTATATTACGTTTTGTAGTGTACTCTACCTAAACAGCTTCTTGGAACTATATATTGAGTTTCTGTTACAAGTACATTTCTGTTTTTGGATTGCTGTATACCATTTTACATGAGCAGCATGGGTGCTCATGGAACTCGATAGTGATCTCTGGATCAGTAATCTTTACTTCTTCTTTCTTGCTGAACCAATAACATACCTAAGAGAATTCCTGTCATCTGCTATGTCAAGCTAGTCAGGCTTAATCTTCATCAGCTTGACACTCATTAGCCTACAACATGAACATCATTACATTAGGATAATATTATATCAGCATGAATGTAAGATATCTGATCTACCAGCTAATCCTTTCCCCTCAAAAATCTATGTGATGATTACTTTTCTCTGTCCATATTAGTTCTGAATTTATAGTTATTCATTTACATGTATTCTGTTATTTATTTTTCTCGCTTCTGTTTAATTTGTTGTTTAATTGCATGTTATTGCTTCAGGTCACAGTTCAGTTGCTAACATCTAAAACAGGATTCAGGTAGCACATCTTAACATCTAAAACCACATAATTTTTCTTATGAGCAAGTGACAAAAGGTGCATTTGCTTGCAGAGAATTTGAGCAGCAAAGAGAACTTAGGGAAAGAGGTTTGCCGTCAGGATATGAGAACAAGCATGATGAATCTGTTACTGGGAAAATCTTAATTTCAGGAGAAGCTGGCCATGATCACATTGATAAGGTCTGATTATTTTTAGCACCAGCAAACTCTTCTTGGAGGACACAGTTGATGATGGATACTCCCTTTGTACTTCATTTGGTGATCTAGAGTCTCAATTCTAGTTTTAGATTAGGTAGTTATCAGCATCCTAGCGTGAAAATATGATTGAGTTTTTGATCTTTCAAACTAAAATGTAAATGTCATGAAGGTTTCTGAATCACCAAAGTCGTAGTTCCTAATACATTGCTGTTGGTCAAATCAGCTTCTGTGACTTCCTATATGATCTTATTGTTTCCCTGCCTTTGATCCTTTCCGTGAATTTCTGTACAGTTGCTGAACTCCTGAGTTGGAAGTACCAGCTTCATTTAGCCTGTTACTTGACCATGCCAATTAGGAGATTAAACAAATGTTCTAGAAAAATAGAATAAATTTACTAGTCATTCATGACAGTGAGAAATTGGATCTTTTTTCTCTTCGTTCAATATGCAAATTTCTTGATTTGCATCTTTCTCATTTCTGATTCTGGTCGCATTTGTTCTGATGCAGGTTAGTTCAAGGGTCAGATTCAGACCAGAGGCTAAAGAACTCTCTTCTGTTGAGGAGGAAGTGGAACTAAACGAGGAATATACTGACTTGACGGCTGGATTTGATGGCTCTTCCAATACTTCAGAGAGTCTATACACTGAAAAGCATGATTCATCAAGTGCACATGAAACTGATAGTCAAGGCCTGCAGTCGGAGAAAGGTAACAAATCTGACAATCAAGCAATGGCCCAGAGTAGTAGTTCAGTTCATGGATGGGCATCAGATTGCTCAGTGGATAATGAATTGGCAATTGCTTATGAGGAGAATAATAGACTTAGAGCAAGCCTAGAATTGGCAGAATCATCAATTTTTGAGCTTAAGCTGGAGGTAAGCAGTCTGCAAAGTCAAGCTAATGAATTGGGCTCTGAAACAGAAAAGTTTTCTCGGCTACTTACTGCTGAGTCATCCTCTAGTGAGGAGTTGGCGAAAGAGGTTTCTGTCCTTAAATCAGAATGTTCAAATTTCAAAGATTGTATTGAAAAACTTAGAACTTTGAAATCAAGCTGTCAAAATCATGGTGGTGAAAGTTCTGGTGCTGATTCTGTCCGCTTAGTTCAAGATTTACATCTAAGATGGATGAAAGGAATTTCAGTGGTTGAAGATAGAATCAAAGAACTTCAAAATAAAGTTTGTCTTGGATTCTATGAAAGAGACTACAGGTTTCTTCATTCGGAATTGGAGGCATTGCTTCAAATTGTACAGGAGGTCAAACTAGGAGCAAGAGATGAGATGTCATTGCTAAATAAAGTAACATCAGTGGATGTAAAAGAGACTAGAGCGACAAAATTACCCAATGTCGAACAGCCGTTGCCAGAGCTTGGGTTGGAATTGGATCTTTGTACACCAGAAAATTTGCTGCATCATATTGGCATACCCCCTCTGGTGTCTCAAGGAACTGATTCCACTGTTGCTATTGATGCAATGAAAGCCAAAATTTTTGATCTGGTAAGAGAAGTGGATGAGGCGAAGGTTGAAAGAGAAAATCTGTTGAGAAAAATGGATCAGATGGAGTGTTACTACGAAGCTCTTGTTCAAGAACTCGAGGAAAATCAGAAGCAAATGCTGGCAGAGTTGCAGAATCTAAGGAATGAACATTCAAATTGCCTTTATACCATTTCGAGTAGCAAAGCTGAAATGGAATTAATGCGACAAGATATGAATCAACGTGTGTTACAGCTTGCTGATGAGAGACGTGATTTAGATACACTTAATAAGGAGCTCGAGAGAAGAGCTGCTACTTCAGAAGCAGCTCTGAAGAGAGCCCGCTTGAATTATTCTATTGCAGTAGATAAGCTGCAAAAGGATTTGGAGCTTCTTTCATCACAGGTCGTCTCCATGTTTGAGGCTAATGAAAACCTCATCAAGCAAGCAATTCCAGAACCTTCACAATCACAATTCCTTGGGTATGCAGATGTTGTTCAGAATTTAGAAGAATACGATAATACAGAGCAGTTGCGGTTTCAGGATCAACATGTGATTGCAAAGAAACTAACACTCAGTGGAGATGTCCTCACCAATGACTTGAAAAGATCACTCTGCTTGCAGGAGGAGCTTTACGGGAAGGTTGAAGAAGAACTTGGTGATATGTATTCAGTTAACTTGCACTTGGATATATTCTCCAGGGTTTTACTTGAAACTGTGTTTGAAGCTAATGTGAATGCTGGAATGATGAAGAGAGATAGGGATGAACTTGCTCAGCAATTGGAGGCTTTAAATCTCAACAAGGAGCAGATGGTGGTAAGATTGCGGGTTGCTTTGGAAGATGTTCACATTTTGCACGAGGAGAAAGCAAGTTGCATCCTAAGATGCAACGATCTTGTTCTGCAGAATCAATCTTTGGAAGCTGAACTCGTGAGTCTTTCGAAGGCAAATTGTCTCCTCACTGAGAAGGTTATGGAATTGGAAGCAATCATGGTGCAGCATACAGAAACTCGGAATAGATATGAAGCTTGTGTGGAAGAAAATATAGCACTCGCCACTTCATTGAAGCAGGAATTGTTGAACAACAGTAGCCTTCAAGACGAGATTTCACTTCTGAAGGATAATTTGGTAACTGTCAGAGCCAATTCAGACAACTTGGCTTCCTCAAATGAAAATCTTCATGAAGATATTAGCTTTGTGCAGGGTAAGTTGGCTGGTATGTTGGTATCTTATGAGAAGGAACTATCTCTTCTATCCAATTCCTCTTGCCATGAGTTGGAGCTCAGGGATATAAGAGGTCTCACCATGCAACTGGGAGAGGTGCAGTATAGTGTGTGTAGCAAGATTCTTCATCTTATGCAGGAGAAGCAAAATCTAGAAAGTGAAAAATCAGTTGCTGAGGTGTCCTTGAATGCTAGTAGATCAGAAATAATTTCCATGAAGCAAAAGTTTAAAAATGATATACAGAGTATGATAGCTAAATTTGATGTGTCAACTGCCCTCGTGGAGAAACTTCAGGTTGAACTTGAATCTGTGACCAATAAACTTCACCTTAACTCTGAAGTTGAAGAAAAATATGCTCAAAAGAACAGAGAGCTTCTGGATGATCTTGCTGCCTTTGAAGTCGAGCTACAAAATCTAGTCTCGAAGAACGGGCATATTTCTCAAGAGATCTTGGGCTTGGACTCTATAGCCAATGAGTTTGAGCAGAATGAATTAACCATTTCTGAACTAATACAAGAGAAGGGGGATCTCACGACCTCTCTACACAACAAAGCTGAGGAATTTGCCAAGCTTACATCAGAAGTTAATCATCTGAGAGTCAATTTGAGAACTCTGCAAGATGATTTGCAACTTGAAAGAGGTCTTAAGGATAAACTTGAGGGTTCAGTACAAAATCTTACTTTGCAGTTGAATGAGAAGGATGACAGGTTACTGGATTTGGAAAAGCAAAGTGGTGAACTGGTGCATTTCAGGCAGTTGGCGTCAGAGTTAGAGATTGAGAAATCTAGACTTGGCCATCTTTTGCAGCAGCATGATGAGCATGCAGCAAAGCTTCAGGAGGAGTTATCCTGTGTGTCTGGTCTAGAGGGCTCTGTAAGAGATCTTGCTTCACAACTGAACGAGAAGCATAGCAGGTTACTGGATTTGGAAAAGCAAAATGCTGAAATGGTGCATTTCAGGCAACATGCATCAGATTTAGAAGTGGAAAAATCTAGGCTTGATCAGCTTTTGCAGCAGCGTGATGACCATATCCTAAAGCTTCAGGAAGAGATGTCCTGTCTTTCTGGTTTAGAGGACTCAGTGCAAGGACTTACTTCTCAACTGAGCGAGAAGAATGGCAGGTTACTGGATTTGGAAAAGCAAAATGCTGAGCTGTCTGAGCTGGTGCATTTCAGACAACTGGCTTCAGATTTAGAAGTGGAAAAATCTAGACTTGATCAGCTTTTGCAGCAGCATGATGAACATCTGATAAAGCTTCAGGAAGAGATGTCCCGTCTTTATGGTTTAGAAGACTCAGTGCAAGGACTTACTTCTCAACTGAACGAGAAGAATGACAGGTTACTAGATTTGGAAAAGCAAAATGCTGAGCTGGTGCATTTCAAGCAACTGGCATCAGAGTTAGGAGTGGAGAAATCTAGACTTGATCAGCTCTTGCAGCAGCGTGATGAGCATGTGGCAAAGCTTCAGGAAGAGTTGTCCTGTGTTTCTGGTTTAGAGTGCTCAGTTAGAGATCTTACTTCCCAATTGAATGAGAAGCATGACAGGTTACTGGACTTGGAAAAACAAAATGCTGAACTGGTGAATTTCAAGCAGCTGGCAGCAGATTTTGAAGTGGAGAAACTTAGACTTGACCAACTTGTGCAGCAGCGTGATGAGCATGTGGCTAAGCTTCAGGAAAATTTGTCCTGTGTTTCTGGTTTACAGTGCTCAGTTAGAGATCTTACTTCCCAATTGAATGAGAAGCATGACAGGTTACTGGACTTGGAAAAGCAAAATGCTGAACTTGTGAATTTCAGGCAGCTGGCAGCAGACCTTGAAGTGGAAAAATGTAGACTTGACCAACTTGTGCAGCAGCGTGATGATCATGTTGCTAAGCTTCAGGAAAATTTGTCCTGTGTTTCTGGTTTAGAAAGCTCAGTGCGAGATCTTACTTCTCAATTGAACGAGAAGAATGAGAAGTTAGTGGATTTGGAAAACCAAAATGCTGATCTGGTGCATTTCAGGAAGCTGGCATCAGAGTTAGGAATGGAGAAATCTAGACGTGACCATCTTTTGCAGCAGCGTAGTAAGCAAATGGAAAAACTTCAGCAAGAGGTTTCCTATATTCCTGATCTTGAAGGGCACATGTTAGAAGTACAAGAGTATGCCATAGCTTCTGATGTTAAGTTCACAGTTGCCATGAGCCATTGTGAAACACTGGATCTGGAATTTGTGCGGCAGCTTAAATCATCGGATGGGTCCATTGCCGAGCTTCAGAAAAGATGTCATGATTTACAGGCCAAGTTGAATCAATGCCTTGCAAGTGAGGCTTGTTCAATTACAGAAAACAAGGAGTTGCTAAGTTCTCTATGTTCTGTTAGATCTGATTTAGAAGCTTCTATTGCTCAAAATAATTTTCTTTCAGATGCCAAGAAGGAGATGATGTTGGAGGATTCTCTCCTCACAACTAATAATTATCATTCTCTTGAAGTGGAGAAGTTGAAGAATGTGCTGGCAAATGCCGAAGAAGAGCTTAATTACTTGTCACTCTCCAAGGAGGAACTGGAGATCATGGTGATTGTGCTCCGAGGTAAATTAGGTGAACTGCACTCCTACACGGTCATAAAGGAGAAGAACAAAGATGAAATGGTCAGCTTGCAGCTACAATGTAATGAGCTCACCCACAAGTGTAACGAGCTTACTCACAAGCTCTCTGAGCAGGCCTTGAAAACGGAAGAGTTCAAAAACTTATCCATCCATTTGAAGGAGCTTAAGGATAAGGCTGATGCAGAATGTCTCCGGGTTCGCGAGAAAAGAGAATCTGAAGGACCACCAGTTGCTATGCAAGAATCCTTGCGAATAGTCTTTATAAAAGAGCAATATGAATCAAAGTTCCAAGAGTTGAAGCAACAAGTTTCTATCTCCAAAAAGCACGGAGAAGATATGCTTTTGAAGTTACAGGATGCATTAAATGAGATCGAAAGCAGGAAGAGATCTGAAGCTTTGCACTTGAAGAAAAATGAAGACCTAGCTCTCAAAATCTTGTCTTTGGAATCTGAATTACAGTCTCTGCTTTCTGATAAGCGTGAAATAATGAAAGATCATGACAGAATAAAGGCAGAATTGGAGTGTGCTGTGCTAAGTCTAGAGTGTTGCAAGGAAGAAAAGGAAAAACTCGAAATAACTTTGCGAGAACGAGTGAGAGAATACTCCAGAATTGCAGATGAACTTACTTCGACAAGAGAGCAGCTGATGAATGTTACATCTTCTATTGTATCTAAGAGAGAAAATGGCCAGATGGGCAAAGTTGAACTTGCACCTAATGAGACAAATGTAAATCCTTCTCCTGATGCCACACCTCGAGAAGATTCATCTGATGCCTGGAATGTGAAGGAAACAACATTATTTATGGATGATAGAAGTGAAGAATCAAGCTCACCAGTGAAACTTCTACTCACTCCGGTAAGCTCTCTGACAAGAACTACTAATGTGGTAGTGATTAAGAATGTTGAAGACCTTATTTAAATATTCTATTTTTGGGATAGGCAGCAGAATGCTACAGAGCTCGCATAATGAAATGTAGTAATATACATACCTATCTATCTACACTAACCTAATATGTAGTAGATAAACTCACCACCATGTGTGTCCGAGTCTGTATAAAAGCCAGTGTTATTTTCAAATGTTAATATTTCATGTACATTTTTATTCATGTTATAAACGAATAATTATTATTTCAGTAGAAACAACATAAATGCTTTTTCTAACTGAGTGACTAATCGACCTTGTCGTGTTTCCAATCTCAGATTACGTAGCAATTTGAAGCTTAAGCAACCTCTTTAGGTAGTCAAGCTACTCTCAAACATTTAGAACCCAACCCATGGCCACTGTTTGAGTTGTGGCTAAAATCAGCTACTAACCTGTAATGGTTTCTAGACTTACAAGCGGATTTAAGCTACCACTCTTACGAAAGACAGCATGCTTTCCTTCCTCTCCTCTATCACCTTGTTCCCCCATCTCAAAGTTCCTTGGATAATTTATTATGTTCTTATTTCTGCATCAAGAGATGTGGTTATGAAAAAAAAAATCTGAGTCATAACTATCAGTCTATCATTACAGTCATGATTCACTTCTTCTAGTTCGAGATTTCGGCCTGTATGAGTCAGTCTCCTATGAAGTTGCATAAACAAGGAATAGTTGGTCTGCAATAAATTTAAGTACAGTTGAAGAGAACAAGTTAGTATCCCTATAGAAGCAACTTTTTGTTTGATAATGGGTTTTTAAAGAAAAGGAAGAAACAACAATCATTTCCTTTGCATTTGCCATTAGCATCCATGGTTTTATAGTTTTTTTTACAGTCTTCAACAGCTAGCCCAAGCATGTGAGACTTATCCTCAACTTGCTGGAATACCTTCAGGGATTTTTGTTGGTATAAAAGCATAATCAACATGTCGAGGAATAAAAAGCATTAGGACATGCAGAGCACTAGGACCTAGGGTGTTCGGAAGGGAATAGGAAGAGTTAGTAGCATGAGATAAAACTTGTAATCTGAATATAAAATGGAAGTAACAGTTTTCTTTCCACATGTTTGAAAGGCGACCCCAATTTGTTTGGGATGGAGGCGTTGTTGTTTTGTTTGGAAGTCACATGTCTCATTTTTCCTGGTCATATGAAAATTGTAATCAAAGAAAAAAGAAAAGGAAAGAAAGATCTGATATTTTTATATTTGAGTTTAGGTGGAGGACGCGGATTAGGGTAGAGGGTTAGTGGGTAGGAAAGTGTGCGTTTTAGCAGGGAAGAGTGTTTGTTGGTATCTGTGACTGTTGTTTCCTAGGCAGATTCTTGTTCGCGTTGTTTTGGTGATATTTGTGATTTTGAATAACTAGTTTATAGTGTTGATCGGTGAGTGTCTTGCTTCTTCGATTATCTAGCGATGTGTTATCTTCTTTTGTTGTTGGTTTTTATGATTTTTGTTTGTTATGGTTATCTGTTCTGAGCCGGGGGTCTATCGGAAACAGCCTCTCTACTTCATCTGAGGTAGTGGTATGGACTGCGTACACTTTACCCCCCCCCCCCCCCCAGACCCCACCTGGTGGGACTACACTGGGTATGATGATGATGATGAGTTTAGGTGTATATGTCGGTACCCAGACAGTAGTTAAATCAATGTTTCTGATCGCACAGATCCCTGCTTTTGTCTTTTACTTCATGGAGTCCTTTGGTTTTTGAAGTACTTAGTTTTTTTCTTATTTTTTCATCATTTACAGGATGCTACATCAGCAGGTGTGCATGCAACAACTGGAGATTCACCTCTTGAAGGTTACTCACCACCGAGCAATGGAAGGCACATAGATTTCAGCACTGAACAGTTTGGAAGAAGGAATTTGAGGTGTAGCATGGAACATCTACATGAAGAGGTACTTATTGATCTTACAAATTTGTTGATCCAACTTTGAGTCAGCAATCAGATTACAAATGAGATATATGGTGGTGCCATAGCAATATTTTTCTTTCACTTGACTTGCAGTTGGAAAGGATGAAACGTGAAAACTCTCTCATTCCTGAGGACCATTATTCTGATCCAGACATCGAAATTCTTCAGAGTGAACTCGTGCAACTACACAAGGTATACTGAGGTAACTTGTACACATTATAGTTGAATATGTCATCTTGCCACTGATCACTGTTTATCGTGGTTCTTAATCTACAAGGCAAATGAAGAGCTCCGAAGCATGTTCCCAACATTCAAGGATATAGCTAGCACCGGTAATGCATTGGAGAGGGTACTTGCCCTTGAAATTGAGCTTGCTGAAGCGTTAAAGGCAAAAAATAAACCGAGTATGTTCCAGAGGTAGGATATTGCAATTACTTCTTCATCTTTGCCTTCTGCTTAATTAGCCCTGGAAGATACGTCGTTCTTCCATTTCTTCTACTCAATTATAGTAAATCTTTTCATTCGCGATTTCAAGCTGCTTAATCAACAATCTCAATGACATTGGCCAGCCCTGCTTAATTTCGCATGTTGCTAAATTGAGTCTTAAGTGCTAACAATTGATATTACTGTCTACATTTGATCTGTTGCTGTAATTCTATGTTAACATCAAATTATGTTTTCCTCAGACTTATTGCTTTCTTCTCTATTCTGGTAAATACTTTTGGAAATAATAGTATCTTATATGTAGCTGATTGACAGGTGATGATCTATGCATTAAAGTGTCTTTCTGAACATTTCTTCCCTAGCTTCTCAATTGTACTAGGAATTACAAGTGAAGTTCACATAATTCATATATTGAAGTTTGAACTGCATATATAGAATCTGTAAATCATGTTTTGGAAGGAATTCCTTGAAGCATTTCCTAGGTCTATCTACGAAGACACTAAACGAATCTGCTTGTATGGCAATGAGCAGTATCCGAGGCTACTGCCATATCAGTCGTTCCTGTCTTATGCTAGGAAGCTTACTAGAGAAGTAACTGTTAGAAGTGTTTTGCTGTTAGTTCAATGCATCATGTGATGATACATTGCGAGGATAAATACTATAGAAGTGACAGGTAATTTCTTTATCTTTTCAGTTCGTTTCTGAAACAACATAGTGATGATGAAGCAATCTTCAAAAGCTTCAGAGACATCAATGAGTTGATCAAGGAAATGTTGGAAATCAAAGAAAAGCATGTAGCTATGGAGAATGAACTGAGGGAAATGCACGATCGGTACTCTCAGCTAAGCCTCCAGTTTGCTGAGGTTGAAGGCGAGAGGCAAAAACTGAAGATGACACTCAAGAATGTCAGAGCATCTAGGACAAAGCTCATGCAACTAAATCGCTCCTCATCCTCCATCGTAGACAGTCCTTCATAGGTACTCTTTCAATCCATTTCTTGATTTGCTCATTTGGAGAAGAGTGCCAACGTGCAAGACTTCCACACCTTGTCTTGCATGTCAGCTCTAGAAGTTGGTTCACTTATATGGACAAGCATGCCAAGATATGTTCCAAATATGGAAGAACCAACCCTGCAGGCTGCCTTACTCCTTGTAAATGTTAATCCGTGGCTGTCAGATTTTGTAACCCAGTTAAATTAATGTGTAGATCTAGATATCCCATATATTATAGCCTCATTTTTCCATTTTATACCTGTATTTGGCTGTAATATTATGTATAGAAATTAGATTATCCTGTAATTAACTATGTTTCTCCTACTTCAAGCCGCGCAAGAAGCATAAAAGTTTGTTCTGTTTTCACTTTGGTTGCTTCCCTGTGGTACAGCTGTAACATTAGTTGGAATTTGACTTGCATCTTATTGCTGAAGGAAATGGAAGTAAAGACCATATCCTACTTGGGAAATAACATAAAGGGCATTTTGATTCACTAAAGCCCCCGCTATGAGGTCCGGCAGCCGGTGCCTGTATGATGAATTTGATGCCATATAGGCATTAGAGCATCAATAACAGAAGACATAGTATAACGACAAGGTACACATGCCTGAATTTGCAAGTTCATAGTAATTATAGGATTGCAAATTAAATGAAATCAAACCAACTATAATCTTCAACACATCTTTTGTTCCCTTGTTTATCCACCCAAAAAGGAAAGAAAATTTTTCATACTTTCGACAGAAGTTGCTGAAGCTGATACGCAAGTTTAGCCTCCTAATAAGCAAGTTTGCCAAGCTGAAATCTAAAGGTAAAAGCAAAGAACTTGAATGATAATTGAACTTCAACTTCTGTCATTCAATATCTTCTTGGACTCCACTAACGTTCAATATACTTCTTGATGCATTAAAAGATCCGCTACTGAAAAATCCATGAGCTATGTAATATTACTAAACTGGAGTAATTCTGTTATCCGGTCAGACAGATTATAAGATTGTGCATGCACATCCACCTTTCTTCAGGGAATCGTCCTGCAGTTTATCTGTAACAAATGCATTGAAACTTCATTCAGCAGAAGGCTTCAGTAAAGACGAAATCAAAAGAAGGATCAAATGCATTTGTTGAAGACTTCATTCACGGATGGAAATGCAGAAGCTCTGAAATACAGGCACAAGCTACATGTACATTGCACGTGGGAGTGACCCCTATAACTATAGAATAAATTTATTTGAAGAGTTTCCAGAGAAATCATATATATCTTTAACATACATCAAAATATATATTTCTCAGGCTCCGCTGAAGTCTGTACATTTATTGAACAGCACAATTAACAACAACAGCTGCAAAGTTGAATTGGAGCTATCATCCAACACTTGGACAAGCTAAAAATTTTTTACTACCTAATAATTACTTCCTCCACCCTAATTCTTTAGGACTCGAAGGTTAAGAAAGAGATGACGAGTTTTGACACACAAGCTAAATATGCATAGAGTACCAAAAGTACCGGTGTACAAAACAATTTTTTTTTTACAACTTTTTTTTTTTTTTTTTTTTTTTGCATCAACAAGAACCTATAACAAGTTACATACTTTTTTTTTTTTTTTTTTTTTTTTTGCATCAACAAGAACCTATAACAAGTTACATCAAGGAATGTTGAAAACAGGAAAAGAATCTAAGCAGTTCTACTGATTAATACTTTGGTTACCTATAAATATCCAATATGAGCTACCGGTGATTAGTGACAGCTGTCCTACTATTGTCATGTACCCCAAAACGACTGCATGATACATTAAAGCATCTATATCTAAAACACATTTACAATGATCTGAGTTTCTATGATTACAAAAAATTGTAAAACTTACCACGGGCTTTTTCATTCATAGGTGGGCGTACAACAACATGCATAGTGATGACACCTCCTGGAACTTCAGCAACTGGAAGTCTGGATTCACCAAGTGTTTTATTGTTCTCAAGAATCCTTCCAGCATTAATAAGCTTCACATCATTTATCGTCTTTGGCCCAGAATCTTTATCTGCCACAGAAAAATATCTTCTGTCAGCAAGAGGATTATAGGTGACTAAAGGAGTAGCTAAACTAAGAGCAGTACATTTGTGATTTCAGATTCAAATTTCTTCTAGAACCAAACATATGAGCCACAGACCAAAAAACAGAGAGGCCACTGGAAAACAAATGGAGAAGGAGAAGACACCTATAACTATATTACGTGCTCCTGTTGTAGCTTTCTTAGATGGCCCTGTAATTAAGCATATAACAGTCAGATGAACAAATGATAAATCCTAATATACTGTTATCAGAGCCTTGTCATTCTAACAAATATAGAAAACTTTGTATTTGGCTTCAAAGCAAAAAGAGCGATGATGGGAGGATATCCCTCAACTTTCATCAATTTGCAGTTACTAGCCAACAGTAATGTAAAATAAGAAGATCTGGAAAAGAACAAAGAGATTCAAATTCTAGAGCTAAAGTTCTCATAGGAAATATTTAGACCTTTAAGTTGTTTAAGTTCATTTTCTTAGCAAGTGTATTTGCATATACGTTGTTAAAGGGGGTCCGCCTCGACTGAATCTGGTGCATATATGATCAAAGGTTTCAGTGAGGCGCAGAAATCAGTGCAGTATGCTGGCTGGTTCTTTTCTCTTACTCCTACGAGTAAGTACTCCCTCGGTTTCAATTTGTTTGTCCTACTTTCCTTTTTAGTTCATTTTAAAAAGAATGTCTCTTTCCTTTTTTGGCAACTCTTCAATTTCAACTTTCCACATGGCAAGTTTAAGACCGCAAGATTAAAGGACATTTTGGTACATTTTACATATCTTTAGTATAAGACCACGAGATTCAAGAGCCTTCTCTACTTTCTTAAACCCCGTGCCAAGTCAAAACCGGACAAACAAATTGAAAAGGAGGGAGTATATGTTATAAGAGTTCTTTTAGTATCTTTAGATGTTTCTATTTTATGTACTAGTATTTGTATTTTAAATGCTTCAATACTCCAAACTTGGGCAGCAAGTCTATGGAGTCTGAGGAAGTAAAGTCTACAAACAGCTTTCATCCTTGCTTGTTGCCCAAGTAATTGTCCTTATAAAATGAATTTTTACCCTCAGATTGCAGCAAACATTGCACAAAAGATGTTTCAGAAATATATGTAATCTCTCTCTCTTCTTCTCCTCATTCATCTCTTCATTTTTGTGCAGCTTCTAAGCTGGAAAACCTCGATTGCGCTGCATCTATTGTTTCCATGTATCACCATATTCGTTGTCAACCTATTTCTCTTTCTTAGTGTTTGGTGCTGAAGCTTAAAAGATTTAAGTCGTATTTGAGAGGTTATCAGTATCATGTCAAATCAAGTGGAAAAGCTTAGCTGCGGGAAGCTAACCGATATTCAAAGGGATGAGTTGCTACTGAAGTTAGTTGAAGAAGTTCAGAACTTAAAAACTCGTGTGACAGCCCTTGAGTTGCAGAACTCATATCTGCCAACTAATTTACCAGTGAGAGGAAAAAAAGAATCTGTCCGAGTTGTTTTACATGAAGGACTAGAGGCCGGAGAAGATGTTCAACAGTTTGACCAACCAACTAATCCAACTGAAAAAAGAGGAGTTGTCGCAAAAAGGTCTCTGCAGATGCCTCAACCACCATTGAGTAGAACTTTCCTAAATGGACCCCTCAATGAAAATCAGGTTACTACAGGGAACATCAGAAAGAAAGTTAAAATGGAGTTACCAGTTTTTAATGGAAAGCTCAATCCAACAATATTTGCTGATTGGCTATCAGCTATGGAGGAATATTTTGACTTGTATGACTTGTCCGATGAGCGAAAGGTTAGATTTGCTAAAATGAAGCTAACTGCTCTTGCAAAAGAGGTGGTGAAGTCCACAAGTAAGAGTTACGTCCACGAGTAAGAGTTCTAATGTATTGTAAAATAATCTAAGCTTAATATACCAATATTGCGAATGAACTTAAGATTTCCTTTCAATTATTCAACTATACTTGCCAGTGATTAAACTTGCTCCTGTAGTTTCTGGTCCTTCAATTTTTGTTATTATTTGTTGTTCTTGTATGTTGACTATCATATTATTCTATTGTAGTTACTGTTAGTTACTATCTGTTGTCTGTTGTACTTCTATTGCTTCTTTTTCTGGACTGGGTCTATCGGAAACAACCTCTCTACCTCTGAGGTAGGGGTAAGGTCTGTTGTTGTACTTGCCAGTGATTAAACCTAGCACAGTCTTACAACAAATAAAATATACAGTAGTGACCAATAGCAAGCACTAAGGCAGACACCATAATCTTGTAGAATTAATTACAAGTGAATTTAACTGGTTAAGACAAAAGTCACAAAACATGGCACATCAAACGAAGGGATATCTAAAACCAATCAGAAGATGTGCTGAACTAACAATAGTCACATAGACAAGGGCCAGAAATATACAAGAGTGTCATAGAAACTCAACAAACTATTGATCAATATAACCAGTCCTTGTGGCTATGAGACAATTGCCAAATAAATATTAGCAGTGGCTATGAGAATTGCCAAATAAATATTAGCAGTTTTATACTGTGCATTGTTTATCCACAAAACATTGACCTTTTAGCCTATATTTAATACAGGATGTGCTTTGCAGCAAGATTCAGAAGTCTCCCTTTATTTTTCAAACTCCGTGCCCAATTTAACTAAAACACTTAAATTGGGACGGTGGGAGTACTGAAAACACAGGCTTTATGAATAGTTTCATGAGGCAGAAACTACAGCCAACACAACAATTAACTGCACCATTTCAAAAAATAACTAATTAATCATCAAAGCATAACCACCACCACCACCACCCATCTTGTTCTAAGAGAGAAAAAAAGCAAGAAAGTACAAGAACAATTGTCATCAAAACAAAATATGTTCATTCTGTATCTAAAGCACTAAATTTTCAAAATCCAAACACCAAAATATCCAACAAGCAAACAAATTATTAAGATGAATCAAACTGTCCTAAATTCACATAATCAGTAAAAGTTAGAGAAAATTAAAACCTTTAGGCCACTGTGCAATTATCTTTTCTTTAAGAGAAGCCACAGTAGTGCTAGGTGTATACTTGTTAGGTCCAATATCACTACCATCAGCAAGCCTGAACTTGATCTCAATCAACTCTTTTAAAGCCATTGAACAAACAATCTCTCTTTCACAATGATCCAACCCACTTCAAACTCTCATTAATCCACCACAACACAAATCAATTTCCCACTTATAAGAACAATCAAGACTTCAAAACTTCCAAGAAAATAGCACAACAGATACTCCAAACAACTTAAGATGAACAAAAGACTCAAAATTTTGGCCAAGACCCACCAGACACAAATCCAAGAAAATCCCAAAATTGAACTTTTTGATTCACCCCCTTTTATTCAAGTGACCTAAATCAAGAAAATCCAACAGATACTCCAAAAAATTCAGATGAACAGAAGACTCAATTTTGGCCAAGACCACCAGACCCAAATCCAAGAAAATCCAACAGATACTCCAAACAACTCAGATGAATAAAAGACTCAATTTTGGCCAAGACCCACCAAACCCAAATCAAACAAAATTCAAAAACTTAAACTTGCTGATTCACCAGTGACCCAAATCAAGAAAACCCCCCCAATAAGCAATACACTGTAAAGATTGCAACTTTACATTCAAAAATAAAGAAAGTGGAATTCAAATCCCTCGATATCAAATACCCAGATAAACAAGAAAACAAAGTAATTGAATTTCAGAAATGGATCATATTTTGTGGGAATTATCAAGAAATGGAAATATGAGAAAATAAAGAATCAATGAATGAAAAAAACTATATGGGTGAGCTGAAAGAGAACTGTGAGAAAGTTGTTTGTTTCTTGGGTGCTATAAATTGGTTGATGTTGAAAGAAAAAAATGAAGAAAGAATCAAATTGGAAAGTGTAACGTGAATAGTTACAGTGAGAAAAATCTAATGATTTGGAAAGTGACCTTTTATTTAATTGGAAACTTGAAAAGATTTTTGAGCTCATTTTTCTCTTCTAAAATTTTAGATTAAAAGTGATAAATAAATTTGTTAATTAAATAAAAAACTTTTAAATTTTTAAAAATTAAATAAAAATGATAAAAAAAATTTGATTTATAATTATTTAAGTAATTTTATTATTTTTAACTTAATAATATTATGAAACTCATTTATCCTTTTTATTTAATTGAAAACTTGGAAAGGATTTTGAGCTCATTTTTCTGATCTTACTTCTTACTTCTTCTATTTTTGGTAATTCAATACAAGCCGACGTGTTGAAGAATGGGTTAATTACATTTACATCCTTTATGTTTTTGATTTTGCAATATCACCCTTGGACTCCATAAATTCCCTTTGTTCATGTGCTTGTCTTACCTCTTATTTAGGGTGTGCATCGGTCGATTCGGTTTATCGATTTTTGATTTATAAATATGCTAAATCGATAATCAAATTAATAAGATATTCATTATCAATTTTTAATTAATCGATTTTTGATCTTTATCAAGTTGATTTTTGGTTTAATCAATAAGAAAATACTTCCTTAATTTTTTTTTACTTTCTTTTATTTTTATTTATTCTACACTATCTTTATGCATAAAGTCTACATAAATTATAAGCACTAAGACAACAACTATAAAATGCAAAAGACAATAAGATATGTATTTAAATCTAAAGGCACTATTATATAATTATGACTAAAAATATATTTTAATATAATCTTATTGGGTTATCGGTTTAACCATTAACTAAAATCTTAAAATCGAAAATCGAACCGATAGCCCAATAAAAAAATTTATAAAACCATTTAAGAACCGTTAACCCAATAACCCGATAACGATAAACCAATAACATTTTTATCAGTTTGGTTTATCGTTTGAATCAGTTTTTGCACACCCCTGCTCTTATTCTTAATCAATTCCAAAAGAATATCTCTTTCTTTTTCGACTACTATTTAATTTTAACTTTACACATTATATTTAAAATCATAAGATTAAAGTATATTTTGGTACATTTCACACATATATTTAGTTTTTAAGACCATAAGTTTTAGAAGACTTTCCTACTTTCTTAAATTCTATATCAAATCAAAATTTGATAAACAAATTGAAATGAGAAAATAATTTTTAATATGTAATAGTTAGTATAAGAACACATAAATATAATTGATTGAGATCTCTCTATCCTTAATTAGAGGTCTCAAATTTAAATCCTAGGTAGGAAAAACCTTGTTGAAAACGCTTACGCTGTCGTTAGAAATAAGTCATGCCATATGCAAATTCAAATTAGCCAAGTTCTAATATAAATTCTAAACACCGAATAAAAAAAAATTCATAAATATTAACAACAATGTCAATATTTTACCACAAAAATTGCATAAAGAAAAAAAAATAAAAAATCTTCATTCTATTTCGAGCATTATAATTTAACTTGACGATTTTTAAAGTTAATGAATGTCTCGAAGATTTTCTTTTTTGTTTGTTGTTTATATAAAGATTTTCACCCCTTAACTTTGTTTAAAAATCAAACTGTTTCCTTAACTTTGAACAATAATTTAATTTTCCTCTTTATCCTAATTAAATCTTTAAAATGTCTATTGTATCCTTTTACTATCAACTTTTTTTTTTTTTACTTCTTTAAAAATCATGATATTTTCATTTTTTAAAATTCATGCAACAAATTTTTTCATAAAAATATAAAAATTATCTTTTTGGCAGAAAAAGTGAGAAATACTAATTAAGTATATAAGCTAATGATGTTTTATAATGAAGTAAATTTGCATAATGAGAAAATTAATTTTATTAATAATAATCAAAACTCTAATATTTATTTATACCGTGAAAATAGCAGGTAATAATAGTTGTACAAATATATTTTGGTGCAAGAAATACAAAATAATTAATTAAATTAAGGTCAAATTCTTAAAGATTATATTTATTTAGATTTTAAATTATTTTAAACTATAATTTATGTAATACTCCATTAATAACAATCAAAATTTGCTTATTTATATAGACAATAGAGAATACCTCCGTCGTTTCATATTACTTGACCCTCATACTAAAAATAGTTATTTTAATTTACTTGTCCAATTTATGAAATTATGAGAATTTTTTAATATTCTTTTTACTTCTACCCTTAGTATTAAATAACTGCATAAAGTAGTAGTAGTAGTAGTAGTAGTCAAAAAGTTTCAAAGCATTATTAATAAGGTTGGTTTGGTAAAATACATCTCTAATTAAATTTTTTTAAGGGGTGTGTCATATCGAAAAGGGTCAAGAAATATAAAATGCATGGAGTGAGAGAGTGAGGAAAGAAAAAAAATATTCGCACATGCATGTACATACACATACATACGCTTAATGTATATAATATTGAAATAATGATCATAAAAATAATATTAAATTTTGTGACAAATTCGTAAAAGTATTATTCTATTTACGGAAAAGGGTCAAAAATACCCTTAAAGTATTAGAAAAGGCTCAAAAATACCCTCCTTCCACCTATTAGCTCAGAAATGCCCCTCCATCCATCTATTTGGATCAAAAATGCCCTTAAAGTTAAATTTAAGCTCTAAATTGCCCCTCCTTTTAACATATGGAATAAATAAATTTTTAAATTAAATATGTGGCATTATTTTTCTGGTTTCACATATAATTAGACTCAAATTCATTCACAATCCTACCCATTAACTCAAACCCAATTAAAAGACCGACACGAAGCATGTTTATCAAAAACGTAAGCATATTTTAAATAAGTGAGCAATTTACAAACAAGAATCCAAATGGATCACCTTATATCCACTATATGTTGTTTTTCTTTTTTACTTTTTTTTTTAAAAAAAAAATAAAATTAATTGTTCCTTTGTTTCAAAGTTAGTGGATTTCCAATATTCCCTTCATACTTTTTTATTTCAACGAATATAATATGAAGAAATTAAAATAATAAAATAATTGATTTACGAAGAAATAGTCAAAGAATAATTTTTTAGAAGAGAAAAATAAGGCAGGAAAAGAAAAGGATATTGAGAAACTGAGGGTTAAGTTTCATTTGAATGTGAAAAGAGGGAGAATGAGAATTGGAATGAATTAATTTAAGAGTATGCAGAAACACGAGGTTGTAACCAACATAGGTTGGAGGAAGATGGAGAAATGGTGGGTTTTTTAATTGGGTTTGAGTTAATGGGTAGGATTGTGAATGAATTTGAGTCTAATTATATGTGAAACAATAAAAATAATGCCACATATTTAATTTAAAAATTCATTTATTCCATATGTTAAAAGGAGGGGCAATTTAGAGCTTAAATTTAACCTTAAGGGCATTTTTGATCCAAATAGGTGGATGGAGGGGCATTTTTGAGCCAATAGGTGGAAGAAGGGTATTTTTGAGCCTTTTCTAATACTTTAAGGGTATTTTTGACCCTTTTCTGTTCTATTTATAATGTAATGAATTTAAATAAAAAGTTATAAATACTTAGGTTAAAAAAATAAATTATTTATAATATAAAGAGTTATTACATAAATATATTTGATATAATAAGGATAAAATAGACATTGTATAAGATAAAGAGAGGAGTTTGATTATTGTTCAAAGTTGAAGGGAGAGTTTGATTTTCACCCTTATATAAAATACCAAGTCGAGATAGAAAATATTTTTCTTTTTTTAAAAATTATTTAAAGGGAATGGTGGCATCATTACCCGTAGTTTGCCTAATTTGAGGGTTCTAGTAAAATTGTTATTATGCTACCTGAAGGTCCTTGGTTCATGATTATTGGATTAATTTTACCCCTTTTATTTTATTTAATTATTTGATCCTTATATTAAAAATATACATTTTTTTTCCGTGTCTATTTTAACTGTATAAAGTGATAATATCAGTAACAAATAATTTTTTAAGAATACTGTCAAGTTAACCTAAGCTAAATAAAATGAAACATATATAGGGAGTATTTCTTTTGATGTATGAATTAATTAGGTGGAAAATCTCCAATAATTTTTCTAGAAACAGTCCATTAATTCACAGATTGTCTAAAATTAAAAAAGTCAATTCAAACATCGAATATGACTTGGTATTGTTCTAACGCGTTAAAAGCTGATAAAATTCGTTGACAAATAAGAGAAAATAATTTTGTAGTACATACTTTATAGTTGTAATAAAACAATAGAATCTAATAATTTCGGAATGTTATAAAAAAAGTACTCTCAACATTATTTCGACAAATAAAAGGAAGAAAAGTATGGGGCACGTGAATCCATGGTCTTTTCATAAAATTAAATATTTTATGTAAAAAAAAATTTAAAATTGGTATCATACTGTCTATTGGCACTCAGGCTGAGAAGTTTGAATTGTGTACTTAATTAAATATTGAGTTATTTACTTAAGGAACTAGGGATCAATCATCAATATATTTTTTAAAATAATGCATCTATATTCTAGAAATTCTAAATTCGTCTCTACCTACCGTAAACAAACTTATCAGGAATGTTCAAATGAGAGTGATGTTGACATAATGTACGTACTAGATAAATATATACTTATAATTTGGGCGGCATTTGACAGCTTCCAAATTAATTCAATGAGAAGTTTGGTAAATATAAATAGTAGTAGTACAATTAGATAACTAGTTGGTAGTGTATCTTCAACCTCCAACTTTGTCCCACTTTTGCCAGCAGCCTTTGAATTTTGTAGCCGTAAATACTTGAATTTTTGCCCAATGATACAAAAAGTAAAATTTAATTTATAATATATACATATATTAAATAATTTAATTTTATGATCATAACAGGTCACATAGTTCAACTTGTACCAGATGACCCCTAAATCTTGTACATCGTGCGATATATCTTATCTCTTATGATTTAAACTGTAATTTTTCCCCCATCTTTTTCTGCTTTATTTTGTCGTTTTATTTTTTATCTTAATTTTTTTAATTGATTAACACACCATGTTGCTGTGTGATGGTGACATTAGACCAATTCACTAGTGACCAAAATATTGTATTGTTATTATTATGCATGTTGCACTGATTCCCTACCACTAAAGCACTTGTTGATTTTTGCTTTCATAAGTTCCCAATTCTCTAATTAATTTAATACTTCGATTTATTTGTACGACTTTCACTTCAAGGACATGATTAGCCAATTAATGTAAAAATGGAGAAGGCATTGATTCTGCAGCAAGTTGTTCTTTATTTAATGAGTCTAATTTAAATAAAGAATGTGCATCAAGCCTCATCAAGACATTGAATATTTTCTCCCTGGTCGAAATTAGTTTTAAGTGTTTGGGATCAATAATTCATGAAAATGTTGAGATTGACGAGGATGTTACACATCGTATTGGAGACGGTGGATGGATCGAGACTTGTATTTGGTATTTTCTGTAATAAGAATGTGTGACATAGCCTTAAATGCAAGTTTTATGAAGTGGTGGTCAGACCAACTATGTTATATGGGGTAGAATATTGGTCAATACTTAAAAAGTTCCATGTAATCTTGAAGATGAAAGTACCGAATGTAAGGATGTTGAGATGGATCTGTGAGTATACTAGGAGAGACAAATTAGGAACGAAAATATTCCGAACATGGTGAGAGTGGCCTTCGTGGTGGACAAGATGAAGGATGCGAGATTGAGATAGTTCAGATTCATGTGAAGAGGAGAAACACAAATACCTCAACGAAGAGGTGTAAGAGGTTAGCTATGGTGGATATGAGCCAATGAAGAATGATAGAGGTAGGCCAAAGAAGTATTAGGAACCAATGATTAGACAGGATATACACACCTACAACTTCTCGAGGATATGACTCTAGATAGGAAAATATGGAGATCGAGGATTAGACTATCTAGTTTTCTTATCAGTATATTACTCTCCTACATCTTATTATTCGATTTTAATATATTACATATTGTCTCCTTGGCTACAATTATTATATTATTTATTGTTACTACGATTCTTTTCTCCGTTGTTTTCATTATGACCTCTTCATTACTGTATTTGTCTTACGTACTTGATTTTTGATGATATGTTATTCATGAACTGAAGATCTTTCAGAAAAAAACTCTCTACCTTTATTCTCAAGGTAGGGGTGAGGTTATGTACATACCACTCTCCTCAAATTCTATTGTGAAATTACACTGAATATGTTATTAATGTTATGCACTAATCTAATTTAATTTAAGAATGACAGATTTATAACATATTAAAACGTTATTTATTACTCAAATAGTACAAAGGAAGATTGGTCTGATTTGGCAACTAAAACTTCAACTGTCTACTTAAACAAAGTTATTGGGACCAAATTAAATCAAAACGATTGATAGAGATTGATATGAGATTGTAATAAATACTCCATCTTTGTTTTGGCTGGCAGGCAATTTTGTAGGGGGGAAAACACTTCATTTTAATTGGATAATTATCCGTAATTAACTTATCAAACACAAAATGTGTAGATAAGTTTTTAGAGTAAATTGCAGTTTATCACTTAAATAGTTAGGAAATAATAAATCTTCATCTTTTGAATATGAATGATAATCTCCTTGAACCTGTATTTTCGATGTGATTTACAATTTTAATACTATAAAAAAGATATTACTATCTTTTTTCTTTTTCCTTAAAGATTTTTTTCTCAATCCAATTTTTTTCTTTTAAGTTTATTGTTAGCGACATTTTACCTTTAAAAATTTATTATTGAATCAATATTTCCTTTATTTGAATACATTTCAACTTCCCTTTAGGGAGAGTGATATAGTTTGTCTTGCTTATTTCGTTCATTATTTGGTGTAAAATCAACTTAGGCTTTACATTACCCGAGAAAAATTGTTTGGATGCACTCAAAAACTCTTCAACCATTTGTGGGGGAAGAAAAAAAATTCAAATTTGTATAGTATGAAAATATTGACACAAGATTAAAAAAAACGAACTACTATTATATATAAATTTTTTGTTATGGTTATTATTTGACTTGATCACATTATCTCCCCGCACAAATTACCATCTTTTAAATTGATTTTTTACAAATAAAAAATAACTTAAATCTATGCATTCTATCGTTTAAACAAAAAATTACTGACTAATATAATTATGTATAATTAGTGTATAATATATCGATCCGAAAAAGTAAACAATGAATTTGGCCAGCTATTTGTGTGTAAATATTCCTTTATAAAACATAGCGTCTGATTTTTTTATAAGAAAATTGAAGTTTATGATTATATTTCTCCACTTGTTGGATTTATTGTTTGTGGCAAATGACACACTTGACAAACTGTCCAATGATGGGAGGTATCACCAAGAATGATTGATTAGTTGGTTTGTTTAGCATGAGAAGTAATTAAAGCAATGAGCTGTCATTAGGGATCCAATTTCTTTACATTTTTGCAAATCATATACCTTTGTGAGTTGTGGCTAACTTAAAAATAAGAAAGTAAAGTAATTAAAAAGTATTCTAAGCAGCATAGTGAAGAGAATTGCATGTAATGATAGAATAATTAAGTGGAAATATTCTCCCAGTTGTTGTAGATAATCTTCTATCTTGTTGTATGTAGACGAAATACAAGTTCGATACTTATATCACTACTAGAAAATAGATTTTTAGTGGCAACATGTTAAATGCCGCTAATCCAAATTATATAGGCTGATATTACTGACATTTGAGGATTATTTAGCGGCAATTAAAAGTAATGATAAATAGAATCACTAATTCTCACTTTGCTCTAAAGTCCAAACTGAGTATTAACTTCAATTTCGCAAACAGGAGAATTTGGCGTCGCCTCCTTCCGATGCTTCTCCGCCATTCATCGTTGCCGCTCCCGGCGGTTCTCCTACATAATCTCCTAATCTGGTGTCACCTCCTTCCGGTGTTTCTCCGCCATTCATCGTTGCTGCTTCCAGCGATTCTCCTACATAATCTCCTAATCCGGCGTCGCCTCCTTTCGATGTTTCTCCTTCATTCATCGCCGCAGCTCCCGGAGGTTCTCCTAATTCTGCTTGCTTGAAAAGAGTCGCCATCTGAATCTGATGTTGTAGTTGTCTTGTTGCTGCTTTGATGCTCTAAATCTCTGATCTGTGAGATATTTTGCATTTTTTCATTCGTCGGAATTGATAAGTTAGAGTTTTTTCACTGTTTCATTGTTCATTATCTGTTTGCTTTTAGTTTTGCAAGAACTCATTCTCTCTGCCTAGTGAGCCATTGAAGAGGTAGGGTTTTAACTTAAAGCAGACCTCTCTCTAATTGCCTTCGGCGCTCAAGTCGTCTCTCTCACCAGGTAATCTCTTTGTACTCTTTAACTTCTCTATCAAGGAAAATTACCATTAATGTGTATAGCCCAAAATTAATTTATTAAATTTATCATCCAAATTATAAAAAAGTTGAAAAATTTGCCTATGATTAAAAATTAACGATGGTAAAAGCTCCCCACCCCTCCCCAACTTTCAAAGATCAAAATGTATAGGGCTAGGCCAAATGTTGGAAATATCTATTGGGTAGGGTCCACACATATGTGGTTTTAATTAGCCCGTTAGCTCATTAATTTATTTCCTACTTAACCCTAGTCCTTAGAGTATAAGTACACCATTATGGGTGGAAAAGAAGGTATTCCTCATTAGTTAACGACTAGGGTTTACAAAAGGGAAACACGCTCTGCATACCTAGGATATCTAGACTATGGAAATACCCAAATACCCAAAAGGAGTATCATCCGCTATCCCAGGTATAAGAAAAAGGCTGGTCACAAACCTAAATCTTCCTTCAAACCTAAGCCCAAATCACAACCCTCATTGAGGTTGTATTAGGGATTCTTGGTGACAAAGAGGATAATACTCCTTTTGGGTATTTGGTATTAGGTTTGATTTGGGCTTAGGTTTGAAGGAAGATTTAGGTTTGTGAGGAGCCCTTTTTTTGTACCCTGGGATAGCGGATGATACTCCTTTTGGGTATTTTCATAATCTAGATATCCTAGGGATGCAAAGCGTGTTTCTCTTTTGTAAACCCTAGTCGTCAACTAATGAGGAATACCTTTGTTTTTCACCCATAATGGTGTACTTATACACTAAGGATTAGGATTAAGTAGGAAATAAATTAATGGGCTAATTAGAACCCCATATGTATGGACCCTACTCAATAGATATTTCCAATATTTGACCTAGCTCTATCCATTTTGATCTTTGAAAGTTGGAGGGGTGGGGAGCTTGGTAGAGGTTCAACCCTTACCATCGTTAATCTTTAATCATAGTCAAAAAATTTAATTTTTTTATAATTTGAATAATAAATTAATTTTGGGCTATATACATTAATGATAATTTTTCTTGATAGAGAAGTTAAAGAGTACAAAAAGATTAGATATCTTAGTTGTTCAGTTGTACTACTAGATTAATAAGGATAATGTTTTGCCTGTGAAGATATGTCTAAACTTGCAAAGACGTGTTCATTGTCTATTGTAGATGCAAGACTTGTGTTTGTGCGTTTTTGTGGAGCAAAATGAACCACAAAAATCTGCTGGAAACTTTATTACTGGGAAATACTAAGGTATACACAACTGCAACGTATCGATATCAATATAAAGGCTTTACCTTAACCCCTTCAGTAGACATCTCTAAAGTGCAAGATGACGAAGTTGGTGATGGGACAACATATGTAGTTTGTTTGGCTGGAGAACTTCTAAGGGAGGCAGAGAAGCTGTTTAATTCAAAAATTCATCCAATGACAATTTTTTCAAGTCTGTTTTATTCATCTGCCCTGAAGTATTGTCCTATTGGGAAATCTGGGGCTTTACTTCAATTTTATGAAGTTGGTAACTTTTTAATATTAGTGTCGTCAACACACTACTCTGCTTGCTTGTTGTTTGTTGATGTGTGTTGGGTATTTTATCAGCGTGCGTGAGAGTGGGGGAGTGCAACAACCAAAGAATATCATGTAGCGATGTGTCTATGTAGTCGGGTTTCTAAGAATCATGTCTCAGGAAAGTCATTAGGACATTAAAATTTTGTCCATATATCTGTTGGAATCATGGTTGTTCATGTATGATAATTTAATTTTTTTTTGAGGTACTTTAATTTTGATATTTGAACTTGGTGTACATTTAATTGGTCTAAGCTTTGGCTTTGTTAAACCAGGTTATCTGAATTGCTGCCAAAGGTTGTAGATAAAAAACAGGATGTAGGTATCATTTCCTGGTGGGATGTTTCAGATGGTAAGTATGTTCTTATATATCGTTTGTTTTAAACTGTTGTGCACATCATTTCGTATCTCTGTTTCTTGGGTCCCATCCTTCGATACAGTTCTATAGACTCTATTCTGTAGGATTATGGTAGAAAATGTTCAGCTGGTAGAGGATATTTAGGAAGGCTATGAGAGGGGATGATGAAATCAAATGGGCCATCAGATATGCAACAGGGAAGTCAGCTAAGGCTCAAGTCGACAAGACGACCCTACCATTTGTACAATTCGGTAGGAGAGAAACCTGTGAATCTTTCAGAGCAAAAAGAGATCCACGCAAGACCTCAGCAGGATTGTTGTCCAAGGAGTACATAGAGCGGGAAGTAGGCATAAGAGGTTAGTTCACGAGTTGGACAAGCTCGATTACTACCCTTAGAGGTATGATAGGTGATGCCTTTGTTGTATAGGCTGTGGCATTTAGGAGTTAGGGTGGAACAAGTAGGCTGTGTGCTAAGGAATAGGGTTCTGCAATGTATGAAAATATTTTCTTGGTAATAAAAATTAATATTTACCCCCCAAAAAATAGTTTTTCATTGTTAGTAGGTATTGCATGTTCACCGGCAATTTAAAAAGCCGCAAATAATGTTTTTTTTTTTACATTTCTAAGGCAAAACTTTAGTGGCTTTATTAATTGCCGCTAAATAAATGCCGCTAAAAGCAATTCTTTTTAGCGGCAATAAAATAGGTCTTTACCATCATTCGAAATAAATGTCATTAAAGGCTTTAGCGACACTGGATGCCATGACATTTAATCAAATGTCGGTAAATATTTTAGCGGCATTAAAATGAAAATCTATTGCCGCTAAAAGCCTCTTTTGGTGTAGTGCTTTTATTAGGTAGAGCTGTCAATATGAGTCAGCCAAGCCCATTCGGGCTAGCCCACACGGGCTTCAGAATATAACGGGCTAGGTGGTCGGGCTATCCATCAAGCTGATGGGCCAAAAAATAGCAAGCCCAACCCATCAATCTGTGGGCTACGGGCCTCCACGGGCTAGCCTACTTTTTAAAAAATATTATTTTTATAATTTAAATTTAATTTTTAAAATATTAATAACATAAATATTTACAAAACAATATTGCACAATGTTACTACTTGTTAATCAAGTCTCAAATTCACACAAAAAAATAATCATAATAATCTATGAAACTAAATAACTTTTGACATGACACCGTTCAAACCAAATAAAATATCAATAAGCAAACTAAACAGTTAATGAGCAACAATATAACTAGCTAAATAGCAATATTAACCTAATTAATTTCAATAGATCGCAATAAAACACAAAAGAAGATGTCAATATATAATCCATTAAAAGTGAAAATGAACTCCTCAAAAAAAAAATTATGGCACTTATGGCGTATCCAACACCACCACATCATCTTCATCAAGCAGATTCCTTAAAAATTTAGTATTTTGTATTTTAATTATTTATCTATTTTATAAACATAATTAATATTTAAATATCTATGATGGTTTAAGTAGACTTTAAGTTTGTACTCCTCTTGTTATTCTTAGTACTCTATTTTATTTTTAATTATTTTTTTGTTTGGCCCATGGGCCAACCCATATTATAGGATGGGCTAGGCCGGCCCAACGAGCCTGACCCATATTGACGGCTCTATTATTAGGTGCGCTTTTTAATATGAAAAAATAACATAAACATACACCTTAACTTATCATATTTACACAAATCCCCACCCTTACAAAGTAATTACAAAAATTTCAACTAATTATATATCTTCATTGGATGTATCGGGAGCTAATTATGTATCTCGACAGACCCAAACTAGAAAAAAATGTATCGGGAGCTTATTATGTATCTTTACAAAGGATAAAATATGTCTTTGTTGGATGTATTATATATCTCGAAAGACACAAAATCAAAAAAAAATGTATCGGGAGCTAATTATGTATCTTTACAAAGGATAAAATATGTCTTCGTTGGATGTATTATGTATCTCAAAAGACGCAAAATTGAAAACAATGTATAGAGAGCTAATTATGTATCTTTACAAAGGAAAAATGTTTCTTCATTGGATATATCGGGAGCTAATTATGTATCTCGATAGACCCAAAATCATGATTTTCAGTAATTATGTAAAATATCGAAATTTTCTGTAATTAAACTTCAAACTGTCGGGATTTATGTTGTTTATCCTTTTAATTTAGACAACATAAGAATAAGACTGATTCTTTCAGAAACAAATCACAAATATGCCCAATAAAAAGTAGCAATATATATAAGTAAGACGAATCGTTTTCTCTTTATTGTGCCAAACTGCCAATATTTTCGCACTAAAGTAGTTTGGCACAATCTTGTTTTGCATTTTCTTTCAAATGTTCTTTGGCACAATATTGTTTTGCATTTTGGATTGCAATGTTGTTTTGTGTAGTTATGGTGGGATACCTTGTTGCTATGGTGGTGCAACAGAAGATGCACGAAAATGGACTTTGAGGCAGTGTATATCTATGTATATTCTCTTATATGTGTATCTTTTTTGTAAATGTGTGCATCTCCTGTATATATGCATATGGATATATATCATAAAAATGTGTTGTGATAAGCGTTGATATATATATATATACACACACGTGATATATATTAATGCAATGACATTTTTCAAGTCAATTTCATCACTGATTTTTTAATCCAAAGCAGGCTAAATTCAAATTACCTTAAATTTTCCTCAAACTTTGCATATAGCTTCGTTATAGTATTTTCAATTATTTCCAACCACACCCACTCAAAAAGAAATGGAGAAAGTGTTTGGGCCTTTTCAGGAAATAAGGCCCATTAAGCAGAGGTTGGCTTTGAGTTTTTTTTTTCTTGTTCAACTTTTTATGTTAACTCTCAAGGCAGAAAATGTTGCGCATGCCAAAGTTAGTTCTTATTCTCAATCTAAATAATAACTTTTTTATTTTATTACGTTACAAAAAATTTTGATACTTTTGAGTTTAATATTTCACCACTTAATCCCTTTCACTTAAGACATAATGATTGTTAATCAAATTACGTACATCTTTTGGAACCTAAATGTATATCCTTGTAGACTCTAATTAGAGGGCAAATAAACAAAGTATTATGTGTTCAAGCAGAATTTGAAAAAGAATTGCATTTCAAAAAAAAAAAAAAGTGATATCGACAGCTTAACCTAGTATAAGCATTAGTAATCGCTTTTATGATTCAAATTTATAACCTATAAATTACATAAACACAAATTTATCGTTGGTCTTGATTCCCCTTTGCAGACTCTAGTTAGTAAGATGAGTGAAATTTGGGAATAGTTGGTTAAAGCCTTTCATTTTTACATGTTCCTTAAAAACATAAATAAGAATGACAGTTTTACTAATTTATCATTTTAAAAAAATTAAAACTTTACAAATAACTTGTTTTCACTTTCAAGAAATATTACATGTAGTGGTAAAGTTGAAAATTTGTAATTAATTTTATCTTAATTTAGAAAATGGACGAATAATTAGAGACATATATTTATATTAAGGTCGACAACTAATATGAGACGGAGGGACTAGGAATTTGTGCCGAAAATAGACACTCCTTCCGTTCATTTTTACTTGTCATATATTACTTTTCGAGAGTCAAACTTCATGAACTTTGACTAACATTTTAAGATATATTTTTTTCATCATATTAATATGAGAATGATTGCAACTTGTAGCATTTTTCATATAGTTTTCAAATATCTAAATTTAAAGTTTAAAATATTAAATTATTCTACTTCAACTTAGCTTTAAAATTTGATCAAATTGATTTTCTTAAAGTAAAATGTTATTTCCTCCGTCCAATAATACTTATCCACTATTGACTTAGCGCACATGTTAAGCAACAATAAATAATAAGAATAATTTTACTGTATCATTTTTTAAATATAATAAAATTAATATCTTAAAAAATATATTGAGTGATGAATATTATTTAATAACAAGAATAAAATGAATAAAAAAGAATATTATTATTTTTTAATTTTTTAAACTGAATAAATATTATTAAATATTTATTTTTAATATAATAAATAAATATTATTTCACGGAGGAAGTAAAAGTAAAAATGAACGAGGGAGTAGAAAACAGACCAGGGGGCTAAGAAGATCTAGAAATTTTATTTGGGATGCCAAAAAGGAGAGGCCAATGATAGATTCTGACACATTTAATCAGAAATGAGAATCTAAGAGTAGCTGTACAGCATATAAGTACCCCGCCAAGAGAACTACTCCCTCCGTCTATTTTTACTTATTTAATTTAAAAAATTAGTACTTATATAAAAAAAAAAAAAAATATTTTATTCTTAATATTAAATATTATTTATCCTTTATTATATTTTTTAAAGTAAAAAATTTATTATATTTAAAAAGTAATATAATAAAATTATTCTTTATTTATTATTTCTTAAAATATGTATTAAGTTAAAAGTCGACAAGTAAAAATGTGTAGAAACAACACCAACTAATACTCAATCTGCCAACACCTACTTCCTCGGGACTTGGTTTTCACATATTCAATTACTATCTCCTTCCAACAAACAAGGCAATTTAACTACTCTCATCCTCTTAAACTATTTCATCAGCTTCAAAGTAGGTGGAATTTTTAATTTGGATACATTTCTTATGAAAAGATGTAGATCTCTAGGTAGTTTATTGATTACGTAAAAGTCTCATTATTTAAAAATAAAATTGGAAAAAATATCATTTATGGATTTTTAAGTACGTAAAATAGTTACTTATTTTCAAACAAATTGAAAAGATAAAATACATAGGTCAAGAACATAATTGATCTTGTTTTAGAGCGATCGTGAGCAGGAAGAGTATTTTTAAACTATTTGATTAGTTAAAGGATATTTTTTAGCCCAAAAAAGAAGAAGTAATGACGTGTAATTTTGAGTTAGAAATGCAATGAAGGATAGAATTAACCTATTTTGAATAGTTTAAGGGTGTTTTTAATATTTTCCTAATAATGTATTATAATGGGTTAGTTAAGAGTACTCTCTCCACTTCATATTACTTGGCCCCTATTGACCTGACACAATTCTTAAGAAAATTTTAATTATTGATATATTTTACTAGACTAACTTTATTTATGATGTTTAGAAACTTTAAATTTAATTACCAGAATATATATACCCTCTCCGTTTTATTTTATTTGACCTCCATAGTAAAAATGGTTTTTTCAATTTACTTGTTCAATCTATAAAATCAAGAGAATTTTATTATATTTTTCTCTTTCTTCCCTCAATATTAAATAACTATGCATGTACTATACTACTCCCTTTGTCCATTTTTATTTGTCCATATTACTAAAAATAGATATCTAACAAAGTAATAATATTTGTTCAGATAGAAAAAGTGGAAAACCAATGGATAATTTATCCATTTTACCCTTGGTATTAAACATTGTTTGTTATCCAATGCAGTTCTCAAAATATTAAATTTATTATATTCAAAGAATGATATTATTTATTATTTCTTAAGGTATGTGTCAAGTCGATAGTGAACAACTATTGTTGGACGAAGGGAGTAGCCAAATTTAGAGTTCAAGATATTATTAAAAAGGTTAGATTGATATATACACCTTTAATTAAAAAATTCTTAAAAAATATGTCAAATCAACAAGAATTAAGTAAAATGAAACGGGGGAAATATAGGGAACCCAATTCTGATCATTTGGAGTTAATGTAGGAGTTTATTGCTAGCTGGATGGTGAAAGTTATTGTGCTGATAATTTCCTCAACCAAACGTCTACTTAATTTATCCTTTAACGTGTCTCAACATATAATGATTAATGACTGCCGATCATGCGTAAAAAATTATCCTCCCTTAGTATTTATATCAAACTCAATGAATATACACAAGACAGGTAGGGTGGGTGCAAGAGGGTTCAGTAAAATCTCCTTCGTAGAGAATATATATAATTATACTATATATATATAAACTATTGATTTTTTTAAATTTGAATTCATGGCTCCATCACTAAATAGTACATGATATATGTATTGAAATATGAATACATATAATTACCCAAAAAAAAGTGCAAATTTCTGATGGAATTCGTTTGAAATTGGTTCTCGAAAATTTTATATATCCGATAGTGTACTAATGGAAATATTCGTCGGAAATTCACATTCTTCTGCAGTATACATTTTTACCACTAAATTTTATTTTAATTAATATATATTGTTTGCAATAAATTTTAAAAAGATAAAAAATAAACAATAATCACAAATAAAATATAATGAAATAAAGTTTTTATTGATGAAGATGAGTACAACTCTATCCCTCTCTTGATTCTTCTCTTCAATTATGAATTTTCAACATGATTCGAGGATGCTAGTAGCGTGTTTTTCGAATATTTCTTGCAATGTATTTAATCTCTAGGAACGTGCTTTGACAAAGGCAATATTTGATGCCTTGATTTCTATATTAATATTCCAGAAGTATATGGAAGATCTCGAGATGTTTCTTTAAGGGAATATATATATATATATATATATATATATATATATATATATATATATATATATATATATTATTCTTCATATAGACGTGAACTACAATTTTGGGATAAAGTATAATCCCCTCAAAACCCTAATAGAAATTGAACTTGTTTTGTGGAGTCCAACAAAAATTTTGACATCAACGATATTCTCACTCAATATGTTGAAAAAATCGAGTACGGATAATTTTTACCAGAGGCATCATGCTACCATCACCTTTGTAAATAACAAGAAGGTCTAACTGGACTCAGCAGCTGTAGATTTGAAATGACTATTACATGAAGTCTGATTTCTCATTTAAAACGAAGCTTTGTATTTACCATAGATATATTGAGCTGTCAAGCAGCAACAAAATTGTGCTAATATTTCAAACTACATATACATTTACTCCTTTTTTTCTTGAACAAAATTACGTGCAGGTGTTGGATATACAGCCAGGTTGAGTACTTTTATTAAATTTGGACATATATTTATGTGAATGCTTCCGAAACTAGACAGATCCACTTGTTTCTTGTTTTTTCTCCTCATTTAATTTAATGTTTTTTTCGACCAAAAAGGGAAAAAATGAATAAGAAAATTTTAGGATAACAAGTTTGGATAAGATGAAACATCTAATATATCTGCAATCTTATGTAAGCAATGATCTAGGAAAAACATCAAATTGATGAAAAGGGATAAGTAGATCTTTGGCTTTGATCCCTTTCTATCAATATAATGTAACCAAAACTAGGAGTATAGGCAAATTCTGACCGATAATCGAATTGGCAAAAATGTTATTAATTTATTAATATTTAAAACTTGAACCTCCTATTATGATATATCTTATTGGTTCAATTATTAATTTAAAATATTTATAATTCAACAACAAATAAATTAGATTGATAACATACAAAACCAAATCAAACCAAGCAATAAGCAGCCTTAACCAAAACCAACTGATTTACTTTTTCCATACGTCAACAGTTAATACTGTCATTTTAGTTGTTGAGTTCTAATATGAGTCACGGTTGAGAATGGAGACCAATGGTGTGTGTCTCACATACAATATGAATTTCTTACGTTAATTGATTTCTTTTAATTGATGATCGAACAAAGTCATAAAACTAGAAATTATAAAATTAGTTCATGAAAATATTATTCAAATAGTCTATCTTGACTTGGTCATATTTTGCTCATCTAAAAATAAAATATATAGTCCAATTGACCCGTGAGAAATTTGTTAAAAATAATTGAAGTAAATATTTTTTGCTTGATATTAGTTTGGTCCCGATTAAAAAAGTATTTTTTTTATGAGAGTCTCTGACTTATTTATTCAAGATTTGAATTCTAGAGGTAGAGTTCAAGCATTTTCCAAGATTTTCTAATACTATAAAATCAATCTGAAACTCTTTCGAACAAGCGAGAAACGAGTAACTAAACGCTTCTCTTAAGCGCTCAGTAGGCATTTAGCTTAAAACATGTTCAATATGTGGTCGAGCGATTTGATAATTAAAACATATTATAAGATCTAAAATAAATAAATTAATTAAAGTTTGGTAATAGTTAAATGAGTTGAGCTATGATTCATCATTTTAGCCTATTTTAATTCATTACATTTTAGCTCAAATAACTTTTAAACATAATTAGACAATAACTCTTTTTTTCCACTCAAATTTTGCTCAAATCGCCCATTTCCCATCCCTTATGAACGGATAATACTTCACAAGTGTGCAAGAGATATAACAGAAGCAATTAGTTAAAGTGGGAGAAACAATTGTTGAAAATGTATGTCAACTTCATTAATCAACCAAATATATGACAGTGATAAGGTTGCACCTACGAGTGGATCAAAGGGGAAATTTAGTAATTCTGGTTTCGTCATATATTTTACATTCGTTATCCAGTAATCGTATTAAGATTGTGACTAATTTAGATTTGTGGTTCACAAAGTCCAATTAAGGGAAAGAACTCCCAAGCAGAATTTTTTTCATAATCAGGATTCAAATTTAAAATCTCTAATTAAAATGTAAAAAAGTTGTACAACATATTGAAATATCCTTATTTACAAGTGATTTTGTGATGAGTTACCCTTTGAAAGTTTTTTTGTATATTGGAGTAGCAAAATTTTCCATATAAAGGACATTATGTCTATCAATTCTTACTGAAGAGCTAAAGTTACTTTTTATTCTCTTTCCGTGTATTATAATAGTATGTCAAACTCAAACCCTTCACTATATTCAAACTACGTTTAACTTCTATTCACTTACATTATAAGTAAATACAAATAAATTGGGATTCATTTAATAGCTGGGAAAATGCATCTTATTGATCAATTTGGATAACCCTCTTAATTACTTTTTGTAAGTCCATAATCCATATAGTTAGAAAGTTTATCGGCAACCAGATTAATTTGCTTCATAACAATTACTAATACTTATCTTGATTAGATGTAATTAGTCTTCTATTATCTGTCACTTACCTTCTTTGATCCTTACAACTGTGAAATAAAAGTAGTGAAATAATTACAAGATTAATGACAATGATTACTTTATGCAAAAGGGATATCTATCATTATTTTTAGGCTGAAGATACTGGCATCTCCTCAAAATGGTTGGTAAATTTCATTTAAACTGTGTTTAAATTAAGTACTTGAACATATGACCATAAAATGGTCTTATTAGACGCTTTCATCTCAATTTTTTTAAAAAAAAAAATTTTTTTTTGCATATGTTTTCAAATTTCCATTATGTAATCACATAATATATGATAGTCTCTTTTAATTATACACATCAACATCAATTGAAATAGGCATGATGTTTTATGACTTATATATTGAGGTTTAAAAGAATTAAAAGGGCCACTCGGTGCACTAAAGTTCCTACCGCTATGTGCAGGGTCCCGAGAAGGGCCGGACCACAAGAGGCTTAAAAAAATTAAATGATTAACTTATCTACGTAATAAAAATTTGAAAAGAAGCACAAAAACTTTTCCAATATTTTAGCAAAAGGTGTATAATAAGATTATTTTTATCATGTGTTCAGGTACTCAATTAGAATAAGCATAATTAGAGTATTAAAATAAAATTTATGACCAATTTAAGAGCTATATATGTATTCCATCATTCCATGTACATAGAACCCTTGGGCCTTGGCTATTTTGGAACTGACTAATCATGTCGTACTAAAATGTGATGTGGACGAGCTATATTTAACTATTAAATTTAATTTTTTTTTTTGGTCATTCTTTATAAATATTCTCACTATTATTAGAAAACTGTACATTAGACAATTATTTAATCAAGGAAAACAAACATATATGTCATACCAAGCATATTCACTAAAATTAAAAATAGAAACAGAAAGCAGAAAACTTTTCTCCAATTGTCGAGAGAATGTGTAGATTGTCATCATAAGCCAAAAGGTAATTATATTACTCTTATGTGTCTAAATTTATATGATATTTTCGCTTTTCAATATTCAAAATTAAATAAACTTTGATTAATAGTTTAAGATATATATTTTATTATATGACATAAGAAGAATTACAATTATAGTATGTCTTGTATTGTGTTTGAATATCTGGATTTTAATTTTAAATATAAAAATAGTGAGTTAATTTAATCATATTTAACTTTAAAAATTAGTTAAATTAATTATCGAAACGCAAAAATTGCCACATAAAATTGTAACAGAGAAAGTACTAAACTTTTGCTTTGAGTAGGATAATCATATTCATTGAATTTAAAATCTAATAATTACTGTAGTACTCCATAAAAAGTAGGCAATACACTAATTTGAAATTTGAAAACTAAAAAACGGAGGTGTAATTTTAGAAAATCTATAGACATCCAGGTATGACTCTACTCACTTATAAATTCAAAATTTAAATAGTACAAGGAGATTCACATAATCAGATATATCAAAAAAAGAATACTGAAATTGAGAAAACAAACAAATAATTACAGGTATGACACAGCCATGCATGAGAAGGAAGGATCAAGTTAAAGTTTGTTAGGGAGCGTTTTACTTTTACTGTAAGGATTTTTCACGTGAATTCGTATTTAGTTGAGTTCAAACCTTAATAAAGATATCGAACAACAAATGAAAAATCAAATAAAAGAAGTAGGAAGGAATCAACTTAAGTTTGATTACTTCACGTATATTTTTGTTGATATATACTAATGTCTGTTAAAATTGACTAACATGAAAGACAATAAAGAATTTAAGATGTCTACGATTAATTATTTGTTTTGGTTATTTTCTGGTTCATATAATTATGTAAAGATCAGCTCTTACTTATACTTGGTAAGGTTAGATTGATGCTAGACGTAGCAGATCAGTAGTGAGAGTATTTGGTTCGAAAGTCTTTTTCTGAATTCTGAAAAATATTTTTTAAGAAAATATTTTCTGATGTTTGTTCAGTAATAAAATATAAACACTAAAATTAAACATTAACAATGAATTTTGCAAATCGTAAATAGTGAAAATAATGTCTTTTAAGTGTTAGTCGAAATAGCAATATGTAGGTAGGCCGTAGGTATGATCCGTATGAATAAAATCATTTTTCCAACTTTTGAAAAAAAAATCTATAAAAGTATATATTTTTTGGGTTTCCCATCCGGTGTCCGGTACCCACATTGGTGTCTGACTAAATCCGGATATATATAGTATTCCCTGTTTCAATTTAAGTATTTTACTCTCTTTTCTTTTTTTTAGATTTGTTCCAAAAAGAATCTATTTCTATATTTTGTAAGTTTTCAATTTTGATATTTTAGAGTACAAGTTTAAGAACCCGTGATTTAATTTAAGGTCACAAGATTCAAAAATCTTATTGTATTTTTTAAGGTTCGTGTCAAGACAAACTAAGGCACACTTAATTAACAAGTTTAACCATTATGTTTTTCAAAAAAATAAATTCTCTGCCATGCCAAACACGCCTAATACTCCCTCCATCTCAAAATAATATAGTTGTTAGTTTAAAAGATTATAAGAACATTAATTATTATTTTTCAACTTTATTTTTAACGTTAATTATGTACATAGATAAAAATTAAAGAATTAATAAGGGATATACTAATATTTTTATTAAAATGAAAGAGGGATATATTAATCAAATCACACTCCTAATTAATTTTTTCTTTAGAATTGTGCAGAATCTAAACCAGTCCATTATTTTGAGACGGATAGAGTATAATCTAGTCAAGAAAAACATTAGAAATGCAGCATAAAGTGATCACTAAACCACAAAAAATTGACATTCAAAAAAAGAATTACTAAAAATTAATAAAATCCCAACAAAATTTTTTCCTCTTAAACTAAATAAATAAAAATAATCTAAAACCTAAAAAAGAAAAAAAAGCCTCAAAATAGGAAAACACCCATCAATTTCTCATAAAAGTATCGTCAACATCTTATCGCCGGCACAGCCACACCAAACGTACACAAACTCGAACACTTTACTCCTCCACTTCCTCCGCCGCCTATCACGGTCGCACCTCCACCAGCACTACCACCACCACCACCATTCACCAATGCCGATTCATTCTCCTCCTCCGCCGCCGCCTCCGACGTCCGATCAACCTTTTCAATTACATCGCCGCCATCATCATCATCATCGTCATCGGAACAATCCAAATCATCATCGTTTAACGGAACGAGATTCAGCATTAAGCGTCCGTTAGTACGGTGAGTTTCTAAATACTCGAATCGTTCAACTTTCTCCTCTTTGATAATTAATCTTCCATCAGAGGTATAGTACCTCTTCATCACCCAGGGCATTTGCGAAGACGCAACATTCTCCGTCTTCGCTAGCCCTGGGATTGGCGGCGGATATTCTTTTTCTATTTTCACTTTCTTTTTCTCTCTCCTCAATTTAAATACTCCTTCTTCTTCTCCTTCTCCGCCGCCGCGGCGGGTACAAGTGAACCACTTGTACGGCTCCAATTTAAAATCGAACTTCAAATCATCAGCCATGATAAAAAAAAAAAAATTGCATGGCATGGGGGAATGGAGAAATTGTGATGAAGAGGGGAGTATATATATACGTGGTGAAGTGGGGTAGTTGGGGGTGGGGGTTCTGGGGGGTGGGGTAGGGGAGAATATATTGAAAAAAGGGAAAGCAGAGATTTAATTTGGCAGTTGACAGCTAATATATTGCTCATATAATCTCATGGGATTGGGTTATTCATTTACGGGTCGTTTGGTTGGGAAACAAATTATTTTGATATTTAATTATAAATTTTGAAATTAATTATTTTAAAATTAGTCATTCCATCTTTTAGAAGGGATAAAAATAATATTATTATATTAGAATAACTAGTTTCAAGATGAGTTATCTCATGCATCTTATCCCAATCAAACCTGAAACAAACTCATACTAAAATAATCCCAAAATTAGTTATCTCTTTATCCCTCCTACCAAACGATCCCTTAAGGGATTTGTGGGTTAACAGTGAATATTGGAATCACAATATCTATAAAAAGATTTGATTTTATCCTTATTTTCAGATGGTAAAAACTAAAAACTAAAAACTAGCACAAATCCCGTAATTTACTGAGGATAAAATAACAAAGCTACTATTTTAAGGGTTGGTATAATGAACCATGAGATTATATTTTGCTTTATAAGGAAAAAAAAGAGATACAAAGTCACTAGTATTGTAAAAAAAAAAAAAAAAAATTAATAAATACATGATATATATATATTTTTAAGTCACTAGTCTTGCAATGCATCTTTTCACTCTAATTAATACTTACCATGTAAGATTAGTGTGATAAAATTCTGTTACTATTATAATTTTTACTTACCATCTTACTCATTTAACAGATAAGAATGACTGAAATCATCATGTTGTTGAATTACTTGACAACTGAAATTAAAGTAAGTTTCAAAAAAGGTGGGTATCCTCGAGTCTTAAGAATGTAAATGGGACTTGTGGGGCAGGGAACTTTTTTTTTTTCATAAGTCGTGACTATTCTTTAGATACGTATCAGATAAATCTTGTTTTAATATAATATCACGATTTATTCGTGCTTAAGATCCATTTTTTAAGGCTTGATTTTTGTAGTGAGTAAAAAAAAAAAGTCTAGTTATAAGTTAAAATAAATATGAATATATATTCATTAATCATAGTTATGTGATAAGAGTTTAATACAAAAGTACATAACATACATTTGTTCGTACGATGCTAACACAATTGCTAGCAGTTTTAATTATGCCCCACTTCACTTTCGTACGTACAGACTTTGGCATACCCTGTAATAATGTGAAGTTTCTCTAAGTATTTCTTTTTAGAATTAAAAAGAAAGTTGAGAGTTCATATATTTTTTCACTAACCAATTAATAAGTCTTCCACTTATTTCATAGTCTGGTTAAGAGATTATTTACGATTAAACTCCACATAAGCTTATCAAATTAATCTACATGTTTGGTCATTTTTTCTACTGACTTTGAATTTAATTGAGCCCAATATTCAAGAACGAAAGGTATATACATACGTAAAAATTGATTAAAGTTCAACAAACTAAGAGTCTTAAATATAAAATTTATTATCAAGTTTAAATCTTTGATCTTCGATCGCCTCATCATCACTCTTAATAAACAACCCTCCCAAACAAATATACATAAATATAAAATAGAAATAAGTAAAAACTTCCAATAAATCTAAAAAAATGATTTTTTAATCTCAGAATATCAACTTCTTTATTGCTTCATGCTAAAATCCCCAAATTTTTTATTGGCGCACCAAAAATCTATTCTCACACATTTCCAAATATAATGATATCACTAACCTCAACCATAATTCTTACAAATAAAAAAAGGAGTATCTGAAAATTATGTGTACACTTTGATTTACAATATCGTCTCACAATAATAAATAGAAAAATAGGGGGAGTTTTGGCAAAACAACCTTAGTAGACATTTAATAAAAAAAAGTTGGGAAAATATCTTGGAACTGCTTACTTTAAATTTTATAGTGAGATGTCAATGATTGATGATAGTGTAGTTCTAGCATGGCAGTATTACTTTAGGACTATTTTTTTTTAATTATTTATTAATAAAGATAGAAGAATGAAGACATGGAGTTTGGGGTAGTTTTGTTTTATGCAAACTATAAGAAGACAAAGGAATTTTAGCGGGCGTTTGGACATACAAATTACGAAATCTGAAGAAAAAAACATTAAGTTGAAAATAATATTTTAAAATTGGAAAAATATTAATAGCTCAATTGATTGATTATCTAAATTTTTCCTTTGTTGGTGAGGGTTCAATTTCTCACCATTAAAAAAAATTAGAATTTTCTTTTGGATGTGATTCCAAATAGAATTTTCTTTCTTTTTTTTTTTTTTTTTGAATTTTTATGAATAATTTAGCATGAAAATTATGAAAACAATTTTTTATAAATTTTCAAATTCCGAAAAGTTTCAAATTCAAGTCTTGAATTAAAAAAAATTATACTATAATAATTTTATGTTCAAACAGGTTTCAAAAATAAAATTTCAAAAAAATGTGAAAATTATCCATGATCAAACGGACATTTTCATTTGTATATACAGTAATAGTTTTGTATATTTGGCAGAATGGGCTGATTAGGTGGCATGTCAGTGTACACCTAGCCATGTAGGTTTACACGTGGTAGGCACGTGTTCAAGCACCTTCTTGGACTCATTGTAGGACCCAAATGCTGCTACTATTCATCTCATCAGCTGTGCTGTTTTTTTTTGTTTTTTTTTCTCCTTCTTGGTATTTTCATTAGCTTTATTCGTTTTGAGTTTCAACTAATCTAAATTTATGCTCAAAAATTCACTTTGAGGTAAAGTATTATTTTCATTAGGTAATGTGCATATATATATTTACCCTCTAAATTGCGTAGATTCTTTAGTTTTGATATTTTATTTATGTCAGATTTTTTTTGAATTACTTGACTTTAAAGAATCTGACATATATTTATTGATGTTTTTAAAGAGTTCGAGCAACATAGCTTACAATAGTAGAGACTAACTCAAATCGATGCTATTGGATATTATAGGTCGTTTTCACGTTCTCTTAAGTCGATTTTTTGATTGGGAGGTTCCTGCTTTGTTCGGGTTTTTTTAAGACTCCGCACACGTAAGAGCTCTAGTATAACGAATTTCCCTTTAAACTAGGACAAACCTAAAGTTCTAACTATGAGTTGACAAAATTCAACAGCTTAAAATTTTGAATTTATATTAAAAATTCACTTAATATATATAAATAATTTTAGTTCACTAGGAATAACTCTTTAATTAAAAATGTCGTGCAATATTGTTTCGTTGGAAATATATATATATTAATATATGCATTATGATATTTTATCATAAGGTTTCATGTCACAATTTATACAAAAGACCTGCAGAGCTACTGAATATCTGATGCTCTGAAAGGTTCTGTTCGTGCACACATAGATGCCAACTTTAGAATCACTGTTTGTAAATATTTCTCAGAATTTAATTCTCTGAAGGAAATGGCAAATATTGATTGTGTATATATTTGTCATATAATAACGTGTAACATCATGAAATTACCCTTAAAATATACATTGTCGATATATGATATTTTACATCAACGGTCACCCTTTAACATGTTTGATTGAACTTTTGATAATATTGAAATTATTCATGTTATTATTATGGTATTGCTTTGATATCATATTTTATACGGGATAATAATCTCAGAATTAGTAATCTCAGAATAATTAACAAATTGGTGTTTCTCGTCTTCAAAGCTCTTGCCTTTTAAGAAAGTCGAGATTAAAACTAAAAATAAAGATTCCATCCAAATCTATCTTGTATAAAGCCAATCACTTGTCTTATGTTATATTTGTATATATTATTATTGTCTGATGAATCAAACATCTTTCAATAAAAATCTGTTCTTTAAATAATTTCGTTATTATTTAATTTTGATGTTGTAAACCCCAAATTTAGTCCCAATATAACCTGTTCGCGAAAAGAATAAGAAAAGACGACCCATTATATCATTCTTTTATTTAATTAATTCATCCCAGCAAGACTCTTTATATCATGTTTATTTCATGTTTATTTCGGGAATCTTTCGGGTCTCTTAAGAAAGACTCTTTATAACTAAATTAATCATAAGCAGAACAATCATTAGGGGAAAAAAAAATAATTACATGAGCTGCTAGAGTGATGTTTCAACCAAAATACAGATTAAATAAGGTGATGATAGCTAATTAATTAATAGATAAGTAAAGTAAACAACAAATTCACTAGTATTACTCCAATTTTGGAGGAAGTAATATTTATATTGCAAATTGTCTAGTCCGAGACTTAATTGAACGGGTTATCTGGCACTAAACTTGGACGAAGGAAATTCGTCACCGGGATATACTCATTACAGTCCCACAAAGTGATGTTTGGGAGTGTACCACTACCTTAGACGTGAGTCAGAGAGGTTGTTTCCGAAAGACTTCCGGCTGGGCACAAAGACAGTCTAAAAAAAACGTAATGAAAGTATAAGAGAGATAGTAACCAAAACAACAGACAATAGCAGAAATAAAATAATACTACAAACGAACTACATGAAACAATGTTTAGTAACAAAAATTGAAAAACAAGAAGCTACAAGGATAGTCCTATAACTACTAGTAAGAAAAACAAGACAATGCACTCCTATCTACTATATGGACGGACTCCTACCTACTAACTTTCTACCCTAATACGTACCATCCACACCTTCCTATCTAAGGTCATGTCGTCATCAAGCTGCAAATGCGTCATGTCCTGTCTAATCACCTCTCCCCGATACTTCTTTGGTCTACCTCTACCTCTCCTGAATCCATCCATAGCCAACCTCTCACACCTCCACACTGGGACATCCATGCATCTCCTCATCACATGTCTGAACCATCTCAACCTCGCTTCTCCATCTTGTCTTCTACCGAAGTCGCTCCCACTTTGTCTCGGATATCCTTATTTTTAATTCGATCTCTCCTGGTATACCCACACATTCATCACAATATCCTCATCTCCACCACTTTCATCTTTTGAATATGAAAGTTCTTAACCGGCCAACACTCTATTTCGTAAAACATAACTGGTCTAACCATTACTCAATAGAACTTAGTTTGTCTATAAGTTTAGGCAGCACTTTCTTACACCTCAATATTAATAGGTGATATTCAATATTTTTTTTGGATTTTTGGACAGTATCTCAATGTCTACAATTGCTTAAAAAAAATATCAATAAATAAGGTTGTATATATGTCAATATCCCATAATATTACTCCCCTCAACATTTGAATAAAACATAATACTCCATTGAGCAATTTTTTTCTGCTTGTCCCAGAATATTCAGATACTTATAATTATATTCATATTAACTTTAATGTTTTATGTTATCATTTCGCCTTTAACATTTTTTTTTTTTTTTTTTGATAAACGTGTCTTTAACTATTGACATTCTTTTAAAAAATAATACTTATAGATTTTTTAAAGTAATTAAAGCAAGAAATATGCAAAAAAAAATTACTGCAAAATCATTTCTAGAATCAACATGATTTCAGAAAATGATGTACTCCGTCCCATATTAGAAAATGACCAACTAATATGAGACGAAGGGAGTATTATTTTCCAAACCCAAATGATTATAGAAAGTTAAGCTATTACTCTTTTCTTTACTTCCAACAAAACCACCAACCCACCCCCACCCCTCTTTCAGAAAAGCCCAGTGAAAATCTGTGAAGAGCCTATCCTGTAAATTGGCCGATAGGCTTGGATCGACCTAAAGTCTCACTCAAATATAACACTGGGCTTCACCGTTGGGCTGTTTGTTCTCCCTTACCCAGCAAATAAGCACATTATACATTTGAACCAAGCTCTATTAGCTCTTGCAGCAAACAAGACTTGAATACTACCAACAGATGCCGCTACTACGCATTGCATGCCAGAACTAAGGGTCAGGGGGGCTACAATCACGACATACTCGAGGATCGGAGGACAGTTCTCCATATGGTTCATTCAATTCAATCTTTCTTCAGGGCGAGTATTCTCAGAAACTATATGGATTCAATTTTCCTTTTCATGTGTCGGTTAAAAGGAGAAGCAGCACGAGGGAAGTAATCAGTGAAGAACCTGAATGGCACATCACGGAGAGATGGGGAGGTTATCATACTAAATGGAAACAAGTAAAATATGGCATGCATAATGATATAAACGCTGAAACTAGTGACAGTTCCAAGAAGGAGTTCCCTAGCAGAATGTGATTTATCAGTCATACCCCAACAAAGAATGAGTATGAAATTCAGATAATTGCAAATGAAGAATCTAACATTAGCATTCCCAGAAGCATGAAATGGGTGTCTAGAGGTAGTTAAGCAAGAAGATAATCTAGTGAACTCACTCAACAACAACATACCCCGTATAGTCACACAAGTGGGGTATGGGGAGGGTACCCAAACCTTACCCCTACCTTTGTGGCATAGAGAGGTGGTTTCAGATAGACCCTTAGCTCAAAAAAATGCTTATCAGCTAGTTCAGAAATGCAAAATTTTAAAATGAAATTGATCTGTGAATAAATCAAAATGTACTTAGCATCACACTTCCGGAGAAATGATAAACCAACAAAACTAGATAATACCAAGATCCTCTATAATCCTTGGTATAACTCTGAAATACAAGAACAAAAAGATAGTACAGTGTTTCTCAACAGTAAAATGGTTTGGTGCAGCCCGGGGAAAACCATTTTCTAGATTGTTTAACTGAAATTACTACTAGATCACCAACTCTTAGTGATCACCAGGCAGCGACTTGATAATGTCTGAATCACCTGAAACATCGCCATTTCCACAAGTCAGTCAAACTGTGCTCTTCCCTTTAGTAACCACAATAAGATCTTACAGAACTGAAATTAATAATCTCAAATGCACTTTACCTGGGTCAATGATACTGAGGCACGACACACGGTGGAACTTCCCACATGCTGTTCCAAGATCAACATTGTCTGCACATATAGTAAGGACAAAAGAACACATATATAAGAAAATTGTGGTAATACTCGTTTTAGTTGAGGAAAAAAATCATAGAGAAGGTTCCTCTAAAAAATTCCAGCAAACCAAAATAGGAACTTCAATACACCTACAGAAATTATATCTTCACACCTCCATCCATCCAAAAGAAAACAAGAGAATACAGCACAAGAGGCTTAGCATCAAATACCCATAAACTAGGGAAATGACACTAAAATGCAATACAAGCTCAAACACAATATGTTGGGAATGACTTTCGGTAGAAACTATGTTTAAACTTTAATATATTAACTAAAACACCGACTAATAAAGGCCAGCACCCTTAGTCCAACATATTATGTTGGAGATAAAACTAATGAATACTTAAGTTTCATTTTTTGCATAATAAAATGCAAGGGCAGGCAAAAATTCCTATTTCAATTGAAAGAATAAGTTGAATGAAAAGCTTATGGTCCTGACAATCTCACAAAGATGAAACGGTGACTAGTCATTAACCGGTCTCATCTTCTACATTCCTTCACAACTTAAATATCTAATTTAAAAAAAGATTCCATATATGAGTAGTTACAAATGCTTAACAAAAATAGTGCTCAGCACCTCCACTTGTTAACATTAAACCCATGAGTAGATCTCAGATTTTGTCTCAGTACCTCCACTTAAACATATTAACAAATAGGCATATTAATAGTCTGTTAGGCAACCACAACAACATACTCAGTATAAGTCCAACAGTACTAACAAACAAATATTTTTCCATTGAAATTTCACATTGAAAAGTGTTCAACGACTATTCCCACAGATATTTTGATTGAATCGGTGAGAAAAGAAAAAATTAGGAAGCTTCCCAATATTTCAATGAGAATCTATTTCACACCATGTGTCCCCAGTGAGCTGGTTCGGTGAGAAAATCATGTTTTATAACACAAATTTCCCATTGATTTGCGATGGAAAAAGGATCTGTTTCTAGTAGTGCATGAATGGGGTCTGGGGAGGGTGCAGTGTACCCAGACCTTACAAAGCATGACTATTTGAACAAATTTATAGCACATTAGTACACTGGGATTTAATGTAGTTAAAACAACACAACATTTGAGTTTTTTCATCAACTAACTAACATGTACATAATCAATGCCTATACAACAACAACAAACCCAGTGTATACGCAGACCATCCCTTACATCGAGGAGATAGAGAATCAATGCCTATATAAAAACAAAAAACAAGAATGGTAGAAAATTCACTTACTTCCATTGAAATGGTGAACACCAACTTTAGCAAGCATAGCATAGTACTCAATCTCTGATTTCCTCAATGGTGGACAGTTGTTAGATATCAATATCAACTTCCCTGCAAATCCCAATCATACTTTAGACCCAAAAAAAAAAAAGCAGAAAAAAAATCACACAAAAAAAGAAAGAAATCTAACAAACCTTTTGAGGTCCTGAGAGTTTTAAGAACAGTTTTGTAACCAAGAGTGTATTTTCCACTCTTCATTACAAGAGCCAATCTGTTGTTGATACTTTCATGGGTCCTCTTTGATTTCTTCCCTGTTGTAGTCACCATTCTTGTTGAGATATGCAAAGATCTGGGCAAAAAAAGGGGAAAGGGGAGAAGGAGGTGAAGTTTGTATACTAGTACTAGTTATATGAGATTTTAGGGTTTTTTCCCTTTGGGCCGGCCACTTTTTGTTGAGGAAAAACCTAATGTTGTTTTGGTCACGTGCAAAGCACGTGATTGTGAGGGTGATGAAATTACAGAAATAGCCAGATTTTGCAGCCTAAGCATCACCAAACGGTAGCGATAGTTTGGATAATTATAAAATGTAGCGAGAGTTTTGAAATTCATGTTGTATCATTGGTTACAGAGCTAATTTTAAAAACTGTTGTATTACAGGTGAAAATCAGAAACTATCGCTACGTTTGATAATTATTTAAAATTCTCACCATATTTGATAAATATTATGTATAAGTTTGTTTGATTTAAATAAACTTTTCGGGATATGAATGCTGAAAAATTAGCTTTGATCGTACTTAAAACATTTTATAAACGGTAAATGGCAAATTGAAAATAAAATCTTAAGATTAACAACATGTCAACATCATACTGAAGTGTTAAATTTGTAAAGTTTTGACATATTCTCCGGATAAGTGTCACAAAAGTATAAATGTTACTATGGGCTTACAAATACATAAAATTAGATTAGCTGAAATAACTACATTTGATAGAAGTTACATATATTACACAAAAGAACACATTACAAAAGGCTGCTTGAAAAGGTCCGATCATCTGTTATGAAAGAATGAGTGATCTGTTACCCTGCGGATCATTGCCTTACCACTCTGTCCCTGATAATCAGTGGAGGATTGATATAGCAGCTCAGATTTGTTTGCTCTGCACGTTCCCGCTGGACAGGAGACGTTAGCTGTAGGAAGTATGGTTCCGAAAGTGACTTCGATTCACCAGTTCAGGCTCACTTCCAAATTTCAAATTCCATAGAGATGAAATTTTGATGATTGCAATTGTAAATAAGAAGAAACGTAACAGACACATCAAAGAAAGTAATCTCGAAAAACCTACTACCTCTTAAAAAGTCAGAACACAAGCAAATTTCAAAAAACCTATTGTGGTCATTTGGTACAAGGGATAAGAGATAACTAATTCCTGAATTGATTTTAGAATGAGCTTATCCCATGTTTGGTTGGAATAAAATGCATGAAATAACTCATCCCCTGATTAGTTATTCCTGGATAACTTATTTCCAACCTAACGAGCCCTGAGTTAGAACACAATCAAATTTAGCAAAAGATGGGTACAGCAAAAGAAAAGAACCATAAAATTTCAATACCAGCTAGTTTGCTAGGGTTTCTTTTTTATCTTGATAATATTTTTACGCCAAGATGTTTAAAAAGAATTCTAGTGCTAAAAGAACATAAATTATTGAATATTTAGAAGAAATTTGTCCAAATATAAAGGCTAGTAAATATTCATATGGGCTAGCCACTAACTTGAAACTGAATCTAAAGATAGTTCTTATATGATAAATTCTCTTCTCCAGCTCATTGTGGTGATAAATTTTTCTTCAATGATAAATATGTTTATCAAAAACAGCCTCTCTACTTCATATAAGGTAGTGGTATGGACTGCGTACACTTTACCCTCCCCCAGATCCCACTTTGTGTGAATACACTGGATATGTTGTTGTTGATAAATATGTTTTAATAAAAGAGTATCTCGATTCACAGAGAATCCCGCGTTTAAGCAAGCTCCGTGGAAGGGGCTAAATAGAAAACAAACAGGTGGTAAATGGCAACAACAGCTACGACACATTGGTATCACTAAATAATGGATCTCATAACAACTCGGATCTTTAAAATTCAAATAGTTCTCCAGGAATCTAGATAAAGAAAGAAGTAAAGACGCACACAGATTCTACATAATCTGCACATTTAGAAGTCTTCAACCCAAAGCAAAATACAGTTAAGACTTGCACCTTGCAGCAACCAAAGCTGCAAGCAGTAACAAACTGAAAATGGAAAAGAAAGGAAGGTCTCAACGAGCCTCAAGAAACTACTCGTCTACAAATTAGACTGCAACTTCTTTATGCGGGCAAACTTGCAGTTTTCAGCATTACACTAAAATACCACTCTACAGATCCATCTAACATGCCCTTTATTCACTTACATCTCTAGTGCTTAGCATTTCCCCTAATCGCAAGCTTTTTAGCAACTACTTCATCTGTCAGCGGTAAATAATAGATACGGGGAGTGGCTTTGGTCTTTCTAAAGAGGTCATCCAAAGTTACAATAGGGGGATCATTTTTATCAGCAATAGGTGAAGGCAGCATCTCATTTGCTGGAGGAGCCCTAGGAGGAGCAGGTGGTGGCTGGAGTGTCAGTGGATGTTCTGACTCGGCTTGCTGTTTGCGACCCTGCTGCTGAGTAGGTGGTGCTTGAACAGAGGATGAAGCTGGAGGCACAGCAGGACTGGTAATTTTCGGGGGAGAAGCAGATTCCCGACCCTCTATCTTGGTTTGCACCTGTTGGGGATCAACAAAATCTGCAACCAGAAGACGACCTCCATTTGGTGGCCATTGGAGATTGTACACAGCGTTTCGGGTCTCTACGGCTTCTTCGACCGAAGAATACTGTAAAGAGAACATTTATCAATCTATTACCCTGACCCACAACAGAAAGAAACACCATATAAATAGACTCTTCTAACAAGTTCAAGAGAGCATTGCCCAGAAACCAAGTCATGCAAGACCTTGCTATTCGGTTATGCACCTCTGAAGGGCAAGGATGCACATTCACATGCTACATTATGACAAACCGACAAGAGGGACTTAGGCCAACTGGTGCAGCATCAAGGTTTCAAATCACACCCACCCCCATGACAACTGTCCCCAACCCTGTGCCTTCTTAAGAGTAGCCAGCCAATTAGGCTACTAATGCTTCCTTGCAAATATAATTTAAGATGGAGAAACTCGATGACCATATGGTCTAAGAGAAGAATGAAATGCAATAGGAGATCAGAGCAAGATTGTACCGTGACATAGCAATGGGTCTTTATCTGGTCCATCCAGAAACTGCAGATTTCACCAGTTCTTGCAAGGAGCTCTTGCACAGCTTTAAGCGTAAAAGGCCGCACGAAATTCTCAATTTTGAGAGTAGTAGTGGCTGTTTTTGAAGACTTTGGTACTGGAATATTAACAGAACATTCGAACCAATTATTCTTGTGCCGCTATTATTGCATTTGAAACTCATGCATTACCAAGAAAACAAATACTCACCAGAGCGCTCCTTGGGTGAATCCCCACCAACCGTAGAGTTAGTCCTGCCAAGGATGGGTTTGATAGGGGTGGGCTGAACAACCTTCTTTGATAAAGCACTACTTGAATTTTGGGGTTCAGCAGTCTTCAAACTCTCAGTGTTCCACCTACGCTGCCTTTTTGCAGGCTCTTTACTCCCACCTCCTGCTTCATCTACAAAGAATCCACAAGAAGTCAAAAAATCTCATGAAACCAAATTATAGAACGAGAAAAGAAGAAATCATATTCTTGTTCATTCCCATTATCGCTATAATTATCCAAACTTAATGTAAACGAAGGGGGCTTCATATCCCACATTGTAAGAAGAATCTAGTATCTGCCATTGGTATCAGTAATTTCATCATACAAACACTTTTTTAAGCACAATTTTAGCGGCTTTCCAGTTGAGAATGTTAACTTTAACAGTGGAAAACTAGGCATTTGCGTGGCTATATTCTAGTAAAACATGTGATCTAATCAAAAGTTTGAGTGTTCACAAGAGAAACAAAACTAATAAACATACTAACAATCTGGTCTTTAACATCTAAAAATACACAAGTTTCACCATATAAAGCTTCATGAAATCAATTCAAAGAATACATAAGCAACGAACAGCGAACTCTAATATTCTTTTCTTGATAAGCAACAAGTCCTAATAATAAGATTGTAACAGTAAAAAAGAAAAAGTAATCAATAAACATATGTAGAACAGAAGGAAGAGAGAATTCATCGCAAAAAAAGAGGGAAAGAGAGATAATTAACGAATGAACATGAGTACCTTGAAACTTTCTCTTCTCTGACAAATCAAGAGACTTATCCTTAATTTCTTGAGGAAACACAACCTTCTCAGAAGGAATGTCTAACTGCATTGCATCAGAAGAACCACTTGGTAGCACTTTGGGCTCTTGTGTCATTCCAGTAATAGACTCTTCAGTCTTATCATTCTCCTTCTTAGAAATATGATCAAAATCCACATGCTTTGTCTCTACTACATCCTCCTCCATGGAATCATCAGCTGAAGACTGATCCAAGTTTATCTTTTCCATATTCTCACCATCCACTATATCGGTTATCTTGCTAAAATCTGCAAGCAAAGACACAACACACAGAAGATCTAGAAGAACCGATCTTAGGAAAGAAGAGAATAGTCATTTTTAGCGGGAGGAGGTGTTGCCTTACCTTTTCTATCATCACCAGAAGCAGCAAGACCATGTTTATCTTCAGCAGATGCCTCACTTTTATTTGGTGACAAACTAAGCTCTACAACATCACCTAAAGTTCTAGCTTTTTCAAACTGTATATTGGTTTGGTCACTATTATTTGATGTCTTACTATCCAAACCATGCTCTACCTTGGAAACATCAACAGAAACCTGATCTGCATTGTCATTTTTCATGCTAAATTTCACATCTGAAGATCTGTCATCATCAGTTTCTCCAACAAGACCCTGCATCTCATGTGGCATCTGAACATCCAATGGATGAGAGCTACCAACACCTGATAGGTCTTTGCTGGATGTCTGCAGCTCCATCTCTTGCCTAACAACTTCAGTTTCTAATTTGACATTATCAGCATTCAAATTATCATTTAAATCTTTATTTTCATTAATGGGCAAAGTATCAGTAGAAAATGAGTCAGATTTTACTTGAGACCCTAAATTAGGGTTGACCTCATATACCTGAGTGGCTGGATTGGACATATCTGGCTCAGCATCCATGCCTGAGAGTTTCAGACCCTCATTATCCAACTTAATGCTGTTGTTTTTCAAGGCTTCCTGGGATGTTACTTGGGTTACCTCTACATCATTTTCTTGTCTCCTAAGGTTGTCCTCAAGCACTCCCTCAGAAGATGAAATTTTCATATCCTCAACATCCTGTCTAGTGCCACTGCTTGGAATAGAACCATCCCCAACTTCAGATACCACATCAACAACATCATTATCCTGAGAAGAATCAATAACCTTGTGTTCCTTATCAAGTTTGTCTTCAATAAATTGATCAGTAGATGCAAGCATATCAGATGCGATTTCATTTATAACACCAGTGCTACCAACAGGTGCCTCCGAATGTTTTGGTTCTCCAGCAGCATCACCAGTACCTTCAGTTGCAACCTCATCAAAAACTTTGTTCTGGTCTATTTCAACAAGACAATTCTTGGTGCTGGCCCTAGCAGCATCACCGTCAATATCGTTAACTTCATCTTGGTATTGCTTCTGAACATTATCAACCAATTTAGCAGGATTACTATTTGGTTGAGTGTCTTCAAGACCATAGGCAGAATCAGTATTATGATCAGAACCCTTATTAACTTCACTTTGGGGATACTCCAGAAAATCATTGACCAATTTAACAGGATCAGGCTCTGGTTCAGTATCTTCAAAACCACTAGCAGGATCAATGGCATGATCATCATCCTTACTCTCTTCAACCTCAGCAGCTTCCATTTCTTCGCAGATAGCTTCATTTAATCGCCTAACCAGATCATCCTTCAAACCTTTTGTCGTTAAGTTCCTCCTCTTAAGCTCTTCCTTTAATTCTGCCACTTTCCATTTATTAATTGGACGATTATCAAGCACAGGGTAATCCGACATCTTAGCCACAAAGTGAAAAAATCACTTTGACAAACCTGAAAGTCACATAGATGTATAAAACTAATGGAGCTCAAAATCCAGAAAGACAAAATACTTGTATGCAGATGTCAAATAAACGCATATTTGTAGTGGATATGACAGATGTCCATATCTATCTTATGTCTTCCTAATACTTCCACCTTATTTGTAACCACACATACGGTGATCCCCAATAAACTACAACCTACATCCCATATTTATCTTTCCATTCTAACACAAAAGAAGGACCACCCTGTGTGATGAAATCTAACTTGACATGCAGAGATAATACCAATGTACTTGCAACGAAGTAGTTTTTTGATGGCAAAAGACTCCTGGCAACGCAAAAGACTCCTGGCAAATACTAAAGCTAATGCATATGTACCGAACCTCGCAAAATATAGAAGCCAGTAAATTTTTGTGACTATACTGGATGAGCTGTTGTTGTGATATGTTAATTGCTTTCTTTTCCTTTTTATCATATTCTATAGTGCCTTATTTGTAGTATGTGGTGTTATGTTGGTTATCAACATTTTTTAATATTAATATTCTGCTGAGATCCCCACATTTAAACATCAATACAAGCTCTTCTCACGCAGAGAGTGCGAAGTGCTTTTCCGCGCCTACATAGGTGGTAATCAAATTTCTAGGCCTAAGAAGACAGAAAAAGCAATATACCACCAATATATTGCAGGATTCATCATGACAGGAGCTTTTGCTCATGGGGCCTTTTTTTTCATTAGAGGTTTAAGCGATCAATCAACAATTTTATTTACTCAACAAATGAACTCAAGAAATGGAAATCCAACATAACGTGCAAAAATCTTAAGAAAACGACTACATGTGGAAATTAAATCAATTAAAAGAAACAAAAACAGAAATCATAAAACAAAGACGTGGTCTTTGTGATTGCCCAGCCCACTAGTGATATTGTCCGCTTTGGGCCAAGGCCCGCACCGCTTTAAAACGCATCACTAGGGCGTAGGGCCTTCTTACTTATATACCCAACATCTCTCCTGTGTTTTGCCGATGTGGGACTTCTTAGACTAATTTGGGGTGTCACAGTCTTACTAATGCTATGAACAAAAGAATCCATAATGAAATGCACAACAGCACAAGTCCAATATTAAGTAGGTAGATCTCAGACTTCTAAATAAAAAATTTCAAGAAAACAGTAGCTTCAACTTTAAACTCAAATAATATTTTTTTTATAACCATGGTGTCGGGACCAGCTTGCGTGCACCTAGACTAATTCCACGGGATAACTCTATCCACCAAGGCGTACCTCGGAAAATATTTTAAACCCCCATGTCTTTCTTGCTTTCAATTTTAGCCCAATTACAAAACTTTATACAAAAAAAAAAAAAAATTCTTTCCTCCTACCCCGCCCCCAAAATTGAAAAATAAAAATTTCAGACAATCAATAAAATGGGGTACTTACCAGTGCAAATAATCACTAAAAGACGGAAACTTTCGACCAAATAGATGGTGAAAACCCTAATTCCAGAACAGAGAAAACCCTAATCCCAGAAACAAAAGCACAAAATTGTTAGAAACAGAAACAAATTAACACAAATCTAAACAAAAACAATACAGTAAATCCCAAATTATATTGATCTATTAGTAAAATACATGTCAAAAAACGTAATTTATGTAAAAATAAAACAAACAAAAAAATTAATATTTTGGTAGAAAATTGGCTTTGTAAAAATGCTAATTGAGAAATTGCATTGCTATGAATGTAATTAATTTAATAGTAAAAAGGGATAAAAGAGAATTTCTAGGGTTTTAATTTTTGGAAGCTGTAAATTTTAGGGAGAACGTAGAAAGTAGATAAGATTTGTTAACCTTTCGATTGTTGTATGCAAGTGCCAATGGGACGAATCGGGTCTTTCGGGTCGTTATAGAGACCTTATACTATGTGGATTTTAGGGGAAGTGCATATGTAGCAGGAACCATCATTTAAGTCATGACCAAAATTCGTCATTTTTTTTTTTTTATAATTGTGTTGTTTTGGTCAACTTATGCGTACCTCGACTAATTTTATAGAATGTCTGTCACTCTACCAGCAATAGCCAACGGGTACCAAGTAATTATGTTCTAATATTTTTTTTATCTCTGCTGGAATTTGAAAGTGAGAGAAGTTTGTAACTTTTATTTGTAAATCTAGCTATTTTAGAAATTATTTTAGGCATATGGGATTTAAGTTGAAAAGATTCGCATCCGAAATTTAATCAAGATTGGCTTGTCAAGGCCAAACTTTCAAAAATCTACTTTTAGTTTGGCTTGTCAAGGTCAAACTTCAAAAATATATGTCTGAAGTAGGGTCATTCAAAATCGAACCGAGATTGATAATCTGAACCGAAAAAAATATTATTAATTTATCAATGATTGATTATTGGTTTAACTGACCGGTAACGATTTTGATTTTTTTTAATCGAATTATCGATTTTGTTACGATTTAGAATATTTTTCTTAACGAATTAATCAATAACCACATACAGTAATTATTAAATTATAATTTTACTTTCAAATATATGAAGTCACTTGACCTTATGGTCTAAAAGATTGTGTTATCTATACTTTCACTTGTTCAATTATTACTTACTAGTAGCTTATATTTAGCTTTGACTCTTCTTTGTTTCCGCACTTTAATCTTGATTACAATTTGGCATTAAGGGTATGAATGTGTGCATTTGTTTGGGCCTTGCAAGAATATATGAAGAAGAAAGGATAGAGTAACCAAAAGTTCCTTATATGTTAGGCCAATGCCATATTGCAAGGAACAATGACACTCTCTCTGTCCCAATTTATGTGATATATTTCGTTTCCCGAGATTCGAACAAGGTAAGTTTGATGATGAATTTGGACATAAAATCTTTAATTTTTTTGAAACATAATTTATATATTTAGAAACTGCGTAAAAAATACTATAAAGTCACAATAATTGACTGTTCAAAATATTTGAAACATATATAAAAAAATTACGGTCAAACATAGACATGTTTGAATCTCGAAAAGCGAAATATGCCACATCAATTGGAATGAAGGGAGTAAAAAAATTACACTGTGTGTCATTTAATATCCTACCCATAACGGTTAAACTAATAACCAAACTTTTAACGACCGATAATCAATAGTTTAACGATTTTATAACGATTTAGCATATTTACAAATCGATAATTGATAAATCAAATCATTAACATTCAAAATAGAATGGACCCCGCAAGCCCCAGGCCCCGATAAACGCCCCAATTTAAAATTCAGATATATATGCTTGAACTGAGAGTAGCTTTTTTGAGTTTTGAACTACCAATCTTCCTCTCTAGCAGTATTTTCAAACTTTTCTAACAACATTCAATTGATATAAAGTCGCTTCTCGTATTCAAAATCCAAAAACATCTGTTTCTTCAAGTTTATAAAAATAATGATTTTAAGACTGTCCATTGTTTTTTCCCACTTTGCCTTTTTTAAATTGAAGATATGACAACAAACTTTTAATGTAGCGTAAGCTAAATTCAGAGAAGAAACGTAAGTCATAGCAAAGTAAGAGCTTTGAGTAACCAATTTTTTCAGCAACTATTGTACAAGAAGAAAAGGAGTAGGAGTACTTTTGTCTGATTTTGACAATAATTACTGCAGGTTAAATTCAACATTGAATATTTAGATGAAATGAGTTAAATAACGAATTATGTGAAATGAGTCCAATAAAATGGATGGTAAATATTCATATAGACGAGCCCAAACTGGCTTAAAAATTGAGGGTGGTTCTTGGAGTATATAATATTTCACAGGGGAAAAAGATCTCTTGAGCTAAAATTTTAATAAGGCCTGAAAACTCAAAGCAACCGGGTTCCATGATCAATGAGTCTCTTCCTTTTCTTAAAATTTTACAATAAAGAAGAAAATGAAGAGGTGGTAAATGGCATTTACAGCTTCGGAGCTTTGAGTGATCCCCATGAAGGAAGACCCTCACAAAGACTGCATAATCTGCACATTTTGTTACGTTGCTTCAACCCAAAGCAAAATACAGTAGAGACTTCAACCCTGCAGCAAACCATTAACGAAATGAAAATAGAAAAGAAAGCAAGGTCTCAGTGAGCCTCAAGACTGCAACTATTCTGTGAGGGCAAACTAGCAGTTACCAGCATTACATGAAACACCACTCCATAATCCATCTACAAACATGCTCTTGGTTCACTTAAAGCTCTAGTTCTTAGCATCTCCTCTACTGGCAAGCTTTTTAGCAACTTCTTCATCAGTCAGCGGTAAATAATAGATACGGGGAGCGGCTTTGGTTTTCCTGAATAGGTCATCCAAAGTAATAACAGGGGGATCACTTTTATCAGCGACGGGTGGAGCCAGCCTCTCTTTTGTTGGTGGGGCGGTAGGAGGAGCAGGTGGTGGCTGGCGCATGAGAGGATGTTCTGAATCAACCTGCTGTTTGCTACCCTGCAGCCGAGCAAGTGGTGCTTGAACAGAGGCAGAAGCTGGAGGCACTGCAGGACTGGGATTTGTCGCAGGAGTAGGAGGCTCCCGTCCGTCCATCCTTGTTTGCACCTGTTGGGGATCAACAAAATCTGCAACCAGGAGACGACCTCCTTTTGGTGGCCATTGGAGGTTGTAAACAGCATTTCGAGTCTCGATGGCTTCCTCTACCGAAGAATACTATAGAGAGAAAACATTCATCAATTTAGTAACCTGAGCCACTAAGGAAGCAAAGTAAGACACTCTTCTAACAAGTTCAAGAGAGCATTGCCAAGAAGCCAAGGAATGCAAAAGTCATTGCTATTGTCTAATTAAGAGGAGCATGAAATATAGCAGGAGAGAGCAAGATTCTACCGTGACATAGCAATGGGTCTTTATCTGGTCCATCCAAAAACTGCAGACTTCACCAGTTTTTGCAAGGAGCTCTTGCACAGCTTTCAGCGTAAAGGGCCGCACGAAGTTCTCAATTTTGAGAGAATTAGTGGCTTTTTTGGAAGACTTTGGTACTGGAATATTACCAGAACAAAGAAACCAATTATTCTTATGCCACTATTGTTGTATCTGAAACTCATGCAATTAACCAAGAAAACAAATACTCACCAACGCGCTCCTTGGGTTCATCTTCACTAACTGAAGAGTCAGTCCTGCCAAGGATAGGCTTGACAAGGGTGGTCTGAACCAAGTTCTCTGATAAAGCAATACTTGAATTTTGTGGCTCAGCAGTCCTCAAAATCTCAGTGTTCCATCTGCGCTGCCTTTTCGCAGGCTCTTTACTCCCACCTCCCACTTCATCTGCAAATAATCCACCAACAAGTCAAAATCTTATGAAACCAAATTATATTACAAGAAAAGAATAGATCATTTTGGCTAATTCCCACTATTGCTAAAATTATCCAGAATAAATGTATTGCAAAGGGCTTCATATCAAACACTGCAAGAAGAATCCAATATCTGTCATCGGTATTAGAAATTTCAATTCAATACACTAACACGCTAATAAGCACAACTTTAGCTCCAAACCAGTTGCGAGCTTTTACTTTCACAATGGAATCTTGAGCAATTGTGTGGCAATTCCTTGATCATAACATCATAAAACATGTGGGTCAATCAAAAGATTTAGCATTCATAAGTAAACAAACTAATAAACAACATACTTACAATCCGGGTTTTAACATCTAACAAGTACACAGAAGTTTTACTAATTAGAGCTTCATCAAATCAATTAAAAGAATACATAGCAACAAACACACTCTAATACTATATATACATATATATTTTTTTGATAACCTATATATACATATATATATATATATATATATGTATATATGATAGTAACAGTAAAAGAAAAGGTCGTCAATAAACATGTGTAGAACAGGAGGTAAAGAGAGAAAGTTTCAAGATAAAGGGAGCGAAAGAGAGAGAATTAAAGAGTAGACATGAGTACCTTGAAACTTTCTCTTCTCTGACAATTCAGGAAACCTAGCTTTAGTTTCTTGAGGAGACTCAACCTTCTCAGAAGGATTGTCTTGCTGCATTGCATCAGAAGAACCATTTCGTAGAACTTTGGGCCCTTCTGTCATTCCCGTAATAGTCTCTTCACTCTTATCATTCACCTTCTTAGAAATATGATCAAAATCCCCATGCTTTGTCTCTACTATATCCTCCTCCATGGAATCATCAGCTGAAGATTGATCCAAGTTTATCTTTTCCATATTCTCACCATCCACTACATCAGATATCTTGCTCAAAACTGCATGCACAAACACAACACACAAAAGATCTGGAAAAACCAGCCTTAGAAAGGAAAAGAACATTCATTTTTATTGGAAGGGGGTGTCTCCATACCTTTTCTATCGTCAAGGGAAGCAGCAATACAATGTTTATCTTCAGCAGATGCCTCAATTTTCTTGGATGACAAACCAGGCTCTACAATATCACCTAAAGTTCTAGCTTTTTCAAACTGTACATCTTTTTGCTCACTATTATTCGAAGTGTTACTTTCCAACCCATGCTCTACCTTGGTTACAGCAACAGAAACCTGATCTGCATTGGCATTTTTCATGCTAAATTTCACCTCTGAAGATCTGTCATCATCAGTTTCTCCAACAAGACCCTGCATGTCAGGTGGCATCTGATCATCCAATGGATGAACACTACCAACATCTGACAGGTCTTTGCTGGATGACTGCAGCTCCATCTCTTGCCTAACAACTTCAGTTACTAATTTAACATTATCAGCATTAAAATTATCATTTAAATCTTTATTTTCATTAATGGGCAAAGTATCAGTAGAAAATGAGTCAGATTTTACTTGAGACCCTAAATCAGGGTTGACCTCATATACCTGAGTGCCTGGGTTGGACATATCAAACTCAGCATCCATGCCTGAGAGTTTCAGACCCTCATTCTCCAACTTAATGTTACTGTTTTCCAAGGCTTCCTTGGATGTTACTGGATTTACCTCCACATCATTTTCTTGTCTCCTAAGGTTGTTCTCAAGCACTCCCCCAGAAGATGAAATTTTCATATCTTCAGCATCCTGTCCATTGCTACTGCCCTGAATAGCAACATCCCTAATTCCAGATACTCCATCAACAACATCATTATTTTGAGAAGAATCAAAAGCCTCTTGTTCCATATCGATTTTGTCTTCAACAAATTGATCAGTAGATGCAATATCATTTATAACACTAGCGATACCAACAGGTGCCTCCGAATGTTTTGGTTCTCCAGCAGCATCACCAGTACCTCCAGTTGCAACCTCATCAAAGACTTTGTTCTGGTCTATTTCAACAAGACAAATCTTGGAACTGGCCCTAGCAACATCACCATTAATATCGTTAAATTCATCCTGGGGATGCTCCAGAACATCATCGACTAATTTAACAGGACCAGGCTCTGGTTCAGTATCTTCAACACCACTGGCAGGATCAATGTCACGATCATCATCCTTACGCTCTTCAACCTCAGCAACATCCACTTCTTTGCAGATAGCTTCATTTAATCGCCTCACCAGCTCATCCTTCAAACCTTTTGTCGTTAAGTTCCTCCTCTTAAGCTCTTCCCTTAATTCTGCTACCTTCCATTTATTAATGGGAAGATTATCAAGCACAGGGTAATCCGACATCTTAGCCGCCAACTGAAAACCACTTTGACAAACCTGAAAGTCGGATAGCTATAAGAGATCTGAATGGAGCTCAAATTCTAGAAAAGAGAAAATATTGCTATGTAGATCTTTTACTTTTTTTTCCTTTAGCAAAGATGAGTACAGTTTCAACTCTATTGAAATTTAAACTATACATGACAGGTCTCAAATAAATGCATATTTCTAAAGGACAAAACTTTCATTATGGAGTGTTCTTTTTAAATCAAAATATATTCACATATCACACACCAAGCAAGTGTTAAAACTATTTCATAGGCATTTGGACAATATTTGGTTGAAATTGAAAAGAGTATCTGATGTTGAAGTTGGAAAAGAGTATTTGAAACTTGAAGCTGTGTTTGGATATGAATTTCCTTTGGAATAAAAATTAAAGAGTTAGCGGAAGACATTATTTTCACTTAAAAAAACTCTTCGACAAAGTTCTTCAATATTTTACCAAGATTTCAAATACCAACAGGCCAACCCATTATTTGCAAATACAGAACTTCAGTAATTGCAAACAAAGAAATACAACAAATGGCCAAAAGGGACCAAATAGAATATAGTCCAATGCTCTGAAACATTCAACTATGTTGTCCTTCCAACTCTTAATAGAAAAAAGTATACTCTCTTTAACCAAAAATACAATCTATAAACTTATTATCTTTCCCTGGTATTTGAAAAAGGCAATTCAGTAACTCAATGCTTACTTCCTCACCTTGCCGGTCTTCTGTTCTTCCAGCTCTGTAATTGCTTATGGCCCTAGATCTGCCCCTATTCTAGATTAACACAAAACGCAAGAGACCATAGATGTAAGGCAACTCTAAATGCAACAGAATACGGTTCTCATCTTCCTCATACTCCTTCCACATGAACACCACCTCATCATCATCACCTACTTATCTCAAATTTTCAAATGTAAGAGATGGCTCGCATGCCATATGTAATGTGAAAATGCAACTTCCTTGGCGTCTTTGTGTTCTCTTTCCTATGAATCAGGCGTAAAAACAAAGCACCTCTTCATTTACACAGCTCCAAAATATTTAGCTGCTAAAGAGCACGACTGTCTTCATCTCAACATGTCCTCTAGATTGGCCAAGTCCAAGTCCATATCCATAAATCCATGGATGCTGGAAATTTTCCGTGAATCACAAATGAAGAGGTATTCCAACATAGCTACTCTAGATCCCTTTTTCCTCCTTAAACCATGCACCCCACTATTGGTAAAAATGCTTCATGCAGACAATAGAGAAAGAACTTTGGCTATTTAACAATTTCTCTGAAAGATTTTACAGTTGTAATTTTTCGTTCCCCTCCTTGTACCAGTTCGACTATAGATTACTATCCCTCCCAAATATCAACCAGACAACCACAACTTATCAAGAATCTATCTATCACAAGGATTGTCCATGAAATACTCTTTTGCTATTCATCAGTCCCACGTTCCACAAATTTGTGATACGCATTTCTCCCTATCATGCACTTCCTCTTCCACAATGGAAGCCGCAATACATTTGAGGACATTGCTGGTGTACTCTTTAGAACATGTATAAGTCCGATTAAGAATTCTTTTCATAGAGTTTACATAAGATAAGCACAATGCCTGCTACAATACATTAAAGAATAACACTTACATACTTTTCGTACATGTCTTAATCCCATATGAGTTCTTTTCATAAATTTCACATTTGATAAGCTCATATGCGATTAGACAAATTAGCTTATATATCTCAAGGGCCGCAGACCTATATCAATCCTACCAAAATAGTTGATTCTTGAACAATGCTATAACCTCAAACGCTATTAAGTAATGTGAACACAAAAACTTGCAAAACACTATACAGATGACTGTTGACAAACCCATAAGCTAGTTGGAGATTATTCATCTCAAACATTATTTATGTACCATCACACACATTTTACAATTATCAGTTAGAAATTAGCCTAAATCAACTAACTCTTAACACCATCTTTCAGGCAGATTGCAGAACCGCTATAAATACAAAAACCTTCAGATATCTGGTTTTGACTCCTCTGTATAGCCACAATTTCATGTCGGACAATGTTGGCCATATATATTCTCTGTCTTCAGTCTTCCTAATACTTCTACACCCTATACTTAACCATTCAGATGGTGATACTCAATCAACCACTACTTAGATTCACAAATTTGTCTTTCCATTCTAACAAAAAAGGAGGACCACCACCTTGTGTGACGAAACCTAAAATTGACATGCATAGATAATACCAATATGCTTGCAAAGAAGTTAATATTTTAGACAAGGACAATAGACACCTAGCAAACATTGAACCTAATGTATGTGAACTGAACATCACGAAAAATATAGACGATACTCCCTCCATTCCATTTTGTTTTGTACATTTACTATTGGGAGAGTGAAAGAGGTCTTTCTTAGACCATGTTTCTCTTAATTATTTTGAATTATTAACTATTTTGACTTATGATACTTTTTATGTAGTTTCCAAATACAGATTTTATTTCAAAAATCTTGAAGAGTGTATGTTCTACTTCATACAGACAATTTAGGTACTTTGAACCATGGCAAACAATGTGGAACAGTGGGAGTAGAGAGGATTTGTCTTATTTGACATGTTAATTGCTTTATTTTTCTTTTTATCAGGTTGTTGTGACTTATTTATTGTATGTGGTTCCATGTTAATCATCCAGCATTTTCCAAGATTATCTTATGCTACTCATAGTTAACTTTGATCTGGATTTTTCTACCTTTAGGGGTCGTTCGGCTATGTTGCGCGGACTCTTCGATTTTGCCGCCGAACCAGTCTCGACGCGACACCGACGCTGGTGCAGGTGTGGGGTGCGTCTCAGATTCGGTCAAACGAATCCGGACACTTTGACCAAAATCAAGAACAAATTTGGGGGGAAATTGAGAATTCGATCTTAAAATAAAAATAAAATAAATTTACACCTTACCTTTGTCTCCTTTATAGCTTTTTCTCTTGATATATATATTAGTTGCTTAAAGTTTCAGATAAAAAAAAAAGAGAAAAATTCTAACCTCTCGCGTTGTCTTGGAAAGACCGATGACTGTAATTTGGGAGTAAAGAGGTCGTCGGACTTTAGGGAAAGAAAGAGACAGTCGTCGGATGTTTGGGGAAGAAAGAGACACAAATCTCAAGGACTCTTTATTACTTATATTTCTATTAGAATTCATATTAATATAGTAGTAAAACAATACTCATTAATAATAGAAATAAGTAGTAAAGTTAATACTAGTATGTCGGCAATATGTCAAGGAAAATAGTAGGCCGACAATTTTGAGAGTTGATATGTCGGCTAGGAGACTCCTAATTGAAAAAGTAAATTAATTGTTCTATTTTTTAGAATATCTTTATAACTCTATTTTTATAATATTTGAATTTTTTTTAGCCGAATCCCCGCACCCATTCTCGAATTCGCACCCCCGAATTTTAAAATTTAAATTTTGATGAATCCGACTCTCGGATCCACACCCGTCTCGGATACCCGCACCCTGAGTCCGAGCAACTTAGTCGTTCGGTATGGGGGATGGGATAAACAAAGTTATCCCATGAATTGGGATATCCAATGGGAAAAGTTATCCCACCATATATATGGGATAAGTTATCCCACCATATATATGGAATAACTTAGCCCATCATTATAGTGTAAATGATGGGATAAATAATCCTGAGACTAACTAATACTTCTAACCAAACGCAGCATAAAATAATCATGCATCTTATCCCGGAATTATTCTCCCTCATACCAGACAAGCCCTTACAGTTCTATTTACAAGCTCTATCAATCCACCGTGCTTTTTTTTTGCGCCTACATAGGCGACAACCATATATCTAGGATTAGAAAGAAAGAAAAAGTATTATAATGGTTAACCAATCAATAAACATTGGTATTTACTGAAAACAAATACACTCAAGAGATGAAATCCAACATACACACAACCATCTTTATCCGGTGGTGGAAGTTAAATCAATTAGAAAATAGAGCTAAACAAAATACCCTCTATAATCCCACACGTGGGGTTTGGGGAGGATAGAACGGACGCAAACCTTTCCGCTATCTTTTGTAAGGTAGAGCGGTTGTTTCCTGAAGTCGTATCCGACAGGATTAAATAGAGCAAAACAACAAAGAATACCACAACATATCCTCTATAATCCCAAAAGTGGAGTCTGGGAAAGGTAGATATATGCAGACATTACCCCTAACTTTTGTAAGGTAGAGATTCTGCTTCCGAAAGGCATATCCAACAGATTAAGAAAGAGCTAAACAACAAAAAATGCAACAACATACCCAGTGTAATCCCACAAGTACGCAGACCTTACCTCTACCTTTTGCAACTCAGAGAGACTGTTTCCGAAAGACCCTCAACTCAAAAGGGAAGTATCCCACAGGATTAAAATAGAGCTAAACAACAAAGAATTCAGAAACACACCCAATATAATCTCACAAGTATGCAGACCTTACCTCTACCTTTTGTAACTCGGAGACACTATTTACGAAAGACCCTCGGCTCAAAATAGAAGTATACGAAAGTCGACAACATTAAATTAGAGCTAAACTTAATAAAACAGCAAACCCTGTTTTCCGTTTTACTTGTACTTACGATTTATGGAAAAAAAAAAAAAAAAAAAAAAACAGTTGCTCTAATATTGGAAGTTGAACATGCTAAACCCATCTCTTTAAACCCAATTACATGAATTCACACTAACAAGAAAAATAAATTATTGCTCCCACCCAGCACCCGATTTTCTTTATTTTATAACCATGGTGTCTGGGACAGCTTGCGCACAACTCAACTAATTTCACGGGATACCTCCTACTTGCTCAGACTCTTCAAAAATGTCAACAGTTGCGTGTTGGATTCTTCAAAATAGTGTATTTTTGGAAAATCCGACACGCGTGTGACATCGAAAGTGAAGAGTCCAGTCCGCGCAACTTAGGCCACCTCACACTTAGCAACAAATATCAGATAACTCTATCCACCGACCCTAGTGTTTTCTTCAAGCAAAAATTGCAAATAACAAATAAAATACTTAACTAATTAAAGGAAAAACTTACCAGTGCGAAATTGGTACTAGCAGACGAAAGATTTCGCCCGAGAAGATGGTGAAAAACCCTAATTCGGTAATAGAAGAAGAGTTGTTGTTTTTTCGGTAGAAAATAGCGAAGGGTGTCTATTAGGGTTTTTTCATTCACGAAAGCAGAACAAATGCCAGCTACAAGACAAAAAGTCTAAACAAAATTCTGACGATTTTACACTGGACTAAAATGAAAGAAACTAAAAATTTCATTGGACTAAATTGTAACTAAATAAAACTGAACTTAAAAACTATCAAGGGCAAATAGGGAATTGGACATAGTTGGAGATAATGACAAAAATGGTCTATTAGGTTTGATAGCAGGTACAAAATAGTCCCTTACGTTTGATGGTATGTTCAAAATAGTCTATTAAGTATACACTTAACAGTTTCAGTCCCTTAAGTTTGACAAAAGTTTCACACTTTTAGTTTTTGTCGAATATTTTACCAAACTTTCCCATCAAATCTAACCGATAGACATTAAAAAGATATTAAAAAATATAGCAAAAATTACACTTCAAAAAGTTACACTACAGTCTAAAAATAATAACAGGAACTACAAAAATTGTACTTCTGAATGTGAGTTCCCGCTGTTTTTCTTCTTTTTAGTTACTATCAAATCTAACAGACAGAATTCGATAAAACATTAAAAAGTGAGTAAAACTTTTGACTAACTTAAAGGAGGTACAATATGAAACTACAAAAGTGTCTCCCTTATAATTTTAATTATATATTCTCAATACTTTTAATCTTTTTCCAATATTCTATGAAAAAATTATATTGTATAATTAATGTGTACCTTATATTTATCATACATAACTACATTTTGAAATAATAATAAACTCTAACTACTCTTTTAATTTCATAGAAAAATGGCAACTCCTTCTACTTTGTTTCTTTTCTACTCTCGTCAAAACCCTATCATCCTTTTTCCTTCATCGCCACTTCCTCTTCAACCATCATCAGCGCCTTTACCTCTTCCTCCCCTACCATCTTCGCCGCCTCTGCCTCCTTTTGTGCCACTACAATTGTCAGCTCCCATATCAATATGTAATATCCATCTCCTCCTATTTTTCCTCATTTTCTTCCTCGTCTTTCTCCTTCTCTTCCTCTGTCTTCACATTGTTTTGTTGTATGTGAGAGATAATATAATCTGTTGAGCGTATGTATATAGCCTAACGTGATTGTATGTGTTGATACAAGGAAATTAAGTGAATGCATACAACCATTAGAATGAATGTATTCATTGTACTCCATTACATAAAAGAGAGAATATAGTATGTTGAGCGAACATATATAAACTGTCGTGAGTGTATGCATCGATGCGACAAATTAAGTGAATACATACAACCTTTCGTAATTGTATTCATCAAGACTGGGTATGTAGATACAACCATTGGAGTGAATGAATATAAGTGAAATTAGATTAAATGAATACAAGTGATACAAGTTGGTAACAATTGATATAAATGGTTTTCAAAGGTGTATTTAGATTGTAGATGTGTGAATACAAGTGAAATTAAAGCGAATGAATACAAGTGATACAAGCTGGTAATAATTGATACAAGTGATACAAGCTGGTAACAACTAATATAAGTGATACAAACTTTTAACAATTGATACAGTGATACAAGTTAGTAACAATTAATACAAGCTTTTAACAATTGATACAAGTGATACAAGCTGGTAACAACTAATACAAAGGGATACAAGCTTTTAACAATTGATACATGTGATACAAGCCGGTAACAATTGATACAAGTGATATAAGTTGATAACAATTGATACAGAACTAACAGATACATGTTAGTAGCGAATGATACATGCAACTAAACCAAAACAAAAGGTATGAATAACAAAAAAGCAAATTATAGCAACTAATGATAATGATGCTTCAAACTATAACTATTTATGAAATTTCCTTTTTATGCATTATAAGCCCACTTCGTTGATTGTATTATAAGCCCACTTCATTGTATTTTCATATTCCCATTACTTTGATAGATTTCGAGATGTGACATTGATCATCAAAGAAGTGGGCTTACAATATAATGGAACCCATATCGGAGAGAATGGAAGTGTCTCTCTTAATTGAGACTAATCAACTATATAATAAGGATAATTAACAAAATAGTTAAATATAAGGGGGTTATTTACAAAAACTTTCTTAACTTTATATTAAATTATAAAACTTACCGGGGTTGCGTGTATCTCTGGATACACAGGCTTGCGTGTATCTGGGACTGTTATCCTAAGATACACGCAACCCCAAATATACACTTTCAAAAGTCACAAAGATAAAAAATCATTGGTTATTGCTTGTGTATCCTCTAGTCGCGTGTATCTCTAGATATACCCGATTTCTGCTAGTGAGTCTCTAGATATATGCGACTTTTTGCTGGTGTGAGGTTGGTATGTCTTGTAATTATTGGCCTAACTTTCGGTATGTCTTGTGCATTTGCTTTGCCCGCTTGATTTGGACAATCACATTTTAGAATTTGACCACAATCAACCAACATGGACACATGTACAAGAAAATCCACTGCGATTCATTCAACAATGTTCATTTTTTTTCAAAAAAATAAAAATAAAAAATGGAACTGTCATCTTTCTGGTACTCTCATGAATTTCAAATAATGTAAGGGAATAACATCGTTTATGGTAACACAATAGAAGAGTTTGCTTTACCGTGTAAGATTCGATTTCATTTGTGCATGCGCTTCTGGTTTAAAAACACTCTATTCCATTACACATGAATCAAGTTGAAAAATCATACTCAATCGCAATATTCGTGACTTTTGGTACTAGGACATTCATGAAGTTAACCCATTATAGTAGAAGAGCAAAGTTGCATAGTTCATATTAGAGTAATTTGCGATTTGCACTCTTAACATATGAACTCTTTTGTGACTTACATCTTACTTTAATTTTTTTACTGATTTGTACCCTAAATTCCTTGGTTCTTTGCAAAACCCCTAAAAACATATTTCCCCAATAATTCAAAACGAGTAATAGTACCTTAATCATGAATAAACAAACACATAACTACATAAATACAAACACGTAATAGTACCTGTAAAAATATATTTCGCCAATATTTCAAAACGAGTAATACTCAAATCTAACTTCACAAGACTTTTTGTAAAACAATAGTACCTTAATCATGAACGTCACGGGATTGCAGGGCCCATGCACTTTCTGACCATTGTTAAAAATTATAATTAGTACTACATATTATTATTTGTTCATAGGATTCTTGATGGGAATGTTAGAATCTGTCACCCTTCATTCCGCAATCAATAAAAGCCACGCAGGTGAAAAGGTCCATTATAAAGTCTTGATAATAAATGATTAAACATGTGTACACAATGCCAAAAGTGCACCTACCAACATGCTAAAAATTCAAAAGGTTGAACATATCAATGACCCTTTGAATTAAATTGTTTATCCATTTAGATTATTATATATTTTAATTAAGCATCTGAATATATAATAAAATACTTTTTATTAAATATAATTATTTTAAAATTTGAAGATCCTTTTGTGCATGTTTTAAACTTTCATTACGTAGTTACATAAAATATGTTATCTCTTTTAATTATATACATTACTATTAATTGGAACAAACATGAGATTTTACGTCTTATTGAGATAAATTTATATAAAAAAAGAGGTAATATATTTTAAGTAGTTAATTTGTTTACATAATTGATGCTTGAAAATATGCGCAACTTTTTTTTTCAAAATTTCGATAGGAAGTTTCTAGTAATAAATCAAAGTTTAAATTTTCTAAATAAAATTTATTGATAAATTTAAGAAGTTGTCGATGTTTTTAGCCGATTAAAAAAATGCTTGGTAGGTTACTTGAGTCCGGCCTAAAGGACAACTTTTTTTTATAAAAATTTTCAAAAGGGTAACAAGAAAATGAAAAATTCCAAAACGGTAAGGGCGTGCCATCACCCACGCCTTAATAGAAACGTTAACGGCATCGTTTGTTAGCTAAGCTAAGGCGTGGACTGCCACACGCCTTAGTACAACAATTTATTCCCCCATCAAATTAATTCCCTCTGCACCTTCCACGACAATTGATTTCAAGAACTATGATTGCCATACGCCTTACCATGACAATTTGAGAAGGCGTGATGCCTTGTCGTAACCATAGATCATTGGCTCCTTTTGGCGTGACAAGTGTGACGCCTTACTTGTTCTTTCATTTGTTTTGGTTATCGTATTACTTGTTGTTGCTATCGTTCTTTTTTCCATATTTTTCAACTTGACTTCTTTTCTATTGTATTTCTCTCACGCTTGTTTTGATATGTTTTGCTTGAGCCAAAAGTCTACTGAAAAAACCTCTCTACCTCCACAAATTAGAAATAAAACTGCATATAAACCACCACCAACAACAACATACCTAGTAAAATCCTACAAAAGAGGTCTAGGGAGGGCAAAGTATACACAAACCTTACTACTACCTTAGGGAAGTAGAGAGGTTGTTTTCGAAAGACTCTCGGCTCAAGTGTTGCAAATTCAGGTACAAAGAAGAGGAAAACAATGCAGAAAATATGCAACTAACAAGGGAACAATGCAAAATCTACCCAAAACAATAATCAGCTACACAATAGTGCAATAATCGAAACACAATAAATAACAACAATGATAGAAGCTACCATACTGCGACTAGTGCAGGATAACACTCCTACCCGACTATCTTATACTCTAATAAGTGTCCTCCACATCCCCCATCTAAGGTCATATCCTCGATAACCTGAATATGCATATAAACCATCCTAGCTCCTTTTTTTAAAAAAATAAATAAAATTGGGTGTAGGAAAATGAAAAAATGGGGAGAGATAACATGAAGAATTGAACTCTCACCAACAAGGTGTAAGTTCAGGTAGCCAACCATCCTAGCTCCTCAAATCTCACTTATGAGATTTACTAAATATGTTATCATTGTTGTGAAAAAGAACCACAACCAAAGTTTTTAAAATTCACAATTAACATTAAAAAGCAGTAATAGTTAAAAAATGGATCATAACCCTATAAAATTGAACAGGTTAGGGTTTGATAAGCCACCTGTGTTTGTCACAGAGGATTTTCATGTTTGGGTGATCAAAATATTTTCCTAAAAATAAGTTTTTTTTAAATGTAAATGATTTTCTTGAATATGAAAAACAAAAATAAAATTTCAAATTCATTGTTTTTTCCTCACCCATTCGTCATTCCCAATCCCCACTCCTAGATCATCTCACCGCTACTACTCATGAACCTCAGTCCTCCACTCTTCACCGCATTTCACCATCTTTATTATTATTTATCTAACACTAAAAAATAAGTAAAAAAATTAATTATTTAATACTAAACACATCAATATTATCAAGAAGCATATTAAAATAATTTAAATTCTTCTATTTTTGACTAAAGATCTCAAATTGGACAGTCCTAAATAATTGTCCAAGTACTGAGTTCCTATATGAGAAATAAAATAAAAATAAAGAGCAGTGCTTGTCTCTTTCTCTTTGTTGTTTTTCACCCAAAGAGATGTGCTTGTATAGAAAAAGAAAAAAGAAAACCCAAAATGTGGTACTTGTCAGAAAAAAGAAAGAAAAGACCAGCCAGAAAAGAAAAAGTAGTAAAATCTGGACTTGGCTGTATGACTTTTCTCTTCAATAAACAGTGAACACTTCCCTTAGTCCCCAGTCTTTTTTTTTTGAGTGTTTGATATTTATATTGAAATTTGATTAATTTAATTTTGCGTTAAAATGTCCATAAATCCTCTTTACCAAACACATTCCATACTCAACATTCAAATTAGAGCACCAATTAAGAATAGAATAGTACTTAACTTCAATAAACAGTGAACACTCACATTTGTCTCCGGTTATATTAGGGCTCGACTAATTTATTTCGCGCCAAAAAGTCCATAAAACCTCTTTACCAAACACATTTCATATTCAATATTTAAATTTGAGCACTTATTAAGAATGAAAGAGTATTTAACGGTATACTACAACAACATTTGTTGGTATTAGTCCCCAATTTCTTACTCTTGAGTTTTGAAAAACCCAAAAAGCCTTGGATTCTCTATTTTCTCTTCACCCATTGCACCGCCTAGGGCTTTTCTTCTTCCTTCTCCTTCAATGGCGATTCATTTTCCGGCAATTTTACTACTGACGGCGGCGGCGGCGTTGATGCTCGCCGTTGAGCTCGCCGCCGGTCATACATTTTCGTCGAGGTTAGTTCACGGGTTCTCAGATGAAGCGGTGTCGTTTTGGGCGTCTAGAGGGAAGAGTATGACGTCATGGCCGAAACGGGAGAGTGTGGAGCATGTGAGGTTGTTACTTAGTAATGATTTGAAACGACAGAGATTGAAGCTTGGCTCGCAGAAGCAGCTGTTGTTTCCTTCTCAAGGAAGTGAAACTCATTTCTATGGCAATGACTTGAGTTGGTTAGTATTACTGTTTAATACTCATAAGTTTACGAGATTTGTCAAAATTTGAAGCTTAAAATACGGAATGTTCTTTTGAATTTACTGTTGCATCAATGGAGTTAGTTATTTTTGCTTATGATGTTGAAGTTTAGTTGAAAAATCACAAGATAAGTGGCTGCATAGCGCACCCAAGGGTGTGGCCTAGTGGTTCAATGAAGTTGGGTTGAGAACCATGTGGTCTCAGGTTCGATTTCCAACAGAGACAAACACCAGGTGATTTCTTCCCATATGTTTTAGTCTTGGTGGACAGAGTTAGTCGAATTAGTTGAGGTTGTTATCCAAAAAAAAAAAAAAAAAAAGTGGCCGCATAGCTGCTGTTCTTCAGTGGGGTCTTGGCTACTCCCTCTTAGATATGAGAAAGAAATGAGCTACTAAAATCATGGAACTTTTTTTTTTTCCACCGAGCAATTAGTTGACGTTTTTGTTTTGAAAGTTAAAATTTCGGTGTTGTTGCCTCCTTGAATGAATACTCTTGTCGATTGTCCATGGTTGAAATATTGAAGTGATACACGTTGGTCACATGTTTTCTCCATGCCATAGTCATTTTCTTCGCAAGTGTCAAGCCTCATAGTTATTCGGCCATAGAAATCTTGAAGAGATTTCCTTTCCCCTTTTATTTTAGTAGTTGGCTCTTCTTTTACGAAATTAAAAAAATTCAAAACCCCTATATGCTGGGACCAAGAAAAAACTATGTTGAAAAATAAGAAATAAGAATGGTAAGCTCTTGTCGATATTATTATATGAACACGGCGGTTCCACCTTTTTCGACATGTCACCTTTTCGAACGTGTCCCTTACTATGGAGATTGGGGCTTTGAGATTCATGTGATGGTGGACGATTATGTTCCCTTGTCTATTTGAGAGTGTGTTTCATCTTTGCTTGACGAAATAGATGCTGTAGGAGAGGTTGGAAGGGGGGGATTTTGGTAATGATGGTTTGGCGCGCCAGGAAGGCGTTTTTCCTTTCTCCTTCCATTGCTTGACTATGTTTGATTTGCAAGAAAGGGAAGCTCAACCAAAACCCCAAAACCCTTGACAATTCAAAAAGTGAAAATGTTGCATTAAATATTTTGTCGAGATCTTTACCAAATAAAAAGAAAGTTTTTTGGGGTGTCGAGATCTAATTAACTCTCTTGATTGTTCTGGATTACTATTATTCAGGCTGCATTATGCGTGGATTGACATAGGGACACCAAATACATCGTTTCTTGTCGCATTGGATGCTGGAAGCGATCTGCTCTGGGTCCCTTGTAATTGTGTACAATGCGCTCCATTGTCTTCAAGCTACTACTCAATGTTGGTAGGTCTCCCATGCTAGATTTTGCATTTGACTGTTTATTCTTATAGGTAATATTTGACCTTTCTTTTATTTCAAAATATGATCTGTGATTTTGAAAATACTATCTACTCGATTCCACTGCCATGTTCACTTACAGTGGGACCACAAAAATATTATAACGTCCTTAATTAATTTGATGTAGTTACTCTAGTCGAAGATATATAAATATATATATCCGTCTTACAAAATCATTTGGTGCTCTCCAATTTTTCTGTCCAAGGTAAAATTATTCATGCACTTGATGCTTTTTGCAATCTCAAATTCCAAGCTTCTGCTGTCTTACTGCTTTACCCTGATATATTATCTTGGAACCTCAGCATTTTCTTTCTGAAAGAAATTGATTTTCTTTTAAAGATAGGCCAACTAGTAAAAGGTTTATTAGTTTTGAATTTCGTTGTATTTCACAGCTTCTATTGTTCCGCTGTTAACCTTTTCCGTTTAAGTTGAAACATTTTTACTTCAAGATATGAAGGATCCAAAGTGTAGAAATTTAGTTGTTGTATTTCACAATCTTATACTGATTAGCCCTCATTTGTTTGCACTTAATGGGGGTCTGAATCTGGATGGTTCAGATTTCAGCCCATTAAGTGCATTTGTTTTTTAAATTTTTTAACCACTTATTGGGTCTTAACAGGTCTGATTCAGTCAGATCCAAACTAAAGTCTTGACCGTTCAGTGCTTTGTTTAAACAATGTTAAATGCTACTGTAAACAACTAATGACGCTTGCTTCCATAAACAAACACTCTTTAAACTCATTTGATGCAACAATACATATTGCTTGAATATACATTATTTCATATAATTTCGATACATTAAATTAATATCAACTATATATTTTATATTTTATTAGTTCAGTAATCTTATTATATTATATTAATATTTTCTTAAATATATTATGATGTAATATATATTACTTGTATTTTGTTTAAATTTTATCTCGAGGGGCTATATTAGTTATGTTGTTGTTGTCGTATTGTTTAAATTTTATACTTAATAATTTGGTAACTAAAAAATTTTTATCTCGAGGGGCGATATTAGTTATGTTGTTGTTGTCGTATTGTTTAAATTTTATACTTAATAATTTGGTAACTAAACATATTCTAATGTTAAGAAAACAAACAGTTTTAATATATCCACCATCACTAGAGTCTAGAGAACATAAATGTTTTATTTTTTATCAGATAATAATTTTTTTTATATTAATGGTTTATTTGAATTGTATATTTATTATGTTCATAAATAATAAATTATGTACATTCAAATGTTAAAAAAACAAACAGTCTTAATCATTCAGTGTTCAGATTTAGAGACAACATCTTAACCATTCAGATGTGCATTCACATTCAGACGTCTTAATCTTAAGAAAAACAAATGCAGAGGCATGCACCTCTTTGGCTGGTTCATCTCTTGCTGAACAAGTAGGAGTGTCATTTTTACTTTCCTTGCACATCTTTTGAAACTCAATTTGCGGAATGCAATAGCACATTTTGTTGAAGTAGCATATGCTCTTTTTGGTTACCATTTGTTGTATTTAACCTTTTTGGTTAAATGGTTCAAAGTTGAAGTCCCCAGGCTTCTCCCGTTTTCTTATTTATGACATTAGGATTTTGTCTTCTGTTATATATCCTTATCAATTTTGTCCTGATATCATCGCTGCGGTTGAGTTAATTAGGTCGTATACTCTTATCAATGAAACATTTAGAAGTGACAGTGTATCTCATCTTGGGAGCAGTTTTAGCAGTTAATTCTCCAATGATTGATTGGCAGGTGCTCCCTTGAATTTGGGGCATCTCTTATGCAGGATAAAGATTTGAATGAGTATAGCCCAGCACGATCAAGCACTAGCAAGCATCTATCTTGCAGCTATCAATTATGTGAACTCAGTCCTAATTGCCAGAACCCAAAGGAACGTTGCCCTTACACTGTTAACTACTTTTCTGAAAATACATCAAGTTCAGGCTTTCTTTTTGAGGACCAACTACATTTGACTTCAGTTGGTGGACATGAACATCAAGGTTCTGTGCGAGCTCCTGTTGTTATAGGGTATGCTTATTTAATTTTATTTTCCAGTTCTGAATTCTTGTAAGTAGGCTGTAGGACCAACTTAACGGATTTGTGAGAAAAAAAGTCTTAAAAGACCTACTTTATGAGTTTCCTTATGAGCGAGTTTGTAGGGGCCTTAACCAAGTGTAGCAAGGGATTCTCCAAAGAGAAGATTTGGCCCTTGAACCTTGAAATCTTTTATGGCCGTCTCATTTTTGACTTTATTTTTGGCTATATGATTAGTGGCCTAGCTGCTAGTTGTCAAGTTACAATATTTACCAGTTGTTTGACGAATGTGGTTTTCCTTTACCTATTAACTAATTGCAGCTGTGGTAGCAAACAAAGTGGCAATTATTTGGATGGAGCTGCTCCAGATGGGGTGATGGGATTAGGGCCAGGAGAAATTTCTGTTCCAAGTTTGCTGGCGAAGTCCGGATTTGTTCCACGTTCGTTCTCACTTTGTTTTGGGAAGAGCAATTCTGGCACAATTTTCTTTGGTGATCAAGGGCCTGAAAATCAAAGACAAAGTTCATTTGTATCTTTAGATGGGAAGTAGTATGTCTATCCTCTGTCCTTCCGTTCTATGTTTAGCTTGATAGCCAAGCAATTTCTTTTGCACGTTTATCTTATGTTGCTACTGGTAATTTGTACCAGCAATACCTATGTTGTTGAAGTTCGGCATTATTGTGTTGGGGGTACCTGTCCAAAGCAAAGTGGATTTCAAGCCTTAGTTGATAGTGGGTCTTCCTTCACTTTTCTCCCTTCTGAAATCTTTACAAAAGTAGTAAATGAGGTACAAGAACCGTTTTTCTCTTGCTCTTGCTATTTCCTGTTTACTCTCTTGGTTTCACAAGAAGGGGAGCCTTGGAGTAACTGGTAAAGTTGCTGCCATGTGACCAGGAGGTCACAGGTTCAAGCCTTGAAAACAGCCTCTGGCTGAAATGCAAGGTAAGGCTGCGTACAATAGACCCTTGTGGTCGGGCCCTTCCCCGGACCATGCGCATAGCGGGAACTTTAGTGCCCCGGGCTGCCTGTTTTTTCTCTCTCTTGGTTTCACAAGTTACTTTTCTGCTTAGTTTTAATATGCAGATTCAGTTTTTTTGTTGTACCTGAGTTATTTCCCGTTTCTTCTCTTCTAGTTTGAAGAGCAAATGAATGCTACAAGGTCATCTATAGGAGATTTTTCTTACTGCTATAAGGCTAGGTAAAGTCTGTTTTCAGAAGATGCTGGTTTGGGTTTATCTACTTGTGGATTATTGTCCATATGCTCTTTTTATGCAGTTCGCGAGGTTTACCAAACATTCCTAGCATGAAACTTGTGTTAGCTGCTAATCAGAGCTTTGTAATTCAGGACCCCATGTTTACCATCTCCAATGGTCAGGTCAGTATCTGAATCTCTTTGCTTTGCCGTCGGCCTGCAAATTAATCTTTTTTTTTTTTGAAGTGTGGAAGATTTAGCTGTTAAGATATTTACTTGAATGAGCTGCTAACATGTGATGCTTTTACTTGGAGTAACTGGTGAAGTTGCTTCCATGTGACCAGGAGTCACGGGTTCAAGCCTTGGAAACAGCCTCTTGCAGAAATGCAAGGTAAGGTTGCGTATAATAAACCATTGTGGTCGTGCCCTTCCCCTTCCTCTATCTGCAAAGATGAAATGATAGCAAAATGTGTCCATGTACTTGGTCTCTGGCTAAATGTGTCCCTGAACATTCATGTTACCCTCCTGCCTTTGCATGCTTAAACAAGAAATTTTCAATTCCTTTATCGTCAAGCAAGTAAGATTTCTCTCTATCAGAAAGCAAGTATGATTTCTCCATAGGGTTTCCAATGTGTGATTGCAAGTTCGTTGTGCCCTCTCTCATGGACTTTGTTCTGCAGTTTTGATATTGACGGGTTCTTACCGAAGGTATTTTGTGCAGGGTGATAACTTCTGTTGTGTAGGTATCCAACCTATTCCAGGAATGATTGGTATTATTGGACGTAAGTTAATTATGTAATTTTACTCATTTAAGGTGTACATACATGCACTTCGACGGTTGGATGATCCATTCAATTATATTTGAGTTATGCTGTGCAGAAAACTTTATGGAGGGATATCGAATGGTGTTTGATTGGGAAAATATGAAGTTGGGTTGGTCTCGCTCCAAGTGTAAGCTCATTGTGCATATTTAATTTAAATTGAACTAGTTTTTTTTAATTGCTGGATTAAAAGGGAAAGATGAGAGAGGAGTTTTGTGATAATGTGGGAAATAATTGGATTTGATAGGTATTTCCTTGGTGTTCCTCTTTAGAGTTAAGACTGAAACAAGTGGGTTATTTATACGGTCCTGAAGTTGGTGTTTGTTGTGTTTGTTTTTTGAGAAAATTCATACAGACAATACGTTTTGCTCATTTTGACTTGTTTCGGCAGGCTAATTTTAGTAAAAGCTACTTTTGTGGAGTTCGGCACATCTAAGTGTTTCACTAAATCCCTCCCTTCAATTTTCTTGTCTATTGAGTTATAATTGGCGTATTAACCACAATAATTATGAAAACCATATTAAACTAGTGGTAATTAGCACAATAACTATCGTGGTTAGTACTTGGCGCATGATCTGGAATGGTTTTCCTACAAGAGTCTTGAAAGCACGGAGAATTTTTAAAAAATCAAGCAAGAACTCAATTAAAGTATGTTCTTCTGGGGTTGGATTTGCCTTTAATATTTCACATGCTTGACCAGTAGACATGTTGAATTCTGTGGCATTGCCATCTGACTCAATAAACAATATGGGTTTCTCTTCTCCGTGTTCACTCTTCTGAATTTTTTGTCCTTCAATTCACGAATCCATTTTTTGCATCTTCAGGTCAAGACATAGGCGGGAGTGCAAAGGTACCACCAACACCAACACCACCTCCGAGTAGTTTGACATCAAATCCGTTGCCAACAACTGAGCAACAAAGAAGCCCGCATGGACATGCAGTTGCACCAGCCATTGCCGGTAAAGCTACCCCTAAACCGTCTGCAGGATCACCCGATGCAGTTTCCTGGCATTGCGCTATTAGTTCTCTTCTACTTCCATTGGTTTTATGGTTGTGCCTTATCTGATATAACATTTGTAATTGTGTACGTATATGTAAATTCTCAGTTCTTCAATCTGATCCTTTTCTCAGAAATCATGTACTCTAGTCAATTAATTTCATAGGTTTTGTTTCTTTCCTCAGATCTATAGCTCTTTCTACGTCACTTTTGTGTTCATTTATTTGCTGGGATTTAGTGTCACGATTGAGGCGTGATGGGACGCAAAGTTGTGATTTGACTTGCAATAATTCACTAGCCGGTATCTTTTATAGACCTAATTAATATGAATAGGAGTAAACAATCATTGCCGTTACCAATGATAGTTTTTTTAGGAATACATATATTACACAAGTTACGCGAGGAGGGAGGACTGAGAAGATCATTGATTGGGGTGGTTCCCAATACATTGAACTGATATATGACGAGAAACGTTTCATATACAGGATTTTGGACCTTACACTTGTTCGTTCAAGTTAAGTTCTGCATCTTTCTGCCAAAAAGGACAAAGGCAATTCAAAAAAGCCTGGTCATTGTACAAAAATAAGACAAAACTGATACCTAGATTATTTTCTGCTACAGTTTTTAGAGAAAACTATTGTCTATTGTTGATCATGCTCACTGTTAACTCATAACTGGACATATGCTCGGGCTGACGTTTTAATCTGCTTGATATTTGGCCTAAATATTGACTATGGAAGAAATATGGTTAATGAGGATTCATATAATCAACCCTAACTTATGGGATTGTGGTAGAGTAATTTTGTTATTGACTGCAAAAGAAACTGATTGATGGTTATACTCTAATTGCTTCTAATGGTTATCTTAGTTAAAGATTTGAGCTTATATTAGCCATAATGGAAATGCAATTAGGACCTCTCACTCTCAGTTTTGCTGGTTGATTTTTTGTGGAGTAGCTGTCTGAATTTACTTGGTTTTTGAGCTTATCTTCTAGAAGTCAAATGAAGATGGAAGAAAGTATATGTTATACGGTTTTTTTTTTCGTGTACCGAAAATGGGTTTGCTTTTTCCAAGTTTAATCTTTGACACAGCAAGCGAGTTCACTATGATGATCAAAGATTTTGTATCTTGGATGCTTTTGGTTTTTTTACATTACATCCAACCAAAAATAAAAGTGAACACTCTCTTTTTAGGTACAAACTTTAGACTATACCGTATAATTAGTGTGCAAACTGATTATACACTTGTTATACGTTTATTACACACTGAGTATATCTCAGAAATGACTACAAACATTAATTTATGACTGGCTAAAACTATTAACATCCCTTTTATTCTCCTTTCTTCTTTGTGGTTACTTTTGTGTAGAAGTGTATTCTAGTGTAGTAAGACTTGTTCATGATTTTGCCTTTTGGAGTATTTTAGAAATTTAAGTTTGTATGTAGAGAATAAAGGGTGGCTCAATCAATACATCCTTTTTCTGCTCTGGAGAATCGTGAGGATAAGTTGGGTCAATGATCAATCTCTGCATGTGGATGGCTTCATGTCCAAGTGTAATTTTTCTGGATTTGTTGGGGTAGGGGATGACCAGTTTTGGTCTTTGAAAAGTTTGAAAGAGAAGAATGAATGACCTTTGATTGAATTAAAAGTTTGCTCTTTTGAGTAGTGCATGGCGTGGGTGGGAAATTTACTCCTTAATTGATACATAGTGGAGTGAAGATTATTAGGTGGCTATATCTTTCTAATCTCCTTCAATAAAATTGGTTAGTCTTGTCATTGTACACTTTTTGTGACACATTGCGCTACGTAATAGGTGTATCCGTAGGAGAGCAGAGATAGATCAAGCGGTTTGTTCGAACACAATAACTTTCATTCAAACTCTATCTTTAAAAATTCATTTACTATGTACAAATTATTCTTTTAGAACCCAATGACTTGAAAGGGCTAATATCTTGAATTCCCAAGCTTCAAATACACAATATATATACTGTCATTGTATATGTTATGTGTGTGTGTGTATATATAGTATAAAGTATGCATAACTTGTACATTTTGTACATATTTTATAAAAATTAAATCACCCAAAAACATTTGACAGTAGTTAATCCTTTACCGACAATGGATTAGTTCTTTTGCACCATTCGATTAAAAGTTACTTGCAATGACGATGGGTAATTTTGTAACCTGAAATTAGAGCAAATTAAATAACCTGCAATAACATATTAAATTGTACATGACATTGTAATTTTTTATATATGTGGATGTATACGACTTAAATCACGCAAATAAATACGTGGATGAGATTAAAGTAGATAATTGGAGGTTGATAATGACAAATGAGGAATTTAGTAATGAATAGCTTTAACTTTAGAAAATGGCATTATTAATTATATTAGGAGACATACCCTTTAGGTGTCTTCTTCCCTGGGGTCGAAGGAGAAATAGTTCTCTCTTTTTCAACCCTATGAAAATGACCTTAAGATAGCCTGTGGAGTGTACCTTTCATTTTCTAACACCACAATTGATTACCTTAACAATTATATTTATATAAATTTTGTCCTATAGCGAGATTATTTTATTTTAGTATGATAATAATTGTATAACTTTAAAGGAAAAAAGTAGAAATTTATATAGCCGATTTTAATTTATTTGGGATTCAAGTAAAGTTGTTATTGTCATTTGTCCTATTACGAGATGTTTTAAGAAAAATCTTATATCCCCCTCTGGCCTTCATTCACTTTTACTTGTCTACAATATACTTTGCATACTCCTTAGGGGTCGTTTGATAGGGTGTATAAGAATAGTGCAAATTATTGTGTATTAATAATACTTGCATTAGTAATGCCTGCATTAGTTATACTTGTATTAGTTATGCGTGCAGTTTTCTTGTGCAGTATTTGGTTTGGTGTATTAAAAATAACATGAATTGCATAATTTCTAAAAAATAATATTTTTTACAAAATATCCGCCATAAATATGGTAGAAAGGATGTGAAAAAGATTTTGAGGGACAATTATGACTTAACCATACTAATGCATGCATTAGAATCCATTGCATTACTAATACCAAGGATTTTCATGCATTAGTAATACACTCCTTAATACCAAATAGAGTGTATAACTAATGCAAACATTAGTAATACATAGGATGAAAAAGTATACCAAATAAGGTATTAATAATACACAAAGCTAATGCAAACATTATTTTTCCTAATACACTCTACCAAACGACCCCTTAGAGAATAATAAATGAAGTGTATGTCCATTTACCATGATACCAATATTATTTGATGTATAGTCTTTAATGGACTCAAAATGAATAGTTAACACTAAGAGTAAAACAAGATTTTTTTTAAAAATCTTTTTCTTGACAATAGACAAGTAAAAGTGAACGAAAGGAGTATCTTTTACAATAACAATATTCTATGCTAATGTGTCGCAACGATCTAATAACATCCTTAAATTTATATCAGATTAATCATTTTAATAATTATATTTCAATATAAAGGTAAACATATACCTTTCGAAACTCCAAATCTCATCAATCAGTGTTAAATTAATTTTATTTTTTTTTAAGAATTTTATTTTTTTTTTAAAAACAAATTGGGGGTGGGATGATTTGGGGGTGGGGGGGATAAAAGAAAATTAAAATTTTTTTCTAATATTTTTTTTTGGGGAGTAAGGGGTGGGTGGGGTAAAGGTTGGGGGTGGGTGGTTTTGAGATTGGTATGAAACATTGCAACTTACTTTTCTTACTTTTATTAAGGAAATTATTTTTTTTATTTTGAAGGAGTTTGTTTTCCTAGAAAAAATATTTCCAAAATTTTTAGCCAAACGAACATGAGAAAATAGAAAATATTTTTTTTCGTACCGAACACACCTTAAGAGTTTTTTTTATTTTTTTTATTTTTGGGTCTTTCTTTTGATAATGAACAAGGAAAAGTGAATGAATGAAGTAATATTTTACTAATAACAATATTCTTTTATGCTAATATGTCACAACTATGGAATAACTATCCTTAAAGTTATATCGATCAGATTAATCATTTTAATAATCATTTCAATATTTGTTCTACTAAATAATAATGCAATAAAAAGGTAAACATACCTTTCGAAACTCCAAATCTCATCAATCAGTGTTAAATTAAACGGGACAAGGGAGAATTAGGTGACACAAGTCATCCTTTAATTAGTAATATTATTAATTAATTAAGATTTAGGAGTAAATGTTAATTAGAGATTGGAATTGCAATTACCTACCCATTGCGGCTCGTCGCGACAATTTTTCTTTTATCTTACACCTTTTCCATTTTCATTGGTCCTTCAATTTTAAAAGTAAAAGAAGATGGATAAAAACAAACTAAGCAATATTATCTGCCTTTTAGAGGTTTTTAAAATAATTTAAACATACTCTTATCATAATATGATATTACTCGTTTTGGATTGAGTCCATACTCCACATAATTTTCTCCGAAAAACAATCATCATTAGGTGTATCACTCTATACACCTTATATGTAACTGCTTTTCTAATCAATTTTTGATATGAGGTGTTATTCACTCAATAATCTCTCCCTCGAATTAAGTTTTACATATTTATTATTGAGTTAATTTGCAAATCCATTATGTGCCACCCGTATTATTCAGGTATTTATGACCATCAAAACTCATATATTTTTTTTTTATGTGTCTTTAAGCTACAAGTAAAGGTGGGTTATAAATCGACCGGTTGAGGAGCAAATGCATTAATACTAAAGGTTGGGTTAAAACATTTGAAAAACACTCTCAACATGGTGATATCATCTGCGTTGTACCAAGTCAAATAATTATTTTAAAAGCCTTCACACCATTAAGAATATCACTTCACTTTAAGGTGTTGTTTGGTTAAAAATTAGCTTATTCTGATTATATATAACTTTTTTTTTCTTAATCTTTTAATATGATATTTTATTTTTCTTATCTATTCCTTATACTAAGGATCTTTTGGGCGGTGCCATTTCTTGTCTATCTTTGAACAATACACCATGTCTTTCATTTTTCTAGTCTCTGGTCAAGCACAACAAGATATTACCTATACGTTACTAATTAAAGAAGTGGACTGTCACTTACCTATTCTTGTCAATTTCCTTGAACACTAGGAAAACTGTGGGAAATGTAACTTCGTGTACAAGTAATTTGAGTGAATTAAATTAGTTTCATTCGATTTCAACATCTGAACGAACAATATCAACGTAAACTAGTCAATTCATGATAAATTCTAATAATACAGATAATCAGTAAGAATTGATAATGTATGTATAGTAATTGTTATATATATATATATATTTTTTTTTTTTTATATTCACTCACGTTTCTTGAACCGAGGGTTTAACGTAAACAATATTTCTATCTCAACTCTGAGATAGATATAAGGTCTATGTAACCTCTATCCTCTTCGAACCCCGCTTTATGTAAATATACTAGATATGTTGTTATATTCATATTCACTTAAGTTATAAGTCGTAATTTAGAACGTATGGATAATTTAAATAAACTACCCCTTATTTATGTTTGTATGCATGTAATCAATTTGTTGGTTATAAGTAATTTTCATCCATTGGCCACCTTCCACCTCCCACCTCCCCCGCCCCCCAGCCCACCCCAGCCCACCCCCCCAATCTGCCACACCAATTTGTGGCGTTATCTATTGCTCTGTAGTCTTTACAAGACTACGTACTTTTCCACAGCCCCACCGCCCAATTCTATTTCCTAAAATCAATCAAACAAATTAAATACATGACAAACATCCTTAACTACCTGCTACATTCCTGCTTATTTCTTGAGTACACGTGCACAAACATCTACCCTAAGATTTCCCTTGTTGCCACCTGGAGTGAAGATCTCTTCCAACGTGGCAGTTAATTCAAATTTAAAATAAAGTACAACATTTTTGGCCACCTCCCTATTATTTCTTTATTTGATAGTGTAGTGTGGATAATCTTTGGGAAGGTCCCTTTCTATAAACATGAATCGACCAAGACTTTAATCTTTCACCTTTCGTGTAACCCAAGTGATAGTTTCTCTTTATTGACACAAAATATGAGGATTTTTTTTTGTACGATGATGTGTGCAAACTGCAAAGATCTCTAGTACTACATCATTTTTCTCTTACTTCCTCCGTCTTGGAAATAAAGAAAATTAACTTAAATAATCGTCCGGCCAAAAAAATAGTCGATAAATATATAATATATGCATAATATATATTGGTTAGCGATGATTATAAACATTTTTAGCTATTGTGGTTATGTTGACGGTGGAATGGTCGGTTTGTTGCTAAAGTGGAAAAAGAAATGTATACTAAAAATGAGTGAATTCTTTGTGTAATTCATTTCGTCATAGGATAAGTTTAGATTTTCGCAAACGACAAGGTAAAGTTAGACTTTTGGAAAATTACAATTTATATGGACCAAAGAAAAAATATATAACAACAAGAACATGAAGAGCTAAACTTCTAAATTAATGAACGGAAAAATATGTTTTTGGCCGGCAAGCTACAAGGGTTTGTTAATACTCTTCAATTATATAATACTTGTTAATAGATTAAATTGACTATAATAAACCTGTTTGAACGATGAGTTTACTCTATGATGTATTAGTCGTACTTGAAATCCAACACAAGATCTTACACTGATTAAGAGGCCACCCTTAAAAAAGTACATTATTTGTGGTCTATAAACAATTTCAATCAAAGAATCCCTTCAACTATGGGGACGTCAGAAGCTTCTTCCAGTTTCTAGGTGAACCCCACTCTCACAAATAAATGCATTTGTTGCCAATATCATATACTTGATACTTCTATTGAATTTTCTTATATGTTTATCAGATCATTCAAAAAATATTTACAACGCAAACCTTTTAAAAACATTAAATTTGTAATTTTAAAGACAAAATAAATTACTTACTATATGTAACAAATAAATATGATTTGACGGAATAAAAATTTCTTGTAGTGATTGTTGGGTTTTTAATTGAGAGAGCATCTTGCGGAAGCTTGTAGTTGCAAATCATCAATATGACAAATCAGATAACACATAAAACAATACTAAAAACTTAATATTATTATATGATTTGGTCAAATGACCTACATATAAAAACTTTATATTAAAAAAACATAAAAACTATTGAGAGAAATCTCCCCTTAAACCAGACTCTTTGATGATTACATTGTGGATGCTATGGTGTTGTGATATGAGAAGGGGAGTCTTCTATTTATAGAGGTTCAAATCCTTTCCTCCAAGAAAGATGTTAGACAAATATGAAAGAGTTTTATATTTTTCTTTTAGGAAAAGTAAAAGTAATTATAATATTATTTTTATTTTTCTTTCAAGAAAAGTAAAACTTAAATTTGGTAAGAAAATCAGGACAAAACCCCGTGATATTGTATATTACTTAAAATTATAGATGTTATACTCTCTCCTTTTTAATTTGTTTGTCTTACTTGCTTTTTTAATTCGTTTAAAAAAGAATGTCTCTTCATTTTTTGGCAAACACTTTAATTACAACTTTCTATATGCCATGTTTCTCGACTACACGATTAAATGATATTTTAATACATTCTAAATATATCTAATTTAAGATAATGAAATTCAAAAGTCTTTGTTATTTTTAAATTTCATGCCAAACTAAATGTAGACAAATAAATTGGAACGGATGGAGTACCCTTCTTTTTCTTTTTATGTTATTATTTCTGGATATTTATTATCCATTCCCCACATTTTCTTCTATAAATACAAGTTGTGAAGAAGTTGCAAATCCATCACCAACATAATTTGAAGACAGAATTAAACTCTCTTTGGTCTTGTCACTTGTCTTCCTTAACTAGCTTCTTCTTCTTGTCTCTTTACATATAATTCCCCTGATCATATTAAGTCCCCACCAAAAAATACATTAACTAGTACTAGTGCTAGTTCTATATATATCATCTTAATTCTTTCTACCAATATAATCCTCCACCACAAACACAAACTTTATTTTTTCATCCTTGGCCATCTTGATAGTTCTTCTTAGTTAATTTCTTATTTAACAAGCAAAAAATGGGAGTTTCAGGGACTCTGGATTATTTGTCTGAAGTACTTAGCAGTGTTAAGAAGAGCAAGAAAAAGAAACAGATTGCTACTGTTGCTATTAAGATTAGAATGGATTGTGAAGGTTGTGCTCGTAAAGTTAAGAATGCTCTCTCTGGAGTCAAAGGTATAATATTATTGCAATTTTCATTATTTACTTATGTATTTCTCTCTCCCTGTGTGTTGTTTTTAGAGTTTTAAGTTATATAGTGTTTTTCACACAATTTAATTATCAAAAATTTATTTACAGGCAAGTTTTTAAAAATAGACCATTAAAAGTAAAATCAAAATAGTAAAATTAAGAACTATTGATTGTGTCATTTTTTTTACACTGCCATATCAACTTGACATGTTGGAGCACGTCTACTCCGGACTACCTACATGTATCTTTTAAATAATTTGATAAGAGTTAAAAATAAATAAATAAAATTTATACCGTCAATTTTATATGAGTTAAAAAACTGAAATTAAAGAGTTTACACTATAGAATTTCGGAATAATCCGAGAATAGAATATTTACTTTCTTTGTTTCAATTTATGTGAGCTGATTTCGAGTCGAACGTCAAACTAACTACTTTTATGTGTGAATCCGGATATAAAGTTTCCATTTTTTGAAATAAAATTTTCATAAAAAGTATTATAAATCACAATAGTCAACAATTTAAAATAGCTAAAAAGGGTGACGGAAAGCAGTTTTTTCAACTTTTCAAATTATTCCTAGGATACATAAATGAAACAGAGAGGAAGATGAGAGTACTATAGGATAAATAATATTTTCTATATTTATTAATTAGGCTTGAATTTATGTGTAGGTGCAAAATCAGTGGATGTGGACTTAAAACAACAGAAAGCAACAGTAACAGGATTTGTGGAGCCAAAGAAAGTGTTGAAGGCAGCACAAGCCACTCGCAAGAAGTGTGAGATTTGGCCATATGTTCCATATAGTATGGTGGCACATCCTTATGCTGCTGGTGTTTATGACAAAAAGGCACCTCCCAATTTAGTTAGGGCCACTGCTGATCCTGCTGTTGCTCACTTAAATCCTGTTGAAGAACAATATTCCCTTATGTTTAGTGATGAAAATCCTAATGCTTGTAATATTATGTAGCTAGCTAAAATTATAAGTGATTTGATTATGTATGTCCCTTGTGTGTGTGTAGTTTTTCTCTTATACTCTTTTATTGTAGAAGTTTGAAGATCTTGTTGGAACTATATTTTATTAAGGAGAAATCGACTACTGTATAAAGAGTTTTGACTTGTAAATTAGTAAAAAGTATTATGATTGTTCAATAAGAGTAATTTTAGTTCTAGTTTTTCAAATTATTAATTAATTTGAGAATATATCGATTTTAATAATTGACTTATACAATTGATCATTTGGATCTTTCAATTCATTGATAGTAGGAGAAGAGAGTGGATATATAGACGGGCCTTTTTTTTTTTTTTTTTTGGCGTAACCATTTCTTCTATATGCTTTAATTCAGAACGGAATATTTCGAATATTCTAAAATTATTTTTATTTTAATCCTAAGGAAAAAGAAAGAACAAATCTAATTTTGACAAATTCATAACTTGGGACTATAATAACTTGTAAATGGTATCCCAAAATTCTGACATATCGGAATTCACACTATGGTAATTAGTCCCAGTAGAGGGAAAAATACTTTCTACTAGGTTTTTTTTCTATTATCAAAAGCTAAAATCCGTGATCTCAAATTAAGAATGAACATATCAATTTTATGCATTCCATCACAAATCTTGGTGGTGATATATAGATAGACCTGTATGTGTATGTAACAAGCTTATTAACGGATAAATACTTATCCCATCAAGTATTTATATCAATCTATGTCAACTTGCCATGATTAATTAATCTAATAAAATTTAAAAAGAATATTAAATAACCATAATTAAGTGATAATATTCCATGCGAATTCATGTCACTCATCCATGGCGTGTATAATGGATAAAGAACTTCGGACTAGACTCTGTCTAATGGAGTGTTTATGGTCAACAAAATGGTGAAAACTAACATATTTATTCTTGATTTGTTTTTGCACGGAGCACCAACCTCTCCAACAAAATATATGAGTACTTTTTTAGTAAAAATAAAATAATTTTTCTTTTAAAGAAAATAGAGTAAATATAACAACAATTACAACGTTTGAATGGTCCCCTTATTCCTCAAACCATGGAAGTGGCACGAGTCGATCTTTAGCAGATTGTCTGTGTGAATTCAGTCCTAGGAGTCAAATATGGTCGGTGAAAGTAATCACAACAATCTTATCCATTATTAAGTAGGGGTCGTTTGATAGGATGTATAAGAATAATATAAAATATTTTATAGTAATAATACTTACATTAGTAATAGTTGAGTTAGTTATGCTTGTGTTAGTTATGCTTGCAATTTTCTTGTGCAGTATTTGATTTGGTGCTATTAAAAGTAACATGAATTGTATAATTTCTAAAAAAAATATTTTTTTAGAAAAATATTTGTCATAAATATGGTGGAAAGGATGTGGTAAAGATTTTGAGGGACAATTATGACTTTAACTATACTAATTCATGCATTAGATTCTATTGCATTACTAATACCATAAATTTTCATGCATTAGTAATACACTCCTTAATACCAAATAGAGTGTATAACTAATACAAGCATTAGTAATACATAGGATGAAAAAATGTATCAAACAAGATATTAGTAATACACAAAGCTAATGCAAGTATTATATTGAGAAAAGGGTTCGAAATATATCCAAACTTTGGAGAAATTTACTGTTACACGCCCAAACTTTGCGGGGGTCCTATGACCCCCCTGTACTATTTATAAGTGTATTTTTGTGACATTTATTTGTACAACTGGACCTAAATGTGAGTACACGCGCACTGAGCGCGTGATTAAATTAGTGGTCAAACTAAGCAAATAAACGTCACAAAAATACACTAATAAATAGTACAGGGGGGTCATAGGACCCCCGCAAAGTTTGAGCGTGTAACAACAAATTTCCCCAAAATTTGGGTATATTTCGAACCTTTTTCCCTATTATATTTTCTAATACACTCAACCAAACAACCCCTTAATTTGTTGAGTCAAATAGACCAAATTAATCAAAAAGTAAATTAATTACTCCCTCCATCCACTTTTACTTCTCCACTAAAATATATCTATAAAATCAGATATCTATTTTACTTGTGCAATTATCACTTAATAATTCCTTGTCCATCCTTATTAACTATAGTCATTTATCAAAATATGAATTTTATTATATTTAAACAGTAATACACTAAAAATGTCATTCTTTTTATAATTTTTTAAGGAATATGCCAAATTAATACTGAACAATAATTTCGGAATACTACGAAACCTTAAAATATAAAATACACTTCTCATTTTTCACAAATTTGAAAGTATTCTTATACTGGTAGTGCCTACATTTTTGGGTGCAATTTGTGCAATTGTTCTTATCTTGGTTTTAAGAATTTTTCAAGATGCATATACTACAAATATTTTATTAGAAAAAATGACCCAATCAATAATATCGAAAGAGGGGACCTTTCTTGAAACAAAAAGGAAAGAGTTCTTGATCACCTATGCATAACTGTTCTTTTTTATTTCTTAATTTCGTTTTAAAGTATATTTACACTGATTTGTAATGTTATCTTATTTAAAAATTTAATTGAATTATTAAAGAGAGCAAATTTTTATGTACTTTTTTTTTAAAAATTTTTTTTATGTACTAAATTATGTTTTTAACACACTTCTTCACTTACGTGATTCTTTTTTACGAATAAAATATGTTAAATTCTTTTTTGATAATGAATTACAACAATAAGGCTCGATTCTCAAACCGATGTCTATTCAAATAACATATGTTTGAATAATCCCTGGAGGCCGGTTGCACATTCTTCTTCAGACATTATAATGGTTAGGAAAGTAATTTCATATTTATGTGTGTATCCTCCTTAGGTCACCATTTAGATGCAATCTTAAGGCTAATTGACATATGTGGGATAATTAGAGTTATCATTGTTGAGAAAAAAAGAAGAACAATTTGAGTTATGAACTCTCAATATTTCCTAATATAGGAAATTGCAAATTCGTAAATAACTTTTCTGATCGTTGTGGTAATTCTATTAGACATATATCCCGATCAAACAAAAAATAAATTACGATATAGTAATATAACCTTAACGTTTGCTCTTTGTACTTTATGTCTCAATAGTTGCACCTTGCTGTTAAAACGCATAATTTCAGCGGCCCAAAGAGTACATTTTTGCCCCTCAAGACAAATAACTTTTTCGTGGGCATAAATTTATATTTTCACTTCCGTTAGGTTTAAATTTGATTTCTAAGGACAATATTCCAAATATCTGATTCAAGTAGATAAAGAGATGGTTGAATCAATTTTTTTTTGTATAAAGTTCAATTTTTTCGGAGGACAAGGCAATATGAAAGTGTCAATTTCTTGTACTTGCTCAGTGTGCTCCCTTTATTCAAGTGTACCATCCGATTCACTGGGTTGTTGACTTACCAAGCATTTAACCGCGACTCTTGCCATCCGCTTGGCGAGTGGAGCGCTCGTTATTCTGAGTTTTCTCTTTGTTGGAGCCTTTCTATTGCTATAGCCATGAGCTATGACAACTCCAGCTTGCAATCATAGGGGCCCGCTCCGCGAGGCCAGAATGGCCTTAGCGGACCAAGCAAGCAGATGATGATGGTTCATCCGGTAATCTAGTAAAGACCAACATATGAAGGGAAAAAATTGAATACCAACCCACTTGAAGAGCAAATCGTGCAATCAAATGATTAAAATGACGGCTTGAACTGAATTTTGACGGATCAATGGGTTGAGCTAATAAATAGACGACTCTATGACCAACGCAAAAGTTATTTGGGTTGATATAAATTTGCAAAATTGACTAAAAGATGGGTCATTACTTAAACTTGTCAATTCTTACTAATTTTTTTATTTTTTTTATCCTTTTATTATTTCTTAAATATTTAATATTTTTCTTCTTCTTTTATTATTACAATGTATATATAACATAATCAAATTTTAAAAAAAATTCAATAATAATGTGACAACGTTTCTGTAAGTCATTTTGGACTTTATATCAGCCAATTTGAACGACTTTGGACTTAAGGGGGTTTGGTTTAAATGAGTTGAACTAATAATTGATTGGTGAATGACCCATCTAAACTTGAATGGATTGGTTAGATCATGTTTTCATGAGATAATTTTGTCATTTTATGTCAGACGCAAAATTTGGAAAAAATGTATCTCTTGGCTACTTACAAATTAAATAGAATAAAATGATATTTTCAGATTTATTATATATAAAAATAAAAAAAAATTATTTTAAAAAAATGAAGAACTCTTGTAAAAAGGACACAAAACTTAAGAAAGTTATAAGTAGCCTATAAAACCCATAAGCAGTGTTTATACATTTACATTTCTTGGTGGACTCTAGAGTCTGGTCACTGTAAGTTGGTGATTGACTCAATATTCTTGTACTTATTTTCTAGTATCATTTTCTTTTTGCACTTTCTAAAAATTTCTCCTTGATTGGATTCAAACCTTCTGTTCTAATAACATTTGGTAGAAGGAATTTATCTAGATCTTGTACTTGAAAAGATATACTAGTATCATCGTCATAGAAAGAAATTAACGTTGTCCTAGGAGAAAATGCATAAAAACCCCCCTAAACTTGTCATGACAACTTACTTTAACACTTAAACTTTATGGGTAATTATTTACCCCCCTATTCTTGTTTCAGGTGAATTTTATACCTCCTTAAATGATGATATGACAGGGTAAGTGTTTTCATTCTCCCAAAAACGCGTGGAAATAAGAAAATATTGACCAGATCCTTTTTTTAATTGTTTTTAAATTTTTTTTGTAATTTTCCTTTTATTTTTCTTTTTCTTTTTTTGTTCCATTTTGTACCTTTCTTCTTCTTCCATCCACAACCACTGTATACCTCCAATTATGTATGACCATATCAGCCATCTCCTCCATTTCTCTTCCTCCATCCCATCGCCAGCCTCACTACTTCCATTCCACAAAATAAAAAAAAATAAAATATACAATCTAATTTTCTTGCCATAGGACAAAGGATTCGCCGGAGAAATTTTTCGACCAACCCATTTTAGTGTTTCCTTCGATCTTTGACAGCTACAGGTTGTGAGGTCGAGCGAAATCTTTTTCCAATTAATCAAATCTAAATGAAAAAGAGAGAAGAGAAAGGAGGGTTTGGTTGTTCTGTTGATTAACCTAATTTTTTGGTAACTCATGTTTTCCTATCTGCTTCTTCAGCCAACATAGAAAGTGACGGGAATAGGTTGTATAGTAAATTTCATCACAGGAGTTGCAGAAAAATGATTTATGTTAAATTTATTAGGGATTAGCTCAAAAAAGTAGAAAATAATCTTCTTTAAATGGTTGGAATATATGGTGATGAGGTCATCAATGGAGTTTTCAAAGGGGACCGAGGGAAATCTCCGAAAAAGGTGAGCTCCGAAAAGTTGTTGCTTCAAATTTGTGGGTTGTGGGGAAAGGAGGAGGTTAGGGTATGTGAAAAAGGAAAAAAATATTTTTAATTAGTTTTTGCCACGTGGAGGTGTGTGTAGAACACCTCCCGTAATAAGTGTGGTTCTATCCTTTAAGGGAGGTATAAAATTCACTCGAAACTAAATTAGGGGGATGAATAATTACATGTAAAGTTTAAGTGCTAAAGTGAGTTATCATGATAAGTTTAGGAGGAAATTTATGTATTTTCTCTTGTCCTAGCTATAGGACCTTAGTATACATATAATTGCTCTAACTGTTAGGTAATAAATATGGTTGTATCGACTTGTTTATTTATTCAAAGCTCAATTTCTTATCATATAGTCTATGGTACAAGATTTTGTATTCATCTCGGAGTCAAATCTATTACTCCCCTCTATTTAATTTTTTTTGACTTGATTTGGAGTACGTGGTTCAAACTAATTAATGTTTGGTGTGAATATTGATATAAAATTTTTATTTTTTAAAATTTGCATGTTTAGAATCTATATAAAAAATACTATAAGTTACGACATTTAATAATTAAAAATATTTAAAGCATATTTTTAAAAATTATGATCAAAGAAAATATCTCTTGACTGTTTAAAATAACTAAAGCAAATAAATTGAAACGAACGGAACACTTATAAATAATAAAATAAATCATGACAAAAGGATGTTGAAATAAGAAACATGATGCTTACTTTCAAACTTGAAGAGTTTTACCAAGAAATACGATTAACTGATAATTTGAAATTGACTAACAAAAAGTTCAACACTTCTCTAACTATGAAATTGAAAATTTTGAAATTGACAACAAGAAGTTCAACACTTCTCTAACTATGAAATTAAAAGGACTAAAAGAAAATAGCTTCAACTACAGCATAATATTCCTCAATTGTTCAAATCAATCATCTTTTTGTTCTTGTTGTCATCCTCAATCTCACCTTCAATTTTAACTGGTACAAATAATAATCAATGAAAATTAATACACATTAGACACTAATTTTTTTAATTTTTTGGGGCTAATGAATTTAAGAAAATAACTTACAAAAGTTTGGATTCGTCTTAAGAATACGCAAGTGAGGATCCACCGGTAGACCCCTAACAGCAAAACTCGAATCGTACAACAGGTTGCCAACAGGACTAGATTTCAAATCAACAATTATTATTAATTTTTTCTCAACTATATTATTGCATTTTAATGCCGTACAGATTAAATTCATGATGATTTTAATTTCTTTTGTAATTTGTTGTATTTTAACAAGTTGTCACAAAAATAGTAAGAAAAAAAGTTTATGTAAGCTTTGGAGATATCCAAAACATATTTTGTTTAAAAACAAATAAATTAATTTTAAATTTTTAAAAATATTTTTTAAAATCTTTACCAAAAAGAGGAATGTTACCTGGTCAACCTTGGATGCTTTCTCTTTGGTTGTCTATCTTCTTGCTCAACAACTTCTCTCTATAATAATTTCATTAAAATTGAAAATAATAAAATATTTTATTAGTTTAGAATCATTAAGTTTACAAATTTTTTGAAAATTTATTTTTTTGCCAAAAAATTGACTACTTAAATGACTAAAAATAAATTAGGAATGAGATATACTGATGAACTAGAAGATAAATGATGCAACATTGGCATTCTACCACGTGGATAGCGAGCCTGCATTTATTTAGATAACAAATGAGTTATAATTAATATTTCATGATAAAAGAGAATTTAAACATGCATTGACAACACAAGAAAAGAGATAATAATAATAATAAGAAGAATTTTCCACCACATACCCTTCGTTTTTTACATTTTGAACTTTCCAGCTCTGGTGGAACAAAATTCACATTGGGGTTCACATTATTTTCCTATAACAAAAACAAACGATATTCATATTATCTGGTTGAATTACATGTAAAAAGTAAATAAAATAAATACATACTAAAAGAAATGAATAAAAAGAGTAGGTCAAAGAAATATACCTCCAAAGATACATATGAGCCTGAGGTACATTCATAATTACGATCTTCAATACGCGCATATCTAATTAAAAATATTTAATTAGATCGTACATAGACATATTCGAGTAAAAAGTAAAATATCCTTTATTAATAATAAATTAAAATATAAAGGTACCACATATGTATAATTGAATATAAAAACATATTTTTTCCTAATTTTCCAGCATATTTTTCATTTGATGTTGTTCATACGATTGGTAGCATCCAAAAGATATATATATATATATATATATATATATATGCCATAAAATAAAATAAAATGTATGAACATAAATTTGATAAAATATTCTTACGCTTTTAGATGGAGTAAATCTACACAACTCTGATGACATATATATTAAAATAATTAATACAAAACACTATGGAGTTCACCAAAATGTATTAGCACAACTTTTTCATGTATATTTAAACGTAAATAGAATCTCTAAATATTTAAAATATTTATTATTTACTGCAAGAAATATTTCACTTCAACAGATTTTCATTTCACAAAAAAAGCATATAATCAATACCTGCTCTGCATGGAACTTTCCCGGGACATTGTTGTGAAGGTTTGTTGGCTTACAAATGACTACAACACTAAGCGGTCTTATTTATAATGTTCAATAATTAATTTTACTTCACCTGTAGGTTTATTTCCTGAGATTATATTACCTTAATAAATTGAAGAAAAAAATTTAGATGAAGTGGAATTAAATATTCGTACTTTTAAATTGGTCAGAAAATTTGATTTCTAATATTGATATTATGTCTACATAATAAATGTTTCTCTCCCCGTTTTAATTAGTGTTATAAAAGACGTTTCTACAGTGAGCCTCGAGGCGGGGCTAGTCTTGAGGCATGACATTGTAAAAATATACTGGGACTATTTGTGGGGTGAAAGTACAATGAGGCATAGCCCCATCAGTTTTGGCATACGCTTAGGCGTTGGTCGAAATTTTATTTTGGGTCATAAGCCCGTAAAACCTCTCTTAATATAAGTTAAAATTAAAAAAATAAATACTTAAATTAATACAAAAAGAATATATAAAATTCAGCTGGCAATTAAATTTCAAGAAGTTAAAAATCTTCAAAATTTAAACATTTTTTTATTCTTAACTAACGTTTTTTACTTTCTTTTCGTCTTTCACTGAGTAAAGGGGGAAATGACAATGTGCAAACTTCAAAGCAAAAATTCATTATCCTTCATCACTTGTTCTAGTTTGATACTGAGCCCCCTTTCATTTACAAAATTGCTCTAGTTTGATACTTCTGATTATAGGTTCCTTCTCAGTATTTTTTTTTACAAGTTAATTATAAATTTCTACAATTTTAAAAAATTCTAATTAATCTATGAGCAGTTCTGATTATTTTTTAAGTCAATTATTGATTTTGATTATCGTTTTAAGATGAAGCTATCACGACCCAAAATCCAAAGAAGTACTGGCACCGATCTAAACTCATTGATAAATAAGCCAACTCAAAACACAGGTTTCAAGTATCAAATTAACTATGTGAAAGGTAACGATTAAAAGAGAAGAAGTAATCGAACTTATTTATTACACTAGAAATCAAGATGCAAAAACAACAACTTAAACTCACAATATGGAAGTAGCTTATACAAGCATCTAATATCTAGTATCTGAGTACAACTCCAAACAAGGAAAAATATCCAAAAAAAATACGATAGATAAAAACATAGAAGAGCTCCAACAGTGTTGCGGATCAGCCAAGCAACTACCTCAAAATCTTGAGAGAATTCGCTCCAAATACTGCTAACAGTCACCAATCGAAGGTACTAGGCTCGGAACTGCGCAAAATGTACGAAAAAAGACGAGGGTGAGTACAAAATTCACAAAACTCAACAGTATCATCGATTGACCCAAATCCTAAGCGATGGCGGATCAGCCCTAAACTGCTTTGTCCCCATACTTAGCGCATATACAATTTTCATTTTAAAATAAAGATAGATCTGAACTAGCAACTAGTGTCAAACAACAACATAAATAAATAAAGATCAGAGTAGATATCTCAAATCAAAGGCAAATCAAGATAAGAGTAATAAAGTCAATATCAAGGTCATTCAATCACTTTTCACACCAAGGCAATACGAATCAAATGAAATGATGTATATGATGCATGCCTCTTATTCGATCAGTATCCATATATATCCGCTGCCATAATGTTGCTAGTTGGGACCCATAGGGGACTCGCAAGGTTCATATATAGTTTGAAAATGATCTCAGACTGACAGTCGAAATGACCTCGGTATCGTCCGGACCTCGGACCGTCGAAAAATGACCTTGAACTTCTATTGTCAGTAAAGACCTCGGCACCTCATCACCGATAAAGACCTCGACACCAACTCATAATTAGCCCAGAATAGTCATCAATATAATAAAAATAATGAAAACATAATCAAATGACCAAATCAAGGCTAACTTTCAAGTATCAGTCATCTTGGTACATATCAATGAGCAAACACAAGCATTTACATCAATGATAAAGCTAAAATTAGGCTCATATAAGCATAACACTCAACAATTAAAGTTAGGCTCATATAAGCATAACACTCAACAACTTAGATACATTCAAAAATAAAATGGGACACGTATTACCTACTACCATTTTCACAATCAAACAAATACTACCACTTTAAAAATGAGTCAAAGAAAGTCCTAACCTGCATAAGATGAAGTTTGACAAGTTAATTTTAGCCTTTTCATTCCGTAAAGCTTTCGAATGAGTTCAATCTGATCAAATATGTATTCTACATAATCAAATAAATCAGTGCACACTCATATTGCTATACTCTGACCCTGGGCTCAAAAAGTTAATTCAAAAGTCAACCTCAAACTCGTAAGGGTAAAATTGAAATTTATTTAAAATAATGTTATTCATAAAAAGGGGAACTCAAATATGAAATTTCTCAATAATTGAGTTTAAATCGACCTTCAAAACCTCGTAATGCGGATGTCATTAATTTAGCCCCAAAATTGTCAAATTTTCTAATTTAAAATCATGATTTAAAGATGAAAATCAACAACAAAGTATTGGGGAATGCAAAATCATACCCAATGAAGAAATCTTGAAAATCCTCTTTTGAATCATCCAAAATGAGTTTCTAAGCATAAAAATTGAGTTATGAGATTTATGTTTGAAAAAGAAATTTAAATTCTGTCCAGGTATATTTCTTCATCGCGAACGCGATGGGTTCATGGAGATTCTAAGACTGACCCGACTTGACCCATCACAATCGTGATACCTCCTTCGCGAACGCGAAGAAAATTTTTCACTCGAACCCGAGTTGGACTCCTTAGCCTTTCGCGGTTGCGATCAGCCCCCTCCCCCCCCCCCCCCCTACACACACACACACGTTTGCGATGCTCAAGTTTGTTTGCGAAGGAAGGATCACTGGCACCAGAAAATCAGCAAAATAAGTTCAAACTCAAAAGATACGAATAGACCCTCGAGATCTATTTGGAACCGATGATCACAAATCAAATATGTTACTAGACTGAAAACGACATTCTGGACCTAGGCCATCTTGACCAAAATGTTGGCCAAAGTCAACTCTTAACTTAGAATTTTTAAAATTTTCATCTAACGACTCTAACTCCATCTAAATGCTTTAGTACCTAAACCAAAGGTCTAACAAACTCAAAATCACATTTCGGAGCTAACAAAACTGTCGAAATTCCATTATAAGCTCATCTTCTTCAAATGTTGACTTTGGTTAACCAAAAAACTTTTCAACCTTTTAAAATAAAAAACTTACTCAAACCCCATCCAACCAACTCGGAAATCATGTCACCCACCCTCGCAAATCACAAATATCATACTAAAGCTACGGGAAGGAATAAAACAATCAAAATTGTAGAAATAAAAAATCAACCATGAGAGTTATTATTGAAGTAATTCTATGTGCATTTCTACTTAATTTATATTTTCTTGAATTTTCTATAATTCCTATGTAATATTTAGCATTTTATTATTTATTTTTATTATATTAATTTATAAAATATTAAAAAATAAAGATCCACAAGACTTATGCTCCATAATCTCGAGGCTTACGCCTCGCCGCGTATTAGGTAAAATATTTTACCTTTTAAAACACTGATTTTAATTTGTATGTTAGATTTTGATTTGATACGCAGTTTAAGAAAGCACAGATTGATTTTGTGAATCTTGTGGTCTTAAATTAAAAATATGTATGTCACGACTCCAAATTCCTTGGATTGTGATGGCACCTATCCCAACCCACCATGGTAGGTAAGGCGAAATCACAAAAATACAATTTATGCAAAGTAAAGGTAAATAACGGACAAATACAACTAGTATTCAATAACAACCCAAATCAATAATAAACGGAAGGAAGCTGAACGAAAATAATCTAAAAACATCCCAAGACTTAGTTATCACGAATACAAGAGTGACTCGAGTACAAACTGTCATAGATGAGTAAATCCACACTGTCTGAAAATATAAAATAGATAGAAATGTGAAAGATAGATGAAGCCGGGTCGATCTCTGAAGCTAGAAGTTAACCACGACTTTGAGTGATACTAAAAGACACGATCTTTATCCATGGGGTCTGATCTATCGAAATCTGCAACAGAAGGATGCAGAAAGTAGGGGTGATTATGGTTCACTTGTACTCAGTAGGCATCATAGGCCAACTAAGCTTAAGCAGAAAACTATATCAAGCAAAGAATACTAAAATAACCATGCATATAGAAAAGACCCATCAATTTAATATCAATAATTGTCACAGTTTATCTCAATCACAATAATAATTCAAATAACGCCGCAATGTAATAGTATGGGGTGATATGCATTGGCTAATACTTATCGGTATATACCCCTCCTCAGTTTTTGCTGGAAGTTGTGACTCATGGGAAACTCGTGAGGTCCACATACCCCTCTTGGAATCCTTCATTGGAAAAAATTAATAAGTTAACATATAACTAAGTTCGAAATCCTGCATCGGATTGAATGAGCATTAATATCATGTATCTATGTTTGGAATCTTGCATCGGACTAAATAAATAAAATATGATGTGTCTATGTCTGGAATCCTGCATCGAACTAAATAAGTGAAATATGATGTATCTATGTCTGAAATCCTGAATCAGATTGAGTAAGTAAAATATGATTCACTTACTTTCAAAATCAGTATTCTCAGTGATATATTCCAATGATCCGTGAGATGAATGAGCATGCATGATCATGATAATGAGATAAAGCTAGATACAACAGAAATAAATAAAATCTCAAGACAATGCTTAACTCATCAACAAAGGCTACGAGCTATATTATCGAATCAGAACTCAATCCTTCATCACTATAATATCATAAACTCCAATTCGGGCATATCAACAATAATCCATTGCATTTACCACAAATTACCCTAATTAATCTCCCAATTCATAATATGTTTTACACGACAAGTCCCATCCCAAGCAAAGTTTGAAGAAAGTTAAGTCATAACCTACCTCAAAGTCGAACTCTAAGACTCTAGCAATCACAAACTTGTCTTCCTTTTTCAAATGGCTTAGGACCGCCCTCTATCAAAAACACATGTAAATACGAATCCAATGGTACTTATATTGCTATAATTCTATCCCGGATATAAAAAGTCAACCCAAAAGTTAATCCCGAGCACCCAACGACAAAATTAGAATTTTACTAGAAAGTCATTTTATCCATAACTTAAGGAGTTCATAGCTGAAATTTCATTGAGAATAAAGTTAAATTTGAGCTTGAAATCATTAAAATACTATTTCTTAACTTCACCCGAAAACCCCCCAAAATTTCAAACTAAAGAATCAAGATTTGAAGATGAAATCATGAAATAATTATCGAAAAATACGTAAAAATGATATAGAAAATTTACCCATGAAAAAATCTCAAAATTCCCCTATTTGATTCTCCCCAAAATGAGTTTCAAAGCTTCAAAAATTGAGTTACGTGATTTTAAGTTGAAAATAGGCTTATAAACACAGGAATCAAAATATTACAAAATTGCCACCATAATCCCCTTTTGCGAGCAGGATTGGACCCGCAAAAACTAATATGCGGTCTGCACAATAGGAAAGAGATTGCATAAATGGTCTTATAATTTCCTTGGCTTCAGGTCTTCTGTCCGGTTTTGCGATGACCATTATGGGATCACATAATGGTTTTGCGGTATGCACAATGGGTCGGGGAGAGGGGGGGGGGGGGGGGGTTATCTCACATTAGACTAGAAAACTTCATTTACCTAACACAATTCACGACTCTCAACTCGACTCCCCGATAACCAATCTATCAACCCATAACAATCCATAAGAACTTACGGGGAGGGGTAAAATAATCAAAATGCGCAAACAATTTTAAAAAATCGCTATGAGGGTTGTTACAATGTAGAATGTACCAAAATATCCTTTAATATTTTGGTTTTAAGCATGTCATGTGAAAAGTTGAAATTAAAGAGTAGTCAAAAAGGAAAAGACGTATTCTTTTTGAAACGGATTAAAAAAAAGTAAGACTAACAAATTAAAATGGGTGGGTGGGTGGGGTGGGTGGAGTAATAATTAATTAAGCCGAATCCAACATACACTCTAAAAATGAAACCATGTATGTGTATTCTAAATATTTAAAGGAAAAAAAATAATTAAAATACATTTGTTATATATATATCTGTAAAAGCTACGATTGAAATTAGAAGAAGTTGTCTTTAAATTCTATTGAGATAACCAAAGAATGAAAAGATATGTTCTTTCATTTGAAAGATACCTCTTTATTTAAATGACTTATTATTAATTAGTTAAACAAAATTTCAACGATATGTATATCAATCTATATTAACTTACAATAATTACTTGATTTAATATGGTGAAAAATATTTTAGTTAATTAATTAATTAAATGATAACATTAATTTATACATATACATGTAGTATATTTATGTCGGAGTGTATAACGAAAAAAAACCTCGGACTAGACCGTTTAATGGACTTCATCAACAAAATGGTAAGAAATTTCAGTTTGTGAACTTATATACTACTAGTATTCTTGATCTTTTTTTGCATGGAGCATCAACCTCTCCAACTTCTCTCCAACAAAATGTACTTCTTTTTGTTTTAATTTGTTTGAATTGTTAAAAAATAACTTTTTTTTTATTTGACAACACTTTAATTCGACTTTTTCACACAACTTATGATGTCATGAGATTAAAGTGTATTCTGGTATATCCTATATATCTTTAATTTACGATTATAAGATTCTAAAAATTTATTTACTTTCTTAAACTTCGTATTAAGTCAACGTTGTATACTTTTTTAGTTTAAAAAAAAATAGAGTAAAAGAAACAACAACGTTTGAATGGTCCCTTATTCCTCAAAGCGTGGAAGTGGGACAATCTTTCGCAGGTTGTTAATGTGAATTCAGCCCTTGGAGTTAAAGATGGTCGGTGAAAGTAATAGAGTAACAATAATCTTATCCATTACAAAGTTATTTTGTTAAGTCACTGAGGTGGATTATGATGGAATGATTGAAGTTTCTCCATCCTTAATTAGTGATAAATTCAAGCTTTTGGGAATAAAAATTATTTGTTGAAAGCGTCGTTTCAAAAAGTTGACTCTGCAATATCCGAATTTAAATTTAGTCGACACTCAATGTGAATAATAAACACTAGGTAAGAAACAAAAAATGTTCATTACGCAAAATTTCTTATTCAAAATAACTCAATTATTATTAATTACTGAAACGGGTCATTCCACACATTTTGTTTTAGTCGAGGTGCATTTCTTTGTACTACTCTTCTACTTCTATTCCTTCTTCAGTTCTTCTATACTACTTCTCTTCCTTCTTCACTTCTGCTTTTTCTTCAACTTCTCCATTCTTCAACTTCTTCTTTTCTTCTTCATTCTTTTGCTTCTTGTCATCTTGTTCTTTGTTTCTTCATTACTTTCCTTCTTCTTTGCTGCTTTCAGCCATTAAAGCTTCTTTAAAGTTTGATTTTAAAATTTTATGAGTCGCAAATGTGAATCGTTTTGAGTGAATAATATATCATGAGACTCGAAACATCGAGAGGAGCGCATATCTAAAATTTGAAATTGTTTAGAGGATATTTTGAGTTGGTCAGAATTGAAACTAAAAACTCCATTATCCATTAATGCTTCTTCAAGATCGATTATAAAATTCGACGTGCCGCAAATATGAATCATTTCGAGTGAATAATATATCGAAAGACTCAAAACATTAGAGGAGCTCATATATAAAATTTAAGAATGTTTAGAGGAGATTTGATTTGGTCGGGGTTGAAAAAAATATGCATATGTAAATATTGTATAAACAACGTATAAGGAAATATATGCATCTCTCATACATAGTTATACATCATTTTTATATGTAAATATTGTATAAACAGCGCATATGAATGTACATATATGGATCTATGATACTTAGTTATACATCATATATACATAATTATATAATATTTATACAACATTCATACATTACATATACCTGTAGCTATGTTGTTAAAAAAGAAGGGTAAACAACATAAATCTCAATTGTTTAGTACCTAATTACACCCTATTCCTACTATTTTCCAAATTACATAAAATTTCAGATTTTGAAGTTCCGAATACATTACCGAGAGTTGGATACATCACTTTTCGATACATAACTAATCAATCAAATTCTTATGCATCAGTAACACGGATCTCATTTCGATACATAATTAAGTCTTATGTATCAGTAACACAAAAAAGAATTCTGATACATATTTTTTATCATATTTTCAACTAGATACATCATTCTTATGTATCTGTATACAAAAAATAAATTCTTGTGTATCATTAATACAAATTTCATTCCGATAGATAAGTCTTATGTATCAATGATACAAAAAAGAATTCTGATACATATTTTCAACCAGATACATCATTCTTAATGGCGAACTCCGACCATCAACCACCTAAAACGACCACTACAACCCACATCACCCCACCATGATTCCAGATAAGGTGGACTCCACTACCAAAACACCATCAACAACTAGCTCACAGCGCCACTGAAGCCCAACGACGATGAAACTCCGATGAAGCTCCAACGGAAATAACCAACAAGTTCATCATCACTGTCAGAAACGGAGGAAACCAGCCACCAATAGTCAGATCTAGAGAATGTGGGAATTAATGGGTGTTGGTATGAATGGATATGTTTGTTGATGATTCAAAATTGTAAAAATGAGTATGTGTTTGAGGGAGGAGAAAAATATTGTTTATTGTGTCAATTGATTAAAATGAGCAATGAAATTGATGGAATGAGGGTGATAATGGAGGAAATTGATGGAGGAGATGATTGTTGGTTGGTGGAGGAAGAAGAGAATTCTATCGTGAATTCTCTGTGTGTGCGTGATTCGAGTAAAGGGGGCTGTTGTGATGTATCCGAATGTTTAGAGAGAGAAAATAAAAAAAGAGGTTTTTGTAATTATTTTACAGGATTAGGATTTCAAGTAATAATGATAAGTTAAGGTTTAGTATTATGTAATTTGTTCAAAAAAGAATTTGTCACTTGTGCAGCTATGTAAGAATCACTTGTTAAAACACATAATTAAATTCCAGCGGCCCAAAGAGTACGGATTTGGGCTACTTTGGTGAAGGCCCAGACTTCTGGAGGTGTTAAAAGGGGGGAACATAAATAGACAGTCCTTAAAACATTTTTTTACATTATACATATTAATATCAATTATGATAATATAAAATACTTATTTTCATTACAGTGAATAAATTGCATGAATAGGTACTTGTTTAATTTATTCCCATTTTCCATGTCTCAATTAGGGGCTTGTTTAATTTATTTCTTATAATTCTTTTACTTAACTTTCATATTGTCTTTTTCTTTTTCTTATTTTGTTTATACAAGATCTTTTTTGGTAACTTATTCATATTTATACAAGATTATATGTGAAAAAAATAATTAAATGTAATCATATATTGGTAGCATATGTATGATATATATTTTTATATATATAACGTATACCATGTATATTTATGGTATACATATAACAAGCCAAAATTAGATTAGTGGTATGTTTTTGTTATAAATTTAGTATAAGTGAAATTTTAATAATATGTGAGTTTTGAAACAGATATAAAATTTTAAATTTATACCAAATATGTATTAAATATATTTTAAATGCACATAATTTTTTACTAAATATAAGAATAAATGTATATTAAAAAAATAACTTGAATATGTAAAGTTATTCTAAAATTATAGGATGAATATATTATTTATATCATACATATACTAAATATATATTAAATGCATATAACAATTACATCAAACATAATAATAAATTTATACTAAAACTATACCATGAGTTTGCAAGTTTACTAGGTATATTTATCCTAAATACATATTATATAAGTTAAAAATATCCTACATATACTTCGTCAATGGATTTTGAATTGAAAATGAATATAAATAAAAACACATGTCGTAGCAGCCCAGTTATACATACACACACATATTGGAAAATGGCTAAAATAATGTCTAAACTATGGCCAAATTTGCCGTAACATCTTAACTTTGAGAGAGGGACAAGGGGAATTTAATGATTCAGGGATAAATATTTGATTCAAAGTTGGATGATAATGATAAATATAACAAAAAAGCAAACAAAGGGCAAATATAACTGTTTTTTAAGAATACAAACAAATCTGATCCTTTTCCTTTTGATAAGAAGTTATGGATTTTCTTTGACTGTCCAAATCCTCTTTCCGTTCTATTTGTTTGTTTTACTTTCCTTATTAGTCCATTTAAAAAAAAATATCTATTTTCTTTTTGACAACTCTTTGATTTCAACTTTTCACATGATATGTTTAAGATCATAAGATTAATGTGTATTTTGATACATTCTACATACTTTTAATTTAAAACTACAAGATTCAAAAATCTTCTTTACTTATTTAAACTTTGTATCAAGTCAAAACCAAACAAACAAATTGAAACGAAAGAAGTAATAACTTAGACAAATAAATTAAAACTAAGGAAGCATTTGTAAATGATAAAGAGTAAAGTAAATCATAACAAAGGATGTTTGAAATGAGAAATAAGATAAGTTGAAATTGACAACCAATTAAAACAGCAAAAACTAAACTTGAATAAAGAAGTTCCAACACTTCTCTACCTATGAAATTGAAAGGACTAAAAGAAATCAAACAAGACTATTGAGAATGTCCCATGGTGAGCCATGTCATTTTTTGTTGCTAGCCTCAGGCACCACTTTGTCTTTGTTGTTAGCCTCAGGCTTCCTTGTAATTTTAACTGTCACAAATAAAAATCAATTAATATTAATACACATACGAAACTATTTATTTTTAATTTTTTGGATTATAATTTTAAGAATTAAAAAGTATTAAAAACAAAATATGACTTACAAAAATCTGGATTCGCCTTAAACATACGCATGATGGGGTCCACAGGTAGACCTTTTGCGGCAAAGCTTGGATCATACAATCCGTTGCCAATAGGGCTACATTTCAAATCAACAATTATTATTAGTATTTTTTTTTAATTATATTATTGTATCTTTATGCCATAACGAATTAAATTCATCATTTTAATTTCTTTGTATTTTAACATGTTGTCGCATAATTTGTAAAAAAATAAAATAAAATTGTATGTAACCTTTAGATATATTTATAAAATATTTTGTTAAAAGCAAATAAATCGATTTTAAATTTTTAAAAAGCTATACCAAAAGGAGAAATGCTACCTGATTGACGGTGGATTTTCTCTCTTTCGCTTTTTAGCTTCTCGCTCAACAACTTTCTTCTGCAATATATCATTAAAATTGAAAATAACATAGTATTATTTTATTGTTCTAAAACATTATATATAAAAATGTATAGACAATTATTATTCTTTTTTAAAAAATAGACCAATTAAATTATTAAAAATAAATTAGAAATGAAATATACTCTTGAACTAGAAGCTGGATGATCCATTATTGGCATTCTACCGCGTGGATGGCTAGCCTGCATTTATTTACGTAAGAAAATTGGCTATATATAATTAATATTTCATTGTAAAAGAAAGTTTAATAATTCATTAATAGCTCAAAGAAAGAGATAATAATAATAATAATAATAATAATAATAATTTGCCACGACATAGGCACATACCCTTAAGTTTTTAAATTGTGAACTTTCCAGTATTGTAGGAACAAAATGTCCAATGGAGGTAGCACTATTTTCCTATACCAAAAATAAATTATACTCATGACAAAGTTGAATTACAAAGTAAAAAGTAAAACACATACCTCCGAATGTACATCTGATCCTAAGGCAGTTTCGAGATTAAGATCTTCATAACACACATTCCTAAGAAAAAATATTTGATTAAATTAATTAGATTAGAAATTGACATATTTCAATAAAAAGCGACGAATATTTTATCAATAATAAAATTAAATAGAGATATATTCGATGATGCGCACACGATTGTTTGCCGGCTAAATTTTCTAAAAATATAAATAGAGAGACAAAAGTATGAACAGGCTAGAGAAAAGAAAATATGAATAGGCCATAAATAAAATTGAAAATTTTATTGACATAACATTTGATAACATTCACGTTTTAGACTTTATAACTATATTTAAAATCTAAAAAAAATATATTTAATATCTTGCACTTTTAGATGGGGTAAATCTATACAACTCATTATGACCTATTTATTAAAGTAAACAAAGAAAAAAAGTTATGATGTTACCAAAATGTATTTGCACAATTTTTTCATGTATATATAAACATAAATAGAATCTCTAAATATTTAAAACATTTATTGATTAAAAATATATTTTTCTGCAAGAATTGTTTTGACCGAACAAATATTTGATCGTTTAAAGAAATTTACTTATAAAAAAAATAATAATAATTAATACCTGCTCGATATGGAAGCTTCCTGTGGTGTAGCTTTGACAGTTTGGTTACTTACTGAATTATCACTGCTTTGAGACCTAATAATTGGCCACAAAATAAAAATAAAATTGTCAGTTTTGGTGATATATGCCTCACTTAAATTCTCTGAGTGAATATATCTAAATTTGAAATTCTGAACATCCGAATAATTTTTGGTGATGTAGGCCTTACTAAAATTCTCTGAGTGAATATATCTAAATTTGAAATTCTGAACACACACATACCTTATTTATAATTCACTAAATATAAAAATAAAAAAAAATTGATATTATATTTATCAAATATATAAAAAAGTAAATTTTGACGGTGTTATAAATATTATTCTAGAACATCTGAATTATCCTTTCGCCTGCCCCCTCCCTCCCGCGGTGATGAAACAAAATCTAAAAATTTGTGACAATAATTGGTGATAATGATTGCGAGTAGTTATTGGTACTGGTCATGATTTGTAAAAAAAGGTTGTCAGTAAATATGCAGTATCTGTGGTGAATAAAGGTGGCTACTGGTGATGATGGTGGCTGGTGTTGAGAAATAGCAGTAATATTATAATATTCCTAATAAAATTATAAAAAAAATGAGAGAGAAATGATCTTACGTACATTGCGAAATAAAAAACAAGAGAGAAAATTAAAGTACGATGACTTTACAGACGATCAATTAAAAGTGCTCACGGTATAACATTAAGCGGTCATATGAATCTTATTTATAATGCTCAGAATTTAATTTAATTTTTTGTGTATATTATTTTTGAGATTTAATTACTTTAATGGATTAAAGATTAAGTAAATGGAGTGAAATTAAATTTATTTCTACTATTGAAATTATGTTTACATAATAAATATTCATTGTTAAGACAAATCCATTATTCTCTCTAAAAATGGAACTATATATATGTGTGTGTATACTAAATATTTAAAGGAAAAAGATTAATATATACATATACATTTGCATATATTTATACATATATATGTAAATTTATTTCTAATATTGAAATTATGTTTACATAATATAAAGTCATAATTTTTCCTTTTTTAGAAGTGGTATTTTTCTACTTAGCCCTCGTGATTAATGAAAAATCACTTTTTTATGATTTTGTTAAGAAACAAATGATTAAGACATAAACTATTAGAAAGATAAGATGCAATTCACAAAAAGATTAAATAAGTTAAAGATGCATCAAGCAAAAAAGAGTCAAATCTAAAAAGTATATGCATTCAAGTATGAGAAATATTGTTATGTAGAGGCAAATTAAGAAATTGTATTAATTATGTACAATAAATATTGTTGACTACAGGCATTTTCTAGAATTTTGAGAGAGAATATAGAGAGTAACTATGAACATTTATTATGTAAACATAATTTCAATACTAGAAATAAATTTCTTTATATATTAGAAAGATAAGATTGGAAAAATATATTATTTTTTTCCTTTAAATATTTAGTATACACATATAGTTCCATTTTAAGAGAAAATGTTGGATTTCTCTTAATTATGAACATTTATTATGGTATAATTGAGAAACAAGAAAAAAAGAGGAAAAAAGTCAATTTTCATAATCATAAGGGCTAAGCACAAAAATATCATTTCTTAAAAAGGAAAAATTATGACTTTATATTATGGTACAATTTTTAAACCAAAACAAAAAAAAAATGAAGAGATAGGAATGAGAACCAAAAAGTTCATATTTGGAAAGGGGATGATTATGGTCCTAAATATTTTGATCAACTAGTTTACTAAATATATACATAGTGTATAAGTTATGATACTTTATACTAAATATACCAAATACAATACATACAATATACATATACTATACATATAATAGTGTATATATTATGTATATCTCAGTCATATTGATTAACTTGTGGTCAAATGATATATATTCGTAACTTTTCCAATAGAAGTGTCCTTTACATCAGAAAATAATACAATCGATCTAACCACCACTTTGTAGAACTTATGTTTAAGTTTAGGACTTTAGGTGGTACATTTTATCACACAAGACTATAGAGGTGAGCCTCCACTTTGTCCATTCCACACTAATACGATATGTGACATCATCATTAATTTTCCCATTTCATTTAATTAAAGACCAAGATACCTGAAACCTCCTCTCTTGGGATGACATGTATCAAGCTTCACATTAACATCAACCTCGTGTGTCTCATCATAGAACTTGCACTCTAAGTATTCAGTCTTGGCCCTGCTTAACTTGAACCCTTTAGACTTTATGATTTGTCTCTAAATTTCCAACCTAGAGCTAACTCCATCGTGAATTTCGGCAATCATTATCGTATACCACGACAACTTACTTTAGATATAACACTTCAATTCATCCATCATCAAGACAAATGGAACGAACTAAGAGTTGATCCCTGGTGCAACCCAATCATGACTGGGAAGTTCTCTGAGCCTCCTCTCACTATCCTTACCTTGGTCTTGGATCTATCATACGTGTCCTTAATCACTCTAGTGTATGCCATAGATATACCTCTATCCATTAAGATCTCCAAAGAAACTCCCTTCGACCTTTATCATAAGCCTTTTTTCCAGGGCAATGGCACCATATGTCAATCACTCTTTCTCTCCTTATACTGCTCTACCAGTCTCCTTACGAGACACACCTCTATCCATTAAGCATCTCCAAAGAAACTCCCTTCGACCTTTATCGTATGCCTTTTTCCAGGGCCATGGCACATATGTCAGTCACTCTTCCTCTCCTTACACTGTTCCACCAGTCTCGTTACGAGATAAAATGATTTTTGTAATAGACCACCTCTACATGGACCAGAACTGGTCCATGAACTTAATAGATACACCTTCCCTCCTCACCCTGAACTCCACCACACTTTCATAGTGTGACTTAACAATTTGATCTCCCTATAACTATTGTAGATTTGAATATCACCCTTGTTTTAGGAACAAAATCATTGTACTCCACTTCCAATCTTAAAATATTTTGCCACCTTAAATACGACACTAAATAATCTAGTCAGCCACTACAAAAATAGTAATATGAACTTTGAATTTTTTTTACAAATTATATTTATAGCTTAGTTGGGATATTTTGTTTTAAGTTTTATTTTCATGTTTAAAATAGCTTATTTCCCATAATATCCATATATGTAATTATTTTTCAATTACAAGTCCGAAAATTGAATTAGAGCATGTTTGGATGAGTTTAAAAGCAACTTTTAAGCTCTTTCATGTTTTTTGAAGTGTTTGACAAAATTCAGAATAACTTTTTTAAGCCGGTATAAGTCAAAAACAATAAGTTGGGCAACCCCAACTTATTGCTTTTGACTTAAAAGTTGTGTCGCTTTGATTAATTATTTTACAATAGTTTTTATCCTTTATATTTATTTATATTCCTCATAAATTAAGCTCTAACTCTTAAAAAGTGTTTTTCAACACTTGAAACTTAAAAGTTACTTAAATTCAGTCAATCCAAACGGGCTTTTATTAATAAAAGTTCGGGTTAAGCTTAGAAATGACCCTAAAATGGGCTAGTCTTGATATTTTATCCCCCATAAAAAAGTTTTACAAAAATGACCTCCATAAGTGGCGGTCTTGATTTTTTAATCCCGCTTAATAAATTTTTCCCTTAAGACAGATGTTCTAACTCTTGCCTATAAGACAGACATTCATGACATTTCAAGAGAATGAACCTGCCCAATTGACCCGAAGTTATGCCTTAAGGTAAAAATTAGAACGTAGATATATTACGCATAAGGCAGGCGTTAAGATATTTTAAGACAATGAATTTACTCAATGGACCATAAGTTCTGCCTTATAGGCAAACGTTAGAACTTATTTAGCGGGAACAAAAATTAAATACTTAAAGGACAAAAATTCAAGACCATACATTTGATGTGACAAAATTTCAAAATCGAATACTTTGAAGAACACAAGGCGTAATTTCCTGACAAAATGCGCCATGAATCAAATTCTAGTTGGGCTCCTAATTTCCTTCATTGGGCCATGTTAATGTGCCGTCCCTTTTCTTCCTACTTTGTCATTTGTTTTCGAGATTTTTAGATTGTACTACATAGTTATTATAGTTAATTGTACAAGTGACATAACTTTTATATCTTTTCATAAGTAGTATAATTTATATCATTTTTAGTATATCTATCAAAATTTGCACCTTTATTTGATTAAGTAAATATATTAAATGAGGTCTAATAAATTAAGAATTCATATTTATGTCTTTCTTTCTATCTAATTTTTCTCTCCTAAAAATGACATCAATTTCATTATTATCGCATATTTATTTATATTTTTTTGTTCATTCCGATTTCTTTTTTGTTTTATTATATATATATTTGACATGATAAAAATAAACTTCTTATTAATGTCAAATGTAATTCTTTTTAATACTAATATTTGATATTATATAAATATCTTATATAAGCATGTCATATATAATTTTTAATACTATACATTTGATTTAATATAAATATATTTTTTTAGTATCTCAAATGTAATTTTTAATAGTATATTTATATGAATTTTTCATCTTATTTAATTAATTTTATTTAAGTTATCAGACACCGGTAAGTATATACTACGTCAAAATATAATTTTTATAATATAATATACAAATAAAAAAATAAAAATACATCATATATAAATATAATATTCAAATAAATAAATAAAATATATAATACGTAAATATAATATACATGCATTACAAGTAATTTATACTGATAATATATAATTTATCACATATATTAAAATAATATGTGTAATATCAAAATATGAATGTCAAAAAAAAGAGAAAATTTTGCCAAAAAAATTTAAAACAAACAAACAAACAAAAAGATAATTTAGAAAAGGAAAGTAAACAATTTTTTAGCTGCATTATTTTAGGGATTAGATTAGGAAAAGGGGGGGAGGGTTATGTTTCTTTAGTTATGGAAAGTAATTAAAATTGTTAGTTATGTAAAAAAAATTGACTACTTTTGATATATCTGTTTTTAGGCTAAAAATGTGTAATGTTTCTTTTTTAAAACTACTAGTTATGTAAAGTTCTCTTTGTTTTTCCTTTACATTTTGATTTTTCCAAACATAAACGAGTAAACGACTAATCCTTTTTTTTTGTTGTTGTTGGTAGAAACATAAAGGGCAACTTTCAGAAAATAGCCCTAATTATAAGAAATAGTCCCCGCGCTAGCCACATTTTCAAATATTACCATCCGTAGCCGATGTATCAACTGTATGCAACTGACTGTATTTGATATAAATATAAATACATACACGTGCCAAAAGCGTATCATTTGTATCCTTTGGTACAAATACAAATGGATCATATACATATACAAATATATCGTTTGATGCAAATGTATCATTTGTATTTTGATGGTTTAATTTGTATCAATGAATACAATTTGTATTTTATAGAATCATATAATTGTATCATATACAAATACAAATGTATCATTTATATTTGGATGGTTCAATTTTATCAGTGAATAAAATTTGTATTTTATAGAACCGTGTAAATACAAAATACAATTATATAAAACTGGTCGTACGAATCAAATATAAAATACAAATACAAATGTATCACGCTTCAGTTGAGTAGATACATATTGATACATTGAAACCAAATACAAATACCTAATACATATTGATTACTAGATACATACAAATAGAGAAAGAGAAAGAGAGAGAGGTGAGAGGCAGAGAGGAGGAGGGGGGGGGGGGGAGGGAGGGAGGCGAGCGAGATTGAGGAGAGTGGCGGGAGAGGGAGAGGGAGAGGAGAAAAGTGACTATGGATTATAATTAAGTGAAACTTAAGCTGAGTAGGATAATTAGGTGCTTATGTTTGCTGATCTCTGTAGTTATCCCAAACAAACGCTGGTCTACTACTACAACTACAACTAACAACAACAACCAAAATAGAGAAAAAGATTATGGTATGAATGATGATGAGAAAATAACAAGAAAAAAGTGATAAATCTAAATACTAACGCTAAAGAAAATCATCACTGGTATTATTAAGTAATATACACCTCTTATATACACTTTACCAAGCATGAACGGTATAGAGGTTAGTAAATATTAGCGCTAACAATTTTGACTTGTAATGTTCCACTCAAAAATTAGCTTAAGGATAATCATCCGAAAATAAAATTGACATCCGTTGGTTAACTTTTTCAAAACAGATCAAAAAAATCAAAGAAGTAAATAATCTAACCCAAAAAATTTTCAAGACAATCTTTTAAAGTAAAAAAATTGACAAGTTGCCAAAAATCCCCATTTTCGACATATTTTTTTTGTCAAAAGTGATTCTGCTTTTTCATCTAAAAATATCTTTTCTATGTCGTTTGAGTGGTTGTGGTTGGAACCACCTAGATGAGGTTATATACAATATTTGTGGAAGATCGAAGGTAATTTATAGCCCGTTTGATCAAACTTTTGAAATGAACTTTTTTTGAAAAATATTTTTCCTAAAAGTGTGGTTCAAAAACGGACTTTTTGTGAGAATCAGTTTGTGTTTAATCAATAAATTTCAAGAGCACTTTTGAGCAGTAATTAATTTTTGGCCAAACTTTTTCAAGTACTTCTAAGTCTATTTTTCTCAAAAGTGCTCTTGATATAAAAGCTATTTTTTTAGCTTAGAAAAATAGCAGTTGCTACTCCTAGAAATACTTATTTTCTCTCAAACGATTGATCAAACATCTTACTTTTCTAAAATAAACATTTCTTGGAAGAAAAAAAAAGGAAACACAGACTATTAAATTGGTTTAGAGTCAAAATTCAGACTTGGAAAACATTACTGCAACATGTATATATGCACGTTTTATACCATTTATATAACTCAGATGGATATACATGATATATGTGGGAGACAAGGATAAAAAGAGGAATATACATTGATATATAGGGGATGTACACAGTTATACATTGAGAGATACATGAATGGAGACATCTTCAACCTCGAGTTTTCAATATAATCAGCTCAAATTCGCCTCAGATCGTCTTCATACACCTCCAATATTGACATTTAAGCTCCTCAAGATGCTCCAAAGAAAATCCAATGTCAAATCAAAATAAATCAAACAATCGAATCAAACTTCAATGGCCTTTAATGGTGTGTGGACGACGACATAATAACGAGCCCGTTCCACACACTTTTATTACTTGCATGGGTTTTATATATATAGTAGGGCTACGGATTGCCAATTTTTTGTCAAACTGGGTTGGAGCTTTCCTATAACAACATGGGATAATTTCATTTATATACAAAAAGTAAAAACTTTACAATAAAAATAATTCACTTTTTATTTACAGAATAAATAGCCAAAATGACATATTTGATCTTCCCAACAAAGCTGAAAGGATAGTGGTAGCTGATGGACAATCATGCAGCCGCCTCACATAGTGGGATGGGGCCCATTCTCCTAGATGTGGTCCATGGAGGGGTCCTGTCATTCATTCTCTATTTTCTTTCATTATATAAATGGTCATTAATAGTATATAAATAGTTATGTTGTATATGTAATATATCGATATTGCATAAATGGTGTATATACATGTACATATGATGTACAAATAATTATGTAGTGTATATGTAATAGATCGATATTGTACAAATAGTTATGTAGTGTATATGTAATGTATCGATATTGTATAAATATTGTATAATAGTTATGTAATGTATCAACATTGTATAAATAGTGTATAAGCATATATCAGTATTGTATAAATAATATATAAACGTGTATGTATAAATGTGTATCGATATTGTATAAGTAGGTACATTGTATCGACATTGTGTAATTAGTGTATAAGCGTGTATCGATATTATATAAACAATAATGTAATGTATCTATGCCGATATTTATTTAACTATCATGTGTTCCCATCTTAACAAATAAAAGTCTAAATAAAAAAATAATAAAACAACATAAATATTTATTTTTTCCAAAAAGAAGTGAAACAATTAGAAAAGAAAAAAGATTTTAAAAAAAGAGCAATAAAAAAAACTTAAACAATGATTTTTTTTAAAAAATAGCACAACAAAAAAAAAATTAAAAAGTTTTTTTTCTTCTTAAATTAGAAAGAATGGCCAAATGGTCAAATGGCCAACAGTGATGCGTTGGGGCAGGAATAGGCAACCTGCCATTATTGTTGTAAATAATTTAGCTGACTGGCTATATCAGGCAAAAACAATGGCCGACTGAACATTTTAAGTAAAAAAAAAAAGTGAAGTATTTTTTGTGTAAAAATTTAACCCAATGAACATTTTGCATAATTTTCCCTAACAACAAAATGGGTCATTTATGCCATTTTCTCAAATACAAAGTGAAACTAATAAAAGCAATCCAATGCTTAGAGCAATTTGCAAATACAGAAGCATAATGTACAAAAACTTAACAAGGTTATGTATTACTCTAGCACTGTGACTTGAATTAAATTATATAAGTGTACCTAGACATTATAAACATAAAGAAAATGAAAAAGAAAAACTTTAGTTGGATTGGTTATATGAAATAATGTTAGGCTAGTTGATTGTGTCAACCAAATAATTTGTGGATTGCATTAATAGTTCAAGATCTTAATTCACCTTGTAATCCAAGTTGCGTATTTGGCAGATAGTTAAATATAATTACATTCTCTAGCAAATATAAAGAATTATATGTTTTTTACATAAGAAAAATGTATATTTTATGTATATCATATATTAATACACAAGAATATACACAGCTGACTATTATTTGGTGCACCACTATTTATGTCAATTTCACCTGCATAATCCATGTTTCCATGCGTCTCCCTCCCATAGCTCTTTGCCTCTTTGTTATAGGGAGAATGTTTTCTACAAATACTTCATCAAAATCGGTTATAATGAACCAATTGTCAACGAAAAAAATAAATGAAAGAACTAGGATTCTTAATTTATGAATTTTGAATCATAATTACTTTATCTATTGAATTTATACAAATTATTTGTATATCTTAAATATTTTTTTAAATATAAATATAACATTTAAATGAAAATTATTAAATTCTATCAAATTCGTAGCTTCTAGGAGGACTCCACTCTTGAGAAGAAGCTTATCCGCGCCCCGATATTAATATATAGGTTGATGTCAGTGTATATAAATTTGATATTGTCGTTATCTTGTAAACTTCATCATGCAATTCACCATCAGATATTGTTATGAGATAATGTTTCGTATTTAAAAAGAATGACACGTACATAACGTTATCTCTATTTTGTGAAGTCGGAGAATATGATAGATCTTCGAGTCAAATAAATAAATATAAAAAACTAAGTGCATGAAATATATACATTAGCAAAGAAGTTATGTCGAAAAAAATAGAGAAGAGAAGCAGAGAATAGTAGCAATAACAAATAATACGATAAATGAAGTAAAAGAAAATTGAAGAAATAGCATAATCCCCCCCACCCCACCCCCCACCCCCAAGTTTCATTTCACTTTGGGACCATATTGATTTGACACTTTCCTTAATAAAAATATTTATTAGGGGTTTATTTTACTAAATCAATCTTATTAATTATATTTTTGAATCTAAATCTGACTACTAATACTTTATATAGTCATTTAATAGTACGTGTAGTATCAAAAGAAAATGATAAACTTTACTTAATTTTATGAACTAAATAAATAAATGAAAATAATTAATTTTAATAAAGTGATCAAATGAAATGAAACGGAGGGAATACATGGTAAAAATTGAGGGTGCGGTACGTTGCTTAATATAATTAGCAGCAATTATTGTCTATTTCCTAAAAGACATGAGGCTATTGCTGTGTAGTTATGCCAAAGTTTGCCCAGTCCTCGTTGGAACTGGAGATATAAATACACTCTTTTGTCTTCATCATCACCTGCTTTGTTTATTTATTTATTTACAACATAATATAAGTCACAGACATAAGCAAATTATATATATACAACAAAAACCTAAAATAATTTGGTAGCATATGATCCTTCTGATAGCAACTTTTGTATTTTTATACTCTCGAAAACAGATTTCATTTGTTTATTCTTTTTAATTATCCTCTTGAATAATGCTCATGAAAATAGATAAAATCAAGAATCCTGTTCCATCCAAATCCATTTTTGTTTTAGTGATGAATGCTGCCTTCTAATCGAAACTCTATCAGATAAATCGGACAAGAGGCCCACCTAGCGAGCATCTAGAGATTAATCAGTGACGAAGTCAAAATTTTATAAAAATATTTAGAAATGTCACATTTTAAACTTCAATTTGCGATATTCCCCTTTTGGAAGTTATTAACATTTTGTTTTGATAATTTATATATAGCAAAAAAGAAAGAAACTACTAATTTTTATTCATTTACATAATATAATTTTTGAGAATTCTTTTTTATATATTTGGAGAAAATTTCACAAATAACGTTATTTGTGTTATTTATAAAAAAAATTATAAAAAAATAGTGAGGTTTTATTTATTATGAAATATAATAATATTTTGATTTTAAAACATAGTGAAGTACATTATATTCATGTGTATACAATATCTTTGAATGACATACACTGTACTTGTATGCATAGAAAGATAATGAAATATATTGTATATGTGCATTTTATAAGTGTATTTAATACAATATTTTTGTCTAATCATCTAAACGAATAATAAGTGTATCCATTCGTATCTGCTGTAAAATTCCAAATTATCACTATATTATGTATTTTTATTTAAAACTACCACTATTTCGGGTGAATATAGTGCTTAGTTTGTTGTGTCACATTTTTTATTCAGTAGTAAAATACATTGTATTCACTCGCTTAATAAATGTATTCGCATATATACAATATCTTTGTCTAATTGTATCCGTGCAGATAGTAAGTGCATCTACGCGCATCTACTACAAAACATCAATCTATCGCATATTATGAAATTTTTTAAACCTACAAGTATTTCGGATAGGCAAAGTCCACAAATACCAACTTACCAACTTTTGAAGTTGCTATTTAACTAGTGTTCGCTGAATATTTTTTTATAAGTTTACTCGTTTTTGAGAATGATTCAGATATACACAACTGAGGTTAAAAATTTGTATTTGAAGTGCATGTAAAAGTTGTCTTAAATTCCGGTCATGTGTGTCTGATTTTATTTTGCAAATAATTTTTTGTTTGTTCTTCGAATTTCAACAATTCAACATCCTCATTTGTAAAATTAGGTCTTGGACCTAACTCACACGTCAAAAGCTAGCTCAAAGGAAGGAGGATTACCCAAACCTTATAAGAAGACCACCCATCTCATTAACCACCAATGTGAGACTTTTTTCATTCTTCAACACCCCACCTCACGCCAAGGACTGAATATCTGGTGTGTGGGCCATTTTTAATTTGGGAGCCCCACATTGGGTGAGATGGTTCCTGCTCTGATACCATGTAAAATTAGGTCTTGGGCCTAATTCACACCTCAAAAACTAGCTCAAGGAAAGAAGGATTGTCAATCCTTATAAGGTGATCACTCATCTCAGTAACCACCAATGTGAAATTGTTTTTGTACTTCAATATAATCTACTCCAAATAAGCTCAAATTTGAAACATAAGTTCTACATACACTGGTGCCAAATGGGCGAATTGATCGAATTTGGACGAATTGAAAATGGATTGAGTTAAAATGAATTGGATTACAATTCATCCATATGAATATGGGAAAAACATATACTGGGAAAAATATGAATCAAATAAAATGATTCTAAGCCATTTTAATTTCCTTGAGCCTAAGAAATTTAATCCCTTAACTAAGTAAAATTTGAAATAAGCGTTAGCAGTAAATGTTCTACACATAGTGCAGACTCATTAATCTAAGAATGAACCCTACCAGGTTAGTTTTAATTAGCCAGTGAGTGTGTTATTTGCATTTTATTTTAATAAAGAAAAATGGATTTGAGTTAATTTGAGCGGGTGAGATTTAGTTGTTTTCCGTCTATAATTATTTTCTAAGGGAATATCTATAAGTTGAGTAACTTTTTAGAAACAAAAAATAGTATAATGACTTTTGTAGGATACCACTATAAATTCGATGACCATTTAAAGGATTAACTCTCCATATTTACAACATAATTATGAAATTGTTGGAGGGAAATTTTCTCTCTAAAAAATCCAAATGCTGAATCGAATCTAATGAATGATTTTGAGATCTTAAGCCGTTTTACTAGTTCAATAAACCCCAATAAATCAATCATTTTGAACTTGTTATTTGCCAACTATCGAGTCAAAATAATAAGGTGAATATGAACTCGTTTAGTTATAGAAATCATCTACTTTTGTTTAGACAAGGTTTTTATTTTATTTGATGAGTGATTGACCGTGAAAATTTTAAATATAACTTGAAATTATGTTTGAAATTTTGAAAAACACTCAAATTTTTGTTTTCAATTTATGCACTTTACTATTTTGTTTTACCCTCTTTTCAAAAAATAAAAATGAACTCGTTTAAATTATATTTCATGTTTTAGGAAATGTATATTAAAACAACTAAATGTGACTTGCAAAAATTATAACCAAACACATTTTTGTCTTCAACTTCAACTTTAAAAATTTCAAATAAAGTAAAAAAAAAATATATTTGTAATAATATGTAGTAGCTCGTATATGAGAGCTAATCTATAACATTATGTGATCATCTATTTTGAGATATTATTCTTTGAAAGCATATTTGATTGTATGTTTCAGATAACTCAGTTAAATTGAGTAATTTTACTGATTTTTAAAAATTGGAGGATTAAATCATTACCAGTACTTTTTATTCATTACTAGCCGTTACATGGAAATACATCAAATCGAAAACTTACACACATATATATCAGCCACAATTTAGAAAAAATACATTCAACTTCTAAATATTCTTTACAAAAAGTATGGCCAGACACCATTTCAACTTAAAGTTTTTAAAATAAAATAAACAATATTTAATTTTCACGGTCAAACTCCTACTAAATGTTTACTTAAAGTATTTCTTATCTAGCTAAAATTTTATGATTTGTCCAGATTTGATCGGCTGATTTAAGTAATACCCACCTTTTTTTTTTAACACAAATACCTTGTGTTAAGCAACTTTCAGGCAAAAGAATGTATTTTCCACCTCTTTTGCTTTTACATTCAGACACATATGAATAAAATTTTAATCAATTTTAACATATGTTTTAGTCAAATATAACTGAGTATAGGTATATATGAAAAAATTGAAAAGGTGTTAGATGGTTTCTTAGATTTGTTGTTATATTAATGATTGAAATTTATTCTTTATGATACATGAAACTTATGTTTCAAATTTGAGCTTATTTGCAGTAGATTTAGGTGTTTAAATTTGAAAAATAAAATTATTTTTTTTGACAGAAACTTTCAAACTCACATGTCTAAAATTTTAGCTTATCTTTTTTCATGTAATTCTGTCGTGCAGATTTCAAAAAATTAAAAATGTGTTAAATGAGTTTGTTTGATTTAATTTGTTGTGTTTTGATAAATTGATGATTGTATTTTGTTCTTTATGATATATGAAACTTATATTTTATATTTGATTTATTTAGAGTATATTCGAGTGTTGAAATTCGAAGAGCAAATTATTTATTTTTGATTCAAATGAGCATGCATGTTTGAAATTTCAGCTGTTTTGACATGTATTAGATACATGTATAACTAAGGTTCAACCATACATGACTAAAAATTTAACCAATTTAGACATGTACCTCATCAGAAGTATCCGAACTATTATCTTTGTAAGTTATAATAAACATCAAGCAAAAATGTCTGATATTTGGCATTCATAAGGCCACACTTTCAAACATTTTTGTCTGAAGTTATCAAGCTTCAAACACAAGTGTCTAACCTTTTGCCCAAAACAAGTAACCTTGCAAAAAAAAATCTCTTCCTATGTTTAAAAAAGAATGATTTACTTTCTATTTTACTTTGTTTAAAAAAGAATGACCCTTTCTTTTTTTGGCAATACTTTAATTTCAACTTTCCACGTGACATGTTTAAGACCACAAGATTAAAGGATATTTTAGTATATTTAATCTAACTTTAATTTAAGACCACGAGATTCAGAAGTCTTTTTTATTTTCTTAAACTACGTAGTAAATCAAAATATGTTATTTTTTTTTGAAACGATGAGAGTATAAAATAAGTACTAGTTAAATGAGGACCTTAAAAAGGGTATTGATGCATTTCACACTCTTATCTGCCGTAAAAGCATATGCAAGTTGTATGGGCCAGAGACAGAGAACCCAACGGACAGACTTCTTTTGGTTCATTGTCATAATCCGGTCCATTGAATCTCCAATAGAAACTACAAGATATTTCACAAAATAAGTAAACCTTGGGATAAAAAAAAAACAAAAACAAATGATCAACACTCATGAATAGCCTTTATAAGTTCTTTTTGTTTCCTTTACCAATCCTTTTATCCATTTCAACCTACACTATTTCTCATCAAAGGTTAGCACATATCACTTTAGGTGTAATCAAAATTCACCCATAACATTAATTTTGTGTCAATATTATGTGTGTCCAACTTTTTGGTGTTCTTTTTTTTTTTTTTTTTTTTTTTTTTGTGTGTGTGTGTGTGAATTCATTGAGCTGCCTGATGATTTTGATTTATGTATTTTTTTTTTCTATGTATGTGAAGGAGTTGAGAATATATATTGGAATGATGGGAAGAGCAAAAATAGAGATAAAGAGAATAGAGAAGAATACAAACAGAGGGGTGACATACTCAAAGCGTAGAAAAGGATTAATTAAGAAAGCTTATGAGCTAAGTGTGCTATGTGACACTGATATTGCTCTACTCATGTTCTCTCCTACTGGTCGACTCACCTCCTTCTCACCCAAACAAAGGTGCTACGTAGCTCTCATATATTATATATATATATATATACATATATGTTATTCTAATTTCTATCTAAATTTCTCGGATTTGACTTCTCAGAGAATCATTCAACTGATAGTTATTACAGTATTTTAGAAATTTATTTTTTATCTAATTTTTTTTTTTTTTATTAAAATAATAACTATTAGTTGAATGATCTGCTTTAAATTTCTGTAAAATATGCTAAATTAACAAAATAATAAATTGACTAAAGAAAAAAAAGGAATTGCCCATATTGGACTACTATGACGTCGTAACATATATATGCCGGCGCCTACAATTGAATGAATTATTAGCGTCAATATTTCTTGAGTGTTAATTTTTAACCAATTAAAATGATCATTTCTGTGTTTATTATCACACTTTAAGAGTTCTTGAGTGGATTTAATAGTAAGATCTTCATGATTTAGGCACTCAAATACTAATTATTTGGCTGTTCTATTTTTCTTTATTAATTCAGTATTTACTTGGCTGTTCTATTTTTCTTTATTAATTCAGTATTTACGTACTGATGGCTTGTAATAATATATTTTTAAAAGAGGTGATAGGTTTTTTTTTTCCAGCTTTATAGAAAATTTGTAATTAAAGAAAAATTCTTTAAAATTAAAAAGGATTACGAATTAAATATCTTTAATTTCTCTATATTTTATTTGGTAACAACTCACTTATATGAGTGTTATTGATTAATTAAACAGAATCGAAGATGTGTTTTCTCGTTTTTTATATCTCTCTGAACGTGAAAGACGAAGGTACGCAACTAAATTATTGACTATGTATAATATTTATTTAGCCGTCTGTCAGTTCATCATCATTCACACAAATTTGCTAATTTAATTTTCTTCCTTTTTTTTTGTATCCTTTTAATTACTATTGTTTGTGTTGTTAAATATACTACTAATATTTCTGTCTTGCAGGGACTTCTGGAAATTAAAAATCTATATCTAGATATGATATTAAATAGCAATCAAGCCCTTGCTTCCTACGTATCAACATAAAACATATTTAACGGTGCATGTCTACAAACATATAGCTCACAAGTTATGGCCCCATATTATATGGTTATTACTATGAGATTAACATTGAAATTTCAGTTTTCCTATAATTAAAAAGTTGTTTCCTTTTCGATTTTCTTTTTGCATGTCTTCTACAGGATATATATATATACTTTGCTATAGTTGACTCAGATCGAGTCTTATGTCGTAGAAAACTAACACATAAGAAAAGAATTGAAAAAATCAATCCATGACTTGACATCTTGAGCCTTGCAAGGAGAAAGCTTCTTATACGTTTTTTCGAGGGGTTTTCTTCATCTATATCTATCCCGATGAGTCATCTATCAAATCGTTGTAACTGATGTTCGATTCCGAAGAGAGAAGGAAAAGATCTTCGAAAAGTAGGTTTTTATGATCCGATAAAGAACCAAACTTATTTAAATATTTCTGCTATTTTATATTTCCTAAGTATGAGTTCAATAAATTTAATAGTAGTAGTTTTGACTCGGAATCTACATATATAAAATTAATTTTGTCCCTAATAAATCAAATGAGTTGTAGTTGAATCTCGAGCTTAAACTAATACAGTTTAAAACTTTAAATTCTAAATTTGTCGGCCGGCCTTGGATATGATCTGGAACTGTTCCTTTTCTATTGCTCAAGCTAAGTAAATTATATATAAATTTATCGAGATACCAATCATTTTACTGTTCATTTCACTTTTTGAACGTGTTTATTATAATCTTCATGTATTAACTAACACTAACTTTTTCTTGTTTCATTTTTCTTTTTTGGATCATGTCGACCTTGCAGTGCCCTCCTAGATAGAGAGGTAAGATGTGAGAATATTTTGATATATTGGTGAATAAGTTTTTCGTTTTCAAATTTTAGATATATCATTTCAATCTCCAATTTGATGTTGATGTTACTTTTAATAACGAAATAAAAGTAAAACCTTAGCAAACAATATTAACATATCTATGATTGAAAAATTAAATAGTAAATAATACAAACCTACTTCATCGATGATCAAGATCTTAAAAAAGTAAAAGAGAAATTAAAAGATCCAAGTCTATCTCAGTGATATTTATAGCAAGAAGGATAATCGAGATATATATAGTTAGTTTATTTGGAATAATCATAAAGAACTTTCAGATAATTAACCCTTTTTTCCTTTCTTTTATATTTCAAAACCCTCTTTCTAATGATTTGTAAGTTAGTGAATAGCTACATTAATTAAAACTATCATGTTACACCTAGATAGCCTGGAAGTTTACAGATGGTACGTACCACAATAATCGTAAAGACGTATGTAGTAGATTTACTGTTTTAGTTGTTTTGATATTCTCCATGTTAAGTTTTTACTTATTCAATAACAATAGGAGTAATATATTCAAACTAGTTAATCTCATAAGTGAAGTCTGGAGAGGGTGAAATCTACGCATCTTAATACTATTTTTGTGGGTAGAAAGGTTGTTACCGATAAATCTTTAGTTAGAAAAATTTTCGAAACAGATTACAAGAAAAGTATGACAACAAAGTAACAAGATACTAAATAAATGAAACAACAAGTAGTACGTAATACACATTAAAAAAATATAAAAACAACAAAATTACTAAATGATACTACTATAAAGATGAGGAAAGGAGACTAGAATTCCCTACACTCAGTTACCTATATCCTCCTACCCTAATTCTCAACCTCAGTACCTAATTCTATTTTATTAATTTCATTTATGTAAATAATATTCTTTATATAATTTCCTTTCCTTTCCTTTCTTGATGGGTAAGCTAATATATCATAACTTTGTCATCACGCAGCAGGTGATGAGGAGCCAGATTCTTCTGGGGTTAGAATTGTCTTTCTACATATATAACCCTTTCAATAGGCCAAACTCTTAATAGTTATTATACACATAACTAACTACAAGCACACACATTCCTCACACTTTCACTGTAAATTGTATGTGAAGGGTGATGCATGGAACCAATTCAGCTGCTGCTGCCTCTACCACCAGCCAAATTCATGAGGTATATAAAATTTAAGTTGTGCGGACTCTTCATTTTTGATGTCGTATCCGTTTTGGATTCTTCAAAAGTACATTAATTTTGAAGAATCCGACACATACCCATTGACATTTTTGAAAAGTTCGAGCAAATATAGTATAGAATTGTTTTCAGTTTTACACAATCAAATTGAGCTACAACGACTATTAATTAATTACGTAGTTAACTTCTTTGTTATATGAGGTTTTTTTTTGTTAATTCATCTTTAATTTTCTCAGGAACTCAAACAGGAAATTAATGCTTTACTGCAACAAATTCATGTAGCTGAGGAAAAATTAAGGTTCGTCTATTTATTTTTTGTTGGTGTTGTTGTTAATAAATTTCATGCAATGTTAATTAGTCTTGTAACTTTCCGAAATGGTTTTCTTTCATGAAAATGCGTTAAAATATGTTTGTGGTTTTAATTTTCATGAAAGAATGCGTTCGTTGAAAGGCAATCTGTTGATAAAAGTTAAAAGAGTACGGGGCTAAGGCAGAATTAGAATTTTGAATGTATTCTAAAAAAAAGTAGCTAATTGGATTTTGCATAATTTTTTAGTATACGCATTAAGTGATTTTTTTAACATAAATACAAAATTTTGATCAAAACAACTGAATTCACTGAACCCGCAAACAACATAACTGATCTCACCCCTTAATACGGGTCTACTAATATTTCCCAACGTCTTTTTCTCAAGTTTGATTACTATTTTCTTTCCCTACTAATACACATCGAAAGAATCTCGGAGACTCATCAAAGTGCGAAAGTCGGAATCTTTCAGAAAATGGATTTACTAGGTCTTAGTATAAAATAATTTTAAAGGAAAATGTATAGGGGAATATTGATTGCTATTTTTGTTAGTTTATTTGTTGTGGTTTCCATTTTCTGGATTAGAAACATTAATTTTAATGCAGTATGTATGAGCCTGATCCTGGGAAAATGACATCAATGGAAGAGCTGGAAGCATGTGAGAAACAACTTGACAGCCTCTTAATTTCTGTCATGAAGAGAAAGGTAATTACTCCCCCCGTTAATTTTAGTACTTGATTCATACCTTAAGAAAATTAATCTATCACATTAAATTAATCTTATTAATTATATTTTGGAAATCTAAGTTTATATATCAGTACTTTAATTTATAAATATAGTTACTTAATGATGAACGTAATACAGAAAGAAAATAATAAATTTCTCTTGATTTGATAAAATGAATATGTACTCCCTCCGTTCTTTACTTGTCCATGTTTAACTTGATATGTCCCTTAAAAATAATAAATAAAAGGATAATTTTACTATATCTTCCTTACTCATAAGTATTAATTATAAGTCATTTAAATATTGGAAAATGAATAATATTATTTAAGAACAAGAGTAAATTAGACACAAAGTGAATAGATTATCTCTTGATTTTCTAAACTGGACAAGTAAATCAGTTGACCAACTATTTTTATTATACTAGATAAGTAAATAAACGGGGGAAGTAGAACAAAAAATTATTTTTAATATAAAGAACAAGTAAAAAGAAACCGAGGGAGTAATAATTACTCACACCATCTCAATTTATGTGAGATATTTTACTTAGCACGATGTTATAATGATATATTTGCATTATTTCATGAAGATGAACCTAAGTTCCAAAGTGGAAGCAAGCGAAGGGGGAGCTTATGACGATGCTTTTAATCAGTCACAAATTTTCGATTCATCGATCATTTATGGTACTACTTTTGAAAGGTACATTTTGGTGCAATTATTAAATTTAATACTGCAACTGGTTTCGTAATTTAAAATTCTAGAATATTACTTTTAAAGCTCGACTAATTAAATCAAGGATTTGATCGACTAATTCGACTTTAAATGAAAATCTAAGCGTGTATTTAGATTAGTGAATTTATGGGTTGGCGCTCGAATTTGAATTTGTTTTGACTATTATGTTTTTTAGGTTTCCTTTTTTCAAATTATGACAAAAAGATTTTTTTTTCTCTTGCAGGAATAACATCTTTTCCACAATAATGGTTCCATCAAATATTAAAGGAAGCAGCTCCAGTCCTAATGTAGAAAAAATCCAAGCTCCAAACAATAATAGCATCTTGTCATGGCCATATATATCACAATTTAAGTGATCCTATATATCTCCTAAGACTTTGTTGCAGTGATTTAAATTTCCAACAACTCTAGATGTCAGTTTGAATAAATATGTGCTCTATAAGTACAATAATGTATTAGTACTTGGTAGTGATCGACTAATAAATTTGTCAGATATGACCATATTATTGCTCATGTTTATAGTACTATATCTAATTAACAACATTTAGCATTAAATCAAGGTGAAATACAGAGATAACGCTCTAAACTTGTCTGGATTTTTCACCTATTATTCACTTGAACACTTTATCGCTACTAAAATTGTGCCAGATAAACACATCCAATTGACATATAAAATGCCATTAATATAGTGTAGGTCTCAAATGACAAGTTTCAATAGAAAAAATATACTAGCTTTCAATATAAAGTAATATGAAATGAAATAGAGATGGCCGAAATTATTTAATGATCCAAATCTGAATTTTGCCTCATCTTTCTCCTTATTCAGATTCAAAACATCGATTTCGCAGCTAATAAAATATATTTTTGGAAAAGATAGTGCTTTGTCGCCATGTCGGGATCTGTTTTCGTGGTTAAGTTTACTTCTTTCTTCTTTTTCTTTTTACTTTGTTAGATGTATATTCCTCACCTTTGAGATTTAGAGTGGATATATTTTTTGTTAAAAAAGTGGTGCAAATTAAAATATATATCTTCATCGTCTAATAAATAGTGCATATTACCTGGTAGCCTGTGGAGAATCTTTTTTTGACTGATCATCCTAGCTCGCGTCTCGCTCAACCTCTTTCTGCGTTTATTCATAAAAAATAGAGAAAAGACATAAAATAACCATTAAAATTGTTCTGAATTTTCAAAAAAGCACTTAAAGTTTGCGGGAGTCCTATTACTCCACTGAACAATTCTGAAGTGGTATTATTATATCTATTTTTTGCCACATATCATGGAGAGTGTATGCACTCTCTTTAAGAGTGTGAAGAACCAAGAAAGTGATTAAAATTTTATTTTTTTAAAATAAAATTATTATAGAATATAATTTTTCATTTTTTCTTGTTATTGTAATCATTTTTTCATCTCCTTCAACTCTCCCCCCCCCCCCCCCTCAAATCCAACCCACTTTCAATTTTATCACTCATTCACAACTTCACCCATTAATTATTATTATTGTTGCTTTAACTATTTTAAATTTTATCTAAAAAAATTCTTTTACATTTTGAATAATTTTATAAAACTCATTAAAATTTAATATGATTAAAAAACATCATTTAACTTTTTTATTCGAGATTCAATTCAAATCCATATCAATTTTGAAAAAAAATTATTTTTTTCAAAATTTTAATTTTTAATTTTGCTAAAGTTATTTTTTAAAGAAAAGGAAAGAAGAGATCTCAAACTTTCAGATCTGCTCAAAACAAAAAAATAAAAGAAAGAAGAAGCATGTTATATACTCCCTCTGTCCCAATTTATATGACACACTTTCCTTTTTAGTCAGTCCCAAAAAGAATGACACATTTCTATATTTGATAACAATTTAACTTTAAAATACCCACTTTACCCTTAATGAAATGATTTACAACCACACAAATATCTATAACTCATTTTAGACCACAAGTTTCAAAAGTCTTCCTTTATTTCTTAAACTCCGTGTCAAGTCAAAGTACATCACATAAATTGGGACGGAGGGAGTAAAAAAAATGAAGAAAAAATCTTGATGTGATATATATAAAATGGTGAGGTTAATTGTTGGTGAAGAAGAAAAACAAGAAAGAATGGAAGAAATAATACGAGGGACAGGGGTCAGTAAAGAAGAACATAGAAGGGGGTGGGGTAGGGAAAGAGAAAAAAAAGAAAGAAAAGTAAAAAAAAAAAACACTAAAAATGAAAATTACAGTTTTTTAAAAATTAAATTAATATGTGTCAAATGAGAATTAGTGTGTGATACCACTTTCTTTTAAAATTAGGACTGATCTAAAATGGACGAGATAATACCACTTTAGAATTATTTAGTAGGTAATACGACCTCCTTAAATTTTAATTGTTTTTTGATAGTTCGAAACAACTTTAATTGTTACTTTATATCTTTTCTTAAAAAAATATAAGATTTATTACTAGTATGTATCATAACTTATCATAATATAAATTATTTCTAAATTAAAATCTTAAAAAATATATACTGACAAGTAAAATAAAAATATGAAAACAAATTAAAGATGAAATACATACTCCTTTACGAGAAGATGATCCAGCGAAATATCTTGACATTCTACCACGTGGTTGGCTAATCTGTACCCATTATTTTACATTAAGAGAAAGAAATTTCATATTATTATTTTTAAGAAGTTTGTATTTAAATAAAAACTTAAAACTACAGCATATGTATATATGTTTTATCACTGATTTGAGAGCCTAATCAATGTTTGAATTGTATTCCCATTATCATATATGTCAAAACTAGATACGGGAGCCCGTGCCAACACGGGCCCAACATATATTGTTTTCTTGATCCCAATTTATGCAACACAAATGAAATTTGGACGGTCAATCAATTTCTGTATGATTTTAAATATTTTAAGTTGTTAATTAGTATTATGATTTATTGTAAGGCACAAATCTCAAAAAGTACGTGTAACTAATAATGAAGAGAAAAATTATCGATTTCTTTGGTCAAATTATATGAATTGGATCACTAATATTTACTACTTTATATATAGCCACAAAATAAAAATAGAAGAGTGCACCAGTCAATTTATTTTTCGACTCAAAGCTACTTAATGTTCTCACGTATTAAATATTTATGTTGTTAATTATTGTGATTTATAGTACTTTTTACGTAATTTTCAAATAATATATGTTACTTCTTATGTCCCAATTTATGTAACTATGATAAAATTTCGAGCGTCAACCGAATATTTTATGTCTTTTAAATATTTTAAATTGTAATTTATAACACTTTTTATACCACTTTCAAATAATTGTCCGAATTTATGCGGCACCGATAGAATTTCGGGAATCAGTCAATTTTTTTTATTATGCATTTTTAATATTTTTAAAATTTATTATTGTGATTCATAGTTTTTTTTTTTACGTAAATTTCAAATAAATATGAGTAATTCTGAGGAAGTAGATGGGCAAAATGGTCATTTCGCAGATTGACCCTAAGCTCCTCAAATAATAACAAGTGGGACTTTGAGGAGCTTATTTGTAATTTTTGAAAGTTGACCCTAAGCTCCTCTCATTCCCATTTTTTATGTCTTTTAAATATTTTAAGTTGTTAATCATTATGATTTATAGTACTTTTTATATCATTTTCAAATAATTGTCTCAATTTATGCGACACCGATAGAATTTCGAGAATCAATCATTTTTTTTACTATGTATTATTGTAATTTATAGCTTTTTTTACGTAAATTTTAAATAAATATAAGCAATTCTGGAGACGTCCTCAAATAGTAGTAAGAGGGACTTTGAGGAGCTTAATTGTTATTTTTGAAACACATCAAATAGCAATAAGTGAGACTTTGAGGAGCTTAATTGTCATTTTTGAAACTTGACCCTAAGTCCAATACATGTTACTTGTTTAAACATATTTTAAGTTAATTATTGTGATTTATATTATTATTTTTTATAATTTTTAGATAAACAGAAAGAGTATTAAATACAAATAGAGGAAATTGAGCTCAATTTCCAATAATAAAGAGATAAATATGATATATTGTTAATTAGTACTTTTTACGTATTTTTCAAATAATATATGTTACTTCTTATGTCCCAATTTATGTAACTATGATAGAATTTCGAGAGCCAACCAAACATTTTATGTCTTTTAAATATTTTAAATTGTTAATTATTATAATTTATATCACTTTGAGGAGCTTATTTGTAATTTTGTAAAGCTGACCCTAAGCTTCTCTCATTCCCATTTTTTATGTCTTTTAAATATTTTAAGTTGCTAATTATTATGATTTATATACTTTTCATATCATTTTCAAATAATTGTCCCAATTTGTGCGGCACAGATAGAATTTCGAGAATCAATCATTTTTTTATTTTGCCCTTTAAATATTTTAAAATTAATTATTGTAATTTATAGTAATTTTTTAACGTGAATTTTAAATAAATATAAGTAATTCTGAAGAAATCTGCAAATAGTAATAAGTGGGACTTTGAGGAGCTTAGTTGTCATTTTTGGACGTCTTCAAATAGTAATAAGAGAGACTTTGAAGAGCTTAGTATCAAATAGTAATAAGTGAGACTTTGAGGAACTTAATTGTCATTGTTAAAACTTGACCCTAAGCCCAATATATGTTACTTGTTTAAAAATATTTTAAGTTAATTATTGTGATTTATATTATTATTTTTTTGTAATTTTCATATAAACGGAAAGACTATTAAATACAAATAGACTCAATTTCCAACAATAAAGAGATAAATATGATATATACAAATAATTATATGCAATAATACATATATAAAATTAAATAAAAATAGAAGGGTGAAGCAGTCAATTAACTTTTTGACCCCAAACTACTTTATTTTCTCACATATTAAATCTTTTATATAGTTAATTATTGTGATTTATAGTACTTTTTACGTGTTTTTCAAATAATATATGTTACTGTACTTCTTATATCCCAATTTATGTAACTATGATAGAATTTCGAGAGCCAATTGAATATTGTATGTCTTTTAAATATTTTAACTTGTTAATTATTGTAATTTATAGCACTTTTTATATCATTTTAAAATAATTGTCATAATTTATGCGGCACCGATAGAATTTCAAAAATCAGACAATTTTTTTATTATGTCTTTTAAATATTTTAAAATTAATTATTATGATTCATAGTATTTTTTTACGTAAATTTTAAATAAATATAAATAATTTTGAAAAAGTTCTTAAATAATAATAAGTGGGACTTTGAGGAGCTTAATAGTCATTTTGGAAACTTGACCCTAAGCTCCTCAAACATTCCCTCTTATTATATATAGTAAAAAATAAAATTAAGAGTGATATACATATCTAAATGCGACCTATTAAATTCAGATATATGAGAAAAAATAGTTTATGGTTATACACATCACATAAACAATGAGATGTCTAAAATAAGTACATACATGATAAAATAAGTAAGATATTAAAGACAAAATGAACATACCTCTAAAGAAACATTTTGGCTCCCCAAAAAATTGTGATGGAATTGTTGATTAAATGCAGGACTGTCAAGTAAACGGATATAAATTTATAAAAAATTATTTTTACATTTACTATAAAAAGAATGAAATTAATAATGGAGAATTGTCAATAAATAATAAACGATAAATTATTGAAAATCTTGTCAGATATTATTCAGTGCTATATTTCATTGCCAAAAAAATGATTTTTTTTTTAGTAATTGTTTGATATGACAAATGAAATAAGTTAATCACTCACCTTGATACACCCAAGATTTCTTGTGACAAATTTATCAATTTATTTTCTTGCAACATATATAGTTCTGTGAAAGAAAATTGTCTTGTGAATTTTGATCTCTTTGAATTTAATAAAATAAATGTACAAAATATTAGTTTGTAATTTAGATAAAATATGAATATTTAAAAAAATAATAAAATATATTAATTAATAATAAAAGCAAATACTGAAGAAAGTACCCTAGCAGTTTGATCAGGAGGAACAAGTGAAGAGTGAGAGAAAAGTTGATGTTGGTGTTGTTGCTGCACAAAAGAATTAATTAAACTGACATATCTTCATTATCACTATTTGTGGCTAAGCATCATAACCTTATCCCCGTTCAAGTCAACACTGATTCTTTGGAGGTAATCTCTATTTGTTAACTAAGGGGAATGTTATGAATGGGCCGAAACTAGTTATGGTAAAGCAGCCCAATATCACATTAAGTGGTTACGTGTGAGATACGGATTAATAAATAGCACATTCTAGGAGGATTCTAGGAGGAATAGGCTTATGCAGATTGTTGAGAAATATGTCTAGTCCCCTCATTTCCTCTCTTAGTGTCTAAGCTTCTCATTCCCATTCTATCTCTATCCTTAGTTACCTTGTAATTTCAATGTTTCCCATTGTAATTTAGTATTTTGAGTGTTGCGACTAAGATTTTAAAGCTGTAATCGCATTCCCGTTCTTATTGATATAGTGAAGAATTCGGGTTGCTACATTGGTGCTTTCATTTTTGTACTCTAATGGCAGTGATGATATTAGATCGCTTCAACGGCACCGATAATCCAGAGGACTGGATTTCTAGGGCAGAGCGATACTTCACTTTCCTGGGCTTCTTGGAGGAACATTGGCTATCTCTTCCTTCCTATTATCTCTATGGTGAGGCCCTCGAGTGGTTCCGTTGGATGTTTCGCAACAATCAATTTTTTGATTGGAAGCATTTCAAGAAGAAGTTAGCGTTGCGTTTTCGAAAATGGACCTATGCAAAGTCTCCTGTGGTGGATGCTCAAATTACCAGTATTCTAGCTTTGCTACAGAAGATCGAGGAGAAATATTCATTTTCGTCTCAGCAGGTTATAGTAGAAGATGTACGGATTTGTGCTACTACAGTCTGTAGCAGAGAGATTGCTTCTCCTTTGGCCGAAGCAAACTCAAGCCCTGTGGATAATGTTGAGGGTCATCGGGAGCTACTTGACACTTTCATTGATGGACATTCCGGCCATGTGGACAATATGTTCGATGAAATGTCTACCGGAGTTTTCATTGAAGAAGTGGAGGAAACGTCTTCTGCCTCTATCCTCGTAGGTGATTTGGACGATATTCCATCAACTAAGGTGCTCGACGAATCTGTTCATAGTTGCTGCCACAAGGTAGTTGCGGAGGTGCAACCCGATACTCCAATCAAAATGCTTGATGAAGAAGCACCATGCCTTGGACGCAGCGAAGTCCAACTGTTCGATGAATGTTCCCCAAGAAATATGTCAAAGAGGTATGTTACTGCTACTTCTCTGGATCGTAGTTCTAGTAAACAGAAAATTGAATTTGAGACCTTTGACGATATGTATCTTGCTGAGTTTTTCTTGGAGCCTGAGACTATTGAGGATCTATATCTTGGTGAATTTTTTCTGGATATTGAGGGTAGAAATCCACCAAGTAATATGCCTTCGGATGAAATGATGCTTGATGGAAAATTTACTGAGGAATTTAATGCTCACAATATATTGTGTCAATTTCCATTTACTCCTGGTGCGAATTCCTTTAGTGTCCACGTCCATGGAGCTGCAATAAATCTCTGTGTATGGGATCCGGGTATAAGTTCCAAGTTCAAGGCTCTCATAGATTATACAGTGAACACGAAGCCACTAATATTGTTGGGCTCTACTAGTACGTTTGACTTCATTGCTTATGCTAATTCTGTGACTCAAGTGTGGGATCCCGGACAACAAAGATATGAGATGGTAGTGAGGGAATCAATAGTGGATGATGGGCATAAAAACCGGAGAACCGAAAAACCGTACCGAACCGAATTAGTTCTGTTCTTCGGTTCGGTTTTGGTTGTTTTTTTTCGGTAGTTGGGTTCTTCGGCTCGGTGTTCGGTTTAGGGGTAACGGTTCTTTGGTGCACCGAAGAACCGAAGTTTTATTAAATTTTTTTTTTTTTTTTTAAATTTTCATTTAGCTCATGTTTGGCCCAAAACTTTTCAAGACCAAGCCTCAAAGCCCATACCCAATTACCTCATCATCATTTACCTTCCATCCTTATTACTTTTACATTTTTCTAATTTTTAATTTTAATTCCTAATATACATATATTTCTAATTGTAATTTCTAAAATTTTTCACACATATACTCCTAATTTCTAATGGTAATTTCTAAATTTTTTTACACAAATACTACCACCGTATTGTGATATGAAAAATAGAGCACTACAATGATATGTATTTGATGTTGTCCTCACTTTATAGTCTATTTACAGTGTTTTAGATTTTTTAGTGTCTTATATTTTGATTCGGTTCTCATTTTATTTTTTATTTTACACCTAAAAATCGATTTAAAAACACCGAACTAAACCAAACCGAAGTTGAAAAAACCGAACCGAACTAGTTTGGTTCGGTGTTTGGTGCACACTTTTTCAAAACCGAAAACCGAAGAACCGAACTGAAATTTGATAAAACCGAACCGAAGAACCGAACGCCCACCCCTAGATGATACATACTCTTCTTCGAATCGTGTGTTTGATGGCAGTTCCCAAAGAGCTGCATCGAGAAAGCTACAACCAATTGCACCTCTGGATATTATACGTCTTCCCAAATTATTTCGATTCCTGCAACAACTATTAGCTCTACTCATTTTTGTTCTCCAAGCTCCAAAGACTAAGGTATGGTATGCTGCAATAGGAGGTGATTTCTCTTTTCGAAAGAAAATAACTGAGCAGGATAGTGAATTGAAAATGGAAGTAAAGGGACAAGAAGTTACAAAAACTATTTGTATTGCATGGCTTCAAGGTTGCATCAAGTCCATGGAAGACTTGATTGAGCAGGAGTTGCGTAATTTCTCTATGCTAGCGGAGCTCGAGGGTTTCGTTGGCGCTCAGGGTGTACCAGCTAGTTATGCTACAGATTTTGGCCTTGAATTTGAGTTTATTCATGTGGGATATGGAGCTGATGAATTCATTATTTTGATAATGCATTACGTTTTGGATCCAGTTGATAAAATAATCGTCTGCCCTCCCATTTTCTCACTGTATGAAGTTGTTGCGCTACAAACTTGTGAAAATGATCATGGGAGCTTGTATGTGATTGAAAGTGAGCTTGAGTTGGTGAAAGTAGCTTCAATTGTTGCTGCTTATGTTGTTCACAAGGCAATGATTAGTGAGAGTAAAAGCTTTTCTATCTTGGTTAGTTGTGGGAAGTTTAAGCCTACGATGAGGCTTATGTGTTATCTTGCCCATCTTGGTGGCCATAGACGCGTTGAAGAATGCACTGTAGCATAACAAGTTCTGAAATCAAATCCAGTATTTAAAGCACTTTACAATGTCAATGCAATTCAAATTAAGTTTTCAAGTCATCATGGTATATCTGTGAAAATTCAGTTTGCAAAGCTTGGAAGGACATATGGTGCAGCCATGAGACCGTTTGTCAGAGAAAGATCTCGAGCTTCCCTAATTATAATTCTTGAACGGAACCATCATTGTTTCTTCCTTCTCTGTGAAGTACTTATGGAGATGGACAAAAAGTGTAGATTGAGGGGTCCTGAATCATTTTCCTATCTCAATCAATCTTATTGCTTAGCAGATATTACTGATGCTCATGATTCTCTTAATATAAAGAAGGTAATGAAAATTGCTGAACTTAGCAAGGGAGAGCAGGTGCTAATTTTTAGAATTTTGGCTTCTGTTATGATTCTTAGCAATATGGACTTGGCTGAGGGCAATGCAATTGTTTCATCAATTCTTCAAGTTGACAGCGCTTGGTTTCAGCTTCGCACCACCAAAGCGGCTCTCTACACACACTCAAGTCTTGAAAGATTCAGCATTATATTGTCCGTGTGGCTCCACTCGAACCTTGAGGACAAGGTTCTTATTGGAGCGGGGGGGTATTGTTATGAATGGGCCGAAACTAGTTATGGTAAAGCAGCCCAATACCACATTAAGTGGCTATGTGTGGGATACGGGTTAATAAATAGCACATTCTAGGAAGAATAGGCTTATGCAGATTGTTGAGAAATATATCTAGTCCTCCCATCCCCTTTCTTAGAGTCTAAGCTTCTCATCCCCATTCTATCTCTATCCTTAGTTACCTTGTAATTTCAATGTTTCCCATTGTAATTTAGTATTTTGAGTGTTGCGACTAAGATTTTAAAGCTGTAATCGCATTCCCGTTCTTATTGATATAGTGAAGAATTCGGGTTGCTACAGGGAACTTGTTATATAATGCCTTAATTTCTGAATACAGGTTCCTCATGCATGGATGAGCTTGTAGGACCTGAGGTGCTATACTGCTACAGGGAACAAAATCAAGTAGCAGATAGTCTTGAAAAGGAGGGAGCTAAGAAAAATCTATTCAGAGATATCCAAGTTTTTGTAGTTTTTCCGATGTATGCCTCCAAGGCTCCAATCATTTATGGGAAGACATCCTAGGAACTTCTTTTGAAAGAACTATTAATTGTAGAGTTTAAATTTTATGCACCGTCAGTGCATCAGTTTTTTACACCATCAGGTAATATTATTGATATTTAACCACAATAATATATTTTTAAAAATTATAGAAAAAGAAAATCAGTAATGTACCCAAAAAAAGATCTCAACAACAATTAGAATCCTACTTGGATTCAAACCAAAATTATTTCCATAGCCAAATTATTTTCTTTTCCAAATTTAATATGATTATGACGTTCCTGTACTTTCCATTGTCTCTAAGTAATTCTTCAACGCATCAAAGGTAGGACCTTGTAAAAAATAATTTTTTAAACTTTTGAAAGTTGGGACAAGTTTCTTTTTCTTAACGGTATGTCATCATATATTTCAAACTAATTTTAGATTCTTTTCTTGTTTACTGGCATAAAATATCTAATCGTTGATAATGAGAGCTTAGAAACTTTCTTAAGTTGTAAGTGGTTCAAATACCAATTGCTTGAATGTCACAAGAAAGATGGATTGAAGGAGAATAAGAGGGTTAGTGTGGTAGAAGAAACAATGAGAGAGAAAACGGAACAATTACTTTAGATGAAAACAGAGGATTTTAAGGGAAGAGAGAGAGGAAAAAGGTAAAAGCAGTTTTTTAATTTTATATTAAAAAGAAAAAAGAATTTGGGAAAAATAGGTGACCTGCTATAGCAGGTTAAAATTACCTGATGGTGTAAAAAACTTATACACTGACAGTGCATAAAATTTATACTCTTAATTGTAATAGTCTAGTATTTGAGGCAAACTCTGTAGCCCCATCTCTTTCTGCTGCTACTCTTGGGCCAGATTAAGGCTCCAATTTAGTAATATAAATATCTGGTTAACCCAAAAAAAAAAAAAAAAAAAAAAAAGTTAACAGAAGAATCTTCATTTGACGACATTTTTCAAAAGTTTCCTATATAATAAATAGAAGGACACAAATAGAGAAAACAACTTACTAATATCTTGCAAGAAAACGTACAAATTTTTCAATACACAATACAATTTATAATAAATATATCTTAGATGATTAACAAAAAAATATTCATGTAATATGCTAATTGAAAAGTTATGATAGAGTTTACATTACTAGACAAATTTAATCAAATAAAAAAATCACACGAACATGCAATTTTTTTTTATGTTCCATCCAAGAGATAACTATATAAGTATCTCCACATACATTAAAGAGTTATAATTTAGAGTATTCTTGAGTCTTGAGATATAATCAAGGAATGAGGAGCAAATATACCTATATTTATAAGAATATGAAATCTTCAAATGTGAAAATTGGTCTACATAATAGTACACTTGTAATTAATTGCCTGCTAATTTTACCATGGCAGGTGAAACATAATAAAGAGAAAATATTTTAATCCAAAAGGTTAAGATATTCTTTTTTTTTTTTGTCAACTTCTTAAATAGTTTTAAAACACCTACAATATCAATATTAATCTGAATGCTAAATCTACGAAAATTTATACATATATCTTAAATTAGGTAACAAAGTTGTAGAAGACAACTCAACGTAATATTTCAAATTAAGGGAAATATACACAATATAGTATATTGAAATTAAACTTTAGAGGCCATGTGTTAACACTCAGGTGAGTAATATATAACATAGTTTTGATAATTAATGAGAAAGACAATGTCAACAATATAGATTCATGTAATCTTGAAGAAATAATAATCTCTCATATTATTGCTAATATTATTTCTTCGCTTCAAATTTGGCATGTTCTTGAAAATTAATGATTGAACTAATTAGTGATTAACTAACATGTCATTAATAGTTATTATCCATCATAGAATAGAAAAACAGAAACTAATGTAATTAATTCTTGATTATTAATTTATGTCCTTTCCAAATTCTCATTAAGTAGGTTAGTATATCAAAGAACACGTTGTTACATCAAACTAAGTATATACTTTAACATATTTATTTTGAAAATAAGTCGCTACATAATTTAAGGATAATTAGGAAATCATTTTAAATGACGTCTTAACATTTTAATAAGGTCTAGAAAAGTAACTCGTGATATCCTAACGCAAAATAACATGTAGCAAATTTCAAGATTAGAATTGTCGTGCTATAAAGCGACAACCCATAGGTTGAATTATTCATCATAATAATTTGGTGATACTTGATTTTAATTAAATCCATTTTCGAAAAACACATTGTGCATAGTGAAATTCATCTAACATATTACATATTGTCTAATTTACGAATGTGGTGTCGACATAATTCTTGAAAAAAGTAACTAACAAAATATCGCATTGACCAAATCTAATTGAGGAAGAGTGGGTATGCCATGTATATGACGACTCCATTCATGATAAAATAACAAAATTAAAAAAAATACCTTCATTTAATTGATGATTATCGAAAAAATCAGAAAATGTTACAAAATTTCTATTAACAAATTCAATTCTAATAGACTTATTGAAGGGTCTCATTAGCGTGCATCCAGTAGGAATTGAACTTATAATTACAAATTCATCAATATGAATTGGTCGTTTTATCATAATTGTATTAATGGCACGACATTCTACACACACACAAGGTGCCTTCTAAACTTAAAGCTAAGTTCTATAAAGTAGCGGTTAGACCAGCGATGTTGAATGGGGCGGAGTGGTGGCCAGTCAAGAACTCTCACATCCAAAGAATGAAGGTGGCGGAGATGAGGATGTTGCGATGGATGTGTGGTATTACTAGGAGAGATAAGATTAGAAATGAGGTTATCCGAGACAAGATTGGAGTGACTTCGGTGGAGGACAAGCTGCGGGAGGTGAGGTTGAGATGGTTCGGCAATGTGATGAGGAGGAGCACGGATGTCCCAGTGCGAAGGTGTGAGAGATTGGCTATGAATGGTTTCAGGAGAGGTAGGGGTAGACCGAAGAAATATTAGAGAGAGGTGATTAGACAGGACATGGAGCAGTTACAGCTTACCGAGGACATAACCCTAGATAGGAAGAGGTGGAGGTCGCGAATTAGGGTAGAAGATTAGTAGAAAGAAGTACGTCCATGCTAGTACGTAGGAGTGCTTTGTTTTGTGGTCCGTACTAGTAGTTGTAGTGCTACGCTTGTAGTGTCTTGTTCTTGGATTTGGTAATGTTTGTGTGCTTCGAGTAGATCGTTTGTAGTATTATTTTGTTGTTGTCTTATTTTTGTTATTATGTGTTGTTTTGATACTACCTATTGTTTCTTGCTCCTTTATTACGTCGTTTTTTAGACTGTTTTTGTCTTGAGCTGGGTTCTATCGGAAACAACCTCTCTACCTCACCTCTGAGGTAGTGGCATGGATTGTGTATACTCCTATCGGAAACGGCATTTGCTAATCAATTTTGGTTTCTTCCGGGTTGCTCCCATATATAATTTTTTCTCAGAATTCAAGAGACATCCATAGTGTGAAAACAACTATTTTTTTTTTTGAAATGATATTCTCATTATATATGTAACTCGATGACTGATGATCATACATCAATTGTTCTCGGTTGTATTTATACAGCTAACATGATCATACACATCATAAATATTTCAACAATTGATAGTGCTAATTAAGATCAGCCATTTTGGTATTCAAACAAGCATCTACAGCATCCCCAGCAGTGAGGAATATCCACTTTTTTCCAAGTTTATCTAGAAATTTTGCTGCCTTCAATTTGTTGATTACTTTCCACCTTGGGTTTGCTATAGCTAACTGCAGCAACAGCAAAAAAAAACAAAAAACGTAAAATATAAATTATTCTCTCTTTCAATGCATGTATCGGTGTTTGTATGGCTGTAAATTATCTCATTAAAGATAAAATGATGAGTTTAAACTTAGATTACTTCTGAACGTTCCTTTTTAAACAAAAAATAAAGGCATAACACATACGTGCCTTTTAACTTGGCCTCAGCGGGCATTTATGCCCTTCAACATTGGATGTTCACAAGTAGGTACTTAAACTTGTATAAAGTTGAACAAATAGACATATGCATCCCGTGGTGCCCTACGTGGAAATATCGCGTCTTAAGTGGCATCATACGTGTATTATGCCACGTAGAACGAGCGTATCCACTTGTTTAGGTATAGAGAAATGGCCTTTTTCTCGCATATTATTATAGAGAAAAGATGAGAGACTAACTTGTATGCCTTGTGATACCAATTCTATGTGCAACTCCTCCAATGCAACGATCCCTGATGTATCAACGCTCATTACATCTGCAAACAATGTCATCAATGTAATTTTTGGTCTATTTGTGGTATGTGGTAGAATTTTTGGTGTTGCAATTATTGAAATTTGACGAAACTTTTCTAGTGTTTACGTTTAAATCTTTATATTTTACAGTTTTGCTTATATGTAACAACTGGAAATGTCATCTGAAAAAGACAAAAAGTGTTAAAGTAACTTTTATTAGATTTAAAGGATCAAAACTGTTCAAGAGTATATTAAAAAGTTATTTTATGAATTACAAGCGTTCTTTCGTATTAACAAGAATAATAGTACTTTCTCTAGTTAAAAATAAGTGAATTTTTACCTCAATGCACATTTATTAAGGAAAAAAACTAGGACATAAATTGTATTTTACTTTTCATTTTTACCCTTTTAGATAGTATCAAACTACTCTTGAAATTTCAGCCACATTAAAATAAAGTCAATTAAGTCTCCTGGAACTCATAACTTAGAAAGTGTACATGAAGGGTAAAATTGGAAGAAATTTCCAACATGTCGCTTGAAGATTGTACAATTCACTTATTTCGGACATTGAAAAATAACTCAAAAATTCACTTATTTTGGACTAGACGGAGTATTATCTTTGTCCCAATTTATATGACTCGCTTTTTTTTTTAATGTCCATTTTATCTTTATTGAAATGATTTGTAGTCACATAAACATCTTTCACTTATTTTAAACCACAAGTTTCAAAAGTATTTTTTTCTTTCTTAAACTCCGTGCTAAGTCAAACTAACTCATATAAATTGGAACGGAGGAAACATATAATGGATATTGCGCAAGTAAAGAAGCTTACTTGACATATCTAGCACTAAAACACGAATCTTTTCCTTGGTGTGCTCTTCACTTCCATTTGTCAAGATGGTCAATATCCTTAATGAAAAAAAAAAAAGGAAATTACAAACAATTATTTAATAAATTTCATAACTATTCACTTTTTCTTTTCATTTTCCTTTGTAAAATTTAAAATATGTACCTTCCTCTTATGAAATTAGCATTTGCAAAGCAGAGTGAAGCATTATTCACTCTAATTATCAAGATTCCTGGAGTTTCAGTGGCCACAGAAAATTGAGTAATGTCACAAAAAGTGTCTGTCCCAGGAAGTCTGCCTTGGATTTCTACACTTGGTCTGATGGTACCAAGTATTATTTTACCAAATGAGATGCCAACCTGCAATAACCTCATTAGGTCAATGAATTATTAGTGACACTCAATCGCGTGCCTAGCGGTCAATAAAGTTGTGAAAATCATGGACTTGTGATAAGAGGTACTTGATAAAATAGTCTAATTCTGTGCAAGCTGACTTGAATACGATCGTTATTATTTATTTTTTTTAAAAGGTTATGAATTATGAGTTATAAGTGGACTTTGATGGTTAGATTTGAGATAGCATGGTATTTGTTTTCTGACATACAGAATGTGGAATCAGATGTGGTCAATTGAATTGTACCACATCCATAAAGCATAGGCAAAGTTGTTGTCTTGTGGGCAAATGGATACTAAAAGTTGGAAAAAAAAAAACCATGACAGATAACCAAAGAGTGGACATGAGTCTTCGATTTTTGGAGCCAAGGAAAGAGCATCACCTATTGTCCATATATTGTTTACTAGTAAAAGAATCTGACTCCATGATATAACAATGGAACCCACAAATGACTTAAAAGGACTATCTCTGTCTTCTAATAATTATTTGGTATTTCACATCAACATAAAATTTCCAACTGTTTTTTTTTTTTTTTTAATATATAAAATTCATATAATTAGCCAAGTAGCGGTAAATTAGGCATATATATGTTTCACTAATTGTGCCCAATGAAATCAGATTCACTCCGGAATTCCATTTTAAGATAAAACGCTCCTTATCAATGATGATTCCATTTTTCAGGAATCGAATTTGAAACCTCTGGTACTTAGCACCTAGGGGCGAATCTTGACATCCAAATACGTGTTTACATGAATCCAGCAGTCTTTGTTCATATCCTATGTATATATTTAGAAATCTATAAATATTTGACCATGAACTATATAATATTAACTTGAAGTTAGTATAGAAATCCATAAACTTCAAATCCTGGATTCACCTCCATCCGACCACATTACCACAACCTTTTGTCGTAAAGAGGTTCTGCATTATATTGCGGGTTAATCATACTTTACTAGTGCTAAGAGGCAGCATAGAGGAAGAAGCACTATGCAAAGAAACCAACAACATGAAACCTTTAATTTGTACTAAGTAGGCCCTTTCCTTAGCGGGCTTGGACCAAAAGAATGGTTGGGGAAACAAACATCCATGTAGTTCGTCCTTTGGATACCCGTATAATCATCGAAGGCTATTGAAGTGACTGATTCCTAGGAGGCATTAAAAATAAAACAACTGTAGAGTTATCTTATCATTTCTATCTAGTCCCAATTGGCTTGATGTTAAGAAAGAATATCTTGCAGAAAGGTTGGCTAGAGATTTCTTGTAATAATTAGCTAGGCTGAGTTCATAATTAGTGTATATCGATGTATATATGTATATATAATAGGGACAGATTTAGTTACCGCTATGAGAAGACCAATTTCGACAGAGCCAAAGAGTACTCCCAAGAAGGCAGCAATGCAAATAATGAAGTCTGTCTTATCCACTTTCCAAATATGACATGCTTCATTAATGTCAATTAATCCTGGAAGAGCTGATATAATAATTGATGCCAGTATTGCTAATGGAGTATAGTACAATAGCTTTGTTAACAACTCTAGTGATATGAGAACTGTGATTGCCATAACTATGTTTGACACCACAGTTTCACATCCTGCACTGAAATTCACAGCTGTTCTTGAAAATGAACCTGCAACAATGATATACTAAAAAGTTATCAGCAAGTCCTTACTGGCTGAGAGTATATATGTTGAAGTGTGTGATCATCTGGTCTAAAATCTTAAGCTGTTAGGAAAAACACGCTTTTATTTACTTAATTATATTTTCAACAGTTGACGGTACTAGAATTAAAAGACTTGTCTAGTTGGTAAGATTACCAGTTGCTGTGTAGCAAGAAGTTAAAGATCCCACAAGGTTCATACATCCCATGGCTACCATTTCTTTGTTTCCATCAAGATGATAGCCTTTGATTGAAGCGAAAGATCGGCCAACAGCAATGGCCTCCTGAGGAAAGTTTATAACATTGTCTGAATAAGGGTCTTTTATGAGAATCATTAAATGGAATTTGAGAGAACAAAGATTAAAGACAGACAGTGAGAGCGACGATAGCACAAATCAGTCCAATTTTCGCGAGTTCTCCAATGTGTGGACTGTTGAATTGTAATTGGTGAATTGAACTTGGATTGATACCCCCTTTGAAGTGTTTTACAATCTTGACTCCATGTTGATCAGCTTTTGTTAGATAAACTATCAAAGTGGATAATACAACTGATAGAAGAGGAGCAATTGCTGGTAACCAGAACAATTTCTTGTTCCTTTTCCCCTGTAGTTTTTTCAAAGAGATGAACAAAATGGAAATAAAACAGTTACCATATGCTAAGAGAAAAAGATTATTAAACAAAAACAAGTTACTTACAATGAACCTGGTGACTAAGATGAAGATGAGGAAGGAGCAGCCAAGTACAAAATTCAATGGAAACCACTAAAAATTGCAAAAGAAATTTTAGTAAGATGACAAAAGCAACAGATAAAAGAAGAGTTGGTTTTTTTTCATGGTCACTCAACGAATAATTATTATCTCAGAAAGTCACCTTCTTTCAAGAAGAAACTTGACTTTCTAAGATAACAACAATTAGTCGAGTGACCTGAGAAATCAAACCAATAAAATATAGAACAGAATTTTTCAAAATAAAGAAAAGCTGCCTCACTGGCTCATTATGGAGTGACTTGAAAACAGCTTCCAACACAGACACCACATCAGTTTTGGTAGTGAAATGGTTAATTCCTAGCAAACCCTTTAATTGTTGGAGGCCTATTACAATGGCTGCACCTCCCATGAATCCAACTATGGCAGCATGTGATAGAAAATCCACTAGAAATCCCAACCTGAATAGTCCAAAAACAGCCTGAAATGCACCAGTGAAGAATGTAGCAGTGAAAACAAAATTCCTGTAAGCGATATGATCAACGGCAGGGTCTACAATTTTGGGAACCAGTGCAGAGAGCAGTAGTGATACAACAGCAACAGGGCCAATGGCGATCTCTCGCGAACTTCCCATCACAGCATATATCAATGGTGGAACAACACTAGTGTCTAAAACAATAAAGAAGGGAGAAAATCATAAGCTAAATCAACAAGAAACAGATAAATGAACCAAAGCTATATACTAACTGGTATTTGGAACTTACATAAGCCATATTGAGGATCAAGTTTCGCAAGATTAGCATATCCAATACTCTGCAAGAAGATTTACATTTGAACCCAATATTCCAAATACTGTTGGGAACAGAATTAATGTATACAAAATATATTAGGAGTGTAATGGTCTGAACAGGTTGATGTTAATTGATGCTAAGTTGGCGCGTAGCCTCAACCTGTTTTCAGGCCCTTACACGCCTAATAAAATACTTTCTTTTTGATTACCTGAGGTATGCAGAGACTGGCGAGTGTTAAACCAGCCATTATGTCATGCTTGAACTTTGTAGCTTTATAATTTCTTCCCCAACTAAGAATTGGAAATAAGCCTTTCAAAAGTGAAAAGAAAGCTTCATTTCTTGATTGTTTTGTGGTTTTTCCAACATTTTTTTTAACTGAATTAATGAGTTGATGGAAAAGACTTGGTGGATTAGGAGAAGTCAGTAACCAGTGAGTCCTCTGCTTCCTTGCAGTATCACTAGCTGCATCAAGCTGTTGTAGCTCAATGTTGAAGCTCTCATTGGCTAGTGATCCCATTCTGTTTCTTTTGAAATGTTTGGGTAAACTCTGGAGCTAAACTCCTCTTTTCTCATAAACCAGATGAGGTATAAATACTACTCCATCAGTACCTTTTTACACCCTCTTGCAGATATGCAGGGTAAGGTTGTGTACAATAGATCCTGGTAATCTGGTCATGTGTAAGTTCTAGTGCACCGAGCTGCCTTTTTTTTTTTGCCCTGGGAGCTCCCACCTTTTATTTTTTCGCTCCGTTGATGACTGGAACGTACTATCTTAGAATTAGAAGTGGAGGGTGCCATAACAACCCCTTCTTATCGACTTCCTCATTACCCCTCTCCAATTTATGTCATGCAATCTCTTTTTCATTCTGTCTCAAGAGAAAAATATGTATTTTAAACTTGCCATTTTATCTTAATGAGATTATTCAAAAATTTATGACTTATTTTAGATCATAATTATTTTTTAAAAAAAGCTTTAAACTTCATATTCGGTGACCCATTAGTCTCTAGTTTAAAGTTTGTATATTTCATTTGAAATTAATGAAAATCCCATATAAAAGAGATGAGCACCCACTAAATAAAAGTTTGGCTGGGTGTTTTGGTTTAGATATTGCATTTTGTCGTACTTGGATTTGGGATCAAATTTTTTGTGCTCTATTTTTTTCTTTTTCTGTTGTTGGATTCTTCTGGTTGCCGTTACTATTTCCCCATATTTCTTGTAACCTTTTCCCTTTCTTTTTTCTTTTTATTTGCTTTTCCTTTTTTCCTTTATCCGGGTTTACTTCAGAGTCTTGTAAATGTAAAGATTAGGGGCTTGTGAACTTCTTTAGTAGGGCGGAGGTGTTCCATTGCTGGAAAGGCTCGGTTTCAAAATCGTATGTGGAGCTTTCGCCTCATATGACTCTTCTAGGGATGGAGGTAGGTCCAGTATGAGGTAGAAGGGGCGTAAGCACTTCTACTTTTAAGCGATTAGAAGAGCGCGGAATTGGATCTCCCTCAAATAGATGAATCTGGGATGGATGGGACGTGTTTACGAAAAATCGAATTAAATCTAAGAAAACAATTCATAATTTTTTTATTTGATTTGATTTTAAGCAAAAAAAATAAAAAAATAGCTTATAAAATCGAATCAAATCAATTATACTAATACCTATTCATGTTATATATAGTCCCTCAGTTCGAATTTACTTATCACTATTTTTCTAATTTGATTTCTATTTTTACTTGTCATTTTTTGACAAATTAAGAAAAGACAATTTTTTTTTTCATGTTTTACCCTTAACATTAATTACTTATTCTTCAAATCATTTTCCAATACTTATTACTAAACATCAATTAGTAGGGGCAATATTGTAAAGTCACTATATCAATCATTATTTTCTTAATGAATGTGTCATGTCAAAAAGTGACAAGTAAAAGCGAACTGAGGGAGTAATAGTTTTTAACACTGTTGGTTCGTGATCTAGTTGTTTACCTTTATAGTCTTGATTCCTGATCTATTTGTTTGCCTTTATAGTAATATAACTCTTTGACTCTACTTTCTAGTTTGATTTGTAGTTTTTATTTTGATAATCCAACTCTTTGACTTTACTTTCTAGTTTGATTTGTTGTCTTTGTTATATGATTTATTGTCTTAAGTTCCAAGTAATGATGCAGTATACTATGGAGCAACCTCAGTTAAGATAGTAGGGTATCCATTACTCTGAAATACTGAATTGATCACTATTACGCCACTATGCATCACATAATTAAAACAGGGTAGTAATAGTATACTAGTAGTTCTTTTAGACACAATATATTTCCCTCATGAATTGCAGAAAGATTCTCATCAATGTGGTCTATAATGGGCAATTGCAGAAAGAATCTTATTGTCAAAACTTTTTCACATAATATCAAATCAAACTCTTTTTTTTCTAGAGTCAACTAATGATAAGTCAATTTTCTACACCATCTTCCATTAGTTATAATTCTTTTATGGACTTCTAGGAACACTTCATAGCCTGTTCAGTCTGCTCTAATCCACTATTCAATCTGTGGAACTTTTTATTTTTTTTATTTTTTTATTTTTAGATTCGATCGGGACAACTCCCTAACTTGTTGAGCCACTTTATTCTTTCTGGATAACACACCAAAGAAAAACACAAAAATGGAGGAAAAAATTATCTCTTTGTCCACGATGACTCTACGTACACAGGCAGAGGGTAGAGGGGTGAAACGTCGAAAACCATAGTGTATTCAAAATTTACTTGGAGGTTCTAAGTTCAAATCTTCCCCTTACTGAGAATCCTGAATCTGTCACTGTATATATGTTTGCCACTTACTCTAACTTTGATTCAATTTAGTCCATCGAACAATCTTTTTCTCAGCACAGTTTGTAAGCTTGTTCAAACCTTATATTCCTACTACCAAAGGCAAACAGCAACCTCGGTGCTAGAGAATCATTGCACCACCAATGGACGTGGCTAGCTCCCGGGTAATTTACAAGAATGATCTTGAAAGTAGATTGTTTTGAATTTTTATCTCCACTTGCACTTGACAAAATTTCAAGTTTAATAAGTTTTGCCTCATGACAACACGTTTGACTTTTGACCTTAAAGATTTATATATCAGATAAGCGAGGTCAAAAGTTTAAGACTATCCATTTTCAAGATCATTGGATGTAATTTCCTGAGCCGTACACTCCCATCTTTCTATGAACCTGAGACTCTAAATGGGGCTCCATCCTCAGATATATCCCCTACAGTAACAATTAAAAATTTGCAAAGCATATATACATCCCTGACAAAATTTAATGGGATAGGTCCAAGAATATTCTACCTTGACTTAAACATGCCCAACTTGAGTGATCGCTGACCTTTTTGTCGCAGATATTTAAGTTGTGTTTGTGCAAAATTTTGTAATAGCTTATTCTGTAAGCTAATCTGTTAGGGCGGGGTGTCTAGGGCTAGTTTCTTATTAATAAGAAAAAGGAACCTCAAAGAGAAGAGTACAAGTAAGGGATGTTAAGTCTTATCTTATTGATCGCAAAAGTCGGTTAATTATTTGTGCAGTACTATGTTTTTCAAAAAATATTAATTTTATTTTTGGAAATATCTGAACTCAATTTTCTTAATCTTGCAAAAACAAAAAGCTCCTCAAGATTCAAGATTTGAAAGAAAAAAAAAACGAAGTTTTGAAAACGTCCACACAGAAAAAGGGTACCTACTTTAGCAAAAATATTCCTTCTGAAAATGTCCACACAAAAAAAAGGCACCTACTTTAGCAAAAATAGCATCAACTACACAAGTTTTTGTTGAAACCATTGTTAATACACACCACTTGGAAGTTGGAATTGGACTCTCTGGTCATTATCAATATGATCATTAATAAGAGTACTACCAATATATGAAGATGAAAAAGATCATTACAGACACTATTGACATGATTATCAGAGGAGCTGCAGTGACTATTTTCCAATGTGTGCCTTAGAGAAGCTAACCAAGTGGCAAATTTTTTTTGCAAAAAAGAGTTTCTTCTAGTTGAAAGAAAACCTTTTATACCTCTCCGCAACCCCTTCCTAGAGAGGTTAAAGGTTCAACTCAACTAGACAAATGACAATTTCCTTCTATGAGGAGGAAATATGAAAAATGTACTAATTTTTTTTTTGTTAGCTAAATTTTCCATTTCTTGGTATGAAAGGGCGTTGTATAGGCTTAGCCCTTTCCACTTTTGGTTAGGATCTTTTTTTGTAATTTCTCTATTAGAGGTCTTGTTTCATATCCCCCTCTAATTATGTAACTTTTTGAATAAGAATATGTATGGCAGAGGTCAGGCCTAATCCCTAATGCCATGGACCCACAATCCCTGCTGATTGCTTAAAGAAAATACAAATTGTTTTTTTTATGAGAACCAAATTAAAGAAGTTTGGCAATCTAACTTTCGGAAAAATGGCAACTAAGAATGCCACCTTAGTGTTTTGAACAGTCAAAAGGAGGTAGATAATTAAAAGCCGGGCGAATTTAGGCACAAAAATTAGGGCACGTGAATCTATAATCTCTTTGCAAAATTAGGTATTTTGTAACTCTATAGTCTTTTTATAAAATTAAGTATTTTTTTTAATACTGTGAACATTACCATGGACTAACAAAAATATCAGAAGTACAATCTATGAGCACCTCAACCATCCAATCCTTTGCAGGTATAAGACCTCTAAAATGAAAACTAATTACAGATATATTCTATGCATCAACCTCCAACATCTAGTCAGCCTCTTATTATTATATAGTTTTAAAAAAAATGGTATAATATTATCAGTTGACACCATACTGCCTGAAGATTAAATCATGCATTTGGTACGGTTGAAGGTTGAGATATTTACCTAGCCACTAAATTTTTTTTATTTTTTTTTTTAATATTGCATCCATGTTTTAGAAATCCTAGATTTGCCACTGATTAGAATATGAAGATAAGGTTTTTAGGTATTAGATTACAACAGGCAAACATACCTACTTCACATTAATACAAACGTGTACCAAATATGTTAAGACATGAGCTTCATCACGACCAACTATGTTGTCCTCCAGCAGATAAGTGAGTACTCAAAATTTTTTTTTATTCTTTATTTTTAAAATTCTGGGTTCGGTATACCTTTGATATGTATGCATTTGTTTGCTCCACGCATTCGAATTTCATTTAAGGAAAAATAGCCAAATATACACTTGTATTATTTGAAATTAATAACCTATTTGTCAAATATCAAGTGTTCAAAATTTGCTTATTTGGATGAGTATTTTTTGTTGTAAGTACTTTTAAAAAGTAACAACTTGAGTTTGTTAATCAATTTTAAATTATTGTTAATAATATTAGATCATCATCAATATATGCTTGGCCAATGTTTTATAAATGAAATGAATCACCTTTTTAGCTTTTAAAGCCGGCTATTGCAACATTCAAAAATATCTATTTTAATTGGGGAAAAAATAAGCAGAAATTTCTTCCCATGGCCAATACGGGCTATAATCAACTTGGCCCGGCCCCTTCAACTTTTAGTGCCTTTGGTACGTGGGATAAGAATAATTATCTTGGGATAAAATTTGATAGTAACTTTGTCTCGTGTTTGGTTTGAAATACTAATTAGGTAATCCCAGGATTATTTTATCAATGGTGGAATTACTATTTTATATAGAAGGTGGGATAAAAAAATCTCATGGAATATCTCAACCCATGAGATATTCTTATTTATCCCATCCTGCATACCAAACAACCGGCGGTGTAAATCAAGTTTCAATTGTAACCGTCCCTATATTTACCCATGTGGTGCAAAGATAATCTTCTTTTGAACGAATTTTTTTTTTCCAAATGAGGTTAGCCTGGTAAGAAATTTCGATCATAAAATGAAGAAAGTGAATTCTGAAATGTATATCTGACACGTATATATGAGCTTGAGCTAATTCACTTTATCACATGTAGTGGTAGTGGACTGACTTACGTATGACATTGTACAATCGGAGAATTCTGCTACTGTTATATTGGTTATTTGGTCCCCTATTCAATTATTGTCTTTCTTTTGATTTTTCATCCGATGTCTGATAATCAATTTGGAGCCCAATTAAATTTGAATTTACGTTCAAAAATACCACACACTGAGAGGTAAAACGCTCCTTAACAAACGCGACTCCTTACTCATAAGGATTCAAACTTAAGAACTTTGGTTGACGATGAAGTAGTAGTACTTACCCATTCAATCATTGTCGTGATAGTATTAAACCACATAAATCTTCATTGTATTTCTGGTTATTTTTGGCTGCATTTTCTATGCCTTTGCTTTTCGTTTTCTTAGAAATGGATCGATCACTTTACCTAGTGCTCTTATAATAAAGCCATAGATATTAGATTCTCTATGGTGGCAGGTTAATAACGACCCATAATATTGCTTCTGCCGACCTCCATGTGCAGCCCCTACGTTTCGTGGTCCCAATAAAACTAATCGAAAGCTCCATCTTTGGAAAGTCAAATACTTGTGATAGGGAGGACGGGTCACAAAGAAAGACTGACAAGTTTTTAGGTTGGCAAACTTCTGAAGAATAGTGCACATAGGAAAATTTCATGTGGAATGAGAGAGTAAAGTGAAGACGTACAAGGCATGACACAAGTTTAACATTGTACGCGCACTTTTAGAGCTTGATGGTTGTGTAGTTGAAGAGGCAAATTTGTATGGCATGTTGAGGTGAAAAATTTACGGTTCAATTTGTTTGACACCGTCATTTCGTTACACATATACCACTTCAGACATGGGTACTTGAAGTTAGGCTTGACAAAATCAAACTTCATGTACAGATGAATGAAGTTCAGTCATTTTTGCAAAAACATTTGGACTGAGGTCATTTTTTCTAAACTTCAACCAAATTTTGTTCAAATTTCATGCACATATTGCTGGAGTTCAAGCAAGCAAAAATGACTGAATTTCAATTGTTGTCTGAACTTCAGGCAAAAACGACTTAAGTTCAAGTAAAAATGGCCGAAGTGAGACAAAAATGACTAACTTTAACTATATGTGCCTAAACGTCAGCCATACAAAACTTCTGAAATTAGACTTTGTCAAGATTAACTTCAGATATCCCAAGTAGTCCCAACTCCTGAGTGTAAATTATAAAGCAGACATAAGTTCAATGACGACATTATATTCAGGTAGTGCACACCTTAATTTTAAACCTAATATCATACAATACATGTCACGGGCTTGGATCATAACGATACTGTTTTTTAGATAAGTCCAATATAGTCTCCTTGACTCAAACTGTGTTCCCGCAGCATAATCACCTAACATATGTAATGCACTACTGAGTGGTCCGTTTCTCTACCATTGGCATTATATTGTCGCATCAGAAAGCCTTTTCCATGGGATATGGACAGTTTCTTGAAACTGTTTGAATTTTATTTTTTTTCTACAAAACAGAACTTCTCTTGAAAAATATATGATTATTTTTTTCGAAAAATAATGCTTTGGAGAATAATTGTGTCTGAATTGGATGTTATCTAGAAACAATAAAACTAAAGTTGTAATCTAATAATTGAGTTGGGCATTCTCAGCTCACGATGAAAAACTGAATCCTATCTAGAGAGATGAATATAGGGTCCATAGGATGATCTAGCAAGAGATAGATTTATACTCTCTATAAACATTGAAATCCTGTTTAACACTTAGCATTATAAGTACTCTTCTAATTACCATCATTAACGATAGCAAAAACATTCTTTGATGCTAATCTAACATAATTAAGAGCTACTTCTTTCGTCCATCTTTACTTGTCCAGTATATTAAAAATAGATGTCCAATAATATTATTTTTTCAGTTTGAAAAATCAATGGACAATTTACCATTTATATCCATTTTACCCTTGCTATTAAATTCTATTCATTATCCAAGCATTTTTCAAAACATCAAATTTATTAACTCAAAGGATGATATAGTAAAAACTATCCCTATTATTGTATTATTTCTTAAGGTGTATGTCAAGTCAATATACAATAGTGAACAAATAAAGATGAATGAAGAGAGTACTAATTAATGAATCATTTTCTTAAGGTGGAATATGACCTACACTAGATGTAGTTAGAGATGGCAAAATTAGCCCAAGAAATTATAACCCACTTAATCCACCCAACTCGCCTAAGTTTGGATTGATTATTTACCAGTCCATTTATTAACTCAACATATTTCAGCCCATCAAAATTCGGGTTGATACCTATCCAAATTGATCTATAAAAAAATTGTCAAAATATGTTAAAAAAGACTTTTTTTTAATTTGATATGTAATATATAGCCATAATAAAAAATAATAATAATTTTGTTAGGTACTAAAAAATTATAACAAAAACAAAAAAAACAATTAAAACTTAATAAAAATTGAACGAGTTAAGTTTTGACCCGTATTTTAACTCATTTCAACCCAACTCATTTATTAACCAGCCAATCCTAACCTGCCCAACTTTAGCTCAATCGACCCCTTACCACCTCTAGATAGAGTCACCTCAACGAGTCAATTCTAATATTTCAGTATGAGATACCGTTATTAATTGAGGCATATCATCCACTAAAGTCATAATAATTCTTCATATCATTTTCGTAGAATATAATCAATTCCAATTCGAAGAGAGCAACTAATTACGTGATCAGTTTGAGTTGCATATATTTCCCACTAACATTATCCATAGTAAATGGTTGTCTAGTTATTGAGATTGCTCCAAACCAAATGCTCAAAACTATTTGTGCACAGTAGCTGTGATTACTTGTATTTTTCAATCAAATATGAGTCTCATCACTCAATACTTGCATGGGAGTTATCTCATGAAATTAAATTCTCCATTCGTTCCTAAATAAATGATCATTTTGGGTTTGGGCACACCATTTAACAAGCTACTCGATCACTCCTAGAAAATAAAATGTAACTTTACCAGCTTACTCCAAATTAAATTTTATATCTCTTTCTAAGTTGACATTGATTACATTTAAACCTAAACTTAAAACGAAGAGTTAGACTTGAAAGAGGAAATCTAACTAATGATTTTTGATTATCTAAACAAGGACAAATTTGGAAGAATATGGTCAATATATTCTTAAAGGCTTAAACAATCACTTATTTAGGAAAAAAATCAAAAGACAAAAGGATCACTTATTTATAAACGAATGGAGTATAGTGCTCATGTTCAACTTTCATGAATTATCATATACTTCATGGACACAAAAATCCCCAAAAATCCCCAAGACAACACGCAACAATTAATAGAAGAGTATTCTACTATTTTTCTGTCATTTGATTTGATATAAAAAGATTTGGTACATTTCCATCTATTTTTGCTTCAAACAAGTACAAGAAAATTAAAAAAGTTACCATCTTGAAAAAAGGGGATTGCTTCAATCGAAAATATTGTAAAAAAAAGACACCATAAAGGGTGGTCTTAAACTTTTGATCCCGCATAGCAATTCTTTTAATTATTGTTGCCCATTGGGGTAAGTTTTAATTATAGTATATGTATATGTTAGTTTTAATTATCAGGCAGAAGATTGAGATATTCCAAAAAGTTACAAACTGTGAAGATAGTTGTAATGTGTTGTCTTTTGGGTAGGAGTTTCAGTTGTTGAACATAGGGGCAGATCTAGCCCTTGAGGTATGGGTTCAGGAGAACTCCGTGACTTTTGCTTATAACCATCCTGTATTTATATTAAGAAATGTATACATATATATAAATTATTGATTATGAACTTATATTATTTTACGTTAGCTTGAAATTATTGTAAGAACTCACACACTTCAAAACATATAAATTCGCCTGTGAACTTGCACAATACCATCTACTTTTGCCTATAAGTCAGAGTTTATTATCAATTGAACATGTTCATTATCTGTGATTTGTTAAAATGTTATGCCTACAATTTATGTATGATGGACAACAAGACCACCTGTTGTATGGGTCAATCATGCAAATCACATGAATTGTTTATTGGGTAAGACCTCTGTGGCTCTACTTATAAGTGCCCTTTCCAATCAATACTATGTGCAATAGCACTTTCATCGGCCAATTTTTAGCCCATTCTGAAATTACACTTTGCCCACATTCATGATTTATGGACAAGTAATCCCTTAAGATCGATCGTCTAGGATAAGGCCATGTACGAAAATGGCCTTTAGGCCAAAATATTTGATATGGAGAAAAAATAAAAACGAGAAGAAAAAAATAAAAATAAAAATAAAGTTTGAGAAAAATGAAAAAAAAAAAAAAAAAAGGTTGAGACAAATGAATTTAAAAAAAATAAATAAAAAATAAATAATGTTTGAGGAAAAGAAAAAGAAAAAAGAGAAGAAGAAAAAAAGAAAAATAAAGATTGAGAAAAATGAATTAAAACAAAAAAAAGGAAAATAAAAAATAAAAATCAAGGAAAAAGAGAAACAAAGAAGAAGAAGAAGAAAAATAGAAGTTGAGAGACAAATGAGCACAGATATGTTAAAACATTTGAGGTGTAGAGGGGAAAAATGTACTTGTTCTATACATAAAAAGGAAGAAAGGCTAGTCTTAAAAGACTTTTCTTATGGGGGACAAAAAAACAAAGTCATCCATTCAGGGGCGGCTCAAGCAAATCCGTGGCCTAAGGCCAAAATCGAACGGAGGCCTTAAGTTTTTAAGAAAAATTAATTATTTTTATAAAATCTAATTTTAAAATTATATAATCAATTTCTTCTAATTATTCTTCTTCAATTAATAATATAGTCAATGCATTAAATCTTTCTAGAGACATAGTACTCTCTAGACTAGATATATCAAACTCCTTCTTAATTTCTTTTATATAAAAAGTTTATTTTTTCTACAAATAATATTTAATTTTTTAAAAAAAATCTGTAATTTATTATTACTATAAAAAATAAGGCCCCTCAAATTTGGGGGCCTAAGACGGCCGCCTTTTTTCCGAAAAGGTAGAGCCGCCCCTGCATCCATTATGGGGGTCATCCCTTGTAATTTCCTGCACGTAAACCCTTCAAAGCCCACACTGTCACACGTATTCCTCATAATGGGCTTATCACACTTTGTCTCTTTCAGGAAAACTAAATTGGGCCGTGTAAGTTGGACTAGCTCCTTCAACTATGAAATTGTTTGTGGGTTCCCAAGCCCACGAACAATTCCAATCAAGGAAACTCATGATGATTGGCGGGTCTAGAAACCAAAGCCCGCCCCATATACTAATTTATATATTATCGGCCATAACTATATTGTGTAATTATCATCTTAGTAATAACATCAATTCTAATTACCATGCGACTTTCCATGTAGATCAATATTTTTCTATTGTGAGTGTTCCTTTCTAATAGAAGTGGGCCCAGAGGTCCAAAGTGGAAAAGCCCAAATCCAGGTCCACAATAAGCCTCTCATTATTCATTACCCTTTTTAAACATAGGAATTTGGTCAAGTATCTCAAGTTAATAAAGAACATGGACAGTAACACAGTCAAGATTCATACATCATATAGGTCCTACACTTGAGGAAATTAATGTACCACACGAACCGCTGAGAACTGACTAACAATAAAGTTGTTGCAATTATTACTACTACTTCCTCGATATATTCCCTACCTTTTTCCCAAATTAAACAAGAAAAACACAACATTTTCTTTTGTCTTCACCGTAGTAAATTGTTTTTCTTGTTTACAAAACCTTCCAACTAATTAACACATGCATTCATCTGGACATCTTTCTTGATTGAAAATTTGCAACATTTTGGCACTTGGCTTCTTCTTAATTTCATACATTGAACCTAGACATGATTTAAGATTGTTACCTAATTGGATTCTTGATCTTGATCAATTTCAATTTTTTTTTTTCAAGTGTACTTTTCTGTGTATATTGGAATTCTTTTTTGATGCCCCAGAAGAAGTACGAGGACCATTAAGAGTGCCAACAAAAAGTCTAGGTAGTTACTTTAATCTCATCAGTGTCTCTCTCTCTCTGTATATATAATATATCTGTCCTTTTCTTGATATCTTTTATTGTATCTTTAATTTATTGTTTTAAAAGTGCTTTTCTATTAGCACATTTTACACCTTTCAGTTTCTCGTTTTTTTAATTAGTTTAGTTGGAGCCATGTGACCAGAAGTCACGAACGGCCTCTTGCAGAAATGCAAGTTAACACTATGTTCAATAGACCGGTCTGATCCTTTCACGGACAGCGTGCATATCGGGAGTTTTAGTGCACTTGTTTTTTGTTTGTTTAATTAGTTTAGTAGTATGTATATTTGGCTATGCATGCATGGACTGTGACCAAAGTGGGGTTTGTTAGAACCGGTACTAATGTGCCATTCCACTATCAATGGTAAGGAATGAGGTTATAATTTGGCTTTAGTCCCTTAAAAAATGAAAAGAAAAAGTATGGTGAAAATCTTGAGTTATATTAATTTAATTTCACTAAATTTGGTTTTGGGATCATATTTCATCAGATTCCTATTCTTGTTAAGTGTGAAAAGAGGGAAAAGAAAAAGAGGTGGAGTAACATTGTAGTCAGTGGCATTGATGGAACCATTGTACTGAGATTTGTCCCTTTTTCAATTTTTAAATTGATAAATTGGGAAAAGTTAAAATTTTAGGAGGTGGTTGGGGACTGGATATTAGTGATTTTGATTTATTATATCCTTGTTTTGGAATTTTAACTTTTTTCCCCCTCATATAGTAAAGAAGAAAGGGGCTTAGGATGGAGAGTAGAGATGAAAAAAGGGAGTAATTTAAGATAAGAAATTCATCATGCAATTAATAACTTGTAATGTGATTGCAGAGAATAGTTGTGTCACCAACAAAACTGTTTTGTATTTTATTCTTTCTTTATGTGCATTCCTGCTTATGTATTAATTTATGCAAAAAATCAGCCAACTTCAATATGATAAGGTGTAAAAGGACTAGACCACTTTGAGTTTGTTGTATTGCTATATATTTACCAGACAGAAAAGAGTATATCCCTTGAAATGTTTAGCTGTTTGGTTGTCAATCTTGTCTTTTCAATCTATCATATTAAATGTGCTTTCTAGGAATAATAACAGTCATTAAAAATTCCAAATTCAAAGTATAAGTAAATCAATGGTTGTGGACATCCATTTTCTGTTAGATAAAATATTAAAGTTTTGCTTTTAGCTTCCATCACCCGTATGTACTGATTCCAAAGTGATAAAGATTCGTGCTTAATTGCATATGCCATTAACCCTTTCCAAAAGATGGTAAAGCTTGATGCTCTAACTTTCTGATAATGTATATAAGTGACAAGCAAGAACTTTCCCATCAGTACAAGAAGGTTTCAAAGTTATTTTATATACGAAAGGGTATGCCATATATTGTCATTGATCCTTCTTTAGGACCTTGATTGTTTTTTCGGTCATCTTTCTCTTATTAGTTGCTCTCAAGTTTTAGAGGATGTAGCACTGAATAATGCTAAGATTGGAGTATTTGTTTAGTAGTTGAGTAGAAGCTAATTAATTTGATCATCTAAAGTTTATGAGGGGTCAAATGCATTTGTTGATTTGGATCAATAATAAACTTGTGTTGGAACTTAGTATTTCTCGTACTGATGTATTAGAAATTATATTACCTCTGTGTTACAGGTGAATTAGACCATTCTAATCTAAGATGGGGCGATCTAGCGTTGAGGCAATAGATACAAAAGAAATGGACTACCGAAGTTTATCATCCTCGGAACATGAACAACCACCATACATGCACAAGGTTGGAGTCCCACCGAAACAGAACCTATTCGATGAATTTAAGACTACTGTGAAGGAAACATTGTTTGCAGATGATCCTCTACGTCCCTTTAAGGATCAGCCAAGGTCTCGGAAGTTTGTCCTTGGTTTGCAGGTGGTATTTCCCATACTAGATTGGGGTAAAAGCTATAACGTTTCCAAATTCAGAGGCGATCTTATTGCTGGTCTGACTATTGCAAGTCTCTGCATTCCTCAGGTATAGAACATGTACATATGACTTGTGTAAATCAATTGAAGTTTGGAGTTTTACTTGTGCTGAGCTTGACCATATTGCATCTGGTTTAACAGGACATTGGATATTCCAAGCTTGCAAACTTAGCTCCTCAGTATGGGCTATGTAAGTGTCGATTTTCTATTTAGTACATTTTAGTATAGTATTAAAAGAGCCTATCTCATACATGTTTTTCTTTAAATTTGCCAGACTCCAGTTTTGTTCCGCCTTTGGTTTATGCCTTAATGGGTAGCTCGAGAGATATAGCCATAGGACCTGTTGCTGTTGTATCCCTATTGCTAGGGTCTCTCCTCAGCAGTGAAATCGATCCAACGAAAAATCCAATTGAATACAGGAGGCTTGCATTTACAGCTACCTTTTTTGCTGGCATTACCCAAGCTACTCTTGGAATCCTAAGGTATAGAAGAATTTCTAGGATTAAGAGCTTGTAGTTGTACCCTTATATTTCGATTTTCTTCATCTCATTTGATGCAAAAAATTATTGGTTTCTTTTTCCCGTTATGACTTTCCAACAAACGCCTAGTTTTAATATTGTTTTGCTTCCTTTGCAGATTGGGATTTTTAATCGATTTCCTATCACATGCTGCTATTGTTGGTTTCATGGGTGGTGCGGCCATTACAATTGCCCTCCAGCAACTTAAAGGTTTTCTTGGCATCAAGAAGTTTACTAAGAAAACTGATATCATTTCGGTGATGAAATCAGTATGGCATTCAGCCCACCATGGAGTAAGTTATCTTGTCCGTCTAGGCATCCTTCCTAAGAGGTTTTATCTGCATAAACGATAATAACGACACCTATTTTTGGTTAAAAAACTTGCAGTGGAACTGGCCGACAATTCTCATTGGAGCAATCTTTTTAACGTTCCTTTTGTTCGCGAAGTACGCTGTAAGACTTCTTACTTTTGTCTATAACTGAACCTAAAGTATTTGGTAGCTTCGTGTTGATTCTTAACTGACTTTAAAAATCAGGGAAAGAAGCACAAAAAGCTCTTTTGGGTACCTGCAATTGCTCCTCTGATCTCTGTCGTTCTTTCCACCTTCTTTGTCTACATAACCCATGCTGAAAAAAAAGGAGTAGACATTGTAAGTGCTTACTTTAGTTGCTTCGTGGCACTGTTCAATTTTTTTCTTGGGTAAGTTTCTGGTATCATTCTGCTTGAACGTAGTGAAATAATCTTTCATGCAATTCTGTAATGACCTTACCAGGTGAGACACATTGAGAAAGGAATCAATCCTCCTTCTGTCGAGGAAATTTATTTCACTGGTGATTATCTCCTAAAAGGGATCAAGATTGGTATTGTATCTGGCATGATTGCTTTGACGGTAAGAAAGTTGGTTAATTAAATGTTGAAACAGGCAAGACCTTTAGGTTCTTTTACTCAATTGTGATACTTCTATCTTCTCGTTCATAGGAAGCTGTTGCAATCGGAAGATCATTTGCTTCAATGAAGGACTATCAGTTGGATGGAAACAAAGAAATGGTGGCACTTGGAACAATGAATGTTGTTGGCTCCATGACATCATGCTGTGTGACAACAGGTAGAAAAAATGAATAAAGTACTAATAAAACATATAAAATTTAACAATCGCTTCAAATCAAATGTTGGTTGATCTGCTAATGTATTTCATCATGTTTTATAATTAAGGCAAACAAATACTCCGAGTACTTTCTTTTCTCTTGGCATTCTGTAACTAGATCAATTTGCTCTTGCAGGTTCCTTCTCTCGTTCAGCAGTAAATTGCGTGTCTGGTTGCCAAACTGCAGTTTCCAACATTGTCATGTCTATTGTTGTGTTCCTGACATTGTTGTTCTTAACTCCTCTTTTTGAGTACACTCCGAATGCAATCCTCTCTGCCATAATTATCTCTGCTGTCATTGGATTAATAGACTATGAAGCAACAATTTTGATTTGGAAGATCGACAAATTTGATTTTGTTGCTTGCATGGGAGCATTTTTTGGTGTAGTTTTCGCCTCTGTCGAGATAGGTCTTATAATTGCTGTAAGTATTTCTCTTAGCATGACTTAACAATTTCATTAGGGAAAGCCCGCAATAGTACGTTCAATGATTGGATCTCGTTGTCTTTATTATTAAATAGGTCTCCATATCATTTGCTAAGATTCTCCTCCAAGTCACAAGGCCCCGAACAGCTCTTCTTGGCAAGATCCCTAGGACAAATGTATATAGGAACATTCAACAATATCCCGAGGCAACACAAGTTCCCGGTGTACTAATTGTGAGAGTTGATTCTGCGATCTACTTTTCAAATTCTAACTACATGAAAGAGAGGTAAGACATAATTTCTTCCTTCTTTAATAGGAGTTGATATGATGTCATTTCAGTTTTCAACTGATACCATGATAACATGAATTAATTCTGGCTTCATATTGGCTAAAAGGGTCTAAAATATGAGAATGAACTTGTTTTCCAGGATATTGAGATGGCTAACGGATGAGGACGAGCAACTAGAATCCGCTAACCAACCTAAAATTCAGTTCTTGATAGTTGACATGTCACGTAAGTGGAGAAAATGGTTACCCTTTTCTTTAAAAATTTCAAGCAAATATGATAACAATAGAAACAAATGACACTTATCTGGTATTCTTCAATTACTCTTTGCAGCTGTGACTGACATTGACACTAGCGGCATCCATGCATTTGAAGAGTTGCACAGCAGCCTACAAAAGAGAGAAGTTCAGGTAATTTTCATAAACCTGATAATCTAACCCCAAACATAGTGTCTGAACAAAAAACAAGATCATGTGTGTCTGGAAATCTCACCCTTTGTGTGTGTGCGCACGTATATGAACAGCTTGTTCTCTCGAATCCTGGAAGAGTAGTCGTTGACAAGCTGCATGCATCTGATCTCGTGAATCAAATTGGCGAGGACAAGATCTTTCTCACTGTATCAGATGCTGTCCTGACCTGTTCCTCAAAGTCCCCTAAGTCCCCTGAAGATGTAGTCTAAAGTTGTAAATGTAATACACCATGGGAACTCACCTATGCTTAGACGTCCAGACATATATAGCCGAGAGAAGTAGTGTAACGTCAACTTGGAGAAAGAAAAAATAGCCGAGACAACGAAATTGCATATACTATTAATGTAGAGTGAATAAAAGAGTTAGGGACCTTGGAAAAGTGATGATGGCATTCTAATCCAGAAGCAAAAAATGGTCCATAGGCCAATTGAGTTGTTAAAGTTGTCTGTGTGTCAGATTTATTAGCTACCTTTTGGATTGTATAGTTGAAAACTTTCTTCTCAAAGAGGCTTTGTTGAAACTAAGCAATGTTGAACTTACCAGGAATATATACGTGTGATTCCAATATACCATTCACCAAGAATGGTATACCAGGTCCAAGAATGTGTGTCAATGAATCAATTAATTGGGCTTCAATACAATTTTAATTGGAGTTAGTTGTATGAATCCTTTGTAAAGCTTACATTCTATTCACGTGTAATGGCAGCTCGGTGCACAAAGCATCTCGCGTTAGCGGGGTTCATGTTTAAGTTCTTGTTGGGAAGATGGAAGAGTTGCAAGCTTGCAATATTATCCTACGAGTGATGTGTTAACGTTTATGATATTATTACAATAAAAGAAAATGTAAATCAAAAGTGACTTTAGTACATTAATTTCATGAGTTAATTGACCAACCTCACAGATTACCTAATTAAGAAAAGCCAATTTTGGACGATTACGATATTTAGAGGCGGATCCAGAATTTGAAATTTATTAGTTTCAATGATCTCAAATTAAAAAGAAAAAGAGAGGCAAATGGTTTTTCGTAAAAAGAAAAGCATGTTAATTATGATGCCTAACCTATTGAATTTAGAAAATTTTAGTAACTCAGTTGGTTATCGGTGAAGGTTTAATTTTCCACCTTGTAATTCCCTCACTAATTTCCCCTTTGCGCTACTCCCAAGTTAAGTAAAAAATAAAAAACTATTGAATTTGGTTAAAAAATATTCTTCTTTCATCAATTGGATAAAAGATACTCTTAAAGTTATTTTTTTGACTTAAAAATGTCCCTAGCGTATTGAGTTTGGCTAAAAAAAAATTTCCCTCTTTCCATCTATTATCAAAATTACCCTCAACAATATTTTTGCAATACATTAGTGATATTTTTGACCGAATGAAAATTGTACTAAAGCTTCGACCGACCAGCATAACTTGCAATTCTTGAACAAGACAAGATTTGTCAATCCAATAGAACTTATAAAAAGTACAGCCCGATGCACAAAACTTTCACTATGCTATGCACGAGATTTGAAAAAAAATCAGACCACAAAGATCTATTATATGTAATCTTACTCTACATTTCTACAAGAAAAATGTTATAATGCTTTAAAACTAGACTAAAAGATTAACAATATAAACTAGACAAGAACAATAAAGAGACAATAAAAACAATATAGAACAATAGGGACAATATATAAGATTTCTTTCAAGTGTTCAACTGTATTTCAAGTATGTACAACGTGATTCTCAATACCTCTATTTGTACGGTTACATTGAGAAATATCAAAGAATGTCATAAACATGACATTAAACCTTGATCAATAAGGGGAATGAATATGAAGGTGTGGAAGATCAATGGAGAGGATTTAAAAAGGTGACAAGTAAACAATAATAGCACGTAAATATACAAAACTTGGGAAAACATAATTTTTCATTTAGGGTCTGTTTGGAAAGCCACCCTGGTAATTGGATTTAGTGTAATTGGGTGTAATTACACTGTCTGGCATGTTTGGTTGACCAGGTAATTACTTGGTCAGCAGGTAATTGGGTGTAATTGGCAGGGGGTAATTATATTTTCTAATTCACAGGGGGAGCTGTGAATTGCTGGTAATTACATGGTGTAATTACAAACTGATTACTTTTTAATTTCTTTTTTTTTATTTCTATTTTTATTTTTTTCGTTTTAATTTATTTTAAATTTCTATTATTTTAAATTCTTTCTAGATTTATTATTCTAATATTTTTTTTAAAATATTTTTTATTTTATATTATTTATATTTCATTTCTTTCTCATTTCCCAACCTTTTCTTCTTGTGATCCCATATAATTTTTCGTATTATCTATTTTTTTATTTTATGTTTATTTTTTCATTTAGCATAATTTAGTTAGTATTCTAATTATTAAATTAAGTAGAATTCATTGTTGAATGAGGTTATAGACTTAGGTTTTTCTTTTCTTTTGAAGCATATTTACATTATGTTGAAATTTGACATAAGAGTATTATTTATTTATTTTGAATTTTGAACTTATGTTATATTTCACTTTCAATTTATTTGTTATACTAGTATTGACATGATATTTCACAATGTAAGCCATTCATTTTTTAGTTAGAAATTGATAGATTATCTTTTTGTCAAATGTTTTAATAATTTTATGACTTTATATTTATAATAGTAATCATTCTGTCAAACATGCATTTCATGATGTTCTTAAAAATCATGTACTTTCTATTTTTATGGTTAATTTAATTAAAATATACTAGTTTGAAAAATATAAATCCATTATTTTTTATAAGAACATATGTTTATTAATTAATATATTTCAAAAGATAACATATATATATATATAATATTATATTTAATAACTTATTTGTTTAATATAAATTTTTAGTTTTTGATAATTAACTTTTATTTTAAATATTGAATATAACCATGTAATTATAATTGTGCAACTAAACAATATATTTGTAATTACACTATGACAAACAAATAGATCGACGTAATTATTAGGCTGTATAATTACTAAGTTGGTCATTATTACATTAATAATTACGTCAATTTCAATTATCAGATGACTTTTCAAACAGACGCGTAAGAGTGCCACTTAAGTCATTTTTGGGGAGAAAGTAAAACAAGTAGTGCTCTTCGACCACGTGCAAAACACGTGATTGAAAATGAAAGGATCATCCTCAATCCAAGAAACACAAAGGGGTTTATCACAGTTTTGTTTGTGTATAACCCAAAGCCACAAAAACAATAATGGGTATGGTACCTACACTCCGCCATGTCCTTCTCAGCCACCTACGTTCCCCTTTTCCCACTACTTCCATAGCAGCCTTTTCCTTCTTCCCTAAATTGTCAATCCCAATTCACACAACAATATCTTCTCTCTTACCTCGTTCTTCTTATACCAAACCTCATGATACTTATAAAGGTAACTAACTCCTTACATATTCCTACATACCCCATTTACTACTTTAAAGAATTGGTCTTATAATGCTAATGTCTCTATTTGTTTTTTTCATTGAATTTAGTACTTTAGTGTTTAAAGAATGTTTTTTTATTGCTAAAGATTCAATCTTTTTATTGAAAACAGAATTGATAAGGTCTGCGTACACTCTACCCTTTTCAGACCCCACTTTGTGGGAATACACTGTGTTCGTTGTTGTACTGCAGTGCTGGAAGAATTGATTTATACTGCTAAAAATCCAATCTTGCTATTGCAGAAAATACTGTGATGATGAAAGAATTGTTTTTTAATGCTGAATTTTCAATCCTTTTTTTATTGTAGAGAGTACTCTAGTACTGAAAAAGTTGGTTTTTGGTGCTAAATGTCCAATCTTGCTATTGAAGATAATACTGTTGTGCTGAAAGAATTAGGTTTTAGTGCTAAATTATCAATCTTTTTAGTGTAGAGAGTACTCTTGTACTGAAAAAAATGGTTTTAAGTGATAAAATTTCAATCTTTCTTTTGCAGAGAATACCATGGTGCTGAAAGAATTGTTTTTTACTGCTAAATGTTCATTCTTTTAATTGCAGAGAATAATGCGGTTATAAAAGAATTGGGTTTTAATGCTATAGTCTCAATTTTTCCTTTATTGTGTAAAATACTTTGGGTGCTGAAAGATTGTCTTTAATGATAAAGTTTCGATTTTTTTGTTGCAGAGAGTAGTACTCTGGTGCTGAAGCAAGATGAGAGGTTATTGGGGTCTGGTACAGTGAGCCCTCTTGACCCAGCTGTGAATACTAGCACCATTGCTGCTATTGTCACTTCTTTGGGTGGTCCAGCAGCTGCAGTTGGGATTATACGTTTATCCGGTCCATCTGCGGTGCCTATAGTTGGTCGTGTATTTCATCCAAAAGTGAAAAAGAAGAAAAAGAGTTCTTCCGAGTGGAGGCCTAAGAGTCATGTTGTAGAGTATGGTTTTGTTTCGGACTCTCATGAGAATGTGATTGATGAGGTATAATTTGAAACTCTAGATTTTCCCCTCTTGTTGGTGCATTTGTTCTTCAGTTTTGACATTTGAATTTTACTACATTTGAGATTTTAAGAGTTTGGTGACTTGTTACTTCATATCTGAATTTAGCCCTTGCGACGTCTCCTTACTATTTCTGGTACACTTTTATCTGTTCTTATTGAGTTCATACCTGTGGGGATTTGGGTCTTCCTTTAATTCTATTATAACACGATAGATAAGTGAAGGAAAGGTGTCTATAGAATGAAAAAGAGAGTCTGTTTCAGGGCATTCCTTGTTGCAACATATGTTTCATGCCTTTACCTTGAAGAAACAAAGAGAGACAAGTAATATGTTGGAAGTCATGGTTAATAGTTTCAATATTTTTATTCTTCTTCTTCTGCTCCCTCTCTTTCTCTCTAAATTCCTTTTTCTTTTCTTTTTCTTGCTTAGGTTCTGGTGGTTCCTATGTTGGCCCCAAAGTCATATACTAGAGAAGATGTGATAGAGCTTCAGTGTCATGGAAGTGAAGTGTGTCTTCAACGTGTTTTGAGGTCTTGTCTGGAGGCTGGCGCGAGGCTTGCAGAGCCAGGTTAGCTTCATCCTAGTATTCTTAGTTGACTGTTTTAATGTCTAGACCTGCAGCGGCTAAGGTTTTGGTGAGAATTGGTCTCTATAGTTTGAAAACTGTTGTGAAGATTCATTTGTCTGTACATCGTTCTATAGTTTCATTGCATTGACTTGTCAAAGCTTTAGTTACTAGGCCAATTCACATCAATTGTTACCTTTTCCTGTGCAGCCATAAAATATGTGATAGTCTTTCTACTCCAACTCACCTCTTTTTATGTTCTCACTTTACTAGGCGAGTTCACTCTCCGAGCCTTCTTAAATGGTCGTTTGGATCTTTCTCAAGCTGAGAATGTGGAAAAGTTAATATCAGCCAAGTCAGTGGCTGCTGCAGATGCTGCATTGGCAGGAATTGAGGTGTTCAGCTGTATAAATCACTTTTTAGTTACAAGAGTTGTTGACCCTTTGATACATCAATAATCAGCACTATGTTTTATTTTGCTTGCCTATTATGTTAGTGCCAGGGAATGATGCTAAATGCTGTGTCCCTTTTGTCAGGGTGGTTTTTCTTCTTTGGTCAAATCACTAAGAACTCAGTGTATGGAGTTGCTAACTGAAATTGAGGCTCGTCTTGACTTCGACGACGAGATGCCACCCATTGATCTGAATCTTATTATGGACAAAATATATGGGATGCTGCATGATCTGGATAATGCACTGGAAACTGCCAACTATGACAAGCTTCTGCAGTCAGGACTACAGGTTTTATATTGCACTAAGACTGACCAAGTTCTTATACAAGGCTAGTGGATGTTTTTCCTGAGAACTAATTATTAAAACGAAAAGGAGAAAGAAACAACGGACACATGTCTTAAATTTGTCATTGAATTTGAGAATAGCTTAAAGCGCATCTAGCTGTTTAGGATTTTAGCTGGCTGTCCAAAGATTGGCTTTTTTTAATGTTTCCCTGCTTAAGATAACATGATTTTTAATGAATATCTTGCAGATTGCAATTGTTGGTCGACCAAATGTTGGGAAATCAAGTCTTCTTAATGCATGGAGCAAAGTATGTTCCAACGATATACACCCATTATTTACCATCTCATCCTTGATCCGTGTACTTATTATTTTCCTGAATAGTTATCACTACTTCTCTTAACAGTGGCATAAATTTTTAAAGCAGCAGCTAAAACTGAAACAAATGTAGACCAGTAAATAGAAATCCCACCTGTAACTCGAAACATATACTAAGAAGTTCCATGCAAATGGCCAGCTCCCAGTTCTTATAATTTGCATGGAATGCGACTTGCACCTTTAGCTCTAGTTGAGACATTTCCAGGGATCCATTGAAGAACACTTTCATCACTTTGCTTATTGCTAAAGACCAAATTGTTCCTTTTGGTATAGAAAGTATATATAGTGGCTGAATCGCTAGTTTCACAATCTAAATTTTATACTAGCCAGCAATAGGTTATGCTAGACTCAATTTATCATGGTGAATTTATCTACAAGCCCACAGTTCAGAACTTCTTCCCGAACCTGCAACTATTGGACAGTTAAAAAATAATGAACCATTTCAATCCCCTAATTTATAATTGCCTACCTTAAATTGTTGCATAATATGAAATTACTTGTGTTCTTAATGGTGCAAGTTATTTTCCGCTACAAGTATTGCAACTCTTATTGCGTTCCACTTGCTTCTATGAACATATAATCATGACTGTTGGTCTTTACTCTATCAAATTCCTACTACTGCTAGTAACAAGATAAGAAAAAATTATAAAACGTTTTTCATGAAAAATATTTTCCTCAAAAATATAGTCATATTTAGCACACTCTGCCATTAGAATATCTCTAGTCTAAAGAGTCTGCTTCCATATTATTATCTTACCGGCGTTCATTTCTAATCACGTGCCTTATATTAGCGTGCAGACTGATAGAGCAATAGTTACAAATATTGCTGGTACCACACGGGATGTTGTAGAAGCCAATGTTTCTGTTCGTGGTGTCCCTGTTACACTTCTTGATACTGCAGGAATCAGGGAGACTGATGATGTTGTGGAAAAAATTGGTAAGACCTTTCTTTTGCCAAGTTCATATCATTTCGAATGTTGACTGGAACCTGCCATTTATCTGTTGAAATGTTGGTCATTGAACAGATAAAATATTTAACAAACCAGATTCTATTTACCCTTGAAAGGCAATTTATCATCTCTTATACACAGATAAAGTGTTCCTGAAGAACTATGGGTTTTTTTTTGTTGCTTTTGGGGTCTATTCCAGAGTCAGATGGCTCAATACTTCTTTTAACATTAATGTATTTCTGTCCTTGCTACATTGGTTTTCTCATCTAACTTGTGGAATTTAGCATTAGGTCGGACACATAACTTCATTTTTAGAGTTTGCTCATTATTGTGTCTCCAAAGAATTGCATATGTCCAAACTGTATGCACTTTACCAGAGTTACCATCGACCCTTGCATAACCATTCTTCTGTTGAATCCCCAGTTAAAGTTTATTGGTGGGCGTAGTCACCACCCAATGATAGTTCCTTGTTATGTTGCCGCAACACTATATTCTTGAACTCCAATTAATGATATTGTTTCACAGTCTCCTTTTTTTCCATCGATGAAATTAGAGATGAACTACCTCTAATAAGTTTCTATTTTATTTGATTCTCCTAACTTTCTGTTCACAGGTGTGGAAAGATCTGAAGCTGTTGCCAAAAATGCTGATGTCGTAATAATGACCATAAGTGCAGCAGAGGGGTGGACACTGGAGGATACAAAACTCCTTGAGAGAATCCAAAGGAATCAGGTTTATAAGCTATTCCCTTCATGTTATCGTTAACTTTGAATATGAATAGTATCTGTACAAAGTATTTGTATCTTCCCTAATCTAAACTTCTATAATCTGTTATCCTATAAGTTGAACAAAGATATTCTTGCTTTATTTTGTCTTCTTATCATTGGTTTTCATTAATTCGAGTTTGTCAAACTAAGTGAATGTTTTTTTCATCTGCTGGAAGTTGGTGTGCTCTATCCTATGCAACCAATGAAGCTCTAAAGTTATACAAGTTTCAGCTCTGTGCCCACAGGCCGACACCTGAAATAAGGGCCTAAGCAAGTGAGACACCATTCTGCGTACTGGTATCCTACTTGGACCCCAGTATTGTAAGATAGACCAAGGCTATTAACAGAATGTCAGAATCTATGGTTACGTATATCACATCCCTATAGAGTTTTAGCAGCAGTCTAACAGAAATGTGTTGAAAAACTTGTTCTGATTGATTTAACATTTGCTTCTTTGAAGCACGAAATTTGTGATTTGTGTCTAGACAACTCCATCTTTCTTTATAGAACAGAATGACATGGAAAACTTTACTTGTTCTCCTTTATCATTGAACTTATAGAAGAAAGTGTCTGTAATGACTTAGCTTTAGTTTTCCATTACTGTTAGACAACTAAAGTTGATTCTTGTGTCTGCAGCTCTTGTTATTGTTTTCTAGTATTAGGAGAAACATTTGACATTAAGTTTATTTATATAGTTTCAGACTGCGTCGGGATGTAGCTCTCCATTGATTTTGGTAATCAACAAAATAGACTGTGCTCCGTCCGACTCTGATGATTGGGTTAATACATGTGGCTTCTCCTTCAACAAGCACATTCCAACATGTGCTGTCAATGGTCAAGGGATTCAAGAACTTGAGGCAGCAATAATAGAAATTATGGGTCTCAACAATATACCCGTCGGTGGTGGCAGATGGACAGTCAACCAGGTTAGCTTCCTGATCTTCTTTTTCTCTCTCAGAGTGCATAATGTAGAGCCGTGTTCTGACATTGTTACATAGACTTGTGCTAGTAAAAAGGAAACAGACAATGGCTTAATTCTATGTAAAAGGAAAGCGGAGAATGCTGATTTATTTCTAGATAACTCTGATGTGAATCTGCTTAGGATTGTTGAACCTTCTATCGGGAGTGAAATTATAACAAAAAAGTAGAAGTGATCTTCAGACTCGATCCTTGAAAGGAAATCAAAAGTTTCTCATTCCCTTCCTGTAGTAATACTCTACTGTCTAGCTTTTGTACCCAAAAAGAAGAAAGGGAACAGGAGGACGAGTGAATGATAAGATGAGAGTTAGTAACTGAAAAATCCTCTTGTTCACATCTTTATCCGCATCAAGGTTACAAATAGATCGGCTGTTGATTCCATTGATTCATCTGTCATTATAGAAGATCTTAAATAGTGTATATCTTTCTCTTTGCAAAGTTATCAAATGAATGGTGATCCTTTTTCTTCCCACCAAGTTTAAAACTATGAAGACCAGACAACCGTGTTAGTTCTAGAACTTCTCATATTAGGTATTGGAGTGACCTTTCCAATCTGCAGTCTTCAACTCTAGGCACAGCAATCTAGTGATTTTTGTCGCTTTGCCTCCAAGCGTCTTGTCAATTGTCCAACCGAACTGGCCTTCTAAGAAACTTGGAACTGCTTGGGAAATCCCTCAAACTGAATCACTAGTTGCCTCTGGGAATCTATTATTCATAGTCTAAAGACATTTCATAGCCAACTTTTAAAGCAGTAGACTGTTGCCCCGTTTCAAATTTTTGGTTGAGTCCCTAGTTCCCCTTTCTGCCTATGGTCGAAAGGTTATTGTTTGGACAATGAACTAGCCATCTCACTGCGACCTAGAGTATTGTATCTTTATCTTTCACTAAAAGTACTGTGCTTTTCTTTTTATACTGTTTTTAGTTTTTTCTGTAAGAAATGCAAGTCTTCACTAAACGATAGGTTTTTCCGGTTTTATAATTTCCAGAGACAATGTGAGCAGCTTATTCGAACGAAGGAGGCTTTCGTGCGGTTGAAGTTATCCATTGAGGAAGATATGCCCTTTGATTTCTGGACAATAGACCTTAGAGAAGCCGCTTTAGCCCTTGGACAAATAAGTGGAGAAGATATCTCTGAAGAAATATTGTCCAACATATTTAGTAAATTTTGTATTGGCAAATAGTACTATCTATATATCTCGTTCAACGAACCACACGTACCAATTATCGATGCATACACATACGTTCAGTATGAAAAAACTCGAAAGTTGGTCGTATGAAATTGTCTTTGAAATGACACTGAGTTTGTCTAAAGCCTTAACTTTACTGTTATAACTTTCCTCGAGGAAAAAGGGACATCATTTAACATTATAAGTTACAAGAATTAGAAAACAAAATGCCAACATTAGCCGGAGAGGCCGGCAATATGTAAAACCAAGAGCCATGTAACATATATATAAGGCCAAATTATCACATAGAAAGTAGGTAATTAACATCATAGCTTTGTAAATATGTGTTTCAATGTCAAGAGACAGTTGACAAAGGAACAATTAAAGGAGATAAAGAAGAAAAAGAAGGAGAGGGAAAGGAAAGAAGAGGAAAAGAAAGAAAAGGAAAGGGAGAGAAAGAGAAAAGAAGAAGAGGAGGAGGAGGAAAAAGAAGAGAGAAAAAGGAAAGAGAGGAAAGAAAAGGAGAAGAAAAAACAAAAGCTCAAGGAAAAGAAAGAAAAAGATAAGCAAAAGGCCAAGAAGTAAAAATGAGATATGGAGATTGATTAATCTTGTTCATCTGTTGGAAAAGCTCTGGGCGAATTTTTTTCAATCTGTTCTAGTCTTGGCGGACATAATTATCTAGTACATGTTGCTGGTGAGAGGTGATAGGTATTCTGTGGAACTAACCGAATTACGCGAAAGCTGGTCCAGACTACATGATTATTTTTTTTAAAAAAAGGAAAAGAAATTCTTGTTCATCTGTTTTCTTTTCTTTTCCTTTCCTTTTGAAATTTTGATCTTAGCTTTCTGATAAAAGCAATTGGTTGTTTGTATGAAATTGTTTTCCATTTCTTTTTTCTGATATGAATGTGGAAATATGTCGTGCAAGATGTGGATTCATTCTTCAATAAAACATATTATGAATTTGTGATTTTGAAGTTCTTTGTTTGGAAATTAATGGAAGTGAGGAAGTATATATATTCATTTGATGTTAAAAATTCATATGAACAAGAAAAAACCGAAAATTATCAAGATATTTTTTATATATGCTTTGCAAATAATGTTTGCCTTTTTATTTTACTTCAAAAACAAGAGGGCCATCTTTTAAAATAGTATCTACACATACACACATGGTATTAATTAGGTAAATAAACCAATGTATTATCTCTAATAAAATAAAAATCGAAAAAATTAAACAAGTAAGCAAGTGAGGATTAAGCAAAAGCTCATTAGTGTGCAACAGGTGCAATGTTTTATTTTTGTTTAGAGTTTGGACCATTCCTCTCTCTTCTCTCTATTTGCAGGTGAGGCAAAAATAATTCTAGAATATTTCAAGATCTTTGGAAAATCAGATGGGTTCTTTTTCTTTTTTCTCATACAAAATATTTTTTCCTTCAGTTTGGTTCGGTTTTCTTGAACATGCCTGTGGAGAGTTCATTTAATCAATAAACTCATTAATATTTTTTTTTAACTAATGAGGGACAATTAACACATAACAATCACCCCGCTTGAAAATCAACGACCTTGTTGATAACGTTGGACCCAGATGGGCCCGATTGGCATCCCTCTTGGATTCAGGTCACCACTTAGAGTCTCGGCCTCATGTGTAGATCGACCGACTCGGATACATACAATATACACCAAACAGGAGAGTTGCCTTTTGGATCAGGTTCTTCTATTTAGTCTATAACATTTAAAAAAAGTCAAAGTGAACTATTATTAAACTAATAAATTAGTAGTATGAAGTTTCCTACATTCTAAAGTTAAGCATGATGGCTAGTCTTTTAAAATATGATTTGTGTGTTTTATTTATCGGAAAAGGGGTAAATATATTCCCGAATTATGATAAATCGTACGTATATACTTTCCGTCATACTTTGGGTACACATATACTCCTACCGTTAATAAAATGGTACGTATATGCCCCTCGCACTAACGGTAGGGGCATATGAGTACCAAAAGTATGACGGAGGATATATACGTACTATTTATCATAGTTTGGGGGTATATTTGCCCCTTTTCCGTTTTAATTTTTTTATCCCAAATAATTAACCCAAACCCACTACTTGACCACCCGGTCCCAATTAAAATCCAAGAGAAGCCTATCTAACAGACGCGTTTTTCTCACCCCTATAGCGATATACACACACAATACAGTAACACCTACTACTACCAATTTCAAAAAAAAAAAAAAACATTAACACACAAAAACAACACCAAATAAATTGAACCTCTCACATTTGAATTTTCAGTGAAATTTCGTCGGAAAAACACTACTCACCACTGGTCAACAGCACATAGCCACCGTCTCCATCGAACCGGAAACACCCCACTGGCGAATCATCGCAGCACCCCTAGCTCCGGCCACCTCTGGCCTAATCTCCACTCCCTCCAACCAGTAAACAACTATTAGCAGCAGCGACCAATCACTGTAATTTGATTGTGGTTCACGTTTAGGAGAAAAACAGAGAGAGTATTAGGTTTGGAACAAAAAAATAAAGGTCGGGTCGAGTTGGTTTGAAATCGAGTTCGATGGGTTTATTAGGTCAGGTAGTGGGTTTGGGTTAATTATTTGGAATAAAAAAATTGAAATGAAAAGGGGACAAATATACCCCCGAACTATGATAAATGGTACGTATATATCCTCCTTCATACTTTGGGTACACATATGCCCCTACCGTTAGTACGAGGGGCATATACGTATCATTTCATCAACGGTAGGAGCATATGAGTACCCAAAGTATAATGAAGGGTATATACGTACCATTTATCATAGTTTGGGGGTATATTTGTTCCTTTTCCGTTTATTTATTGTTTCGTAGATTTTTAATATTTATTCTTAGAGGTGTGCCTGTGGCGTACACTAGGTCAATTCAGGACATGTACGACGGAGCGAAGACTTGTGTGAGGACGGTAGGAGGAGATTTAGAGCACTTTCCTGTGTTGACTGGTTTGCACCAGGGAGCGACTCTTAGCCCGTTTTTATTCGCCTTGGTGATGGATGTATTGACACGGCATATTCAAGGAGAGGTACCTTGGTGTATGTTATTTGCGGATGATGTAGTGCTTATTGACGAGTCTCGGGGAGGAGTTAATGATAAGTTGGAGGTTTGGAGACAGACCTTAGAGTCTAAAGGGTTTAGGCTGAGCAGGACCAAGACAGAGTACCTGGAGTGTAAGTTCGGTGCTTTGACGCAGGAGGCTGACGTGGTAGTGGAGCTAGACTCTCAGGCCATTCGGAAGAGGGATAGTTTTAAGTATCTCGGGTCTATGATTCAGGGAAATAGGGAGATTGACGAGGACGTCATGCACCGTATTGGTGCAGGGTGGTTGAAATGGAGGCTCGCTTCGGGAGTCTTATGTGATAGAAGGTGCCTCCAAAGCTTAAAGGTAAGTTTTATAGAGTGGTGGTCCGACCGGCTATGTTGTATGGAGCTGAGTGTTGGCCAGTTAAGAACTCGCAAATACAGAAGTTGAAGGTGGCGGAAATGAGAATGTTGAGATGGATGTGCGGACTTACTAGGAGGGATAGGGTTAGAAATGATGCTATTCAAGAGAAGGTGGGAGTAGCTTCGGTAGAAGATAAGTTGCGGGAAGCGAGGTTGAGATGGTTTGGGCATGTGATGCGACGGGGCACGGATGCCCCAATACGGAGGTGTGAGAGGCTCGCTATGGATGATTTCAGACAGGGTAGAGGTAGGCCGAAGAAATACTGGAGGGAAGTGATTAGGCATGACATGGAGCAGTTGCAGCTTAGAGAGGATATAACTCTTGATAGGAAGGTGTGGAGAACGCGAATTAGGGTAGAGGTTTAGTGAGCAAGAGTGTGTCCTTACTAGTAGGGAGGAGTGCCTTGTTTATCGATGTACCTGTAGGCATAGTGCTATGCCTATGTCTTGTAGTTTCTTGTTTGTGGTGTTTTTGTGCGATGTGCTCGATTTCGGAATAGTAGTTCTTAGCATTACTTCATGGCCGTTTTGTTTCTTTTACCTCGTGGTGTGTTACCTCGCTTTTGTTGTTTGTTTTTATGTTTTCTTCTTGTTATACTGCTATCTATTCTGAGTCGAGGATCTGACGGAAACAACCTTGCTACTTCTTCTGAGGTAGTGGTATGGACTGCGTACACTTTACCCCCCCCCCCTCAGACCCCACTGGGTATGTTGTTGTATTCTTTCTAGTTTATATTTTTGGTTTCAGTTCTTAGGAATAATTCGTAGAACTGTTATATAAGTCTTGTTATTATGATACAATAAACACAAAAGCGCCCATGGCCTAATGGATAAGGCGCTTGACTTCTAATCAAGCGATTGTGGGTTCGAGTCCCACTGGGCGTGTGAACTTTTTGCCGATCTGTTATTTTTTTCAGAGTTTTATTAAATCATTTTTTCCTAGTTTGATATCAATCAGCCACAAATATACTCCAACAAGAATGGTATAACAAGTCTCATACATTAATGAGTGAATCAGCATTGTACATGCTACTTTTTTGTATGCCTAAAATGTTCCAAGACTTCTGCATTGACACTGCTAATTATTTCTGTACTCTTAACACATTTTAGTAGTCAATAGTCATATCCACAAATTTCTGACGGTCATTCTTTTTTAAAAACTGGATTCAAACTTTTGAGTGAGTAGGCTTTGCATTTTAGAAAGACAATTATTGGGTTCTTGTTTATTTGTATTAAACTAAACGAGTTTCTTACTATTAAGTATAAATTTTTGGAGTAGGAAATAGCTGTGTCCAAATAGAGTACACCGTGAAACTTATACCATCTCAATTTAGAATTTTATGAAGCTCTTTGAAATGATCCTGCTGTACTTTTCGTAGTTCTTCCTACACTAAAATTTAAAAACAAACTTGACCCCTTCCTATATTTCTTTGGTTTCTTACAAGCATTAACTTGGCAATTAATGGTACTGTGTAATTTCTTCTCCTTTTTTTTTTTTTTTTGAGAATAATACTGTGTAGTATCTGAATCATTGCTTTTCTTAACAAGACAGATATCGTGAATACTTCAATTAATGGTAACTTGTCAGATGCAATCAAACTAACAATCGCTTTTCCGGCAAGATCATAGCTGTAAATAGCTGCTAGTTGAGTAGCATTACACACAGAGACACCATTACACCTAAATTTGGGCAGAAAAAACGTAACGAAGAAGTTCAGCAGCTCATTACATCTCCATAGACTGTAACCCGGCTGCTGCTTTAGATTTCTTTTTTCCTTTTCTATTACCATTTTTACTTTCTCTTCTTTTTGGCTTTTCATCCACAGTAGGCTGTGTGCTTTGCAGATGTTGATGAATGGCACCTAATGGATCTGACTGGAAAGCAGGATGATTAATAACTGCTTGTAATTGATTGCTTTCCTTCAACCTGTTGGAAGTAGACATTCTTAGAAACGAATTGCTCTATCATAAGAAGGACAACAGATTTTGATAGATAAACAAAGTTCAAGTACTCACACTAAATTTTTCCTATTTTTACTTTTTAACTTGAACTCCGCAGGTTTTGGTTGCTGAGAGGCTTTCAATTCGGGGAGAAACTCTGTAAGCGTAGAAAGGTCATAAGCCTTCAATTTCTTATGCCTGCTTCTTACTTTCTTCTTCTGGAAGAAAAACGAATACCTATTCAGTAGAATAAACATAGCCATCTCGGTGTAGAACCACTGTGGGCTCTTTCTTAAAAACACAGAACAGATCATGAAGCTACATGCAAATTTTTGGACTTAATAATCAAGAGTTGAGTTACTGGAACCACATGAAAAAATTTGGGACAAACTGACACTGACATTCTAGTGCATGAAAATGGAGGGGGGAAAAAAGGAAGTAGGAAGCTATGTTGGGGGCTGGTGAAAGCATGCTCGATAGAAAGTTGGCAACTAGAACTTACCTCGACATTTCTTTGCATCTGAGAGTAATGACAATGAACTCAAGGACATACTCAAAAGTGCAAGTACTATAGATATTGAGATTCAAAATTTCAAGAAAATACAGCGACACACATAAATAATCAACTTCAAGGAACCACTCCTGTAGCTCAATTGACATATAAACCGAGGTGAAAACAACATCATACAACTTAAGAAAATGACTTCTCAAAATCTTACAGCATCTCTCGAGAATGCATCCCATTTAGTGCATCAAAAGCAGAAAAAGAGCAGTAAAGTGGCAACTAATCAAGATGAGACTTATTAGACCACTACGCTCAAGCTGTCACCTTTAGATGAGTTCATCAAAATTAATATGAACACCAGACACCAATGTATAATCTTCTTCAATCTTTATTTGTTCATAGGTAAGTCAAATATAGGGAGCAGAACGTACACTCCTAATTTCTATTGTAAACATGCCAGGACATGCATTCATCAAGGAATAGCATGTTTTCCCATATATTAAACTAGAGCATGTGAAAGTAGTGCATCAGACAGGTTAAAGGAAAGCAGAATTGGCCTTTCTTCTAACTCTTATCTTCATTTATGTTTGGATATAGATAAGAAGCAAAATACTTAGGAGCATCATTCATTTTTACAGTTCTAGTTTAACAGCACAACAAGAAAAACCCTGAATGGAGTATGTTTGTAGTTGAGTTGGGCTTGGTAGCAATAACCCTATTGGGCTTGGTAGCAATAACCCTATTAAAAAACTACTGTGGTCAGACCTAAAACCAGTAAATCTGAAATTTTGCTTTGGACTTTTTGACAACTGAAAATTTGGTCACTGAACAAAATATAAAATGTGGGACCAAAACTGATTACCGTGCCCTGCACGCAGCACTCATTATTTAAACTTTCGATATCTTCAGACGATATAACACTTTAAGTATGGCCAACTAGCACTTGGTAGAACATGGACAAATAATTTAAGAGTAGCCAACGAAACAAGCGTAGAACATGAATCAACTACAACAACAATGAATTCATCCAAACATGAGATCAGAGTGGAAATAAAGCAAGTTATAGAATAAGAAAAGGAGGTGCACACAGAGATATCAAGTTAGAGACTCGAAATTAAAGTCACCAATGATTATAACCCCAAAAAAATTACCAAATTTTCTGGAAAATAAGAGGTCCAGGAACACAAACCTTAGCAATAACCTTCTGGGTAGCTAACGAAGCAACTGTCTGTCTAATCTCTGTAGAAAGAACCATGCGAATTTTTCCAGTTAAATTAGTCATAGAAGAATGCAATAGCTATCCATACATAAAAGCATGAGCAAATATGACAGAAAGAAAGTAAACATCAATCTTCTTCTTCTTCTTCTCTTTCAGAAATCACTCATACATGATCCAGAAAAACTCGATCACAAAAAAATTCCCACCATATACCAAACTAGCCGTTTCGTAGGATCTGTCTATTTACCAACAGAAAACAAGGCACTAAAATTAGTTTCTTTTTTTTTCCCCCCATTAAACATAGAGCAGAATACATTTCCTGACAAACAATCTGTCCATAATCATATTTTTGCATAAAAATATGTGATTACAATTAGGTATGCCATAACACACAAAAAAAATCTCGTAGACAAAATACAAGTAAAGGTCAAGTAACTTACTAGAATAGAACTCCACCTTCTTTTCAAATTTACGTTCAGCTCGAGCGGCTGCATCTCCGCTGAAATACAAAACGAAAAGAGTTGGAGACAGAGAGAAAAACAAATGGTAATAGATATACAGGTCTTATTATTTAAGTTCTCACCGTTTGGTTGTCTTCCCCATGCTTGACAGGGCGGTAGTAAGAGCGGCCTTTGCTGTCGAAATCTAGGGCAACAACACAGGGAAAATATGTAAATGTCAATATTAATTTAAAGGAGAACTCTTTTTCACTTGGCTCGTACAAATGATCCATGCTTCTTTTGGCATAGGAGTGGTGTCGGTTCAGTTTAGAAAGTTCAATTCAGTTTTTCAATTTCATAAAACTGAAAAATCAAACTCAAACTGAAATTATGAGCCAAGTTATTTACATTTGTATTCTAGTTCTATTGAAATCAAAAGAAGAATTCAAAAACTGAACTCTCATAAATCTCATTATCAATAGTCTAAACTGGCAAATTAATCATATCAATCAAGACTAAAATCATTTGAACTTTCTGATTTAGATGAAATAAAGTAGCTTTACATCCCCCAAGCTAGTTTTTGATACTAGATTTGAAGTTGTAATTCCCAATCACTAAAAAAAAATTATTTGTAACGTTTTTCAGCAATTAATCTATCAGCTTACCAAATAAAGTACTTTATTGTTTACTGCGACTACTCTCTCAAGGACAGAAACTATGGGTGACCGTTTGATTGCTGGTTAGAGTTAGTTATGTAGCGTTTTAGTTATTCATATATTACTCATTCCATCTTCTATACTGCATAAAATAGTACACAGCTTATACATGTATTAGTTATGCGGACTTCTAAATTGCAAACCAAACACCGTATTTGATGCGAGAGAGAAAAAAAATATGGATTATGAAGAGACAGTTAGGGTTATCTACCTGATTTTGAGGGAGAAAGAGATAGTCGCAGATGAGTTCGCCGCCGATAGAAAGGAGTGCTATGGCGATGGATTTCACCAAAACACCTAAAGAATGGGTGGGCCCAAATCTAATAGAGTAGCAATTTGGATCAACAATTGAAAGTCCATTGCCAATTTTGGGCTTGGTTGGTTGATGACTACAACTCCCAACTCCCAACTCCGAACTCCTAACTCCTAACTATTCCCTCTACGGTTTGGTTCTAAATTGAGCATTTTACATAACTATACAATTTATTATATTTATATAAATAGTATAAATATATAATCTTATTTATCAATTATAATACATGAGTTGATAGCATAACTTTTTTTACCAAAAATAGCAAAATACATAGATAATACATTTTTAAACACAATTTTAATATAGTAACACATAAACTAACTTGAACAACATTTAAATGTTTCAAATTTAATTATAATACGTTTTTAACATCAAATTTAATACATTTTGAATTCAATATATTATACGTATTAAAGGCGTATTTCAATATGCGTGGTAAACATATATAACTAAAACATTTTTAATACAAATGTATTATAAGTATTATACGTGAATATGTCTCAACAGAATATATCGAAAACAAATTATGTATCTCGACAACCCAAAAAAAGGGATTTTCTGTAAATATATAAAATGTCAGGATTTTTTGTAATTAGGCATCAAGCTGTCGGGATTTATGTTGTTTGCGCAAATCGCCAGAGGAGAGTCCATGTTGTTCCATTTGGGCTCAGATGTATAACACCAGAGTCCAGAAGGGATGGATGGTTCTGTTTTCAATTTGGGCCATTCTTGGGCTTCCCCTCCTCTCCTTCTCTATAGATAGGTTATAGTTCACTTGTGTGAAGTAATGGGCTTTACAATAATTGAAGCCTTTGAAGGTACTACTGGACCTGAAAATCTTCACGGGTTGTGCATAAGCCCAACCCAAAGTATTACGGAGGGTATATACGTACCATTTATCATAGTTCGGGGGTATATTTATCTCTTTTCCGTATATAAGTTGTCTCTCCTCTCTCAAAGCAGGCGAGCTTCAAGCTTGGAAGATCAAGAAAAGCGAGGATGAGAACTCCTAGAGCTGTTGGAGGCTGGCGCGCCTAATATACTAAATATTAACTCAAACTAACTACCCGACCCAATTAACCTATCAAACCCTATTTCAAACCAACTCGATCCGACCTCTATTTTTTGTTCCAAACCCGATACTCCCTCTGTTTTTTTCTTAAACGTGAACCCCAATCAAATTGCAGTGATTGATCATTGCTGCTAGTTGGTATTTACTGGTTGGAAGGAGTGGAAATTAGGCTGGAGGTTGCCGGAGCTAGGGGTGCGGCGATGGTTCACTTGTGGGGTGGTTTCGGTTCGACGAAGATGGTGGCTATGTGGTGTTGACCGATGGTGTGTAGTGTTTTCCCAATAGAATTTCGCTAAAAATTGAAATGTGAGGGGTTCAATTTATTTGGTGTTGGTGTTTTGGGTTAATGTTTTTTTTTTTTTGAAATTGGTAGTAGTGGAGTGGAATTTGTGGGTGTATTTTTTTAATTGAAATGGAGGAGATGGTGTAATTAGTTGTTGTTCATTGTATTGTTGTTATTGTTGGTGTATTGTTGTTGGTGTTGTTAATCGAGAATTAGAAGAGAGTTGTTATTATTCCTGGTGGGTGTTACTGTATTGTGTGTGTATATCGTTATAGGGGTGGAAAAAATGTGTTTGTTAGATAGGCGTCTCTTGGATTTTAATTGGGATCGGGTCGGGTAGTGGTTTTATTGGGTGGGGTAGTGGTTTTGGATTAATTATTTGAGATAAAAAAAATTAAAATGAAAAAGGGACAAATATACCCCCGAACTATAATAAATGGTACGTATATGCCCTCCGTCATACTTTGGATACACATATGCCCCTATCGCTAGTGTGAGGGGCATATACGTATCATTTCATTAACAGTAGGAACATATGTGTATCCAAAATATAACGGAGGATATATACGTACCATTTATCATAATTCGGGGGTATATTTATCCCTTTTTCGATTTATATATATATTTATGTGGGGTGGGTGGGGTGGGGGTGGGGGTGGGGGTTAAAGTGAAGTTTAGCAAAAAAAATTAAATGGATAAAATTGTGCTATTGAGATTAACTAACTCTAATTAGCATTTCTTTTGAAACTTAAATTGCTAAGAGCTTTTCTTTTTGTATTTAAATGTTAGGTGCTCATAATGTTTCAATTTATTTTTCCTCCAAATAAAAAAACTGTAAATAGATGAGATATATTTTGTCTATTATGTATTTTGGGAAAGTTTCCAAATAGGGTAATGTTTTGTTCATCATAGATCATCATAGATAATAGGATAATGTATGAGTCGGATTATATGTGTTGTTTAGTGGGTCAAAATTATTACAACGGCCCACCTTTCTGGCTGTACCCTTGTAGGCCCTGTTGTCATTAACAGTGTATTAGGACGTGTGAATAGTGTTGGGCCACATAATGGGCCCATATTCAACGAGTGCTCTATTTCACTTTATTTATTTGTTTATTGACTAGAGATCACTAACCTTCGGGTGCGCACTGGATAAACCCCTATCTAGTGTAATAGTTCAAAATCATACCAGAGTGATAAATCGCACTAGGCAAGCCTCATGAAATGAGTTCAACCGAGAAAACATAATGTAGAGAGTTTCAAACGTAAGACCCACCATTTGAGAGATCCACTGCTCAATCAACTTGATCATCTTTGTGTTATGCTGTATGGCAATCAACGACTCCATTGTTAATTGTTCATTTGTTAAAAGTTCACTTTCAAAGAGAACTTTGGAATTGCTGTTTAACATAGAAGAATTGTGTTTCTGTTAATTACTTTAGGAGATTTAACATTTTATATGGTTATTGTGGCTATACATTCTAAGCAGTAATAGGTGTATTTGTACATTCTTTAAAAATAGACATTTATTTATTTATGTCGATTTGCAAAATCCAAACTTGTCGAGTGAAAAGGTTAGTGGAGGACATTTGAAAAAGTCGTGACGATGAAGACTACTCAAACAAGTAGTTAAGGTTATATGGAAAAAAAAAAAAAAAAAGGAACATACATGCAGCGGCGGATCCATCTTTGTTCAAGGGTGAAAATGACATTCCTATGCCAAAATATTATATTATATAGCCAGGGTACGTAATTGATTATCTAATTATTTATGTATACATACTACATGTCAAATTCCTTTAACTTCATATGTTTATTTCTTTATAATTTAATACTCAATAGTAAAAATTTTGACTCCGATCCACCACTATATACATGTTTAAGAACTTATTTATTTATGTCACATGAACCATCCTCGTTTCAAAAAATCATGAGAAGTAATACAAAGGTCAATTACAATAAGAAAAGGCCACACTTTTTGAGATATATATACTACTATTATTATGTTTTTCTTGGCTTATGTTAAAAGATCAACACCTAACTTCGCATAAATTTGGTCCCCCAATATGTGGACTGCTCCAAACCCTAATATGAAAAGTAGCTCTCACATGTCACAATGCTACTAGCTTTCTATATCAACCTACTCATTATATTTCATAAGGGAAATATTATTTTTCACCTTTTTTTTTTTTTTTTAGGTTAATAGCATCTTTGGTCTCTTAATTATTGATTTTTTAAAAACTTTTGGTTCATGTAATATTTGATTTAATTAGCACATTAAATCTTTAGTTAATTGAATTGTGCACTGTTGATCTCTCTAATTTCCTTATGAATGTTTACAAATTTATCGTAATTATTAACTGTTTGGTCACTTAATTACTCATGTATTATATTAAGTTTGAATTAATTAAAAATTAAATATATTAAATCATATATCACAAGAACCAAAACTAAGATTTACCAATAATTTAGAGACCGAAAATGCTATGTTGAATATATGTATCAATGAAAGCTTGGGCCATGGGCAGAGCCACATGATGGGGATGGGGTTCACTGAAAATTTAGTGATCTTATGCTTATAAATTTTAAAAATTAAATAATACTAATATTGGCATAAAAGGAATGTACGCCCACTATAATTATTTACAAGTAAAATAGCCCAATTTTATAAAAATTATCCAAAATAATCCATGTTGTATATTTTCCGTAATAAAACACATTTATTATCAATTTTCTCTTACACACTACTTCATCTCTCTCTAAGCTTTCTTTTTTTTTTTTTTTTAACATTTCATTGCATTATTATTTGCTAAATTATATCTTCAACATTACATTTGAACATTGAATATAAATGATAACCTGTTTTTTTTAATCTTTTTCTTTTCTGCACTATTTTAAAATAAATTATTTTTTTTTGCTGTGCTATTTAAAAGAAAAATATTCGTTGTTTAAATTTTTTTTTGTTGCTCTTTTTTTAAAACTTTTTTTTTTTAATTGTTTCACTTATTTTGTGGATAAAATAAATATTTATGTTGTTTTATTATTTTTTTTATACTTTTATTTTGTTAACGTGGGAACACATGATAGTCAAATAAATATAGACATCGATACATAACATTACATAATTGTTTATATAATATTAATACACGATTATACACCATTTATACAATGTCGATACATTACATATCTATTTATACAATATCGATACACGTTTATACACATTTATACAGTATCAATACATTAAATATACACTACATAACTATTTGTATATCATATATACATGTTTATACACTATTTATACAATATTGATACATGAAAAAATTGCATGGAGAAAGTTTTGAAAAAAAGGGGGAAAAGTTTTTTTTATATATAAAAAAACGCAGCAAAAAAAAAAAGCAAAAAAAAGTTTTTTTTAAAAAACAATTAACGCTGAAAAAAAAAAGGAAGCAAAAATGGCCTAATGGCCTTGAACCAAATTGATCTCTGTTGAGCCCATGAACCTTTTTGACTATTTTTTCTGTAACTTTTTTTGTAAGTATTTTATTTTTCTGTATATAATTGAAATTTTCCCTTTTATGAATCCCCTTCTAGCTGTTTGCATGCAAGTAGGACATTTTTATAATAATCTATTTAATGTGATTTCATGAGTAAAGTCTAGAGAAGATAATGTGCACTTAGTTTTATTTCTATATCTTAAAAAGATAGAATATTTCAACAGACCTCGGACAAAAATAATAATTTTTACTACTTTTCTAATTAATGTTTTCGTTTTTGCATCTACCACCAGTCATGTTTAATTCAAAAAATTAAAGTATCAAACCCCACCATTTTCTCACTTCACTCAGAAGTGTCACGTCTCTTTTTTATTTCTTTAACTCCTTCCTTCTTCTTTTTCTTTTTAATTTCTATAACAATTAAAACTAGTCGTCATACTAATATAGAGTATATTTTTAAAGAGTTATAAGCTATTCTATTAGTTATTTCAGTCATGTTAGTACATATTTTGTTTATTACATGATATATTAGCGTTTAAAATTATTTAAAAAGTTATTCAAACGAATGCAGTTATGTTTGTTTGATTTTAGATGATAGTTTTTTTTTTTTTTTACCAACTTCTTTATCGATTTCTTTTTTTACTGTTCATTCTTCAAATATTGAACCCCTTTCCTAAGAATCCTAGATCGGCCATTGGCTAGTCAATGTAAAGATTGTATTTTTCTACAAATGATAATTAGCACCTAATATTCATCATTTAATATGCGAAGGTCTTGAAATGAACAGGTTCTCTAATGAATTCCTTTAGCATTGTTGCTTTGTGTGTTCCTGCTTTGAAAATCTATGAGGCCCTGGTTCTTGATATTCCTATATTTTTTCTTCTCCATGTGAATGTCACTTATACACGGTTTGTCAATCATCAAAACTTCAACATAGCCTTAATTATTACAAGATCTTGAATGTAAATTCAGATATCTTTATGATTCAATACCAATAACTTAGGGACCAAAAGTGCTACATTGAATATGATGTATCAATTAAAAGCTTGGCCAACTCTATAATATACAATTTAATGTATGTTTATGCTCTTAAATTAGTTTAAGTATATCTTGAGAGTCTAAGATCGCCAGTTAAAAAAACAAACAAACAAAAAACGTCGCTAGTCAATACAAAGAGTGTATATTTCTACAAATAATAATTTAGCACCTAATATTCATCATTTAGTATGAGAAGGTCTTGAAATGATGCCTGTTTGGTAAGCCTAAGCTTGACAATCTAAACATAAAAAACTACTGTAATAATAAACTAAAATAAAAGAGAGTATTCCCCACTATAATTATATGAGTCTTGTGGAAAGCGAAAGACAAAATATAATAAATGAAACTCACCAATATTTTAGTAATATATTTTCTGCTTTTGAAAAGAGAATTTATATAAAGTAGGTTTGTGATGCGAGGAAAAGTAGAAGAGAAACCCTTAGGATATTAGAAAGGTCAGCATAAATAGCCAAAGAAGAAAATGAGTGGGGCCTATCCAAACAAGTAGGAGAACTACGTACAATATAATGAAAGGAAGAAACAAGTGGTTGACATTGACGACAAAACTTGAAATGTGACATTGTTAGAGGTTGATGCTTAGGTGTAAAGTTTGAAAAGTGAGTATATGTTATAATTATAATGGGGTTTTAATGTTATTTGAGACTTGTGAGGCCTCCCAAATGACCCTACTAAGTTGATCTAGTCATCGTTTAGTAAAAAGTTGGATATTTGTCCTACTAATTAGTTCACGAGGTACGAATCGTTCAAAATCATATAAAGGCATTCCGCCAATATAGCATAAATTTATAACACTACCCTCCCCCTTTCCCTTTCGTCGTACTGTTTGAAATACACATTTTGTGTAAATCAAAATTATTTGGACATATCGGAGGCAACAACATCGGTTGAGCAATATTTTCTCTAAGAGGTTCAGAATAAGAAATAAACACACGAAGAAATCGAATGAATTCAATATCTACTGTATATACATAAAAAAAAATATATTTGTTTAGATATATAGTACTTAAGTTTTGGGAAAATTACAGGACTTAGCAAACGTAAGCCCATAATTACCCTAAGTTTCAATTAAATACAACTCATAGCCTCTCTTGTCAATTAAATACAATTCATAACCTCTCTTCGCCTTCCATCTCTCTCGCTGCCCCCCTCCCTCCGTCTCTCTCTCTCTCTCACTCTGCCTCTCAACTCTTTTTATGTATTATGATTATATATATAGTCAAATTCTTGTTACACCAATCAAGTCTGAAGGAACTTTTCCAACCATATCCAGTTGGTTAGCCTTCCCTAAGGTTGTTAGCCCGTTATTGTTACCGGTATCAACAATGGAGTCTCCAAAAACTATCACTGCTGGAATAGACTTTTTATTATGCGGTACAGTTATGACTGCCTGCCTGGACAATGCACAGTGGAAGTGCATAACAAATGCTTGATAATACTAGAAAAGTATATATTTCTAACGAGAAGAACCTCATTGACTGCCTGAAATATTTGTAGTAGGGACTTATGTTTTGCATTTTGTATTTTATTTTTGTGTATATGTTTGTATTTCTCTATACATTATTGGTATTGTATATATTATTGGTATTTGTATGTATGTATATGTATATATTCATTATTGGTACTGAATGTATTAGTGGTATTGTATGTATGTATACGTGTTGTATGTATGATGAATGTGTTATTGGTATGCCTATAATATTATTGGTATTGTATGTATAAATTGTATTATATGCCCCTTTTTTTGTGTATCTTTTATGTAAATTGAACTATCCAAATATAATAACACATTTGCATCAAATTATATATTTGTATTTGTATATGATATATTTGTATTTTTATCAAATGATACAACTACACATATATCATATACAAATACAGTTGCATACAATTAATACATCGGTTGAATTTTACAGCCATTTAATCGAAAACAATCAATTAAATTTTACTGTATTTATATTTTATATCAAATACAATCAGTTGCATACAGTTGATACATTAGTTACATATGATAATTTTTGAAAGTTAGGTTAGGGGAGCCCCAATTTGCTGAAAGAGTGGCTATTTTCTGAAAGTTTTTCTTAAGTTTTTTATGAATGGGGTTACCTTGGCCCGTCCCTGAGCAACAACTCATTTCCTAAATTAACGTGGGCCACTTAACACCCTCCTGGCCCCTTTTACTGATCATTGAACTAGACATTTGAAGTGTGGACAACATAATATGGGAGCTAAGGATTGAATGAACTAAACATTACTAGGATAGGGCGGAGGACTCTGATACTATGTTAAGAAAGATAGACTAGATTGGATCAAACTCAATTTCAAAAGATAGATCGTGAAGCAAGGATTTGCTCAAAATGATATATGTAAAGAGAAAACAATTCATTCCCTCGACCAATGTGGGACACTTGACAAGAACTAAAGAGATTCTCGTTTGAGAAAGAACAACTTCGAATAATTGAGTGGAAAGCTACAAATTTTGTTCTTCAATAATGTCACAGAACAATAACTCTCCTAGCTAGTAAGATTCCAAGATTTGGTTTTGTGGACATGGATGATTTGGGGGGTTTTCATAAATTCAGCTTGTTGTTCTTCTTTCTCTTGTTCTTTTATGTGTGAGTTATTTTGGGGAAAATGTCAAGATGTGAATGTGATTATACGAGCTTTGGCACCTAAAGTTGACACTTCAACTTTCATAAGAACTATATAGCAATCACAAGGAAACTATGCATTATGACCATGGAATTAATTTGAGAAGAAATTGATGTTGCACATTTGCACTTCTACTTAAAAAAGAAAAAAAAAAGATGGAAAACATGGATGCCTAGAATAAGTTTTACATCTTTAGAATTTTTTTTATTTTTTTTTAAAAAGCCAGTATAGTGCACAAAGCATTCTGTGTTTACTCAAAGTTTGGGAAAGGATCGCATCCCAAGGGTGTGATGTAGACAGTCTACTCTAATAAAAGCATTAATAATTATTTTCACGGCTCGAACCCAGAGCCGGTTTTGGGGTAAAGCCTAGGCTTTAGGTCCCCAATTTTTGGGGGCCTCATTTTGTATAAATATAATTACGGAGCTTTTGTAAAAATTAAAAAGTAATACTATAAAAGTAAAAATAATTTTTAAATTTTGATTTGACCAAAAAGTAGGCTCAAAATTTGTGAAGAGATGTGACAAAGTAAGCATTATTTTTTAATATGAATCCAGTTATTCAATTCAATTATGTTAACTAGAAAATCTTACTTAAGATCAATAATGTCACAAGAAAGATTGAATGGATTAGGTATATTATCAATTGAAAAAGAATTATTAAATGAAATCAATATAAAATAATTATTCATAACTTTACATCTTAAGAAGTTAGAAAATATTAAGGTCCTCTTGTGGAAGTACGGCTTTAGGCCACCAAAAATATTGAGCTGCCCCTGCTCGAACTCGTAACTTATAGATCACTCGGAAACAATCTTAAAAAAGCAAAATACATATATATATTTGTATGTTGGTGTTACCGAAATGAAGAGAATCAAACTAATTCATCTATCCAAATTGAACAAAAATATTAATACTAGTCGATTTTTGGGTATGAAAATAATATTGTTTGAAGTCTTTCTCATTTTAATACTTGACAAAGATGAAAAAGATTGATTGCTTGAAGACAAATTGCTCTGGACCAACTAGAGGATCATATCTATATAATTGATGTTGTTATTAATTACATGTTTAATAAAGACAGGTTACATCAAATATTATTGAACAGTATGAAATGTTTGTAAGCAATTAATTAGTTCTAATCGGTAGATTGAGCTTTCTCCTTAATTCGTCTTTTCCAAGTATGTTTAATGTAGGTAAAATCATGTCGAAGTGAAGAATTGACATTTGACATGCATATAAATTGATAAGTAATCAATTAATGTAACTACACATTTATTATAAGATCAGTTAGTTGGTATATGCTAAAAATATAATATTAGTAAATCAAAATAATTTTTTTTATGAAACCTTTTACTAGCTAGTTGGAAATTTGTTTGCCTATAATATCCAAGTCTAAGTTAAAACAAATTTTATGATATTAAAATTTAACAATAATTGTAAGATAAATTAGTTTCAAACCATATAAAAGAAGTCATTTTTGTTTCCTTTTTTTAAAAAAAAAAATTCCTTGCCCTTTGACAAAAGGTACAATGGAAAGAGTTGTTATAAAACTTTAATATATCAAAAGGTACTCTTTTAAATTTTAATACAAAACATTGAAAATTTACCTGATTATTAATAAGGTTTATTCATCCCCTTGGCCCTTGCTATTGGTAAATTTTTATCATATTTTTCATTAACCCTGGAGTTGCTCTAACCTGAAGTATAACAAATGATAAATTTAAAAGAGCTTTTAACTCATTTGACCATTCAGCCAGAAAAAAAAAGTAAAAAAATTACAGTCTCGCTAGTAAAAAATATACGGGCAAATTTGGATTTTATTCCATATGGTTTTGATACGTAATCACTCAATGCATATGAAAATTCATTAAAATTAAGGATAAATAAGAGACGATTTGCTAACCACAAGAATATAAATCACTTTTAAAATAATAGATGATAAAATTAAGATATTTTATATAGTAGAAGAGCACAAATGAACACCACCACCACCCAAAAAAATTACATCTTGCACATGTTACCTTATTTTAGTTCTACAGATTTTGAACAGAGAGACTTACGAGTGTAGGAATCAGCTTAACAAAAATTTGCTCTAATAAACCTTAGTTAGACATACAATTTTTTTCACCCAAGACAATGGGTAAGTCTTTATAAATACTTTTACATAGTCTTTATGGAACATTATATATGTCAACATTAGGTAATTAATAACCCATCATATAGCTAGAGTTTAGATTAATATGCAGATAGAAAATTAAGTATTAGATGGCGCTGACCTGACCCTGGCACACTAAGCAAGAATCTTTCGAGTCTGTGACACGCCTCACCAGACTTAATTTTTTTAATTAATGCTGCATCACTTGTTGGACTCATCATATTAAAACCTTACTCCCTCCGTTCAGCTTTACTTGTCCATTTTTCTATTTTAGGATATCCAACAATATTTATCCAGTTTATAAAATTAATGGATAATTACCTATTTTTACCCATTTTAACTTTGATATTAAATACAATACATCATTCATTGCATTTTTCAAAGCAAAAAATTTATTTATATTCAAAGGGTGATATAGTAAAATCACCCCTCTATTTATTGTTTCTTAAGATATGTGTCAAGTCAAAAGTAGACAAGTAAAGATGGACGGAGGGAGTAATAAATTATGTACTACTAATTTCTCCGTGTTAATTTATTTATTTGATTTTGACTTGATGCGGAATTTAAGAAAAAAAAATCTGGTAATTTTAAACTAAAGATATATAGAATGTACCAAATTAAAATATTATTTAATCTTATGTTTTTAAACATGTCGCGTCAAAAGTTAGACTTAAGGAATTACTACAAAAGAAAAGAGACTTTTTTTTAAACGAACTAAAAAATAAATTAAACAAACAAATTGAAACTAAGGAAAATACTAAAATAAGATTTTAATACTCCCTCCGTCCCATTTTATGTGTCGTCTTTTGACCGGACACGGAGTTTAAGAAATAAATGATGACTTTGTAAAGTTTATAAAATTGCCCCTATTAAAGTCACTTTAATGTTTTTCTTTTAGTTGTCTTTTATTATTAAGTGGGACTCAGTGAGGATAAAATGGGGATGATGTCATTAAATTGTTGCCAAATAAGAAAAGATGACATTTTTTTTGGGACGGATCAAAAAGAAAATAGCGACACATAAAATGGGACGAAGGGAGTACTAATTAACATTGGAAGTAGACAGGTGCCCACTTGTACAACTTGATGCCAGCCTAATTGATTCTCTTTCTTTATTATTATTTAATCCTTTAATAAGGACAAGTGTACAACTCCTAGTAAAAATGACGTAACTTTAACCTGAAGTACGTAGATTTTTTCCAAGGTAACAATCAAAGTACATGTCATTAAATTATTAAATAATTTTAAAACATTATTTTTGGCAATTGTTTCCTCATCCACAGCAAACAATTAGATTGTAATCTGCAGACACCCCCCAAAACCCCGTTATGGAAGCAACCTAACATTTTATTTCATTTTCCAAGGTGTTATGTATATTTTAGTTTACTAATTTTGATACACCATCAATCACCTCATCAAGGTGATAATTTCATAAAATTATGATATTATCAATGTTAGAGGACCACGCTTTAATTTTTTTTTCTTGATTAGTGTGAATTTATTTTAATTTGGAGACATATTCCCTTTCTTCACATAGAGAGATCCGTTTACTGGTGGCTAGTATTGTTTTAACGTAATGTAGTAAGGTGACGTACCACATTTAATTGTACAACTTTACTTCAATTGTACGTTTACATATATTTTATTATTAATATGACCTTCATGTAGATTGTAACTTTCTTAAGTTGTTACATATATCCATAATAGAGTAACATGCATCAAGAAATTCGACCTACTCTTGGTATAATTACTACTGTTTAAATTGAAGTGTACATTACTCTAATTGATAATATCTCTTCGCTTGGACATTAATGAATTTTCTTTTGATTTTTATCATGTTCTATTTAAGCTGAACTTGATAAATCTCTCTTTTCAAGTGAAACTTAGAATAAAGAAAAGATAAAGATAATAAAACAAACAAAATTATATTTAAGGGGGAAATGATTGTAAAACAACCAAAACAACGACAATTAAAACATTCAAAGTAATATTAAAACTTTGATGTGCAAATTGAACTTTATAATAGATCAACATATACCAAAAAAATGATAGGCAATTTTTTAATGTACCTGAATTTTGATGAAGTGAGTTATTCAACATATATGTTGTTAATGAAGTAACAAACACTTGGATGCAATAGTAAAGGTCAGAGACAGAGATAGAATAGAATTCAATAATTTTAATCTAAATTTTATATTTATTTTAAAATAATTAATATTATTATAATATTAATCTAAAACTCAATAATTCAAACCTGTAAACTTTAGATTCTAAATCGACATCCGTTTATAAAGGTGCACGCAAATTGTCATTATTAAAAAAAATGAACTTTATTTATGCATGTCTATGATATGTCTGGAAGGAACATGCATATGACATGCACAAAAGTTATGCAAAAAAAAATAAAAAAATACGAACACTTTGATCATAATCAAAATGAAGGGGGAATTGTTTAAAATTCCCAAGAAAGAGAGAATCAAATAAAGAATAAAGTAGTACAATAATTATTACCCTTATATATTCCAAACTCACAAATTCTTTTCTCCAATTGGCCAACTTGTGACCGTCTTTGAGCTTCCCAAATCTCTCTATGTATTCCTACAATCTAGTGTTCTAAGATTTGTCTCAGAGTAATAATAATCGAATTTAAAATTTGGTGGATAAGTATTTTTTTACTCGTCAAAATAGAGGTAAGATTTGCGTATATTTTATTCTTCAGGTCCCATTGTAAAATTTGTTGTTGTTTATTGATTTCTTTGGTCTATCACTCAATCTCCAAGGTGGATTTAGAATTCAAATTTTATGAATTCAAATATATTATATCTTTAAAATTATTAATTTAGATATACTACTTATTGGAATTTTAATCAATTTTTACATATAAATTTATATTCTACGTCTATTGGATTCAAATAAACTTAGTGCTTGAACACTCAATTCACCGATGCAAGTAATTATTCATTTGGTTCTCTAATATTTACTTGAAGGAGGTTGTCACAAATGCATAGATCGTCTATTTCTCTCCATTTACAACTTTTAAACTCTTTTTATTTTTGGTTAACTTAAACTCATTATTAATCGATAACCCGCTGGGTAGACGATCTACATATTTATTTGTTTAACATATCAATCCTTCAAACCATTTTTTTGATGGTCAACCAATACATATAATTAATCATGACTTCAATTCTTTTGCGTTATTACATATAACAATCTCATTTCAATTGAACAACACAAGGAAGATCTATCAATTGAGTAAAACTATGGGCAAACAACATAAATCCCGACAATTTGAAGCTTAATTACAGAAAATCTCGACATTTTGCATAATTATTAAAATCCTGATTTTGGGTCTGTCGAGATACATAATTAGCTCCCGAAACATCCAACTCACGATACATTTTTTTCTTTGTAAAGATACATATTTAGCTCCCGATACATTTTTTCTGATTTTGGGTCTGTTGAGATACATAATACATCCAACGAAGATACATTTTTTCCTTTGTAAAGATACCTAATTAACTCTCCATACATTTTTTTCGATTTTGGGTCTGTCGAGATACATAATTAGCTCCCGATACATCCAACGAAAATACATAATTAGTTGGAATTTTTATAATTACTTTGTAAGGATAGATATTTGTGTAAATATGATAAGTTAAGGTGTATGTTTATGTTATTTTTCCTAAAATTAAACAACAAAAGTTTGTCAATTAATACGGTTAATTTTTTCTATATAATTTAACAAGATATGTTGAATGAAAATATATAGTACTAAAGTTATGCTCCGCCCGAAAGAGCTTGTGAATAAGACAAGATTAATTTGCTCATCTGATAAAACTTGTGAATAATTTAACAAGATAGGTAGAATGAGCATAATATCAAAATCATGTCTCACACGTCAAAACTTGTGAACAAGGCAAGAGTTGCTCATCTAACTAAACTTGTGAATGATATAAGAAGATGAGTAGAATGAAATAGTATCAAAGGTATACTCCGCTAGCTAAACTTCTGAACAATTTAACAAGTGCAATTTTCTCTATTTTTTGGATGTGTAGCGCCAAGACTAAAATCTTTGCAAAACTTCTTTAAACATGCTCAAAATTGAATACAACCAATAGTGGCCTCAAATAATCCCATTTGTGCAAAATCTTCCGATTTATTATGACTCAATTAATGTATGGGGCAAAATTGAATATAATGAAAGGAACAAATCATACCATGGCACGTGGCAGAACTGGATACAAAGGGATGACTGTGTAGACTCGGGGAAAAATGTAATAAACCATCCCCGATATGTCACGTAGAGTCTCGGATGCCTGCTCATATGGGATTGATACATGATTGGGCGTCTGTAGGGAGGCTTCACACGGGGAAAATCGTCTTACAGTTAGAAGCGATCATAATGGCCATCGGGAGTCCAACAATCAACCTTAGTCACATGCCACCTGTTTTGTACGTGTGACACATATGCACGTGTTATGAGATTGCTTTTTCAGTGTCAAGCGTGCTACCGTTGCACATTGAGATAACGGTTCAGTTTTTGTAGCCTATAAAATGAGGCTCTGCTGAGAATACAGTGCATCAGAAAATCTCAAGAAGCTTTAAGTTATTATCTTGTTCTTCTCCGTTGAGTATTTCACATGAGAGAAATCATAAAATCCCCCCCCCCCCCCCCCCTCATGCATGTATTACCCTTTGTCTGTTAGAAGATCATTTACTTGTATTGAATCACAACCTTGACGCTTTAGCGAATTTTATGACCCGAATTCACTTGTCTTTAATTTCTTTTTTTTTTTTTACAAATTTTACGATTAACCAAAATAACAATTTTTTCGAAAACATCAATCAAAATGAAATTGTTCCTGCAATAGCAAAAAAATCTAAATGATCACTATTAAAAGAACAAGAATTAGCGATCGCAAAATTATAACTAAACAGCAAAATTAGTCGTTAATTCTATTTAGCAATGAATTATCAAAAAAATTGTTAACTATGAGCAATTTAGAATTGGATAAGCCACGAAGTTCTTAGCTAATTTTTAGTTTTAAAGTATATATATTTGTGCAATTAAAGTTGAAAATTATTCTCTTTTTTCATTTTTTTTTTCCCTTCAATATAGTCTTAGAAATATAGGGTGATATTAGGGTTGGTCACGGTTTTGGTTAAAAATCAAACCAAACCGCAAACCGATTAAAAAAACCGACATATGGTTTGGTTTGGTTTTAAATTTTGAAAACCGTTACTATTTGATTTGGTTATGGTTTTACTAAAACAAAACCGAGAAAATAACCAAACCGAACCGATAAATTATATATATAAATTTAATAATTATTTATATATTATTCACAAATAAAATATAAATATTTTGTTAAATTTAATCATAGATAAATTTAAGTCTTTTAACTCTAGCACTTACCAGATTATTTTTTAAGCCCAACTACCCAAACTCAAGCCTAACAATACATTACTCAGCCTTTACTATACATTAATACCCCAAATCCCCAAGTCTCTCAACCCTACACAAATTTCACATTTTCACTCTCTTTCTACACAACTTCTTCTTCTTAGTTCTTAGAGAAGCAAAGGAAAAAACCCTAGTTGGTTTTCTCCGTCCAGCTTCTTCACTCTCTCTCTGCGTTTTTTTTATAGCTGGTCTTCACATTTTTACTGCAAATTAAGATTTAACAGGTCTTCTCCGTCCAGCTTCTTCTTCTTAGCAAAGTAAAAAAGCAAAAAAACCTCATTTTCATTTCACAAGGAAAAGTGTAAGTGACGATTGAACAGGTCTTCTTTGTTCAATTGGCTGAAAAGTGAAAACTTTAAATATTTTCTGGCGCTTGTATTGAATTAAGGCCAATCAACAGAAGCTTTTATGGAAGAAGGAATAGTTTTACAATCTTAGCCTCTAGTTATAAGTACTGACTTGAGGCTACAAATAGAGAAGACAGCTGCAATGATATGTAGTTAATTTCTCTAGCTTCTAAGTCATAACCAATATATATTTTGAAATATTTAAGAATCTTAATGTTACTTTATATTTTAGGATTCTTAACATAAAAACTTGCATTTGGAATAAAAATCATTTTCACAAATATTTTCCATTATCTCAGGTTTGGTTTCCATTAGCCTCATGTTTTGTTAAAACCTGCAGTTTGTATGATCAGTAAGTATGTATGATCTGAAATTTTATATTCAAGTTTGGCTAGTGTTGTGGGAAGGTTAAGGCAGTAGCGAATCCCTAGTCATAAACCGAAAAAATAGCAAAAAAATCGAATCAAACCGACGGTTATTTTTTTGCGTGATTTGGTTTAGTTTTAAAAATTTAATAACCGATTAAATTGATTTGATTATAATTTTAACCAATAATCGATCCAAACCAATCCATGAACACGCCTAGGTGATATGATGATATGATCCAAAGATGGGATCGGAATTAATGTACCCTTATGTAAAAAAAAAAAAGGAGAATAAAAAGAAAAGAAGTAAAAGAGGTGGAATCTGAAATTGTGTGGTTGAGATTTTGGGAATGGGGACAGACGAATTCATTCAGTGGGACATTTCACCAAATACCCATTAATCTCCCTTCTTTATTGTGGGCCCAATTTCATGGTAGCTATTATCATGTTTCCCTACCCCAAATATTACTCCCTCCGTTTAAAAAAGAATGACCTCTTTTGACTTGACACGTAATTAAGAAAATAAAGAAATTTTTTAAATATTATGATCTTAAACTAAAGTTATGTCAAATGTATCAAAATGTCCTTTAATCTTGTGGTCTCAAATATGTCACTTAAAAGTTAAAATTAAAATGCTGCCAAAAAAGAAAATGAATCATTTTTTTTAAAACAGACTAAAAAAAAAGTAGGTCATTCTTTTTTAAACAGAGAAGTACTTTCCTGGTGAAAATGGAAGCGAATTTAAAATTTAAATTTTACGAATTTGCTAGCTTTAGCGTTGATGATTAGGTTCTATGTTGAAGTCGTATCCTAAAGAATATATTTCGCACCTCCATGACAAAAACATAGGAGTTACTAAACGGTATGGTTGAGATCTTCTAACTGATGTCAGTTTGAGTTTTGAGAATAAAAATTTAATTCAAATAATGATTTATTTTTAAAATTCATTCAACCCAATTTAAATTAATTGGATAAATTAGATTTTTGCCAGGACGTCTCAATAAATTAGTGATCTAAAATAAATTTTAATCTGAGTCCTTAAAAATATACATATACATAATAAATAAAAAATTAATGTGGCCTTTTTTTATTTTTTCATAATTATTGCTTTTAGTATAGTTTTCACATAGTATTATTATTATTAGACGTTAATCATGTGTTCTCAATACATTACTTTGAGTGTTTGTAAAAATATTATTTATTATTATTAAGATTTGAATAGTTTAGTTCAAATTTTTAAAATGTTATTATTGAATGATGATAAAAAAAAAATAATTATTTTATATATAGATTTTGTATCCTTTTTTTTTTTTTTTTAACTCTATTCAATATTGTCAAAAAGAAAATCATAAAATTAAAAATTATTGAGGCCTCAAAATTTTCGGGGATTAAAGCAAAGACTTTATTAGCCTCACGATAGAGCCACCCCAGGATTTTTGATATCAAAAAATTAAATAATAAAGAAAAAAGAAGAAAGAGCATATCGTCAATAATGCAAAATGAAATGATGATTCATGTCCATGGGCAGAGGAAAATTGATTAAAAAATTTTACTTTGAAAATTAAGAAAGAAATTACAACAAACAAGTTACGAAGATCTATAATCTATCAAGTATTTAGTAATGGAGTGACAATTACAACGCTTTTTTTTTTTTTTTTTTTTAAAAAGGTGCTAGTATTTTATTGATCATGCATAAAAAAAAGGTTTAATACACATTGATAGCCTCTCAAATTTGTAAATAAATTTCACTTAGATACTCGAACTACGACATGTTCCAGTTAACCTCCTGAATATAAGATAAAATGTTTCTATTAGACATTTTTGAGAGAAACATTTTAGAGTCAAGCTTTACATTTTTTTTTTTTTGGACATGATCTCAAATATGTCCATTATGTAGATAAATTAGCCATGTTATATTTTTTTAATTATACACATAACACATCATCTTCAATTGGAACATGCTTGATATTTTACAGCTTATTGAGACTAATTCCTATAGTTAAATGAAGTGATATATTTTAAATTATCGATTTATTTACGTCATGAGCATTTTAGAACGCACAAAAAAAAATTGAAATTTGAACGAAAAATATCTAAGAAAAATATTTTATCATGTGTTTAAATATTTAATTAAAACAAACTGTAATTCGAGTCTCTCAATAAAATTTTCTCATAAATTTGAAGGATTACCTATATAGGTATTAATCCAAAAAGTAAAAACAACAACATAGCCATGAATCATGTGGTACAGATAAGAGTTTTGGCTTTTGAGTCAACTTCTATTATACTCATAAGAGTTTGAAAAAATATTATCATCAGGGAAGAGGCTCACCTCCAATAGATGATCTCTCCAGTTGTGCAGTACACAATTATTTTTGTGATATTTATCCCATTTTAAATCTAATGATCAGTATTTAACAGCCCCTTAAATCATGATTAAGTACTTAAACCTCCTAATTATCTGATGTAGTACTTCTTTTATCGACAACATCAAATTAGGCGAAAATCTTGCTATTCTTATATGGTTTTATTCGCCATCTATACTTGCTACTCCTATTTGGTACTGCACCAACTGGAGATGAGCCTCTTCCTATAATCAGATACTTCTAGTAATCAAATATTGTTGAATAACTTGATTCCATAATGATCCTTGTAATTGCTTAAGTGTCACATTCTAATTATTATAAGTGTGATCATTCATTTTATTTAGACACTTCACAACAAATAAAATATTTTCTAATTTTGCAACAAACCAGGTTGATTATTAAGGCCTAGTAGAAATGGACATTGGGATTGTTTTCAATGAGTTGGAACATGCAAGGAAATTTTCCAAGGAACACAAGTTTTACTATTTACCAATCACATCATGACTCTTTCTCCATCAATATTATGTCGAGTCAAAATTTATTATTTGTTGGCGTTCATTTAATTCAAGAATTACTGTGCTTCCTAGACCCTAATTCATAAAAATATTTCTTTTTGAAAAGAAAAAACAGATATTATATGGGAATTAATCAAAGTTTCAATCTTAATAGGGATAATTACGGATCTAAACTATGGGATCGTCTATTTACAAAATATGTCTAAAGTATAAATATCGTATACTTTATATTAAATATATGATTATGTCGATAAATTAATTGATCGAAGAGAATATATCTGTAACTTCCCCATAAAAAAACAGTTGATTTTGTCTTTCATTTTTAAGGATCTGTGACAAATCACATCTGATTGTCGTAGAATTCTCAGAATATAGGAGGCCTAAGCCCATCGGGCTCTCATTTCTTTTTCCAAAAATAATTTTTTAAAAATACAATTAATTAAAATTATTTGCTATTCATATTTTTTTCTTTAACCGGGTGAATCAAAATTTTAAAATAAAAAATATACGTACTTCCTCTATTTCACTTTATGTAAAAGCATATGACTAGCACAACTTTAGTAAATTAAAAATGACATTTGACATATAAGTTAAACATAAAAATATCAATATTAGTTACACTTTTAGATGAGTGATGATGAAAGTTAAAGTACATAATCTATTCAGTTTTCTCACTCGTTATTGATGAATGGACTTTCATATTAGTGGTGGGTATCAAAAAGTCATACTATCATTAACGCTAAAATGGTACATTACGATTAAATCATTTTAAAAAATTAAAGAATATGTTATGTTTTTTTTTTGATAGATTAAAAATAAAACACAAAACAAATGGGTGAAAATTGTTTACGCCTTCAACTTTATTTTAAAAATCAAACACCCCCTTCAACATTGAACAATAATCATTCCCCCCCCCCCCCCCTTTTTTTTTCTATATAATATTTATTTTACCCTTAACATTTTCAATCTTTTATTTATATAAAATCTAATGTTATTTTTTATGATACAAAATTTTTATATTATATGTATTAGTATGTATGTAATTATTTATATAGATGTATGTTTTAATTCTCTCTTATTCTCTAATGTCTATATAGATAAACGAGTTTTGGTTGTCAATAATGAATTATTTTCCAAGTTATAATTTAAAATTCATTAATAATAATTATTTGATTTATTATAAATATACCTCTACAACAACATCATACCTAGTGAAATTCCATAAGTGAGGTTTGGAGAGCGTAGAGTGTATGCAAACCTTACCACTACCTCTAGAAGGTATACAGACTGTTTCCGAAAGACCCTCGATTATTAATTATTTCGTATTACCTGCATTGAAATATATTTATAAAATTATAATTATCTATTATTTTCACGTATAAATAGATATTAGAGTTTTGATTTTTAATAAAACTATTTTTATTATTTTGTTCATTTATTTCATTATAGAACGTCATTAACTTATATACTCAATTAACATTTCTCACTTTTTTTTTTCATATAAAAGATAATTTTTAGCTTTTAATAGAAAATATGTTATATAGATTAAAAAATAAAAATTGTGTTTATAAATTATTTTTTTAAAAAAAGATACAAATACTGATATAAATACAAGGATAAAGTAGGTATTTTAAAAAATTAAATAGAAAATGCAGGGGGGGGGGGGGAGGGGAGGGGGGATGATTATTGTTTAAAGTAAAGGGGGGTGTTTGTTTTTAAAGCAAAGTTGGGAGATGCAAACGATTTTCACCCTAAATAAATAAGTATATTTTTTTGTTTTAATTATTTTGTGATTCATTTTCATTGTAGTTTGTTAAGAAAAAATATCTTTTTATATCTAAAAATATTCTATTTATTTAATTAATTTTGTACTTAGTGAAAATACACTATGTAAATTAGAATTAAGGAAGTATAAAATGGGTTAAAAAACATAGCTTGTTTAGCTAACCTTCTAAAATTTATTTTTTTAATTTTTTTTAATGAAAAATGCTTTTAGAATAGATTCTTTTGAGGAGTAGCAGTTTAAAAAATATTTTTGTTAAAACTAAAACAATACTTTGTGCTTAACCAAAAGTTCTAAAAGTATTTCTAAAAGAATTATTCCTCATTTAAAAAAGAATGACCAACTTTCCTTTTTAGTTTTTTTCAAAATGAATGACTCATTTTCTTTTTTGACAATACTTTAGTTTTAATTTTTCACATGAGATGTTTGAGACCACAAGATTAAAAGACATTTTGGAATATTTGACATAACTTTAATTTAAGACAACAAAATTTAAAAGTCTTCTTTATTTTCTTAAACTCTGTGTCAAGTCAAAATAAGTCATTCTTTTTAAAACGGAGAGAGTACTTTTTTTCTAATATCTAAAAAATTGGTTTTGCCATTACTAAAAAAAAACCTTATATTTTTAATTTCTTGACCAAATATTTTATTTAATCTTTTAAAAATAAACACTTTGAATTTTGAGAAGCTTGATGAAAACGTGTATCATTGCAGTAAGATTGAAATGAGATATCAACCTGAGTTGTGGTGAGATAGTCGAAACCCTTTATTTTACTTAAAGATTTTGATCAAGTTTGAGTCTTGAATATGAAAAAAAAAATCAATTGAAAACGGTTAAACCTATCAATTCAAATTAATCATATTTGTATGCGAAGGTCGAATATCATATTTAAAAAAAAAAAATAATAAGATGGAACGAGATGGAATCTCAAAAACCATATACTAAAAATAATTTTATAAAAATATGTGATGAATAATACACAATCAAGGGTGGAGATTCTGTCCTTGCACTTTGGCTCTCTCCTTTATCTTCCCAACACATCTTCCCTACTCTCACTCCTCCTCTTCTCCCTTCTCTTCTTCTTCTCTCTAAACCCCTTCTTCCTTTCACCTTTTCCCACCATTAACAACACAAACACACACATATAGCTAAGAAGAAGAAGTAGTAAAAAAATGTTACTAGGGAAGAGGACAAGGCCACCAATGAAGAGAACAACAAGCATGACTGAATTCACTTTAGATCTCAATAATAATCCTATTGACCCTAATTCTTCTGTTAATAATAATTACAATAATCCATTTGATCATCATAACCCTTTCACACCTATCTCACCACTAGATCAACAACGTTTGTTGAACAACCCACCTAAAACTGTTAGAAACCGCAGAAAATCTGCTGATTTTGTTGAAACTGCCAATTTTTTGAAAGCTTGCTTCCTCTGTAAACGTCGCTTAATCCCTGGCCGCGACATCTACATGTACAGGTACTACTTCAATTATCGTATTATCTTGTGATAACTTGTTCATGATGATTTGTCAGTTGTCTATAGTATTTTGTCATAACTTTTTCATTTCCATAATATTTCTTTTTCTATATTGCTTTGGATTATTTTTTCTTATGGCTTCTTCATTTTCGCTATTTTTTTATTTTTTTTTACTTCTTTGGGCTTTTTTTTCCTTGAGCTGAGAGTCGGAAACAACCTCTATGCCTCCATGGTAGGGGTAGAATCTGCTTACGCTGTATTCTTTCCACTCTCCAATTACACTGAATATACCTATAAGCAGTTTTTTTTGTATCTGCTTATAATCATAGTGTTCGAGTGAGTTTACATGCATCGATCTCAACTATTTCATCGAGTAGTAAGTAATTTTTACGTATTCACGGTGTAAAAATATGGATCGATGGTTAATTTGTTTCCATTATTCCTTTCATCCCAAGTGTTATGTGTCATGTTTCGCAGTTGAAATTTCGAGATATTGCGGGAGTATGAAACTATACTAATTAATTTTTGGTTGATTAATTTGCAGAGGTGATAGTGCTTTTTGCAGCCTAGAGTGTAGACAACAGCAAATGAATCTAGATGAGAAGAAGGAGAAGTGTTCGTTGGTTGCATCTAGGAAGGACTTTATGACAAACTCCGCCGCCGTAGCCGGCGGGAAAGGATCTGATGTCTCCGCCACAAGCGAGACCGTCGCCGCCGTTTAGGTAGTAGTGGAAATTTTATTAGGCCATGTATGGATCATGAATATGTGTGGTTAATTACTATGTTACCCACACACAACAAAATGCATATCAAAGCTTGCTAATATAATATGTATGTATATACATGTTGTGGGAGTAAGATCTGCATGATGAATGATGATGATTATATAAATATATTTCTATCTCTATTTTTTGTTTAAGTTTTATTTCACGGAAGGAGAAATAAAGATGAAGATTACAAGGTGGGAAATCAAACATTCATCAAATCAATCGAACTATCAAAGTCGCCCTACTCCTCTCTCTCACTCTCTACAAAATTCTCTGGGCTGGTGAACAAGTTTTGCAAGGTTTCAATTAGCCTTTGTATGCGGCCATTTTAATTAATTGCATTTCAGTATTACTACTATTATGTATGAAATTACTTTAGTGGAAGAAAATCTCAAAAACCTTGGGTTTTAGAAAAACCATGAGTTTTTTAATTTCATTTTTTATTTTTATAATTGACTTGGTAGCCAAAGCTCCTTTTTCCCCCTTTTTGGAGTTGGAGCTTAGTAGTGTATGATGAGACATCTAATAGCTTAATTGATCGTCTATCTAAATTTTTAATTAATTGGTATGGATTCAATTCTTTGCCTTATGATCCCGTCTTTCATTTCTCTTTCCTACTCCTAAGTAATAATAACAATAAAAAAAAGTAGAGCATAATGTGATGATTATTTTCTTCTTCTTTTTTTCTCAATAAAAGATGTGGTTTATGTATTTTGCACAAGTAAAAAATAAATAAAATTAATCTGCTCATGTGTTTTACTTACAACTACAATGAGATTCCTGGTGAGTGGTGTGAAGTTGTGTGATACCTCTTGTCCCTCTGATTGGGGCAGGCCAGCAGTGAGGACCCCACCTAAAGTAGAGCCAGTTGGAAATATAAAAATGGTATTCCCTCATTATTGTCATTTCTAAGCATTAATCTATTATATTCCTTCCGTTTCAAAAAGAATGACCTAGTTTGACTTGATAGGAGTTTAAGAAAATTAAAAAAAAATTGAATTATGTAGTCATAAATTAAAGTTGTATCAAATGTACCAAAATGCCCTTTAATCTTGTGGTCTTAAATATGTCACGTGAAAAGTTGAAATTAAAGTATTACCAAAAAAGAAAAAAGTTATTCTTTTGGAAACAGACTAAAAAAAAAAGTAGGTCATTTTTTTTGAAATGGAGGGAGTATTATATAAGGTCCTTTTCTTATTTTTTATTTCAATTTAATTTCTTGTTATTTATTTGCTTTTTGTATTTTTTTATTCAGTACTAGTACATAGGGGATTGAAGAAGGAAAAAGAGAAGGGAGGGGAGAAAAAGAGGATGGAGAGTAAACATATTGCAAAAATTAATATGCCAATAATTGAGGGGACATATTATAAACTTCTTTTTTATAAAAGTCCTCCTAAGTTCGCTTTTACTTATCACTTTTTGATATGATACACCTATTAAAAAATAATAATTGATAGAGTAAGCTTACCATATTGCTTCCATTAATTGATGTTTAGTATTGTGTATTGAAAAATAATTTGGAGAATGAGTAATTAATGCTAAGGGTAAAACTAACTCTATCAATCATTATTTTCTTAATGGGTATGACATGTCAAAAAATGACAAGTAAAAGTGAACGGAAGGAGTATATAGTGACATTGCGAGGGGGAAAGGAGTAAGTAGGCGTTTGGCCATAAATATGATTCACAATATTCCGGAATACGTTTTCACTTTATTCCGTAATATTTATTTGGCCATGAAAATCAAAAACGTATTTCGGAATACGTTTTCACAATTTTTGGTTTTTTGAAGGTGTTTTCAATTTTTTTAAATTCAATTTTTCCTATCACTTTATAAAAATATATATCCAAAGTCTAAAATATTTTTGAAAATACTATGGTCAAACACAACTCCAACTCTATTTTCAACTTCAAATATCAAATAAAGTGAATATGTTTTTGATTATCATGGCCAAACGGGTCCTAAGATATTACAAAAATTAGAATCTATCAATAATTGAGGGGACGATATAATAAATTTCTTTTTTATAATTAAAGAATAAAGTAAATGAATGATACAAGAACCATGAATTACATTTTTCCAGGGGGGGAAAAAAAAAAGAGAAGAAGAATATTTAAGTAACCAAAGTAGTGTTGCTAACTCTCTCGATTACAGAAATAACAGAGTTCAATCTGCGTAAAAATAGTTGTTAAAAAATTACTGTCAATTTGAATTTCTTGTATTTTTTTTTTAAAAAGTTGAATCTCTTGTCTAGACTCTAGTACATTGTGGAAGGAAAAAGAGGATGGTGATTGGTGAACAAGTTATTATAAAAATTAGAATATGCAAATAATTGAGGGGACCAGACCATAGTCTTTTTTAATATTGAAAATATAAAATAGGACAGTCAGTTGTACTAAAACTTTCGCTATGTGCCGAATCTGGAAAGCATCGAAAAATATTATACTGAAAATATGAAGGTAAATAAACAATACAAGAATCTTCAATTTCATTTTTCCAAAAACTAAAAAGAAGAATATTTAAATAACCAAAGTGCTTACTCTAAATCGGTGATTCGAGATAACAATTGAATTTGTAACAAGAAGTTAAGGGCACGTAAATTATTATGAAGAAATATTATATTTTTGATGCTATATAATTTGTTAAAAAGAATAATTGAAATAATATGTAAATCTTATTGATTACTCCCTGAAGTGACTGTTAGGTGAAAAGCAACAATTTGAGAGCTTGAGTTTTACAGTTTTGTGAATAATAGTTATTGTGATGAAAATCAGATGTGTTATAAAGAGAGAGAAAATAACGTAACTCTAAAGAACATTTTTCGTGCTTGCACCGCCTCATAATGATCATTGTCAACACGTTAAGTCGTTACGTGTTTGAGTGAGTAACTGATGAGAGAATTTCGAAATCTTTAAAAATAATTACAGATAAATCTTATTTATACCGACCACCAACAAATTTTTAATTTTGATCTCTTTATACCTGAGATGGATGGGACTACATCGTTGTTCCAGACCTCCAAAGGATATATAGAAGCAGCCTTATCGAATACGACACAGGGCCCTGCCCAATCTCATCGTCTTTGAGCTGATTTTTAGCTAGCGTTTGGCCATAGAGTCCCAAATGTTTTTGACAAGTCATTTTTAGGTGAAGATTTGGGTGAAATTTCACCATGTATTTGATCATAGTATTTGGAAAACATATTTCACTTTTAAAAGTTCACAAAAATTAAAATTTGGCCAAAATACTAGTATTTTCTAGTATTTGGAAATTTGGATTATTTGCCAAATAACGACAAATTATATGGCCAAACACTATTTGCCAAGTTTTTTCCCAAAAACTACTTAGGAAATCTATGGCCAAACGGGTCCTTAGTAAACTCTAATTGTTACATGTCATCTTTTGATACGTTCTTACTTCATAATTGGATTTTTAGCTTGTTTGACCAATCTTCTAAAATCAGCTTATTTTAATAAGTGTTTTTTTTTAAAAGTGCTTTTCAAAAAAATAATTTTGGTGAGAAGTCGTTTGTGTTTGACCAATAAATTTAATAAGCACTTTTGAGCAACAATTAATATTTTGTCAAGCTTTTAAAACTGCTTTTAAGTATATTTTTTTCAAAAGTGTTTTTTTAAAAAGTGCTTTTAGGAAAAAAACTATTTTTTCTAGCTTATGAAAAACTCCTTTTTTTTACTCCCCACAAACACTTATTTTCTTTCATAAACTTAGCCAAATACCTCAATTTTTTAAAATAAACACTTTTTTTTAAAAAAAAAAAAAGCATTTTTCGGAAAAAATAAGCTTGGCCAACCATGCTATTCATACACAAAGCAGTGTGCCAACTCTCTTGGTTAGACAAATAAGGAAGCTCAATTAGTCTCAAAATAGTTTTTTATAAGAAGAAAATGATTTATAGTTATTTATATGTTTTAAAGGGAAAAATGGTTTTGAAGTTCAGTTACAAATTTATTTTTAGTTTTATCTCCTTCATTTTTACACAAATCTAAAAAAAATTATTTTTTTTATTCATTTTGTATATGGATAAAAAATCCTAATTCCTTGAAAAAAAGAGGATGGAGAGCAAGGTACGTATCACAAAAATGAGGGGACCATATCATAAAATACTTTTTATAATTAAAGTATAAATGTAAATGAACCATACAAGAACCAACAATTTATTCGTTTTTCTTTTAAAAAAAGAAGAATATTTAATTTGTAGTAGGAAGTTAAAGGCACGTAAATTATTATGAACAAATATTATATTCTTGATGCTATATAATTGGTTAAAAAGAATGATTGAAATTATATGTAAAACCAGTAAATTGCAGAGTAATGAAGTAAGGAAAGAAAGTACTAAATCTTATTGATTATTCCTTGACGTGACTGTTTGGTGAAAAGCAATAACTCGAGTGCTTGAGTTTAGAGTTGTGTGAATAATAGAGTTATTGTGATGAAAATCAGATGTGTTATAAAGTGAGAACAAGAGTTATATTTATAACGTAACTCTAAGGAACGTTTTTCGTGCATTCACTTCCTCATAATGATCATTATCAACACGTTAAGTTATTACGTGTGTGAGTAATAAAGTAACTGCTAAGAGAATCTCAAAATTTTCAAAAGCAATTACAGATAAATCTTATTTATACAAACTACAAACAAATTTTTAATTTCAATCTCCAGAGCTGGATGAGACTACATCATTGTTCCAGATGTCCAAAGGATATATAGAAGCTACCTTATCGAATACGACACAGGGCCATGCTCGATCTCAACGTCTTCGAGCTGATTTTTACTAAACTCTAATTGTTACGTGTTACCTTTTGATACGTTCAAACTTCATAACTCGATTTTGACCCGTACACAAAGCAATGTGCCAACTCTCTTGGTTAAACAAATAAGGAAGCTCAATTATGTAAAAATAGTTTTCTAGAAGAAAAAAATGATCGTTAGTTATTTATATGTTTACTTATTTTTGAATTTTTTTGTCTAGGACACAAAGAATGCAGAAGGGGAAAAAGGGGGAGTATTAGTTTTGTAGTATATTTACAAATTTGTTTTAATTTATATTTTTTTATAAAATATTTTTAAAGAATTATTTTTTTCTATTTATGTTGTAAGTGAGAAAGAGGTCTTAATTCCTTTTTAAAAAAAGGAAGAAGAGAACGGTGAACAAGGTATCACAAAAATTAGAATCTATAAATAATTGAGGGGACCATATCATAAACTTCTTTTTATAATTAATAAATAAAGTATAAAATAAACGTGAATGAACCATCCAAGAACCAACAATTTGATCTTTTTATTAAAGAAGAAAGAATTTTTAATAAGGAAAGCATTGGTGCTATCCCTCTCGAATATACAAATGGGGGAGGAACGGAGTTCGATAAGCGTAAAATAGTTAAAAGAAGTATTTGTGAAATTTACCTCGTCATCACAAGGTAGAAAAACAATTTCAGAAAATAAACTGAAAAAAAAATCACTTCAACAACAAGAACATATTCAGTGTGATTCAATGTACGCAGATTCGATCGCTATCTTGGATGCAAAGAGGCTGTTTCAGGTAGACCCTTGACTCAAAAAAAAAATAATTCAAATCGATACAGAGAAAGCAGTACTCCTCCCAATTCATCCTTTTTAGTCCATTTAAAAAATAACGACTCTTTTTCTTTTTAATATCTCTTTAATTTTAACTTTCATATGTCATATTTAATATCACAAAATTAAAAGACATTTTGATATCTTTAATTTAAAATCATAAAATTTAAAAATATTTTGATATCTTTAATTTAAAATCATAAAATTTAAAAATATTTTTTATTTTCTTAAACCTATGTCAAGTTAAAATAGACTAAGCAAATAAAAACAAAAGGAGAAGTAAATTAATTAAATAATATAGACATTGTCATAGTAAGGTCCAAAAGCCAATAAGGAAAAAGAAGAAAAAATAAAGGAGAAGAATATATTATATATACAGTAAAAATAAAAAAGAGAGGAATGGTTAAGTGGATCTATCTGCTCGTGCGGTGAATGACTGACATACTGCTCTCTGCTGGTGTGTACTTAATTCATTGTATATATATGTCAGGCTTCACTGTAAGTCAAGAAGGTCTTGTTAGTTCACACTTCACACTCACTCATACTTGCAGTCTTCTTTTGGACCCAAAGTTGTTTAAATTCTTGATCCAGGCAATATGTAAAAGTGTAAAATGGACTTTTTTTTCCATTCTTTTCTTTTTTTAAAAAAATTCACCTTATTCATATCAAATTACTATTTCTCCGTTTCATTTATCTGTCTTATTTTTTTTAGTCTATTTTTTAAAGAGATTTTTACGTCGTACTACATAGTTACTACTCCTTCCGTCTCATTTTAGTTAGATACTATTTTACACAGTGATTAAGAAATCATAAATGGGGTGATGGTTTTTACTATTTTATCCTTTATCTATATTAGTGATATTCATTGGGCATGAGAATGGATATTGGGATTGTAACTAATTTTAGGGATAAAATAAAAAAAATAAATTAATTCTATCTTGATTTAGTAAGTGATCAATTAATATGAGATATTTATTTTTAGTAAGATGATTAACTAAAATAGGACGGAGGGAGTACAGTTAATTACATAAGTGACATAACTTTTACATGTTTTCATAAGTAGCATAATTTATATCATTTTTAACACATATATAAAAATCTGCATATTTATTTAATTAAATAAATATATTAAAATGAGGTACCACAAATTAAAAATCCACATTTACGTCTTTCTTTCTATTCTAATTTCTCTCTTCTATAAATGATACCAAATTCCTTATTCTCATATATTTATTTTTATATTTTTTTTGTTCATTCTTATTTTTTTTATTTTATATATTTGACATAATAAATATATATTTTTATAATATATCAAACATATTTTTTTAATATTGAATATTTGATATAATATAAATATATTATATAAGCATGCCAGATATAATTTTTAATACTATACATTTGATATAATATAAATATATACTTTTGGTATCTCAAATTTAATTTTTAATACTATTTTTATATGATTTTTTTCATCTTATTCAATCATTATTTTCCCAATTATCATATACAGTAAATATACACTTTATGAAAATATAATATTCAAATAAATAAATAAAATGTATCATATATAAATTATATAATATAAATTAATAAATAAAATACTATATGTAATTAATATATGTCAAATATATTAATAAAATTATATTTGCAGTACTATATCAAATATAAAATTTACATTCATACAATATTTAAGATATACTGGTAATATACAATTATCACATATATTTAAAAATGAAACAATTATTCAAACTTGAATAGCAAAAAGAATAACACAATTATTTTGTCAATACAAAAACGAAAAAAAAGTAAGGTAATAAAAAAGGAAATGAAGTAAGAAATAGTTGTCCACCTACATTAATTTTCCTAATTAATGAAAGTCGTTTCCCAATTTTTTTAATGAATTGATTTAAAATAAATGAGAATTCCTTTAGGTTTAGATTTGGCTAAATCTATAATTATTTTCTGGCTATTACTGTAATTTTAAGAATAATGCTAAAATTCTACAATGTATTTAATTTTTTAAGATGGTATAGTTATATAAAACTCTGTCTTTTTTAAAGATGCCTTTCTTTTCTGAGTGAAAGATCAAAATCACACCTAACATATCCCAATTTTTTGAGTTTCATATGTAGACTATTAAGTATGTGAGTTCCTACCTGAACTATATGAATAACTATTAATTATCAAAACACAATTCAACTATAAATTGTTCCTTCTTTTTTTCCCTATAACACCGGTAACATTTCAGTTAAGAAAAGGAAACAACTGATAGTTGATGATAATTTAGGCAGGAAACTCGCGCACCAGATAGTCCAGATGTGACATCAAAAATTCGAAATACTTTAGGTGTGTTTCTAACCACCAATTCTTCTTTTTTCCGGCAATTTTTCAATTTCAACTTTTTACATACATGACATGTTTAAGACTACAAGATTAAAGTACATTTTGTACATTCTACATATCTTTCATTAAGACCACAAATTTCAAATACTTTTTTAAACTCCATATCAAATCAAATAAAAAAATTAAAACGAAGGAAATAACATAGTGTGTTCTAGTACACATACATTTGTTCTCGAGTGGATATCGTTTCTCTCTATAATTTTACCTTAAAAATAAAATACTTCTAATCTCTCAACTTTGAACAATAAACTTTATTGCTAATATCTTCTTTCATAAAATCGGTGCGTCATTTCCTATTCAACAAAGCTTACGTCTAATTAATAAGCAAAAAAGAAAATCTAGGCCTTGTTGGAAATTAACAAGTATCACATCATTTCATCAGCATATATAAAGAACTATACATAGTATATTAGTAATTAGTAATTCAGAGTTCATCATCACATAGAAGAATGATGAATGAAGTTGAAAAGTGGAGTTGCGTATGCAAATTCCACTAATTCACTGATGTATAATTAAAGTGCACTACGTCATGAAAGCAATTCCTTAATTTCATGAATCATCATCTCCCTACTTTTCTTACTTTCACTTTATGGACAACTTTTAAAGGAGAGAAAAAAAAAATCCACCTCCTTTTGGTTTCTTGAGTAAAGGTAATAATAAGAAGAAAAAATAGAATCATGAAGTGTGAAAAAATGAGTCTTACACTTAATTCAATCTCAAAAGTTAGCTCACGAGGGGAGGATTTTTCAAGTCCATATGAGGAGTCCGACTTTTCCTCATCTCACTAATGTGAGACTTAATACCCTGCCTCATACATAGGACTAGACATCTGGTGCATGAACAATTTTAATATGGAATTCCTACATCGGTAAATTTTATTTTAAATTGGATCTTGAATCTAACTCAACCTCAAAAGTTCGATCACGATGAGAGAATTATTCAAATTCATAGAAGGAGTCCAACTTTTCCTCTACCCACCGATGTGGGACTTAGCATGAAAAAATTAAAATCAAAAGTCTAGCTTATATCTTATTTATCATTTAAATTGAAAGATCCATAAATTACAATGATTGTATAAAAATTTAAAGGAAATTATCTGATAGAGCAAACATATGTCCTTTACTTATTCGAAGCGAAGGTTTAAAAAACTTATAATATCGAAATTATATCGCTTCACTCTGTATCACTGTATCAATTCACTTTGTATCTATTATATCTGTTTGATCTAATCCAAATGATCCAACATATATAGGTCGATTTGATACACTAAACCATTACTATGTTTGTATTTCGTCAACCATCATTGTAATTGATAATTAGAATTCAAAATACCATTATTTTCGAAATTTTCTCAAAATATAACTAGCAATCATTGGGGAAGAATATTAACGACCCGGGCCATACACATATGTTGGGTTACATTTCAAAATAGCATTGTGCAGTACTGTCAGATCCTTGCACCCCAGCAGAACCATTATTAGTGGCATTCTATGGACCTTATTATTAGTAGTAATAATCAGTGTGTGTGTGTGTGTGTGGTCCTCTCTATTAGATTCATGAGAAACAGCTTGTTTGATAGCGATATTTGTTTCCTTCGATAAATGCCTTTTCCCCTTTTCTCTATGCTGGAGAAAAATGACTCATCAATATTGCCAACAATATATGACTAGACAAAATAAAAAGGTCTAGTAAAATGTTTTCCATTCAAGAGTGAAATCGATTAGGAAACTTGTATTGGAGTTACCCTCAAATCAGTGGCGGAGTCAGAATATTTATTAAGGAGTGTCAAAATATAAAGAAGTAAATTCACGAAGAAGCCAAGGGGTGTCAATATGTAATATATATACATAAAAATTATATTTTTACCTAGCTACAGAGTGTAATTTTCAACGAAGGGGTGTCACCCCTTAGTTACATGTGGCTCCGCCACTGCCTCAAATGATCAGTTAAGTGTTATGTTTGTATTCCCTTTTCACAACTATTTTGATTTGTTGTACTTGAGTCTGAGGGATTTTCGTAAACACCCTCTATCTCCATAAGGAAAGGATAAATCTGTGTACATTCTACCTTCTTAACACTCCACTTGCGGTATTACCTAGGTATATTATTGTTATTTTTATTGTCTGTTAGATTTAACGAAAACAATGGGAAAACTTTTTGAACTATAAACACCAAGAAAGTCGTCCCATCAAATCTTAAAATATGCAACATAATAAACTACATTAGACACTAAAAAGATATTAAAAAAAAGAGAGCATAAATTACACATATGCACCAAACTCTAGAAATAAATTAAAAATAACAAAAACTACAAAAAATTTGTACCTCTAAATTTAAGTTCCCGCCAGTTTCCTTTTTTTTTTTTTTTTTTTTTTTTTCCATAGTTCCCCTCAAATATAACAAACAAAGTTGGGAAAATATTTGTCGGAAATTAAAAGTGTTAAACTTTTGACAAACTTAAAGGACCAAAACTATTCAACGCATAATTAAGGAATTATTTTGAGCATACTTTCACACATAAGGGACATGTTTGTCATTTTCTCTGACTTCCTTACTCCTTTTTTTTTTCTTCATAAAATGGGGTAGGGGAAGGAAAAATAGGGAGGGGATTACAATATGGAGAATCAAATCCTCACCAATAAGGTGAGAATTTAGGTAACCAACCAACTCAACTACTAAGATTACCCTCTGACTTCCTTACTTCTTTGATCACAAAAACTAAATTTATCTGTTCACTCGATTTCATTCAGCAATAAAAGGAGAATATTTAATGGATCATTTTTAAGAGCATCATATATATGCTTAATGATCAATATAAATAGATAAAATCTTGTAATTGCCAATTGAAAGTGATGGTTATTGATAGTGATGACAAATATGTTTGCCACTAACATGGGATGGAAATTAATTGGCAAAGTAATTATGCCTCCAGAAAGGCTAATCTATCTTCTATATACCTTGGAATCCACTTTGGTCAGTTTCGAAAGTTACACTTGTCTGATAAAAAATACAGATTAGTGCTCATCATGACAAAAAAATATTCTAATGGAAGCACTGCTCCACGTATAGTAATTAATTATAAGGACTTAATTCATTGTTTTTGTATGTGACAACAACAAATCTTATCTTCAAAATATGTTCATCTCAGTTCTTGATTAGAGCTTTGTGTGATGCCCATTCTGATCAATCATATAATTGAGACTTTGATGGTCATATATTGGCACTTGTCTGACCAATTTCACAGTTGTTGTTTAGTAAATATAGGCCTGGTCATTTATTTTTATTAAAATAAAGATGTCTGAGTATTAAAATTTGCATTAAGATTTTTAAATGTTTGAATTTGAATACATATGAATATTAAGGTCTGCATACTAAATAATTATGTTATTTGTTTTTTCAATATCTGATGTATAAAATTGTCTTTATAAAAAATAATAAATATAAAATCTAATAAAATACTATATCAACATTTTTTATTTTTTTTTGTTATATGGCAGTTTTTGGTGATGGTGATGGTGATGATCTAGTGACGGTGGTTGTAGGTGTCTTTTAGGGATGGTGTTGGCTAATGGTGGTGTTGTAGGTAATAGCTAGTGGTAATGGTGGATGGCAATAGTAGTCGATGGTAGCGATGACTTATAGTTGTGGTGCATAATATGATAGCTAATGGTGGGTTTAATAGTGATGGTGTTTGACGATAAAAATAGTTATGACTATGGTGTGTGATTGTTGATAGTGATTGGTGGTTCTTGTGTTAATGATGGTTGATAGTGATGATTGTAAATGATAATCAATAATGATGACGACTTATCATAGTGATGGCATCACTGGTGGTTGTGACTGAGGATGGTGGTGGGTGGTGGTCGCTAATAATGTAGACGGCCATTAACAATAGTTGATAATGGTGAGCGATGGTGATTAACAATAGCGGCTTATGAATGGAATTGGTGAACATTTCATATTGGCTTGTTAGGTACCGAAACTTGTCCCAAAGTACTGAAAAGGGCACAGTCTTAAGGCTTTCAAGGAGCCTCCAACCCAAGACTTTTGGGGCATAGAGCTAATTGGATATCATCCAGTTTAATTTAAGTCCTCTCGTGCTAGTAAGATATCATGATACTTGTATAATGTAATACATGAAGATCAGACCAATGTTTGAGTTCAAAAGCTAGATTATAATTTTAATACTAATTTTGAAACACATCTACTTTATCCCCTGTGTTTATTTGCTAAATGGTAGACCATGTAGTAGGAGATGAGATTATGTTCTCATTATGTTTTGTGGAAAAGAACATTTACATATAATAGCTCAATGGATGGTACAAAAGTTGATGAAACATAGATAGCGTCTTCTATTTACGAGTTTGAACTTAGAGTTCCCATACTAGTTACAATCCAATCCACACTCTTCAAGAACTGGACCATCCGATTTCGCCAAAAACGGATCGATCCTTACCCACAAAAGTGAAAATACGGAAGCAAGTAAGATTGACCATACAATGATGATTGTAGGTGTTCTATTCTTCCTACCCAAAAGTCCTTTCAAGAATGGATAGAGATGAATAATCACCCAGAATGCGAAAAATAGCTTCCCGAATAATGGCCCCCATGACTCGTATCCGTTATTTATAGCATTGGAGATACCAGCAACAACTCCTATAATGTTTAGTAGTAGTAATGTGGTTGGTGGAATAAGAAGAGTTGTCCATTTGAATGCATAAAGCTCAGCGAATTCTTCATCATCCCCGGATTTTGATGTTACTGTGAAGTTTGTGTCTACGCCAGCTAACACCTTTAGTAAACCTTGGAACACAGCGAATAGATGTGCTGAAACACCTCCGATCACCCAAAATTGTTCGTTCCTCCACCATTCATCTATCGCTACTCCACTCCATCTCATTTCGAGAATGCTAGTTGCAAAAATGCTAATGAAAAGTGACAAAAACCACAGGCCAGCAACATTGTCAAGCTGCAACATTGAACAAGAATAAAAGAAACAGAATTAAATATCTTTCTTGACGAGTTTGATGTAATGAAGTTTCATATGGTTAAGAGATTTTGTACCACAGGTGTAATGAAGTTTCCTGTGAGCAAGCATACAGCAGGTAGAGCGCAATAAGCTACAAGAGGAAGAGATGTGAATGGATAAATGGTGGAATTTATGTAGGAGAAACGTTCGAGCCAATTGAGACCACCACCATATCCATACCAGACAGGACAATGCCTGCTGAAAAAGATTTCAATAGAACCAAGTGCCCATCGAAGGACTTGGTGGAGACGATCTGATAGATTGATCGGTGCTGATCCTTTAAATGCAGGCCTTTTAGGCATGCAATATATGGATCTCCAGCCATGACAATGCATTTTGAAGCCTGTTAATATGTCCTCAGTTACTGAACCATATATCCAGCCAATCTGCATTTTTAGAGTAGTCAGGTGGAACAATCAGTACATTTTGTACACGATCAGGAAACGTTGTTTGATACTTGTCGAAAGCAAGAAATTTTAACAGATGGATGAGAATTACCTCTTTTCCCCATTCTGTTTCATCTTCATAGCAACAGCTTATTACATAAATGGCCTCTTTTAGTAAAGAAGCTGTACTAGCACTTTTAAGAGTCCCGCCGTTTTCTAGCAGTGTTGATACAACAAAAACAGGAGATTGCCCAAATTTGTTTTCTAACTTGTGCTTGGAGATGAGATCTTGATCATCACCTGCACAAGCCACATTGACATAAAACAATTGAACTGGCTATTGAGGAACTTCAATTAAACGGTATCAGCATAGTATGGTTACTTGAATTAGTTTGGCAAATTAGAAGTGTGACTTTACCTGCGCTGCCCTCTTGAGAGACCACTAATTCAAGGGAGTCTTCGTCATTTAAAAGTGGCTTGACCTCCGATTTAGGCTTCTTATTTTTCTTTTTCCTTTTGGAGCAACAGCTTTGGCAGCAGCACCACTTTAACCAGCAATTGCATATCCTCGACGGAGCTTTCTTCTGCGTGGGTGCATGGAGTCCATAAAGTGCCTGGCGTCTGAACACACATCCAGTTCCAACGTATATAGGTCCTTGAATTCCATCTAATCCTTTCATGTTAATCTGATTCAAGTAAAAGATTTTACACAGTCACTCGAATACAAAGAAACATTAAGCAGATATGTAGTCATTGATTGTACAAGTTTGCACTTACATCAAAGAACACCGTGTTCCTATTAGCATACCGATCATTCCTGTCAATGCCATCAAATCTCTGAGGGAATTGAACATAGCAAACTGTCTTCCCAAGGGATGGATCCATCATGAAACACATAGCTTCCCTAATGGCTTTGCTGTTGTTGATATAGTGATCACAATCCAAATTTAACAAATAAGGAGCATTAGTGAGCACAGCAGACACCCTGACCTGTCGAACAAATGTTAAGCTTGTCAACAAAAACATCATGTATCTATAGAGCAGCAGAATCTACCGCAGAAATAAACTTTTACACATTACAAACCAGAGCATTCATTGCACCAGCCTTCTTGTGATGGTTGAATCCAGGTCTTTTTTCTCTCGATACATATACTAGTTGAGGTAATTTGTTTCCATCTGTATCCAGCCCCCCATTCTGGCCTAGGATAACCTGGAAATGATAACCATAAGAAGAAATTACGACAGCTAGACTGAACAAGAGAATGGTTAAAAGCGAAATAACCAACATTAATAATGAATCCAAATTTCAGCACCTGAATCATGCCAGGATGATCTCTAACATTATTCCCTGGCCAAGGAGTCCCATCCTGCATTGTCCACCCTTCCTCAGGAACCTTTTGCGCGTTAGCAACCAGAGCATTTATGCGTACTTTAAATACCTCATAATCTCTCTGCAATATCAGGAGAACTCAATTCAAAACAAACACAAAATCAAAAACCAAAGACATCAACTTTTAGCTTAAAACCGTGGAACAAAATTAGGAGTCATGATTATTTACCTTCATTGCTCGTCGCTCTTTTATAAATGAAGTCAAAACTTTGCCTTGGAGATAATCCATATTCTGAGAAAAATACGATTCAGGAGCCCGTGGCTCAATATTAAACGTCTTGCAGAAAGGAATCCATTTCTTAGCAAACTCAGCTGTTTCTGATAATGCTTCAAAGGTCAGCATAGCAGCCCCATCATCTGATACATAGCATGCCACCTTATCGACTGGGTAGTCCACCGCTAGAATAGACAAAACTGTGTTTGCAGTCACCAGTGGAGGTTCTTTAAGTGGATCTACTGTACTCACGAATATATCCACTGCAGAAAGTTGTGAAGGCTGCCCTTCCTTTTCATATCTAAAAGACATAAATTACCTAGCTATTAACAAAGGGAATGTGAACATGATAGGGATATAATTGGTTAACCGCTGACCTGAGGGACAATCGATCGAGGTAAGTCTCCCTGTCAATAGGAAGCCACTTAGGGAATTGATCAAGAATCCATGAGACAGCAAACCAAATTTCACATATTACAGACACTAGCCACAATCCATAAGCATCGTTAACCGGATGAGTGACCCTATAATGAAAGAAAAAACCAAGAACAACGAGTCTAATCATGATGATAATTCTATACGGGTTGATTTGGCTAGATGGAATTGGCAATCTCCTTGATAATGGTTGTCTTACTTCATTCAACCTGATGTCACAAAAAGTAATTCAATGATCAGCAAACTTGACAATTTCATAAATGTTTGCTCTATGTGTCACATCAAGTACATAGAAGATGCAGCAAGATCTTCACAAGCATATTAAATACTAGCTGTTAACTGCTGCCATATTAAATAAAATCTGGTAATGATTTGGGAGTTGGGAGTTCCATAATAAAATTAATTATGTTGACAATGTATAGATTATGCAACTTTCATAACTGAAAGGTTGACTTTAGATATTCATGCGATGCATATGATGGAAACTGAAATGCAAATAATGCAATGTTTGGAGGTTCATTCATTGCCTTCCAAGTGCTACACCCTACAAGTTTTCAATAAAAAATTCCTCTCCTCTTTGATATCAATTTAGCTTAGAAACTGATACCAAAGTTAGAGATGTTGGCTTCTGCAGAACTTACATTGATAAATCAAATTCATCTTCCCCGCCTTCACCATCATGATCTTTCGTCATCTGTTGCTTCTCTAGCTTCTGTTTCCAACTTTCCATCCTCTCCTTCCATGCTATACTTCCATAGCCGTAAACAGCTAAGTCCTTTGACGGATCCAGAGATCTTGGTCGCACTGCAGAAAAAAATTCAAGAATTCGCCAAATAACCCTGCAGCTAGTATATATATTCAATTTCTTATCATAGTGTATCACCTCTAGTTTTGGAGTTGTAGGGAAGGGCAAGTGCCCCTTTGCCACCGAACCCTGATGACCCAATCGGTACTAAAGCATGTTTGTCTGGATCAATATCAGTATCTTCCTGCAACACAATGTACATACACTATCTTAGTCTTCTTCAAGAATATATTATCATAGCTAAAAGAACATTAAAACTGAATGACCCATTACATGATAATGCATATGCATAACGTTGGGCAGAGGAACTCGTGGAAGTTGATGTCTCGAGTCACGAGAAGGCATATCATGCTCAAATTGCTCGAAACCATAACACTGGAAATCATGTTTTACTCCATCATTTTCAAAATTGAACTCATTTTCAACATCGTCAATGTTATCTTCTTCCTCATCACCATGTACTCTAGGACACCCTATAAGAAGTTCAGGAATCAGAAATATATGCAGTAGAAAAAAAGTTATAAACATTTCAAAGAAAAAGAAAATAACTCGTTACCTTTTAGACGTTTGAAACGAGTTTTGCACTGAGGACAAACTTGGCTACCTTCTCGACGTTCATAATCATAACAAGTCCTACAAACTGGAAAAGCACATTCATTGCAAGCTACAAAGGGCTCTCCATCTTTTGTGAACCCCACTTCATCACCACATATTTTGCAAATTTGACTACTCTGCTGCTGCATTTGCCTTGCCTGATCACCATAAATCAACATGTTACATTCATAACACTGCAACAACAACTACAAAAACATGACTTGGTCAAGTAGAAAACTTACAGAAAATTCACCATCGCGAGGAATAACAACTATTTCATCGCGGTTGTGAGAGCCTGCAACTAGACCAGCACTGACCTCCATGGAAAAGACTTAAACCTCAAATGACAATTCAAGATTTGAACTCAAAATTCAATCTTGAAACAGATGTTAGCTCTGATGGATATATAGGAATATTTATTACTGTATATAAGCCAAATTGAATAGAAAGTAGTTTCTAGCTGATCGTACTTTTTACCTTTACTTCTTTTTGTTTTCTACTTGAGAATTACTCGCTATTCATCTACTGAAGGTGTCTTGATATTAGTGTACTTCACTAATATTGAGATATGAAAATTATCCAACTTCATTATGCATGGTACATTTTTGGAATGTGCTTAAACCACTGGCAGAGTCCATATAAGCAGACTACCAATCCATTCCTCACATTCACTTTAACATCTCCTTCATGTCCAACCTCAACTGAAGCATGGATCGGGTGTCCAAATAGGGAAGGATCTGTCTCTAATATCATGTAGATACGACACATGCGTCTACGTCAATCCTAAAAACTAGCTCATGAGGGAAGATTATCCAAATCCATATAAGCAGACCACCGTTCATTTTCCAATAATGTACAACTCTAGCTTATAGTACTATGAAAACGGAGACAAAAGTTAGGAAGATGGAAAAATTAACTAGCAATAGCAAAAGTCATGTCGTTATTTCCAACTGTTTTGTGCCGCTCTTTCACGTCTCTTTCACATACACTTTTGAACTCTTCTTCTATTTATGTTTGTCCTTGACTCTTGTTATCATCATCAACAATATTGATCTTGGTGTTATATTTTGGCATATTATTAAGATAGTTGTCATTGGACGCTAGGGAAACACACTTTTGCATATATCATCTTCTCGATCGGTCAATGTCGTCATTAAATTTGGACGTTGCTTCGCACCGCTTACTTTGCAATTGTTTCTAGTCTTCTATAAACATACGTTATATCTTTGTGAGTTGACAACATCACTCACTTTTGTTATTTTCTATCTAAACATACACTCTTCTTTGGGGTCGTTTAGTAGCTGGTGAAGGTGAGTTATGCATCTATTAAATTCTGCATAAGTAATATCATATTTGATTGCTATTTAGAAGGTAAGTTGTTTATGTAAAACTAAAACTATTTTTGGTTTGTAATTTAGAAACCTTCATAACTAATACATATATAAGTTATGCGGAAATCTATGTGTTATTTTATGTAGGATAGGGTTTACAATACTCAATACAATTTTTAACTAAACTCCGCATAATTAATTCTCACATAAAATAAAACATAAATTCTCTCATAACTAATCTTTGTATTACTACAATACCCGCATAACTCTAATCAACAACCAAACGAGCCATTTGTGTTTGATGCTTAATATTGGTTATGGATAGACGTGTTGGATGGTTGGACTGAATTTGGCGGGTTAAAATAGGACAAAAGTTATTTGGGCTGAAATGAGACAAAATGCAGGTTATAACTCAACGTTAATACTCAATAAGTTTTAATTGCTTTATTTATTCTAAAATTCTTTTAGTTTTACGTATTTTTTCTTACAAGAAATTTTTATTTTTACACATAAAAAATTTGAAAAGGTCATTTTCTTCTATTCAAATTGTAAGAAAGCAAAAGATCTCATTTTTTCTAATTTTTTAATGTCTAATAAATTTAAAATTATCTTTTCTTGTCGAGAGTTGTTGATAGTTGACAAGTATTTGAGTATGGGAAAAAAATCGAAATATACATCCCTATATTGTATATTGTATATTGCAAGTCATAACAATACTTCTTAGATTGCAACTAATAACAACTTTTTAAAAAATAATAATTTAATAGCAGTTTTAAAACAAAAAAATAGAATATCAATCACCCCCATATTTCTCTCAAACCAGTTAAATACTAAAAAAAGGTAAATCGTTTTTTAAAAAATAGAATATCAATCACCCCATATTTCTATCAAAACAGTTACTTCCTTATTCTACTCTTTCACAATTAAAGCATATTCTTCTTCTTCTTCTTCATTCAAATTTTACTTCATCTATGTCAGCCACATCAGAATTAAGATCGAAAAGCAACTCAAATTCTCTCAAATTGTTGGTCTTATTTGTCATAAATTTTTTCCATTAAAATACAGATTTACTCATTTAGATTTCAATGGATCGTTGTTCCATATCCATAAAACGATTGGTATTGTTTATAGATTTAGTGGACTCCATATGATTCACCATTTTTACTTTGAAAACTTGTTGTATATATAAACTGGTTGATTTACCATTTTCATACACCTTTTGCATACACTATTTTTGGATATGAATTGTATATACAAATTGATTTCATACTAATAAGTTAAGCTATTTAGTGGACTCCATATGATTTCACCATTTTTTATACATTAAAAAGTAGTTTCATACACTTTTGTAACTTGATTTACCATTTTCATTCACCTTTTTTTGTGTATATAAATTGATTTATCTTTTGCATATATTTTTTTTGTGTGTATGAAATGTGTATACAAATTGATTTTATACTGATAAGTTTACCTACTGTGTGAATTCTATATGATTTATCATTTTCATACATAGAAAATAAATTTTAATATTACATCGCCGCTATCTACGCCAGAAATCAGATAGTTGACTAGAGAACGTCGTCGTCCGAAAACGGAAAGTGAAGGAGTTGTATATAAAATTGGAAGAGAAATTTTAACACAAATCCAGATGAAACAAGATATAAAGACAAAAAATCTAAAAATTAAAATCACAAAACCCAAAAATCTGATGGAGATTACACTTGATTTGTATATTATAGGAAATATGGAGAAGAAATATGGAGAGGAGTAGAGAGAGAAATAAAAAGATAAAATATGGAGAGAAATAGATAAATAGAGGAGTAAAAGAGGACAAAGATCTTATTGAAAAGGGATTAAATACCCACTTTTTACTCTTCTAATGAATATCTATATGTTAATTAATAATAAAAAATAAAATTATTAGTATAATTTATCAAATTTGTTATGACTTGTAATTAAAATATAATTGAATAATTATAAAAAAGTACAATTACAATTTGCAATAAACAATCTAAAAAGAGTATTAGTTCAGAAGATGCGATTGAATACAATGGGAATGTTAAGCTTAGGAGGAATTTGATTTTACACGAGTGAAAGGACGGTTAAGTATAAAGTTATATATGTACAAAATACAGCTCTATTCTGGAATAAAATTTAAGTTACTTGATATACATATGTTAAGACTCCCCAGTCAAATTTGGTGCAATTTAAGGGCTCCCTTTGGTCATGATTTCAAATCAGGTTGATTTGACATAGAAATTTTATTTGAACGTACAATTTGGAAATCAAAAATTGTATTTTTTCTTGTAAATATGAAAATTCAGTAATTTGTGAAAACTATCAAAATTTTGCAACTCTTATAGTACAATTTTACCAAATGAGCAAATCATAAACAAAGTATCTAAATATCCTAAGACGCCGCATTAGTAAATCACATATTTTCATGTTTATTTTTTATAAATAAATATTTGCGATTATATATTGTTATAAACTTCAAATACTCATAATTTTATAAAAATCCATAGATAAATAAATCAACAATAGTAGTAGCTAGCTATTTTTAATATAATCCTCCCACATGGTATAAATAATCTCTTCACGTCGAATATGAGTCTCGTTTTGCAAATTCTAGAATTATGAATCTTTTTTGCAAAATATAAACTTATGAGTCAAAATTTTAAATTTTTAAGAAATTGAAATCCTATCTTTTTAGGTGAACTGAGATTTGAAATCAAAATTTTAAATTAAAGATGAAGTTGAAGTTTTGTTCAAATATCATAAATAAACGGTGACTTCAAATCAAAACTTCAAATTTGAAATCCAAATGGCACGGTCAAATGCCTGCTAACATCCAGCAGTTGCATTATGTTCAAAGTGGTATCAGGAAGGAGGCAAAGATGGTGGATGATTAACTATATAACAGTTGGTGTTGAACTAGACATTCTAGATGATTCATTCTTGGTGTGTCATAGTTCTTGCAACAGGTAAATTATTTGGGTTTCATAATTAAACATCTCATGTCTCTTTTCTTGTCGTATGGTTCACATTTCATAATATTAAATTTATTATTCGAGTAAGCAATATTGAGTTTAAGGAGAATGTTTGTCATAGATTGATAGTTTTGAAATCATCTACTAGTTCACAAGATTGGAGAAACCAAGTTCACGAGTTTGGTAGTTTGAGTTGTTGGAGAGTCCGAGCAACGTAGTATATCAGTGTGTCAGGCGTGCAATATTGTGAAATGAGTACAAGAAAGAAAGAACACTTCCCAATACATCTTGCATGCATATAATCTCATAAAATGAAAATTTATATGTCCAATTTGAATCGATCTCAATGGATCCCTCGTTATTGTGCCTTTGAGTGCTCCTTTCATGCTGTTGGCATTGGAAAAGGAAGCAAAAAGGTATGGAAAGTTTGAAAGGGGGAAACTTACTGTGCTATCCTACTTAACATAATACCCATTTGAATGCTGCAAGCTTGAAGAGTAATGCCTACATTGATACGAATTACCAATTTCCTTGAGAATTTTCCATGTTTTTCTCTTCCTGACGTTGTAGGTCCAATATTTGAGAGAAGCTTTATGCCATTTTCTGTTACTTGTTCTACTTCTTATGTAAGAACTGTGATATAGTACTAGCAATATTTGAGTTTGACCACTTTTCCTCGCGTGTAATGTGTTCTTCTATCTGTTAGCGAAAACGTGAAATAAAGAACAAGAGAGAGAACACAAGATTTAACGTGGTTCAAATTCGCCTTTATATATTAACAAAGAAAAAGGAGAGATCCCAAATACATCTAAGAGAATTGCTTCTCAACTCTATACTCTTACAATGTATTTTGCTATAAATTTTAGAATAGTTTCAAGAAATTTTGACCAAAATAAGCCATTTTTTAAATCAATTCACCAAAGTAATATGTTTTTTAAAAACTTTACAAAACTAGTATAAACGTTGTTGGCAGTAACGTATTAGGTTTTAAAAAAATTAACGGACCAAAACAACGTTAAATTAGGAATCGTTACTGATAGTAACGTTTTTGGCTTAAAACGTTACCAACAGTAACGAGATTCTGCAACTCTGCCACATCAGACTGTGAGTCTAGTGTGGCAGAGTTGCAGAGTCTTGTTACTGTTGGTAACGTTTTAAGCCAAAAACGTTACTATCAGTAACGATTCCTACTTTAACGCCGTCTACTGTTTCTTGTGGTTCGTTAATTTTTTAAAAATCTAATACGTTACTACCAACAACGAAAGTTTTGACCAAAATAAGCCATTTTTTAAATCAATTCACCGAAGTAATAAATTTTTTTAAAACTTTACAAAACTAGTATAAATATTGTTGGCAGTAACGTATTAGGTTTTAAAAAAATTAACGGACCACAAGGAACATTAGACGGCGTTAAAGTAGGAATCGTTACTGATAGTAACGTTTTTGGCTTAAAACGTTACCAACAGTAACGAGACTCTGCAACTCTGCCATATCAGCCTCTGCAACTCTGCCAAATCAACTCTGCAGAGTCTGATGTGGCAGAGTTGCAGAGTCTCGTTACCATTGGTAATGTTTTAAGCCAAAAACGTTACTGTCAGTAACAATTCCTATTTTAACGCCGTTTTGGTCCGTTAATTTTTTTAAAACCTAATACGTTACTGCCAACAACGTTTATACTAGTTTTGTAAAATTTTCAAAAAACATATTACTTGGATGAATTGATTTAAAAAATGGGTTACTTTGGTCAAAAATTCTAGTTTCAACAATGAAGAATGACCATCCTTTTATAGATGGTCAAACTTGGGCTCCAAGCACAAAATAAGAAAAAGAAAAATAAATAAAAAAATTATCCTCCACAAATTTTGCTTGACCTCCAGGTTCATTTCCTAGTCAAGTAAATTGGCAAATGGAATTTTCTTCCACATGGGTTTAACTCTTTCACTATCAGCAGGTTTTGTAAATACAAATTTTTTTTTTAGTGTTGCTCAAATTCTATTCAATTTTGACCTCCCACCTTACTGTACATTATTCGTCTAACTTCCACATATTTTACTTCAGACAAACAGATTTGTTGTTCTATTGGTCGATTTCAATGGATAGTGTTTCATGGATCAGTTGCAGTTTTCCCTGTCTATGAGTAGGGGATTTGAGTGTATGATGCTACCAAACTATCTAATTGAACAATTGCTAATGTTGACTGTTGAGTTTTCTCTGTTGTAAAATTGGAAAGTTTTGTGCAATTTTGAGTTAAGCATTATGCCAATGTTAATTGTGAATTCATGTTCCATCTTTTCCCAATTTGAGAAGGTCCTTCAAGATTTTACATTACTTGGACTTTAAATACTTGAAGTTGAAGGTACACTTCAGAAAAAAAGTACAGGACTCAAAAGGAATGGAAAAAACTTTGGAGGGGCTGAATACAAGTTATCGGTTGTCACTTTGAAAATGTATTTACTCAAAATACAAAATCAATGTCCCTTCCCGGATCCCGCGCATAATGAGAGCTTAGTGCATGAGCTGTAGTTTTTTTCTTTTTCTTTTTTTACAAAATAAATGTTCCTGATAAAAGCATGAATTCTTAGTTGTGTGCTGAAGTTATTGCATTATTAAGATGAGTAGTTAAGAGCCCATTTCTCATAAATGTGACATATTGTTACCTGTACATCCTTGGTCGGCGGAACTAAATTCAATGAAACTGCTATTGATTTCATCGCCATAGTTCATATACTGCAAAGACAGAATTACTGAATGCTTACTCCCTCCGTTCATTTTTAGTTGTCTCGTTTCGGTTCTCGAGAGTAAATTTGACTAATTTTCAAAGCTAAATAGGATTAGATTAATTCAAATTTAAAACTAAATTTTGGATATTCAAAAACTATATGAAAAGTATTATAAGTTGCAAATTTTCTCATATCACTATGATAAAAAAATACATCTTAAATATTGGTCAAAGTTCACATCGTTTGACTCTTAAAAGAAATTGTGACAAGTAAAACGAAATGATGCAGTATTTGTTTTTTCATGTACCAATATAGGTGTTAGAGCATGAAAATTTAGCTGAAACAAGAAATGAACATTAAAGTCAGAAAACTCAATTTGACTCAGATAGAACAAAGAAGATTCTACTCTTGGATCAATTAGGCGGGAGAATCCATTTAGCATAGAAATTCCTTAGAACTTTTGTTTTTAACTAACGAGGGATGTTGACAACTAACAATTGCCCTGCTTGAGGATGAACAAGGTTGACATTCCTCTTGGGTTCATGCCACTATACTGAGTCATGGCTTCAAGCGTTGATCAATCTGCTTTGATATCAATATTATAAATCAAATAAGAGAGTCTAATTCAAAAGACTAACCTGTTAGACCGGTTGTCTTTTTGAAAAAGGTTCATGGTCCAATTATGTTCTTGTACTATGCAAAATTAAGCAATACTTTAGCTCACATACGCTCTTTTCGTAAAATATTTGGTCAAAATACACCCTTTATTTTAAATAGCTCCTCCACCTAACCTAATTACGAGATTAGTTAGTCACTTATCACCAAATTTTAACACGTATATGGACGGCATATTATGAAGTATAACCAATTTCTGTACTTTGCTTTTGGGAACTAGGCATTAGGTCGACAGGGAAACTAGGAACAGTAAGTTTGAATTGCAAAAAGCATATTCTTGTGAGTCCCCAATCTTTCTTTTGCCTCACCAATTTATCATTAGATTTGACCATAAAAATAATGCTCCAGAAATTATATAATAATAATAATAATAATAATAATATATTTAGTATAATCTTACAGGTTTGAGGAGGGTAAGATGTACGCAAATCTTATCTCTACTTAGTGGGTGAGCTCATATAGCCGTTACATGTGTCAAATGAACAAAATTTTATAGGAAAAAGGAAGTTGTCACGCGCCTAGAAGCGATTGTATGCAAAAACTTGGTCTAGTAAGCATCAAGGTGTACTTCAATAAACAATTAGTGATTATTCAGATATAGGAAACTTGCACACCTAATAGTTCAGGTAAAATTGGATATAAATGTGTTTTTGACCCTTCACTCTATTATTAACTATCAACTATTACTACTTAACTGTTCATGTGTTATGTTAAACTTGTTTTACTGTACTTCTAAAAATAGCTCAAATATAACATACCTACATATAAAAGGAATCAAAATGACACATTTTAATTTATTAAAGGTTAAAATGAGTTAGAATAATATATCACAAAAATCAAAATCAAAATTAAAATTATGAAACACATAGAGTATATATAGGTTGTTGGCGTTTGAAGCTAGAGGTGCAGTATGCATCCTTGTTCTGTTTGTTAGGTGGGGTGCAAATGTAATTAGCACGTGACATGAATGTGAGGCACGTGCAGGAGTTAGGTGATTCTAATGGCCTATTTTTCTTGAAGAGCTGCATATTAATTTTAGTTTGGTATTTGTATCAAATAAAAGTCGTTGTATTGTTGAGACTTGAAAGGGTTAGGTCCTTATGAACCCTTCAAAGGCTGTCTACTAACCACCATTATTAACTTTGACTTCAACCTTTCAGATTTTGTATTTTAAAAAATGTGATTAATTAAATATACTTAGTTAATATATACTTGTAGTTTAATATGCAATGTGACACCTCAGGAAAATATGGAGTAAGCACTTCAACTATAATAATTAAAAATATCACCTTGAATACTCCAAGTGAAAGGGAAAACTCAATCTTGTTCTTATGACTACAGTTATATATTGTATACTCTTTTTTTCGTTTTACTTGTCCTTTATTGACTTACACACTCTTTAATAAAATTTTAATTGGGGTATATTTTACTAAATTAATATTATTAATGATATTTATGTAATTATAATAATACTATGGAAAGAAAGAGGAAATTTTTTTTTTCTTGATTTCATAAACCGAACAAGTAAAAAACAAATATGTTTAATGTAAGTGCCAAGTAAAACATAACAGAGGAAGTATTTTATAGCAATACTTAACTATCGATTCTATTTTTTTCCTTCACTATTCACGTATAACAGATACTATATAAAATTAATTAAGATGCACACAAAATTATCCCGATATCAAGATAGCAAAAAGGTTATTCATATTTTGAAAAAGGAAAAATAGTAAAAAGATGGTCAAAATGAGAATAGGAGGAAATAGAAAGTGAATCGAAAATGCCATGTCACACATAGAGCCACACCTACCCACATAGAGAGAGTATTATATATTCTCCTCAAACACCCAATTGCCAACTAACTACACATACACACTTTGTGGGAGAAATCTCTTGGATTTTCTTTTTCCTTTTTCAAGAAAACGATTTCTCCTAAGAAGTTCCTTTTCCTCCGCCACCACCACCACTCAGTTGCTTTCACCGCATAAATACAGAATCTTTTTGGCATTTGATGCATGTAATGTGAAGCAACTGGGTATTCTCTTCTTGCATTTTTATTTAATTCCATCTTCTTCTCCGTCAACTTTTCTTGGTATAAACTCAAACACCCCTTATTCGTTTTTTTTTTTTTTTTAATCATTTAACCTCATCAAAACAAAGAAAAGAAAAAAGTGGGAAAAAACCAAGATTTTATTTTCTTTGTTTTTTGTTTTTGTAGGATCGTTTCCACTTTCATTTACTTTGGTTTCTTCACCAACTCACAAGCATCTTCTCGCATCGTTTGGCCTTATAAATAAGCGTAAGATCTCTTGTTAATTCTCTGTATGTTAAGTGGGTTTTCTTTTTTGTTGTTTATGTGTGAGTTCTGTTTTCATTTCGATAGGTTCTATGTAAATGGTTTGATGTTGTGATTTTATGATTTATACGTTTATCTGTTGACATAATGTATAGTACTATATGATTTAATATGGGCAACCCCACTCTGTTTAATTGATGTCACATCTTGTTAGTGAGTAGGTTTGTAGTTGTTAATCTTGAATTAGATCTATCTTGATTGCTAATTTATTGGTAATAATGCTTAGTTATTCAATTGATGGATGCTTTTAATTTCTGTTGCAGTTTCTCTGTAGGGATATGTTATATAGTTTTAATAATGAAATTCGAATACTTTGAAATAAGATAGAAAATTATCATTGTTTGTGTGCATAGCACGTTCATTTTCATCTTGATGGTGGAAACAATGTTAGTCCCTCTAATGTGGGCAACTTTTTGGGTTAATTCTTGGACCTCTACCTGATAAGTAATGAAGGCTATGTATGACCTATCAAATGTTCATAGTTTTTCTTACGACAACTCTCAGAATTAGTTCTTTTGTTCAAAATTCCATCTTGTTGAAATACTGCTGCTTTTGACAATATGGGTCACCCCGCTTTGTTTAAGCGATTTCTACTTTTATCAGTTGAATTAGATCTATCTTATAATTAGATCTATCTTGTTGCTAATTTTATTGGTAATTCTTACTTATTCAATTGATGGGATTTTGCTCTATGCTTTTCCTTTTGCATTTTCTCTTTGTTATCTTTCCCTCTGTTAAGGATTTGTTTTAAGAAACAATGATCATTATGTGTATTTTACCACTATGCCCATATTAATTGATGTATAGTTTTAGGTCTTGGGAAATGATTTGAAGAATGAGTAATTAATGTTGAGGGTAAAACATGAAAAACAATATGTTTTTCTATTGATATGCTAAAAGTGACGAGTAAAAGGGAATGGAGAGAGTAGCTTTTAAACTGAAACTCGAATACTTTGAAATGAGATGGAATATCTTTGTTTGTGTGTATAGCACATTCATTTTTCATCTTTAGAAATAGTCCCTGATAAGGAGGCAACTTATATGGTTAAACTCTTGGACATCGTCCTTATAAGTAATGATGGCTTATGACACCTATGAAGTGTTCATAATTCTTTACCATAACTCTCAGAAATGTTTATATGTGAGTTCTGTTTCCATTTCGGTATGTTCTATGTAAACTGGTTGATGTTTTGATTTTATGATTTCTACTTCTTTTTTTCCATGATTTCTACTTCCATTTGTTGATATAATGTATATATGATTCAATATGGGCCACCCCACTTTGTTTAAGCAATGTCACATCTCGTTAGTAAGTAGATTTGTAGTTCTTAATCTTGAATTAGATCTAAAATGAAGTTCGAATACTTTGAAATAAGATGGAAAATTATCATTGTTTGCGTGTGTAGCACATTCATTTTCATCTTCATGTTGGATACAAGGTAGAAATAGCCCCTGATAAGGAGGCAACTTGGTGGGTTAAATTCTTGGACTTCTTCCTTATAAGTAATTATGGCTATGACCTATGAAATGTTCATAGTTTTTTACCATAGCTCTCAGAATTAGTTCCTATGTTCTTGGAGTAATCTTAGTAGCTCAGTTGGTTGGCTTGGCTACCCGAACTTTCACCTTATTGGTGAGAGTTCGAATCCCCACATTGTAATCCGCTCCCCTATTTCCCCTTCCCCTACCCTCACTTTTGAAAAAAAAAAAAAAAAAAAGTTCCTATGTTCTTCTGTTTCCTGGTTGTAATTGTGTTGTACTTGTTCCATCTTAACTAGTTGAAATGCTGCCGCTTTTGATCTGCATGAACTTTCATTGACAATTATTTTTCTCTGATCTCAGTATGGCTGCAACAACACTTTACCAAACAGTTGGACCTCTTCAGTCTTGTAGAAATAATGGTAACTCTGGCTTGTGTCCGGATTATGGACATGTTTCCTTGAGATCGGTGTCTAAGGGTTTCAAGGTTGATGTCGGATTGTTGAGAGGAGGAAGTTTTTATTCTAGAAAGAGAAGTACTTGTGTAATTCAAGCCTCTGGTTCTCAGGCTACGGTTTTCGATGAAGCTTCAGCACCATCAAGTACCACGACCACTGACTCCAAGAATAAAACAAGTATGATAGTCCATTTCTTGAACTGTTATTTTCAAAATAATCATAAGCACAGTATAAGATAAAAGTTTCTGCGATCATTCATTTTTTTTCGTTATCTTATTAAGGAGTATTTGTCTCCCTTCTCAGAAATGATTTTCATGGGATAAATTATATGATTGTTTTAAGCTACTACTGCAGCACCACATCTAATTACCATCTTCCCCTTTTCCCTTCAGGTGAAGCTGCTTTGATCCTGATTAGACATGGCGAGTCTATGTGGAATGAAAAAAACTTGTTCACTGGTTGTGTTGATGTGCCTTTAACTACAAAGGGTGTGGAAGAGGCCGTTGATGCCGGGAAACGAATTAGCAATATACCTGTCGACATGATCTATACTTCTGCTTTGATTCGTGCTCAAATGACTGCGATGCTTGCCATGACCCAGCACCGCCGCAAGAAGGTAATTTTGTGGTTAATGCTTGTAACATTTGGTTTTTCCTTACTTTCGTTTCACAAGGATAAGATGTGTTTGGGGGAAACTGTATCACGACAGAGAAATATTATGGTTGATTAGAAGCCTAGTGCATTGCCTATAAATGCTTTCAAACTGCAGTAGACTCCTTTCAGTTTGGTTTATCCTTCCGTGCTGAAGTGCTTGAGGCTTCTGTACTGGTACCCTAAAATATGTACAATTGCCAATTTTAGGTGCCAACTATCATTCATGAAGAGAGCGAGCAAGCTGGAGCTTGGAGTCAGATCTTTAGTGAAGAGACCATAAAGCAATGTATACCAGTTGTAACAGCTTGGCAACTAAATGAGAGAATGTAACTTATCTTCCTCCTTCTAAGGTCATTTTTCCTATATCTTAATAGATTAGTTGATGGGTCTGATGTATGACTTTGCTATTTCGTAGGTATGGGGAATTACAAGGTCTTAATAAGCAGGAAACAGCTGATAGATATGGAAAGGAACAGGTTCATGAGTGGCGTCGTAGCTATGATATTCCTCCTCCAAACGGAGAGAGTTTGGAAATGTGTGCAGAGAGAGCCGTTGCCTACTTCAAAGAGCACGTAAGCTGAAGCATATTTCCTTTCCAGCATGTTATCAGCCCTGTCTTTCTGGTGGTTATGAAATGACACTGTTGGTGTAATGTTGCAGATTGAACCCCAACTGGCAGGTGGAAAAAATATAATGATTGCTGCCCATGGGAACTCATTGAGGTCTATCATTATGTATCTTGACAAGCTAACATCCCAAGAGGTGGAATTTCAAACTTTTTGGAGTTTCTTGCACTTTTTCTCTTGTTCTGTTAAGGAACATTATGAATTGAAACTCTTCTTAGCAGGTTATAAGTTTGGAACTTGCCACTGGAATCCCCATGCTATACATTTTCAAAGAAGGAAGGTTTATTCGCAGAGGAAGTCCTCCAGCACCATCTGAGGCAGGGGTCTATGCTTATACCAACGTATGTAACTTCTCAAAGTTATGTTTGAAGTTGTTTCATCTTTGTCTAAACGTCACATTTGCTTAAAATCCTGCATTTTAGCATTTAGCCGATAATAGCTATTTGATTATCTTTGTTTGACCTTTCTTTTTCGTAATCACAGACATTGGCTTTGTACAGACAAAAGCTAGATGATATGTTTGGGGAACGTGATGAGGTATGGTGATTTACCGGTGTTCTGTTCTTTGAAACCCCTACTATGATTGTTTAATCTGATTATGTCATGTTTTGCAGGATCTTGCTCTCAGCTGAAGTAGATTTAATGTGCTTCTTGGAGATACTAGTTTCTCCTGCAAATGGAAGTGATTTGTTTTTTCCTTTTTACCTTCAACGTAGTCTTCGCATAGATAGGCCAAACAACTTGGCCACTTCTGTCAGAAATGTTGTTCTATAAGTGTTGATGCTGTGAATTGTAATGTAGAGTATGCTGGTTTGATTCAGTATGAGTAGACAGAAATAAGACAATGAGCTACTATTGTTTTTGTTCATCTACACAGCCCATAAACAGACAATGTAGAATATACATGGGGGGGTTTCTTTTCTCAGCTAGCTATGTGGATCCATTTTCATTATGCTATTTCTTTATTTCTGATATTGATCAAATAATTGCCAGATGGAAAGCAAATTATACACAATTGGGAGCTAGTGAAAGTTGACTTTCTCCAGGGATCAGCTCATGTTCACTTGCTGATTTGGAGACACAAAATTCTGTGCAGTCTAGTTTTTTTTTTCTTTTTTGGTACCGTTGTACGCCAATTATTCCCCACTCTGCTACACTGCACAAATTGTCTCTTGCTGTGGCTTTTCCCTTCTGAGTTCAATAATATCTTAAAGAGTGCTATTTGATACTCCATTTCTCAATGTATACAACAATTTGAACCTTTTGGATCGTCCCGAAACGTTTTATGTCATTATATTCTCACACATCTTGCAACTTTCAGAATAAAATTATATCTGGCGAGGTTGTAAGTCTACCAAGAAAATAAATTTAATCTGGAGGGGGTGTATGCCTGATCAAACGTAGTTATTTTGTTTTTCAAGTACTGAGGTGCTAGGACTAAAGCTACTTTCTCCCCATTTTCTTGTGTTGGAAAATTGGTATATCCATTCTGAATAAGTATATATGCAAAACATCCAAAAGAACTACCTAGTATAAAGAGGCAGAACACTCATTTTATAACATACCATTCAGTACACCACCAATATTAAAATGCTCTCTGCTGAGAACTTCAGTTATGAACCATTTGGAGAAATGGTTAATTTGCCCATTTTGTGAGCATTTAGTCAGCAAAACTAGGAGCAATTGAAAAAACAGTAAAAACTGAAAAAGTTGAAGACATTGCCCTCAGTTACACTGCTTTAATTTGTCAACATTCCCATTTGTACGGTCAGTTCCAGGCAAAGTTTCTTCAATTGATAATTCCTCTTCATCAACATCAAGAGAAGGTTTCTCTGCTTTCTCATCTATGACTTCCGAATCAGAATCTGAATTTGTCGACTCTAAAGAGGGGTCAGCTGTCACAGTTGGTTGTGCACTTGATGCAGAATTATCGTCTTTCTTCCAGAATGAAGACAACTTTTTATCATCTTCTCTCATCCTCTCAGCATATTTATTGACATCAAAATCAGTCTCATCATCTCCGCCAAATGCAGACTCCACCAGATTCATGTCAAACAGTTCTTCCATCATTTTCTTGCTGGTGGGGTCATCTGAATACATAAATTTGACTTTGCTGGCAGTCTTTGGGTCCAAAAAAGGCTTTGCTATCTGCACCATTTGGATAAATAAAAGAATTAGTTACCTGGTAACCCAAATGGAGATGCTGCAAGTGGGATGTGTCATCTCAATAGTTGATAAAACTGAGTAGACCAAAGGGAATCCCTTGGAATAGCATATGCAACCTTAAGTAATGCAACAACTTGGAATGCTTAAAATTAAAGCATGCACATATTTTCGCTCTAATGGTCGCAATAACCCAACCAAATTTGGAGGAGGATAAGTAGTTAATATTTAACTCCTACTTTTTTGCTTTTATTATTCATCTGTCAAAAATTCTGTTTTTTTCTGTTCCTTCTCTTCTTCAGAAATCCTCTTATCTTTTTCCAGTTATTTTTTCTAGATCAGGTAAAAAGTAGCTTTCATCAGAGCCCTGATTCAGTACTCTCGTGCCTTTCTTTCCTCGCTTATTTTTTATAACTCTCTTTGTTTCAATGTCTGTTCAGATTTCATAAAAATAGAAGTCCATGATCATCTGATTGACAATACTGTCCTCTTTTTTTCTTACTCTGTTCCATGCATCGTGATACATGGATCAAGGTTTCTATTGCAGACTCTATATCCGTCAAAGTTTCAGCATTTCTGCCCTTTGGGAAAGCCATTGTTCGCACCAAAATACATCAACCATCTTAAGACTGAAAGAAATCTGACTGAATTTCTAATAATTTCATTACAATATGCAAAAGATGCAAGACACTGAACTCGAAGCCCCAGAAGGCCAGAAGTCATTACAAATTCGACTCAGTTTTGTCTAACAAAGCTAGTCCCAATCTGCATGATAACAAGCTGCCAGCATACTCACAGACTCAGGAGTAACTAGGCCTACAGAAGACTGAGAGAGGAAATCTTAAAAAGCGATAGAGCTCATATAACGAGTACAAACACCAATTGACCATGCTGGGAGTAATGCAATCTCATGACTACCCCATGCATGAATATTTTTCTTTGGCATTTACTCGACACTGAGCCTCACACTGATGCAATCTTAAGATACCAAAAGAATATCTTTTTATCTGGTGTCAGAAAATCTCTTATTTTCAAGAAGTTCTTTGCTTCAATTTTAGCATTGGATGTCACTGCCAATGATTATAATCAAAAGTTCATTCAGTACACATTATAGAGAGTAGAATCCTGTTGCGTAACATTCACAAAATTAACAACTGCTAACTTACAAGTTTGAACGCAATTACCTTCCAAAATGGTTCGAATATTTTGGGTGCATCATATAAAATAGCTATCCCCAGCCTTTCAGGATAATGGTCTTGCAAAACATGAGCCGTTTCTTTTGTCACCTTGACTGAGATATGTGACAAATTGAATCCATGAAAATCAATCAACCAGACCATCTGTTCCTGGTCTTCTGGGAGATTTACAACAGCGTTTTCCATGCAATATACTAAATACTTGATTTGTCCTTTTACAGACTTAGTGTTCTGCAAGGAGAGACTCAAAAATGTTTTTATCAAGCTCGTGTTAGTTTCTTGTAGCCAAACATTAACCAATAAAAAAGGGCAGCCGGTGCACTAAAGCTCCCGCTATGCACAGGGTCCAGGGAAGGGCCCCACCACAAGGGTGTATTGTACACAGCCTTACCTTGCATTACTGCCAGAGGCTGTTTCCAAGGCTTGAACCCGTGACCTCCTATATTTTCTTAGTTGCTGACAGACGAGCATAATCAATTTGAATCAGTTCATGAAAAAAAGGTAATGTGAATAACACAAAAAGAATGATATAGACATAGTAGCTTTGAGGCCTATATTACATAGATCCTTTATTAGCCTTGCCCTACCTGTGTGTCGAAGAGGTTTGACATGTTTATGACCATTTGAAAATTCTTAATAATACGCTAATTAATTAGCGAAGAACTGCATCTGCCCATATAAAATACTCACAGACACCCATATCAAATATGTATCAACAAGTAAATAACTCCATGTACTTGACTGAGTTTAAATGGTTTTAAAATGTTCGTTTTCCTTGAAATTATTTTTCCAATAACCAATAGTATAAGAAAATCATAAGCAATGTGATTGTAGCACACAAGTAATTTACCCAAGAAAGAAAAAACAAAACTGAAACCTACCTGGCATCGAGGTCTCATGACAAGAACTGGCCTCCCATGCTTGTCTGTATAGTTTGACCTATAAATTTTGCCTGTTTCTGCTTCACTAGCCACATCATCCTGTATCAAAGAAATGCTTTTTAAAAAAGAATTAAAAAATAGCAAGAAATAAAAGAGGATATTATTGAGGGTACTATTATCAATATGATCAGCACAGATACTACTATCAGGCTTCAAGGTTGCAGTCTTGCAGATACAGACCGAGGTAATGCACAAAACAATCTATCGGAATTATGAAGCAAATCATGCCAAAGGTCTAACCACTGAGGAGGCGTAATCTCAAAAGAAATTAATTTTAATTAACAAAAAACATCATTCTCTCTCCTCCACAGAACTGAAAAGGATAAGAAAAGGAGAGAAAGACCCATAAATGCAGGCTCCATAAGATCATCAAGAAATAAGTCCCAAACAAGTATGTAGACACTTTTGAAGATGGTAAAAAAGAACATGACAGAGAGAGGGGGGGTTCTGTAACAGTACCCAGCGAATTTCTTCAGGCTTGTAATCAAATCTCCACTTCAGGGTCGCTTTAAGCATCTTAGCTGCCTTCTTCACATTCCAGCTTCGAGCCGTTAAATATCTTGAAATGGAAGCATCAGAACAATAAAGGGCCAACTTACCTGAAAGCGGCCCAATCAACTTTCTCATCTCATCAATCTGCTAGAAATAAAGTACTGTTTATTAGCACAACCCAGCTTAAAACCATGAGAGAAACTTTAAAAAATTGAGATACCTTGTTCTGTTGTTCTTCCGGTCTCAAAGAATTCTCAAAGCCATTTGACGAAGATTTTGTTGGACCAGTACTCATAGTTTCAGGGAACTTTGCTGGTGTCATCAGTTAAACTATTCAACCACTGCAAGTGTAGTGAAAATGACTACAAAGTAAAGTTTAATATGTAATAATGCAACTCTCAAAGAACACAGCTATAACCGCGGATCAGAACAAACGCAAGTCAAGCAAGAGCCACAGATTTTAAAAAAAAAAACAAAAAACCTCACAAATGTAGTAGAAAATAGTTGCAATTTTTGCAAGACGTGAATATGAGAGAAACGCCTTCCACTATTAGGCATTAGCAACTGTGTGGGATTGCAAAATCTGAACATAAACCTTGACTAACAACCATTTCAGAAATGAAATTAGTTGCACGAAGCTTAATCACATTTAGAAAAACATACCTAGTATCTGTTTTTAAGTTTATAATGCTTATAAGAAACTTGCTGCTTGCAACTTGCATAATAAGGACAAACTGTTGAGCACTATGTAGTAGATGAGAAATCCTAATCAGCCTTCACTGGTTCATGAAACTCATGCGGGGAAAGGAATAATACTAGCAGAGACCATAATTTCTTTGTATGACCTCATTATCATCTTTGACTAGGTAGTTCATGTATATGTTACTACTAGCCTTGGCATGTTTTCATTTGTTAGCTGTCATTGAACTAACATCGGAATTGAATATTTTGAATGTTTAGCCCTTAAACTAGCTAGCCATTTAAAAACATCAAAAGCCTCATTGTGTATCTTCATTAAAATATCTGTGACATAGCACATTAAAGATTCTAGTTCTACCAGTAGATTAGCACCTCAAAGTGGAACTCAGCAACAGTTTGCAACGAATCTTCTGATATCAGTAGATGAAGTCCAAGGTCAAAACTGATGACATTCTAACTAGAAAGTGATTGCAGAACATTCTTGTTACCACTCTCCTCCTTGATCAACACTTTATACCAGACACCACTACCACAAGTTTAACACTCCCATTTCAATTGCCAAATATGTCATTAAGCCATTTAGGCATCACATGCCATGCCATAACTCATAACCAGATATTTGACGTATAAAAACTCTACATAGATTATGTTTGGTATAAAAATCTTCAAATTATCAGATTGAAGATTGAAAAGGCAAGATTCAAACTAAGAGAAGCTTTGAGGAGGCAAAATGCACTAATGCCTAGCAGATTTTCCTGTTCGCATTTCCTGGACGGTGCAACAGGCAAATGTAAACACGAAAATATTGCCAATTGGCACTAAGTTCAGTAAACCTAGTTTAATGGTTTGACTGCAAGAGATCAGAAACAACATTTAGAATCTATCAAGCTCTTCTTCATTTCTACTATCATTAAGGAACTTGTTGTTGATGAAATAGTAGTCATCATCGATTAAATCAGTTTGCTCAAACATGAATAGCAACTCCACGAGAAGCTCCCATGTCCGGAGATAATAATCGAAGTGCAAATCCTCATTTCAGTGATTCTTATTTATTTTTTTAAAAAAACACTTCACTTTTCTCACATTCTTCGCTTAGCCTTAGATTTACACAACCAAGACCAACCCTAGTTTCCTCAACCCAGCCCTTGTCCTTCATTGTAAACAAGAAATAATAAACAAATAGAATAATCTGATTAAAAAGTCAACAAACTATAACTCAATCTTCATAATTCCCAAGAATTATATCGAACTCAACAACATACCCAGTGTAATCCCACAAGTGGGGTCTGGGGAAGGTAGAGTGTACGCAGACCTTACCGCTACCTCATAGAGATAGAGAGGTTGCTTTCCATTGACACACTGCTTAAATGAATTATACAAAACTCAACAACAACATACCCAGCATAATCTCACAAGTGGTGTCTGTGGAGGGCAGAGTGTACGTAGACCTTATCCTTACCTCGTAGAAATAGAGAGATTGTTTTTGATAGACCCTCGGCTTTAATGAATTATACAGAATTCAGTGATTGAAAATTTGCAATTGCACAAGCTTCCAAAATGCAGTGCAAAAATTACCAATTCACCCTTGTTTCGGGCGCGCTCTTTCTGTGTGGTTAAAATAATTTTAAGTCCAATTATCCAAATAATCAGACCAAATAAGTTTACTAGCTTGTTATCAACCAACTTACTCATGATTGCTAAAAGTCAGAAAGTAAAATCCATATAGTTATAGTGATCATAGAATTCAATAAACAGGCTATAAACTCATCAAAAAAAAAACAAAAAAAAAAAAAATAGTGGGTGGTCAAAAAATACCCAACAAAAAGCATCGAATGGTATGGCCTGGTGGTCGATGAAGTGGGTGAGAATCATGAGGTCTCACGATCAAGACACCACGGTTATAAAACAAAAATACTCAAGAAAATAAGAACCCAGAAATCATTTTCAAAAACACAACCACCCCATAAGATAAATTGATGAGTTGTTACCTGGGTAAGTGTAAAAATGAAAACTTGGATAATGTTCAAGAATGATGTTCTCAATGATCAAGAATCAGGGAAACGGTAGTCAACTGAAAGAAGGTCAGTTTTATCAGAGATTATTTAGTTGGCTTTGGGGTGGGGGGGGGGGGGGGGGGAGGAGGAGGAGGTTATACATTGTTTAAAGTGATTAAATATATAGTATATAAAATGGAATAATAATGGAGCTGTAGGAATGGCGCACACCATGTGAGACAATCTGCAAAATGACTACAATAGGACCTCCTGCTGACGACAGAGGGGCTAAAGGTCAAAATAGTAAAACAACATGCAGCAGGTAAGGTAAAAGTTTGGTCAAAGTTACTGCTGCTAAACATTTTTTACTTTTGACTACTAGTACTACTCCCCGTTTTAATTTATGTGATTTAATATAATTGAACATAAGATTAGAAAATATGGGAAGATTTGTAATGTTTTAGAACTATCGTTTAAAATAAATGAATTTTTAAATAAAAGAGTATATATTTGTCATTTTTTTGCCAAATAAATAGGATCTAACATGGGTAAAATTTTTGATTGTGTCATTAGATATATATTTGCTAAAACAATATGTATCATTATTTTTGAGATGGCTAAAAAGAAAAGTGACGTAAATTAGGATGAAGTATTAATTTTGGGCGAAGAGAAGAGAGAAAAATGGTACTAAAAAGGGAGAAGAATGAAAAAAGCATAAAGAGAGAGTAATATGTGTAAAAGAAAATCTATAAGACTATTTTAACAAAATTCCTGAAGTGTTATGATGCTAAAAGATTTATTTCCACCAATAAAACTAAATGTTTTACAGTAATTTCCTCCGTTTCATAATAAGTTAATTATTGAGGCATTTTTTAATATTCCATAATAAGTTAATTATTCAATCTTCAAGAGTAATGTTGGAATTTTTTTCCTTTTTATCCTTCATTTGAATTTTCTATGTGATGAATTCAAGAAACTTAATTGCTCCTATTTACTTATTTTTTGAATTTTTAAGAGTAGTTTGATAATTAATTAAAAAGAGCAAAAATGTAAAGTCATGTCTAATTTATGTCTTAATTTATTTTTTTTAATAGGTGTGCATTACACAATTTACTTATTGTGAAACGGAGGGAGTAGTTATCTAGAAGATTTTGTTAAACTTGAAGATTTTCTAGTGTTTTGACCCTTCCATGTTTATAGTTCCTAAAAATTCCAATTTTGACAAAGAAAAAGATTCATCTCAAATTGGTCAAGTCACCCGTGCTTGACAAGAAATGTCATTGGACCAACAACAAAAAATATTACTCATGTAAAAGCACAACTTAAGAAGACGTAAGAACCTTTTTTTAAAAAAAATAAATAAATTGATTTTAAGGCTCTTTTAAGCTTTTTATCTCAAGTTTGTGATTCTTAGATATAAAAATTAGTTTTGCCAATGAGGTTTTTAAAAGTGTATATGTGGATTTGGATATTGTTGAGTTAAAAAGAGTTAAAAAATATTCTTAACATGGCGTAATATTGTTCACTTTGAATCAAGTTGGTATAATTTTCTTTTCAAAGGTTTCACTTCATTAAAAGTATCCAACTTCTCATAATTAAGTATAAGAAAATTTTATTTTCAACTATTAATGTAGGACTTTATTCATGCACACACAATATTTTTCCTTGGAATTAAGCTTCACATGACTCATCACCATTCATGAGCTAATTTAAAAATTAATTGTCTGTCACCCACATAAAAAATAAAAATAAAATAAAATAAAAAGATAATCCGGTCCACTAAATTTTCGCTAGACGAGATTCGGAAAAAAACAGGACAACAAAGATCTTTTGTGTATGGTCACCAACGCCCAATAGTCTTTTTATGTATGCGTCTTTGAAGCTACGGATAAAGGCAACAAACGTGCATAGGCACTAAGTCATGCCATATATCATCATTCGTCATTTCCATAGTCGCCTCGTCGTATCATTGACTCTAATTCTATTTGTTGGACTGCAATAATTCAAAGATACTCTTTAACATGTTGTAACATTGTCCATTTTGGATCAAATCTGCACGATTATTCCCAAAATTCTCGTACTATTAAGAGTATCCAGCATCTTACAAGTAACTTACTTTTCTTTTCAGCTATCAATATGAGACTTTGTTCACACACACCCAACAAATACATATAATTGTCTTGTCATTTTCTCTTCTTTATATCACTAAAAGTGCAGTGGGATGAATATAATTCCTCCATGCTTAATAAAAGCTCTTAAGTTTGAACTCTTTGAATGGAAAAACAATTTTCGTTTCTCATTTGTGGCCGATACCTGTTCTAGGGCTCTGATTAATTAAAATTCGTTACTTATTAAAGAAAAAAATGTTCCCTAACAAAAATTCTTTTATTCCCAAACTCAAACTTGAAATCTCAGATAAGAGTAGGAGAATCTTATCCATCCCACCGTAACTTTGATGGTTTAAACTTGAATACTAGCTTTTATATATGTGCATCATTCCTATCCAAAACTATATATACAATAGCTCAACTATATAAATAGAATAAGTCATATATTATTGTGAAATGACATCAACTCGGTTGCTAAATTCTCTTCTTGCCGACACAGCAATTAGTTATTCTTTGCGTTTGGTGATTTTGAGTTGTTGGAAAACTTAGGTGTTAAAATAATAATGCAATGACAGAAGACAATTAGGCCCTGAGAGCAGAAGGACAAACAGAGGTGTTCGAATGAATGGAAACAAAAGAAAGGATATAGACTATAGTAGGGGTGTTAAGTTTCCAAGTAGCTTATAATAATGTCACCAAGTACAAGACATTACCCTTACAACATGCTGGTCCATATATTGACAGGCCAACTCTCACTAGGAAGGGCTGGCCCTAGCCTCACTCCCTTCCACCCACTCTTACGTTTCAAAAATCTAACTTTGATGAGACCGTCACAATCTCCTGCAACTATGTTGTTCGAACTCTTAAAAAAATATCATGAATTGTGTATTGAATCCTTCAAAAGTAATGCATTTTCGATGGATCCGACAAGGATGCGCGCTATAGCATTTTTGAAAAGTCCGAACAACTTAGTTGAAGATAGTAGATTCAGTCGGACTCATCAAAGTTTGTTATAAAGTGACAAACATATTTTTTATCCTTAATCAAAAGTTTTGGATCAAGGTTTGAATATGAAATTGCTTTTTAGTCACTGACAATATCGGATTCACTCCACTACCAAGGGTCACATGGAGGCGGTAAGTATTTTTTCTATTTTTAATTGAAAGTACTAAATTTAAATCTTGGGTATGAAGTTGTCTTTAATAGAAAGACTCCTCAAAAGTAATAAAAAAAATGAAGATTAACCTAAATAGCCGTCCACCAAATTAAATAAATTAAAAATAATCGGTGAATGTATAATATAATATATTTATATTCATATATCCTATATGCATAATTGTGTCATAATTAGAGTACAATCTATGTACTATATGTTTAGAAAAAGTTAAGAGGAAATTCGATTACCAACATGTGGTGTAGTGGTAGGACTACTCCACACTTAACCAGAGGTTTTGGGTTCGAGCTCTGGGTATGGAGAAGATCCTTTTGGGAGCGCCACCCCCAGAACGGGCCCTGCAATGCGCGATCCAGATTAGCCGAAGCTCCAATGCGAGTATCGGACACCGAATGAGAAAACAAAAAAAAAAAAAAAAAGAGGAAATTTGATTGACTATTTATACAAAGAATCTACAAAAAATTAAATTAATCGAATATCAAAATGAGTACCGGATACCGAGTAAAATCCAAAGTCAGACTCGCACCATACCTAGATTAATTTGTCACACCCACCAAGCTCATCTCTCTTTATCTTGTTCCACCTTTTTCTTTTTTAAATTAAATTGGAAGAATATGGGACTCCCACCTAGAGGCTGGATCCTTAAAGCAAATTCGGATATTCTTTTCTTTCAAAAATTAGACCAATCTATGCTTGAATTTGGTAACTATTGCTGTTAATTTTTAAATAATATATTCACTTTATGTTGTGCACGACTACTAGAAATTTTATTCCTACATACATGATTCTAAGGTTTGACATTTTCCTATGAGAACTAAAAAGTCCACTTGGTAATGAATGTCAATTCATTTATTGCCTTTTTTGTGTTAAATTTGATAAGATTCTAGAATTAGTATAAACGTTTGACTAGAATTGGTATGAATATTTGACTAGAATTAGTTTGAACATTTGAAAAAGGGAAATTCTTTTTTGAGAAGAAATGTCCAAGTTCAACTTGTAATCGAAATCTTTCACTACCATTAAATGATTTCACACATTGAACTTTGACATTTGTGTAATGATGATGACATCGAGATGATGATAATGTCACTGATGACATCAAGAGAAAGAATTCACTCCTATAAATAGGGACATTTAATTCATTTGTAAATTATCTCAATCATTTGTCTTTTCATCTTTAAGGCCTTCGAATCTTTCTTAACTCATGTTCATTATATATTTTTTTAGTTATATTTCTCTACTTAATATGTTTTCTACATATTTTATTTTTTCATCTATTGTTAAATTTTATTTAATTTCAATGGAACAAATCAATCTACTATGAAATAATTCAAACCAACAACATTAACAATGAAAAAAATGTGAAGTTCACTATATTCTGGTAAAACATCACTGAGCTAAAACCAAAAAAAAAATTAAGATATTCTATTTTCCCCTAAATGCTTGGTTACCACGTTGTTCATTAATTTTCCTACAGGTATTGGCAGCAGTATATTGATTTTGACATATCCTAGAGAGTATATCTTCAGGATTATATTCAGACATACTCAATTCTTTTTTGAAAAGTAACGTAAATAAATTCTTTAAAGAAACTTTCTTAAAGCCAAATCCAAATAGGACCTAAGAGACTCATAGAAAAGTTGAAATAAATAATCCTTCATCAAAATAATAGCCACCAAATATACATTTTTACATAGTAATATATACTTACTTTCTCCGAACTACTTTATTTGTCATCCTTACTAAAACTAGATGGTGCATAATACTTGTCATTTTATAAAAATCAAGACATAATTAGTTATTTGTTTCCACATTTACGTTTATCATAAATATGAAGAGACATTAATATGATACAAAAAAAAAAAAGAAATATTAAATAGAATAATGTAATAAATAAGGATAATTTAGTCAAATTACTCTCTACTTAATGTTTTTCTTAAGGGATGTAAAAAAAAAAAGAAAAAAAAAGTAAAGTGCTTCAGAAAGAGTGCATAAAATATATAATTTTGATACAAAATAATAATAGATATATTTTATATATTTAACTAATAAATATAATTATTTTTAACGGATCGGCCTAACGTGTAACTTGCCCTTTTTATTTATGAATCCTCATTTAATCGACAGTCAAATATAGACCGTTAATCATTCAAGCTACCACTAGACGCAAAACCCTAAAGTTTTAGCATATTAAAAGTCTAAATGTTAGGGGTGGGCAGGGCCAATTTCGAAATCCAATAGAAATTCGAAATATTTGGAGGTTTGATTTGGATTTTTGGATTGTGAATTTAACTTTTAAAATTTATAGATTTCAGATTGGATATCGAATTAAGTATAACGGATTTTGGATATTTGAAATTTGAGTATTTATATTTTATATTCAATCATGTCCATATTATGTGTATCATATGCTAATAAGTGTAATTACTAACGGTCCAATAAACTAGTACCATGCAGTCCTGCTCATTATGATATTTAGTCAAACATAAAATTACACGACATGGGCGACAAGGTGGCACATTAATCCTTGTTAACCATAAAAAGTTTACACTCTAATAAGTAAATTATTAGGTGAATTGAGCCTGTTAATTTTTGAGATAATAATTATGTTGCTTAGTTTACTCAGCCCTCTAATTACTCATTATTGTCGTAGTTTTAAAAAATTACTAATATAGCAATAATTTGAAGTTTTATAGCAGATATACTTGTAATCCGTGCAAATACAATTAGGCAGAAATATGCACGGATACACTTATTATGATTTATGCACATTTTGAAATCAAAATACTTGTTACATATTGTAATTAAGTAAAATCTCGCTATTTTACCCGAAGAAGTAAGAGCAAAAATGAAAGCTAAATTCCTACTTTTATACATTCAAAGGACACAATTAAAAGAATTGAAATAAAACGCCCAACCTTCTTTTCATTTTTCATTGAAGAATATGATGGAACATATAATAAATAAATTGAGCATGGAAAAGGACACAATTAAAAGATGGAACTTCAACATTTCTTTTGAGAAGGATAACAAAAAGCTCTGCAACATTCCTAAGTATGAGACTAAGTAATAAAAAGAATTATGTTCTCCACTAGAATATGTACAGAACTAGTCGGTATCTTCCAAATCCCTCCTCCATATCAACATTTGGGATCTAAATAACTGTGTTCAGTCAGTTTTTATGCAGTCCTGACTTGTTCATCAGCTCGTAATGGTCCTGCAAATCGCAGACTTGCCATCTGAGCTGAGTTCCATGTTCAGCCTTCAGTGAATTCTGAAACAATTTCCCCACATGGCCAGTTCAGTTCTCTATCTGCCCTGGGCTTCTTTCATGGACTAGATGTCTCTAGGGTTAGTCTCGGTGGCATATATCATCGACAGAGAAGCAATCATAACGGGTTCCCATTTTCCAGCCACAGATGGCTGTATATTCAAGATCGATCGCTGTCATAAGCTTTTCTTCTCAGTCCAAACGTGATAAGCATATACCATTAGAGCTGCTGAATACTTGATGATAAGCTGCCAAGTGCACTGTTTGAAAAGCTCAAAACAAATGAAAATGTTGTACATATCAAGAACTTCAAGTCATCATCATTCGTTTCAAACATTTACCTTTATAATCAGTCAGCAAACAAACTTCAGGCATGACTGAGAGCGCTCCCATGTTCAAAATCCCATCAACTCATTAAATCTTCCAAGAGTACCCCCATAATCAACCAGGATCTCTTCCTTTCTTACAAACCCACTCATTCTCTTCATCGACAAGAATTCTTTTTGCCAAACCATATTCTGAACACGAAATCAGCTTGACCAGCTGTGTCATCGACCTCTGTCCAAGCCAGACTCCAAGCCAGGAGCAACGTCTTTAGGAACAAAAACGCTTCCTTAATGCCATATTGCCTTCCGTTCTCGCATCACTGAAAAGTCCTTCCAACCAAACCGTATCACACATGAGATCAGCATGCGTAGTTGTGCCATCAACTGATCTCCTAGCCAGGAGCCAAGCCATACCATCAGGAACAAAAATGGTTGGTCCCTGTGATTATGGCACATATCCACAGACATCAACTACAGGTCTCTTCTCCCATTCCCAGCTGTATTTTGCCTCCTCTGTAAGCCGTATTGCCAGGCATCTCTAGATCTATCAGCAGATTGATCAAAATCATCCAATGAATTCTCCAGTGATGGCTTAGGAGGCCTATAATTTCCATTCCTTACATGCAATGCATTTGGCTTTTCATCATCTTCTGAAGGTGTTCCTGACCTGGACTCCATGTGTGTATCGTATATTCTGTGTCGTAACCCAGATCTCAAACCTCGATTATTAGACATCTTGGTCGGTGGAGGAGCATGAGAAGCTGCCTTGGGTAGCAAGAAGTCCTTGGGCAAAGTATCCATGTCCATGTAACATTTTCTGGTTTTGGCATCGGCAATCAGTGCAGCCCAATCTTCTGATTGCACCAGAGCATTGGCATTTCCCATTACCTGTTAATAGAACATTAAAGAGTAAAGTTATTTTTGACTCGTATATTGCTGCTTGCACGTATAGATTATGAATACAGCATTATGAGCATAAACAGAGACCGAAGTAACATACCCAAAGAGCTCGTCTTGCACGAGTAAGAGCAACATTCATTCGCCGTATATCTGCAACAAATCCAACCCCATGACCTGAGGCACGCACACATGACATTATAATAACATCACGCTCTTGACCCTGGAAAGCATCCACAGTATTTATGTAAATGTCTTTTCCTTCTTCAGAATTTAAAACATCCCCAAACTCCCTTTGGAGGCATTTAAGTTGCAGTTTGTATGGAGTGATTATACCTACAGTAACCTTCCCAACACCAAGAGATTTAGAAGTTTTTTGAAGATGCTCATACAAACGAAGACAGAACTGCGCTTCATGTGTATTTTGATAGGAAACAGATCCACCTCTATGTGATTCTCGACCATGTGTAATGTCATAAAAGATGTAAGGCTTCAGTAAAGGCTCCTTGTAATAAACTTCGTCAGGCAGATTCACAACACTTTCACTATCAGTAAGGCGACCTTGATAAAAGTACCTAGAAGGAAAATCCCTAATTTGAGGGTGCATCCTGTACTGCACTGATAACAACATAGTTGGGCAGCCTGCTTGCTGAAACCTCTCAAAGAGGCTTCTACTGTACATCAATGTTCCAGCTGCTTTGCTGATAACCGTAGCAGGAAGCTGCTGTGGATCCCCAACAAGAACGCATCTTGCTGCACCGAGAGAAAGAGGAGGAAGAACTCCTACTTCACTGGCTTGGGCTGCTTCATCAATGACTACCATGTCAAAACCATGGGTAAGACGAGAGAACAATTTCCTCCCACTACTTGAGACGGTAGTGAAAACAATTTCAGCTTCATTGGCAAAACTAGCCTCCAGACTTGCACGAGCTTCCTCCATGTTGAAATTGTTACCACCACGGAACCTACTCTCCAAAATCAGAAGGCGGGACATCTCTACCAGTATTTTATCTCTATTCTCAACCACTGCTGCAAGGTTCTGCAATAGAGTATCTCGATTTTGGTCCCTAGCCATAAGAACATCAGGGTCAACTCCAACAGATCCCTGTGCACGACCAGAAGCAGCAGCAATTGTTAGTTCTCTTTGAAGGCCAGCTATCTGCTGAGACAACTGAGCTTCACGAGCTCTCAACTGGTGCATCCACCCATAAACTTCATCACGATTCTTCATCAAAAGCTGTTCAGTTCTCCGCTCTACAGAAACTGCTTGAGCAGCACGCGTTTGGGAATCCACCCCAACACGTGCAACATCAGGCCGATAAACTTTCATCTCGCCGTCAATGAATCCACGATCAAGAACACGTGCAAGAAGCTCGTCAGTTGCAGCATTTGAAGGAGCACAGACAAGCATTCTAGGTTTCGGGCATAGCTTAGGGAGGGTTCTGAAGAGATTCTGATCCATGCTTAGAAGGACTTCATCAATGGATCCAGTAGCAACATTATCTGAATTATTCTCATTATTCTGCTTATAGCTTTCAGGAGCAAGTTTCTTGAGCAATGCTGTGTAATAGTGCTGATACTGAACAAGATGGATGACATTCAGCATTCCCCACACTGTGTGTGTTTTACCTGTACCAGGTGGCCCTTGAACTAGAGTAAAAGGCCAAGGATCTTGCCTCTTTGTCATACCATTAGTCCCAGCAGCTGTATGCGTAGCAGCCCATTGGATTGCTGCTAGCTGTGGTCCATTAAAGGTCCTGTGCAAGTGGTCAGTAAAGTTTGACGTAAAGCAGTCAGGCATTGCAGGTGTCTGCTCTTCGTATTTAGGGAAATGCTCTGGACTTGGCTGAAGAATTGCATTTTGCATCTACACATAAGATCAAAATTCTTTATTCAAATTGGTAAACAGGCAGAAAAAGCATTTTTAGGGAAGAGCTGGGTTTAAGATATAACCTGCAGATTAAGACGCCGAAATGCATGTAAAGCAACATATTCACGTTGGGTTGTTGCTAGAGAACCCAGAACAGTCAGAAACCAGATGCCCCTTGGTTGCAGTTTCCGCAGTATGTGATCACTACCAATATTGCTGAAAGAAAAATACCAAGATGTTAGCTCACTAGTAACGGAAGGAGGAAGCATTTAAAAGTCTAATCACTAACCTGTTGGTGTCATACGGATCTCCAACATAGAAGTGCAGGATGGCTCCGGCAGGGTCTCGAGTATCAATAGGTATGTGTCGCCTCACAGTACCAGCCACACGACCACTAATTTCAGGCTCATCACCATCCCCAAATGTTGAGGTGCCACTTCTCCGTGATCGGACTGCTTAATTCGTACGAAGTTCAGAAATTTTACTAAAATTAAGTAGAAACATAGGAAATTTGAAATACACACCAACAAAATGTTATATAATACCAACCTGATCCAGGGCGGGGAGTAAAATTAAGTAGAAACATAGGAAATTTGAAATACACACCAACAAAATGTTATATAATACCAACCTGATCCAGGGCGGGGAGTGGAGAGAACTGCTACATCTCCCTCTTTGAATAACCACTTCCACTCAGATTCTGGAAAAACGATTACATCATACCATCCTGTGCAGAAGAAACGCAGTGCTGATTAGGAAGGGAGAAAAGGAAATTCAGCTAGGCCGACCACAACTTCCTGGCTCTTAAACTTCTCTTTAACGTGTGTGTGTTCTCTTTCTTTCAGAGTGAAGCCATTCTAAGAGTAAGCTATATAAGTGGGCTAGCTTCCCAAATATGTATTTGGTATAAACAAAGGTGTTCTTCATATCCAAGTCAAAGGATAAAATAAAATATAAATATAAATAAAGTTGCCACGACATACCTCTTTCTCGCCGTTCAATGTTTTTAATATGGACCTTCACATGGGTTCCTGTGTCAGTCATCTCCTCCCAAGTACTGTACAGCTGTGCCCGGCATTCCTCAAAGAGCAAGGGTTCAAACACCTTAACATACTCTTCCACAGATTCAAAGTGACCAGGTACACACTGAAGCTCCGCTTCATCTGACATGAAGAGAAGTTCACCCCTTAATAATACACCATATGATGGCACTTCATGCACCACACCACTTTTTGACATTAGGAAGGCAAATAAGAAATTGAAAAAAAAAATCCTTATGAGGTTCAAGGAGCTGTACAATGCAACTTGCTACTAAACATGGCTAAACAGGCGCAAATCGGAGCACCATTAAACAATAAAATAGCTAACACAAAAATGTATTCAGAATTTTATCCTGATACATATGAACAGGTTAGTCATGGAGATCATGAAAAATACACTAATAATCATATTAGCCAACTTTGAGATGACACAAAAATTCTTCCATCCCACAAGCTATCCTGATGATTGAGATGCCCACCAGATGAAGCTGGAGGATCCCCTTTGCTATGCATGGGCCTGAGTAATATAAACACCACCACTTAATACACTAAAACAGTAAATCCTGCCTCACCAAACATTCCATAGAACAGGATGCTAAATATGGCCGGTAAAACAACCTAGAAGAAGTGGCAGTATAAAACATAAATTATTGAATACACTTACTCCATCATAAGGGAACTGAGAGATCATACAAGAAAGAGAGATGGGACAATGTTCAGCTGGTAAAACGATACCAGTTTATAGCTTTCCAATTAAAACAGAAAGAAAGTTTTATGATCCAGAACACTCTAAAAATGAAAAATACAACATAAAAGAAGTTTAAAGGGTTAAACAGATCTTGAATGACCACTTCGGTACAGTGCCCAGTGGGAAAACACATAGTTGCTTCTTTGAATAAAATCTAAACCAAAGTTGAATTCCATACTATCTCATGAAAATCAGTCTAGAGCACAAGAAAAAGTAAGGGATATGCGCACCACTCATTCCAACAATATTCTAGGGAAATGCAAATTTTGATCCTTAACCTTTAACAGGAGAAATAACTAAAGAAATCTAAGACAAGATAAATGCTTAACTCCCATCACATACCTTCCAAGGCACGGTAAGAGCAATGCTCTCTATTAAAACCTAAGTTGGAGCACTGGAAATCTGGACATACCTCAAACAAGAATCAACAAGGAAGGTTTATACACTATGTCGCATAGCTTAAAAAGCACAGAGAAGAATAAATACTTTGAGATTGAAGACTAATGAAACAATATTATCAACAAAAAGTAATGGTAAGAACCACAATGACGACAATAATAATCAAGTGGAACTCAAAAGTACCTGGATGTTGCCAAAACTTCTCGTTTGTAACCTCACGAATAAGGCGTTCTACAGATGTATCTTGACACAGGCTACTTACTATAGGTTGCTTCTTGGATGGAGGTTTTTTGGCTCCCAATTTTGGATCCATGGAATTTTGACTGGTCAGAGCAGGCTTCCTGCCAGGAAACTGTGAGTTTCTATTTTGTCTCTGATCTGTGGGATGTTTCCAAGAACCTTGTCTAGGCATAGGTTGTGTTTGCGCCTCAGACATGAGGTCAGTAGAACTATTCATCCGTCTTGGCCGACCTAGAGGTGCTAGGTTCACATCAGCACTGGATTCAAATTTAGAATCATTAGATTCCATAGGCAAGTTTCCTTCATTAGTTGAATCAATTTGTTTCACATCTTTCACAAGTAGTTGACTGTGCTTTTCCCCATTCTTTTCAGAAGGTGGAGGAACGTTACGAGACTCTTTCACAGTACGAGTTGTAACAGGTGCTGGAAAGTTTTGCCGCCTCGTGGTACTTTTTTGCGAACCTGCCTGTTTAACGTCTTCCAAATCAAGAAACATGGTCTGCCTACTTCGCTTCTTTCCCAACATCGCTTCCTTCTGATGGTCAATCTTAGGGCGCTTACCAAAATTGTTAGCACACTTTAATGCATGAATTGCCTCAACGCCTCTAATCTCTCTATGCTTTGGCACCTGCCCAGAATCCTCCTGACCATCCATGGTGATATCACCTTTACTACTGGTTTCAGAATTTCTGCTACTATTACTTTTCCTGTCATTTGTATCTCGATCTAATTCTAAAGAAGAAACATTGTAATTTTCACCATTCTGTTTCTCATTATCCTGAGAAGCATTATCGACAGAGCCAACTTTGTCACTATTGCTCACCGGCTCAACTGCTGATTTCTCCTGCGAAGCACTATCAACATCAGTATTCGACTTATCATTGAAACCAAAACTTTTATCTGCATCTGTTGAACCCTCTGCATCAGACCATTCACCTTCTTCCTTTTCAGCCACTTGCATATCAAGAGAGTTTAGATCTGGCTGGAGCAAAGCCTTCATTTTATCTTCTTGACTTGATTTAAATAATGAAGCACCACCTGAAGTTGAGGGCCCAGCACTCCTCTGATCGTCAGGAGCTCTAGATGCCTCTGCACCTTTTGACCGAACAAAGGGCTGAAAACCTGAAACGGAAGAGGCATGGGAAAATGCATGATTGTTTACTATCCCCGGAGGATCAACGGTGGATGCCAAAAACTCAGAAGTGTTGGTACTAGAAGAGGGAACTGCTCTCCGAGGCTGGAAACAGAGGACACCGTCATTATCCTGGTCATCCTCGGCAGGGGGTTCATTAAGATCAAATAATACTTTTCCTTTAGAACCCATCTCAAATATAATTGCATATACACTGAATAAAAAGAGCCTTATATCACCACCTCTCGCTAATATTTAATTCTCGCAGAGCTATTGGCAAATATTCTAACCTCTTTATTGCTCAAAGAACATTAAAAGCAAGAAAGACTGCAATTAGGGGAACGCAATAAACTTGATTAAAGGACAAAAGTCAGAGCATCAAACACATAGGTTTGCAATCCACTCTACAACATAAGGTTTACATCATCCTCGTCTATTTGGAATATTAAAAACATGAAGCAAGTGAATTGCTTTAGTAGCAGTCAGCACTCACAGCTACCGCTGCAATATCTTACAACAGGAACGTATTTATAGCCTGCATGATCAAATTAATATCTTAATCAGTAATTCATCTTTCAGCAGGAAAAATAAAAAAGGAAAACCAAAAGAAAAAAACAGACATAAGCTATGATCGGGGAGTTAAATTCTTAAATCATAATGATTGTTACAGTATCACAACGATTAACTGTCATAATCAATCAAACAATACGGAAAACGGAAAAGACACTGAAAATTCATCACCAAGCTCAAGCACTAAAAATATGTGCAAGTTCAACTCCTATGCAACATCATGCTAGCAAGCTATGTTGCTCGGACTCTTCAAAATGTCATCGGGAGCATGTTGGATCCTTCAAAAATAGTGCATTTTTGGAGGATCCGACACAGGTGCTGCAACATTTCTGGAGAGTCCGAGCAACTTAGCTAGCAATTACCTATGAGCCTCAACAACCAAATATGAGAAAAAGCAACTACAAGGCTAAGAGGATAAGAAAATGGGCAACAAAGATTAATTAGACCGCACAAATTCGCAAAGGAAGTAGCAGTTCTTTTCAAGATTCGTGCCTATAATTCTTTTTTTTTAATTATGATAGTGGTGTCCAAACTAGTTTGGGCACACCTCGATTAATTCCACGAAATACCTGCCATCTCCCACCCACAACGGGTACCAGGTAACTCTGTCCACCAAGGCTAGGACAAATGGGACACCTCTATTGAGATTTGAACCTGAGACCTCATGATTCTCAACCCCCTTCATTGACCACTAGGCCATACCCTTGGGTGCGAGTCGTGCCTATTACACATGTGATTTCTCAATCAGTGGATAGACTATATCCGAAAAAAGGCAACCCGATGCACTAAAGTTCCCGCTATCCGGGGAAGAGCCACAAGAGTCTATTGTATGCAACCTTACCCTGCATTTCTGCAAGAGGTTGTTTGCACGGCTCGAACACGTGACCTCATGGGTCACATGACAACAACTTTACCGGATACTCCAAGACTACCCCTTAATAGATTATATCCAAATGCATAAAAAATCTGTATGTCAACATTCTCTCATAGCATTCCAAGAGATCTATGGCTTGATAGATAAGGTAAAACCATATTCCCCTAATAAAAACTATATCCTCAATCTTTCGCCTCTATTAATCGACCCCCACACATCCACCAGGACAAACTCATCAAAATAGCTCCAATAACACAAACAGTCCTAGCTTACCAATTCCACACAATAAAATACACAAACAGTACCACACACAGCAAAACAAATGATGCATCAAAAACAAATCCAACCAATGTGAACAAAACTGCTCTCAGTACACACACAAAAATAAATAACACAACTAACTACTGTCACCCAACTAATTCTCCCCTAACACCCCTTTAAGATTTGTACCAGATTTTGACCCCTACCAATCGAAATTCTCCCAAAAAAAAATAAAATCAAACAGATTCAATTTTTACCAAATTCAAATTAGGGTTTCCAAAAATCTAACACCCAATCAAAAAAAAAATTACAAAAAATAAATTAACCCATTAGTCAATTTACCCAAATTCATATGTATTCATTCACCCCAGATCAAAACCAATTCAGTCTCTATTTCGATCTATTTTTTTTTCTACAAAATTAATTCGATCTATTTTTATTTACTCAATTATTATTAGTATTATTATTTATTAATTTATTAATCAAATTGTGTGGAGAGAGAGAGAGAGAGTAAGGAAAAGTACCTCCAAACAGCACCACGAAATCTAGAGAGAGTCAAATACTGAAGGGAAAAAAAAAGGCAAAAAAAAAATATTAATATATTTAAAAATAAATAAATTTTAAATATAATAATAAATTTCCCTTATTTTTTGCTATATAGTTGTTGTGCTTTGTATATATCTCTAGAGAGAGAAAGAGTTTTTAGAGATAGAGAGAAAGGAGAAAAGGAATGCAAGTGAGAAGAATGAAGTGGGGAGAGCCCCATTTATAGGAAAAATACAAAGGCCCATGTGGGCCCCGGCCCCCGCCGGAGATAACGCCGATCACCGTTTAATTTGAATTTCCGGTGGATACTTAAATCTGACGGCGTCACTTTTTCTTTTTTAAAATTGGACTAATATATTTTCTTTGTTTATCTTAAGAAATATAATAATGAGTTTCATTTACGTAAATGCCCTTCAGTTTTTGGTTATTTACGTAGTGAAGGTGACGACCAGTTTGGCTCGTGGTCCTTTAGGGTTCGTTTGATAGCTTGTTATAATTATGCAGATACTGTATTAGTTATGCGGGTATAACATATTCTACCTTTTACTTTACATAAGTTAATACACCTATTTCCTCGTAACTTATACATGTATTAGTTGTGCGGATTTTTGAATTGCAAATCAACCATCGTATTAATTTTATATATAAATAACGTACTTTCTAATTAGCTACCAAACGTTGTATAACTTATATAGAAATTAATACATGAATAATCTACTTTTTTACTAGCTACCAAACGACTTCTTACCGTGTGTTTGGATGGTTGTTAATACCCATTGTATTGTATTGTATTGTTACTATCAATATCATGTTTGTTTGATTGTTTATTTAAATTTTATGGTATCGTATCATTTAATTTCATTGTTAGGTAACGACGAAAAGTCCCATTTTATGTAACGATCAACTTGGTAGGATTGCGTCGTTACCTTATATTTTTTCTCATTTTACCTTTACTTTTTATTTAATAATTTTATTTTTTATTCATACTTGCAGGGGGCACGTTAACGGAGAGCTCTAGAGGCGCACGTTACGTAGGGGTTGACTAACGTACGCCTTCTTCATGGATCGCCGAAAACTGTCTACCCGCAATGATCTGAGGACTCCGGTGAATCAGGAGATTGACTCTCGTATGGTTACACCTGAAACGGGAATCCCCCAGCTACTATCGACGGTTCAATTGAGCCAATTTATTCCGGAGGTGGGGAATGCTAGCAATGGAGTACCATCACAATGAGTTTCAACGAAGACGATTTTGCAAGCCTCGACTAAAACAGTAGCTCCAATGAACAAAGCAGTGGAGGTAGAACTAGAAGGGGCGACAGCAGCGAGAAAACTCACTTATTCTGTTGGTGGAGCTATAGATCCTCCGACATTGGCGAAAGTGGTACGTGGGAATCGCACTATACAAAACGGTATGCAACTTAGCTTTTACTCCCCCGAAATTACTGATGGGATTAAGGTTGTGAAGCTTAATCCAGACGATGTAACTGCTCAACGTCGTAAATGGGAGTGTGTGCTTTGATTGGCTATGTAATTGGGGGTAATCCGACCTTCAAGGAGATATTGAACTTCGTTTATGGTGTGTGGAATGAAGTTGAAACCCCCAAAGTTTTCCTTCATGATGATGGCTATTTCATATTTTGATTCTCGTCAGTTGAGGAGAAGTTACGCATAACTGAAAAGGGACCTTATACGTTTCATAATAGACCTCTGATTCTTACAGATTGGTCGAATGAGTCTGTGCGAGTTGTACCTCTTTGGGTGCAATTTTCTTGCCTACCTCTGCAATTCTGTACAGAAGAGAATCTAGGTCGCATTGGGAGTTTTCTGTGTAAATTGATTTGTACTGACAAACTTACAGCTCATTGTGAAAGAATATCTTATGCCCGTTTGATGATTAAAATGGATGTTACACAACCATTACCCAATGAACTCAACATCATTAAACCAACTGGAGAGTTGTTGAAGCAGACAGTGAAATATGAATGGATGCCCAAATTTTGCCCAAACTGTTGTACATTTGGCCATTATGTTGTAGAGTGCCCAAATAATTCAACGACCTTCCAAGAGCCTGCTAAAGCTGTACGAGAAAGAAGAAGAAGGAAACATGGGCATGAAAGGAAAAGCCTGTGAAGGAGATAGCAGTTGAACGTCCAAAGCCTGGTCTGGTTGATAAAGGGAAGAAGGTGCAAATAGAGGTTGCAAAATAGAAAATAGTTAGTGATCCTGAATTTTTAGCTACTAGAGCAAAATACTCCTATCAGAATCCAATCAGAAATTCAGCTAGACACAGGACAAAATAGCATACTAGTACCAGGAAAGATTTTGAAGGGACTACCTTCGAGGCAGACCGTCCCAATGATCATCACAACATGGCATTAGAGGGCTTAATAATCCCTACAAGCAGAGGGAGATGGACACCTTCTTACTTAAGAATAAAGTAGAGGTTATTGGCATGTTAGAAACAAGGGTAAAGAAACCAAAAGCACAGAAATTCAGCAACAGTTTGATAAGGATTGGACATTTGCTATAAAATATGATTATGCACCTAAAAAGAGAATTTGGCTAGGTTGGAAGCATGGACATGTCAAGGTTACCACCATGGCTTACACATCCCAATTTATTCATTGTAGAGTTGAAGATAGGAACTCATCTTTTGTTAGTCTGATCACATTCATCTATGGCTTACACATTGTGGCAGATAGAATAGACTTATGGGCTCAACTGAAAATAATTGCACCTACTGATGGCTCTACTTGGTTGATTTTGGGAGACTTCAATAGTATACTCACTTCTAAGGATAGATTACATAGACTTCCTGTTCATCAGAATGAAATTCAAGATTTCCAATAATGTATAGATGATCTCAGATTGGGACATATTACTAGAAGAGGCTATGAATACTCTTGGTACAATAAAATAGGTGTTGAGGATAGAATTTACAGTAACATTGATTGGATATTTGGGATTATTTAATGGATAACTAAGTATGGTCATATTGAAGCTGATTTTATGTTACATGTTTGTTCAGACCGCTCTTCAATACTGTTAAACATTGTAACCTCTATCAATAACTCCAGAAGACCTTTCAGACTTTTGATAGTGTTACTTCAATAAAAGGCCTTTCAAGAAGTTGTACAGGAGGGGTGAAGTCAGGAAGTATAAGGGTATGCTATGTATGTAGTCTGGAAGAAACTGGAGATGCTAGAGAAGAAAGTGAAAGACTTGAATAGGGCATTCTCTTCCTTAGAGCTCACAGTATAAGACATAAGAAACAAGGTGCAGCATATTCAGAATAAGCTTAATGAAGATTTTTTTAATTCTGCCTTTATTACTGAAGAAAAGAAAGCTTTGATTCAATTGGAAAGATGGGCAGTTATAATGAAGGGGTGATTAGACAAAAGTCAAGAGCCACATAGATTACTTTGGGTGATTCTAACTCAAAGTTTTTTTATGCACACTTGAAGTCTAGACAAGCTGGGAACAAGGTGTCCGGTATATATACAGAACAGAGGGTCAAGTTAACTGATCCTAATCTGATATAATAAGAATTCTTATCTTTTTTTCAGAATCTACTGGGGAGTGCAGCAACCATTCTTTCTTGTATTGATATAAGTATTGCAAGAAATGGCCCTTGTCTTACTCTTCACCATTAACAACAACTTGTGAAAGAGGTTACCAAAAAGGATATAGTCCAAACGTTGAAGACATTACCAAATGATAAATCACCAGGTCTTGATAGCTTCCCTGCGGAGTTTTTCAATGAATACTAGGTTACTATTGGAGATGTTGTGAGTGCTGCATGATATAATTCTTCTATAATGGTAAACTACTGAGAGCTGTGAATACTGCCACTGTCACTCTAATTCCAAAGGTTAGTAAGCCAACCTTTGTTAAGGATTTTAGGCCTATTGCCTGTTGTACTTCCCTGTACAAGCTAATTGACAAGATCTTGACTAACAAGCTTAATTGGTGGTTGATTATCTGGTGGGACCTTCCCAATCTGCTTTTATTGAAGGCAGAAATATCTTTGATAATGTTCTTATAGCAAGTGAAAGGGTATAACAGAAAAGGGGTGTCTCCTAGGTGTATAGTCAAGGTTGATATTAGAAAAGCTTATGATTCAGTAGGATGGTCATTTCTTAAGATGGTACTTCTAGAATTTGGGCTACCAAGCAAGTTTGAAGAGTTGATCATGGGGTATGTCTGTACTGTTAATTATGCCTTGTTGATTAATGGGGGATTAATTCCTAGTTTTCAAGATAAAAGGGGTTTAAGGCAAGGAGATCCTATGTCTCCCTACCTTTTTGTCCTAACGATGGAGTATTTGAACAGATCTCTCACAATACTTCAGACCATTCCTGATTTTAATTTTTATCCAAAATGTGAGAAGTTGGGACTTGTACATGTTTGCTTTGCTGATGATTTACTAATGTGTTGTAGAGTAGATAAACAATCTCTCAAACTGATGATTGAGTGCTTTGAGCATTTCTCCATAGTATCTGGCCTGAAAGCAAATATGGAGAAGAGTTGTTTATATATTGCAGGTGTACAACCTACTGTGAAGGAGGAATTACTGGCTGAATTTCAATTCTCACTAGGGGAGATGCTTTTTAAATATTTGGGTATGTCACTGTCATCTAGCAAATTAACAATTAGTCAATGTTTACCTATGGTGGAGAAGATTGCAACTAGAGTGAAATGTTGGACTGCTAGATTTTTGTTTTATGGTTGTAGAGTTCAACTCATAAAAAGTGTGTTGTTTGAGATACTATTGGGCTCAGGTCTTTTTACTACCAAAAAAGGTTCTATCAATGGTGACTAGCATTTGTAGAAACTTTTTGTGGCATGGTTCTAATAAGAAGTCCAATAAGGCACTGGTGGCATGGACTACATTGTGTCAACCAAAATCTGCTGGTGGTTTAAATATTCTGGAATTTGGTAGATGGAATAAAACAGTTATTGGTGAACTAATTTGGGCAGTATCTCACAAGAAGGACAAGCTCTGGGTCTTATGGATACAAAGTTACTACATTAAGAGTATGGAACTTATGACAATGGAGATTCCAGCATAAGCTAGTTGGGTTATCAAGAAGGTATTTGCTGCAATATAATGGACACACCCTAAGTTGCAAAATGCTACCAGGTACAACATAAAAACAACTTATGGTATAATGCTACCTCAATATCCTAAGGTGGAGTGGAAAAATTTGGTGCTGCTTAAGGGACTTGTTCCTAGACATCAGTTTATTTTGTGCCTGGCATTACATAGTAAACTCACCATTGTTGATAGACTTCTTAAGTGAGGCATTCAATTGCCTACAGACTGTGTACTCTGTGAAACACAGGTTATGAAAATTCATGATCACCTCTTTTTTGGCTGTGTGTTTTCTCATCAAATCTGGAAAACCTTACTCACATGGATGGGGTTCAACAGATAGGTTGGAAGCCGGAGAATGGAGGTTAACTAGTTATCAAGGAGAGTGAAGAATCTTAGCCCTAGAAATACAATATTGGGGGTCCTGTTTGCTGTAGTTAGATACACAATCTGGATGGAGAGAAACAACAGGAGATTCAACTCAAAGAAACAACAGAAGAAGGATATTATCATACATTGTGTGTTGCTAGTGCATATCTTAGGACAAAACAATTGTAAATGGGCAAGCTGCCTAAATAGTTTAAATTGGTTTCCTACTGTATAGAACTAGTCTGAAGGTTGTTCAGATAGTTTTATAGATATAGGTAAGTTAGTTATGGATGTATTGAGAATTACTAGTTGAGTCCAATAACTAGTTGTACATAACGTTTACTCGTTGAATAAAAGTTTTCGTTTGACCAAAACAGTTTTATTTTATCTTTTATCCTTTACCTTTTTATATTTGCCCTATGTACCCCGCACCCTACCTTTCTAGTAGATTTATCCTTCAAATTTGAGATGTGAGATTATGTAACAACAAAAAACGATACAATCAACCCAAACGTTGTATTTATTAAAATAATACAATATGATACAGTATAATACAATACATTATGAAATAATATTTAACAACTATTCAAACAGAATGTTAGGGTAAAGGTTGGAGGATAAATATGACATTTTTATCTAATGCTTCGCGTGATTATCTGTCTAGATCCGTTTAACAGCCGTAAATGTAAACAAGACTCGCGTTCAATTCTTTTTTATTTTTGGACTTTCAAAACAAAAAAAACGTTTTTTTTTTCATTATTTGGTATGTTATTAAGTGGATTAATTTTTTTAAAAAAGGTTCCAGACAGCGAATAGGTAAAATATTTAAGAATTGGCCAAACTTGTGGTAGATTACGATAATATTGTTGGACAATTTTGGAAAAATTATAATGAAATAGTTTGGTAGGTTGAGAAAAGGCACATGTTTAATTATCACTAGTCTATTGGAACGTACGTTGCACGTTTATCCCAAAATAATTAGTATAAAATTTTATTCCTGATAATTTATTATTGTAAACATCAAGAACATACTAAAAATTTTGAAAACGTACCTCAAATCACAAACAAATTTATCCCTTTAATTATAAATACTATCAAAATTTTAATTAGTAAGAAAATTCTATACTTAAACACGTTTTTCCCGACAAACGATAGTTTTAGAATTCTATACCTAAAAATGTTTTTCCCTACGTACATAGTTTTAGAATTAGTTTGGAAGAATAATCAAAACCTACATAAAGAGAGACAACTAATGGAAGTATATTAATTAATTGGTTAAGAAATCCTAATTCGAAAGTGATAGACATCTAGGTTCAAATTTAAAAAAAGGCCAAATTTACAAAAAGAAAAGAAGAAGAAGAAGAAGAAGAAACAACACCAAATTTTTGGAAAAAAGAAGAAGTGAAAGTAATTGTTTTTTTGGGGGGGGAATTTTAGGGGCTTTTTTTTGGAACTTTCAGAAGAAAAAAAAAGAGTAAAAGTACGTTTTTAAAAAACAACTTTAGGGGTTTTATTTTTGAAACTTTTAAAAAGAAAAAATAAATAAGGTAAAAGTGTTTTTTTTTTAAACCTTTAATGTAATATTTTTATTCATTGGTGTATATTAGTATTTATATATAATTATAATTTTAATTGAGGGAAAAAAAAAGTGAAAAGACAATTTTATCTAAAGCAGAGATTTTTAATGAAGGGCAAAAAGTTCAAACAACATTTATAAGGACCTTCACACTTTTAATATATTAGAGATTAGAGATTAGAGATAGAGATTAGAGATTAGAGATTAGAGATTAGAGATATTTGTCAGTCACCAAAATAGCAGTGTCACATTGATGAAGTTACTATAATATTATTTTATTTTAACTTTATAAACTAATGGTATAAAAATATCACATTTGTGCAATATAATTTGCCCTAGCGTTATATAAATTCTTCTTTTTTTAATTTTTTTTTTGTAACCGGTTATGTATTATGTATGTCATTATAGGGCATGATTAAATTATTTCGTATTGTCCGTGCAAAAAAGAGAATCTTAATATTAACCTGAATAATTAATATTTAAATGATGAAAACAAGTCACGTTAATCATTTTTATGTTGCCAGTGCTAAAGGAAATTCTGATTTTAACCTAAGTAGTTAGTATCTAAATGACAAAACTAAATTCGTTAATCTGTTTTCATAAATGGAGTTGTACGTAATTTTGGTTTCAATTTTTCTTTTTTGCATGTCTTGTGTGCATGTAACATGACAAGCTATTAACTCAAGGGAGGAGCGCGCCTCTGATAATTGGGTCATTGTACTTGGATTGTGAGTTCACAATCACCCTAATAAAAAAAGATTGTTGCACTAGCATCAAAATTATCATTTGAAATATTTGTGTTTATTACTAAAGCATCGGTCCTTAGCTTCTTTTTTTTCTTCTAAATTGCTTAATGAAAACAAATTAAATAAATATAAGAAACTTTTTTTTCATTGTTTGATAGGTTCTTAATTAAATTAATAAAACAAAAGGTTGGTTAAAACAATAGATAAGATCTTTAATAATTGACAAAATCAATGGGACATTGGGCTAATATTTTGGTAGTTTGGTAGCGTAAGAAAAAAACTTATATCTAACTCTCCTATTTGTCACTCACCAAAATAGTAGTTCCATATTATGGAGTTACTATAATTTATCTATTAATAATATAAAATTTCACACATTTTGTGTTATTTGATTTGTTCTAAGGTAATATAAATTTTTATTTATATTTTGATGTTTTGTATGTAATTTGTTTAGATGACATGATTATACAAGTAGTATGTTTTATATTGTCAGTCTGTAAAAAAAAATCTAATATTAACCTAAATGATTAATATCTAAATGATGTAAACGGGTCAGGTTGATCAATTTTCATATCAACAACAAACCTAATATATTCCCACAAAGTGGGGTCTTGGGAGAGTAAGTGTACGTTAATCAATTTTCATATATTATAATAAATGTGTAAAAGGAATCCTCGTTTTAACATATATAAGTGATTAATATATAAATGACGTAAGTTGTACGTAATCTTAACTTTTGATGTGAGGCTCAAAGTATGTATTTATACCATCATTCGCCTTACATTTGTTCTCTTTTTATTATTGTTTTGAGTTTATTTGTTGTGAATTACACTTATGTCTCCTATTTTGATGTGTAGGATGAAGTTTGATGAAGTTCGAGCGTAATTATTAGAGCATAATTGAGCTAAGAAGTCTATGTAGGAGCTAAATATGTTGATCTAGAACAATTCCAAAGGTGTAGGACCAAACGAGGGCTTAACGGGACTAAAACAAGAAGAAGACGCTGAAAATACACTAATGCAACGCTTATGGCGTCGCCTTGTGCATTGACAGCCCCCAACTCAAGGAGCAAAGTTGCTGAAAAATATGTCTGAGGCGCCGCCCAGGACGTCTCCTCAGTGCAATTTCAGGTCAGGTTTGGCATGCTTCGATTTTTAAAGGGCAACTCCGTCCTGAACCTAATTTGGGACTCTATATAAACCTCCTTTAGGTCGTTTTTAGTCATTATTGAAGTCTAGAAACTCTAGGAAGAGAGGAAGAACAAGTTTTGTCATGTTTTACTTTATTTTCCACGTTCTTTAATCATTGAAACACTAGTTATTCATGAATTTGATTACTAGTAATCAATTCACAAGTAGCTTAACTTATAATATTTAGGGTTGTGGTTAAAGACATGAAAGATGATGTTTGATTATCATATCGTTTATGTTTGATTTTCATTATTGAGTTATTTATCTTCTCTTGATCTTAATTATTTGGTAACTTGATCACCTACTAAACACTATCTATGGTGTGTAGATTGGACCAGGAATAGGAAATTTACGTACTCAATAAGAGAAGGTAGGACTTGGTTGTGAACTCTATAGGGAGGGGAACGATTCGCTAACGTGGATAGGATTATACCCATTGGCCTTGCCCAACTGATACGAAAGAGAAATCACATGCACTTCACTATATGGACCGATGACCATAGGAATATAGGCGTTAGGAATAGTTGAGTAGACCTAGAATTGTTGGCAAAATGCTCAATATGGTTAAAATCAACCCGCAACTTGGCACTCAGGAAATTTACTAAACGTATGATTTGATAACTCAATTGGATTATCGAAATACCATAACACTAGATCCTCTCTCTTATCTGAATAATTTCAAAATATCAATCTACGACTTATCTCAAATTGTTTTTACTTACATTCAAAATACGCAAATCACTCTTTATTGTTTGTTACTACTGAATAGCTTCTATAAAAATTCAAACTAGAACGTCAATACATCAAATTCCTTGGGTGTGATATATGGACTCACATCCCGTATTACTTGTACGATTGCGTACACTTGCGTGTGCGTCTGGATGCAACAACTATAAAAAAGTTTCACATTTCTTGAACGTAATTCCTGTCTTGTTTGATAACTTAAACTCTAATAATAAAATTGTTAGACTAGTATAAAAAATTATCATTCGAAATATTTTCCTCAACTATTAAAGCATTATCTTATAGCATTTATTTCTAAATTACTTAATGGAAACAAATTAAATAAATATAAGATTTTTTTACAATCTATATAGTTGAGTGTCATAGGGTCGGTGATGTGTCATGCCTAGAAGAACTCTTAATTAATCATTAATTGATTGATTTAAATAAAATAAAATAATAACACCAGAAGACGCGACAACAAAAAACTCAAAAGACACAACTATTACAAAGGGTACAGAGATTCAAATTTTTGAATTTTAACAGTCACGAGCAAAATAGAAATACTGTGTGTTTCTGTTGTTTAGAAACACTTCTTCTTCTTTTCATGGAAGAGAGCACAAAAAAAAACAAAAAACCCATCTACACGAACATTGGTTTCCGAATTTCTTCTTTTCACTCCTACGAATATGAACAATAACAAATTCTGATTGGGTGGAAATGTAAAGAAGCTTTTGTGAAATGTTTGCTAAATTCCTAACTGGTTAAGATTCTACTTAATTGTAAGTTGTTGATCCTATACATGCTTTTGTATATGTTTGGTCCATGTGATAATCTTTTGTATGTTTCCTCTTTTTAATGGCGTAAAAGTCCATGTATATATTTTTAAGAGTCTGTTTGGCTCTTTAAGTCAGAATAGTTTAAATCACTTTTAAAGTGTTTGGGTAAAATAAAAAAGTGCTTTTAAGTACTTAATTTTAAGCGAAAAAGACAAAAATAAGTCAAAAATCATAAGTTAGGAAAGCCCATCCAAACACCCACTAACAAGGGTATCTTTTGAAGAATCAGACCAATTCCTTCTTGAAACCTTACATATAATTATTTTAAAACAAAATAAAAAAGACTAAAACACCAATTATTATGGAAGGAGGTGTTACCATACTACTACGACATGCTCTATCATAGGTTGTATAAATGAATTTTGATTTTTATTATAGTTTTGAATATAATTTCCACATCATTTTTGCTTTCAACATTATTTATCTGCGTACACTTATCCTCTTCAGACTCCACTTAGTGGGTATATTATTGTTACTGTTGTTGTTTATTAATTTTTAGTTGTGTCATTTCTTTAGATTTCTATGTTTATGTCTGCGGTTCTTCAATTTTTGAGTGTTTATATGAACTAATAATAATAATAACTAAATTGAAGAACTTTGGCTGTAGCAACATATTATGGTTTTTGTTTTCTCCACTTTATTTTCCACTGTATTTTACTTTCAGACTTATTTATTTAGTTATAGTTATTAATGTTAGTTGATGAAATTTTAATATTTTTATTTACTACTTCTCTATGATTGATTGGATCTTTCCTCAGCTGTAATTGCTTTTTTAATTTTAATCTATGTTGAGAATATTATTAGGTGTAATTAATTAGTAATGTCATGTTGGTTCCTTTCATATTCCTAACAATTTGAATTTAAGTAAATATTAGAATTATAATGTTATTTCTTTGAGTTGGATAGTACAATAGGTCTGTGGGCGTTCGGTCGGTTCGGTTCGGTTTGTGAAATTCGGTTCGGTTTTACGATTTTTGATTTGGTAAAAATGATAACCGAAACCGAACCGAAATAAATTCGGTTCAGTTCGGTTTTGACAATTTCGGTTTGGTTTATTTCGGTTCGGTTTTCCGGTTTGAAGATCAAAAAGTTGGGCTTTTTTGAATTATAATTGGGCTTTTAAAATTGGATCAATTTTTTTAAAAAATGACTTTCCAAACCTAATTTTCTTGTGCTATCAACTTGGTTTACATTTTATAACATGATTTTCTTTTCAATGTCATTTTAGACTTTACCAATAATTATTTCTTCATTCACCAACTACTACAGCTAGTAGCATTATCTTTCCAATCTGCCTAGCAACATTATCTTGTTGTTAGCTACTATGATTTTACCTACACTACTAACTACACAATAGCTATTAGCTAACAAAATTCATTGTAATCAGTGCAAGAACACCACAAGTACACAATAGTGGAGGTCCTGGAGGAAATATATCAATATCACAAACTCACAATTCAGTGATTCACAACACCAAAAATAAAAGATTTAAAAGATTCAAATATCCATTCTAAACAGTTAACACCCAAAAGGCCAAAATATTAAATTTAAACATAGAAAAGTTCTCCTCAATGCAAAATAAGTAGTTGAACAAGAATGTTCTCCTCGGACCTCAATGCAAACAAGTTAAGCCTCCATCTTCAATACAATTATACAAAGGTCGAATCTGCAAATTTAAAAAAGCAAAATAAGTAGTGGAACTAAAGAGATGATTCATTTCTCATGGGGCACAACTGCACAATTTGGATCAGACAGTACTACACTACTACTACAGTCTACAAAACATTGAAGATTAGAAAATATGAAATAACTTAAGCTTCCAACAGAAAGTAAAATAGTGCAGGTTGTGCAGCTAAACATATTCACAATATGAACCAGCTATTTGATTAATGTATAATGCATCTATCAACTAAACAAACTTCATAGACAAAGCACTTACCCACTGGTAACACCCTCAGCTAATTACTCATTGGAAACTACACATCAACAGACAACAATACTAGACTCTGTTCCACTAGAAGCCATATCTAAAAAAACAAAGAAGAGAACTTGTTAATTGTTATGAAACATAAATAAGAAACGATATAATAAATGCAAAATACAGAATACTTACCAAGTTCTAGTTGCTCAAGATACTCTAAATCTTCCTCAATATTAATTGGAATAGGCTCACTTCTAAGCCAATCTTAAAGACAAATAAGATATTGAACTAGTTTAGGAGTCAACGAGCTTCTAAAGGGATCAAGAATGCGACCTCCTGTGCTAAATGCGCATTCAGATACGACACTGGAAATGGAAATGGCTAACACATCGCGAGCCATCTCCGCAAGAATGGAAAATCTCGGCTCATTATATTTCCACCACTTTAATATATTAAAATCCTCTGTATCTGACTCAATTTCTTCAGCAAGATATCTACCTAATTCTGATTTACTACCTGAACCTCCACTAACTTCTTTATGCTTCTCAAATTTTTGCTTTGTTCTCATTGTTCCTTTTTTTTGAAAGTTTCCATAACCACTCAAACTAGATATACTGGATGAGCTACCAGATGAAGTAGGTGAAGATGATGCAAATAAAGAGCCTTTTGATGATTTCTTGACATAATAATCAAACAGGGCTTTCATATATGTTTCCACTGCATCACTTAGCTGCTCTCCAACCTCTTTTCCAAACATATCAGTAATTGCAAAAGGAACATAGTCAAGTTTGTTACGGGGATCCAACACAGATGAAATAAAGATCATTTTGTTCATTTTATCTGGTTCACCCCAATACTTTCTGAACTTTTCTCTCATGTTTTCTGCCATCTTTTTCAAATTAGAATCTTCTGTTTCTACCATCTCTTTCAAAATCAGATCAAGCTCAGCAATTTCCATAAAGTGTACATTGTTAGTGACATAATTTGAACCAGAGACCTTCAAAGTAAGTTGATAAAAAGTTTCAAGAAACATTACCATTGACCTCACTTTTTTCCAGTCCTCACTTGTAAGGACACCTACATTAGTTCCATCTTCACAAGGAGAGATGCGGAGATAATCCAGAAATCCATTATCATAAAAACTATATCTTTTAAATGCAAGCTCAAAGTGTTGTGCTGTATCAAGCATCAAGAATGTAGAGTTCCATCGAGTAGGAACATCTAAACATAATAATTTCTTACAAGTTATCAATTGAGATTCACAACATTCTTTGAACTTCTTAATTCTTGCGGAAGATCGTTTAATGTATTTCACAGCTTGTCTCACTCGCTTGACAGACTTGCCAATCTCCTTCAACCCATCTTGCACAATAAGATTAAGGATATGTGTCATACACCTCACATGAAGGTGTTGACCCTCCATTATGTTGGTTCCCCAATTACTTAATTGTTTAGACATTTCTATCACTGTAACATCGTTAGAACTAGCATTATCAACTGTAATAGTAAACACATTATCCAAACCCCATTCAAGCAAACAATTTGTAATAGAAGCAGCCATATCAACACCCTTATGACTAGAAATAGGACAAAAGTTTATTATTCTTTTATGCAAAGTCCAATTCCTATCTATAAAGTGGGCTGTTAGACACATGTAGGTAATTTTTTGTATAGACGTCCAAGTATCTGTCGTAAGACAAACTTTTGGATGTGTTTCTTTGAAAATCTTCTTCAAAATCTGTCTTTCTTCACCATAAAGCGCATAACAATCTCTTGTCAAAGTTCTACGAGAAGGAATCTGAAATTGTGGAACTGTGAATCTCATAAAATTCCTAAAACCTTCCTTCTCGACAATACTAAATGACAACTCATCAACAATTATCATTTGGGCTAAAGCTCTTCTACTTTTTGCTTGTTCAAATTTCCAAGTGCTAACCACTCCTTCATTTGCTCCCATTGAAGATGGTTGTAAATTTAGTAGTGTTTGACGACCATCAACAACATGGCGACGATTAGGGCAAGTCATATACATATGGTTATTTATTGACGAAGTACCATTAACTTTTGTAGCAGCTGCGAAAAGTTTTCCACAATACTTGCATTTTGCTTTAGAAGCTCCAGTTTCGTCAATTACCTTGTCAAAAAACGTCCAACATTTTGCCCTAGGTTCCATGACTTTTCTTTTCTTTGAAACTTCAGTAGCTCCAGTTGCGTCAACTTCAACTTCACTTAAAATATTAGGTATGCTTTCATTTGAAGCCCCACTACTTCGATTTTCAGCCATCTGTGAACAGTAAATCCCTCGATTTAACAAAATGATTTTTAAAAAACCTTACAATAATCATTTATTGTGTGAATTAGAGACGAGTTAGACTGTGAGAGAGGTTTAAACCCTTCGATTTAAACAAAAAAACTTACAATGGAATGGTTGGACTCGAACTCGGTGTAGCCTCGTCGCCTGAAAAAGTGACGGTGTTGTGACGAACTGACGGTGACGGTGTCGCCTCGTCGCCTGAAGAGATGAGAGTGAGAGTCTGAGAGAGAGATGAGATTTGTGACTTGTGAAGAGATGAGAGAGTTTGAGAGAACAGAGGAGAAGTCTCTGGAACTGGAAGTATTAGGTATTAGTATTAGGTGAACTGATGGGTATATTAGTATTAGGTAATGGGCTCATGGGTAATGGGCTATTGGGCTGTGGAATATATAATATAGGTTAATAAATTCGGTTTTTCGATTTAACCGATTTTATTTTAATAAAAATCGAAAACCGAACCGAATAACTGATTTTTTATTTAAGCAAACCGAAACAGACCGAAAAAACCAAAACCAAAATTTTAAAAAAATCGGTTTGGTCGGTTTTTTCGGTTTAAACCGAAATATGCCCACCCCTACAATAGGATGATTGAATTGTAAAAGAAAATAGAGTTTGCAGAATATGAAACTCTAAGAAAAGGAGAGTTGATTAGTATGATTTTATTGTTCATTTGTGTCTTTTTTGACAAGCTCTTTAATAGATATGTCTTAGATTATTTTTGTCCTTTGATAGATATATTTTTTTTAATCTCTTCAAATCAACTAAAAAAAGTTTATAAAAGATATGTGTGACCGTCTTCTATCTCCCGGTCCGTGAGGTAAATATCTTCTTTCTAAATTTAAAAAGTCGTTGTTTTCTTTCATGTTTGGTGGGTGTGTAATGTATCTTACATTCAATATCCTCTTTTTTTGCAGTTGTAGTTTCATCGATCATTTAATATTCTCGAAGTCTTGCTTTCCAAGCTATAACAAGCTTCAATTTGCCACTGCACATGCTGCTGCCTGCGAGGTATGACATAGTTGTTAGAATTAATTTTAGCTTGCTAGGTACGACATAGTTGTTAGAATTAATTTTATTTGTTCATGTAGTTTTGTGCAAATTTGTGTTGATTTGGAGTTTATTTTTGTGCCTTAAACATAAAATCTCTTTTATTTGTCAGGGATACCTTTCAGTCGCAAGCTGATTCCTTTAAGTTACACACAGGGAAAGAAGATTTAACCAAATGATGTTCGCAAATTGTGATTATGAAAGGTAGCCAGTTGTCACACTCCAAATCCCATTGAGGCGTGATTGGCACCCGAAGCCGACAAGGCTCGAGAGAACCAATCTTTGCTCATGAAACATGCGTATGCGTAACCTCGTATGAATCTTATTATACCTCATGCAACTATGCGGAAGTCATGGACATGGAACATATGCTATATAAATATATATTTATGAAACTTGGCCGTTGGGGCCATCAAGTCAAAACGGACATTTGTCTCTTGTCTCTTACATCCATATACCCACATATGTCTACAAAAGCCTCTAACAGAAATACACACACTAACAACCTAAATTCGGGACAAGTCCCCGCTTTACATAACATCTATAATATCAAAATAAATATACAATTGCGACTCGGAAAGCCCCGAACCAGCTGGAGCTTACCAAAGATCTGCAAATACCCGGTAATCCACTGCGGAGGTCTACTAGCACCTGCGCCTGCAGCAAGTAAAGTAATTTTCCCAAAAGGGGTCAGTACGAATAATGCACTGAGTATGTAAGGCCATAAGAATTACATCATACATAATAACAACAACAATGGAATCAATATAAGAAAAATAGTGAATGTGAATAAACTCTCTTTCTGTATGTGGGGAACCATGTATATTACGTTCTTTACTCCTTTTATCTTTACATACGATCATCTTTATTGTTCTACCCATGCTAGGCTGTTCTGTCGCCCCTGGGATGAGATTAACCCATGCTAGGTACTTTGACCCCTGGGATGTTATGTGAACCCATGCTAGGCTTTCGTGTCGCCCCTGGGATGTCATTAACCCATGCTAGGCTTATCGCCCCTGGGATGTTATTGGGATCGACCCATGCTAGGCTTTTCTGTCGCCCCTGGGACACCACCCGTGTTATTGGGATCGACCCATGCTAGGTATTTCTACCCCTGGGATACCACCCATGATTACTTATTAATTATACATCACTTCTTTCTCTTGTTATTCTTACTTCCATTCTTAAGAGTGATACATGGAGGATCATAATATTATTTGAAGCACACTCATATACACATTCACTTTGCTCTTTAACTTCATGAGATTGACATCTTCACTTGTGAGGAATAGATGTATTAGCTTGCACATTACTTTCTTCATTACTCTTATGAGATTGGTACTTTTACTTGTGTGAGATTGGTACAAACATAATCATAATGTTATTAGACTTTTGGAACATAACATGATTGGAAAAGCTATTCAAGAATAAATAGACTCTCTTAACTTCATTACTCTCTGTCTCTTAACCTCATTACTCTCTGTCTCTTAACCTCATTACTCTCTTGAGATAGTTCTCTTAGAATTTACAACATTACGACAGCTTTGGAACTTCATTCAATGAATAAGAGATAAGTGAAACATAATTCATCTAAGAAATGAACAACAATATATCTCAACCTGAACTGGGATACTTTAGAACACTTCTGACATGAGTAAGTACCGTAATAAGGTGAATATTCTATGCTGCAGAAAGATGCGGAAAGAGTAACCTTACATACCTTCACTTCCAAGTATGAGTACATGAGTCTATAAATGAACACAACAATCCAGCTTCTTCCTTACGTCTTACTCTACACTACAAGTACATATCGGAGCTTATGTTAGCAACTAGTTACTATACAGGCGTACAAGACGACAATAAACTATATGACTGCCGTATAACGTCATGTCACCCCTTACAATACAATCCACTGCATTCTCATACCAACAACACCATAACGTTGCACACATTGACCAAAATATCTTACATCAATAACATTTCACATCACACTTACCCTTTATGCTTCGCATTAGCATTCCGTCACAATTTCTCCTATCAACTTGCCTCATAACAACATATGAACAACAATCCATACTTAACACAGTCCAACATGCCTCCATACGACACTTTAAAGTCATTAAAACGGTATCACAAGTTGCTAATTATATCCATAAAGGGTATAGGGGCCTTCGGGGGTCAACTAGATGTGAAAACATACAAAACCGAATCTGGGGCTGACCCGCGCTGCCACCTGCGCCCGCAGGTGGATGAGGTACGCGTGCAGATGCCCTATGGCAGCAGCCAGAGGCACCTGCGTTGGCATCTGCGCCCGCAGGTGCCCTCGTCTGCGGGGGCGGATGCCCGTTTTGGTCCGAAATGGTCTCTTTTGGGTCTTTTAATGCAATGAATGGTCCATGATCATAACCAAACTTATTTTAACATATTTTTGATCATCTTATATGCCAACAATCAGCCATGGTCTCACAACACACATAAACATCACCAAAACCTCTCTTTCTTTTCAATCAGTCCCCAAATCCATAACCAAATTTACAACAACAATTCCAAACATTATACACAAGGATAAAACAAGGCAAGACTATAATCACATCTCACATGTCAATATTGAATCCATCAAGTTCACTTCCTTCAAGATCACAAGTCCTTGTTCAAGTTTACAAGACAAAATCCTTCACCGATTAAGCACACACAATTTTTTTTACACATAGTGACCTTCTCACACTTCACCAACATAACCAACATGATATAAACCATATTCCATGCATAAAATATATTAAACCATAATAATATACACTTACCAAGTCTTGTACAAAGGTGATCTTGACCAAAGGAATGAAGGCTTAGGGTTTGTATGAGATAAGGATGTGTTGAGAAAATTCTAGAAAAGGCATGGGTGTAATAAATGAATAAAATCTGATTTTCCCTCATATATATAGTCCCCTAATGGTCCTTGATTTACCAAACACTTGTTCCAATCATGATATAGCAACTTGGTCTTGCAAGAATGGGTCAAGAATGGATCATTATGCCCTTTTTGGGCCATGTCTTCCATGTAATTTTGGGCCTCTATTGAGCCCAATGGCTCAAGACTTCTTTAGCCCACCAAATTTTGTGTATAATTCCTTATATATATATATATATATGGATCCCTCAAGTCACTCTTATCCATCTCTTGGCATTAAATGCATGGTTGATTAGTCAAATGAAAGATTGGATCATGTTTTGCCCCATTGGGCCAAGTCTTTTGCTCTTGTTTTGGGCCTCATTTGGCCCAATGGTTTAAGCCCACAAATTTTAATGTACAATTCATCAAACCTCTCATGTCTAACTAATTCCATAAATGTACACGTAGTCGTATAGATTCGGAAACATACGGGGTGTTACACCAGTGATTAAGATTATCAATGATATCCCGATTATATCATTTTGAACTGGTGGAAAAGGGATACTTCGTTGTAAATATTCACACAAAGCTCAAGCCAAGCTAAGCTTCTATTTGATGTTATTGGTACGTTAACAGACAATTCGTTGTAAATATTCACACAAAGCTCAAGCCAAGCTTCTATTTGATGTTATTGGTACATTAACAGATAATTTTACTGCTTCAAAATACAACAAAGACTTAATGTGGAGAGGCACACCCACACTTTTCTACAAGCTAGTACACTATAGCAACAGTTCATTGTAGTACACTATTACATGGCAATAGAAGATGAAAAAATATTATATCAGAAATAATTTTTATAAAAAAATTCAAGGCTAATCTTTTCTCTGATTTGATCGGATGCTATTGCCCGAGGTGATTCTGATTGTTCAACGCGATCGTACAAGAAGTAATATAGTGACTAGAGAGTTGGATGTCATACCTATATAGACTTGTGATTTACCTATTTACTAAATTAAACGAATTTTAATTATGTTTTGTAATATTCAAACGATAAATCTCAAAGTTATACTGTGTTATTGCATTCTCTTATCTCTGATTTCCTTCCCATTGCCCGATTCTGAAATTTGTTAGATGTGCCTTGTCCATCCTCAAAGCAATCCTAGCTTTTCTTGGTACGTAGATCTTGCCAAATTAAGTCAAACATGTTAGCTATTACTTCCTCTGTACAATAATAATTGTCCACTATATTAAAAATAGATGTCCAACAATATTTATCCAGTTTGAAAAATCAATGAATAATTTATCCTTTTCTATCCATTTTATCCTTGCTGTTAAATATTATTCATCAATCAATGCATTTTTCAAGACATTAAATTTATTATATTCAAAGGGTGACATAGTAAAATTACCCATATTATTTATTATTTATTAATATGTCTGGCAAATCAATATGATCAAGTATTGTTGGACGGAGGGAGTAGACTATATCTTGTATACTGCTTTCATACTTAGCTATTTCATAAGTCACTATGTTTACTTATGTGTAACAATGTTGGAGTATCAATTATCCTCTTCATGTGTTCAACGTCCTGAACCAGCTCCTATGGGGCAGTGAAAGAACCCTCAAACCATTTAATTACCACCAATAGGGAATCAACTTCTAAAATGTTATTTATGATATTGTTGAAATCTATTCAATTAATTAATACCAAATAAAACAGCCTTGATTTCAACATTGTTATTGGAACAGATATTGGGTATTCAATTCACCAATTGATATGTTACCAACATTCCTCCTCCTAGTCCACAGGTGTAATACTCCTTCCTTCCGTTCCATATTAATTGTCCACCTATTCTTTTACACGCTTCTTAAGAAATCATAAATAAGAAAAAATAATTTTACTAGTTTACTTTTGAAATTTTACAAACTTGTTTACACTTTCAAAAAGGAATTAATTGTAAGGTAAAATGAGAAAAAATATTTAATTCTCTCTTGGTATTGTAATTGACAAGTAATTTTGGACATCTATTTTAGTAATGTGGACAACTAATATGAGACGGAGGAAGTAGTTGAAACAACATAATTAGCTTGTTTGGTCAAGCTCTCAAATTCTGTTTATTTTGAAAAGTGTTTTTGTCATAAATGTTTTTTGAAAAAGTATTCCATAAATAAATAAGCCTATTTTATTAAATTCAAGTCCAAGGTCCATTTCACCTTGAAGTCCAAATTCATGTCACGTGTCAAGGTGACTTGACATTATTCCAGTCAAATTCAAGACCAGCAATATGATGTCACATGTTAAAATAATGTGGCAATCTCAGACAAATTCAAGAATCAGTCAAAATTCGTCAAGTGTTCAAAATGATATGTTTTATCCATTCACAAACAACCTTATCACATAACATTTATGATAACCTTGATGACTTACATGAATCAATCAAAATACGGTAGGAAAACTATTTACACTTGGACTGCCTACTCCTTGCAACTATAAATAGGAGGGTTACATAATTTTTTTGATGACATTCAACAATCTTTGGAAAGCATCGACATTGACTACATGGTTCTTCGGAGTGGTGAACAGAGATCTTATCGAGCAATGTTTGTTGATATTTTTGAAAGTTTAATGCTTTGTGGTGCACCACCTAGTTGTGTAATTTTCTCTTTTGAATACGATAGCCTAGATACGATGTATATTCTGGATAAATCATAGTATTATAATAATCCCTAGTTTTAATAAACTTATTCTTTCAAGAGAAGAAAAAAATTTAAACTCACTGGAGTATGTTGTTGTACTTCGACGACGGACAACATATAGAAAGTACTATTATATATTTATCATATTATATTCACAAAAAAGTATGATAGTGAATATTATTTTCTTTATACAGTTGAAAACTCCATAAACAACCACATTCCACTTCCAAATTTTATAAGTATCTATTAACATTAACATTGAATTCCCTGATATTATAGCAGGGTACGGATCGATATTGTATTAAGCCAAATGTATCTAGAGATAATATTGATTTTAAGAAGTTAAATAACTAACAAATTAACTTTAATTTTATATACTAACCAATCGTATAAATGACTTTTATATTACCAGATCACTCAAAAATCAACATAATCTGAATATATAAGCCGCATTACAACTCCTATAAAATTATCATATATATAATAAGAGCATCCGCAATAAGAATATCATCTTGTAGCTGTTGAGTATTTGAGTTAAAGCTATTTCTTGGTACCTACTCTAACAAAAATAAATGGTAGTAATAATTAGTAGAGAGAATAATAAGTGAGAACCAAAATATTCGTCTGTCCTTATTTTTGCAAATAGCATGACTCAATTCTTGCTGCATTTTATTATTTTATTGTTATGTTAGTCATAGTCTCATAGAACAACGCATGGGTAATTTGTTACATTATTATCAAATAGTTAATTAAAAATTGTAGTGGTTGAAATTCCTGAGAATCTTCTCCTTCAGCATTAGTTTGTAATTAAAAGAACCAAAGTCCACTATGCATCTTAGAGAAAAAAAGCGTTTTGACTTTTTCATATTCTTGCAATTTACCACTTAAAAATAGCTGTTTGTTTTCATAAATTTAATGATCTTATACTGCAATTCAAAATTTAAAGTTTATGAATTTCCACAATAAATTCAAATTAACATATAATAATAACTGAGTTTACAGTAACATATTTCTATATATTTAATTATTTTAATACATATATATAAGATTTGAGCAAAAATATTGAGTTCACGTGAACTTGTACGACGCATGCAACATTCTCAATTTGCCTCTCTAGCTATACTCTCTGCTTATAATGAGAAGGTGAATAGTAGATCTATCTTATGGATCATCTAGTTTGGTCCCACTGATCATGAAGAGCTATAAAAATAGCAAAATATATTACTGGCAAAAAATTTAAAATTTTGGAAAAGTTTGGTGCTTGTTTTTCCACTTGTAGTTATATATCCTATGCTATTATAAACTGCAAAGAATTTTGCACTAGTTCCTTTTGGATGGCTAATTTAAAATAGCCGGTCTATATACATAATATACAAAATATTCATCAAGTAAAGTGACTTATATTTTGTCCTTACAATACCTTGATCGAAAACGTGTCAATTGTGTTTCCTTTAAGGCTTGTAACAACTTCACCAGAAACTTAATTTGTAAGATGAAACTACTACCTCCGTTTCATTTTACTTGACCCTTGTTGACTTGATACACCCTTTAAAAAAACTTTAATTAGGGTGAATTTTACTAAATTAACTTTATTAATAATGTTTTCAAACTTTGACTATTATTATTTTATGTAGTTACTTAATACTAAGGGTAGAAAAGGAAAAATAAAATAAGATTCTCTTGATTTCATAACTTGAACAAGTAAATTAAAACAATTATTTTTATTATAGGAGCCAAGTAAAACAAAACGGAGGGAGTATATAAAGGCTCCAATGTCTTACTATTTCGCGAGGCATCCTATTTGCAGGTCGTCATTTAAGGCACAATTACTTTTAAAAGATACAATGTCACAATCATTTTTAAAAAACTTTGTATTTGTAGCCAATTATGATATCATCTATAACGTCCTAGCTTAATCATAATTCATACGTGTTTCACTACATCAAAAATGATCTTTAGTGGCAATTAATTAACGGCAATAACTCAATTGCTGCTAAATATATTTTTTTAGCGGCATTTACCAATGACAATTACATTTTAGCTCTCTTTGTAAATGCTGCTAAAGCCTATAGTGACATTGGATCCAATGACATTTAACTAATGCCGGTAAAATTTTTAACACTCTTTGTTAAAGTGCAGATTTATTGCCGCTAAAAGTTGTTTTTGTTGTAGTGTTTCGATACTAGTACGGAGTTAATATTCTATAATTGACTAGTGACCAGAAATCGACGAATAGAGTAGATTTCGATTGCGTTCCTGGTGCAGCGTTAAAGTGTGACATCCTATTCTTAAAATACAAGGAACCATTTCGAAATCTTCTACTGTGCACTCAAATAGAATTTTTATAGAATTCTTAAATAACTCAATTGCTTTTGTATGAATTTAGAGTGAATAGGAAAGAGGATTTTGAGGAGAGTGAAAAGATAAAGTCACGAGATGAAGGAAATCAAGATTTCAAATAACTGACATACCTTTTAAATTTAAAGATTGGATAAACATTTTTTCACAAGGAATAAATATATCAATTAAAGAATAAATACTTATTACAAAACATTGAACCTAGTCACAGAGTGTTTCTTGTATTTTACTCTGAATTTGGACGTACATTTTAATTTTGAATACTCTGAATGAATACCACTAGTCTTACCTCATGACACCTGATAGAACGCACAAGAAGCTGGGGAGAATTGAGTGTTTCTTGTATTTTTTTTTAATTTTTTTTATCTATTTATTTTGTAGAAGTGAGTCGACTATAAAAAGTTATGGAACAGTAGATTAAAATTGAAGTTTTCAATACTCTACATTTTTGCAAATGAATTGGTAGGCATAGATTTTTTTATTTTTTTTTTTGAGTAGGATGCATGTGTTTTTGTCCCCAAGGCAACCACTTGTGTCTTTCTTATTTATGCTTAGTCCGGGTATATATATGCTATGACGTAAAATCCAATAAAGTCGATGTATCGTTAATGCTCTCTTTAATAGGGTTGCCTCAGATGAATGTAAGGAAGCTTTAATAATTCGAATGTGGTTGCATTTATTTTGTGGATACTCAAAAACTTTTTTCCTAATATTATATGCCAGCAGTAATCATGATTTTGTCATTGCTGCTTTCAGAACCAATGTGAGTGCTCTAATCATGATTGTTCTGTTAACCAATCGCCCTGCTTGTATAGCACCTAACATATCTAAAGGCTACACCAGATTGTCATTGTCCAGTCAAGCAGAAGTTGCATTGTAAATGTGTGAAAACTAAAATCAGGTAATCCTTGTGGTTTTAAACTTCCTGAATCTTGAAAACAAGAGAAAATAAAATAGATATCTGGCAAAACATCAACAGAGATAATAGCTCAAATTCATCTTGATATCTATATTTTAGCTGTCTATGCAACATTTGCCACTCTTGCTGGTATTTAGAGAGGATTCTTGAAATTCAAAAATAGTTATGATAACTCTTTGCAACCAACTCTTTTTTTTGTTTCAGATCATGATGTTAATAGGGTGCTCTACATCGCCAACTACAAGGCAACGAAACCCTTCTTCTATCATCATTAATCCATCCTCATTAGCACTGCTAAGATGTTCACAGGGACTGATCTCAAACACAAGTTGAGAATTTTCTCCTGCCTTCAACTTCACACTTTGGAATCCGACTAACTGTTTGATAGGACTTCCATTTTGCGTGTTGTCCTGCTTCACAAAAAGTAGTACTGGATGCTGACCATCCATTTCCCCTGAGTTTTTGACACTAACATGAGCTGAGAATTTCGCCTTCTCACAGTTGTCACTTCCTATTTCATCCACAGATGTGTAAGGGATTGAATCTGAACCTTCAACTGTCTTTGTAGTTGATAATTGATTTAACTGGATTGTGTTTGGAGTAGCAGAACTGAACTCATAGGAATAGGTTGTGTAGCTAAGACCATATCCGAACTCGTAAACTTTGGGACCTTTGTAGAATCGATATGTTCTACCGGGGTAACCTGTTTTTGGATCAGATCTCATCCTCATGTCTGTCATTGGTATTTTGACAAAGCTTTGAGGATACCAAGTAACAGGTAATTTACCACCTGCACATTAATTGACATTAAGAAAAGCCTTTGTTAATAAAATCAAGCATGTTTTAGGGAGGGGAAAAATGTAAAGAAGTGATCAAGTCTTACCAGGATTATGTTCACCAAATATGATTTGTGCTAAAGCAATTCCTCCAGCTTCACCAGGGTAGCCAGCCCACAAAATGCTTCCTATTTTGGGGTTGTATTTCGCGAAAGAAACATCAACTGGACCTCCTGAGAGAAGCACCAATATAACAGGCTTCTTTGCAACTTTAGCAACACTATTAATGAGATTTTCTTGCTGCCCCGGTAGCACCAAGTCATCGCGATCAAATTGTTCCCTCTCTTGACCTTGATCCAACCCCATGACCAAAACAACATAATCTACATTTCTTGCAGTGTTGACAGCTTGATCAATGTAAGCGGACGTGCAGTTAACCGCATTGCAGCCCTGGTGGTATTGCACTTTCACATAATGCTCCAACGCCTTGAGAATTTCGGTATATCTGCAAGGAGGACCATCATAGTTTCCACGAAGAACATAAGCATTGTTGGCATTAGGCCCAATGACAGCAAGAGAGTTGGTTTTCGCCTTGGAAAGAGGAAGCAACTTGCCGCTGTTCTTGAGCAAGACAATGCCATTTCTTGCAGCTTCAAGGGCCAGTTCTTGGTGTTGTGGAGCACAAACAACGCTAGGACTAATGTTTCCAAAGATCTGTTTTTGGGGATTCCCATTGAATAATCCTAACCTCATTCTTATGGCGAAAAGATTGTGAAGAGCTCTGTCTATATGAACTTCTGAAATCTTTTTCTGCATTATTGCTGATTTTGTGTATTTCTTCAAGTAATCCCCACAGTCTACATCCATGCCTGTGAAATTTCAATTCCCATCACATATGTAAACAACATGGTTAGTCCATTACAAGGTTAGTTTATATTGCAATAAAGGAGTAACTAATGCCTCCATTTTTGGGATCTTAGTATATTCATCGAGCCGACTAAAAATATCTTCGCCCCTCTTAACTATAACAATTTGTATTCATTCTCGGTGACTCTCAATGTATAACAAGTGTATAATAAGTATATAATAAGTGTATAACACTGATTATACAAGTCATATACTGTGATTATATTGATTATGCACTGCATATTGGCTGAACTTTGTAAAAGATAAAGACCAGGGCTATCCTTTGTTAGACTGCTGTGTAGTATAAAACCCCCCTACTTAGTGTCGCAATGGAGTCCTCACCCTTGCCTTTAGAAGAGGAAGCCTTCATACTGTATTCGACTTGCATATTAGTGACATGATGTTATAGAGGATTGGTTCATTTCTTTAAAATAAAACACTCTTCAATCTTCTATGATACTCACACAATAAATATTATATATTGACATGATATTATAGAGGATTGGCTCATTCCTTAAGAAATACACTCCTAAGTCCACTGTGATACCCACATGGTATATTATGTACTATCATAGAAAACCAGTTCACTCCTTCAAAAACTAGTTCATTCCTTCAAAAAATATTTCTCATTCTCCATAATACTCACATGGTATTTATCATATAGACCGAGTCTCGTAGAGGACTGGTTCACTCTTTAAGAAAAGAGTTGTCCCTTTCATTGATAAGGATGAGACAAAAATCCTGTAGGTCTTCCATTACATAGTCAATGATAGAAGTTCCCTACTGCTGTCAGTTTGGACTTTATTTGCCTCACTTTCAGCCCACAAGAGCATTACCCTGGGGCTAGACCACATAAATTCAAAAGATTGGGTTGAGATTGTTGTAGGCCCAATATAGCCCATATAGCACGTGGATTGTTTTTCAGTTAAACTTTTTCTTTTTTTGGTGATATTGATTATTAATTAGTGAAAACAACATAAATCCCGACAGTTTGGAGCTTAATTATAGAAAATCCCGACATTTACATAATTACTGAAATCCCAATTTTGGTTCTGTCGAGATACATAATTAGCTCTCGATATATCCAACGAAGATGCATTTTTTCCTTTGTAAAGAGACATAAGTAGCTCCCGATACATTTTTTCCAATTTTGGGTCTGTCGAGATATATAACAGATCCAATGAAGATACAATTTTTCCTTTGTAAAGATACCTAATTAGCTCCCGATACATTTTTTCCGATTTTGGGTCTGTCGAGATACATAATTAGCTCCCGATACATCCAACGAAGATACATAATTAGTTGGGATTTTTGTAATTACTTTGTAAGGGTGGAGATTTGTGTAAATATGGTAAGTTAAGGTGTGTGTTTATGTTATTTTTCCTATTAGTTATCATAGCTTAATTTAATCAGATCAACAAATAATTTGGAGATTGGTTTTGTAGTTCACTTATAATTTTTTTTTAAGCTTTATGTTCTTTTTATAAGAGATTTTCATTTTATATATAAAACATATGAAAAATCATTTTCTTCTATTCATTTTGTAAGCACCGAAGAGATCTTAATTTCTCTAATTTATTTTAAAAAAAAGTAAAAAAGGGTTTCAAGGTACAATCATACCAGATTTAAGTGCAAATGCCACTGAATCTTCTGGTGTTTTTCCATACTTGTGGTTGTCATGCATAACTTGAACTGCGTCACAGTCGGATGTGATGTACCTATCACATATTTAAACGAGTTTAACTTCTATATATTAAAAGAGTACAATTTTTTGTAACCATAATTAAAAAAAATATATACTGTTAGTTAGTGTACATAAGTTAATATTTGTTCAATTTTGTTAAGAATGTGAAATTTTAGTGCATTAAATTATAGAATTACCCATGAAAACCCCATTGTTGACGAGCTGTTTTTGTCAAAAGATTATAATTAGCACAACTTGGTATTCCATTGACACTGTTGTAAGAGCACATAATTCCACTGGCTTGTGCTTTTTGTATGCAATCTTGGAAAGGGGGCTGAAATGTATCTGCCAAATCTTGAGGGGTAACCTATGTAATTATGAGAAGTACCAGTGGTCAGCATTGCAAAAAAGTGAAACTAAAATATAAACTTTATAGTACAAAGTTACATTAAAAAAATTGTAGATTCCTTAAATTTTTTAACTATGTGACCAAAAGGGCAAAAAGTACAAAGTGTAAAAAAGCATCATTCTCATGCTTCATTTTTATCCTCATAGTTGAAGATTGTTTTCACTTTTTTCACTAAATTGAAATAAATTTTTGAAAAAAAGTGAATTTTTTTTATGGCCAAACGGATCTTAAAACTTGTTTTCACTTTTTCGAATTTTTTTTTTACTTTAGTGAAATAAATTTCATAGCCAAACATCACTTATTTTCACTAAAGTGAAATAAATTTTCGAAAAAACGTGAATTTTTTTTATGGCAAAACGAATCCTAAGTAGGCATTTGGCCATGAAAATTAAATTTTTTGGAGTTAGAGTTATATTTGGTCATGAAAAAAATTAAAGTTTTTTTTTACTTTTTATGAGAGAAGTAAGAGTGAAAAAAATGAAAACAAGTAAAACTTATTTTCACTTTTCCAGAAAAAAAATTTCACTGTAGTGAAATTTTTTTTATGGCCAAACACTATAAAATTTTTATTTTTTTCACTAAAATAAAATAAATTTCCAAAAAAAAATAATTTTTTTTTATGGTCAAACGGTCCTTCTCCAATTTCTCAATTCTTAGCAGAAATCTAATGAGAAAAAAGTGTGAATCCTAAAAAGAAGACAAAGACTTGTTTATCTTTTTTCAATAGTGGGGAGTGGTCATGTCCACTTTTTTGTCTGGTCCAAAAACGACTCTAATCAACCATAAATATAATCGAATATAATTCTATTCATGGAGTTTGGAAAAGAAGAATGGACGTAAATTTTACTTTTATTTTTATAGAATAGAAAGATTATTTTTGTAGACTAAAACGACTCTAATCAATCCCGCTTATTGTGCAAGAATAAATAGAAAATAAATAGTTATATATATATATATATATATATATATATATATATTATATACATGACTAGCTAAGGAATATGTTAGAAGTCTTTTACTTCTATTTAGGGGTGTGCAAAAATCGAACCAACCAATAAATCGAACTTATAAAAATATTATTGGTTTATTGTTATTGAGTTAATGATTTTTTAATGATTTTATAAAATTTCTTTATTGGATTATTGATTCGATTTCGATTTTATCTTATTGGGTTATTGAGTTTTTTTTTTTTTTTTTAAAATAAAAGTCGAAAAAAAAAACAAAAAAAAACTCAATAACCCAATAAGATAAGAATATTGGGTTATTGAGTGAACCGATAGCCAATAAGAATATACAAAAAAGATATACTAAAAATTACCACTTTATCCCTACTTATATTATATATATATATATATATATATATTATTTATTATATATTTATCTTAATTTCTCTTTACTTATTACATTACCTATTCATTTACTTATTATATTACCTATTCATTCAATACTCTTAAATCTTTTCACTATCCACTTTAGTAAATCTTTTCTATATGGTGGACTTCTTATTTTGTAGAACTTGGCACTGCAAGACATATATCATGTTAGCTGCTACTGTTTTTATTTTGTGAGCATTTTTATTGATGTCGTGTTAATTACTATTGTTACAAAACATTGAAAATCATTGTGCCCAGTTAATATTTATTTTATGAGAATTTTCTTATCGGTTAAACCGAAAATTGTTAAGATACAAATACCGATAAAAAATATCTTATTGATTTGATTATAGGTTTAACGTATTTAAAAATCGAAAACCAAACTAATAATACATAAAATCAAATTGAATTGACCGATGCACACCCCTACTTCTACCAGTAATATCTAATCCTGCATATAGCATTATATCAAGAAAAAAAAAAAAGCCAAAAATTAAAGGGACCAGCTATAATTAATAAAAGTCCAATCTTTTGAAATTTGGTCCATCGCCAAGACAGATTATATTTCAATTTTTTTTTTTTTGGACTTTCGACCGACAATATATATCAAAATAAAAAGTATTTAAGAATTATTTCAGCATTAAAAAAAAAAAAGTAATGTAAGAACTATTCCACCCAAATTTTAAGCATTAAATATTTTCTTTAACAAAAATCTGACAGATAAGGCTCCAAAAATCAAAATGCCATCTCGGGTTTGTTACACAATTTAATTCAGAAAGTCCCGTGAGTGTGACCATTGCATCTATCATGAGAAAAGTACAAAACACACAGAGACAAGAAAGTATTCTAGACTTCGAAAGCAGTGAGAATGGTTGAATACTGATTATTGGTTGGCCATATAACTAAAAGTGGGAAAAAATAATTAAAAAAATAAAAGCTGGGTCAAAACTACAAAATATCATCCTCCAAAAATATTTTAAAAAAATATAAAATTACACTTTAGAAGTTACATAAAAATAATATAAACTCCGTATTTTGCGTAGTTATAGATTATTCAATATTATTAAACTCGTTTAGCATAAGGAAAGGATTTGGTTTAATAGTCAAAAAAGTGTAAAATTTAAATGTTCAAATAGCGCCACAAACAGAAAATACTAGACAATTTCTATTCATTTACTTAAACTACTACCTAGGTTAGGAAACGCTTCCTCTTTAAAAAGTCTTGGTAGAAAATAATTTTCTTCTTGTGATCCTTAAGATGTTCAAAAATGAATTAATCAGAGCCCAAAATAAATACTGAAAAATGAGTGAAAAAAATAAATTTTAACTTTGACAGAAGAATATATGATACGTGTATCCTAGGAATAACGTACGCACAAACTGATTCAAACATCATCATTGTAAGCAGTGAAATGAAGAGTACTTACAATGGCATTGAAACTAAAACGATCCAAGTTTTTCCATTGATCCAAATCATAAGCAGTGAAATGTTTGCAACAAGCAGAAGCTTGAAGGGCACCTTTCTTGAGTTGGCCACCATTAAAGCTGTCACCTTGTACTCCTCTCACATACCTAATTGCATATTTGCCTGTCATGCTTGGGTCCTCCCCTGGTGTCTCTTGCCCTCTACCCCATCTTGGGTCCCTAAATATATTTATATTTGGTGCCCAAAATGTCATACCTACTGCTTGACCTGCATTGTACACTGCCCTTGCCTCCATTCCTATCACCTTCAGACATTTCAATTTTTGTGTTAATACAAAAGTTAGAAAAAAACAAATTGGCAGAAATAAAAATTTTTGTTGCCTATTTTAACACTGTAAAACATTTTTTAAGTTATCATATCGGGTTTGTCATTAAGAATTACCTATTTTTTGTAAGTGAAGTTGATATAACGGTGTAAGTACAAGAGAATCCATAAAATCCCCTTGAACTTGTCCACAAAATTCACTTTGGCAATTTAACTTTATAAATAATTTTTTACCCCCCCTAATTTCATTTAAAGTGAATTTTATACCACCTTATAAGTACAATACCATTTTCACGATTGAAAGTAATAAACACGCGCGCCAGCTAAGCATCGCATATTGTAAACAAATTTACTTTTTTTTTTTTCTTTCGCCACACCATGTTTTGTTCTTATTTTCATTGTTCCTTCATCTTCTTCATTGAGAAATCAAAATTCATCTTCTTCGTTGTTTTTGTTTGGGTCAATTTCTAACCTCTGAAATTCATATTGATTTGTCTTATTTTTCATGACTTGTTAACTGCATTCTGTCATGTTCTTTCATCATAACTTTCATTATATAAGTACAACAACCACCATGCTTTCTTTTTTCAAGTTAGTGAAGCTATTACCTTAACAATGATAATTTTTAATTTTACCAAGATCACTGTTAATGATGTTGAAATTTGTTGGTACATACTGAAATTTAAATCCAATAGTTATATAAGAAAGCGATCTTCCAAGTAAACATATTTTACTTTTTAATGTTTTAGAATTGTTGTTAATTTATTTTTATTTTTTTAAAAAATTATTCACCCAATGATAGATGAACTTGGTTTGGTAAACTCCAGTCGAAGATTCAACACTCATATTCACCAATCAAATGTAAAAGCTAACCTAGTATTTTTCTTGTTTCCCTTATTAATGCATTTCTATGCAAGTCATAAAATGGGTGATTATTTACTTTTAAGATTCTGACATTTTATGAACTTTTCTGTTAAGTCCAACCATGTTTGAATGTTTTGAAGAGATTTACTAGAACAAAGATAAAAGGGCAGCAAAGTGCGTGAAAATAAAACCCAGAGGAACGAGAAGAAAAGAAAGTGGGTTGTGGGGCATGAGGAAGAAGAAGGAATGGAAACTTAGTGGCTGAAAATGAAGAAATGGGCCCCATTCATTTTCTTTTTCCATTTACGCGCTCAACTTTTTTAATTTGTCACGTCAGCTGTTAAGGTGGTATAAAATTTACTTGAAATGAAATTAAGGGAATAAAGAATTACTCGTAAAGTTAAAGTGATAAAGTAAATTTTATGGATAAGTTTAGGGGAATTTTATGTATTTTTTCTCTAAGTACAACAATAATATGCATAACTGAAACCCAAAGATAAAATACCTACTCATATTAAAATTCATTTCAAACGACACTATCAAATTACAGGGCTGACTTCCATTTCAACTCATATAGTTTAACTCATCACTACCTCATAAGGGTGTTGAGAATTGTTTTTGATTTGTTACTAAAACCTTTTTTTGGAATTATTTAAAAAGCCTTTACATAATTTACTCTGCTTAATAGGGGACCTAAAATCATAATTTTCTTTTCTCATAGTCATCCACGCCTGATGACGAGAGGATTTTGTTCCATATGAAATGATAACAACTTGAAATTCATAAATCCGAAACTTCATATTCACCATTAAATTAACTTGACTTTATCTAAACCGAGATTGGCGGAAAATCATGTAGACATGTACAATGGCGGAATTACACTGGGTTGTATAATGAAAATAGTAAATCAAAGGTGGAATACTTATCATTTTCTTTCATCTTTCTTTTTCTTGAATTTTAAATGAATCATTAACGAAAATAAAAAATAAAAACGTTTCTTATTACTTATTTGTTTGGGAGAGAGATGAAGTAAATTATGAATTTCGAGACACCAAAAAAACCCATAGATCCGCCGACACATACACACGGAAGCCGAAGAAAGTGAGCTACACAAAAGTGGCAAACAAAATGAAAATGATACTACTCCTACAATATTTAACTTGGTATATATATAATTTAGTATATTTGAAGTTACTAACTTTGGTATGGTAAATACCCTCTACGTCAAATTCTAAGAATGTGAATTTGAATCATCGAGAGAATTGGAAGCAAATAAAAAAAGAAAGGTTATAATCTACTTATCATCATCCATTGGAGGCCACTGGCCGATCCAGAGTATTTTCATCCTATCCAGTTTCCTGGGACCCATATCGAGTCTAGCTACAATATCTCATCAAATTAAATTTTGAGCCTAACTCACACACAAAAATAAAAATCAAAGTAAGTACGATTGTTAAAAGCACATTATAAGAAGCCCACAATTTCATTCAATAGCTACTTATTTACAATCAAAGAAAAATTTGTTTAACAAAGAACAATTTAGTGCTGTAAAGTTTTCGCTACGAACAAGGTTGGAGAAAAAACAAAAACAGAGTGTATATTGGGTCTAACCTGACCAATGCGGTACCATAAATTTTCATCAAAAGTAGCAGCAGTAAGAATAACTTGTGGAAAACTGGTGGCTCCAACAATACTCCCATTGAAAAAAATACCTTTCCCGGCAGAACCAACGCCGTGCAACGACTCAGACCACCACTCGTAAGCCGGTATACCGAGTCTCGGTACAGCAGGTGCTGAGTTAACGAGTTGTGCAATTTTTTCATCTAATGTAAGTCGAGAAACTAACTCCCGTGCACGTACACGAATTGGAAGTTGTGTTTGGCAAAATTTTAAGGATTTTGTTTGTGGATTAGATGACTCACAGGAGAAAGGTGGCTGAGTTGATGCGACAGTTGAAATGAGTGTTGTTAGCCATAAGAGAGTAGTAGTAGTACTAAGGAGAGCTAAGATGTGAAGCTTCATTGTGAAGTGATGAAAATTTTGGGGAAAAAAAAGTTGGAATTGTTGTTGTACATAGATAGGTGAGCTTATTTATAAGGGAAAGAAGAAACTTTTTCTTTTTAATTTTGTAATATCCAGAGTTAATTCCTTATATGGTGGTTTAAGTATTGAATATATTCATTAAAGTCATTTTTGAATTTTCTTTCATAAATGATCATTCAGTTATTGAAAAGATTCTATTAGTCTAAGTATTGAAAATATCCCACCAAAAATCACTTTTGATTTTTCTTTTTTCAAATTCAATTATTGAAAAGATTTTACTAGTCATTTTTTATTATTTCCTATAAAGTTATTTTTGAATTTTTCTTCCACATATCGTCATTCTAGTATTTAAAAAGATTTTACTAAAGTCACTTTTAATTTTTTTTTTTCTTATAAAGTCACTTCTGAATTTTTCTTTCAATTGTGATCAATCATCAAGTATTGAAAATATTCTATTAAAGTCACTTTTAATTTTTCTTTTCCCTATAAAATCATTCAACTATAAAGTCATTTTTCATTTTATTCTTCCATATATGGTCATTCAAATATTGAAAAGATTCTACTAAAGACATTTTTGATTTTTTTAAAATTTTGGTTAGTTTATCAAATACTAAAATAAGTATTTTAAAAAAAAAACTAGCCAAATATAAATTATTATTTTAAAAAAAATAAATTTAAAAAAACCTACTTTGAAATTATTAATTAAAATAAGCTATTTTTTAAAATTTGACCCAATAAATTCAAATAACGATTTCTCAAAAATTGTAAGGGACGGGAAGAAGTGAATATTGATTGATATTTTCTCTCTAAAGCAAAATAAAGTGAGCAATTTATGTCCTAAGAAAGTATTTTTGAGAAAAAAAAATGTTTTCTCATTTTTCAAATTCACACTCCACACTTAGAAAAGAGTCCCGCATTGCTCTTGAAAAAGGGGAAGAAAAAGAAAGTTGAAAGGGGCAGGCAACCATTTATCTTGCTTAATTATATTGTTGCTATATTAGTTTATAATCACAAATAACGACAATTAAATGAAGGATATTTAAATGCTCGTTTAGTAATTTAAAAAGTATCTCTAAATTTTAATCCAAAATATTTCTCCTTTAATCTTTGGTTTGCTCTTTGGCCGTTTGAGTCATGGCCTTCCCAACCACCTGAATTAGGTTAAATTCATAACAATCAAAATCAATGCTTGTCTTCTTCGTTGTAATATATAGCACTGGGTCAACAAATAAATAAATTCATCTTCGGGCACTGTTAAGAAAACCATGAAAGATTCATAATTCTTGTAAATTGTCATTCAAGGTATATTTACAAATATTGTTATAAGTAATTCATTATATTTAATTCAAATAAAACTTTTATCACAATATTTGAAGCGTTATTAAAATATCAATAATTTTAAGACTTCTAAACGTCTCATATTATCGCTATAGTCAAATTCAACACATTTATAGAATTTAAATACTACGTTTTTGCCATATATTTATCAAGATCATTCCAAATTTCCAATTAATAGAGCTCAAGTTTTAGTAGGGTATGCGTTTTAGGGTAGAAAAGTTTTTGTTGTCATATTTAAGAGAAAATTACCAAAATGATCCTTAATATTTGGAGGTTGAGCTGTTTAAGTCATCGATATATAGTGTATACTCTTTAACAGAATTAATCCCTAATATAGCTAAAAAGAGAGCATTTTGATCTCATACCCTTTTAACAAACAGCACAATAATAAAAATACTTTTAAAACTTAACAAGCAATTTAATTTGATAATCACAGTACTACAATTTAAAAGTACTCTATTTCAGATGGTTTGTTGTGTGGCGATTTTTGTTAATTGACAAGTATAGATTGTGGGTCCTTTTTTACATACGTTAAGGTATATTTTGATCATTTTATCTTATGTTGAACATATGATTTGAACAACGCACCTAAACAATGTAAACAAAATCTGCACTTACCTTCTCTATCTCTCTCCCTTTCTTTAAATTATTTACATCAATAGAGAAATTATTTTTTCATGTTACCCTTAACACTTTCACTCAATTCTCATAATAATTTTCAATATTTTGTTGTTCTCTACAATACCGGAACTATGTTTTACATTGAAAGGGGAAACAATATGATATTTACTTCACTAACAAGGGTTGTGGTGGGGTGAATAAGATTCGTTTATCCTTAATCGAAGATATCAGGTTAAAGTCTTGAATATGAAAAAACCTTGTTAGGAAGTGTTTTCTCCTTAAATGCCTTACAAAGCGCGAATATCTAACTTACAAGCAGCAACCTAAAACTTAGAAAAATATATAGAGTAAGTTTAAAGAATAATTTTTATTTTTGGTTGGAGGAAGCTACACGAGTGAGTAGGAGTTAGGACAATGACAATCCATGAGCATTCTACCAATTAAATTGTGGTCCATCAACGTTTTGGCATTTAAATAAAATAAAGTGATTTGATGTTCCAATAGAAAGGATAGGGACTAATCACCCTTTAACGTTTTTTCATTGTAGGATGAAACTGCAACTTACACTACTGTCATTTTGAGAAAGTAGAGGAGCGTAAATGAGTGAGAAAATGGAAGTTGCAATGCAAGATCAATTACATTAGGTGGGATCACCTTTTAAAAGTAGAACTTAAGATAGGATGAAAGCTTAAAGCGTAATTTTATCAAAGACATATATCTCATGATCCCCGAATTTGACATATTTTATTCAGTGCACATTTAAACTATCTTTTTTGTCATAAATGGTAGGTCTATTTCACAAAAGTGAAGCATTGATGATTTTCACTTGTGATTGGGAAGGAAGTGAAACTGATATACTTTTTTCTGTACAGTTTTGAGGAATTGATAAAGCTAATCTGAAAGGGTAAATGCAATATTAAAAGCAACTAGATAAAACAATTTTTACTACTCAACAGAAATCTTGACTTGGATCTTAATTAGTACTCTTAAGAGAGCTTTTTCATTTTTGCACATATTGACAGAGTTAGCATATTGGATACATCACCTTCCATGATAATTTAATTTTACTTGCTATTAACTTAGTTCTAACTGACAACTTAGATCTGGGAAATCACACAAACACATTAACAGGATACTCCTCATTTCCCACAAGAAGGAAATATTTCCCTTCATCAATAACTAATGAACCATATTTATTAGCCCTCGTGAAGTGCTCACAAGGTTTCACATTAAATTCAATACTGGCAATTTCCCCTGCTTCCAGATTTACACTCTTGAATCCTATTAATGTCTTTGTTGGAACCTCATCCACTGTGTTAGAGTGCCTCAGAAACAACAATACAGGGTGCTTACCAGCCATTTCTCCCTGGTTTTTCACAGCAACATGAACCGTGATCATTGCGTTGTTGCATACTTCTGGTCCAACGTCTGAAACAGCAATGTTCAGAACAGAACAGTTTTCAGTTATCTTGGTGACATTCAGGATCTTGAAATGCAGCCTGTCTTGGTTGACAGAGGCAAACACGTAAGAGTAATCAGTGTAGCTGAGACCATAGCCAAATTCGAACACTTTTGGCCCATTGTAGAATCTGTAAGTGCGCCCTGGATATCAATTGGATGATACAGGTCGCATCCTCATGTCATTCATTGGTACTTTGTTGAATTCCTTCAGATACCACGTGACTGGTAATTTGCCCCCTGCAAAGTAATGTAGTCTTGCATGTTTAGCAAGTTTTCCAGTAATAGATAACAATTATACATCATTTGAGGAAATAGAGTAACTACAAGGATTGTTGAAAATGAACTTCACCTGGATTGTGTTCACCGAAAATAATCTCTGCTAGTGCAGCAGCTCCACCCTCACCACTCACCAGGATAACCAACCCACAAAATGCCTCCTATATTTTGGTTGTCCTTTGCAAAAGATACATCCACTGGACCTCCACACATCAAAACCAGTATAACAGTTTTTGAGGCAGCTAATTGTGTGATTACTGTAACGAGTCTCTCTTGCATACCAGGCAGCCCCAATTCTGTCCGATCAAGCTTTTCTTTTTCAAGAGTCCGGTCTAATCCCATTACTAGAACAACATAGTCTGCTTTTTTGGCTATATCAACCTCTTCATCTATTGAAGCAGAAGTACAGTTGATGAAATTGCAGCTTGGATGGTATATTGGGTTCTTAACGTATCCCTGAAGTCCTTGAAGTAATGTAACATTCTTGCGTGGATATCCTTGATAGTTACCTAGAAGTACTTCAGAATCATTTGCTTTGGGACCTATTACAGCAAGGGATGTTGTTTTCATCTTTGAAAGTGGAAGGAGCTTGTTAGATTTTTTTAGAAGGACAATGCCATTTCTTGCTGCTTCAATGGCTAGTGCCCAGTGCTTTTGACTACAAACTTCTGCTGCAGAAATGTCTCCATATTCCAATTTTCTTGGGTCACCGTTGAACAGCCCTAGCCTCATTCTAATGGAGAAGAGATTGTGAAGAGCTCGGTCTATGTCAGATTCTTGTACTTTCTGCTTCTCTAGAGCTGATTTTGTGTATTTCTTCAAGTGGGAACCACAATTCACATCCATGCCTGAACTTCATTGCCAAGAAAGCATTTAGTTTCATCAATGAAGCTTTCTTAGATTTGAAAGAAATTTCTAGTTTTCATACATTTTTTCGACATATTGTCTCATTATGCATATTAATTCAATCTACTTTCTCTTTTATTACCGTACTATTGTTTTGTTGCAAGTAAAAATTGACTACATTCAATCAAAGATCCGTTTGGAACAAATTTCATCTCTACCAAGAAAATTCATGAATATTACATCTCATCTTCTTCATTCATATTGAACAACACAGACGTATTGAATTTTAACTCACAAATCATAATAGCAATTAGCATATGCTTTGTCATGTAAATAATATGCCAGAACAATCTCAAATAAATCAATAGTACCAAAAAGCTTAATGAGAGAAGAACTTTTGGAAAAAAATGATTTAATAGAATGGACCAAGTCATGGGCATGCCTGTGGTCATGCATTTTACAAATCACGCGCACTAGAGAATGGGTTGTATAGTAATCAACTTTTTGCTGTCACAACATGCATTGAGTCACACTTCACACTTTAGAATAAAGCAAGCAAAGACATAATTGATGTGAAGCTTTCAATCTTCAATTTCACAAAGAAGCAAGATATTGTTTTTCTACTGACTAGTTTTCTTAGAAAAGTTTGCTCTTTTAACAGAAAAGTAATAGATCAGTTACAAGCATTGAGGGTAGTGTTAGACCGAAATAATCAGGTGTCATGCGGAAGCTAGCAAAGAAAACCTCGAAAGACGCCACATAAGAAGACATACGAGAAATACACCAAAAGAGACACAATAATTTAACGTGGTTCGGTCAATCGACCTACGTCCACAAAAGGAGATGAGCAATCCACTATATAAACGAGAGTACAAAATGTCAAGAGAGACAATCTCACACAATTCACTCAGAATACAAAGAGGTTCACACAAGTGATACGCAACACTTGTGTCTCACAAAGTCTACCCCCAAACAATACTCTCAAACCCCTAGGACTACATTGTGGATGCTACCAAACTAGAAGAAAGGAACCTCTATTTATAGAGTCTATAACCTTTTCCTACAAGAACAAGGATTAACCAAATATGGAGAATTCATGTTTTCCCTTTCCTAAAAGGAAAACCCAATTATGGTAAGAAAATCAGGACAAATACCAACAGGTAGCAGCTACTGCATCTTCTGGTTCTTTAGCATAACTTTGATTAGTATACATAATGGCAGCTGCATCGCAATCTGATACTATGTACCTTTAAATTACACACAACAATTAGTCTTATATATATTCAGTTTGATTTCACGTAGGAATGAAATGAAACAGGATTCAACATTCTATTCTATTTTTGGGAAATTACCCTTGGAGACCCCATTGTCCACGGGTAATATTTGTCAAAAGATCAAAGTTGGCACAATTTGGGACCCCATTAACAAGATTGTAAGCACACATTACACTGCTGGCTTTCCCTTGTTCCACACAACTCTAGAAGGGTGGTTCATATGAATCGGCCAAATCCTGCTTCAAGACCTGAATAGCTCCATGTATTAGAACAGAAATAGTGCTGACAATGTTGTAAATGTTAGTGTGCAAATACAACCTCATTTAACAACTTAATTGAATTGTGTGAACCGTCTAACTTTAAACCGTAACCTTCAAGTAGATATGATTTTAATACATGCCATACAAATTGTAAGATATTTAAGTTATCTATAATTAATACTCCCTTATAGAGATATTAAAAATGTCTTTGTCCAAAGTACTTGTCAGTTCATAAAATTACGATAAAATTATTTACTTTTTTCCACCTTACTTTTAATCTAACAAATATAGAGATATTAATGTGGTGATAGAAAGAGTATATATTAAAATGAGATTCAAGAATAAATAAATACACTTTAGTCAAATTTTCATTTTAATTAATAGAGTATTATCTTAATTATTAAGCGGCATGCATGTAAGGACAAATATTACAACGCAACCTTATAGCGTAAACACAATAACGATTCTTGAAATTCATGGTAACTTATAACTCTTATGTATGAGCTCGCACACATAGATGGTTCCACATCCAAGTAATTAACAACGGCGTAGCTACATTGACCCAAGGGTGTCGAAAACAACTTTTTAGAGATATATACTGAAATTTTGAACACACCTTATCAGTAGATACCGAGTCGAGGTATTTCCGGCGCCCCATTAACCAGCTGTAGGATTTTTTCGTCCACAGTGAGACACGAAACTGTTAGGATCGAAATAAATCAGGTGTCATGCGGAAGCAAGCAAAGCAAACCTCGGAAGACGCCACATAAGAAGACATGCGAGAAATACATCAAAAGAGACACAATAATTTAACGTGGTTCGGTCAATCGACCTACGTCCACAAAAGGAGATGAGCAATCCACTATATAAACGAGAGTACAAAATGTCAAGAGAGACAACCTCACACAATTCACTCAGAATACAAAGAGGTTCACACAAGTGATACGCAACACTTGTGTCTCACAAAGTCTCCCCCCAAACAATACTCTCAAACCCCTAGGACTACATTGTGGATGCTACCAAGCTAGAAGAAAGGAGCCTCTATTTATAAAGTCTATAACCTTTTCCTACAAAAACAAGGATTAACCAAATATGGAGAATTCATGTTTTCCCTTTCCTAAAAGGAAAACCCAATTATGGTAAGAAAATCAGGATAAATACCAACAGAAACGAGGTCTTTTACCCTTTGTGAGATTGGTAATGAAGCATTGCAGAAGGGAAATGAAGCGGTAACTGAGTTGGACGAGTCACATGAAAATGGAGGCCGAGTTGACTGAGTACGAAGGACAAGCAACGAAATGAAGAAGATGAAGGTGACGACGACTAATTTATCAGTTATTGGGTGTTCCATTTTGCATGTATTTAATTAATGGTGTATTGTTTGTAGAGCAAGTCACTTATATAATGTACTTACCTATGGATAAATTTTTTTTAAAAAAACAGAAAATATAACAGTAAATAAAGATGCAAATTTACTTAAATTAAACAATGGTAAATTTGATCCGTGATGCCTATTTAATATGATTGGTGAATTTCATATACTTTGAGTACATCTTTGATCGTTTTCTGTTGTGTGAATTTGGTGGTAGATAATCACAAGAGCTTCATAACTACATGGCCCAAAAATAGTTACATGATAGAGTGGTCATCGTCAAAGGGGAGACTTGGTTATTGAACCTTGGAATAACAGATAAAGTTGTTGCCATGTGACCAGGAGGTCATGTTCAAGCTGTGGAAACATCTCCTTGCAGAAATGTAAGGTGAGACACAATAAATCTTTGTGATCCGACCTTTTCTCGAACCCCACTCATAGCAGGAATTTTAGTGCATCGGACTGCCTTTTTTTTTAGATTGCTCATCATCGGTTGAAAAGAAAAAGAAAGATCTATCATCATCGTAATTAATTTTCAAATGTAATTTTCAATTTTAAAAAGATGAATTAATCTAGTCCTAATTCTTGATCCGGCCATCAGTTGAGTTGGGGATTTCATTTTCTGATAATGTAGACAAATGTTCCTTTCATAAGCAATTTAATGGTAGAATTAGGGAAGCTCTTTATATCTAGAGTTGTAACAAGTCATACATAATATTGCTACATTTCTGCTTCCTTTCTTTTTGGCTCATCTTCCTCTCTGAGGAAGCTTGTCAATTTTGCTATTAAAGCTGCAGAGGCTTAAAGTGGAAAACATTCTGTGACTACCTGTCTATGTTTTGTGAGTGGATCATAGCAAGGATGCAAATTTATGAATATATGCATCATTTTAGTCATCAAATTATAAGAAAACTGCATCAAATTGGCCGAGTTAATAACTCAAATGGTCACTCAACTATAGACTTTTATTTTAGAAAGTTAATCAACTTTGGTCTTTACTTCAAAAGTCACTCAACTATTATATTTTTACTCAGAAAGTCACTCAACCTATTTAATTATTTTTTTCAATAAAATTTGCTTATATGAAATTTCTATTTAAAAACAAAATTCTGAAAAGTAAAAAATATCATTTAATGACCCTTTTATCCTTATTCCCCTAAATTAATATCTCTCTCTCCTCTTTCTCATTTTTCTTCTCCTATAAATTGCACATTTGCAGTATAATCTAGAAAATTAACAATTACAATTCTACAAAATTTTCCCATAAATTGCACATACCAAAATGTACGTATTATATATACCACGAAATAAACAAGTAATGGTGAAATCTTAGATTGACTAATTATAAAATGGATTTATCAAGTGACCGTGATTATAATGAAACATAGAACAATATGACTACATTAGAGATTGAAATATTTTGCAAAAGTAGAACCATTAATATGGCTTAGCTGGTTAGGCCAGCATAATCTAACCCGCTAATCGGCTTAAGTTGAGTTTTAAGTAAAGAGAGGGACGAAATTATTTGAAGTAGTTAAAAAGTTGACTACTAGGAATTCTTTGATACATTTTTTATACTTGAGGTGTAAAGAAGATGTTGAAGACAGTTGGTAGACATTTTGGAAAGCCAGTCCTGCAGATGGAATTTTAAATTTTTGGCACCATCTAAGCGCAATAAATGATTTGATTTTTTTTTGTTTCCCACCCGGTGTCCGGTACTTGTATTGGAGCCCTGACTAATTCGGATAGCGCACTGCAGGGCCCATTCTGGGGGTGGCGCTCCCAATAGGATTTTCTCCATACCCAGGACTCGAACCCGAGACTTCTGGTTAAGGGTGGAGCAATCCTACCACTGCACCACAACCCATGTTGGTAATAAATGATTTGATTTATCAAGACGAATAAGGAATCACAAGCATAGACCATTCTTGCCCTTCCTTTTATATAAAAAATAAATAAATTAAAAATCAATTTTAATTGTTAATTTCCTAGATTATACAAATGTGTGATTTATGAAAAAATATTATGAAAAGAGGAGGGAGAAATATTAATTTAGGGGAATAAGGATGAAAGGGATACTTTTTATTTTTCAGAATTTTATTTTTAAATAGAAATTCCACATAAGCAAATTTATTTAAAAAATAATTAAATAAGTTAAGTGACTTTCTAAGTAAAAATGTGATTTTTGAGTGACTTTTGAAGTAAAATCAAAGTTAGGTGGCTTTCTGGAATAAAAGTCCATAGTTGAGTGACTTTGAACTCTTCTTTCTTGTTCTCCTTATTTTTTCACTTCTCTAATGGTCTAAAGTTAAAACCACAATAATAAAACTTATACAAGGCTGAAGTTTGACCTACACAGAACTTTAGGATACAATGTCCCTAAAATTTAAATTGAAAAAACTGAATTTCAAGACACTAAAGCTGAAAATTCTGAAGTTCGAACTAAAAAAATAATAATATGAACTTAAGCACATAATGCCCTGAAGTTTTTAACAGAATAAAATCGTCTAAGACAATGTTTTGACGGTTTCGAACTGAAAAACTCAAATTTAAGACGCAATATTCTGAAGTTTTGAACCAAGGATACAATTGGCTTACTTTACTTTTTAGTGTTTCATATTTTCTCTATATGTTTGCTATGTACTTTTTAGTGTTTAAGAAATCCTCAGTATAAACTATTTGTTTTACTATTTCACTCTTTGCTCTCCCGTATGGCATATTTATTCCAAAACTGCATAGCTTCAATGGTTTTAGGTGGAACATTAGGATGCCTGAGATTAATGCCATATCAAATATCCAATCTTTCTCACGATGATCTTGGACATGTGTAACCTTGGCATGTTTATCAGGGCTTACAAAGTCGAACAAAGAATTGGCCTTTGCGTTTACCATGAAATATTGGTTGTTGGAACTCATTTTGCCCAGCAACTGCGGGTTTATTCATATTTGGGTTGCTTTTTGGTAAATTGTAAATAATAATGTCATCAATGAACCTTCATCATTATATCAAGCCGAAGAAACAAGCCAAGGGTTGATACTTAGCAGGGTCGGAGTACTTATTTCATAATATTTCGTGAAGCTCGGAACTCGACACTTCTTTTGGTGTACATTTAAACTAATTTTTGTGGTCATAAACATAAAGTAGAACTAATTCTAGTAGTGCTATGTATGTTTTGATTAGAAGGGAAGTGAAAGTGATATACTTCTCTTGACTTTGATTTAATACTACTTTATTTTCTTGATTTTAATCTTTTACTTTTAGAATTGAATTTTGAATCAAATACGGAAGAGCTGAGTAAATAAAAAATCCAAAGGAGATTCATGGCCAAGGGGAAAGATGTATCCTGCTTTTGAGAAATTGATAGAAGTTAACATGAAAGGGTAAATGCAATCATAAGAACAACTATTCAATACAATTTTTATTACCCAACAAAATCTTGAGTTGGATCTTAACTAGTACAACTAAGAAAGCTTTATCTTTCTGCAAATATTGGCAGATTTAGCATATTGGATAAATCAGCTACCATAATTAATTTTTACTTGCTGTTAACTAAATTCTAAAAAAGGGAAGCCCGGTGCACTAATGCTCCCGCGTAACAACAACTTTACCAGTTAGTCCAAGGCTCCCCTTCCTATTAACTAAATTCTAACTGACAAAATAGATCTAAGAGATCATACAACTACAGTAACAAGATGCTCCTCATTTCCCACAAGAAGGAAATATTTTCCTTCATCAATAACTAATGAACCATATCTATTGGCTCTAGTAAAATGCTCACAAGGCTTCACATCAAATGTAGTATGGGTATTTTCCCCTGCTTTCAAATTCACACTCCTGAATCCTATCAATGTCTTTCTTGGAACCTCATCCACTGCATTAGAGTGCCTTAGAAACAACAATACAGGGTGCTTACCAGCCATTACTCCCTGGTTTTTCACCGCAACTTTAACTGTGATCATCGCTTTGTTACATACTTCTGGTCCAGCGTCTGAAACAGCAATGTTCAGAACAGAACGGTTTTCAGTTGTCTTGTTGACCTTCAGGTTCTTGAAATGCAGATTGTTTTGGTTGACAGAGGCAAACGAGTAAGAGTAATTAGTGTAGCTGAGACCATAGCCAAATTCGAACACTTTTGGCCCATTGTAGAATCTGTAAGTGCGCCCTGGATATCCATTGGATGATACAGGTCGCATTCTCATGTCATTCATTGGTACTTTATTGAACTCCTTGGGATACCAAGTAACCGGTAATTTGCCCCCTGCAAAATAATGCAGTCTTGCATGTTTATTAAGTATTCATTCCAGCAATAGATAACAATTAAACATCATTTGAGGAAATAGAGTGACCACAAGAATTGTTGAAAATGAACTTCACCTGGATTGTGTTCACCGAAAATAATCTCTGCTAATGCAGCAGCTCCACCCTCACCGGGATAACCAACCCACAAAATGCCTCCGATCTTTTGGTTGTCCTTTGCAAAAGATACATCAACTGGACCTCCACACATCAAAACCAGTATAACAGGCTTTGAGGCAGCTTGGGCAATTGCTGTAATGAGTCTCTCTTGCATACCGGGCAGCCCCAATTCTGTTCGATCAAGCTTCTCTCTCTCAAGAGTCTGGTCTAATCCCATTACTAGAACAACATAGTCTGCTTTTTTCGCTATATCAACCGCTTCATCTATTGCAGCAGAAGTACAGTTGATGAAATTGCAGCCTGGATGGTACATTGTATTTGCAACATATCCCTGAAGTCCTTGGAGTAATGTAACATTCTTGCAAGAATAGCCTTCATAGTTTCCTAGAAGTATTTCAGAATCATTTGCTTTGGGACCTATTACAGCAAGGGATTTTGCTTTCATCTTTGAAAGTGGAAGGAGCCTGTCAGAATTTTTTAGAAGGACAATGCCATTTCTTGCTGCTTCAAGGGCTAGTGCCCTGTGCTCTTGATTACAAACCTCTGCTGCAGAAATGTCTCCATATTCCAATTTTCCTGGGTCACCGTTGAACAGCCCTAGCCTCATTCTAATGGAGAAGAGATTGTGAAGAGCTCGGTCAATGTCAGATTCTTGTACTTTCTTCTTCTCCAGAGCTGATTTTGTGTATTTCTTCAAGTGGGAACCACAATTCACATCCATACCTGAAATTTCATTGTCAAGAACAAAGACACATTTAGTTTTCATCAATAAAGTTTTCTTAGATTTGAAAGGAATTTCTTGTTGTCATACGTTGTTTCGACATAATGTCTCATTATGCATATTATAATTCAATCTACATTCTCTTTTATTACGTCTTACAAGTAGAATTTGACTACATTCAATCAAGGATTCATCTGGAACAAATTTCATCTATACCAAGAAAAGTCATGCATCTTACTTCGTATCTTCCTGCATGCATATTGGACAACAGGAAGTACAACAACAACAACAACATACCCAGTGTATTCCCACACAGGAAGTATGGAATTTTAATTCACAAATCATACTAGCAGATGCTTTAGCATGTAAATGCTATGCCAGAACAATCTCAAATAGATCAATAGACCAAATAGCTTAAAGAGAGAAGAACTTTTGGAAAAATGACTAACAGAATTTATTAAAATGGCCAGAAAGCATGCTAGTAATAGTACTGCACAGATCATCCAGCTTCAGGACAGAATGGACCAAGTCATGGGCATGCCTATGGTAACATGCGCACTAAAGAATGGGTAACGACATGCATTGTGTCACAGTTCACACTTTAGAATAAAGCATGCAAAGACATAATTGATGTGAGGCTTTCAATCTTATTTCACAAACAAGAGAGATAATGTTTTTTGTACTTATTTTTTTTAGAAAAGTTTTCTCTTTTAACGGCAAAGTAATAGAAACAGAGGATAGATCAGTTACCAGCTTTGAGGGTAGCAGCTACTGCATCTTCTGGTTCTTTAGCATAACCTTGCTCAGTATACATTTTTTCAACTGCATCACAATCTGATACGATGTACCTTTAAATTACATACAACAATTAGCCTTACATATATATGCAGTTAGATTTCACGTAGGAACGAAATGAAACACAATTCAACATTCTCTTCTATTTTGGGAAATTACCCTTGGAGACCCCATTGTCTACGGGCAATAGTTGTCAAAAGATCAAAGTTGGCACAATTCGGGATCCCATTAACAAGATTGTAAGCACACATTACACTGCTGGCTTTCCCTTGTTCTACGCAACTCTTGAAGGGTGGTTCATATGAATCTGCCAAATCTTGCTTCAAGACCTGAATAGCCTCAGTATTAGAGCAGAAATAGTGCTGATAATCTTGTAAATGTTACTCTTTAAGTGTGTGAATACAACCTCATCTAACAAACTTAATTGAATTGTGTGAACCGTCTAATCTAAAAGCTTATGTTATTGGAGATAGATACTTTTAGTTTAGTTATTCTAGATCAGCAACACATCCTTCACGTGCGAACCTTCTTGGGTGTGGCATATATATCACAGGGAGGCTAAAGAAGTATTTGTCATTCCAAAAATGGAAATTTCCTCCGTAAGCAGACTTGAACATTTGAAAGCTATCAACAAGTACAACAGCAACAGAGTTAGTTAAGACTTACATGAGCATCGAAGGTGTAACGACTGAAGTTATTCCAATTATCCAAATCTTGAGCAATGAAGTGCTTACAACAACCTGAGGCTTGAAGATGCCCATCCTGAAGCTTCCCACCTTCAAAACTATCTCCTTGAAGTCCTCTTACATAAGCCACTGCATATTTTCCCACCATCATAGGGTCTTCCCCTGCTGTCTCTTGTCCTCTTCCCCACCTTGGGTCCCTCAATATGTTTATATTTGGTGCCCATAATGTCAATCCCTTTAGCTGACCCGCATTGTACATTGCTCTTGCCTCTCTTCCAACTGCCTACAAAAAGCAACAAGTTTAACAAACTAGTACTAATTTTTTGCTTTTCCTTTTTATCAAACAAAACATACTTATTTGGTCTAATAATTTCTTTTCCAACTTCACCAAACCATGTCCTTCAAGTAGATATAACATTATTGAATGCCATACAAAATTGTAAGATCATTAAGTTATCTATAATTACTCCCTCCTCCGTCCTCCGATTGGTTACTTCCAAATACTTGTGAATTTAAAAAATCAACATACAATTAATTACTCCCTCCTTTCCTTTTTACTTGTCGTTGTTTCCCTTGTCAAATGATATTAACTTTAATCAACATTTTAAGATGTATTTTTTAATCCTATTGAAAAAAGAAAAATTGCAACTTACAATATTTTTCATATAGTTTTTTAATATACACATTTTAATTTTAAAATATTTAATTAATCTAATTTAATTTAACTTTGAAAGTTAATCAAATTGACTCTCGAAAAACGAAACACGACAACTAAAAAGTAACGGGGAATACTTCTTTTCCATTTTATCCTTACTCTAATAAATGTTGAGAGAGAATTATCTTGTGAAAGAAAGAGTACTTATTAAAATAAGATCAAGAATAAATAAGTATATTAGTCAATTTATGATGAATTCCAAAGGAAAAAAAAATCCTTCTTGGAGCTTTCAACAAACATGACAATAAGAGTTATCACGTGGTCGCTCAACTAATATTTATTATCTCAAATAATCACATCTGATTGACGAAAACTAAATTAAGAACGAAACGTGACTTGGTGAGATAATAACTACCTGAGCGATGCGATACCAGAGATTTTCATCAAATGTAGAAGCAGTAAGAATGATCTGAGGGAATTGAGTTGCAGCTTTAATACTTCCATTGAAAAACGAGCCTTTTCCATGCCGAGAAACGCCGTGTAACCCTTCCGACCACCACTCGTAGGCGGAGATACCGAGTCGAGGTATTTCCGGCGCCCCGTTAACCAGCTGTAGGATTTTCTCATCCACAGTGAGACGCGAAACGACGTCGTTTACCCTTTGTGAGATTGGTAATGAGACATTGCAGAACGAAAATGAAGCGGTAACTGAGTTAGACGAGTCACATGAAAATGGAGGCCGAGTTGACTCAGTACGAAGGACATGCAACGAAATGAAGAAGATGAAGGTGATGATAACTTTATTGTTAGTTATTGGGTGTCCCATTTTGTATGTATTGTTTGTAGAACACAAAGTGAGTTATATACTAGTGGATAAAATTACAAAACTGTAGTAGTAAATATAACAATAAATAAAGATAAGAGTTTACTTAAATTAGCCAATGATGAATTTGCTTCGTGATGCCCCTTTAACGGGGTTCTATAATTAGGAAATGATCGTGAGTTTCGTATATTTTGAGGATATTTTTAACCTTGTTATGTGATTTTGGTGGTGGAGAATGACGAGAGCTTCAGAAGTACAGCGTGAAAACAGTTACAATAAATTAGTCAATCGTTGGTTGAAAAAAAGAAGAAAAAGATTGATCGTCACACATGTTGAAATTAAAATGTACTAGTTGAGTATTAAAGATATTTGGAGAAAATTATTAAAGTAATATTGTTTTTGTTTCATTTTATGCGATGTTATTTCCTTATTGGTTGGTAGGAAAAATGTTTTTTTTTTTAATTCTAATATTGTAAGACAACTGAACTTTAAAGTTTTAATTTTACCATTAAAAACATTTTTATAAATACAAAAATATCATGACATGTTCAATAATATTATAAACTTTTAAAAAAAATTCTCCTTTTTCTCAAACAACATATTGAATAAAACTCTGCCACATAATTTAACTAGAGGAGTAATTAAAAAGCTAATTTGATAGAGAAAGTAATCTTTTCATCATTGTGATATGGTTTAAGAATATTTAAAATTAATTTTAAATATAGTCCTAATTTTGGTTTCCGGCCATCACATGAGTGTCCACCTTGGGGGAATTTCCTTTTGTCTACTTCCTTTCTTTTTGGCTTATATTCCTATAAGGAAACTTTGTCAATTTTGCAATTAAAGCTGCAAAGCCATAAATGGAGTGTGCTTAAAGTGGAAAACATTCTGTGACCACCTTTCTATGTTTTCTGAGTGGATCATAACAACGGTGAATTAGGTCACAGCACTATAGGAGTAGACACGATAAAATTAACTCATAAAAATATAAATCACTCAAGTTCGAGCGAACTATTAACCTTTCTATTTATTAATTCAGTTCATAAAAAATTGAGTTAATATATTATCCAAAATGACTTATGAAATTTTTTGTGAAAATACTTTTAGAAACATTTTAAAATTTGATATATATACATAACCATAATAAAGAAAGAAAATAATTTTATAAGGTACTAAATTTTTTAAAAAGCACAAATAAGAAAACTAAAACATGGCCGGTAATAGTTAGATGAGTTGGGTTATCACCCAAATTTTAGCTCATTTCAATTTAATCTAATTGAACTCAAGTAATTTTTAAACGAATTAATTAACAACATTTATTTATTAACTCAACACATTTTGATTTCCAAATTCATTTCAACCTGCTCATTTGTCGTTCTCTCTAAGGGTTGTGCTCTTGTGGTGGCAAGAGAACAAATATGTTCGCCTAATCACAACTTGACCTAACGTGATTGGTCATTCCCAAAGAGTTGATATGTTAATGAATATCGCATGCTCTATGCACGTCCCTGCAGAAGGCCTTTTCTTTCGTTGTTGGGGATGCCTCATCGGGATGATGATCTTGTTAACGTCTTGCCTGTCTCGGATTTTTTTGCCACGTGTCCTAACCCCCATGTGTCCGTTGCTCCGGTATGACACTGAATTATTGGATAAATCACCTTCCATAATTAAACTTTACTTGATATGAACTTAATTCTAACTGACAACTTAGATGTGGGAGATTATACAAACACATTAACAGGATACTCCTCATCTCCCACAAGAAGGAAATATTTCCCTTCATCAATAACTAATGAACCATAGCTATTAGCCCTAGTGAAGTGCTCACAAGGTTTCACATTAAATTCAATATTGGCATTTTCGCCTGCTCCCAGATTTACACTCTTAAATCCTATCAATGTCTTTCTTGGAACCTCATCCACTGTGTTAGAGTGCCTCAGGAACAACAATACAGGGTGCTTTCCAGCCATTTCTCCCTGATTTTTCACGGCAACTTTAACTGTGATCATCGCATTGTTACATACTTCTGATCCAATGTCTGAAACAGCAATGTTCGGAACAGAACAGTTTTCAGTTGCCTTGTTGACCTTCAGGTTCTTGAAATGCAGCTTGTTTTGGTTGACACATGCAAATGAGTAAGAGTAATTAGTGTAGCTGAGACCATAGCCAAATTCGAAAACTTTTGGCCCCTTGTAGAATCTGTATGTGCGCCCTGGATATCCATTGGATGATACAGGTCGCATCCTCATGTCATTCATTGGTACTTTGTTGAATTCCTTGGGATACCAAGTGACCGGTAATTTCCCCCCTGCAAAGTAATGTAGTTTTACATGTTTAGCAAGTTTTCCAACAATATATAACAATTAAATATCATTCAAGGAAATAAGAGTAACCACAAGGATTGTTGAAAATGAACTTCACCTGGATTGTGTTCACCGAAAAGTATCTCTGCTAATGCAGCAGCTCCATCCTCACCAGGATAACCAACCCACAAAATGCCTCCTATTTTTTGGTTGTCCTTTGCAAAAGATACATCCACTGGACCTCCACACATCAAAACCAGTATAACAGGTTTTGAGGCAGCTTGGGCGATTGCTGTAACGAGTCTCTCTTGCATACCAGGCAGCCCCAATTCTGTCCGGTCAAGCGTCTCCTTCTCAAGAGTCTGGTCTAATCCCATTACTAGAACAACATAGTCTGCTTTTTTCGCTATATCAACCGCTTCATCTATTGCAGCAAAAGTACAGTTGGTGAAATTGCAGCCTGGATGGTACATTGTATTTGCAACATATCCCTGAAGTCCTTGGAGTAATGTAACATTGTTACAAGGATCGCCATGATAGTTTCCTAGAAGTACTTTAGAATCATTTGCTGTGGGACCTATTACAGCAAGGGATGTTGTCTTGTTCTTTGAAAGTGGAAGGAGCCTATCAGAATTTTTTAGGAGTACAATGCCATTTCTTGCTGCTTCAAGGGCTAGTTTGCGGTGCTCTCGACTACAAACCTCTGCTGCAGAAATATCTCCATATTCCAATTTTCTTGGGTCACCGTTGAACAGCCCCAGCCTCATTCTAATTGAGAAGAGATTGTGAAGAGCCCGGTCTATGTCAGATTCTTGTACTTTCTGCTTCTCTAGAGCTGATTTTGTGTATATCTTCAAGTGGGAACCACAATTCACATCCATGCCTGAAATTTCATTGCCCACGTATTTAGTTTTCATCAATAAAGTTTTCTTAAGATTTGAAAGGAATTTCTAGTTGTTATACATTGTTTCGACATATTGTCTCATTATGCATGTCAATTCAATCTACGTTCTATTTTATTATCTGTACTAGTTTTTTCTTACAAGTAGAATTTGACTACATTCAATCTTCGATTTCACAAACAAGAAAGATATTGTTTTTTCTGCTTAATAGTTTTTTAGAAAAGTTTCTCTTTTAACAGCAATGTAATAGAAACAGAGGCTAGATCCGTTACCAGCTTTGAGGGTAGCAGCTACTGCATCTTCTGGTTCTTTAGCATAACTTTGATTTCTATACATAATGGCAACTGCATCGCAATCTGATACGATGTACCTTTAAATCACATACAACAATTAGTTTTATAGATATGCGGTTAAATTTCAGGTAGGAATGAAATGAAACATGATTCAACATTCTTTTCTAATTTGAGAAATTACCCTTGGAGACCCCATTTTCCACGGGCAGTAGTTGTCAAAAGATCATAGTTGGCACAATTTGGTATGCCATTAACAAGATTGTAAGCACACATTACACTGCTGGCTTTCCCTTGTTCCACGCAACTCTTGAAGGGTGGTTCATATGAATCTGCCAAATCTTGCTTCAAGACCTGAATAGCTCCCATGTATTAGAACAGAAATGGTGCTGACAATCTTGTAAATGTTACTCTTGAGGTGTGTGAACACTACTTCATTTAACAACTTAATTGCATTATGTGAACCGTCTAATCTATAAGTTTGTATTATCGGAGAAAGATATGTCTAGTTATTCTAGATCCGCAACATATCCTCGTGCAAGCCTTATTGGGCGTGGCATATATATCACAGGGTGCCTAAAGTATTTTTCCCAAAAATGGAAATTTCCTCCGTAAACAAACTTGAACATTTGAAAGTTATCAACAAGATATTGCTAATATCAATATACTGCAGCAACAGAGTTAGTTAAGACTTACTTGAGCATCGAAGGTGAAACGATTGAAGTTATTCCAATTATCCATATCCTGAGCAATGAAGTGCTTACAGCAAGCAGAGATTTGAAGATGCCCATCTTTAATCTTCCCACCTTCAAAACTATCCCCTTGAAGTCCTCTTACATAAGCCACTCCATATTTTCCCACCACCATAGGGTCTTCCCCTGGTGTCTCTTGCCCTCTACCCCACCTTGGATCCCTGAATATGTTTATATTTGGTGACCATAATGTCAGTCCCTTTAGCTGACCTGCATTGTACACTGCTCTTGCCTCTCTTCCAATTGCCTACACAAGAAGTTTAACAAACAAAACACACTTCTCTTGTGTCCAATAATTTTTTTCCAACTTTAAACCTTAAAGTAGATATGATTTTAATTCATGTCATACAATGATACAAATTGTAAGATCATTAAATTATCTATAATTACTTCCTCCTCCGTCCGTAATTTAAAATAACTGTCCAAAGCAGTTGTCAATTTAAAAAATTAAGATAGAATTACTTACTTTTTTTCACCTTACTTTTAAGTCTAACAAATGTAGAGTTATTAATGTGGTGAAAGAAAGAGTGTATAATGAAATTCAAGAATAAATAAATATACTGTAGTCAAATTTTCATTTTAATTAATATTCTCTTAAGAATTAAGATGCATGCAATGACAAACATGACAACTTAAAAGGATCGAGTACATTTTAAGTGAATACAATGACGATTCATGAAATTCACGATCAGTACGTGTATATAAATAAAACTAACTCTATGTATGAACTCGCACATATAGATGGTTCCATGTCCGAGTAAACAATGACATAGCTACATTGACACAAGGGTACGTGGTCACTTAAACACCCTTCGTTGAAAAATTATATTGTGCGTATAGAAAATAATATTGTATATTCTAAAAACAACTTTTCAATACCTGAGCAATACGATACCAGAGATTTTCATCAAAGGCAGAAGCAGTAAGAATGACTTGAGGGAACTGCGTTGCAGCTTTAATGGTGCCATTGAAAGACGTGCCTCTTCCAGACCTAGAAACGCCGTGTAAACCTTCAGACCACCACTGATAGGCGGAGATACCGAGTCGAGGTATTTCAGGCGCCGTATTAACCAGCTGTAAGATTTTCTCGTCCACAGTGAGACGCGAAACGAGGTCTTTTACCCTTTGTGAGATTGGTAATGAGGCATTGCAGAAGGGAAATGAAGCGGTAACCGAGTTGGACGAGTCACATGAAAATGGAGGCTGAGTTGATTCAGTATGGAAGACAGGCACTGAAATGAAGAAGATAAAGGTAACGATGACTTTATTAGTTATTGGGTGTCCCATTTTGTATGTAAAAAAGAGTTGAGGTTTTAATTAATGGCGTTTCTTTTGTAGAAGAAGTCATTTATATAATGTACTTTCCAAATTAAAATAGTAAATAGAGTATAACAATAAATAAAGATGAGAGTTTACTTAAATTATCCAATGGTGAATTTGATCCGTGATGCCACTTTAATGAGGTTCTATAATTAGAATATACTTTTCTTGTTCGAATCATTTATGATCGGTGAATTTTGCATACTTTGAGGACATCTTTGACCATTTTCTGTTATGTGAATTTGGTGGTAGGAAATCACGGGAGCTTCACAACTAATATAACTTGAAAAACAATTACGACAGATTGGTCTTTTTCGGTTGAAAAAAAGGAGGAAAGATTAATCATCATCGTAATTAACTTTCAACTATAGTTTTCAAATATTTAAAATTTAATTTTAAAAAGATGAATTGGTGCATGTGGTCCTAACAGTAACCTTGGCGGGATTTCCTTAAAGCACCTTTTATAAGTTCTACATTATATTGATACATTCTACTTGTAAGTTCTACATTATATTGATACATTCTACTTGTTCTGTATACTTCCTTTTCTTTTTGGCTTGTCTTCCTTAGAGGAAACTTGTCAATTTTGCAATTAAAGCTGCAAACAGTAAATGATTATGACATTTACCAACCTACGAATGAGTAATCCCACAAGCAGTATACCAATACAATGTATGTACAAAAAATGGTAAGACTTCTTATTGATGATTTGTATACTGATAAGGAATGTGGTAGGATGATTGGAATGCCTTTACCTTTAATCAGAGATTTAAAATTTGAATCTTGTGAATGAAGACAAGTAGCGATAAGTCAGGCAAGGTGCACAAATAGCCATTTTCTTGGTGGCTGTTCAAGTTTTGACCAGATTTTGCAAATTATGTAAAGATTATTATCTACTCCCTCCATTTTAAAAGAGTTGGTCCTTGTTGACTTGACACTTCCTTTAGAAAAACAATTATTAGAGGTTTATTTTACTAAATTAGTCTTATTAATTATGCTTTGAAAATATAAATTTGAGTATATACACTTTGTTTGGTCATTTAATGATAAAGGTAGTATTGAAAGAACATAATAATATTCTCTTGATTTCATAAAAGGGACAACTAAATTGAAATAAATATTTTTAGAAAGAAGGTCAACTATTTTGAAACGGAGGGAGTAACACATTAAAAAAAAATTGCAATGTCTGCTTCTCTCTTCTTCCCTTTTTCGCTTCTTCAACTTTCTGCTTCTCTTCTTTTATGACATCCACGAGAACTTTTATCTCGTAATCAAGCATGACTCTTAGATTGTATAAGTTCCATTACTGGAGTTTTACATGAGTACAAATTAAAGTTCAAATTACACGGTTCAAATTTAAGGATGCAAATTTATGAATATGTGCATCACTTTAGTCATCAAATTATAAGAAAACTACATCATATTGGTCAGTATTGCGGTTGCTTCTTTCTTGTTCTCCTTATTATTTCTCTTCTATAGTGGTCTAAAGTTGAAACCACAACAATTAAACTTCAGAATACGAGGCTGAAGTTTGAACTATACAGTTCGAACTTTGGGATACATTGACGTCCCTAAAATTTTAATTGGAAAAACTGAACTTCAGGACACAAACTGAAAATCCTGAAGTTTCACTTGAAAAAAAAATAAATCTGAAGTTAAGGACACAATGGCCTGAAGTTTTCAACCGAATAAAATCAACTTAAGGATTGGACTTAGATGATACAATGTCATGATTTTGAAATGAAAAACTGAAAATCAAGACACGATATCCTGAAGTTTTGACAAGCAAATCAGGACACAATGTTCTAAAGTAAACTTCAGGACATAGTGCCCTGAAGTTTTAAACTGGAAAACTGAACTTCAAACACATTGTTAGTTTATACATTGGAATGATTTTCTGAAGAAGAAGAAGCAAATGTTAAGTGATTTGTAAACTCTGGGCTATGACTTGGGATCCTTTCGGACATAGACTTTTCTGTTGTTTCTTTTTCAAAAAATACTTTCAAAACATTGTCCTATTATTTTGAAGTTCAAATAAGATTGAACTATTCTTTCTGTTTATAAATATATTGAATACCTTAACCTTAAACATTGAGTTATGATCATCTAAATGACTTGTTGACAAGAATACTACCTCTATTCCCTTTTTTCCTTTTCCTCTTGTCCCTTGTTAGTATTTCTTTCCCTTCTAAAGTGCATGCATTATGTATATAATGATAGTCCTTAAGGATAATAGGAGTTTTTAAGAAAACACTGAAACTTGAAACTTCAAATTAAATGGACAAATAACATATTTTTTCCACTAGTTTAATATAATTTGCATAACAAATTACCCATTTAAAGGGTACTTATATGGAAACAGTAACAGACTTTTTCTTATCTCCCACAAGAAGATAATATTTCCCTTCATCAATTACTGTTATACCATACTTATTAGCCCTTGTAAAGTGTTCACAAGGGCTCACAATAAATTCAATTTTGCTTTTTTCTCCTGCGCCTAAATGTACACTCTTGAATCCAATCAATTGCTTTATTGGAACCTCATCATCCTTCACCTTCGAAGGCCTAAGAAACAACAACACAGGATGTTTACCACCCATTTTCCCCTTGTTTTTCACCGCAACCTTAACTGATATCTTAGCCTTGTTGCAAACCTCTGATCCAAATTTTGTAACTTCAATATTCTGAAGTGAATCACTTTTGCTTGTCTTGTCTGATGTTTGGTTATTGAAATATAGTTTGTTATGGCTGACAGAGGCGATGTTGTACAAATAAGTTGTATAGCTAAGACCATAGCCAAATTCATAAACTTTTGGCCCTTTGTAGAATTTGTAAGTTCGCCCTGGATATCCAGTCAATGAATTAGGCCTCATGTTCATGTCTGTCATTGGTATGTTCATGAATTCCTTAGGATACCAAGTTACTGGTAACCTCCCCCCTGTAAGGTAAATGTGATTAGCATATTAAGCAAGTTTTCGACAAAATTGATAAAGTACTAAGATTATTGATGTTGAAGTTAACCTGGATTATGTTCACCAAATATAATCTGTGTCAATGCAGCTGCTCCACCCTCTCCAGGGTAACCAATCCACAAGATGCCTCCGATTTTTGGGTTCTCCTTGGCAAAAGAAATATCAATAGGACCTCCACTTACTAACACCAGTATAACAGGTTTTACAGCAGCCTCGGCTACTGCTTTAATAAGAATCTCTTGCTGGCCAGGTAGGCCTAAATCTACGCGATCCCAGTTCTCCCTCTCCACACGCTGGTCCAATCCCATTATTAAAACAACATGCTGTGCCTTTTTAGCAATATCTACTGCTTCATCTATTGCAGCAGAAGTGCAGTTGACAAAATTGCAGCCTGGATGATAGCCTATGTTTTTCACAACACGCTGAAATCCTTGGAGTAATGAAACCTTCTTGCAGGGAATGCCAGCATAGTTACCTAAAAGTAATTCCGAATTGTTTGCTTTTGGACCTATTATAGCAAGGGATGTAGTTTTGATCTTAGAAAGTGGAAGGAGTTTGGCAGAATTCTTTAGAAGGACAATGCCACTTCTTGCTGCTTCAAGGGCTAGATCCTGGTGCCCTTGTCTACAAACCTCTGCAGGAGAAATGTCACCATACTCCAGTTTTCTTGGATCTCCATTGAATAGTCCTAGCCTCATTCTAATGGAGAAGATATTGCGAAGAGCTCTGTCTATATCAGATTCTTGTAATTTCTTCGTCTCCAAAGCTAATCTTGTATAGTTTTGCACAAAGGAACCACAGTTTACATCCATACCTAAATTGCATTTGACAAGGAAAAGGTCAGACAATTGCGACGAATGGCCTAGCTTGGAGAGACCTTATTAGCCACACCTTTTCTCTACATTTATTGTGCAAGAAGATTGCAATTGATTTAAGTAGATGCTTATTTATGAATGATGAATCTTCCAACTTATAAATCCTTGTGATCCGGCCCTTCCCTGGACCCCCGCATAGCGGGAGATTTAGTGCACCGGCTACCACCCTCCCCCCCCCCCCCCTTTTTTTTTTAAATGAATCTTACAAATACAAGCTTTATCACCAGTATATAGGTTCATTTGGAATATAGATTCAGTAACAGGAAAGACATCATTTAGTCTACAAATAGAGAGAGCAGAGAAATTAAATATCACTTACCAGCTTTGAGAGAAGCTGCAACTGCATCTTCAGCTGTGTATCCATGGGAATGACTCATAACGCGAACTGAATCGCAATCCGATACAATGTAACTTTTCAGGAATAGACAATAGTTAGTTTTAGGAAGGAGCAAACTTTTTGAAGGTACCAGAACAGAAATATTCATTTGGTTTTTAATTTTCAGTAAAATTTTACCCGTTGAAACCCCACTGTCCGCGAGCAGTTGTGGTCAGAAGATCATAGTTAGCGCAGTTTGAAACGCCATTGAGACGACTATAAGCGCACATTAGACTGGTGGCTTTTCCTTCTTCCACACAAGTCTTGAATGGCGGTTGAAATGAATCTGCCATATCCTGTGGTGTAACCTGAATGATACATTGTAGTATTAGATAACAATATCAATCTTTTTGGAAAGCAAAAAGTGAAATTGAATAATAAATTAAAGGATAAATGTAATTTAACATGTGATAGCAGGTTAGTTACTGACTTGAGCATCGAAGGTGAAACGATGGTGGCCATTCCAGTAATCTAAATCTTGAGCAGCAAAGTGCTTGCAGCCAGCTGAAGCTTGAAGATTCCCATTTTTGAGCTTCCCTCCACCAAAACTATCCCCCTGAAGTCCTCTTACATAAGCCACTGCATATTTTCCTACCATCATAGGGTCTTCCCCGGCTGTTTCTTGTGCTCTCCCCCATCTTGGATCTCTTAATATGTTCACATTTGGTGCCCAAAATGTCATTCCCTTTAGTTCACCTGCATTGTACACTGCTCTTGCCTCTCTCGCAATTGCCTACGCAAAGTACAACATCTTATAATATGAGGTAGTTAATGAGTTCATTTTAATTTCAGTATATACCATACAATCATCTGTTGGATCTTTTTACAAACGTTATATCTGATTCAGTTAATCCAATTGGAATGTTAGGCAATCAATTGTATCCCAAATCAAATAGGCAGTAGCTAGTACTACTTTGTATATGCGGGAAAGAAATAAAAATAGAGATGTCTCCTACATTACACATAATATGTGAAAGTATCAATGGAATTTCATAGAATTATTCTGTCCGAATGCTATATGAAGAACATAAGCTAGATGACGGAACAGGAAGACCTAGATATAGAAAATCATAACATGAGTGATTTCACAGATTTGGTATGTACTGAAAGGTGCAAATGATCAACTCTGCAATCAGCTGTTAGAATCAATAGGTCTTCAAATGGTTCATTTGTAAAAATCGAAACCCTTTTTATTGGACGATCATGATGCTTTAACAACTATTCCCTCCTTTTAATTTATATGACATCTTTTCATCTTAAAACGTCTTCATTAGATAACATTCCTTTCCATTAATAGTACTATTCAAAATCCATTTTCTCACATCTTTCAGAAATTTCCATCTAATTATATAGATTTTAAACTTAGATTTGGCATTTTCTCTATCTAACGTGCACATCAACTGCTACATAATTTGTTTTTTTACTATCACTAATATCTTAGCATAAGTGGCACCTTTGCGGAGCCAAAAGTTCAAACAAGGGAATTCAAAAAGAAATTCTTGCTTATACATGCGCGCACACACAAAAAAACCCTCTACATCTGCTCCTGTCCCAGCTTAGTTTTGTATGTCCAAATAAACTTCGCGTATAAAATCAAACACAAAGTTGAATAAAGCATATACTATAGCAGAACCTAAAAGGAACAAATTAATTTATACCTGAGCAATGCGATACCAGAGATTTTCATCAAATGTAGAAGCAGTAAGAATGATCTGAGGGAACTGAGTTGCAGCTTTAATAGTTCCATTCAAAAACATCCCTAATCCTTCCGTGGATAGGCCATGTAACGCCTCCGACCACCACTCATAAGCAGGGATATTAAACCGAGGAATGGCTGGTGCAGTGTTACCCAATTGTGAGATTTTCTCGTCCAAATTCAGACGTGAAATTAGTTCGTCTACTCTTTGATCGACGGGTAATGAGAAATTACAAAATTTAAATTTCCCGGTATCTGGATTGGACGTGTCACATGAAAATGGAGGACGACTTGACTCTGTATTGCTGAGAAAGGAGATGATAATGGTGATCACAATAATTTGATGGAGTCCCATGTTTTGGTTTATTTTTTCTAAGAGAAATGGGAAAAAACAGAAAATGTGTCCTGGTTTTTGCTGGAAAACGAAAGAAAGAAGAAATTAATGGTATTGTTTTTTGACTGTTACTAGTGAAAATGTATTGATGGCGCCAAGTGCAGAACCTTTGAAAAGTAACGGTTAATAGTTAATTAAGTGCGTTAGGAATGTCTTTGTTTATAAATTCATTCATGACATTAAGAGATTTTAGACTGAATTAATTTCCATAACTCATGTCTAACTTATATGCATGTATCTTCCCGACCAGTATGAGTTAAGGAGGATATTGAGGTATTTACAAGTACTCCCTTCGTTCGTTTTTACTTATCACAATTTGACTTGGCACACCCATTAAGAAAAACAATTATTGACATGATTATTTTACCATTGTACCTTATTAAATGATGTTTACTACTCTCTCCGCCCCATATTAGTTGGTCACTTTCACTTTTGCACGCTGCTTAAGAAATCATAAATAAGAAAGATAGTTTTACTAATTTACCCTTAATATACTTTTTTGGAACTTTACAAACTTGATTTTAACTACCAAAGAGTATTAATTGTACGGGTAAAATGAGAAAATTATAATTAATGTTATCTTGATTTAGTAAGTGGCCAAGTAATTTGAAACATATATTTTTAGTAAGGTGATCAACTAATATGGGACGGAGGGAGTATTGTGTCTTGAAATTAATTTGGAGAAAAAACAATTAATGTTAAGGGTAAAACATGATTATTATTTTTTTTGTCTTTTCTTGATTTGTTAAAAATGACAAGTAAAAATAGAAATCAAATTAGAAAAATAGTGACAAGTAAATCCGAATGGAGGGAGTAGTACTAGGTGATTTCTTCCCATCTATTCTAACCTTGGTGGACAGAATTACCTGATACATGTTGTTGGTGGGAGGTGATAGATATCCCGTGAAATTAGTTGAGGTGTACGCAAGCTGACTCGAACACCACGATTATCAAATAAATAATAAAAAAAAGATGTAATGTATTCTAATAAGGTAAAAATAGTCGGTGCCTCATCTTTTAAACATGGTAGATAAATTGTGTTAGTCATTGTGTTTGAAACAAAAAAGAAGAAATAATCCCTCAGTTCATTTTTACTTGTCATTGTTTCACTTTTCAAGGTCAAACGGCATGAACTTTGACTAAAGTTTTAAAATATATAATTTAATATTTAAAATTTAGATGGTCGAAAACTTTACGAAAAATATTATAAGTTCCAATCCTTCTCATATTAATATGATGAAAACATACATCTTAAAATGTTGGTCAAAGTTTACGTAATTTGACCTCAAGAAGCGAAATAATGACAAGTAAAAGTGAATGGAGGGAGTATAGTTTGGTCCTAATCCACATAAGTAAACATAGTTTCTATATTTGCTGTTAAAATAAATGAGCATCCTCGACATATGCACCGGACGTAACTTATTATACTATTCATCCGTTCCTCAATAAGTAATCTTTTAGCATTTTTGTTTTGTTCCTAAATAATTGATGTTTTATGTAGTCGAAAAATTATTACTGATATTCTTTCAATTTTATCTTTATTTAAATAAAGAGACTTTACATAACCAAGAAACTATTCCCTTCGTTTCAAAATAATTGACCCACTTTTTAAAAATATTTGTTTCAAATGAAATCAAGAGAATTTTATTATGTTTTTCCAATACTATCCCTATCATTAAATGACTACATAAAGTATATAAACTCAAATTTCTATTTTCAAAGCATAATTAATAAAGGTAATTTGGTAAAATAAGTTCCTAATAAATATTTTCTTAAGGAGAGTGTCAAGTCAACAAATGTCAACTATTTTGATACGAAGGGAGTACAAAAGAATATCTTTTTCAAGATACTCCCTCTAGTCCAAAATAAGTGAATTTTTGCCTCAATGCACACCTATCAAGGAAAAGAAATTAGGACATAAATTGTACTTTACTTTTCATTTTTACCCTTTTAGATATTATCAAACTACTCTTGAAATTTCTGCCACATTAAAATAAAGTCAATTAAATCTTTTGGAACTCATAACCTAGAAAGTGTAAATAAAGGATAAAATTGGAAGAAATTTCCAACATATCTCTTGAAGAATGAACAATTCACTTATTTTGGACATTGAAAAATATCTCAAAAATTCACTTATTTTGGACTAGAAGAAGTATTTATTAAGAGTAAGTTAGTAAAAATACCTTTTATTTTCTAAAAATGAGTAGTTTTTTAACGAGTGTGCCCAAACGAAAACATTCACTTATTTATAAACGAGGGATTCCTTGTTTGTATTGTTCAATGTGATTTTAGAACTCACATTAAAATTCTTGGACGGTGTTTGCATTTGATTTATTTTTAGGTGTTTTTGGCTTTTAAACACTTTAATTTTTAAAGATGTTTGGCAAAGACACGAAATATTTTTAAGCACTTTATTTTAGACTTAAAAAGTACAAAAACCAGTATAACATAATTCTATTTTGTTATAAAAACAAGCACTTTACTTTAGACTAAAAGTACAAAAATCAGTATAACATAATTCTGTTTTATTATAAAAACCAACACTTTACTTTAGAATTAAAATATTATAAATCGAAATTAATAATTCCGTTTTATAACTCGGATTAAAATATTTCTGTTTTAAACACCTTTTAAACTTTTCATCATGGACCAATAAATTAGAAATAATAAGTCCAATTTATAACTCCAATTTATATCTTTTGTAAGTTGTTCCTCACGGTTACGGCTTCGTTAAAATAATTGCATAAATCGAAATAAATAATTTTGAGAAGCCTATTTTGATTTCACAATAAAAAGATGGCTTATTTGTGTCACTTTCTACTTAACGTGGCCTATTTTGGTCGTGAGTTCATTAATAAAATAATGATTACTTATCACTTTTTGAATTGGCTCACCCATTAAGAAAACAAGGATCACTTGTCACTTTTTGACTTGACACGCCCATTAAGAAAACAATGATTACTTGTCCCTTTTTGACTTGATACGCCCATTAAGAAAACAATGATTACTTGTCACTTTTTGACTTGACACACCGATTAAGAAAGCAATTATTACATGTCACTTTTGGATTTATCACACCCATTAAGAAAATAATGATTAACATAATTATTTTATCATACTACCCGTATTAATTATTGTTCAGTATTATGTCTTGAAAATGATTTGAACAATAAATAATTAATGTTGGGGTAAAATAGGAAATTTTTTTTGGTCTTTACTTAGCTGTCAAAAAAAAAATGGAAATAAAAAATAGAAACAAGTGACAAGTAATTTTAAACGAATGAAGTAGTCTATTTGACTAAGTTTAATTTTTTCTCCAAAAGTGTAGATTTTCAAAAAACGAATTGTCTGGTCAAACTTTTGAAAGAAAATAAATGCTTTTAAATTTATTAACCAAATAGAATCAGGCACTTTTGGTAAAAAGATTTTTCATAATAAGGTAATTGACCAAACATGCTATAAATGAAATTAAATTTCATAGACCATTTGATATGGTTCTCCTCCGGATGAGTGTTTGACATTTCTAGAAAGGCCCCCCCAGAAATTGTTCTCTAATTCCTTTCTCTTGAATTAAAGGCTGGAGGACAAAGTTCTCTTGGTCGTCAGTTAGAGCCCCTGCAGGGTCACTGGGGGTCACTGGGGGCATTATAAATCGGCCGTGTCTTCAGGGCCCCGTGGAACTAACTAGGAGGCCGTCCTGAAATAGCGGGACCTGGTGGGTATAGCTAGTCGAGTGCAAAGTACCTGAAAACCAAGACAAAAAAAAAGAAAAAAAAAAAGAATTACAACTAGTAATTTGAGAGAATTGAGTAGGAGGTGACAAAAAAGTGTTAGAATTAAAAAAACCTTAGACCAAAAGAATGTAGTCAGTGATGTTGAAGAAGAAACCTTAGACCGTATCGGTCAGCTGCCAGATGCTCTCTTGGTACGAATTCTCTCTTTTTTGCCCACCAAAGATGCCGTCGCATCATGTGTTCTCTCTAAGAGGTGGAGTTATCTCTCCACTTCTATTCATAATTTCCATTTCATTTGTAGAAATTACAACAATGTCCAAAACTTCATATCCTTTGTAGACCAAGTTTTAACCCATTCTACTTGTTCCAAATTAAAATCAATAAATTCCAACTCCATTTTCATCATAGCGACTGGAAATTTGATTCGAAAATCAGCGAATGGCTCAGTTTTGCTGTGGAGAAAAAAGTGGAACATGTTGTGTTACAAGCTTATCAAGATGCTGAAGGTCTCTCTTATGAATTGCCTCTGTCTATGTACACTTGTTCGTCACTGATTACATTATATTTGAGCTGTTGGGTGTTTGATAAAGAACTGATGACCATAGCTTGGAACTCTCTAAAGCACCTAACTCTGGACTCGACCGAGTTAGAAGATGACGATATTGTGAAATTACTGTCAAGCTGTCCTGCTTTGGAAACTCTGGAGCTCTCATTTTGCGTGAACTATCGTCGTCTTGAAATTGCTTCAAATTTAAAGAGACTAACGTTGACAAACCCTTTGCAGCCTCTGGTTGGAGAATATGATACTTTGGAAATTTTTGCCCCACATCTTCAACGTTTGGATATTTCAGGAGAACTTGGAAATTACAATTGTAGGCTGGTAAATGCCTCCTCTTTGGTTACTGCCAGCATCACTTTTACCATTAGATGTATCAATGAAGGCCGGGAGGATGACGATTCTGAGGAAGACATGAGTTGTCGTAATTATCATCAAGTTATCAGAAACCTTATTTTGGACTACCTTCAAAATTTGAGTTATGCGACTGAGCTAATAATTGGAAGTTGGTTCCCAAAGGTTTGTTTCTATGCCAAGAGAACTTATTCGCTATTTGATATTTAGCAAAGAATTGCAGTGGATTGTGTTTTTTTAAATGTTGAATAATTGAAAGGAAATTTATAATGTATACAGAATTATCCTCACCTTTTGTTGACTTTTATCATCTTCATATTTACTTTCTGAAGTTGGTATTTCCTTACTGGCAATAGGTTATTTTAGAAACTACGGTTTTGCCCTAAAGTGTTTAGATGGTTATATTTGCCATAAGCACTATCTTTTTGTTGTGGATTACTTTTTTTTTTTTTTTTGTAGTTGCTTCTTTCTCTATACTTTACTAATTTCTTTGAGACTATTTCACCAGGTCGTGTTCATGATGAAACTTGAAGGAATGATGCTTCCAGAATTGAGATGCAAATGTCCAACTCTAAAGTTGCATGCGTCGAGGTATAATCTGTATGGAATAGCCAGTATTTTGCAAACCTCCCCTCTTTTGGAGTCACTCAACATAAACATCAGAACTGAGGTCACAATTTTTCTCGATTTATGCTCCTTTTTAAATTCTTTCAATTTTTGAAGTTCTAAACCCTCCCTTCCCTCCAAAGGATTTTTTAAGGTGAATGCAAATATAATATCAGTAAGAATATTTGTCACCTTAGAACAAAAATGGTCAGGGTTGTTGCTTTCTATTCGGTAGACAGTCTCAAGAAAGGAAAATGATCATTGACAACTAAACCTCTTTTTGCTTTATTTGTGTATTGTATGTGTGTGTTTCTGATAGGTATTTGCTATTTTGATCATTTGCTGAGAGCTGCTTAACATTTATGGTTTATGAGAATTGTTCTACTTTGAGATCATTTAGTTTGTCTTCTGTGGAATATTTCCATAAGCCCGTAGACTCGCTTTGGATACTGATTTTATTCTTTGGTCCAGTCTGGTGTTCCCCCCTGCAAACTTGAGCAAAGCTATTTCGCTGAAGTAGATAACATCAATTTGTCGAGTTGGATTCCAAACACCGTGTTTCCCAATCTCAAGAATGTTATGATTGTCAGCAACAGAACAGGATGTTTGAAGGAGTGGTCTAAAGGGGGCTTTTGTAAGCTTTTAAAAAAACTATCGAAGTTTCTACTGAAGAATGCAGTGGCTTTGCAGAAGTTTGTTATTGTAGCAAAGAGAAGAAAATGCTGCCGTTGTTCTGAGAACTGCGTGTCCCAACATTTATCACAATTGGCTCAGAAATTGTCAGACAACCCAAGATCATCAACAAATATTTTGATCACTTACCAAGAGTTAGCTTAGCATGACCAGACTGGAAGTTGTGTTGTCTCGGCATACTAGAAATGTTACCAAATATTTTAGCTTTTTATTTAATGCAGATGTGATTTTGAACTTGTGGCATTCCAAATGTTATGATGGGTGGCTGCTTAGTTTTTTAGAAGCGTTTGATAGTTGCACTCCAGACATTGCATTTGTGCTTCGAATATTGCAACTTGTGTTTTCTGGGGAGTGTCAAGATTGGCTTACCTGCAAAACAAACATATTTTCTCATGATAATAATTTGGCTCTTGAAATGCTGTATTTTGCTTCCGTTTTCAATAGCATCAACATTTTATGATAGGAACGTGGTTCTCTCTCTCTCTCTCTCTCTCTCTCTCTCTCTCTCTCTCTCTCTCTCTCTCTCTCTCTCTCTCTCTCTCTCACTCACTCTCACTCTCTCTGTTTACTTGCAAATAATCTGCAGCTGTTGTCTTTTAGGTTTACAGTGTTGTTGAATGCTTTCACTTGAGGTTATGCTCATAATAAGTCTGTTCGATTGCATGTAATTGCTTGACTTCCCTGAACTGCTTATGAGAGGTTGCAAATTTTTTTGCAGAACAACTACTTCGTGATATAAATGGACAAAAGAATATCTATCATAGGCGTGACTTTGTTTCTCTTCATCAGGAACTTTCAAGGTGCTTTTTGTATTATAGTTCAAGTTTAGCAAGCACATCCAAAACTGTACAACAAATAAGATACACTATAATTATCACCATCCAAATGCTTCTTCAGTGAATCTTGCATTTTTCAATACTAGTCTCTCGCCACACGCGTTGCGCGTGTATCCTTTATCTAAGAGAGTATAAAAACACTACATAACGATTATTTCCAACTTGAGAGATTGTATATCTTCTTGCATAGTTGCATATTTCTCTAATAATTCAAAGCGCTTAAAGAAATATTTGGCGTGATAAAAGAATCAATTAATATACGTAATTGGTTATCTATCAATAAAGAATTACTAAAAAGAAATATGCTATTTTGCTTCTCAAATAAATACAAGTACAATCTTAGTTATCCTTGCTTTGTGTGCAGTTTCTTCAGCCTCATGAATTTTCTTTGTCTTCAAGCTTCACCTGAGCTGATTCTAACTCCATCGAATCAATGGTTGTGTTGCATAGCTTATTCGCCTATGCTTCTTTCCTTTCTTGAAACTACAACTTTATATTTCTACTTGTCTTTATATGAGCTGATGTTTGATCATAATTAATTGGATACCTGATGGGGTTTCCTTGGATGAAAGATAATTTATTAAAAAATTAATAGTCACTTGTAAGTCTGTTGGTTTTCTTGGGCTGATGAGAATTCATCAACATGACTACTGTTACAATTTGTTTTGAATATTAAAAGATAATTCATCAGCAGATCTCTCTTACGAATTGCCTCTATCTATGCACACTTGTTCGTCATTGGTTACATTGATTTTGAGTTGTTGGGTGGTTGATAAAGGAATGACCAAAGCTTGGAACTCTCTAAAGAGCCTAAAGTTGCACTAAACAACTTTAGAGGATGACGATATTATGAAATTACTGTCAAGATGTCCTGCTTTGGAAACTCTGGAGCTCTCATTTTGCGAGGGTTGTCGTCGTCTTGAAATTACTTCTTCAAATTTAAAGAGACTAACGTTAGATTCCCATTCGCAGCCTCGGTTGGTAGGATATGGTTCTTTGGAAATTTTTGCCCCACATCTTCAACATTTGGATATTTCAGGAAATCTTGGACATCGTCTCAAGTGTAGGATAGTAGATGTATCCTCTTTGGTTATTGCCAGCCTCACTTTTAGCATGAGTCGTATCAATGAAGGCTGGGACGAAGATGATATCGAGGAAGACATGAGTTGTCATGATTATCATCAAATTAGCAGAATTCTTATTCTCGACTATCTTGAAAAGTTGAGTTATGCGACTGAGCTAATAATTGGAAATTGGTTTGCAGAGGTTTGTTTCTATTTCAAGAATTGTGGGATGTAAACCTAAGAAAGAGAAGGGTCTTCATAATGTCATACAATTATAAATTTTGTATACATGAGAATTTCTTTTGTTATTGAATAATTGAATGGAATTCTTCTAATGTATACGAAAGGATCCTGTCTTCACATTTTCTGACCTTTTATCTTCTTCCTATCTAGTTTCTGATGTTGGTATTCTTTACCAGCAATAGATTATTTTAGAAACTAGCCTTTTGCATTTATGTTGTTCCTTAAAGTGGTTAGCTTTGTCTGTTTGTCATAGCACTATCTTTATGTTGTATAGTATTTATTTCATTGAGCTTATTTCACCAGGTCGTGTTCATGATGAAACTTGAAGGGATGATGCTTCCAGAATTGAGATGCAAATGTCTAACTATAAAGTCTCATGTAACATACCATAATCTATATGGAATAGCTAGTATTTTGCAAACCTCGCTTCTTTTGGAGTCACTCAACATACACATAGATGCTCAGGTCGTAATTTCTCTATATTTATGCCTTTTTCTTTACATCCATATTCAAGTTTTGAAGTTTTAAACCACCCTTCCCTCATAAGGAGTTTCTTAAGGAGAATGAAAATATAATATTAATTATCATTTAGAATATTGTCACTGTAGAATTAAGAAGTAAATGGTCAGGTAGTTGCTTTCTATCCGGTAAACGAGCTCAAGAAAGGAAAATGATCATTGACAACTAAACCCTTTTTTGCTTGGTTTATATACCATAAAAGTATTTCTGATATCTATTACTCAGTTATTATAATCATTTGCTGAGAACTGTTCAAGATTTTGTGGGTTTTGAGAATTGTTTACTGCGAGATCATTTAGTTCGTCTCCTGTGGAATATTTTCATTAGTTTGTAGACCTACTTTGGATCTTGATTATATTCTTTGTTCCAGTTTCACAATTCCTCCTTCCAGCTTTTGCTAAGATATTTCGCCGAAGTAGATAACATCAGTTTGTCGAGTTGGATTCCAAACACTGTGTTTTCCAATCTCAAGAATGTTAAGATGGTCGGCTGCCTCATGGAATGTTTGAAGGACTGGTATGAAGTGGGCCTTTGTAAGCTTTTCGAACTTTCAAAGTTTCTATTAAAGAATGCAGTGGCTTTGCAGAAGTTTGTTATCGTAGTAAAGAGAAGAAAATGCTGCACTTGTTCAGAGAATTGTGTGTCCCGTCATTTATCACTGTTGGCTAAGAAATTGCTAGACAGCCCAAGTTCATCAGTAGATTTAGTGATTATTTATCAAGAGATTGCTTAACATGACCAGGTTGGAAGTTTCTTTGTTTCGGCATACTAGACACACCTTATATTTTAGCAGTCGTAATTCTGAACCTGTGACATTCCAAATTTTATGATGGCTGCTTGGTTTCTTAGAAGCTTGTGTTACTCTAGACATGCATATCTGCTTGCAATTTTTGTTTTCCTCGAACTGTCAAGGTTGGCAAATCTACAAACCAAATGTTTCTTCATAACAATTAGTATCTTCAAATGCTTTATTTTTTTTTTCCTTTTGTCAATAGCATCAAGATTCTTGCACATTTGAAGACATATTTTAGAAAAAGAAAGTGTGAAAGGGTAAATAGAGATTCTGGAACTGCACGTGGAACCAGTCAGCCAAACATGAAGTAGCTACCTCCAACAGTAACCAATATTTCCACTATATCAGATTAGGCTTTTCAGTTTCTAGCTGTTTGTTGTAAAAATATGTATCCTATAAATATCTAGTCATGTTTATTTATAAATGATTATTGAATATCAGTTTCTGGGAGTTTTGTACGGACAGATTTATTGGCTATAAATTGTGTTTAAGATTCTTGCACAATCTATTATCAGTAGCAATTTCCTGTCTTTCTCACTCACTTTCATAAGATTTTTCAGCATATAACAAACACTCTGCCGAAAGGTTAATGTATGTGACAAAAAAAATAGTCTTGAGAATTTAATGCTAGCCCCACTTGTGAGATTTCACTGGGTATGTTGTTGTTGTTGTGAGTTCAATGTTATAGTAGGCAAAGTTTAGTAATCATATATGAAATTAACCCTCATGGTGTCCTTTTTGTTCATTTATTTATTTTCTAATTTGTTCATCAGTCTGAAGTTCACAAAAATGAATTAGACAATGTCTAGCCAGCATAATATAATTCTCTTCACCCCTGTCAATAGACATTTTTCAATCGGAAAGCAATACTCAGAAAGTTCTTTTTTCAAACTGCTCATCGGAAAACAAAAAAAAGAAGCTGAAATTCCATCAAATAAAATAGAAAATGAAAAAGAAAACAAGCATACTTACCTGAAATTTCTATGTCAAATCTGAAAATGAGGCCGCCTGATGCAGCAACGATGCTAATGATTACAACGACAAACGTTATTCTTTGACATGCATTGCAGTGTGAATAATATTTTAGAAGTATTCAGAGTTTGAGATTTTTTATGAGCTATAAGAATTATTCAAAGCAATTCCACTTTTAACATCACTACTTAGCAAACATGAAGCTTGTTTTTATTACTTTTTGGCACATGGAACAATTATCTTCTACATTATATACTCTAATACAATAAACCAGATAAGCACCCTGACAATACAACAATACTAGTCCCAGTAATAATTTTGTCAAAGGTTATTCTTTTTCATACAAAGACACCTTACATCTCAGGGATTACAAAGCTCGCATTACATGAATAGGTGGACGTGGAACCATTGATGATAACCTATGAGAGATGAAGTGCATTGTTGGCCTTGATTTTGGAGTTTCAAGTAAACAAGAGCTTGCTAGCTTGATGATAAAAACCAAAACCTCTTTTACTTCATCTTCAGGATATGGAATGCGTTCATCCAACAAATCGCTAAGCTGCACATGATCTATAGTCGACGAATTTGCTAGCACAATAATATATTCCCCGAGATGCTTTCCTTTGATTATCTCCAATGCTAATACTCCAAAGCTATAGACATCACACATTTCTGTAACCTTCATTGTATATGCAAGCTCTGAAACAATACAATTTCGAAGAAAGTATAACAATTCAAACGCATAAATGAGATAGAACAGTATAGAGTGTTTGGCTTTAGTTCATGAAGTCTAAATAAAACAATAAAAATTAAAGTTAGACCTTACCAGGTGCAACATAACCATATGTTCCTGCAAGCGCAGTGCAATTGGATGAGTTTGGTGTGAGAAGCTTCGCTACGCCAAAATCTGAAACACGAGCTTCATACTCGGAATCAAGCAAAACATTACTGCTTGATATGTCTCGATGAACAATTGGTGGTGAGCAATCCTGGTGCATGTAAGATAAAGCAAAAGCAACACCCTTGATGATATTCACCCTTTTAAGCCAATCCAATTTCTTGGACTCTACTTCATTTCTCAAAATACTTGACAAACTCCCTCTCTCCACATACTCGTAAACCAAGAACGAGTGTTGTGCATTCGAACAATAGCCGTAGAGGTTCACAATGTTCCGATGCTTAATCCCTGTCAATGCCCTAACTTCATTCATGAAGCTTTTCAGATGTGTATTCTCAAATGAAGAATGAAGTCTCTTCACAGCTATAATCCCTAGTGATGGAAGGTTTACCTTGTAAACGCTTCCGTGCCCTCCTTGCCCGATGCAAAATGTTGCATCAAACTCCTCTGTGGCATTTAAGATATCCCTATACAATGCCTTTCCATCTAACATGGATATCGAGAGCCAACCATCATCCCGTATTTTAACATCTCTAGCTCTCCTTTTTTTATCACACAAAAAGAGAACACCAATGAAAACACAGAGCAGTACTAGTGCTCCCATAACAGGAAGTACGGTGATGAGGATAAGTTTACGTCTCTTCGCCATTGAGTGCTTCTTCACCATAGAAGAAGGCCTTTGACAGGGCTGGAGTCCTGTTGCATTGCCGCAAAGACCTTTATTACCCTCCAACGAGGCATTGATGAAAGCTTTATTATTAGGAATTGGACCTTCCAACTCATTATATGACAATACAACATACTGCAAACCAGTCAAACTTTCAAGTTCTTCAGGAATGTGCCCAGATAGGCCATTGTGGGAAAGATTTAAGCTTACCAAGACCTTCAAATTGGCAAACTGAGGGGGTATATCTCCAACTAGAAGATTATGGCTCAAATCAAGTACATTAAGCTGAGCTATCCTCCCTATCTCCATTGGAATTTTCTCGCCAATTTTGTTGTTGCTCAAGTTCAAGGAAAACATGGTCATGTAATATCCTATAAATGTTGGGATTGACCCATTCAATCTGTTGTCTGATAGATCGAGGGACTCTAACTTCGTCAGTGACCCAAGTTCCCGGGGTATATTGCCAGAAATATTGTTGTTTTGCACAAAGAGCTTAACCAGAGAGGTTAGTTTTCCAAATTCCTTTGGAATTTGCCCAATCAAATGATTTGATGAAAGATCAAGTCCTTGAAGCCCTTTGATGTTTCCAATCTCTGGTGGTATGTTACCACTTATGTTATTTCTAGCTATTCGTAGATCAGTTAAATTCTTGCATTTCCCCCAGTTGCTGCTGAGTTCACCATGAAAATCATTATCACTCAAATCAATGAACTCAAGTTTTGGATAGATGCCAAAAGCTTCAGATAAATTCCCGGTGAAACTGTTGTTATCTAAGCGAACCCTTGTCAAACTCGAGCAGTTGCTCATGCTTCTTGATATTGGCCCTGTCAGCTTGTTATTATTTACCGAGAAGTACACAAGTTTCCCACCTTGGCAAAGATGCTCTGGCAAATGGCCCGAAAACTGATTGTCACTCAATGATAGGAAAACCAAGTTATCCAAATATGCAAGTTCTTTTGCAATAGAACCAGAAAGTTTGTTGTCACGGAGATAGAGATATTGTAAGTTACTCAAATTGCCAAAGGAAACAGGAATTTGGCCAGTAAGTTGATTTTCATCTAAGACCAGATCATTGATATTTTTCAAATTACCCAACTCACTAGGAATAAGACCAGAAAGTTGGTTAGTATGAAGGTATAGAATCTTGAGCTCAGCTAAGTCGCCTAGCGTAATTGGAATTGAACCACTAAGCTGATTTTCATATAATTCCAGATCATTGAGGTTTTTCAAATTCCCCAACTCAATAGGAATAGGACCAGAAAGTTGATTAGAACAAAGGTATAGAATTTTGAGCTCAGTTAAGTCGCCTAGAGTAATTGGAATTGAACCACTAAGCTGATTTTCATATAATTCCAGATCATTGAGGTTTTTCAAATTCCCCAACTCACTAGGAATGGGACCAGAAATTTGGTTAGTGAAAAGGTATAAAACTTTGAGCTTAGTTAAGTTACCTAGAGTAATCGGAATTAAACCAGTAAGTTGACTTTCAGATAAATCCATCTTGGTAAGGTTTTTCAGATTCCCCAACTCGCTAGGAATAGGGCCAGAAAGTTGGTTTTCATAAAGGTACAGAATTGTGAGCTCAGTTAAGTCACCTAAAGCTTTTGGAATTGAACCACTAAGCTGATTTGCATATAATTTCAGATCATTGAGATTTTTCAAATTCCCCAACTCACTAGGAATGACACCAGAAAGTTCGTTAGAATAAAGGTGCAGACTTTTGAGCTCAATTAAGTCACCTAGAGTTGTTGGAATCGGACCTGAAAGATTGTTACTTTGTAATGCTAAAACCTCAAGTGACTTCATTTTCCCGATTTGAGGTGGGATTTTGCCTGAAATCGTATTGATCGACAAGTTAAGATAGACTAGATTAGTGAGCTTTCCTATTTCAGGTAGAATGGTGCCAGAGAGGTGGTTCATGCTAAGATCAACATATTCAAGAAACGGCAGAGATAAAAAAGGAAAATCATTGAGTGTACCAATGACACTAGCATTTGTAATATTCAGCATGTTTACCCTACTATTAAAGCATTTAACTCCATACCAATCCCTGCATGCATCAGTACTTAGTGTCCATGAAGCCAATAAGGAATTATTCTGGTTATGGAAAGTTGCTTTCCATTTGAGGAGAGCAGTTGCTTCCTCAGTGGAAGCAAAAGTAACTGTGAAGATATATAAGAGAGACAAGAAATAAAATTTTCTGGGAACCATCTTGAAGGCTAAAAGATTTCAGTTGATTGTTTTGGTTATTGATGAACTTGTGCAGGTATAGTTTTATATTTGAGTAAATCACTACAAGTCTTGCTCAGTCACTACCCGGGGAAGTAAATACAATGGAAAAGGTCGTTGGATTGGCCAATCTTACAGTTGTTGGAAATAATTATAATGGAAAAGTGTCTCAAGAGTTATCATCTTGGAAGAAAAAGTCTCAAACTACACTAACTCCTCCCAAATAATTTTCCTTGATTTGACGTATAAATTGTATAATTGATAGAAATTAACCATAAAGCACAAAGCAGCTTGACTTGTTAGTTTCCAAGTTTATTGTAATAATAACAAAAATCACAAGGCATCTATAATAATTCGTAGTATCATTTTCGCGGGCCATGTAGCATGGAATTGTTCCAATTTTTGCCCGATAAGAAGAAAAGTCTCACACACACTACTTCACGGTTCTCCTAATAATTTCCTTCCATTTACTCTCCAATTATTTTCTTCTTCTTTAGAAGTTACGTAGTGCTACAACAAAGCCAAATTAAAGCACCTGTTTGAACTGGGTTTTAGGTAAAGCAATTAGTGATCGAATGAGTCACTAATTAGACCATGAATGCACATAGAAATCGAGTTCCAACAACTTTCATATCCTACGATTACCAGTTGTTTCAGTGCTAATAACTGGAATAATTCAATCTAATATAATGGAAAATGAAAAGAAAACAGGAGTACTTACCTGAAATTCCAATATCAAATCCGAAAATGATCGAGGCCATCTCATGCAGCAACAATGCTAGTGATGACAAGTGCAAACGTGATCTTCCCTTATAGTGTTTATCGCTGCCTTGTCCATCAACAGCCATGCCACCAATTGCCATTTTTCCTTCAGCTACTTGAAGAGATCTAAACAAAATTTTATTATTCCAATATTGGTCTATATATAGAGTATCTTGACGTTGAAGTTGCCAATTGATAGCATATAGAATCAGAACATTTGACACCTCAATAAATAAACTAGTTACAAGTCTAGACGTTTTGAACTTTGTTATAAATGGAAATTATTAAGGAATTTCTGGTGGGCTTTAGCTGTGAAACTTCCTCCTCAGTCAACTCTACGTAGCCTAGTACATAGTACACAGCAGTGCAAGAGAAGGGTAGGTTAGGTAAGATCCGCGAGTAAATGCATAATTAATTTAGCATTTTTCAGTTCTTCTGGAAATATCTAGCTCCTCACCATGCTTAGGTTAATTATATGTGACGAATGGGGTTAGGTTAATTATCCAATTTCTGAAGACAAAAAACAGCTGTGTTTAATGCATGAGAAATTTAGCAAACATTTTCCCATAAACTTCATGTTCACTAACATTATTACTTAGCAAACATGAAGCTTATTTTTTTGGGGGGGGCAGAAGGAAAAATTACCTTATGCATTATATTATATACACTCTAGTATAACATAAACCAGATAAGCACCCTGACAATACAACAACTATTAATCCCAGCAATAACTTTGTCGTGGAACTTCTCATCAAAATAACTTATTTCACAACCACTTGGTGTCAAAGGTTATCTAGTATTCCCAAAGCGGAAACTTGCAACAAAAAAAATAAAATAATAATAATAATAATAATAATAATTTCAGATATAAATTAAATGGCGGATCCAAAAACAGGTATTTGTACAGTCCATCGATTTGCTTTTAAGCCCATGGGCCAACATTAGGCCTCCAGTGGCCCAGGCCCATACAGATATGATTTTCTGTAGTCTTATTTGTATGAGAAAAATCACACAGTTTTACAGCATTTTACGTCCAAATACATCCGCTTAGTCAAGAAATTTATTTTGTCATTCTAGCCTAAAACATAATAGCAATTGGTAGCCTAAACCTGTCCTCCCTCCTCTATAACACTCTTTCCTTTTAGTTTGTTAAAAAAAGTCATATTTCTAGAATTAGAAACAAGTATACTGAATAGTTCCTTATAATACAACATATATTTATATTTTTCTTGTGTCAAATTCAAATTCAACGGTACATAATATGTCGATATAATATTTCATGTACATATTTGTCTTATAATTCAAAGAATGCTATCTCAATTAGATATATGTCGATATAATATTTCCTTTAATAAATCATTACATGAATAGCAAAAAAGTAAATGGACTAATATTAATACACTTTTTGAAAATGAATTAATGGTAAAGTTTTCGTATCTAATCAATTATTCATTTCACTAGCAAGTAGCAAAAATAATTCTACCATTATATTGAGATTCAGTCCAGTACTATTAGGTCAAGTATTATTCAACGGCTATCTAAGATCCTGCCACATCATCAAGATAAAATCTGACGGCTCCAATTTATTTATATTAAAAATACAAATGATTATAAATTTTAATTTCTCATATTAATATAATGAAAAAATATCTTGGAACATTGATCAAAATTTATATCGTTTAACTCTCAGAAAGAAAATTGTGACACATATTTTGAAATGGAGGGAGGGGGAATACCTGCCAATAAAGTGTTACCTAATTCACTTTCTAATTAAATCCAATTTTAGAGGAGGTTAGATTTATAATGCTTGACCTTCAACTTTTAAAATTCAGCAATGTTAGAAGACTAAATTAAATTTTCAAATTTATGTAATTTAATATCAATGAGAGACCGACCTTTTTGGAGTGGTTAGTATAATGACATCTTAAAACAAATATAAGCTTAAGGAAAATCATGACAAGTAGTAAATCAAGCATAAACAAGTGGCTCCTTAGATAAAGTTTTATGTTGACCTCATCTTAAGCAGATAATATTTTTTATTTGAAAAAATTACTGCAGCTAAAAAGAATGTGGGTATATGCTTATTTTTATAAAAAGAAATTTCTAAAGTGCATTTGTGATAGATCTATCTTCTATCTGTCTAGTCAAGTTGGAGGAGCATAATGGGCACTAATTTTCCTAACATTCCCCTTAACTCAAGCAATTTGGAGAAATTTTAGTTCGAGTCTTACATGACAAATAATTTATTATATGAAGTTTTTATTTATTGACATGTCTATTTGGCTAAGTTTCTAAAATTAGTTTATTTTGAAAAGCCTTTTTTTCATAAGTGCTTTTCAAAAAAGTACTTTTGGTGAGAAGCAGATCGTGTTTGGCCAATAAATTTAAAAAATGCTTTTGAGTAACAATTAGTGTTTGGCCAAACTTTTTAAAAGTTCTTCTAAGTGTATTTTTCTCAAAAGTATTTTTCAAAAAAGTGCTTTTTAGGAAAAGCTACTTTTTTTAGCTTATGAAAGACTGTTTTTTCTGCTTCCCAAAAGCACTTATTTTCTTTCAAAATCTTAGTCAAACACCTCATTTTTTAAAAATAAGCATTTTTTAAAAAAATAAGTATTTTTGAGAAAAAATAAGCTTGGCCAAACAAGTTCTTATGATAAAAATCTATTCATATTGGGAGCAAGAGAGTGAAAGATCAAGTGTCTCTTGTCACAATTTTTTTCATTTGTAGAACTATTTATCGATTCATTAGAAAAATATGTTGGCGTAGCAGAAATTATATATTTGAAGATCAAATTGATCTTTTCTAGAGAATTAGATGGTGTTCCTAAATAGATCTTTTATTTGATAGATAGAGTATCAATGAAGCTATCACAAAATGGAGAACAATTTGAAGAAATGAACTTAAATTTTATTATATTGACCGTCAAATTATTTGGAATTCAAAAGTGAAAGAAAAATTAATTATTTACTAAGAGTGATCAAATTGACATATTACCAAATCATATTAGAAACCTATGGTTAAATAATAATTTAACATAAGAATGTGTCTTAATTAATTATGCTGTAACGATAATTATATTTATAAAAATAGGTATTACATATTTATTAAATTAATATCCGTACATATAAAATATACGCTCTGAGCTTACATATAAATATATATTCTGAGCTTTGTTACGGCCACTTCATTTGGTAAGGAGATGATGTATTAGAATGTTGGAATTTTTTCTTTATGTTAATTTTCATCTTGTTTTTGAAAGTCAGGTAATCCATTTCTTAGATTATAATTATAAAGTAGAGATAAGATTTGTATATATTTTATTTTCTCCGATTTAAGATTATACTTGTTGATATACTCCTTTCTTCTCCTTTTGTCCGCCTAGTACTATTGGGATCATAGTATTTCATTTGTCTTCACATTGCTATCAAAATTATGTTTTAAACTGACTTGAAAAAAATAAAATTGAAAAAACTAGAAGAGACATATCATGTGAGAGCTGTTGGAAATCACCTGAAAAAAGCAAGTAGTACTGTTTCATAAAGATACAAAATACTTAGAAAAGAAACAATTCTATGATGCTGACTTCACATTTATCTTTATCGTCACAATTCTTGTTTCATTGTACTACATTTGCAATTCCCATCAACCTAGCTATGACTAAAAATATTTATGAGTTCGGTATTTATTAAATGCAGATAAGAAAAAAATGAATGTATTTATAATTTTTTAAAATTTATCAATAAATAGTATTTAAATATTTAAATTATGATATGTTTTGATTATGCATCCGAGCACGTAATAAAATATTTTTATTAGATATTTCTTGATTCAAATTTTAAAAAGTCTTCTATGCATATATTTTAAAGTGTCAATTACATAAATAACATTTTTTATTATTAGTTAGTCTCAATTAGAACAAGTCAGATATTTTACAATTTATTAAGGCTAACCCGTATAATGAAAAAAGTGGCATGTTTTAAGTTTTTAACTGATTAATTTATCTCTATAAAATGTAATGGACATTTAAAAATACATGCCTCAGAACTATCTAATTTGATCAAGTTTGCTCACTTCTAAGCCACCTTAATTCATTAGCTTTATTGCTACTTCACTATTAGCCTGGAAATAGGTTCTTTTTGTTAAAGAAGGTTTGGCCTAATACACATTCTTTCTTTGTACTTCTATAAATGGTAGCAATAAATTGTGATTCAAATTGCCTATGCAATCGCATTTCATCGGTTTTCTAAAATCCCCCTAGTGCTAAATACTTAAGAAATATCCTTGAACAAAGATTAGCTTTTCAATAGGCGAAGAAAGGCCTCACCAAACACTTCATGCCCAAAGGAAGAAGCAAATAAGCAATCGAGCCGCGAGGAAACGAATAGTGATGCGAGTACGCTAAGTTTGGAACCCTTACCCTTTCATGCGAAAATCAAAGAATTAAAGATATCGGCCACCTAAATAAAAAATTAATTGTCAATGAAGAAAAATACTTCAATTATGAATATTTCAGTAGATTCCTTTACATCAGGTTTCGAAAAATTAAATTCGAGTAGATTGAAACTAAAAAATACTTTATTATATATTTAATCATTTAATCAAAACATATTATAATTTAAATATTTAAATAAAATCTAATTATTATCGATTAATTCATCATATATATATATATATATATATATATATATCAAATAAACGATGAATTTACTAAATAACTGCTTCAAAAGTCATGCTTTCCGACTAGGTATCACATATATGTTAACCGAAAAAAAGAAAGAAAAGGTATCACATATACGAACCGACAGACCACTGACCCATCGACATGGAGCCTACCTTTGGACCCATCCAAGCCGACCAAAGACGAAAGATAGCTCTAGTAAATTACCTAAACCTACCACGGTCAAATCCACCAACTACGGTTAACTTAAAAGTTCTTAAATGACGCCATTTTATAACAATAGTTAGGAGAACTGTCAGCTACATATTGGCCACGTGGTGCAATATAAATCTGCCAATGTGGTAGAAGGAAATTTACTGAAATAGACACGTGTAAGCTGAAAATGGTGGGTCCAATGTGAAGGAGACTCATGGTGGGGTCCATTCTCGTTTAAATGTTACTTCCTCTATTTCAAAAAGAATGACCTACTTTTCTTTTTAATCCGTTTCAAAAAGAATAACCTTTTTTTTTTTAGCAACACTTTAATTTCAACTTTCCATATGACATGTTTAACACCACAAGATTCAAGGGCATTTTGATATATTTGCCATAACTTTAATTTAGGACCACAAGATTCAAAAATCTTTTTTATTTTCTTAAACTTCGTATCAAGTCAAACTAGATCATTCTTTTTGAAACGGAGGAAGTACAATACTCCGACATCCATCTTTTTTTTTTTTTTTTTTTTTTTGGGTTAATGGGGCCGATGGGCCTCTTTTATTAATAATCAATATCAATATCCATCTTTACTTATCTATTATGTTAAAAATAAATATATAATAATATTTGTTTGATTTAAAAAATTAATAGATAATTTGACTTAAAAAATCAATAGATAATTTATTATTTTTTATTCATTTTATTCTTGCTATTAAATATTATACATCATTCAATGTACTTCTCAAGACATTATACTTATTATATTCAAAGAATGATATAGTAAAATTATATTATTATTTTTTAATTTATGTGTCAAATTAATAGTGGATAAGTATTGTTGGACGGAGGAAATCGATGCTTTTTGAATTTTTTATTGTGTAATTACTTAATTACAATTTACAAAAAAAAATAGTATGAATTTAATAAATTGACTGGGACCGGCAGTCAGCTTTATACTGGAAGACCGTTAATTGAGAAGTCGGGGCCGTTGATACGAGATAAGAAATATTACTAATAATTTTGAGATAAGATGATGAATTATTTTATTTAATATTTGGTTAGAGATATTAATTAATCTTAAAATTATGTATTTTATTATTTATGTTATAATAATAGAATAAGTATTCATAGGGGTGTTCATGGTTTGGTTAAAAACCAAATCGAACCGTGAACTAAATCAAATCAATTAAAAAAATCGATATTTGATTTGATTTTAAATTTTTAAAACCGATAATATTTGATTTGGTTTGGTTTTGACTTTATAAAAAAATAATTGAATAAATAACCAAACCGAACCGATAAGTTATATACATAAATTTTATAATTATTTGAGTATAAGATAGTAGTTTTTCATAAATAATTATAAACATTTATCTTTTAATCATTAATTTGATTTTAGTCTACTTCTTTCACATGCACTACAACACTTTTAAATTTTATTTCTTAAAACATGTGTCCAAATCCAACACTCTAAATCTAATTTTCTATATGTTGTATATTATATTATCAATCTTTAATTTTCTTTGCTAAGACGTCCATCTATTCTTCAATGTTTTGCCCCTTTGATTTTTGTAAGGTTAACCATTCTATTTGAAGTTGTATCTTAGTTTTGTGGATGTTAGACATGTGATATAGAGTAACCTCTATAGTTATGCAACTTAAACATGCTAGAACATTAAAATAGTATTGAAAAATATTAGAAGATTCATATATATTCATATTGTGTTAATAAATAGAAATTCGTTGATTATATTCCTAATTTTCAATTGAAATAGTTACCTTCGTTATTTTTACTATTATCAATTTATCATTAGCTAGTTAAAAATTGAAAAATCGAACCAAAATCGATAATAACCAAACTAACGATTTTTATTTTATTTCGTTTGATTTGATTTTAAAAATTTAAAAACCGATTAAATTGATTTAGTTTTGATTTTAATCAAAAATCAATTCAAACGGAACCATAAACACCCCTAAGTATTCTATATATTTGGTGAAAAAATGAATTTCATAAAATAACTTTATGTACCTCATTCTCCATACCAAGCAACCCTTTACAACTTTCGTGGGTTAGACAACAAACTAACAGATCTACAGGATGATAATTAATTATTTACAAATGTAGAATTGCAGACTGGTGATCGGAGGACAAGTATTCATATTGCGATTTTAGATAATTCATGTTCATAAATCTCCATTTTAATATATTGAGAAAGTTGTGATTGCGAAAAGAATGATAAAAAGACTTTTGAATGTGGTATCAGTATTGAATAAAAAAATATGAAGATTTTATTTGAGGCTAAAAATATTGTTACTTGTTAATGTGATCCAAAAACGAATGACTAATTTAATGGAGATAGAAATAATGTGGAAAGATATCTGGACGCTCTTAAACATGTTTGATCATGTCGATTTTATATATATTTTTAGATGTTTAAATAAAATAACTCATAATTAATTTAATTAAAATTTTCTATTTCTACATTGAAAGGAATATACTAGGAGAAATTTTTTCCTTTATTGAATTGTACATGGTACTAAGAATACATTTGAATTAGGAAAATTTACAACACTCCCATTAACATCCTTACCATATATTTATAAACTAAAAAAAAGTAAAAATAAATTAAATTAATAATATATAAAAGCAGATCGAACCGATGAAAAAGACCTTCACCCAAAAAGGAAAAACAAACAAACAAGGAAGTAAAGAAAACGTTACGGTTCACAGTTTACATGATGCGCACCAAGACCTCATAAACGGTGCGGTGCACCATGGCCCACAGATTTCGTGTTTTCATGTGTTTCCTCCGGGTCCACCGGTAGTAGGTCCCACACTAGAACGCCCTCTGACTGTCTCTACTTATAACTGCAAAGCTAAGCTCTCTCCAAATTACGCCATTTATTAGCAAACGAAAAACAAAGCTTTACAGTATTTCTGACAAAAATTTCCAATTCCTTTTCTCCGTTTCACACAATTTCACAATCTCCGTAACGGTTAGCCTGAAGAACTCCGGCAGACTTTTCCCAGCGGTAAAGCGGTTTCTCGTGAAAATCTTTCAAGTTCGGTTCTGGAACCTTCTATTTCGTTAACTATTTTTCCTTCTAGAACGTAGTGTAACCGACGTTTTTTATGCTTTTTTTTTTTTTCAATTTATTTTGTTTTAAGTTTCGGTTTTCTATGATAAATTGATGAATTCGAGTTTCGTTGCTATTTTTTATGCTAGTAGCTGTGAAAATGCATGTTGAGTTTATTCTGCGCTGAGCTTTTGATATACTGGCTATTTTGATGTTGTTAAGCCTTTTATTCCTCTGAATTATGGCTATTTTGTATAGCTTTCATGTTGTTAAGCTTTTAATTCCTCTGAGTTCTGGCCATTTTCTATAGTTTTGATCTTGTTAAGCTTTTTATTCCACTAAATTCTGGCTATTTTATATGGTGTTTATGTTGTTAAGATTTTTTTCGACTAAATTCTGGCTATTTTGTGTAATTTTTATGTTTTTAAGCCTTTTTCTTGACTGAATTCCGGCTATTTTGTATATTTTTGATGTTTTAAAGCTGTTTATTCCACTAAATTCTGGCTATTTTGTGTAGTTTTGATGTTGTTAAGCTTTTTTCACGAATAAATTCTGGCTATTTTCTATAGTTTTGATGTTGTCAAGCTTTTTTCACGACTAAAGTCTGGCTATTTTCTATAGTTTTGATGTTGTTAAGCTTTTTTCTTGATTAAATTTTGTCTATTTTCTAATGTTTTGCGAAATTCACCTTGAAATTCGTAGTTTTACTAGATGTTTTCCTTAGTAAACATGATTTGTTTTTAAGAAATATTAATGTGAATGGTTAGTATTTCAAATTTTTGCTAATTTGTTTGTTTAATTTCCTGACAAGTGAAAACTTGTCAAAAATTAGTTCATGAATTCTTATTCTTATGCCTTTTGGTGTTCTTATTTAAGTTTTGTTTTGGTTATTTTAGGATAATGGCTCTGTATCAAAATCAGGATTTGGAGTATATGGTGGATGAGTACTACTATGACACTACTGATTTTGATGACAGCACTTTCGGGGATGAATCGCCACGAAGTACTGATTTTGATGACTCTGATTTTGAGGATGATTTCGAAGTGGTACAGAGACAAATTTAAATTTTTTGACATGTTACTGTTGTTATCCTCCTCCGTCTTTAGTTTAACAATGTTGATTTATTGCTTTTCTTATTCTACAGAGTAAGTCAAGGACAGATACATCAGCTGTAGAAGCTAGAAATGGCAAGGATATACAGGGAATTCCTTGGGAAAGGCTTAATTTCACCAGAGACAAGTACCGTGAGGCGAGGTTGAAGCAGTATAAGAACTATGAGAACCTCTCCCGTTCCCGTGAAGATCTTGAAAAGGTTTTTCTTTTCACTCTTTTTCCCTTCCTAAGTAGTTTGGATGCATACTAGGAGTGTATGGTATATAACCTTTCTCGTATTTTTGGTTAAGCTCAACTCTATAAGTTTCTTTCATCGCCGTCTTAGGAGTGCAAGGAAGTAGGAAAAGGACACAGCTTCTACGACTTCCAGTTCAATACAAGGCTCGTCAAATCAACTATTGTGCATTTTCAGGTACATAAATCTTAAGCATTTTCTTGTTTGGGTAAATCAGGTGTTAATCTTTGGTCAAGAAATCCGTTGACTGGTCTGCTTCCCTGTAGTTCTTGTGTTCTGATTTATTAGTCCCTGGTGTCTCATTTTGCATAATTCAATTAAACATGGCAAACGACTCCCATGGCCGCCTTCTCATTCTGGTCTTTCATGTTATTTTTTCCTTTTCATCTTTTAGCTGGGGTATATACTGGGTATGATGTTGTTGTATCTTTTAGCTGGGGTCTTTAGTTGTATGTTATTTACATCGTACTAAGTTTACTCTAAATTTATGAATTTAGAGTTGACAATAAGATGTGATTATTCATAGTCTTCTCATTGTGTGAGCCTTCGGTCGAGATCCCTGCCACCTTTCCATGCAATAACTATACTTTTGCAGGTGCTCTGCTCCGTTAACGTTATGGATATTTTGATTAAACCGTTAGGCTGTTAGTTCGTCCTCTCATTTTTCAGAGGTATGGAGTTTGTATCTTCATTGAAGAATTTAGTGAGTCTGATGCTTGATATGGAATTTTACTTAAACCTTGACTATATGTGTCTCTAACACATGCTTAGACAGCTTTCTGTGTCACCAGGGCCAGTATGTTTAAGATGATGCTTCTTACGGCCTCCAAGCTGGTGAATTTGCATCTGATATAAATTTAGCGTTACTTTATCATTTCTTGGTGCAGCTTTATTTTTCTTCCTCTGTTAGAAAACCAAAACATATCCTGAATTTGACTTATGCCAGTTTCATGTGTTGCTTCTAGTAATAATATTCTGGCTAGATGTGGAAGCAACAAGATTTACATAGGAACAGTTTTTCTGATATTCTGCATTAGTTTAAACTCATTTTTTTCAGTAAGCAGATTTGGTTGTGCCTGGATCAAAGTTTTGATCCGAGAGCTGTATTCACACTATTCTTTTTGTGCAGAGATTATAAACATTTAGAGAAGTGTCTCATGAAACTTTGTAATAGTAGAAGATCCTAGTTTGGAGCTTCACTCTTGAATATTCATCATGAATCAGCTGAATGTATTTTGAGGACAGGGTTTGATATGGAAGCTCAAGCGTGAGGACAGAACTTGGCTTCTGCTGGATTTGTAATTCGTTGCTGACATAGAATATAGTTTTACTTCGGTGTCAAAAGTTGTATGCTATGTTCCATTCTACTACTTGTGTGACAGATTTAGTTTTGCAGTGTCAAAAAGTAAAGTTGAGGTTGATGGTTGAAATTTACGAACTTCCATTTCCATTTTGTGTCCCTCTAGAGAATAATTTATCACTTGATTTTATTTCTGTTCATCTGGTCCTGCATTTTCAGTTGGTCGTTAACTATCTCTGTTGCCTTTTCTGCACGGTTCATCCCTTCCTATTCAGAGCCCGTTGATCATTGCATACCTTTCTCGGCTGTTGTTTTAGAAGATATTGAGTTGTTGAGCATTTTGCTAGTCATTATGTGAAGTGGTGAAGTTTTAATTCTTGTTGTAAGTGATGTTTGTTTGAATTGTATTCTTCCAAAAATTAACCAATATCATGTGTGCATTGCTATTGTATCTATCTTTCAGCCTTAAAAGCAGGATTGCAGTTATTGTGTGAGCAGCTGGCGCAAGCATTTTCCATATGGTATGGTAGGGAATATCTGCTAATTTAAGAGGCCTTATGGTCTTAGTTTTGAGCTTAACTTGTTAATAGCAGTAATAAGTTATTAAAATATTTGTGTGTTGCTTCATTATTTCAATATTTCTCTTCTGTTGAAGATGATGGTTGCTCTTTCTTTCTCTTTGTCTGTTAGGGATGGATTCTGCACTAGGCCCTTTAAGGACTTCCACTGTGTGGGTTGTAATTCTAATTGCTGTGTCACAGTTACTTCTTATGGTCTTCCACTGTGTGGGTTGTAATTCTAATTGCTGTGTCACAGTTACTTCTTATGGACTTCCACTGTGTGGGTTGTAATTCTTATGGTCTTAGTTTTGAGCTTAACTTGTTAATAGCAGCAATAAGTTATTAAAATATTTGTGTGCTGCTTCATCATTTCAATATTTCTCTTCTGTTGAAGATGATGGTTGCGCTTTCTTTCTCTTTGTCTGTTAGGGATGGATTCTGCACTAGGCCCTTTAAGGACTTCCACTGTGTGGGTTGTAATTCTAATTGCTGTCACTGTTACTTCTTATGGTCTTCTGTGGGTTGTAATTCTAATTGCTGTGTCACAGTTACTTCTTATGGTCTTCCACTGTGTGGGTTGTAATTCTAATTGCTGTGTCACAGTTACTTCTTATGGACTACCACTGTGTGGGTTGTAATTCTTATGGTCTTAGTTTTGAGCTTAACTTGTTAATAGCAGCAATAAGTTATTAAAATATTTGTGTGCTGCTTTATCATTTCAATATTTCTCTCCTGTTGAAGATGATGGTTGCGCTTTCTTTCTCTTTGTCTGTTAGGGATGGATTCTGCACTAGGCCCTTTAAGGACTTCCACTGTGTGGGTTGTAATTCTTATGGTCTTAGTTTTGAGCTTAACTTGTTAATAGCAGCAATAAGTTATTAAAATATTTGTGTGCTGCTTCATCATTTCAATATTTCTCTTCTGTTGAAGATGATGGTTGCGCTTTCTTTCTCTTTGTCTGTTAGGGATGGATTCTGCACTAGGCCCTTTAAGGACTTCCACTGTGTGGGTTGTAATTCTAATTGCTGTGTCACAGTTACTTCACAGTTTTGATCATTATATAATCGCCTTGGTAGATCTTTTTCTTGTAGCTGCCATCTGCATCTAGTAGCTGTTTCCATTAGAAAAAGAAGATTTACTGATTTGATACTCCATGGGCTGTCGTTTAAACCTTCTGGCAACTTAGTTTTTGCAGTATACGAGTGGGAAAGCTAGGTTGGATTATGTGTTACTGTGTCAATTCATTTGAGAGTCCGTGACTTCATTTCTGAAATTTTCAGTGACTTGATTGTGTGTTTTTCTGCCCTCTTGTCAGTCACATTTCTGAACTTGGGATTTTAGATACTTAATTGCTAGTGTAATCTCTTTGTTATGTGGGTTGTGCCCTTAATTAGTCACGTTGTGAACTTGGGGGCTCAATTGCTTATCTACTAAGAGTTTTCCTCTCTTTCCTATATCTGTTGGTCCATCCCACTCTTTGGATAGCTCGCCACGTTTGGAATAGAATGTCGAAGCACTTAACACTTATCTGCGATCTATCTATTAAGCTATTTGAATCCCGTTGACGTCTTTTGAGATATGTACTGTTCATTATTGGGTTGTGCTGCCTTATATTGACTATGTTCTAGATTGTGGGGAGGCATCCCTTTCAAGTCTGTGGTATTCTTGTTTGTGCTGCATCATTTTTTCTTCCTGCTATCGTCGCAACCGACATTTCTGACTTCTCTTTCATAGGTTTCTTTTCTTCTTCGATCTATATGGTAGTAGGAAAGTGTGACTATTTTTTAGCTGCCCGACTTGCTTTCTAGCAAACCAGCTCTATTGCAGATGATGATTTGTATCTATTAGTGGTAGATTGTTCAGTTGTGGACTTGTAGCAAGCTAGCAGCGTTCCATCGCTAGCTTATGCACTAGTGACCACTAATATATAGGTCTAACGACATGCTGACCTACGGCTTAGCTTTGTATTAGGGATTTCATGCACTCTTTTATTTTCCTTATTCCTCTAGAGCCTGACACAGCAGCAGGAGAGAGGGGTCGGTTGATTTTTCTGGTCCATTCTGCATCACTATTCTCTCAGCTTGCCATATGGCTGAGTCGGTGAATGAGAAATGTCTGTACCCTGAAGTTACGTCTCCTCAGGCCTATCATTTTTCTGAAATCTTTTTTGTGATGAGTTTTTTCAGCAAGTGCCAGCATTTTGTTTTGCTTTATTTGATATCATGTGATGTTATTGTTTGCATCATAGGAAACTTGTATGCTGTCCATTGATGAGAGTATCAACCTGTTTATATTTTTGTTTCAGTTGAGGAATCTCTTGTGGTCGACATCAAAACATGATGTGTATCTCATGCAAAATTACTCTGTGATGCACTGGTCCTCACTTCTCAGGAGGGGAAAAGAAGTGCTAAATGTTGCTAGGCCATTGGTGCCCACTATGGTTAGCAATGCTTTTTGTCTCCCTTTTATATACTTAAATGACTTTGGGCAATCAAGAATTAACTCTCTAATTTGTGCAGAAATACCCTGGATCAGAGTCTCAAACACTTACCCGAGTGCAGATCAGCAATATGGCTGTTAGAGATGGTTTGGTGGTTGCTGGTGGTTTCCAAGGGGAGCTTATCTGTAAGGTAGGATTACAATATGTATTCTGAGCAGATTTATACTCTCCCTTAAGTAAATAAATCATACTGATATGATTTTAACTTGTGCAGTATTTAAACCAACCGGGAGTTGCATTCACTAAAAAAATAAGTAACGAAGAGAATGCTATAACTAATGCTGTGGATATTTGTTATAGTCCGACGTAAGTCCCTGAAATTTGTCTCTGTAGCTTTCTTGAATTCAATGTGGAGGCTGTTGTGTACCAGTGCTTATATAGTTCTTTGCAGTGGCTCGACGAGCATAATCACTGCTAATAATGATCAGCAAGTCAGGATTTTTGATGTGAAAAGCTTTGCTTGCACCAATCGTTATACATTCCCCTGGTCTGTTAACGTGAGTAGCAGATGTTAATTTCTACTCTGCAGTTCATAATCCTTGGTAATGCTCGTTGGCTCTCTACCTAACACTTTTTGGTTTCATTGCAGAACACCTCTGTTAGCCCCGATGGTAAATTACTTGCTGTGCTTGGTGATAGTCCAGAATGTCTACTTGCTGATGCTCAAAGTGGGAAGGTTGGTCTCGTCCATATATCTTTTACTAAAACTGAGGGGTGTTAACTTGATGATTAGTTGCTCATGTGTTGACCTGTGACTGATGCTTCAGGTTGTCAACAACCTAAAAGGTCACCTAGACTATTCATTTGCATCAGCTTGGCATCCGGACGGAAGAATTTTGGCAACTGGTAACCAAGACACAACTTGCAGGTTGTGGGATATAAGGAACACGTCGCAGTCCATAGCAGTGCTCAAAGGAAGGATAGGTGCCATCCGTGCAATCAAGTTCACGTCAGATGGGCGCTTCATGGCCATGGCGGAGCCAGCTGATTTTGTACACATATTCGATACACAATCTGATTATGGTGCCTGTCAAGAGATTGATTTGTTTGGTGAGATTGCTGGGATATCCTTCAGCCCTGATACTGAAGCTCTCTTTATTGGAGTGGCAGACCGAACCTATGGTAGCGTGTTGGAGTTCAACCGTAAACATTACCACCGCTACCTTGATTCTGTTTTGTAGTGAAAGGCACCTGCCCGTGTGGGTTTATTTTGCTGCTTGTCTGGTATATAGTTTGGGTATAGTATGAGGAAAATTCGGGGTAGACTTGTGTAACTTGGCCTTCATATGGTAATAGTCTGAAGGCAGGAACTTGTATGGTGATAGGTAAAGAGCTAGGATGACGTCCCAGTGGCTGATGGCCATGTAGGGGCTGTTTCTGCCGAAGTATATTGTTTAAGTGTGCAGAAGCAGGAAGGAGTTAGCAGTAGTAAATGCAAGTCACAGTGCATTTGTATATCAGAACGAATTATGTGGTCAAGTCGTTTTTGGTAATGACCAATTTCATCACAATTCTATATGTACCCTTTATTTTAATTTTTTGGCTTTTTATATTTATGTCCTTTAAACGTTCTGTTTCAGTTTCTTCCTTCCGGATGCAAGTGCCAGTTTGTTTACCTTTTTGTTTGCACGAAAGAGATTGTAAAAACGATACTGAACTTTGGATGCAAAACTGGTCTCAATTCAATCAGAAACAGTTCAAGGAACAAACTTGGCAACTTACCCTGGTTAAGGCAACGATGATTTTTGCTAGACAAGTCAAGTTTGAACATATGAAAAGTTGGTTTACCGTTTTTAACTTTCACAGTTATTATCCATTTCAATTGCGTACAATGACTTACCAATTTCAGAGGAAGCCACGAGGTGTGACCAAATCCAAACTACTAAAATAAAATATCTGAGGAAAGCAACACCTAGACCGATACTTATTAAAATAGGGCAGGAGAAAGTAATGAATTATAGGATAATCTCGTTTAGTTTATCCTATGAAGATTATCTAATATAACTGATGGAGACTTTTTGTCTTTTCAAGTTTGTGTACTATTTTCTAGTAAAAGAAAGAATGAAAATCAAGCCAACAAACGAATAGTTGGAGTAACACATGCCCCTTTTCCCTTGGTTACGTATAACTCTCGTTTGAATAGATGGAGGGAGGCCCTTTTGTTGGTTAGTTGGTGTATAAGGTCACATAAGCAATTAATATCAATTAATTAACAACTGTCTTAAACTCCCAACGATAAGTTTTAACTTTTTCTATACCACCTTCCAGATAGCTGATATTTGTTGACTGATATAATGTAATGGATTTAAAAGGAATTAATTTTCCACAGATTTGGACAAAAACTTGTTCTTACTATACACATAAATATATGACCAAAACAGTAACACGTAGTTATGTTGATGGGGTTTCTAATTTCTAGTGTGTTCGAACGTAATGATCCTAGTATGATCATCAGTAGAAATTTCACAATCACACAATCGTTAATTCTTGATAATGTAAATTAGAATACAAAAGAATGATTATTATATCTATGTTTACATTATCTCATGTTTAACCATATTCTTCAGGTCAAGCTGTTATATATACACAGGATCACCATATCCCTACCAACCTAATTCCCAAATAGTGGCTTTCCAACATTGCTCAACTGTTGCCTGTTGGGTTAAATCAATTCAGGGAAACTATTAGTGATATGATGCGATAATGTCTACTTTAAAAGTAGTAAGTCTTTTTTTTTTTGTTTCCAAAAGGCCTCATATTATTTAAGAGTATTTGATACCTACTGCATTCGTATCATTTTAATTGTCGTTTTAGCTCAAAAAAATTGTTCTAAATAAGCGTTATGTTAGGAATTCAAAACTAAAATTGAAAATTATTTTCAATTATACCCTTAAAGAGGAAAAATCAGTTACCTTTATTAAATAGGAGTAATTTTATAAACTATTATTTGTATTTATTCTTTTCTCAATGGACGTGAAAAAAGCTAAAGTGACAGTTAAAATTGGACGAGAATATATAGCTTCTTTCCTTTAACTACCAAGTAATTCTTTACCTTAAAATGGTACAATTAAACTTGTACACATGATTCAAGGATTCAGGGATTAAACTGACAAAACAATGAGATCATAATTAATCTTGCAATTCATAGTAATAAAGTAATTGATTAACAAAGATTAAGAATCAAATTGCCCTGAGCTCTAATGTAGTTGACTGACAATGTCACCAGAAAAAATGACTTAAAACCTTGAAATCTTAAACGCTTAAGAACTTTGAGAGCTTAATATAATGTTCGTGAAGAAATGAAATTTCGATGCCTTTCAACAAAAAGTTAACATTTTATTTATAGCTACACACGAGGGACAAAATCTACATAATATGCCTACATAAAACTTATAAATTGTCCATTATCATTGTTGAGTAACGGCTTGAATGTTTAAACAATTGTAATCTGGATTATGCCTCGCAACCGGCACCTTCCCTGATGAAGACCACTTATCGGTCTCTCTAACATTCTTTACTTGACTCATGTTTGACCTGTCACTCTTACCACGTGTCAATTTCTGATTCATACATCCATTGAATCAGTGTTGTTTTAGGGTTAGTAAAATCTATATTTAATTAACTTCAATAATATGGTCAAACTAAAATATGAACAATCAAATGAAGTTCTAACTCTGTATTCCCAATTATGAACTTCAGCAATGAAACAACTCATGTACAACAAGAATAAAGTACAAACCAACTATGAACAACAAAAGAAGTTCAAACTATTTTCTGGAAAATAGTAAACCAAACGTTTAGAAAGAGATGAAGAAACAAAGATTCATGTTCACCGAATTTACGGTGTGTCCTTAAGGAAATATATTCTGCCGAACAACGAACTCACTCAACGGTAGCAAATCACACTTGAATTTTGTGAAAAAGAGGAGTATTTAACTTCAACATTTCGTTTCAATACCTGAGGAAAAATCAGGTATAACCAAAAAGTGTTGCTTCAGAAAAGAAGCAATGGTTCTTGAAAAGTTGCACCTTTTGAAACGACGGGCCCACATGTGGACCCATGAGCTTCCGCACATGAGTACATGCAGCCGCATATCACATTGCTTCTCAAAACAGAATGTTGAGGGCTGACATGCGGACCGAGATCCTCTGGCATGTGCGTCCTCACATAGCCAGATGCGCTCGCATCTCACCTTTTCGTCATTCAAACAGTGTATTGAAGGATCACGTCCTTTCGAGGTGCGTTGTGACATGCATCCGCACATGCTCGTGTGCGCCCGCAAATGGTAAAAATTTTCGTATCGTAACTTTGGATTAAAAAATCATTAACTCTCAAGTTTCTAATATTTTTGTCCAAAAAGATAGTCTCTCGATCAATTGACAAATCCGAATTCAAATCCTCATATTTTTGGATTAAAAGATCATCAACTCTCAGGTTCGATCATTTGCCAAAGCCGTGTGAGCGACGATGATGGCGCAATGTTTATCTTCTTCTCGTCTCACTAACAACAAGGAGGAGTGCTTCTATATTTAAGCACAAGAATATTTCTTTCTCCCACCAATGTGGGAGAAATAGGGATGGCAATGGAGCGGGGCGGGTTGAAATGATATTCTTAGAAATCTAAGGCGGCGTGGGGCGGGTGGTGGGTTTCCTCCAAACTGATGTTATGGAAATCACTGTACGGTAGCTCTTTGCCTCGTTTTGCACTTATTATTCAGTTCCCATTTTTCCGTTTCCTTGTTTTACATTTTTTAAAAAAACTTTTTGTTCTAAACGTTTCAATTTATGCGGTGTATTTTGAATTTCAAAATTCAAACGAATTTTTTTTTGACTATAATTCTTTTTTTATATCTTTTAAATATTTTAAATTGTCAATTATTGTGACTTATACTACGTTTTACATAGTTCTAAATATGTAAATTTTATTTAAAAACAAATACAATAGAAAAACTGTTTTCGATAGTCCGTCGGCTTAAAGAAAAGCATATCAAGGCAGATAATATAGAAAATATGACAAAACTTATGGGGAAAAAAATTAAACAATCAACAGAAAAATCTAACAAGCAAAAACTCTAAAGAATCAATAAGAGTCAAACTCTAATGTTAAATTGTGGACCAACGTTATCAATTGTAGTCTTTATAATTTTACTCTGTACAATATTTAAAGTACTATCTTTACACCTAATTGCATTTGTCCAAAAAAAATTGTTGTAAGATTGTTAATCATATAAATATTAACAAGTACAAGAAAACTAAAAGAAAAGAAAAATCACTTCCAAATAAATAAACATTGAGTTAGCCCAGATACAGGACTACGAAGCAGAAAAAAGTGAATGTTATTGTATTGAACTTTTGTGGGGCAAGGCAGGGCGGGGCGGGTCTTTGCGGGGCAGGGCAGGATAGGTTGAAAATGAAAAAAATGCAATGCGGGGTGGGGCGTGGCGAATTGAAATTTTTGCTTGTTATGCCTCAACCCGCCCCGCCCTATTGCCATCTCTAGGGGAGAAACACTCTTTGATAAAGTAAACGCACATTTTATTTTTCCTTCATTTTTTATTCATATTTTACTTAGAACCGAACGTATAGTAGTACAAGGAAGAGACATGGGAGTTCCGAAATAATACTTACAACTCCACCTTCATTAATTAAATGTCGGGTTTGTGTAAATATCTTCTCAACTAATTGTGTAATCTAGCCACTAATTAAGTCAAAAGAAAAGGTATGACCCCAAAATAAAAAAAATAATTTGAGGTGGCCAACTGATACTCTCGGTCGATAACCAAGATCTTTTTTTTTTTTTTTTTTGGTCGATAACCAAGATCACTCCTATTATTACCCGTTTGTTTAATAATTTCACTTGACTTTATTTGCCAAACAATTAAACTTCAACTTGAAGTAATATAGGTGGCATCATGGTTATAAATTTTGGAGTATACACCCCCTCCCCCTCCCCCCACCCCCACCCCCACCCTCCACCTCACACATATACACACAAAATGAATTAGATCAAACTTCTAAATTCAACTTCAAATAATCTATTTTAAACCTCAACTCAGATTTTGTCCAATAATTGGTTACCATTTCAACATGATTTATTTCATCATAGGCCCAACATAACTTAAATTGGGCTGGCTTTAGAGCCTACCCCTAAATCTCTATCTTAGCCCATTCTGGTTGTCGTAAACCCGAAACATCTGGGCCAGGAGGATTAGGAGTGTTTTATTTGAAAATATAATTTTTGATTTTTAAAATTTTTAAAAGTACATTTCCACGTGTATATTTATCTAATTAAGAAAATATTTGCATGGTTGGTTGAATTAATTGACAATATGCTACTCCCTCCGTCTCATATTAGTTGGTCATTTTTCTTTTTAAACGCATGTTGAGAAATTATAAATAAGAAGGTAATTTTACTAATTCACCCCTTAAAAAACTTCTTGAAAATTTTACAAAAAAGTGTGAACACTTTCAAAAAGAATTAATTGCAAGAGTAATATATGACAAAATCTAATTAATGTTTTCTCGATTTAGTAATATGGATTCAATGTATCAGATTTTAAAATTTTGAAATAATTAAAAAGACATAGAAAGAAAGATAAATAAAAGATTACTAAACACAAGATGGATATGAGAATTAAACCATCAACCTCACTTGTGGAGGTTCACCCAATTCCCATTTAGGTCATTAAATTTGGGTGCACATGTATATTTTTAAATTTTTAAATAGCTTTGGAAAAATATAATATTGCCACATATATAATCTAAGATAGTGGAGCAGGATGCACATAAATCCTATTCTTTGCGTGAGATTTCCATATTCTATCTATTCACTTTTAATTATCCACTATTTAAAAACAATTATTTACTTTTATTTGTTCACTTAATATATCTAGGGAAAGACAATTTTTTTTTAATGCTAGTAATAGTTATGGGCACTATAACATAGTATACATTCATTTATTATTTTCTTAATGAAAGTTCAAAATCTACTATGAACAAGTAAAAATGAAGGAAAATATTTACATATAAGATTATTTTAATTAGAAAATACAAGAAACTGAGACATCAAGTAGAAGAAAGTACAAATTATTTCTGACTCCAGATGTAATGATGTATCTAGGATAATGTAAAAGCAGTTTAAAAGAATAAAAACCAGTAGGGTTCTTCACGTGCTTTGTCGTGCATGTAAAAGACACAAAATATTATTTTCTGGTGATTTTTTTGGGAAATAAAAGTTATTGTAGTATCTTTGGAATACAATGACAGGAGATGTAGTAACTTCTCTTTGGAAAGAATTACCATTACTAATTGCCTCATTTTCTTCAAGAATTTTCTAGGTGTTTTGCTCCCTTTGTCTAGAAAATGCATGCTTCTCTAAAGTTTTCAATGTGCAGAAATAAAATTTTGGCCAAAATTTGAGGCTTTGGATTACTTGCTTCATTTCATTAATTCTATTCGACTTTTACATCAAAATAAATTTTTTTAAGAGATAACATGAGTCAAGTAAAATCAAATGAATGTATATTTTAACTCAAAGTTGAATAAACAAACTTTTTGTCGTTTAATGTTTGAATGCCGGTCGAAAATTGGAGAAATGTAATTAATGAGTCTTAATCAATTGTTGGAAACAATATCCTTAACAATTCCATATAACTCTTTGATATGTAATTTCCATGTTAGTGATACATGTAACTCCTTTGTCAAATCGATAAGTTTCTAATTTTTTCTATTTCAAAAAGATTATCTAACTCAAGCAGAGACTAAAAATCATTCTATTTCTTCTTCTTTTTCTCAACAACTCCCTTACTGAGTAGTGAGTAGTATATCTTTTTTAACTAATAGTCTTATTTATCCATTAATTAATTAATTTAGAAGCTAAGACAACAAAATGTTTATCACCTCCATCTACCTCCAAAATTGATTACAGTTTGAAACAAGCATCTACCCGTCTTAATCGACAAGTAAAGAAGGGCCGTTCGCACTAATGTGTTTTTTTTTGTCTTTAATTTTATTTTTGCCCTCCAGTATTTTAATTGCAAGGAATTTTTTTTTTTGCTACGCACAAGTTATACTTTATAACATATGAACTCAGTTTTAAAACATTATCCCCTAAGAAGTTGAACTTATGCAACCAGGTACAAGTAACAAGTTATGCTTGAAAGCATAAGTTCGGTACTAAAACATTATGCCTTAAGAAATTTATACTGCTAAACTTATGTCCCAAGACATAAGTTTAGTTTTAAAATATGTATTAAGAAATTCATCCTACTGAACTTATGCACATGACACAAATTACATCTTTCAAGACATAAATTTAGTTTTAGAACATTACATTTTAAAGACGTTCATACTACAGAACATACATGCAAGACATAAGTTATGCTGCTGATCTTATAACCCAGTCAAAGTTTTCTAAAAGATTTATCTCTCGAATTAAATTGCACTAAACTTATGCCCCAGAGTAAACATTCTTTAAAGTAGTATGCCTTGAGGAATTAAGTCATAGATAAGAGTATTTTAACCCACGAACTTTCACTATTGAGCAGTATGAACAAAAATTAAAATTCACTAATTTAAAACTGCCCTAACATAGAGACAATCTATGCCAAAACTTGAGTAAAGAATGGTACCCTTCAAGTTTGCCAGTTTTAGTGGGCTTTGATGTTCATAGCGTCAAAGGGTAAACATGGCTTTAATTGGGCCCAGCATGCCATTTCCAAAAGAGAAAACAAATTAAAAATCTTTTGGGCCAGAAATTTAAACGTTTATCATGAGTCAGAATCTTGTCGGAAGTCTTTATCTTATCGGAAATGAGTAAAATCCATAAATATCACCTTTTCAACTAATTAAGTAATTGAAAAATAAAAAAGCATCATGAAATTTCAACTTTCACAATTAAAACTCTAAGACATTATCATGAAATTCTACCTATACATTTGAAATTTCTTGATAATAACTATTTTCTAATTATAGAGCCAAAAAGTAGCTAACTCACGTAATTACTACATGAGAAACTATGCAGTTTCCCAGCAATTCTTAATTTCCTTTTTAATCGCTGATTATGTTTTGTTTTCACCATTATGGCAAGTAAAAAATAATTTGGATAGTTTTTGGACAGCTTGTTAATAGTTGTCGATCATTTGAAATGTAATTAAGATATAGTTATTTTTTAAGGTGAAAATAACTCAAGCACAGGTGGTGAAATTTGAAGTTTTGACAAGTAAACCTCCAGATTAGTTAGCTGGATTTCGATAAATTCTTAAGACATTACAAATACAGTTCAACTCCAAGAATATTTACTCGAGTTTTGAAAACGGCTTCTATTATACTTCACATTTGTTGGAACCTTCTATTATAAAAGTTGATAATAAATTAATCCATTACGTATTAATTAGTTAAACAAGAAGCTAAACTAGAAGATTATCTTGGATTCTAGAAATATCCAGCTAACTTTTAAGAGAAAGAAGAAAACTAAGTACTAAGTAGGGTTACGTTCTTCACGTGTTTTGTCATCTAAATCATGACATATATCTAATTTTTACATTTTTTTTTCTTGCTAATATTTGTGTATCTTTGAATACAATGACAGGAGAGGGACTCCTTTTCAATTTTATGAAAATGAAATGACTATACCAATTGTCTAGTTTTCCTCAAAGTTTTCTGGACCTTTAATTAGGGGCGGAGCCAGGTAGGGTCAAGGGGTTTATACGAATTCCCTTAGACGAAAAATTTTACTATTTATATATGATTAAAATTATCATTTATGTATGTATAATTGATGTTGAACCTTCTTCTGACTTCTTCAATTGTTTACTTCTTCATATTTCGAACCTTTTAATGGAAATTTAGACTCTACCAATTATTTGCTCGATTTGTCTAAAAAATGCTTGCTTTTTCCAAGTTTTGAACTTGCGGAAATTTAAATTTTGGCCAAAACAAATTGAGTTGTCGAATCATACTTTTATTCGGAGTAATTGCTAAGCATTTAATAAATCATTAAGTGGCTTTACTTTGGAGTAATTGTTATGGTCTCATCAGATCCTACTGATCAATTCTTGCATATGAGTAAATACTGACTTGTTCAATTTGTATACGGCTCTTCTAGTCAACACAAAAAGGTTTTTTGTGTTTGTTGTAATTTTGTAGCATCTAATTTAGACTGAAAACTATTTTGGATTTTTTTCAAAGATTGAAGATTATCAGGCGCTTCGACATGAATTCATGATGCTGACATTAATTGAAAATAAGTTGAAAAAGAGTATTTGGAAATTGAAGTTGTATTTGGACATGTATTGATTTGAAAAATTGTAATAAAAATGGTCTTGTCTTCTTAGAAAAATTGAAGCAAATTGTTTTAAGGAAGACAATCTAAGTTGACGGCTCAAAGTTAAAATACGAAAAAAGTGTAACCTAAGTTGTAACAAAAAGGTAACTATTGATGTACGAACTATCAGATCTAATGATCGTATACAATAATTTAATTTAAATACTCTGTATTTTTTGGAGAAATTAACATTTTTACAGCACTGACTTTAGTATTCAGTTAAAGAATCTCAATTGATTCCAAAACATGATCAAGAAAACTGATAAAGGGTTTCTCTGTGCTTTTGCAAGAAAAGAATCTAAACTCCTTTTTTAATTTAATTAATCCTCCTATTTCTGCCACACTTCTGAAGTGACAAATGACAATATTTTTCGTCCATTGACTTAAAAAGAAAAATGACAAAAATGAGAGAATAATTTCATTACGAAAAAGGGAGTCTGAAATGGACAAGAAAACAAGTAAAAAAGAAAAAGGCAAATACCTCAAAAAAGGAATCCAACAGTTGAAAATTGTAATGTCTCAATTTCGCTACGGAATCGTCGATTTATTCTATCAAAAAGCATATGTACATTACATTATTGATTATTTTTTGTGCTATAAATGAAGGATGTGGTGTATCGAATGTGGGTGATCCTCCCATAATCAGATGTTTGAAATTTGAAACCTCTCAAGCCCTAAGTATGGAAAAGATCCTTGGAAGGAAGCATTTTCCCCGATTTGGGTTCTATGCAGTGCGAATCTAAATTAATTAAACTCCAATGCGATACTGGACACCAAATTTTAAAAAAAATTTATTTTTCGTGCTTAGTACTACTCCACGATCACATTTTAAATAACTTATTTCTGTTTGGAAATTCTCAATAGGAAAAAGATAAGAAAAGCTAAGACAAGAACAAAAGTATCTTTTAGAGATAATGAAAGGTTGGTGTAGGATTATTTGCTTCAATAACATGTTAATCCTAGAGTCAGATTCTTGATTTAAACTCTGAATAGTCAAACATTTTTAGAATTAGGAGTTTAGAGTTAATATTTTTTAAAAAAAATCTTAATTAATTTTCACATTTAAATCGATAATATGCATCAAGAACATAATTTGCATTGAAAAGTTGTATCTCCCACCGGTTAAACTCAATAAAAAATGAGTTTAAGTTACATATGCGATAATTATAAAGAATTATTTAAATTATTGTGTCATTCAAAATATATTCATAGAATGACATATAAGTCTTGTTAAGATGTACTTAATTTTGAAAATAACAAATTACATGCTATAATAATAAATAAATGTGTAAAAAAAATTACATTAACAATGTTCATTTTTACTTATCATGTTTTGCTTTTTAAAAGTCAAATTGCAAGAAATTTGGACTACATTTTAAGATGTATTTTCATCATATTAATTGCAGAGTGATTGCAATTTATGATATTTTTTATTGTACTATTATCGAACATTTAAATTTTAAATATTGAATCAATCTAATTTAATTTAGCACCAAAAATTAATTGAATTGACTCTCGTAAAGTAAAATATGACAAGTAAAAGTGAACAAAGATAGTGTCAAAATTAAGATTTTAATCATATATAAATATTATAATTTTCGTTGAAGGCAATACAGATGAACCCCTCGATTCTACCTGGCTCCGTGTTCATTATGAAGGGAGTACATATGTAACTCAAAGTCATAACAAATTAGCCCCAACTATTGGGGAAGGCTTACCACTTGCAAGTTACAACTCACCAGACCATACTTTAAAATTTGTTTTCAATTAATTGTGCTATGGTTGTTGCTTAGCTAAGCCAGCTTATGCACGTACCCTTCACGCTTTATCAACTTTGATTTAGTCAAAACTTGTTTCTAACGCCATTTAGCTGTTGACCCATGAAATGCTGCAATTTTATATTCTTCCAATTAGTTAGATAACTCCATCAAACTTTTTTCAAATCAAGGTCTAATCAGTGAACAATTAAAGCGTAAAGTTCCATTAACCAATTTATATAGAAATACTTAATTATTTAACACAATCTTAAACTTGTTATTAAATTGTAACGATCCAAGCTAATGACACATATATATTGTTTGCTTTGACCCAATTAACTAATACGTTTATCTTTTAGGTTATGCCGTTAGGCTACACTCCCTCCGTTCTTAAATAAGTGTTCCTTTTGCCTTTTAATTTTATTTCTAAATAAATGTATGTTTAAGCCTTCAAGAATACTTTGATCATAATCTTCTTAATATGCCCTTGTAATCAAAAGATTATTCAAGTATAACTCTTCATTTTAAATGTAATCAATGTCAACTTCGAAAGATGTATAAACTTTATTTAGGAATAAGTTGGTAAAATTATCTTTTATTTTTTTAGGAATTAGTAGTTTATTCAAGGGTGCATCCAACCTAAAAGAAGCATTTATTTAGAAGGTAGAGAGTATATCAGTCAGTCCAAAGTGTATGCATCATCTGAACATGTTTTACTTTCTTCTTTCATTCTATTATTCTAATGTATGATTCACCTAAAGTATCATATACATATTTTTTTTTATAAGTTTGTCATTCTAAAAGCCTGTCAACCTCCTTCTATGACCTGCCATAATTGGCCCGTCCTCTATAAAGGGTGTCACAAGGAAGTTCTTTGAAACTTTTGCTCGTAAATTTTACATTTTGATTACTTCATAATATATTTTGAAATACCTGTTTAATACAACATATAAACATTTGAAGCAAATATACAACATTCATGATTTTCTGCAGAATTTGATTCCCTAATTTTATGTTTCCTCCGCTGGACACACAAAACAGTAAAATCCAATTAGACATTTTCCTGATCCTGTTTGATCGTTATTTATCATGGGCACAATATTATGACATTGTCAATGGCTCAGGTGACTCATTTGAACCCAAATAAAAACGAAAAATATCACTCATTTTGAAATGGAGGGAGTAATGAATTCAATATTTTGAAAAATGTATTTAAAAATGACTATAGTTGAAAATAAGAGTATTATGATAAATTAAGTGATAAAACTATCTTTTGATTTTTCAGATTGAACTTCCATTTGTACTCTCTTGTTTCATTTTACTTGATCTATATAAAAAATAGATATTTCATTTTACTCGTTCATTTTAGCAAATCAAAAGAGTGTTATTACTTTTTTCGTACTACCCCTATTATTAAATAACTTTAAAAGTAGTAATAGTCAATTTAGAATTTTAAATATCATTAATAAAATATATATCTAATTATAATTTTCTTAAGAGAAATGATTCAATATGGTCTAATAATATACAATCAAGGGAGTAGTATAATAGTCTATATTGCTCAAACTCTTCAAAATTATTATCACACTCATATTGCATTAAAATATTAAAAATATCCGACATATACCTATCGAAATTTTTAAAAAATCCGATCAACATAAATAACAGTAAACAAGTAAAAATGGTTAAAACAAAGGATAGAGGTGAATATGTCGGAGACATTGAAAAAGTGGAGCGTTCACACGGAAGCAGGACGTTACTGCCAAATCAGCACAAATATTGATGTATATGCCACGTGGCCACGTGCTTTAAATTGCTAACTCCGACACCTTTTTGAACTTCGTATGTTTCTCTTTCCTTTCCCGTGTTTTGAATTTCGGGTAAAACGCGTTTTTGTTTCCTTTGGACAAAAGGAAAAAGGAAGAGAAGAAATTTAGAGAATCTATTTGTGGAATTTACTGACCTAAGCGTGACTCTTGTGTTGGCATAATAAATGGGAAATACGTTTTTCCCTAACTAAAGTTTTTGAAAAGTTCTTTTGGCTGTTTGACTAAAGAGTGATAACTATTTGTAAAAAAATAAAAATAATATTGACACAGATCAAATAAAACGTATTTCAATAAATAGTTTATTTGGTTAAGTAATCAAAATCTGCTTGTTTTTTATAAGCATTTAGAGAATAGAGGGATCGTTTGATATATGTGAAATAAAAATAATAATACTAAAGTAGCTTAGCTTAAAATAGATGAGGAAAAAGAGTGATAAGCAACAAGAGATTTTCTTGAATACCATGTTTATGCTTTTTCTAAAGTTATATGGTGCACCGTTTTTACCATGTGGATGCTCAAATAATATTTACATGCAATTGTAAATGTGACCTAATAATATAAAATTTTCTCGAACTCTTTCTAAACTAATGTTATCAAAAGTCATTGACATTTCTTAAGAGTTAAGACTAATTATCAGTCTACTTGTAATTTATTATTTATATCAACTCTTTACTTACCATTTCAAGAAAAATCTAGCGCGAAATTGGTGCATGCCAACTAGCATCCCAGAATTATGGCCACTGGTAATTTCTCGAAGTTGTTAGGCTAATAGTATTAAATATTTATGGAATATTTTTCCAATATAATGTTTATTTGTTGTGCAAAAATTCCTTTAATTTTGAGTACAACTAGGTACGACTTTATAGAATTAGACAACTAATAGTCATAGAAATCAAAATGGGTTATATGGTGGGATGGTTGGGGTCCCTTAATCCTTAACTAGAAAAAATCATGTTGGAAACATTGTCTTACAATGCACAATCTGGATATATTCAGGCTCTAATGTAGATATCATACACTAAGTGGGAAACCATAAAAGAAAAAAAACTACTCATAGAAAGGCAAATTGTTTATTCGATCAATATTTCCTTACTTGAGTTTGTAATCAGATATTCTCTTCGATCCTATATATCTATTTATAATGCTTATAAAAAATAATTGTTCCAAAACACTAGTTGAAGAACTTATAAGATTATTTTTTTTCAATTTAATTCACCCGTAGCATTAATTACTGAAGGAAACTAAATAAGGTGAAAGATAAAAGAATGAATAATAATGATAAATTAGTCAAATAGATTTTATAATTAATATTTTTTTAAAGGCTTGCAATAATATGAGAAGTAATAGGACCAGAGAGTATATGACTATCAAAATTGTTGTAAAATGGGGAAATACATGTACTTCTCTTGAAGGTTGTTTTTTCTTGACGTTCATTTTCTCTTATGTTGTAAATATTATCTTTTAAATATAACATGTAAAACTTATCGTGAATTAAATTTCAGTTTTATCATCAAATACTGATGAACTGATTAATCAATGACCAAAAGAAAAAGTACAATCAAACAAAACAATAATATTAATGCTACACACTCGTTGTTAGTTGCGTAATTATTTTCAATTTGATAAATGAACATGAGGTTTAATGGCATAGTTCCCCAACCCCTAGCTCCCAACAACAATCAAGTGACTATTATGAGAGAATTTATCCAGAGTTCACATCATCGATCAATGATTGCATGTAGGTTATGTGGTTTGCCGTTCGCATATAAATTCCTACACTATCGATTTAAAAGCTCACATTTTAAGAAGAGTTACATATAAATAAATCGCTTGATATTGTAAAAAGTTATTTTCATATATATAAAACTTAAAAACTATTTACGGTCTCTTTTTAGTTGGTTCGTTAACCGTGGTCGAGGGAGTAAATAATGTTCATGCATCCCTCAGCTTAACCCTCGTGATTCCTGTAAATTTAAGAACAAAAAGACAAGAGGACAACTGCAAAAAGAAAGAGTGAGAAATAAAGAAGCAGTAAGCACGAAATAAAAGGATAGGACCAACTACTATTTTTTTTAATCCCTTTAGCTAAATAACCAAAATGAAAACTTAGAACTTTAAAGTTAACTAAGTTAGCATTTCACCATAGATTTATTGAAACTTGAAAAAAATGAATTTTTGAAGTTTGATGAAAAATAATTTTGAAGTTGTATTTGACATCTCGGATAGTAAGCATCTCTCACTTCCAACCCCAATCTTATGAGTTTGAGTCACAACTCACAAGGGAGCAAAAAGAATGGAAACTCCTAGAGAGGGATAAAAAAGGAAAAAAAAAATTGAACATTTATTTTACTTGAAAAAATATTGAAATTTGAAGAAAAACTTTTTAAAACTATCCAAACTTCATGAATAAATAATGTTTTTCAATTTTTTTAAAAGAAAATTTACTCCCAATAAAAGAGTGGAATCAATTTAAATGTCCATTTTAGTATCTTTCCTATAGTTTGTGCCTTTATTTTATTTTATTTTTTTTAAAGAAAAAGAGAAGAACGAGCACTTCTTTTTTCCTTATTATTATATGTATAAAGTTTTCTCTATCTTAAAAAACTGGGAAACAAGCTGCGTGCACAAGTATGACGGCTCAGAATTAAAATATGGGAATTGATTTCCCCAGTTAATACTAATAATTAAGTTATAAAATACGTAGAAGACCCACAGGACATGCTCCGAGTTTGAAGAATGAAAAAAATATTGAAGAATAATTTGACTCAAAATTCAGGTAAACAAGCTCAACCACACCCAGACACCCCACTCAAGTTTGCGGCTCACCTTGTTTTGTTTTGTTTTTTTGTTTTTTTTTAATATATATTTCTGGTTAAACCAACATTAACAATTCTTTTCAAGAAAATAGATCAGAGACCAGGAGTTTGCTGAAAACACATTTTGACTTATCTACACCTATGGTAAAGATGAATATCAAAATTGACTTTGTCGTAGGATATATATATGTATAGGTAATTTTTCTACCAGTTTTTAATAATTTTCTTAATTAGTAAATATAGTCAATTGAGAAAGGAAAATAAAAGAGGAAATTAATAAGGTATTGAATCGAATTTTCATTAATAAAATGAAAAGTTTAGATCATAGTCAATTAATTAACTAGAGTACTATTCACTAACTTATGATAATACCATGTGTAACAGTAGGGGTGGAGTGGGTACTATTCGTCGCGACTTCAGCTTCACCACACACTCAAGCTTTAACAAATTTCATTAATAGTAATGCATTTAGGTGCTCATGGGGTAAGAAATATTTTCCCTTAATTATGTTTAAAAACGAATAAATGAGTTTAGGTAAAACTTTTTCTGATCACTCAAAGTAAAAGTTAATAATCGAATTCACATATTTTACTAAAGTGATTTGAATCTTCAACTTTAATAGATGACCGAACTTTTTTACTAAAACAAGTGTTTTCTCTTCGGTTATCATACAATTTAATGTGTCATTCTATATCACTCAGACTGTTTATAAAATTGTACTGAATATGCTATTGTTATTATACTCCGATGTTTGAACTAATGAATTAACATGAAATAGGAGCAATGAAAAAGTGAATACGGGTTCAATCGTGGATTTATACTTTTATCTCAGAAGAAGGAAATATTTTAGTTGCTTTCTTTTTGAATAATGAAACTTAGATGCTACTCTCCCCATCGTATATTAGTTGTTATGTTTATATTTTCGAGAGTAACTATATAAATTTTGATTAGTATTTTAAAATATATTTTGCAATCAAATTGACATGAAAATGTTGCAACTTATAGTACTTATCAATAATTTTTTGAATGTTTATTTTTTAAAATATAAAATATTAAGCTTGATATAATTTAATTTAGCTTCAAAAGTTAATTAAATTGACTTTCAAAAAGGAAAATATGATAATTAATTTGGGACGGAAGGAAGCACTTTCCTATAAGGTGCTTAACATCGTGTGAATTTTAAATGGAGGTTTTGTTAGATGTCCTATATGAATTTGAGTAACGTAAAAAGTTTCTCACTACAAAAAGTAAAAATGTTTAAATAAAACTCTGATGTCAAGATGAACCAATATTAAAAGGATTTATGTACTTCACTAGAACACAATGATCTCAAAGTAAGAGAATTGCTTTTATATAATAGTAATAATCGACAAAAGATAAGCACAGATGATGACCATCAATTAATTACTAATTAATTCGTATAAACAAAATGTTAATAAAAGCATAAATTCGAAAATGCAGCAGAAATGTCATTATTCATCTGTAGTTGATGTCTTCATCACATTACATTGCCACAACACTGGAAAAATATTGATTAACAACTTCAACCAATGCCCAACTCATTAAATTTTGGTTAATTACGACACTTATATAGATTATAGATATGAATATTATCCCTAATCATTTCACTAATAATAAACTCATATTGCTTTTGATCATCTTTCATTAGGAGTCTCCATCAAACCTCATTTGCATATTCTTATCTGTGATGCAAGGATATTTTAATTTACTAACCTACTCATGTCACTAAAAAATAAAGTCAATGCTAATTGCTAAAAACAAAAGTCGAAAAGCAAAGATCAAAAAATAAAAAAAGGAATATATGATAGACACATACTCTCTTCATTTTAAGTTATTTATCTGATTTTAATATGATATGGAATTTAACCTATTTGCATTAAGAAAGTATAGGAGATTTTTAAATCTTATGAAATTAAATTTAAAATATATAGAATATATTTAAAATATTTTTAAAATTTATGATTTTAAACCTGTCGATGAAAAGTTAAAAGTAAAAATTATCAAAACATAAAATTAAATTTTAAAAATAGATTAAAAAAAAGAGAAAAATAAATTGAAATTAAAGGAGTATACTATTTTTTTTTTATCACAACTCCCTCGACAACTACCTACAACATTATCATGTGACTACCCATGATTCTGTACAGTTGTAATATGACAAAATAATTTGTATGCCACTTAATTTTGTACTCACATCATACATTCAAAGTCGAAACATTGTACCTGTCTATAATACAAGTTCTGACTTTCTCAAATAAAAAATACTTATCTCTTCGAGGCCACAACTATATTGATGTCTCTGTCTAAAAAATATACATGTGTTCTTCACAAATTTATCAAATTTTGAAGAAACGGCAGGATATTTAATCGGTCAAATAATTTGCAAAATATTTACTGAATTTATAAATAATATATATTTTATATTAAATATACATATATTAGATATATAATACAGATAACTATTTACAATATATACTACTCGTATATATTTTTGCTATACTGATAAATTAGGAGACCTTATATCCATAATTTTCCAATAGTAGAATCCACCAAATTGGGTTCTGACTTCTGAACACAGAAATGTAGCAGATTTAATCCTAAAGATCATGTCTAAATTCATGAATTAAGAAGTTGTATAATGGAGTATATAGTTTGTATAAACAACATAAATTCCATCATTTTTGAAGCTAATTCCTCCTTATCCCAATTCTTTTCAATATTATTAAAAATTTCAAAAAATCTGAAATCTCAGATACATTGCGTTGGTCCTGATACATTGTGTTGCCAGAAAATTTGAAATCTCGGATACATTACCAAATCTAGGATGCATTGCGTTGATTCCGATATATTGCGTTTTACTCATGAAACATGCTGTCTCGGATACATTACTTAATTTTCTTCTGATATATACTGTGTTCAGATACATTATTTAAAATATGAGATAAATATAATTAAATAAAAGATATGAGCTATTATGTAGATATAATAAGATAATTAGTGTTGTGATGTAATTTTTTCATAATTATCATACCAGAACAGTGCACCAAATACCAAATGGGAAAACGAAAGGATGTGGTTGAATGTTTAACATTGGCTTTTAGTCTGGCGTTTTGAAGAATTTGTAGAAGATATTCTTTTTCTCTCTGTAGCAGGTTTATTTTTCAACCTCAGATTTTCATATTTTAATTACTTTTTCTTTAAACTGGTTTTTGCAAAAAGCAAAAAAAAAAAAAAAAAAAAAAGTTTAAGATTTTCCAATTGTAGCAATATTAAAAAGAAAGTATGAGCAATTCTTTTTGCTAATTAATTACACAAAGAGGACATCTTAATCAAGAGAAAGCAATCACAATTTTAATGTATAAATAAATACTTTTGTACTAATAATATTTTATATATTATTTGTTAGTATTATAATAATATATATGAATTGTATATGCAATTATATATTTTTAATATGTTATTCGATATTTCAATTTTCTTATAAATAACAAATATCGTACTATTAAATATCAAAAAGACTTTAAATACATACCAAATACCATATTAGATAACTGCGGTATCAAAATTTCAATTTCGCTATGATAATTCAGTATCTAGCATGTCTATCTTCTTTTAAAAAAATTCAATATATAATACTTTGATCGTAGTTTTTAAATATTTAAATATAATTTTTTAAATGAGTACTAAATTGTTCCAATTTGAAAAAATTAGTCAAATGAACAGAGAGAGTTGTTGGAAACACTATCTTGAGCTTTTGGAAAAAAGAAAGAAAAAGAAAAATCTCAAGTGTGAACACTTCTTCCAGTCAACAAACGCACAGACACATGGAAAGACACATGGAAAGAGAGAGGTAGGTCATAGCTGAATGCAACTTGACAGATGTGAGTAACAGGACGCGCAAGTTGCCGGTTAAAAATCCTACGTGGCAACCACCAACTGGTTCCACCTTCTGAAAAATGTAACGTAAAACAAACACTTGTTTAATTAAAGACAACTGGAATAATTACAATTAGCAAAAACACTATTAACGAGGAGGTTAACAAGGTAAATCTATGGGCCAAAGTAGTATATAAAGGGGCAGTTGAGAAGATAAAAGACCACAACAAAAAAAAAGAAAAGAGTGAGGCTGAGAGAGATATACTCATCAATATTTTTCTCACACCTGCACACACCACACACTTAAAAAAAAAATCACAACTTTTTCTCAAAATTTTTCTTTGTGTTTTTTCATCATTTTTGATCTTCCCCCTTCTGTAACATCCCGCTTCTTCGATCCCTTTCTGTAAACTATCTGTGTTTTTTCAAGAAAATTTTCTGTAACTTTTGAGTTTGTGTTTTTGATGTTTATTTGAACAAAAGAAATGAAGAAAATGCAAACTTTTAATTTTTAGAAAAGGTTTTCTTCAAAGCCAGTGTGTTTTCAGAATCGAGATCTAGTAATTAGTTCGGTATAGTTTAAAGTTCTTTTTTTGTTTGTTTTTTGTATAATCAGCTTAGAGGGCTTTATTAGTAGTCCCTCAAAGTTTGATTAGGAGAAAAAAGGGGTTGTTATTTGAAGACCTCATTGTTACTCTCCTCTTGTTTGTTTATAGCAAAATCACTCACCTGTTTTCTTTTATTTGATAAGAAACAGGTTCTTTTGTTTTGTGTTATACTTTTTCTGTGTTTTTAGGTATGGCAGCAGCTATGGATTTTTGGAATAGTACAGTACCTGTAGATCTTGTTTCATCATCAGATCCTATTACTTCTGGTGGTGAACTCATGGAAGCACTGGAACCATTTATGAAAAGTGCTTCTCCTCCTTCAAATTCTCCTTCTCCTGTTAACTTTCCTCCTATTTTCTCTTCTCTCTCTTCGGATTTTCAATCTTTTCCTTCTTTTCCTCCTCCTATTCCTACTGCTAATCCCATTTCTTATCCCTACACTTCTTCGTTTTACCCTACTGTTCAACCTGCTATGAGTTCTGAAGATTGTTCCACTTCCTCGGAAACGAATTCCCCAATCTTTTCAGCTGGGTATTCGAATTACGGAATGGATCAACCGAGTTCAATCGGGTTGAATCAGTTAACACCAACACAGATCCAACAGATTCAAGCTCAAATCAACTTCCAAAATCAACAACAGCAGCAGCAGATGATGTACAACCACCATGCTTCTACCATGAACTTCTTGGCCCCGAAGCCGGTTCAAATGAAGCAATCTGGGTCACCACCAAAACCCACTAAGCTCTACAGAGGCGTTAGACAACGCCACTGGGGAAAGTGGGTTGCTGAGATCAGATTGCCCAAGAACCGAACCCGTCTTTGGCTTGGTACTTTTGATACTGCTGAAGAAGCTGCTTTGGCTTACGATAAGGCAGCCTACATGCTTCGTGGTGAATTTGCTAGGCTTAACTTCCCTCAACTCCGCCACAACTTTGGAGAGTACAATCCATTGCATTCCTCCGTTGACGCTAAGTTAAAGGACATTTGTCAAAGCTTAGCCCAAGGGAAGAGCATCGACTCTAAGAAGAAGAAAACCAAAGGCTCGGCCTCGGCGTCGGCAGCTACTGCGGCAGCGGTGGTTAAGATGGAGGAAGAAGAGAGCAAAGTGGTTGAAGTTGGGTCCGAAAGTGACGGGTCGGGTTCCGGGTCAGGTGGATCATCGCCAGCCACTGAACTGATTTTCCCAGAGTTCACTGAGGAAGAGTCAACATGGAACATGTCGGAAGATTTCTTGTTACAGAAGTATCCATCTAATGAGATTGATTGGGCTTCTATATAAGAAAAAAATATGTTACTAGCAATTATTAAGTTTAGGTCTAAGAGGTCTTATGTATTTTTGTTTTGTTTATAGTAATTTTTAATGGTGTTTGTAGGTGTTTAGGTCAGGGGAACAGTCAGTCACTGCAATGGAGTTTTTGGCAATTGCAGGGCAAGTTCCTTTATTGTTTTTATATTTTAGGTTAAAGATCCTAACTCTGGTTAGCTGATGTTTTTTGTCTTGGCTAGGCCATTGGATTTGATGCTTTGTCATGTTGTAGTCTTTGATTAGTGTCAATATTTCTTTAGTAGTAAAGTAATTCTATCTTATCTGTGTTTTAGTTTCTCTTACTCAATTCATCTTTGTAGAATTTCTGTTTCTAGTAGCTATACATAATTCCATTAGCCAAATCTTGAATTAGAAAAGGATTAGATTAACATGCTTCAAACTATGTTGTGTGCTACAAGTACATAATTGGGATTTTATAAGAGTTCCAAGTGGTTAATTGATAATATTGATTGTTCTTGTTATAGCATAAAAAACATTAAGTTGGAGTGTGCTTATAACGTCATAAAGTTTTCGATTTGAACCTTTATCAACTCGGCACATCTTAGGGGAAAGAATTATTTCAACAAAAATGTCGAAAGAGGTTAAATGAAAGACATCTTAAGTAATTAGTAGTTCTAATTTATATTGGTCTACACGTTATTGTAGATTGGGATAAACATGCCAAAGATATGATGGAAAATATTTCAGATGTTAGTCTAAAATTGAAAGGAACGATAAGTGTTCATCATTCAAGTGAGATAACGGTTTAGTGGCCAAAAATGGCTTTATCTTTAGTCCAAAACCATTTATAACCTCTATTTCTCAAATTGATTTATTTCAAATATCAGGAAAGAATCCAGACTTGACCTTTGGCCGTATAGTCACTAGCATAATTTACTTTTAGGTATTGTTTGTATGAAGGCTTGCGATTCAGACGGAACGATCAAACACATCGTAGAGTCACGATTGAGCGCTATGAAAGGCAGGAGCCACAAAGACGGAGACAAAATTGATCAAGACAGTTCAGCTCAATATTGAAGAAACGAATCTTCTAGCTTAATTCAATTCAAAAGATAGCTCTTATGAGAGGAATTGATTGTCCAAATCATATTAAATTAAAAAAACCACCACTCATCCCGTAAACCATCGATATGGGGATCTTCATATCAATATCTACTAGACTAGTATAGGTGCACAAAAAGTAGGAGTAAAGGATTAACTTTTTGTATAGTGTGCTATCTAACGAAAGAGGTTCAGATAAACTTTTTCCGGTACTCTAGCTCCTTCTCCGCTGCTAGGTAGAAAATCGAGTTTCGAGTTTGAGCTAGTATGTTCCGAGATCAGAAGGCACGAGCCACATCTCCACCCCCCCACCCCCACCCCGCCAGCCCTCTCCATTTGGTGTGCATGCTACCTTAGCTTGTGAAAATTCAAATATATTATCTCTTTACCACGAATTGATGGAATTCGTCATGAATTTAATTACTACTAAAAATTGTGTGCATTGACTCGAATTCATGTTGAGTCTTGTAAAAATTTTCAATCCCTCTATATATCATTCATACATATTCTCTTCCTTTTTGCCACAGTGAAAAATTCATATTAAAGAACTCAAGTATATTCCCTTCTCCAACTTATAAAATGAAACAATTCTTTCAAGATAAATTTATCTAGAGTTTACGTGAAACTTTTAATATAATCTAATTAATTATTTCAATAACATACTTCTAGTCTGATCTAAAAATATTACCAACTTTCTGTTTTCTTAATTCTTGCTGTAAAGTCCGTTGAGCAAACGCAAACAAAAATAGAGAAACGTTATTTTTTCCGACTCTTAATTAACCAGCTGGATTGGACAAGTGTTATTACAGATTGAAGTGTAGTAGATAGCTGTCCTTATTGTTCAAAGCAATTAAAAAATCACCTGCCTAACTACTTTGCTAATTCTGAATACAAATTATTGCGTCCATCATTCAATTTTCACTAATATAAAGTTTTTCTCATATAACTATTTTGAGTTGGAATCGTTACGTTGAATAGTAGTGTACGTAAGAGAAGCTATTAAATGTTAACCTTTACGACTAATATAATTCATGGAAGCTTGAATTTACTCTCTCCGTTTCTTTTTTTTTTTACTAAATTAACCTTATTAAGTATACTTTGAAATCTAAATTTGACTAATACTCCCTCCGTTTGCTTTTACTTGTCATTAATTTCTTAATTGGATTTTCATTTTTACTTGTCATTTTTGACATATCAAGAAAAGACGAAATAATTTTTTCTATTTTACCCTTAACATTAATTATTTTTTCTCCAAACCATTTTCAAAACATATTACTCTAAACATCAATTAATAGGGGTAATATGGTAAAATAACTATATCAATAATTATTTTCTTAATGGGTGTGCCATGTCAAAAAATAACAAGTAAAAGCGAACTGAGGGAGTAGTATTTTATGCTGTCTTTATTGGAAAAATAAATAAATTCTTGATTTGCTAAAATGGAAAAGTAAAAAAATTTATTTTTGATATAAAAGGAAAGCAAAATGAGTAAGCTAAGTATTCACAAACACAAGCAGACTTGAGACTACAATACATGTTATAATGAGTTGGGCAGACCTAATAGCTTAATATGATCCAAATCTTATATTTGTGTTGGAAAATTTACTCAATATATATAACTAATTTAATTTCAAACCATGTAAAAAATACGTTCAATATATAAAAATAACTTAGTTAATTCCAAACCAAATATATAAATATGTATTATATTTAATATAAAGTATACATTATCTATACATTTCATACATATTTTATAAACTAGAATGGTTCAAAATCCGTAATTATCCTAATCCGTATGACATAAATACATACGGATATGGTTCAAAATCCGTAATTATCCTAATCCGTATGACATTAATACATATGGATGGCTCATTGAATTAATTGGGTCCACTTAATCAACTTGGATATTACTTTTAATTGCGAGCAACGTACCGCGTACCCCGCTAGCTAATCGTACAGAGGAAAACAAGTTGTTTTCACCATTAATATGAACATGACGCTTCAAATTAGATAATAGGAATAATTTATCACAATTATTTTTCCAATACAATCATCAAATACGTTTAGCAACTAGTTTGATTTTTTTTATTTTTTTTTTAAATTTATGGAGCGACAAAGGCTGAATATCAGTAGATCGTAGGAGCAAGGTCACTCTACCACTTAAAATACCCCGTTATATATTTAAGTCGTCTGCAAAGGATTCTACCCGTCGCTCCCTGAAAATTGTACTTCAAGGCGGTCACCGCGACTCTTCCGCCACAATGACTTAGCGAACGACACGTGCCCTTGGAGGCCAAAGGTCCCTACTATGGTTGGCAAGCGCACGGCAAGCGCATGTGTCGCTTCTAGCCCGAATTCTAACTTAGAGGTATTCAGTCATAATCCATCACACGATAGTTTCACGCCATTGGTTTTCAACCAAATGCGATGACCAATTGTGTGAATCAACGGTTTCTCTCGTACTAGGTTGTCATTAGTAGGATAAAACTAACCTGTCATGCTCTAATATTTTAATTGATGTTATCATATACTAAGCTAGTTGATATGATCTTGGGTTGTTTCGAATTGTACAGAGCATATTGGGGAGGATTCCAAGATGTCTAATGGACCATTGACTTATTTTAAGATCAAGAATATTCAAGAGATGCACGCTAGAGAGTTACATGATCTTCAAAAATTGACTAGAAGATATTAGAGAATCACTTTAAGGATTCTTGTAAAGAATACCACTTTGATGTTTTGAGATAAGATAGCTCTCTCGAGATAGATTTAGGACCTCTTGGTTAATTCGCATTCAATTTCGGATTTATACTTGTTTTCAATAATCGAAATTTTTCCGGATAAACTTCTTCTCTTTTCTTTACATCTATGGTTCTAATTCGTCGTTCTTTAAAAAGCGATCAAGTTAATATCAATTGTTATTTAGAGACATTTACTTATGGTTCTTCATTTTCTTCTATCTTTGATTATTCAGACTATTTCCATTACCTTTAATTGAAAATTTTCAGGATAATCTTCTTCTCTTTTCTTTATATCTAGGATTCTAATTCGTCGTTCTTTGAAGGCGATCAAGTTAATATGAATTGTTACAATTGAGACATTTACTTAGGGTTCTTCATTTTCTTCTATCTTTGATTATTTAGGATATTTCAATTACCTTTAATTGAAAATTTTATCTTTACTATGCTTTCGATTATTGTTTTTTAATACTCCACTATTTTATTTATCTCGGATCGTATAGCTAGTGCCTACTGGCCAACTATATAGTCGTTTTCTTTTGTATGGACTTTTCCTAAAATGTCATACTCATAGCTCAAGAGGGAAACTAGTGTATTAAATATCTCTTCTCCATTCATTGATTCCTTGTTTGAAATTAGTAGTAGCAGTAAAAGTTTGTTGAAGCAACTTGGTGGAATCATATCAAATCTCAATCTCAGTCTCACATGGTTTATCCACTAGACACAAAAGTTGTTGGGATGCATTAATTACTTATTACTCCATTCGTTGTCTCGAAAACAACATCTCTACTTCATCATCTGAGGTAGTGGTATGGACTGCGTACACTTTACCCTCCCCATACTCCACGTTGTGGGAATACACTGGGTATGTTGTTGTTGTTGTTGTACTCCATTCGTTCTAAAATAATTGTCACATTTCTCTTCTCCAAATTCAACTTGACTAATTTTTAAAGTTAAATCAGATTTGATTAATTCAATATTTTACAATTAAAGTTTATCTATTCAATAACTAACAACAACAACATACCGAGTGTATTCCCACCAAAGTGTGGTCTGAGGATGGTAGAGTGTACATAGTTCGTATCTATAGAGATGAGGTAGAGAGGTTGTTTCCAATAGACCCCAACTCAAAAACTAGACGGAAAATATCATAAATTGTAATTTTTTTCTTATCAATATGATAAAAAATATATCTTAAAACGTTGATCAAAGTTTATATCGTTTGAATCACAAAAAGAAAATTATGAAAAGTATTTCGGAACGGATTGCATATGTTCTTCCAATTTTCAGTCGTGGTTATAATTATGGTTTCACCTTTTAATCACTAGCCTTTATAGCTTCTCTAATTAACCTAGATTCCATGTCCACATGAGCTTTACCATGGGAGAAAAAGTAAAAAACAAAAACCACTAAAGTCAAATTATAATGAACATTTGTAATCCGACTTAAATGTTACAATTTGTAATGCTACACTGATATTGTAATTGTTTTTATAACTATAAGTTGTAGGCAGAGATGGAGTTGAATTTGAAATTTTTGAGTTAGAATTTGAAACATATAAGACTACAACAAATTAACAATCCCTTTGATATTTTGGTATCAAAATATGTTACTTAGTACTCTTTTCGTCTCAATGTGTGTTGGCACAATTAAAATTTTGAGAGTCAATCAAGATTTTTTAATCAAAATTTCTTTATGTGTCTTTTAAATATATAGAGTTGTTAATTATTGTAATTTATAGTACTTTTTACTAGTTTTAACTTATATTTCTTATATTTCGTCTCTTTGCACTCATATTATTGATGTGAACTAGTTTGAAATTAAGACATAGTAGTTGATAAATCAATAACTAAAAGCGTTTCAAACTTAAATCCATTTTCTTTTTCATTTTTTAACTTGCGAGGCTGGTCAAGAAAAGTTAAAGAAAAAGGGGCTTTTGAACTTAAAGTTGTATTCCGAATTTATATTGTCAATTTTTTTTCCAGAAAGAATAGTCATTCTTCAGCACGAATTTCTGATTGACCGGTTCAAATAGCCATTCTTCAACATTCAGTACATAAATATGAGGTAGTTGAGTAGAAAAGTCAAGAATTCCATTTGAAGTTATGTGGACTAACACTCATTAAAATAATAGAGTAATAATGAGGCACGCCATTCAATTTTCTAGTCATTCCTGATTCTAGAAGCAGAAGGGGTGGCAATGAGTACTCGTAAATAGGGTGGATATGTTACGGTAGATATCGAATTTCATATTGAATTAAATTTTTTGATATTATGCTATTTGATATGATATATGACAAACATTTTAAATTGTTTTAATAGCATAGAGTGAAATAGAGGGAGTTCCAATTTTTAGAAAAAGAGGAAGGATATAATGATGGAAATGGAGAAACCACTGCAATTTCCTAGCCGACTTACTACTGTTGAAAATGGAATTCCCACAAATATAAATATAAGATCCATTTGGTTATAAAAAAAAATTGCTTTTTTTCTGAAAATTATTTCAATTTAGTTAAAAAAACTGAAAATTTGTAGTATTTGGCCATAAAATTTATTTCACTTTAGTGAAAATTAAACTTATTTTCACTTTTTTTACTCCTACTTTTCTCACAAAAAATCAAAAAGAACTCTAATTTATTTTCATGGTCAAACACAACTCCAACTTCCACTCCAACTCCAAAAAATTTTAATTTTCCTGGCCAAACGCCTACATAATCATATCAAATCTTTTGAAGATAATGAATTTCAACTCTTCAGCCATCATTTGTATCCTCCTTTGTTCTCATATTCTACTCAAAATGATTCCAAGTTTACACCAGCCGAAAGAATCCCCAAGAGCAATAGTAAAAGGAAGACAAGTGGAGTGTAGAATCATACCATTGAAAAAGAATTTCACACTTAACGTTCGGATCAAACCAATAAAGTAAAAGATACTTCAATTTATAACTCTTAAGATAAACTATCCGACTTGATGTAAACATCAGGTGGAAGTAAATATTTTATACCTCACCACATCTTTTTTACCTATTTTATCAGCATGGGATCTTAATAGCTCAGTTGGTTGGCTACCTGAGCTTTCACCTTATTGGTGAGGTTTCGATTCCCCGCTATGTAATCCCTCCCTTTTTCCTCTTTTCCTATCCCCAATTTGTGGAGGAAAAAAAACACTATGCAAGGGTAGTAAATACATGTGAAAGGTAGTGTGTGTGCCATAATCATATATATACAGTAGCGTTCATTATTAAATTGATCTTTCTTCATTTACGATTTATCTCCTTCCAACTATTCAAACTATTACAATTGCTCTATGATATTAATTCTAAAGTTGAAATGACATTTTATAATACTACTCCACTAGTTATTTTCTTTATTTTTGATACATTTCAAACATCGTGCACGCTAGACAATTTTTGTCTAGCTCATTGGGAAGAACGTCATAGTATTCTCACATGATGCGATTGAATAGAAATATTTAACTACAAACAAAAAGAACTATAGAAATTAAAGAGAATTTGGTGTCATATCAGTGATATCACTAAGAAACTCACAAGTGATTTGAAGACGAACTAGCTACTTACCGACAAATCACTACTATATAATTTAGGAATTTTTTCGTTTTAATTTTTTATCTTAATTACTATCTGGACAGTTAAAAAGATTTTCTCTGATCATAATTTCTAATAAATATATTGAATTGTTAACTATTGTAACTTTAATAATTCTTTGTATATAATTTTTCTTACAAAAAAAAAATTAAAAATTTTGTATCTGAATTTACACGAAACATTAGTTTGATTCACTCCCCTACTCCGAATCAAACCAAACAAATTGAAAAAGAGTAATTACTTTCTGCTTGACATTGTTCTTTAACATCCAATCACCACATAGAATCACGTGTGAACACAGAAGAGAGAAAGAAAATGGATTCTACTCTATAAATGAAGGCTTTGTATTCAAGTTGAAGAAAAGGATATGCCAAGTGGGGTGAGGCTAATTTTCAACTAGAAAACAAAAGGCAAAAGGATATGCATACTGTGGATTTAGCATTTTTTGGTATCTTTTTGTTCTTATATGAGATCTGGTACCCAAATTTGAGCTTAAAGCTAAGATCTTTATGTAAAGGTAAAGTTGTGCTAATAGTTTTAAAGTAGCCAACTTGGTGAAGATCAGGATTTAGTGGTCCTATTTAATTATTTCAGTGAATATTTAGAGCCAATGGGTTACAAATTTGATAAGAGAATAAAATATTCCTTGTGAAAAGAGGAAACAGTAAAGAATCTTATTCGATGAAGCATCCCAAGTATGAAGATATACAAGTGGCATACTATGTCGAAACTAAGTGAGTAAGAGAGAAAACTATGTTATGTTTAAGTGAGTTTAACATTGGGCTTAATGAGAGAGAGAAGATAAAAGGTGAAAATATGAGCTTCTGACTAGCACAAAATAAGAAAGTTCTCGTCTCTTTTTAATTTGAGATTTTACGTTTGAAGATGATTGTGACATAATTTTTCCGTCTGAAGATGACTCTGACATCCTTAATATAGTGGTTGGACGTGTCTAACCACCTAATTAAAGTCGAAATGGCTGAAGGTTGGACAAAAATCGTGACCTGTTGCCAACGTATAACCATCGCACTTGTTGAGGTTCGATTTGATCGCAGTAAGGTCAAAAGGATTATTGATAACTTTATGCATTAGTGATAGGACGTTGTACCATCAATTTGAACATTTCTAAGGGTTATCTTACCACTAAAGTGATTAAACATTCTTTTGGTAAAAAATTTGCTAAAAGCACCAAATTGTGCAAAACCTGTAAGTCACGCTTATACTTCTTTTAATTGGTAATTGCAATTGGGTTTTATACGAACATAATTTCGATCCTTTTGGATTCCGCGTACAAGCTAAAACTTTTGACTCTAGGGTCCAAAAGCGTTAGTTTTAACCCAACCAATAAATCGGACATCAGCTTTTCGTCCCCGATATGTTAGGCTAACCACACACATACACACAATTGACGAGATATTGAATGGTAGGTGCAAAATCCAATTTTCACTAGGCTCTACTACTGCTTGACTATCTATACCCAGGCCTCTGACCAAAGAGACTCGAAGTGAGTGAAAAAAATAAAATGAAGGAAAGGTTTTCACTGCTCTAATCAGGTTCCTCACAATCCTCTTAATTCGCCATGTACAATTTATAAGTTATCAGAAAAGTGAACAAATTGTGCCCCTTAAACAATCCCTCCTCTTCTTTGCATTTGATCTCCTGTATCATATCAAGTCTACAAAAACACGATACAAAAGAGCTACTAAGATCCGATCATATTCTCTCAAGAAAAGCTACTGTAATGCGAAAGTTAGCTGAACCTTGTCACAGCTGCTCCAATCTTTTTGTCTCCCATGCCCAGATTGATTCCATCATGGCAAGCAACACAGTGTAGGAGCATCACCAATCAGCTAAATTTACCAAGTTCCATCTTTTTCTTGATCGCCTTTTGACCATGGTATATGAATGAATCAAGTATCCCGGACACAGTAAAAACACCTGGATACAATTTCCAGAAGATTAGACGACTACAGAGTACACAATCAAACATCACTGATGTGAGGCAGTCGCTTTTTGGTCAAAAAACAAGGGGCTAAACCTTTAGTTCATGAAATGAAAAGATAAATTCTTCTAAATACCAAGTATTTTTCACAAAAAGAAATGAGCAAGGGCAAATAGGCAATATGACAAGGCAACTACAATTATGGCCAAACTACTTGACGTTTCAACAACATACCCAGTGACGTTTCAATAACAAGAAATTAGAATATATAGGTACACGAGTTATGAATTTAACATAGAGAAACGTTGAAAATAATTGTCTCCTAATACGAATTGTTTAACAAATTTTTAATGTTGGTACACACACATCGATCCAATTATATGACATTCTTCCCATTTCAAGATAATTTGAAAATGTTTTAATACCATGTACGTAAGTCTTGGTGGTAGAGTTACCCGTCACCTATGCTGGTGGGAGGTAGAAGCTATCCAGTGGAATAGTCAAGGTGCCCACAAGCTGCCCGGGACACCACTGTTATAAAGAAATGTTTGACGTAACTCCTATGCCATACGACTTCCAAGATTTCAAATTCATTAATTCATTCAAATTTAAATTTTGATGTGAAGTTCCTAGGAAAACTTACATCAAACCATCAATTTAATATTCTTTCACCATCACTGATATAATATACAAGTCGAGTTAACATATTACTCTCCGTGTCTAGTCAAACATTGTCACGTATAATAGAATAGAAGAAATACTTTTTACAAGATGTAATCAATATCAGCTAAGAGATAAACAGGAAAAGGGCGAAGACTATAATTACCTCCAACTATAGCACAAACATTCGTCAAAAAGTGTAAAAACGACACATGTTGCTCAGTGAATGTCACCTGCAGCAGGGCCAGAAGTGTAATTAAGGAAAATATAGACACATTATGATGGTTGGGAGAACTACTCACTCTCAAATCAAAGAAAAGAAAAGAAAAGAAAAGAAGACAAAAATGGGTGAAAACAGGAAAGGAAAAGTTCCATATTAAAGAATTGACAGTAACTTGGTGGCAATACTGTTTGCTTCCTTCCAATAGTGTTAAAGGCTCAATGGCCCTTCCCCTCTACTACCCCAGGCCTCCACCAACCCCATTCTTTAAAGAGAAAAAAGCCTTAATATAACAATTTACTGAGGTTAGATGAAGAAAATAAATAGGTTTCAAAGGTGAATTAAAGACTTAGCAATTTGAGTCAATGCCAAACCTTGATGGGTGAAAGGTCATAGAAGAAGAAAACACCAGGAATAGACTGAAAACGGCCAACATCCGCACCTTTAAAATGTTCAGTTACAGAGAACTGCAAATGATAAGCTGTTGCATCAGACTTTGCGGACTATTACTACAGAAAATGCAGGTAGATTACTTGATGAATAAAAAACCTGATTTGACTGGATGGTATGCCCACTGACATCTGTATATACTGTAGGTACCACCTGTAGCAAATAACTAGATATTACAATTGACAATAACAGTAATTTTCCATTTATAACTCTAGAAAATAAGGTTAACCTAATGTTACAATGGATAACATATTAGAGAGGCAAGAATTAACATTCCAAGAACAAAAAAAGTGTCTCATGTTCAACCTATAAGAGCGCATATATTGCAATATGGCAATAGCAACTGCCAAATGGACAACTAAAATTACAGAATGGCAGAAGCAGATGAAGGTTTATGCAAAAAAATTTCCCAATGGAGAAAGATGGTTACAGATTATAGATATCATCTTTGACATTAACCTTTCCACAATAACAATTACAACAAGTGTGTATATATACTGAAACATGCTAATAGAAAATAACATATGGACATCAACAATTACAGAATGAAGGACATCAACAATTACAGACTGATAGAACCATATATAGGTACATCAACAATTACAGACTGATAGAACCATATATAGGTACATCAACAATTACAGACTGATAGAACCATATATAGGTTTATCCTTTTTTATGAAAATGAAAAAAGATGTTAGAGATCATAGATATAATTTTTGACTTTATCCTTTCCACAATGACAATAATAATAGTAATTGGCCAAACAATCAAAATGAGGAATCTTTTCCCTGGGAATACAATGCTAACATTACCTGGGTATCCCACCTTAATATGACATATTTTCCACTTCGCATGCACAAGAGTGTCAAAGTTGTTTATCCAACAAAGCAAAACAGTTAGGTAGTAGTGAGAGTCCACAAAACTTAGCAGCCAGCATGTGCAAGCAATTAGATCAGCATACACTCCTTCAATTAGAGCTTTGGTTCATAAAATATTTATGATTTGTGCTTTTCCTGACCTTTGCGCCTTTTTAGGCACTGTTTAATATTTAACTCATGCATTAACTTACAAACCCATTAATTATCCGTCATACAACTTTTGCAAGAAAACAAAGTGAAAGCAGTATCATCAAACTGTCATTACAAGAATTGCAATGTTTAGTGTCCAATGACAATTGGTTAAACATTTGGGATTCGTAAGGTATATTAAGTTTTTGAGGAAATGAAAAAGGAAAAGTAGTACAACAACATACCCAGTGCAATCGCACTTGTGGGGTCTAGAGAGGGTAGTGTGTACCTTGGAAGGCTTTATAGTGTGGTGGAACCTTCCATTCCTAGAAAGGTAAATTGTTTTTGAATTACTTGGAATGCGAAAACACTGACTCGCAAAAAGGAAGTAGTTTGTATCTTTAGGAAATGTTTATCTTTCCCACTTTTTTCTGAAAATGTAACGAGAAAAAAGTTACCATCTTTCTTTTTTCATTAAATGTAATAAATTACACCATTATCTCTTTTTGGGATATAATGGGGCATGCACCAGCTTGTGGATACGTCAACTAGTCCACTGGGAACTTGCTACAGCCCACAAGCACAGGGCTCAAGCTTTTGCCACCGCGACTGGGCAGACAAATAGCCTTGGCTAAATGAGCTCATACTGGTTCACAAGCTTGGAAAACCCAAGTACTTACTGAAGGACTTAATCTCAGTAACTCAAAGAGCTACTGCCTGTCTCTCTCTCTCTCTCTTTAAAGGAAAAAAAATATAAGTACAAGTGACAAGGGGATTGGGGACGGGCAAAAGAAAGCTCTGGGCATTAATCTTTGACCACTCTATGGCAAGTAAGCCAGGAAACATAAATCAAATGAAAATTCCAAACTCACAGAACTTCATGTAAATAGCAGAAACAGGGAAGAAAGGAAAAGTATGAGGGCAGTCACATGAAAAAATGCCAACCTTGATAAAATACTGATACATGCCGTGGGGTGTTTCTTGTGTCCATGTCACACTGCAATTGGGATTGAAAACAAAAAATGAACAGTCAAGATACACGAGTGTCATCATACATCCATCATAAGAGAACAAGGTATAGACTAGCAAAAGTGATGTACCCATCAAGAGGATTCACAACACCTGGGAAGTATTCTCCATAAGTTAATCTATTGATCTTGTGACTAATCTGTTGAGAGTAGTTTTTAGTTAAGTTACATTAAGGCACCAATAGACAAACATGAACAGATGAGCCAAGTTCCGGAACCATCTTACATTATAACTATCCTTTTGAAATGTGAGCAAATCATGGACATGAACATTTGACTGCTGAAAACTCTTCCCAGGTGCAAAGTGGAAATTTCCAGCCACCTTATTGACCTCCAAGAACCCATACATATTGCATCCTTCACCTTCTTCCTCTTTGACCTTTTCTAGGAAACCCTCTCTTTTACACTGATTCATATGAATTTCGAAAGAGAAAGAAGAAAGATCAGCCATGACTTCGATCAGCACATCATGAAATATTAAAGCTCAACAACCACGCGTTCTTTTCGTATTAATTGAATATATAGGTATGCGAAACATGTCAAATATATGAAGCAAAAGCAGCATAGTTGGAAGTAAGTCATCACACTATGCAGTCTTCCATTTAAGCGACGAAACCAGAATTAACCACTGAGCATTTTGTAAAGACTTGCCTAGTTTATTCCATGACCAACAGAGATCATTTTTTGGTTTCTGTGACTACTTGTCATATGATCCCACGTTAAGCAAGAAAACTGATGCCTTGAAGATACAATTCGGTTTACAGGATAGGAGTGACAAATGCAAAATGGATTTTATATATCTTTGCTGTGTTTTTTCTATTGTGATAGTGGTTGACATATTTCCACATTTCTAGTTTGGCTAAATTTCCCACAAACCAAATCCTGCAGAAGTCGCAGGCTAATCATCAAGAGCAAAGCCCCATTTGATTTGTTTTTGCTCCATCTTTATTCCTCAGAAACAAAAAGGAACTTCTATCCAACTATTTGTCAGACAAAATGGTCTCAAGAATTGCTCTAAAAAATAAACACTTATTTAAAACATTCAGCCTACATTCAATTTCTTACCATTCTATAAGTTAAATAACTTTTTAAAAAGGGCAGCCCAGAGCACTAAGCTTCTGGTATGCAAGGGGTCTGGGGAATGGCCAGACCAATAGGGTCTATTGTACACAGCCTCATCTTGCATTTCTGCAGGAGGTTGTTTCCACAGCTCGAACCCGTGACATCCCGGTCACATGGATAACATTTGATTAACAAAATATACTACTAATTATATAAATCTTTCTTGAGATTTTCTCAGATTAAAAAAAAAATCCCTAAAAGTAATGATTACCTCTCACCTATGTTGCTCAAACTCTTCCAAAATGTTGGCGGGTGCATGTCGGATCCTCCAAAAATAGTGTATTTTTGACGGATCCGACACGGGTGCGGCAACATTCTTGGAGAGTCCGAGCAACTTAGCCTCTCACCTAGTTGAGAATTTAGGGAAATCATACCACTTTATCCTCAGAAGTGATGGCTTTGCCCTATCATTTTATTCCTTGCCCTTTTCTCAATCGGGATCTAAATCTTCCAGAGTTTTGACATTTTCCAATTCACATTTATTGAAATGGCGTTACTTTATTCCTTCACATCTCTACCCAATAAAAAAAGGAAAAACAATAAAGCTAAATTTTAATTTCTTATTTTAAACTCTTTTTCCTTCGTGATTTAAGTTCTATGCATTATATGTGTAGAAATTATGAAGTTCATTGAAAAAGACTAATTCTTGAAATGGAAGAATTAAACTCATCCATATTCTAGAGTTTAAAATACAAGTCATTAAATAAGTAGCTTCGGGGTTTTCGGAAGCTTTTTATTTCAAAGTTGCTCGAAAAATGTGTCTTACAAAATCAGTATTTCCTTAGAAACCTTTTTCAGAAATGATGTATGGTAATCATATTTCCTGTAGTGTCATCAAGACTAGAAATCCTTTGTGAAATGTATCCAGTTAAATTTTTGACAACTTTGTGAATGCCTAAGCATTAGTTGTACATTGATGTACATATGCTACAGCACTTGGTGCTGCCACTAATATTTTACTGACAGAAAAACGTCCATTTTTTTTAAAGATAATGTCATTAACAGGGCACATTTGTCCCCTTACTATGACCGAACTAGTTGTCTTACATAAAACTAATTGCAGAAGATTTCCTAATATGAAAATTACATGAGAGATCTTTGTAATCAGAATAAAAATCACATAAGCTTTTTGTAGTTACCCATAACATAATTCTACTAAACAAAAGCGATTGAATATAATCAATCTTCAGACGTCGAATAAATGCTATCCTCACAGCTAATGCGTAAAATGTACAGTGTCGAATGGTCAGATTGACCTTTTCATATAGTTAAAAAAAGTTAGATTAAAAAAACATTTGTTTGTTTGAGAATGTGAGACCATAGTGCTCACAGCTCTTCTATCACATCCATGTTAGGTTGCATAACTTCGATATGAGCTGCGAATGGAATTTCAGTACTGTTAATTTCTTAGATCTCCCATTTTCACAAGAGAAAGACGCCATGGTAGTTGAGCTTTCATGGAGGAAAAATGACTTCAGTTTCAGGGAATAATTTGGAGAAGAAAAAAACACAGAAAACATGTAACCCCTTCAATGATCAATTTTCAACTTACCTGGTCAATTTCATCTGGGTTTGTCAGTGCCCAACCTTTCTTTCGATAGGCTTCACGAACATCTTCACAGGTGTTACAACAATGATCATCTGACTGCAAAGTTGACAGGAGAGTTGGGACTTATGAGAAACATTTTAATGAGATAATTATCTGTATTGTGTATAATCAAGGACAAACAAAAAGATTGGATGCATGAAAGTAAACGAAGATACAAGGCTAAATTTACAAAAAGGATACCAAAGCTTATATCATAATCTAAGAGAGATTTCTAGCACTAAGAAGTAGGAACATACCCCTTCAGCACCATAGCAGGAACCACAATATGTTTCGTTGTGCTCAAGTCTTCCTCCATGCCTTTGCAAGGGCCTATCAATCTGTTGATGGAATAGAGTCATAGACTCGGTGCTTGGAAGGAATATATAGAGCATGTTTCTTAAATCAAAAGTCATTCTTGTTACTTGATCCATGCAAATAACGGCCAAAACCATTTCTTTAAATCTAGATATTTGGCAGCTATAAAATTTGAAATAAAGCTTAATTAATTTTTATGTCAGCTATTTTTGATAAAATAAAGAGTAACTTGTATCTCACCGTAGGAGCACCAATGCCTTCCTTCCTTGTCTCAATAACATTTCCGAGAGCATCAATTCTTTTCTTGATGATGTCATGTCTCTGCAAGTATAAATATAACCCACATCATACAAAAACCATAAAGAGCATACCCATTGGCATTAGAATTCCAATGAAAAGTGCAAGTAGCTTGTAATTATCTTTACTTTCACAACTTTGGTAATTATTCTCAAAATCGCCTTAAGCTTGTACTGCACTAACAGCAGATACCATAACTAGCTGAGAGTGATGCTCTTAAATTCATTGCCATACAGGTCTTCTTGCTGCCTAGTTAACAATGTACTGTTTGTCTTACACAATTAAGCATCTCTTTCTTGATAATTAAGAAATTAGTGTCAGGAAAGAACATTAGGTCAATTCCAAGGAAAGAGAAGATTACACACTAAGACTGACTCAAAGCCTCCCAACACATCAGCCAAGCATCAATATACTGGGGAAACAACACAAAATATAAACAAAAAAAACCCCACATTTCCCCTCAGAATCTTAGAGCAGCTCATACGCTGATACATTTGTTTGGAAAAAGTGGTCAAATATCAAAGACTGACTCAAAGCCTCCCAACACATCAGCCAAGCATCAATATACTGGGGAAACAACACAAAATATAAACAAAGAAAACCCCACATTTCCCCTCAGAATCTTAGAGCAGCTCATACGCTGATACATTTGTTTGGAAAAAGTGGTCAAATATCAAAATGGTGTGTAAAAGGCATACTTTTGAAACATTTGGGTGTGTAAAGTGATTCCCATGGTCAAGGGAAGAGTAACGGGGATTCTGGGACCTAAGGGGGCAATCTATGTATTAAGCCTAAAAAAAATACTCTTTATCACAACAAGAGATGACTTGTTTAACATTCAAAAAACTAATCAATTTTCATTTTTGACAAATCCTTTAGAGAGAAAAGCTTTACCTTATCAACTAATTATTCTCCAACAACTTCAAGACAGTTTTCTTTTGTTATACTAAGGGCATGTAAGGAATTGGAGCCAACTATTTTAGAGAAAAACTAGGAGTGTGTGGGTTTGTAACTCATCTATATTTGCATCATATATTATCTTATAATCTTCTGGGAGTTCAGACTTGACAAACAGTAATCTCTCCACCATAATTACATATTGAAGATACCTATACTGGCATGAAGGCATAGTCACACAATTAACTATCCAATAACATCTCTCTAATAAGATAGCAAGCATAATCGATTCTAATTGTAGCTTTATATTATTATTTCCACTAGGAGACAACATACTCAGGTACACACAGGGAGCAGATATTCAGCCATGTGGAGTGGCACACAATACTTCAGAGAGATAATCTGGTCAATTCTCATTAAACTTGACAATGCAATGCGGACCATAATCCTAAAGGAAAATCAAGTCATCTAACTCTACACACAGAACTAGCATTCAAGAGAATGAAACCACGTGGGCTTGGGGAAAACTAGGAACATAATAACTGGACAGTATAACCTGTTTACTGCACATACAATGTCAAGATGTTGCTCTCCACTGATATCCATGGCATCAACACTGAGAATAGAACACGCAAGCGCTGGAAAGGTGATATCAAACTGCAATTTCAGATTAAATCAATGTTACAATCAGTCTTTATCATAACAGCCTCAGAAATCAAGATCAGCTTCTTCCAAGACTCAAAAATCAGCCAAGTCTCTAGGCAGTGCAATACAATACTATTGTGGAAGGGACTGAGAAGTTCTAAAGAGGGAGCACAAAAGAATGATTTGGAGCATTCAGACATTAAAACCCACAAAAAACTCAGATAATTACATCACTCAGCGTCAAGGTGGGAGTAACATTACATTGATGCGCAGTGTTTCTCCTCTTGAAGTATCCACAACAAGCTTTGTCTCAGTGACAGCGTGAAGATATAATCCTACAAAACGGCCAGGAGAACAATAAAGACAAAGAACATGGAGTATGATAACAATAAATCATAACATCATGTTGGGCTAAAAACAACCCTGACCCTTCCCACAAAAGAAATACAAAAAGTATATTATCTAGTGCCATACCACCCGTATATTATCTAGTGCCATACCACCCGCATATTCAGTATATATCACTAAAGGTAACATACAAAATAGGGTGAGTTGAACACAATGCACTTCAGTAGCCAAACTACTTGCAGTCTATTATGCAATGGGCTAGAAACTTGATTTCCTTTTTTTTTTTTTTTTGATGAAGTAAAAACTTGATTTCCATTTAACTTTAAAGAAATGTCCAATTGGGGCAGTCTGCTAATATGAATGCACGGAAACACAAAATACATTCATAAAGAACATTCAATTTCGGAGATAAGGATATACATAAATTCAATTTCAGAGATAAGGATATACACAAATTCAATTTCAGATATATAGAGATATATGTTCCCATATCCTCTCCTTTTTTCCATAGAACCTACTCAAATAATGCTAAATAGAATGTAGACAACATTGATGATACAAAAGGAACTACAGTCAGCTACTTGTGCTAGTTTGAACATCTTGTGCCAAGCTTCTGACAATTCATATCAAAAGGCTGGAGTGAAATGGAATTTGCTTCTTAGGTAAATTTCTAGCAATATTGGCAAATGGAATTGACAAAAATGCATTAAGACCACTAAAGACTTCATGAAACCATGATGGTAAAAGTAGCAGGAAGACCATATATCGGAAGTTCAGGATGTCAAATGTAGTAGCAACAATTGGAACAATAACATAACTAGTCAGGGATGTCAGAGGCCAGCTTCCTTTCCTTTCTTATAAGAATTAAGGATGTCCAAAAGCTAATCTTTCCTCGCTCAACCACTCATTCATTACACAATAATAAAACAACAATCATCATTCAAATTGGGTTAAATGAAGACCACTACTACCAGATCCAACAGCTGCAGATTACATTCTGGATGCACCAAATGATCATTCTTTCACTATGTGTATAGTTTATACAAATTCGAAACAAATCAACAAATTTCACTTGTCCTACTACTTCTCTTTGACAAACACATCAGCACCAGCTTAACTTATGAGAGAGCATACTACCAATTTTTTAATGAATTTTGAACACTAACCCTTTACCACTCCCTGCTCTGGATTTTTATCAATCCCAGACACATTTTTAAAATGTGAAGAAACTTCCAAAAGAAAAAGAAAGATGGGAATCTCCAAAAAGGATTTTATTAGGTATGAAAAAAGGATTGAATATGGTCCAAAGCTAAGTTGCTCAGACTCAGGTGTCCGATACGGGTGCGGATCTAAATGTCGGATCCTTCATGATTTAAAATTTAAGATTCGGGGACCGATCGAGGGTGCGGAAATTCGGTTAAAAATAATTCAAATATCTAAAATTAGAGTTATAAAACTATGCCTAAATAATAGTGGACTATTTGGAAGGAAAGGAATGCACGAATCTTTGATAGCAAGTTTGAATTTGTAATTATTATTAGTACAAATGTATCTCCGTATTGTTTTTGTGGTGTAACATGGCTATTACAAATGATATACAAGCCATGATAGATTTCTTGAGTTCATTGCACATTCAGCAGTGATGTTGACTAGTAAATATCTTTAAAGCACCTTCTTGTTGCGGACTTTTAATACAAATTTTTTTACGACAAAAAAACATATGCCTAAAATATGATTCCACCTTAGCTTTTGTTTTGATTTCGGAAATCATTGTATCTATCTCGAATTTCTCTATCGATTTTGGGTATCCATTATGGATCCCGATGGACCATATCCAGTATGGATCCGTGTCAACACGGGTGCGACACCGAAAGTGAAGAATCCGTGCAACTTAGGTCCAAAGAGCCCAAAGTTACCAGACTACTCTTCTCTCAAAGTGAACAACTCTTTATCATCCGTTATCCATGACAGGGGCATGTGGATACAATTATATACCAAGTAGATGCCCCGTCCCAAATGTGATACAAGAACCCTGCTGTACCTCTTACGTAATTAAAAGTACTTTCACTTTTTTCATTGAAATAAGAATAAAACCAATGAGAAAGTATTTTTTTACTTTGCCCTTTGGCAATAGGCAGAAACCCAAGCAAAACAACTTTATATATTCATATTACTGACCACAACTAGTGTGGATGAGGTGTAGTAGCATAAAATCAAGCAAAGCAGCTCTGTATACTTATATTACTGGCCAGGGGCCAGCGTAGGCCTTAAGATATGGATTCGGCAGAATCCAATGGATTTCGCCTGACCCATTATATTCCCTCCGTTTCAATTTGTTTGTCCTCACTCCTACTTTTCTTTTTAGTCCGTTTCAAAAAGAATGTTTCTTCCTTTTTTAACAACTCTTTAATTTCAACTTTCCACATGACATGTTTATGACCACAAGATTAAATGACATTTTGGTACATTTGACGTACTTTATTTAAAAACCACAAGATTCAAAGTCTTCTTTACTTACTTAAACACCGTGTCAAGTCAAACTAGGACAAACAAATTGAAATAGAGGGAAAAGCACTTGACGTCGTTGTCTTAAAATCCAAAACTCATAACCTTCAAATCCCGAATCACCTACTGCTACTAACCCCAAATAGTTTCAGTTTGACACAAAATAAGGTCGAGAATTCATACTAACTCACAATAAAATGGAACTGCCAATACCAAAACATTGTACATATCCACATATAATAATTCAAAAATAGGACAACAAACTCATGCATCCATTTCAGCATAACGAAAATAACATAAATATCCACACAATATACTGATGAAAAAAATATACATACGGAGCTCGGAGATGAAAAGCAAGGTCATAATGACGGATGAAGCAAGGGTAATAACACCTCCAGAAAGTGTTCTGCTGTAGAAATCCTCGTTGATCTTCGGATACGCATCCAAATTTCGTATTTTACTAATAAAACTATCCATAATTTATGATAAATATATACGGAAAATTCAACAAAAATTCAGTAGATTTGATAGATTTTTGCCCTAAATGGATCGCCAAATTTGCTAATTATACAAACGACGCACGCGCTACAGAGAATTATAATAAGGGAGTTATTTTGTTCGTTCTCGTCCAAATCCTCCTTTGAAAAATGTGAATCTGAGAGATTTTATTTTATCGTGAGGAAAAGGACAGAGAACATTCGCCGGAGAAGTGTGTCATCGTGTTTTTTTTGTTAGCTTGATTTACCGTTTTACGTCTCTACTTTATTTGGGCTAGCTATTCAGGGCCTTCTTTTTGGGCTAATAAAGAGACCAGGCCAAACAAAGCAGTCTGGACTCCTGAAATGGACCATCTATGTCGTATGATATCCAAAATAACATAAACATACATCTTAACTTACCAGAAGTAATAGAGTTAGAAATGAGATTATTCAAGAGAAGTTGGGAGTGGCGTCGGTGGTAGATAAGATGTGGGAAGTGAGGTTGCAATGATTCAGACATGTGAAGAGGAGGTGCACGGACGCCCCGGTACAGAGGTGTGAGAGGCTGACTGGGGATGATTTTAGGTGGGGTAGAGGTAGGCCGAAGAAATATTGGACGGAGGTGATTAGGCATGACATGGAGCAATTACAGCTTACAGAGGACATGACTCTTGATAGGAAGATGTGGAGGACGCGGATTAGGGTAGAGGGTTAGTGGGTAGGAAGGTGTCCGTTTTTAGCAGAGAAGAGTGTTTGCTTGTATCTTTGACTGTTGTTTCTTAGGAAGAGTCTTGTTCGCGTTGTTTTGGTGATATTTGTGATCTTGAATAACTAGTCTATAGTGTTGATCTGTGAGTGTCTTGCTTCTTCGAGTTGCTAGCGATGTGTTACCCTTTTTGCTGTTGGTTTATGATTTTTGTTTATGATTTTTACGATTCGTAGGATTTTATGATTCTTATGATTTTTGATTTTTGATTTTATGATTGTTTTATGATTTTTGATTTATGATTTTTGTTTGTTACTGTTATCGGTTCTGAGCCGAGGGTCTATCGAAAATAGCCTCTCTACTTCTTCTGAGGTAGTGGTACGGACTGCGTACACTTTATCCCCCCCCCGACCCCACCTGGTGGGAATACACTGGGTATGATGATGATGATACATCTTAACTTACCATATTTACACAAATCTCCACCCTTATAAAATAATTACAAAAATCTCAACTAATTATGTATCTTCATTGGATGTATCGAGAGCTAATTATGTATCTCGACAGACCCAAAATCGGGAAAATGTACCGGGAGGTAATTAGGTATGTTTTACAAAGGAAAAATGTATATTCGTTGGATGTATTATGTATCTCGACAGGTCCAAAATCGAAAGAAATGTATCGGGAGCTAATTATGTATCTTTACAAAGGAAAAAAATGTATCTTCATTTGATGTATGGGGAGCTAATTATGTATCTCAACAAACCCAAAATCGGGATTTCAATAATTATACAAAATGTCGGGATTTTTTATAATTAAGCTCTAAACTGTCGGGATTTATGTTTTTTGCTTCTTTATCTCTTTCCTCATGTCCTATGAAAATTGGATTAATTCTAGGTGAAGACATTTCTTTAGTTAATTAATAACGATCGATTGGACAAGTGAAAAAATAGGTTAGAATTAAAAAGAACCATTTCTAGAATTTGTAATTGAAAAATATCCACAACTTTAAAAGTCTTAGAAAAATAACATTTTGGAATCCATTACAACGTTAGGGATTTCAAACTTAAGAGTGAATCTCCATCACAACACTCCGGACAATGTCATGCAATGGCACAGGTAGAAGCCCAGTTGTAGGTTCGACTCAATTCAATATAGCTTTTGTTTAAATAGTCTTTTTGTGTTGAAAAATTCATTAAATATATACATATTAAATCTAAAACAAGTTAGTAGCACTTGAAGTCGTTCTTTTAAAATATTAAACCCATAATAAAGTTAAAATTTTGGTTTCGTCTCTGCTGCCATGAAATTTCACTTATGGACTTCAAGAATCATGACAACATACTGAATTTGTCACTTGTTTAAGTTTGAAATCCATGATACAGTTATGCCGTTTCTGTATTAAAAAAATGGCTACTTTTTAAAGAATTTTCAAACGCCATTTATTTATCAAAAATCGGTCTGAAAAGTGCCTATCCAATACCAATTTTTATGTGAAAAATTTAAAACTCCCACATAAGACAATGTGATGGGTAAAAAAAGTGAAAATTATCCTAGTTATGCTTTTTAGAGTTTTTATTGCAAGTTATAAATCTATTTTTCAGTAATTATTGAATTAAGTATTTAATTACAAGTTATAGCAGATTTGACAAAAACTATTTTTAATTTTTTAAAACATGTATTATTTATTTATATTTAATAATTGTATATTTTATATTCAAACTCCCTAAATAATCTCGTAGATAAAGAATGGGTGGAGTAAATTGTGGTAAAAAGTTATACTCATTTACTCACGTTTCCTTCTTTTAAGAAATTTAAAATATTTCACTTCCCCATTAATACACGGTTCTTTTTCTTTTCTTTATTACTGGCAAAGTTTTGCTTTCCCCACTGATACACACTTTATTTTAATCAATTACCTTTTGTTTTGTGTTTTATACTTTCATCATCATTCGGATTTCTTCAACGATTATTTTGGGGATTTTGGGGTTATCCATTTGAATTTATTTAAGTTTATTTTCGTTTTTAGTGCAATATCAATTCGATTAATGTTTGATTTTCAGTTGGTATTTCATCATGTTATTTTTGTAGTTGAAGTATGGATTGAAATTGATTTCCCGTAAGTGTTCCTTGTTAATAACTTTTTTTAGTGTATGAATTTTGTATTGAATCTGGTATTTTATATAACAATAACATGCTCCAAATGGTATCACTGTATTTTTATTGTTAAATGTATGAAATTGAAAGAGAAATGTTATGTATAAATGATTTATTCTTACTGGTTATGAAAATAATATAAAATCTTATAAAGTTTAGTGTATGAAAATGATACAAAATCTGCTAATGGGAATGATATAACAAATTATATTGAAATCAGTTTACATATCCATCTCATTTATTAAATGATATATTTTTAACGGGGTCTTAATGTATGTAATTCATATTAAAACTACAATAAAAAATGTTGTGATTTTTATGTGAAAACTAGGTTTATACCCATTACATACACAAACTCTTTATGTGTATTACATTTCATTTACTTTTTCCAATCAAGTTTAAAATATGTTATATACCAATATCATATACAAAATGATTTTTGTTTTATGAAATTGGTATGTAAAATGATATACAAGAATGATGCATACTTACTGATGTTTTTAGTGGATGAAAATGGTATTGAAATAAACATCAAAAATCTGAATAATACTTTTTTTGATGTTGCAATCAAAATATGTAAATTTGTATTTTAATAAAAAAAATTCGACGATTAAGATAAATTTTTTGGATAATATTGGGTTTCATTTAGAATTTGATTTCTGATTTTTGGAGAAAGAAGAAAAAAGGTGTAAATCTGTATTTTCATGAAATTTTTTCGACAATTAAGATAAAAAATTTAGATAATAATGAGTTTTTATATTTTTTCCTTTTGAATAACTTCAGTTTCAATTAAAATATTTAAGTCAGTATTTTAATAGAAATCCTCCCCTTAAATATCTAAATTACTTGAGAAATTTTACATTTCAATCAGTATATTTTTTATTGATTTGTTGAAGAAGACGCCACTTCAGTTTAAAAAAGGGGAAAAAAAACCGTTTCAAGAGAGAAATTAGGAGGTGATTGATATCCTTTTGTTAACTTGCTTCTTTTTTAAAGATGGTTTTTTATTTAATTTTATTTTTATTTTTTTTCTTTATTATTTGTTAAAAGATTTGATATTTATTGCAATCTTATAAATATTATTATGACTTGCAATAAACAATCTAAAGTTATATATTTAGATTTTTTTCCCCGTAAAATAATGATTTTCTTACAGCAAATAGTCAATCAATTATATGGACCAGTAAACGAATTGGTTTGGGCAATTGAAACTGGACTGTACAGCCCAAATCTGCAATTCTCAAAAAACGAGGATGTCGATCCAGTTTCTCGTTCAGTTCAGGCCTGAAAAGGCCCATTTCCATCTAATTATACGTTTTTTCTTTTTTTCTCCCATGAAAAAAAAAACAGAATTATTTTCAGACAAAATATGTACACAGGGTACAGATAGTATATATTTTATACTAATATACATATACTATACATACATATACATAACATATCCGATCCATATCATATACATTCGTGTGTATATGTAGTGTGTATTTCAGTCATTTTTGGTAAATTAGATGGCCGAATGTTATATATATTGGTAACTGTCCCTTATTTTTAACACAAATAAAAGAAAGAAAAGGCCTATAACTAAAGAAAAGGCCTATATATAACTAGATTGGTCCCGTTATGGTTAACTAGGATTCAGTGGAATATCTCATAGAACTTCTTTATGCAATGTAATTTACTTTTTGCGTCGGATTATACTCCAAATTAAGGAAAAAGAAAGCAACAAAAAAGAAAACTGGATCTTTGAATTTTCTAAGGAACATGTAATGCATGCAACTTGCTAAAAAAAATAAAATTACAAGTGGTTTTGATCTTTTATGACCGACAAAATATGCACATGAAATTGGATTAGTCAACTTGATTTATTTTTCCTTTCTCACTGAAGATTAAAAATTAAAAAACCAGTGAGAAAAAAGAGAGAATATAATCAATAGATTCTTAAGAACCAAAATCTTTGGATATTTTTGTTCCTTTCCAATTGGAATATTTAGGGAATAATATATTAGTTTTTTTGGGTGGGGTGGGGTGGGGTGGTGATGGTGAGTGGGGGTGGGGGGTTAGGGGGAGGGAGAGAAGAAGAAGACATTTCATTTCATATAGGAGAAGGGAATTATATTCTTTTGAGATAATTAATAGGGGATCATATGGCCTTTGGACTATTTAAATTGATTTGGTTCTGATAACATATTAACTTAACTATTACAAGTGTTATTACACCAAGTGACGGTGCCTTATTCTCAAGAATAATCTATGATCAATTCCTTTTTCTTTTCCCATCTCTTCTCATGAAATGAAAACACTAGCGAACTAAAATAAAACGTGACTAAATTGTAGCTCAATGGTACTAGCTAGTAGCTGTCTACTCATCATCATTTCTATTCACTGATAATCTTGAATTTTTTATGGAGTAATTGACTAATGATAATGCATATATAGTGTGGAGGTAGATAGTACTCCTATATTTCAAGTAAGAAATACAGTTGCAAATGTGAAATGATACAATACCCACTAATTAACACGAACTAGCTAGTAATTAAGAAAATATAAGACAAAAAATAAATGGAGAGAAAGAAATGTGGTACTGTTATTTATATGACGGCTGATAAGTGATAAGAATAATTGTACATTATAGTATCTTAGAGATAAGCACGTGAAATTTTTCTAATATATTGCAAATTGCATGCAAATCAAATCACATTTCAACTTTGATTGGTTTGTGAGATCTTATGATAGAAGCAATAGGGATTTTAACAAATCTACGGACTTGCACGCTTGACAAAATTCTGATAAAACCAAATCCATTTCTTGGTATGGTATATATCCTTATCATGTTCAGAAACAAAGAGTTCTCTAATTATTGGTGAATAGAATATTCATGTAACTGCCACTTTGGTGGTGGTCGAGTTGATTGAGCAGAGGATCATCAAAATGGGGTCTCTGGGTATATGTGTTTCTCGGTCTAGTTCGTCGCACGAGCTCTGCCTAATATGATTTACCATCGCCTGTATGGTTTGCAGATTATTACACTGAAACATGATTTATCCAGAGCATACCCGAAGAATAGTGGTGGCAGTTTCACTTATTTTGTTGAAAAAAGAATATTGATGTAACTGTTCAATTGAACTATGATTGTCAAGTCGACTTCGACATGAATATTAATTTTCCAGCTCATACTTTTTTGTTGTTATTATTGTTTTTCTATTTTCATAGTAATTAACTTTTCATTGGCATGCTATCTCAGTCAAAAAATGTACTTTTCCGACAGCTTGCTTGCTGTTGGTGGAAGAGTGACTAACCTATGATTTTGGATTATCCCTTTTTAATGTACACTTTTTATCAGTCGCTAATAGTCCAGCCTTTTATTTTGTTTTTTCAATGGGACCTTGTGGGGTTCACACGGATTTAAATTTTTATTTTCAAATTCATTGGTGTGAAGTATCATTATAATTTGTTGGGTTCCTTTTTTTGATGATCAACATACAATGTAATGACATTGTGGTGATCAGCTGGCTACTAATTGGTGAAGATCACCAAGTCATGCTCAGTAGGTTCTTTCATAGAATTGTTGCATAATCGCAATTGGATTAGGAGTAACTTTCAACAGCAACAACATACACAACCTACTGTAATCCAACAAGGTAGAGAGACTATTTTCAATAAATTCTCAGCTCAAGTAAAGCATAATAAATCACGTACAGAAGAAAAATTCAGTAATGTAGAAACTGTAATTACAACAACACATAATATTATAACCGAACAAAGAAAATAACAAGTAATAATAAAATTGAAGAACAAGGTAGTATGTGAGCAACGATAACAATCCTGATAAGGGGCACTGAACATCGCTTGGCTGCCTACTTCTACACTAATCCCGATCTCCATGTCTTCCTATTTAGGGTCATGTCCTCGTCTCCTCGATAAGCTGCAAGTGTGTCAAGTCCAGTCTAACCACCTCCCCCCCAATACTTCTTTGACCTATCTCTACAATCTCCTTATACCCACTAACGTCAACCTCTCCACCTCCTCATTAGCAGTAACTTTCACGCGTAATTATTACATTTACTAGAAAGTGACCTTTTAGATGCAAAAATAAAGAGATCTTGAAATATCTTGATTATTGATAATGAGTCCAGTATAATGAGGAAGTAGAATCGTGTTAGGATATAATACTCAAGGAAAGTCGTATATTTTTTAACTATACTTCCTATATTATTTAGGGTGAGGAAATATTTTTGCATTGTGTTTATTGCCCTAATTCTTGCTACTAAAGCTGGTCTGTACTATATTGCATTAGTAATTTCTTGTAAATGACACACCCATTGAGAAAATTTTGAGAGTAAAAGTAAGAAACAATCATGTGCGTTAATTAGAAAGATCAAGCTGAAGAACCAAGGCCGTGTTTGAAGTTCTTTATCATTAAGTTCCTCAATTGGTTAAGTTATTTTAGTAATCTAATTCACTCGTACGTTCAATAAGTACTTTGTTAGGTGTTTCTTTTTCTTTTAGGCAAAAATTAAGTTAGAAGTGTTACTATATGATAGAGTAATTGCAGGCGTTAAAGGGGTATAGAAAGTCACTAATTAGTTATAGTAACATATTAATTGGAGACTTGGAGTATCAAGTATGCATATGAAGACAGTTAATTAGGCTTGAAAAGCCACTGAAGGACAGTGGAATTTCGTTGATTCTAAAGGCTACTTATGATTAATAATAGTAATTATTATAATTGGAGTGAAGAAAAGACTTCTGTTGGTAGTTTGAAAAATGTAAGCATGCTATATTATGATGGCTAAAAGCTAAAATATCAGTGCTGTCTGTTTATCTTACAAAAATCTAATGAAAAAATGTATTTAATTACAAATAAATTTTTTTAAAAAATGAGAGGGTGGGGGGTTGGGAGGAATTTTCAATGTTATCTTTGTGAATAAGGAATTAATGAAGCAGTGGAGCAGAGGGAATGAACCTATGTATGAAAATCTTTTATGTATATGATTAGAGAATATATAATTGGTCAATTTGGGCATTATGCATGTGTTTTTTTAAAACATTTAATTCGGAACCTGATACCTTTAATCTAACTAGATTTTGGAATCATCTTAGAGTTTATATCAAGATTCGAATTAATTCATATTTAATTTGCTTTATTTAAAATCAAGTACCACTACAACAAAAATAACTTTTAGCGGCAATAAATATGCATTTTAACAAAGAGTGCTAAAGTTTTTACTGGCATTAGTTTATTGTCATTGGATCCAATGTCGCTATAGGTTTTAGGGGCATTTACAAAAAGTGCTAAAATGTAATTGTTATTGGTAAATGCCACTAAAAATACATTTTTAGCGGCAATTAAGCTATTATCGTTAATTAATTGTCGCTAAAGATCATTTTTGGTGTAGTGTACATCATTCTGATCATTTTCTTAACATGTGAAATGTTAATTATTAGAAACTAGAAATTAGGTTGAAGAGTACAATAGTTCCCAAATCGGGTCAAATTGTTATAAGTGGTAGTAGTAACTTTCTTAACAAAATGATAATGATTGTATGTCATCTTCGTTTTACTTTACCGCGCGTGAAAAGAAAAATATCAATCATTTTTATCTATCATTATATTATAAATAAATTTTAACTTTTATTTATCCATTTTAACATATCAAGAGAAAAACAATTTTTTCTTGCTCATATTTTACCCTTAACATTAACTACTCATTTCCTAAATCATTTTACATCAAGACTATATACCAAGTAACATGAGTATTATGGTGAAATAAGGACAGGACAAGAGAGCAGTAATTGTAAAGGAAATAAATAACGAGCATATGTTAGACTAATCAAGACTTGGCATTTCATGCGCTTTCAATACGAACAACATACCCAATATATTCTTCTAAATGTGATCTGAAAAAGGTAAAGTGTAAGCTCTACCCCTTGCTCTTAGTTTTGAAAATAGAAAGACTGGCCTTATCCCTAACTCACCGATTTAGAGATAAGAGAGATTATTCCATCATGCGCCTCCAATATATGTTAACCCTAAAATTCACATTGAAAAAAGAAAAGGGATAGAGAAGCTAGATTGCTAATTAATAGGTACATATTTATCTTTTGAAAACTCATAAGTTTTTTTTTTTCGTTACAATTAAATCTGCAAGGGAAAAAATTCCACCACCTTAAATCTTAATTGCATCTTATTTTCAAATTTTTATTATAGTTGTGACCTTCATTTGACAAGAAATCTGTAAATTAATTTGCCTCTCACCATATATGAATAATCTTCGTGTTGCTGTCTTCAAACAATTATATATCTGCAGTCCTTATTAATAGCTTTTAATAGATGAAGTTATATGTCGTGTTCGTTTATAAATTTGACAACAATATGACAATCTGTACGAGATATTCTATTAAACATACTAACATGTAATATAAATAAAGTTGCGATCGTGCACATTTAAAAAAGGATCGACATATAAGTAACATGGGATGTTAGACAATTAATTCATAAACAACACTAATTAATATGAAAATGTTTTAAAACTAAGTTAAAAGAGAAAATATGAAAGAAGAAAGTAGACAAGAAATGAGAGCTCAAGAGAAGAGAGTTTTCTATTCTTCCAATTGTTCAAGTGTATCCAATACAAATCCTTATGCCTCTATTTATATTATTACATAGAGGCATATAAAAGGTTGTCATAAACATGACATTAATCATGAAGATTATGGGGGAGGTTAAAGGGTGTAAGAGTTACATCCATAATGGTGAGGGTAGTGGATGATTAACTATATATTATGGAGAAGAGTAGTGGACATCCATATTAACTAATATAATATTTTATAACACTCCCCCTTGGATGTCCATAGATAATGTGCCTCGTTAAAACCTTACTAGGAAAAATCCTGTGGGAAAAAATTCTAGTGAAGGAAAAAGAGTACACATATCTTTTAATACGCATTATTTGTTGCCTCATTAAAAACCTTGCCAGGAAAACCCGTGGGGACAAAACCTCGGCCAAGGAAAAAAAAGTACAACACGTATTATACTCCCCCTGATTAAAACATCACTTAATCCTTGTAATGATGTCTTCCAATCTTGTATGTCAGCTTTTTGAATGTTGATATTGACAGTGTCTTTGTGGTCAAATCACATTCATGAAGTTGTTGCATTCTTGAACTCATTCAACTTGTTTGTAGCAACAACCAAATTGCGGATACTTTCATTTGCAAGATTATAGAATGGACCGTCTTGTCGAATAACATGATATGACAATGTTCCCATGTGAAAACAAATTACTTTCTTGAGATCAAACTTCATATAAATCAAATAATTTTCCTGCACTTTCATAATCAACAATCCCTTGACAATATTGGTTAGAAATAATAAATTCAATCAATATTTGATTTCATTCAAATCCACATAAAAGTGAAGTCTTTCCTGCATATTAACAAAAAAATATTTTCTCATGTATAGAAATAACAGGATACATAAGTGCATCAATTGCACTAACTATTTTCATGAGATCAAAATTGATCTTTCTTTATGTTGAGTGATCTCGCAACCATTAGGGTATTCAACGGATCAAATCACTTTAAAACCTTTTAAATTCTTCAAGGATTTTCATATAGCATTTTCTGTCTAGCTAGACATGACAATCATTCATTATACGCATTCAAGTTTTTCATACATTGCCAGATTTAAAGAAACCTTATTGCATCCACCACAAGAGAGCACATCTCCAAATAATAATGCCAGGACTTTTGCGAATAATCTTTGTGTTTCAAGGCACAATACGTACTTTATATCTTAAGATTTTACATTTCGCACAATAATCCATTTGTACCCCACTGACATTATACCTTACTTTATAGACTAAGTCCATACCATCACTTTTCAAGTGAAATAAAATATACTTGAATTGCGTATTTTTCCTCGCCAATCATTTATCTGTCCATACTATTTGACAGATTCGAATTCAAGATCCTCGTCACCTTTTATAATGTTGAGCTTTACATTATACCAAAATTTGATATCAGTTCCGTTATGACATAACTTATCGAGATCTCTTCATTTTTCATCATTTTCAGGTACCTGAACCTTTGTCAAGTTTTATGAAGAGTTATGTCATGGTGCTCTTTTAAAGCACTTGCCTCATTATCAAGACCATCTTGATCATTTGCTCCTCTCCTTCTTTAAGGAATTTTACATTTGGAACCAATTGGTCTATCACGTTTCAAATGTGCCATAGACTCTGCCCTTTAAGGACTTTTTATTAGAGCATTTACAGCTGAATTATAACATAGGATCAGTCTGGCAATGAACTTGCAACATTTTGCAAATCATGAATTATCTCTTGAACTTTAGGTTCACTTTTTTTTTTTACGAGGATCTAGATAATTCATTCCATGCATTTCAGCTTTTAATCATATCTCCTCTTAATGTTAGAAAATCTAACATTCACCCCAACCTTATTTTGGGGATCCATCTTTGTGCATGGTGGATGTTACACATTCAAATTTTTTTAGATGGATTTATTTGGTTCCTGATCCTGAACCAACAATATAGGGGAACCTTATTGGCTTGATGCATACAAATGTTGCTACATTTAAATAAACTCGTCTCACACCAAACTTTCTTTTTGGCAGATTTGTTCTCATAACCAATGGTTCAACTATAATTGGAGGCACACACTTTCTGCTAAACCAATCAACATTATCAACTTTTATAGTTTGGAACCATGCTCTTAATTTAACAATTTGAGCATACAACCTTGCAAAAATCAAACAACCTTCCAAAAATCAAAGTGTAAGTTGATAACAAAGAGCATGTGGCCAACCATAGATGCATCTTATTTCATAGTAAACGGTCCACATGGCAGGTGAACGGACCCATATTCACCTTGTTATATGTTCCAAAAATTTAGGGATATAACCCCAACCTTAGCCGATATAATCTTTTATTGTGAGAACAAGCAACATAGGAGAATCTTTTATTTCTTCAATATATAATCACATGAATTCTCAATTATTTTGCATCACATTTGAACCGGGATGGTCAACCGAGCACGCCAACTTATATATTTTCTGTAAACTTTAAGTTTACTATCACATGTGATTCCATCACCATGCCCATATTTATATCAACAAATAGGAGGAAAACGGGTAACCTTTCATATTTATAATCCGTTTCGATTGTAGTAATATGAAGAATATAAAAATCATTCCATAATTTATAGTCTCAAAAAAGCAATAATTTTTTTTAATTCCTTTGAAACTTGAAAAGTTTCTTTTGGAGACTTACTACAATCTCAATATCATGAATAATTTCATTCCTCCATGTAGTAACACATTGGCTTTTTCGAAGCTATCAAATACTTGTGTACTACCTCATATTTTAAAACATCACACATGATGAACATCTCCTTTAAGGAGAATTATTATTGTCATGGTCAAAATCATTATAGGCAAGACCTCTTTCTTGCTTTACATTTGTCTTTAGTGTCCCTTTTTCTTAAGACCTGGTAAAATATTTTTTGACATACCATAAGTACACAATCAATGACAAATTTGTGTAGTCATACAATAATATTCATTTTTGGTCATGGTCATAACCTTTATGTGAAAGATTTTTTTTTTTTTTTTTTCATTCGATAGTTCATAATAAAACATACCATATCATATTTGACAAGACTTATTTCTTGCTTATTCACAATTTTTATCACATATTGACACATTCATTTTCAAGAATGGCCTAGCATTTACAATGCTTATCTCAAGTCACATTCTCTTTAGAAAATGGACTATAATCATATGTACTTCATAATTTATTGTATAAGCTCATTGTCATGTTTGTCATATTTATATGACCCATCTCAACATCACTTTGAAAGATCAAGAGTGTCTTCACTTTATTTTTCTTTCCTTTGATGGAGGATTTAGCAAAAAAATCAAATTATGTTGCACGACAAATTGATGGTAAAAAACTACCTTCACCTTTTAAAGGACTATTTGGAGAACCCATAGTGTTCTTCCTTTCAGAATTACCACAATGATGACTATGTTATTATTTTGTCCTTCTATGCCCATAGTCATACATTCAACTATTTGTCTTCTTTCAGACATATTATACATTGCTACCACATTCACGTATAAGTGAATGGAGCAAATCAATTAGGCTGATTTCATGACTTTTCACCAAAGTTTTGCCTTAGTCATCATTATATATTCACTATGGTGCACTAGGACTTAAACCCAACGTCTTACCCATACAAAGTCGTCTTAGGCCATAATTTTGTGGGACTCGAACCCAATACCTTATCATCATTGATGCATCGGGACTCTAACTCAATGTCTTATCCCTTTTGATGCGACAGAACTCGAATTCACTGTCTTACCCTTAACCAATAACACAAACCAAAGCACAATAGATCTCACCCTAGAAACTTTAAAAATATTACCACATACTTAGAAAAAGTTCTAGGTTATATCCAAACACCAATTGCAGCGTCTCCTTGTTCCTGTTCTTTAAATAAGAAAATGAAATTTTTGTAGTAAATACTATCCAAACAATTATATTCACAGATATAGATCACAAAATATGGTGTTATTTACAAAGGTTAAACATACAATTTATTTCATTTCATGAACGGATAATGAATGACCTTTATCAATATCTAAGTGAAAAAAGCATTTATCTTTAGAAAAATTACTAAGTATGTCGACTGTTATCATGTATGACCAAACCTTTTTTTACACTTATCAAAAAGACAGCAACTTTATACGAGGAAGGAAATTCAAATATCTATACACATGTGATCTGATCATTCAGTGTAGGCAAATCTCTTCAAAATAAAATAGAGACAAAAAGCAAAAGAATGGGCACAAGAAGATCCAATTCACCATGAGGACAACTATAATATTTCCCAATGTCCAACACAACAAATAAAGATGATATTTGGATGAAAGGAGCAATATTCTATTACTAAAACATAATCACAGTATTTGCTATATGTTAATACCTCATCAGATTCTCTTAGAAATATATGTACCTTTCCATAATTTAAATTAGGAGTGACGGATCAACAACAACAATTTGTAATTATTTTCAAGCATGAACTTGAGATAAATATAATCAAAATCACCTATATAGATCAGATATAAGATACACCTACTGATTTCCTCGAGTAATTTTCCACCGACCCAACATAAGTGATAAAGGGCAACCTGGTACACTAAAGCTCCCACTATGCACAGGGTCCATCGAAACTAACCAAAATTAACCATTAAAGCAAACTAAGAATAAACAACTTTCAACCAAAATGAGTATAGACTCGTTTTCCTCTCAACGAGACCACCGTTAACATTTTTCTGAATAACAAACAAAAATTGAACTCAATCAGAGACTCGTGCTGATAACGTGTTTTAAAACTAAGTTAAAAGAGACAATATGAAAGAAGAAAGTAGACAAGAAATGAGAGCTCAAGAGAAGAGAGTTTTCTATTCTTCCAATTGTTCAAGTGTATCCAATACAAATCCTTATGCCTCTATTTATATTATTACATAGAGGCATATAAAAGGTTGTCATAAACATGACATTAACCATGAAGATTATGGGGGAGGTTAAAGGGTGTAAGAGTTACATCCATAATGGTGAGGGTAGTGGATGATTAACTATATATTATGGAGAAGAGTAGTGGACATCCATATTAACTAATATAATATTTATAACAGAAAAATCATTATCGTACTGATTTATAAGATTTTTTTTTTTGTACTTAAAAAGGTCATGTAAAAATTGTTGCGCAGAGCATAATGAAGCCTCCCAAAAGCCAAGGTGCACTAAGCATTAAGGGAAAAATAAAAATTTGAAAGAGACATTAGCATCATTGATATTATTAGTGGAATGAAAAATAGGTATGATCTCTCACTTTTCTAGATATATCTCCAATAATTATGTTCTAAGAACTTGTCTAATTGCACTTTGATGAACATGGTTTTACAATAAAGAGATATCCACATAAGTCACTATAACATACCTTAATTAAAGATAAAGCTAAAAGTTGCCGAAGCACAAACAAACAAATGTAATCTATACTTTTTTAGTCTCTTCCCAACTTATTGCTTTTACATCTTTTTTATAATTTTCCTTTTGCAATCTTAATAGCTTCTGCCTATCAAATAAATACTTATTTGCATCAAATGTTTACATTAAATTAATTATTTTAATTTTATTAACTAAAAATAATTCGTTAAGTTGTTGTTATTGTGACCAGGAGAACATGGGTTTAAGCTGTGGAAACAACTCCTGGCAGAAATTCTGTGTATAATCGACCCTTATGGTCCGAACCTTCTCCAGACCTCACGTATAGTGGAAGTTTTAGTGCACCGAACTGTCCTTAAATTTAAAAATAAGATAAGATACATATCACTTGTGTAAAGGATATGTATCTTATATTTACTTATCGAATGTAAGCACCCGATGCAGATAAGTTTTACTGGACACCCAAAACTTAATTGATTAAACATCTCAATCAAATGAAAGATCAAATGATGATGATTTGAACCTTTGTGTTGCAAATTGTTTATTGTTCTTTTACCAAAATAGAAAGAAGGCTAGGCAAGTAAGGCAATGGGTTTTGGACCAAAATGCTCCATAGATGGAACTACAGCCATGCACCACGTGTAGTTGGCCCACTGAGCCCACTTCCCACTTTGGGTTCCATACACTAACCCAAAGATGCTTCCCAGAAGGAAAATGGAATTAAACATAACAACATTAGCTGCCCACTTTATATTACTCAACAAAACAAATTCTCATACCCCACTCTAAAATAGATAAAAATTTAGATAAAATAAAAAATAGAAAGAGGATAATTTTGTTCTCTTTCTTATTTATATATATTTAAAAGCACTCAAACTATATCGAAAACAATCTCTTTACCTCACAAGAGAATGGTAAGGTATGCATACACCCTACCTATTCATACTCCACTTATAAAATTATATTGGGTATGTTGTTGTACTCAAACTATAACTGTTGAAGAGTTTGAAATTCAAATTTGCAATAGTTAGATAGCGTGAAACTTATCATTATCTCATAATTAGAATATCAAGATCATAACATGTAATACGAAACCGCTATTTTCTCTATAATGTTATCACATAGTTGCCCGCTTAGAAGAGAAACTTGATCACGACATGGATCAAATGAAGGAAAAGAACAGGAGAGTTTGGAGATTAAAGAGGGGATTGGGGGCCATGGGCCGAGCCACCTTAAGCAAAGGGTGGTAAAGTGTACACTCTTTGTCAGAAAATTATGCATTGTACACAGGTTAAAGGTGAACAAATATGAATATATATTTAATTTTGTACACGTACCTTTAACATCATTAAGGAGAAAATTTTCACACCTCTCACCTAATTCTTGGCTCTGCCACTTAGTGGCGGGGGGTTGGGATAGGTTCTTAAAGGGGAAAATGAGTGGGGGTGGTGGCACAAGTGGGTGGAGCATTTTGGGCCATGATTAGTGGGTCCGGATGAATCATCGCCAGGCAAAACTACAAGAATGTCACAATCCAAAAGTGAAATTGGGCCCAGTGGGCGTCTCCGTTTTTTGCTTCTTGACGATGGGGCCAATTCAGCATTTTAACCGAAATAATTCAAAGTTTTATTTTATAGTTATAGTGTGACAGTTTTTTCAGTTAAAGAGAGTTAGGAAAACTCCCTACACCCATCATATGCCAAGTAACCAAATTATTCTTGGCCATTAATTATGGAATTTTGAAGATTACAACTCTCTTTAATTTTTGAATATTATTTCGAATAAATCCCAAGTTGAGATTAGGATTAGATTTGATACTGAGGATCAAGTTTGATTCTGCCTGGATTCTAATAATTAATTCATCCAAATTAGATGGGCAGAAATAATTCTAACTTCTTAGCAAATTTTTTTTTTTCCTTTAAAAAAAGGGCAGAATAGACCATAGTTGCCCAATAGGAAAAAGAGGGACTTCTTTAACATGATGGGTCAAGTGGCCAGTGGGCAATTTATTCACGTACAATTTCATGAATCTTTTCTTAACATTTAAGGTAGCTCCACGTAGATAGCTAGTAGAAAAATCGAGATGTAATATGGTCCAGTAATTTCTTAATATAACTTGAATATAAGATTTCGGTTCTATTAATCATTTTAATTTTTTCGTGTAGGTTTCTACTCACGAGTTCACCCCACCTAAGAATTAAAAGAAAAACTTAGCGATTAGATAGTCTTGATCATGCTCCACAAATAATTTGCCAACGAAGTGCTCTAATACATAGGCATATAACTCAAATTAGAAATGCCGGTGGTCGGTGGATATATAGGAGAAGAAATAATGTACATATATAGGGTATGTTGGGTAGGAAGAAAAATGATAATCTAGAAAAATAAGTGTTCGATACGTAAGCAAAAATTATTGTCCTATTAATTATTTGTATATTAATCTAGACTGCTATGGTAGGTGGGTCTAAGATGAAATATGTGTGAAAAGCGGAGAACACAATTTATTAACGTGGAATATTACTTGTGAAACTTGTTTACTCTATTCTCATTAGAAAAGTCATTTTTCTCATTTTAAAAAATTTATTTTCATAGGAAAAAAATATTTCTAAAAATTTTAACAAACCAAACATGAAAAAATTGGAGAAAACGTTTTCTACCATACCGAACAGGCCCGTAGCTCTAACTTCTTTGAACGTACGTAGTAGCCGAAACTCGAAGGTTCTTAATTTTATTTGGTTAAGCTAGAGAAGCTAATGTGTCAGTCTATCTTTTCAGAAAAAAGAAAAGAAAAGAAGAAAAGCATACAATTATAAACAGTGTTGTTGTACAATATTGTTAACTATATCTTCAGGGACATCTCAATCATATCGGGGACCTTAAGTCAAACTCTAACGAAGGGCCTTAAATTAAATTTTTACATGTAAAATTTATTTTTCTGACTGTTTGAGATGCAAAATTATATGTAAACTCTACTTATTAATAAGTTCTTCCCCCATTTTATCCTAAGAAAGATTTCATGTAAAACTCTGCTTATTAGTTGTTGTTTTTTTTCTTTTTTTGAAAAATATGGATTGTTGTCCTTTTTTATGCTAAGAACAAATTTCAGTAATTTTTTTAATAGTATATATAACTAGTTATATACGAAATATGGGGTCACTATAATTATGAGACCTTAGATAATTGCCTAAGTGATCTAATGGATGAGACGCCTATATCTTATATATGATCTAGCTTTTGGACCAAAATTTATTTGTAATAATGTTCATATTCTTTCCTCTTCAAGTAATATTCAATTCTAGACCTCTTAATTTTTTTAGTATCATCATGCTATGAGATCAAAATCAGTCTGAAATTCTATATTACCTTCTGCGACAATTACAAACAAGTATGTCAAATTGAAAAAAAAAAAAGGAGTTAAATAGTACTTATATCGAAAATGAGTGCATGATAAGGACACATACCTAATTACTAGTTTTGTCTAAAAGAAAAATAATGCCATCGTGTCGTTGTTCTACACACGGGCTTAACACGCACATATATGTAATATCAGAAATTATTTCTACTCGTTAAGTATTATTCTCAATGTCTATTCTCAAATATTAGTTGGCTTCTTTAAGTGAAAGAGACTTGATTTTTTTCACTACTTTTATTGAGTATGAGTAGGCGTAATATACACGGTTAATGTAAATAATTTTGAATGTTACATCAAAAATTATTATTCTGAATGTCTATTCTCAAAAATTTGTTGGCTTCTCTAATTGAAAGAGACTTGTCTTTCTCAAATGTTTTAATTGATTAGTTTAAGTGAATTAATATACATGATTAGCGTAAATAATTTTGATTCTATTAAATTAGTTATCTTTACCTATTATATCACGCAAGAAATCTTGTTATCAAACCTTCAAATTTCACATTTTAAGAAGGTTTATGTGTGTCTACATATCACCTAATAGTGTAAAAGATTATTTACACAAACAATGTATAAAATTTAAACTTTATTATTACACACGTAAACATGAAAAATAGTGTGAATTTTTTGGAATCATTTTATCAAATGTGTATGATTTGGAACTCTTATAATATGTCCAAGGTTCAATATTGAAATAATTTTAAAGAGTTTCCTTGACTTTGTCTGTGTGAACAAACACTTTGAAATACCTCGATTTTTTTAAGAACAGGAACGAGTCAAATAGTAATGATCCGGCACACTTCTTTTTGAGTTATTTCGGAAACCCGACGACTTCATTGAATGGATATATAAAATATAGGATTTCTAATCCAAATAGAAAAGGGAGGGAAACAAATACTCAAGTTAAAGTTAGTTAGCAAAATTTCATGCTGGATCTCACAAATACATATACTCCCTCTATCTCAGTTTATGTGGCATACTTTCCTTTTTACTCTGGATCAAAAAGAATGTCATCTTTTCTTACTTGACAACTAATTAATTGCACAATTTCCATTTTATCATCATTGGGTCCTATTTAACAAGAAAAGTCAACCAAAAAGTAGCACAAAAGTGACTTTAATATGGGTATATTAGTAAATATAACAAAGTCTTCTCTTATTTTTTTAAACTCCATATCTGGTCAAATTATGCCACATAAATTGAAACGAAGAGAGTAAAATTTTGCGGAAAGCCGTACTGATGAAAATCCTATGTACCGGTTGTAGGGAGATTTTATATATTATATGTTACTCTGCCTGAAATTCTTTAGCTAAAATATCTTGAGTTGTAGTTTGCATACGTGATTACACACACATACATACATATATTCATTCATTTATTTATTTATTTTAAAAGTTGACGTTTGATAATTTGATAGATCTAAGTTATTTAGTTATAAACGAGAGAAAAAGGGTTCCTAGGTTTGACAGTATCTTTAACACGGCATTCCTAGCTTGTCAAAGAAGCCACAACGTATAAACACACGTGCATAGATAGCACACCTCTCATTGTCTGCTCTGGTTCCATGTACAACTAATCAATTACTCCATATGCTTATAAATAATACTTGTGATTTGTATTTAGAAAAGATGAAAAAAAAAAAAGAAGAGTACAAATGTTAGAAGTTTTAATTTAATTTTCAAAAGAAAAGTTTCCAGAATTAATTGGCCGTTATCAAATTATAGTAGTAGTAATTTTTACCATGTCATTCACGTCGTATAATTTTTATCGTGATGTCGTGGGACACTTACTCTATGCAAGCGATGATTAGGGTGTTCATACAAAAGTAAGTTTAAGTTACATAGTTGTCGTCACTTGTAATTAATTTTTTATATCCGATCCAGACAAGTCTCCTTGAAAATATGAGAATATAATTTCGAAAACAAGATACTCTCTCAGTCCCATTTTAGTTGGTCATCTTACTAAAAATAAATGTCCCATATTAGTTTATCACTTGCAAAATCAAGATAGAATTTTTTTTTTTTTTCATTTTACCTCTACAATTAATTACAATTCCAATATCCATTCCTATGCCCATGAATATCATTAATATGAGTAAAGGGTAAAATAGTAAAAACCATCACTCCATTTATGATTTCTTAATTACCGTGTAAAATGAAATATGCCCAACTAAAATGGGACGGAGGGAGTAAATAATTATCTATCGTAACAAATAAAGTTGATCTATATACGGTTGTAAAATTTTGTACACTAGTTTATATTACTTGAACTAAAAATAAAACTCTCTTTCGCTTTTGCCCAACAAAAAAAATTACTGTGACACTCATGACGGAGTTCTAGTCAACGAGAATATACGGATCACAGAGGAGGACTGATAGGCTTCTAATAAGGGTTGATGTAGCCGTTCAACTACAGATTCATCTGAACCCATAACTTTTGACAAAGAGTGTGGTATGTATGTAAAAACAACTAAAATATCGACAAATATTATATCTACATCCATACATTTAACATTATGTTGAAGTTAATATTGAAAATGTTAAAAAGTTGAACCCACTAAATTTAAATTTTGAATCCACATCTGACTTCTCGGTGAGTAATGTTCTCATGAAGAAAAAATGTGAACATGACATTTTAGGCAAATCTCATGTTATAATGGTTGAGAAAAGTGATAAATTTTATAATACATAACACAAAATCATATGATACTCTTTTGAGCTAAATTATAGCATATAATCCAAGAAACAAGTTCGTGATATCTATTAAGCCAAAGCAAGCAATACGTATCGATCATGGGCAGCTTGGGTAATTAATGACAAACATATAGAGAATTTGCTCTATTCTTTAGAAAATCAAACAATATTTTTTTTGGTTAACTATCTCAAATATTTTTAACTTTTAAGTGTTACAATTTTTCTAAAAGCTAGTCGCTTATTATATAATTTTTGATGAAACCAATATTAAGATATTTGTGAAGTATTGGAGCAATCAAAATCCCAAACGAAACTGAATATTAAGAATTTAATTCTCACACTCCAAACCTCATTATCATTTTTGTGTCAGATAAAATATCTTTCTTGTAACTACGTTGAGATGAGGATAAATGAATAATAGAACTTGCTCTTTGATAAATAATACTGTTTAATTTTGATGTGTCTTATATCTAGCTAATTAATTACCCGTTTAGACTACAAGATATATATAATAAAAAAATTGAGGGATTGATATCATTTTTTTGCTTGATATAACAAATATCAATAATGGTAATGCCGAAGTAACTATTGGTAAATATTCTCATCCTAGGTCTTATTATCACTAGTAAAAAATAGTAAAACTCGATCTCCAGAAAAAGAAAAAAAAACCCGACTTTTAAAGGTCGATTTTTGAAAACTATTTTTAAAATTATTTTTAACAAAACGGATCTTCGAAAGGTCAGTTATTTTAGGGCCAAAAATTGAAAAAATAAAAACCGACCTCCAAAGGTCGAGTCTAGTGGTAGAAGTGTATCCTATATATAAAAATAAAAAATGAGGGTTGGAATCTCGAATGATGCATTTTATAATTGTATAATTATGAAAAATATAATGCTCTTCTAAATTCGATCTTTGACAATTTTTTAGTAGTATTCAGCATTGTCAAATAATTTTCTAAGATTCCTTACCTCTTTTTGTTTGATTTGATTCTATAGAATTCTTTTATCCATGAGGTTTTCTTCAACCTTCATTATGCATATTAAATTAATTACTAGTAGAACCAATAAAAAAGAATTTAACCACCCCATCTAATTGATACACAAAAAAAGTATCTAATCACATGATCATATAGGCCGTTAACCTTGACCTAATAGTAATAAATTTGTTCTCAAAGAAGTATCAAGACAAAAATTCAAGTCAAAATTCGAGTTAGGCCTCTCTTCATATTGGGATTCTCAAAGGAGCTAGGAACCAGGAAGGAAGGTTTCTTAACCTAAAAGTTATTCCCATTTATCTTCAAAAGTTATAAAATCAAAGATTCATTTCTTTGAACCTAGCATACATACTTACATAGTAAAGTTTAGTTTGCCTAACTTTCTTTTTGACAATTGTCGTTTATATTAATTATATTACATATTCTTTCTGGTTTAAATTACTTATTCTATATATCCTCTTAATTAGTATACCACATGGAAAAAATATCATTAGTGAACGTCAAATTAAGCATCTTTATGGTCTCCGTTTGCGTCTGTTCATTGGTTGAAGGGCTTAATTTGGAAATAGGAGCCATTGCATTTACAACAAATGCAAAACACTATCCAAAAGAAAGAAGAAGTTAAAACTAGCTACAAAGTTGGTCGCAAATTTGTCAATAAGTAGGTCATAGCAAAAAAATTTTTTTGATAATCTATCACTAATTTATTGCTAAATAAGACTAGCAATAAATTTTAACTGTTTAAATAAAGAATTTGTCCGTCACTAATTTTTATTTTTTAACAGAGAAAGAAAGGGCAGTTGAAAATGTGACTATTTTAAGAAAAGAGTCCAAAAAATAATCTCGAGCGAATTTTCTCAAATCCCAATACTAAGAACTAAGGAGAGTAAAAATAATTGAAAAATATTCAGAATCTTATATGGGAATTTGCCTAATTTTTTTGCCCTTTCCATCTCATATTAGTGGTAAAGGTTGCTAAAAGTATTGACCTTGGCTGAAAGGCATAATTTGGGAATAGAAAAGCAGAAACGGAGCCATTGCATTTACAACAAATGTAAAACACGAATAGCAAAAAAAATTATGTAAAACACTCCCCAAAAAAAGTTAAAAATAGTTACAAACATTGTCGCTAATTTGTCAATAAGGAGTAGTTGGCTAATTTTTATTTTAGCAGCAAAAGAAAGGGAAGTTCAAACTTCAAATGTGTGACTATTTTAAGAAGTCCATAAAAGAATATCTAGCGAAGTTTCTCAAATCCCAATACTCTGAATGAGAATAAAAATAATTGAACAAGGATTGAAATCTTAAATGAGAGTTTGACTACTCTCTCCTATTAGTTGTAAAGGTTACTAAAAATATTCACCTCAAATTAAAACGAAAGTAAATATTTTGTTCTATTATATTCTTAGTACTAAATGTCTCTGAAATAAGATTAGTTCTATTTTATTTTGAATAAAATGCAATTTATTGAAGAGAAATAAGAATAAAATTGTAAAATTATAAAAAGTTTTTTTATTTATAATTTTTTAAAGGACGATTAAAGGGAAATGTAACAGCTAATATGAGAAGACCGCGGGATTACTTATTTTATGTTCCTTGAATATTTCTTGTTCAACCAAACGGTGTGGTCGGTTGATTTCGTGGCCTTTTTTCCGATCAATATGCAAAAGCAACCAAAAGTGAAAAAAGAAAATAAGTTTTTTCAATATATTCTGCATTCTCTAGGCCATGCTAAGACAAAAGATTTGATTCTCACTTTCAATTCTAACACAATTTCCACGAAAACACTCAAGAGATTGATTCTTCTTTCTTCTTCTTTTTTTTTTTTTTTTTTTTTTTTTTTTTTTTTTACATTTAAAATTTGATATGTGGTCCAATGACACGATGGATACGACAGAAAATAATGGCAAGATGAGTTCATGCAGACATGTGCTTTTATACTACTGTATGTTTTAATTAACGTTGTTAAAAAAAAAAGGATACGAAGCTGCTGGTTTTTCTCATGCAGTTGGTTAGGTTTTCAGGGGCTGCTAGTTTTAGTTGCAATTTAATTTCAAGGGGCGTTATGTACGTAGGGGTTTTAAGGTGAGTTAATTTCTACTCTTTATTAGGTCAGGTTATTATATAGGTTTCTTAATTAACTAGATTTCAAGAGTGTGAACTAGCTAGTGGTCAATGAAGTGAATTGAAGTTTTAGGTTCACATTTTAGTAGAGACAAAATATTACTTCCTCCGTTCACTTTTCTTTGTCTAGTTTGGACTTTGCACTCCCCTTAAAAAATAACGATTGACATGAGACGTTTACCACATTTTCGTATTAATTGATACTTAGTCTTAGATTTTGGGACATGATTTGGAGAAAAGTAATTAATGTTAAAGATAAAGCATTACAAAAAAGTTTTTCTCCTGATATGCTAACAAGGCCAAGTAAAAGCAAAAATGTCCAATTTTGGTGGACAAATTTACCTATATCTATTGTTGGTGGGAGGTACCAGATATCTCGTGAAAAACACGACGATTAAAAAAAAATTTAACTAAAGGCGATATCTAGAAGTGAAGATGCTTTAAAGTTCAAAGAACATTGAATTTCGGAGAAATAATTAATACTAAAAAAAGTGTACTTTTAAAGGTCTACATTTTAAAATGAGGAAAATTCTTGGTGGTTGAAGCTTGACAGACAAGAAAAATGAAAAGATTGACGGTGCAAAATTTGAATGAAATTATGGTGGAAGTTCATGAATTAAAAGTTTCTTCGATTTATTTAATGTGGTCTCTGGTCTCTCAGCTCTCTTGGAAGGTATGCACGCTATTAGTGACTTAGTGTATCTTTAATGTATATTTTATAGTAATTTACATGTTTTATTTTTCAGATTATTAGTATCGATCGCTTATTATGGATGTTACTTGTTAAGGCGTATAAACATTTCATTATTTCTTTTGTATAAACTAAACTCTTAGAATGTTTGGAAGTATAGTAATTAGTAACCCTTTCGATTGATTGGAAGGGTAGTAGCCCTTTTCAACAAGTTGTTATATACTTGGTAGTAAAATGTAGAAGAATCATAAATACTTTTGACATAAAGGTTTTAATACTTTTAAAAGGTAGTAACAAATACAATCCTTATAATTAAGAAGGGTAGCCCGGTGCATTAAAATATCATTTTGTGCGGAGTTTGGAGAAGGGTCGAACCACAATTGTATGCAGTCTTACCCACATTTTGCAAGAGGATGTTTTCACGACTATAACTCGTGACAAGGAGGTCACATGACAACAACTTAACCAGATACTCCAAGGCTCCCCTCAATAATCGATTCAAAATAAATATCTTAATATGTTTTATGAAATAGATGAATAAAGCATCTTTTACCTTCCAAAAATGAGAAGTAAAGTTATAATGGTGGAAAACATATATAGTAAGGCTAAAAGGTAGTAAAAACCAAGTATACTTCCAAAAATGAATGGTTGCTCTTTTACCTTATACTTATATGGGGAGGAATGTATTTATTTAAAGAAAGTTTTTACAATTGTCAGTAAGGGTGATATTGATTGGTAAAGATTCTATCTAATTTAGAAATCCCACTGATATTTCAAACAACTTGCGTAAACAAACTTCCCATATATTTCTTTGGAGCCTTATAATTGAGAAGCTAAAGTTAGTAGCTAGCTAAAAATCAAAGTGAATTTGGTAAAATTGAAACTTAATCTACTTGTAGTTAAAATGATGACACCAAAAATTGTTGTTCGATTTGCAAACTAAGAAGTAAATCATTTTAACTTTCTAGAAATTATTGGCTTCACTAGCATGTGATTTGGCCTGCAAGTATTTTACTTATGCAAACTTTGCTATACGTTAGGATGTTGATCCCTAGCTAGAGACAAGTTACCCTTTCAAGAAATGTAAACAATGGGTCCTTTCGTTCATGGGATTAGGTGTGATAATATTCCATGATTAAGTATGGAATTAAATTTATACTTTATTTAGTTGAAGATATAAATTTAATTTCAAATTTAATTTTGGTCGTACTCCATCAAACTTGGTGTTGTTTTGTTCCGTCTCGCATGCGGAGCCCGGGAACTAAAAAGTTTAAAAGAAAACGACTTCTCTCCTTATATAATCATGTTAGCAACACAAAATTTATGAGCACAAGTTAAGCATTTCAATTATGATGAATAGACTCAATAAATTTTACTCGTTCCTTACTCGTTTCCATCACCCTTTTTTTTTTTTTTTTTTTGTAGCAATGTAAAATATTACCATAGACAAAAACAACATCATCAGCAATACAACCTAAGAGCCCCTCAGTCATCTAATCCTCTACTAGGCAGATAAGTAGAAGCCGCAATAGCAATCTAGTTACACAATTAGTCTCTCTGATAAGCTTCTACACCAAGTCATTCTCTTTACACAATTAGTTTCCATCACCTTTTGATTGTTAATTTTGTGCGTGTGTGTGAACTTGAAGGTATATGATCGCATTATTGTAAAGCATCTGAGTAAAGATTCAACGATAATAAAACAATGGTCTTAACGTTGACATGTAGTAATAATTTGAAGTTTGATCTATATTAAAGCAAGCCAAAATCGCTTTCATGTTATGAACTAATTATTAATTGAAATGACTAATAATTGGAATTAGCTAATGAAATAATAATAATAAGAAAAGATATATAGTCCAAAATTGAGAATTTTTTTTTTCTATGGCCTTTTAACCAATGCACTAAATTAAATAGGGAAAACAACATAAATCCCGATAGTTTGGAGCTTAATTACAGAAAATTCTGACATTTTAAATAATTACTGAAAATTCCAATTTTAGGTCTATCGAGATACATAATTAGCTCCCGATACATCCAACGAAGATGCATTTTTTCCTTGTAAAGATACATAATTAACTCTCGATGCATTTTTTTCGATTTTGGGTCTGTCGAGATACATAATACATCCAATAAAGATACATTTTTTCCTTTGTAAAGATACATAATTAGCTTCCGATACATCCAACGAAGATACACAATTAGTTGAGATTTTTATAATTACTTTGTAAGGGTGGCGATTTGTGTAAATATGGTAAGTTAAGGTGTATGTTTATGTCATTTTTCCAATTAAGTATTATGTTTAAATAAAACAAAGTTTTGAATAATTGCTAAAGTTTAGAAATTTCTCCTTAGTCCTAACTCCTAAATTCACGTTGATCTTATGATATTCTTAAAATAATACTCCCATTTACCTTTTGCATTAACGAATCTATTGAGTATTTTGAGACACAATTAGCTGTCATATAAATGAGGACCATAACCTAAGGTCTACATTAGAAATTTGAAATGGCTACGTGGGCAAAGTCTTTAGTTAGGTAAATACCAAGAACTTTAAAGGAAATAAAGGGTTCTTTACATGCGCAGTGTTAGACTACTACTATTCTTCACAAAGTGCAGTCCAATGAACTAAAACTCCCATTATGAGTGAGGTTTGAGAAAAGACCGGACTACAATAGTCTATTATAGGCACTACTCATATTCTTTGTTGCATTTATTTCTTTTGGCAGAGTTAAGTAGATGTTTCCCAAGGCATTGAGGACGTGGACGAGTGATCAATGAAGTGTGAGTTAGGAATTATGAGGCCTCAGGTTTAAAAAATTTAGAACCAAGTTTTCATATATACAAATTATAATGAACCTTAATTAACATTTTAGAATGCTTTCAAAATTAAATAAGAATTACATCTACGATGGTTTTCGTGTATAATAAAAATAAGTAAAATTTCAATTAAAAAAAATGAAATTTGGTTCATTACTTAAAATTAGTCAATTGGCTCTTGAATCTTGACAATTGAAAAATGCCAAAAAGACTAGGAAAAAAGAGAGAATATCATTAGCTGAAAAGGCAACATTAGCCTTTTTACCCGGTTAGTTCTATTTTTTTGCCCAAAATCAAATTGAATTACAAGAACTTAATTAGTATCATTAGATCCTCTTATTAATCTATAACTGTTCACATTAGCAGATACATTGAAATGCAAACGAAGATTACCAAAATATTCTAATTAAGCACGTACCAAAATAATTGCACCCTCTTCTCAATCCCACCCATCCCATCCACCACAACACACACACACCAAAAGAAAAAAGGTAAGAGTTTCTTTTTAGGGGAGGGGGACGGGGGGAAGGATTTTTAGTACTAAGTGGGAAAAAAATTACTAACTCCTAAATTATACTACACCAACAAAGATTGTGATGGAGTAACAAATATTCCTTCATCCATAACCAGAGTTTTTGAATTCGAGTCTCCTGAATACGGGGTTTCTTTTGTTGTGGAGTGTTTTACTCTCAAAGTGGGACTTTCCGGCGTAAATTCAAATTTAGTCGGACTCTAATGCGAGTACCTGACACCGGATAGAAAACCCCTACCAAAAAAAACACTAAATTATACCATATACTACGTACTATTTCATCTGTTTCAATTATGTGACTCTTTTTGTTTTTCTAGATTCAAACTATGTGAAATTTAAACAAATATTTTAAAATATATCTTCGTTTATCATATTTAGTGTCACATAAATTGAGATGAAGTGTGCACTAATTTATTTCTCTCTCCGTTTCAAAATAGTTGATCCTTGTTGATTTGACATCCCCTTAGGAAAATATTTATTAAGGGTTTATTTTATCAAATTAGCATTATTAATTATGCTTTCAAAATATAAATTTGAGTATATACACTTTATTTAGTCATTTAATGATAAGAGTACTATTGGAAGAACATAATAAAATTCTATTGATTTCATAAAAAGGACAACTAAATTGAAACAAATATTTTTAAAAAGAGGGTCAACTATTTTAAAACGAAAAAAATATATATAAGTAATACATGTCATAATACTGAGTTAATTAAAATATATATGAGTGTGAATAAACATTTGTCATAACATAGTCCGACGCATAGCTGAGTCGTCTTGAAGGCACAAAAGGTATCACAAAGTAAAAGAGAGGGAAAAGGTGTGGTGCCTTGGTGTCTCTTAGTGCCCTCTCAACTTATAAATTCACTCCCTTCTTTCTTCTTTCCCTGTCTCACTTCAAAGCATTTCTCTCTCACACACTTCATTTCCTCTCAATTCCCTTCACTTTTTTCCACTCAACACATAGAGAAAAACTTCATTTCTCCCCTTCTCTGTCTCTTCTAGTTTCCTCTGTTTCTTTAACTATCATTTGTGTAGCAAAAATGACTAACCCAAATGTCATTATTTCCAACCCGAGATCAGGATTCGACTCTACTCTTTTATCATTCTCCCCGGCTGTTCCCGGACCGCTACCGCAGCCGGGGCGATTCATCGCTGTTCCAGCGAAGAAATCATTTAAGAACATTGATTCTGCTGATGCGGCTCGAATCACTGCTTTACTTGATTCCATGAGAGCTTCTTCACCAACGCGAAGATCTTCTGAAACTCATGAAAATCTCACGTCTTGGACTGTGAGTCAATTTTGTTCAATATTGCTTCATCATTTCAGTTTGTCAAAGTAAACCAAAAAAAAAAATGGAAAAATGGATTGGATTGTAACTTTTTTTTTTTTTTGGGTCAATTGAACAGGTTCGTCATCCTTCTGCTTTGGACATGTTTGATGAAATCATAAATGTTTCGAAAGGGAAACAAATAATCGTGTTTTTGGACTATGATGGTACATTGTCTCCAATTGTTGATGATCCTGACAAAGCCTTCATGACTTCTGAGGTTTGTTTACTTTAACTTCTTATCAATTTAATCCAAATTACTTAGTATAATCAAGTAAGATTAAAACTAATTTTTTGTTTATTTTTCTGATAATCATTAGATGAGGGAAGCAGTAAGAAACACAGCTAAATATTTTCCAACAGCAATAGTAAGTGGAAGATGCAGAGCAAAAGTGTTCAATTTTGTAAAATTATCAGAACTATATTATGCTGGAAGTCATGGAATGGACATCAAGGCACCTGTTAAAGGGCGTAACTATAAAAAAGTGAGCAAATTATACTATGAATAATTATTTTCTAGCTCAACTTAATTTACTATATTAACTTCATGTTAATTTTTTGTTCTTATATAATAATGTTTGGTACTTTTTTTACCTATTCAGGGAAGTAATCAAAGTGTTCTTTGCCAACCTGCTAAAGATTTTTTACCCATGATTGCTGAGGTTAGTTTTTGTTCTTTTGTTTTTTTTACTTTTCACTTTATTTCTAGTACGTTTGTCCACTTACACAATATAGAAAGAAAAATTAAAACGTTTACTTAACACTTTCAGGTGTATAAAGCTTTAGTGGAGAAAACAAAATCTATACCAGGAGCTAAAGTGGAAAACAACAAATTTTGCTTATCAGTACATTTTCGTCGTGTTGAAGAAAAGGTATAATTTCTTTTTCGTTTTCTTTTTCTTTAAACTCTATTCAATAGTTCTTGGTTTTACTTGAGATTTTATTATTTTAAAAACATTGTTATAATTAAGTTTTCAATTTTTATTTATTTATTTATTTATTTTGTAATTTCAGAGATGGACTGAATTAGCCGAGCAAGTGAAATCAGTGACTAAGGAATATCCGAAGCTTCGATTAACTGAAGGAAGAAAGGTGTGTTTTCTAAAATCTTATTCTTGATTCTTTATATTATAAAATAAAATAAAGGAAAAAATATGTATATTAAACCTGATTTTTTAAAATTGTTTTATAACAGGTTTTGGAGATTCGTCCCAGCATTAAATGGAACAAGGGAAATGCACTAGAATTTTTGTTGGAATCATTAGGTTATGCTAATTCAAATGATGTTTTGCCCATATACATTGGTGATGATCGAACTGATGAAGATGCTTTTAAGGTACTTTCTTTTGTCATAATTTTCGTCAACTAACAAAATTATGCAAAATGCCTTTGCAAATTTTTGAAAAATGTTAATAATTGCGCTAACATTTTGTTTTGAAAAATAATCAGGTGTTGCGTGATAGAGGACAAGGCTTTGGAATATTAGTGTCCAAAGCACCTAAAGAAACCGATGCTTCCTATTCTTTGCAAGAACCATTAGAGGTGCAATTGAAAACATGTACTTTATTTTTAATTAACTTTAAAAGATTAAAATTTGGGTCAGATTATTAATGTGTTGGCCTTTCTTATTATGGCAGGTTATGTACTTTTTGAATCGTTTCGTAGAGTGGAAAAGATTGTCCTCACAACAAAGATACCAGAGGAAATAAAATCCAAGCCTGATCATGAAGACTAGTTGATTAACACCAAGAACTGACCCTTTTAACCCTGAAAGTTTTATTGGGGATGGGGTTGATTAAATTAAAAGAGCTTAATTTGTACCTTTTTCTTCTTGGAAGACTCATCTGTAATTGGAAAAAATGGAGAATTTTTGTAATTTTCTGAGTATAAATTCAATAAGAAAGTATTATTGTGCACCTCTATTTCTCTCTGTCATATATATATATATATATATATGTATTATATAATGTATGTATATGTATTATATAATGTATGTATATGTGGGTTCACACGTGTTGGCGTGGAATTCAATTTGTGCATGTGAATTTGGAAAAGCGCATGCATTTGTATATGGACTTATCAAATGTAATATGGTGCAAAAATAGGACAACAACAACACCCTTTCACGTGGAGTTTTTGCCTTTCTTTGTGCAAATGTTTATTGTCGTAGTTGGAACCTTCTCTCAAAGCCTCTGCCTTAACATGAAAAGAACGGGTTGGACAGTATTATTTGGTAGTCCAGGGATGCAGCCAAGTGTAGAGCTGGCGGTTCGTAGTCCGTGCTAGCTACAGTTTCGACAAAACTCAATAGTTTTTACTTAAATTTTATATTTGTATTAAAAAATTATTTAATATGTACACATAATCTATTCGTGATCCAAAACTCATAAATTAAAAATCTTGTACTCCGTTTCTACTAGGTCAGCTGAACTTAGTAGCTTTAATTCAAATTTTATATTTATCTTAAGAAATCTATTAAATATGTATAAATTGATTAATTTAGAACCTAATAACTCAAATGAACTACAATCACGAACTTTTAAACTTCAAATCTTGCCTCCGTCTTTATTTTAAACAACAACATATATACCCAGTGGAATCTGGAGAGGGTAAAGATATATGAAGACCTTACCCCTATTTTGTGGAATAGAGAGGTTGTTTATCCAGTAGCCCTCGGCTCCTGGCTCCACCTTTAATTAGTACTTAATATATTTGGTTTAAATTATGAGTAATATTTATTAAAAAAACTTACTGAATATAAACATATGTAATAAATATTGAAACTCATAAATTTCAAATCTAAATCCATAAATCTTAAAGTTTGAATTCGCTCCATTTGAAATGAAAAACTACACTTTTAACAGTCTAACGCTAACATTTTCTACTGGTTTGCATGCACTATATAATGATGAAGGGAGGATATATTAGTCATATATGAGTAAATAGTTGAGATGGTTTTGCATGGAACAAGAAAGTGATATACCAGGATTGTTAAATGTTAATAATGCATCGATTGAACACAAATCAGAGAAGTGAGAACTGAAACTGCGCGCAATTGGAAGTTTGGCTGTACTTTACTGAAATTATGATCGTCATATTTCGATATATATATTAAAAGTGTAAAGACCCTTAGAAAAGTGATTTGAACTTTTTGTCCTTCATTAAAACACTCCGCAATAGACAAAATCGTTTTTTCACTTTTTTTCACAATAAATAAATAAGTTACTTTTTCTCATTAAATAAGTATAGTAGAAGTTTTCCATAACTAAACAAGTCACACTAGGAAAGTTTCGATTTAGGTCTTTTAAGTGTATAGGACTTTTAAGTATTACCTTATATAATACTTTAAGTATGTAATAAATCCTTTAGATTTAGGTCTTCTTTAACTAGAAATCAAATTCTAATTAACACGGCATTTGTGATGCCAAAATATTATAAATAATAGGTATCATCAAGCTCATAATAATAGTCTTTCATGCTTTTTCATTAAGAAGAAGATGGAGCATATACTTTTGTGACTAAGGTAGCTTTTGATAACAGTAACAATAGTCTACGCAAAGGGGTTATAGTATGTAATTCTGATCTCATTGTTGAAAAATTTAATCGCAAACAATATGCTTCATGTACTTCCATTATGATGCAACTAATATTTCCTTCTATATGCCTTCATATTTCCTAAGCTACCAATTGTGAAGCTCTACCGCTCAAAGGTAGCTGCAAAAGGATCAACAACTGTTGCATCATACTTTAATGCTGCAGGCATCAGAACAAAACCGATTGAACAAGTAGGCAACTTTTTATCCTCAACTAGAAACTGTTATAAGTGATTTTTAAAGATCATAAATTTGATATGTTTTTTTAATTGAACAGGCTGATAATGATGCTAAACAATCTGAATGTTTGAGCACTAAACAATTATTTTTCAAGAACATTGATTATGAATTGGACTTGAACTTGATTTATGTCATCACTTTAGCAAATTTTCTCAAATTCTTGTATGAAAACACTGGTACCCACAAATTGGGATCATGGTAAGTGTGCATACTTTTTCTTTGAATAAATCCTCCTTGGTATAACTTTATTTGCAGCACCTCTTGAATTTCTTTTCGAATTGGCCTTGTCTACGTCAAGTTTTTTTTTTTTTAAAAAAAAATAAAATTAGAAAATAAATAAAGTATTAAATGAAAGATGCACCGCAAAAGATACTATTTTTCCTACAATTTAGTTCTTTGAATTCTATAAACTGAAAAGTCATTGTAATATTTCATTTTTACTAGGTGAGACACACGTTTTGTCAAAAAAAAAAAAGCAAAACCCTAAACATGCGTGAAAAGAATTCTGATTTTTTAAATCTAAAATTTATTAATTTTTAAGCGGATTTTGTTTAGCTTTATGAATTACTTTAAAATTAGGATTCCCTTAATCAATTAATTAATAATAGTTGTCTCTTTTTATTTACGTTTAGATTATTCCTCGAAAAAAAGGTTTAGGAAACCTTAGAATTTTCTTATCAATGTATCTGTGATTAAAGAGATAAATTTTCTTGTGATTTGAGGTAAGTTTTTAAAATTTTAGTATGTTTTTGAAGTTTACAATAAATAAATTGTCATGTATTCTTGATTAACAATTGCTTCTTTTTTTTAAAAAAAATCTTGATACATCTTATGATCGAAGAGACAAATTTCCTTGTGATTTGAGGTAAGTTTTCTAAAGTTTTAGTATGTTCTTTGTGTATCTTGATAGTATATGTGATTAAAGAGATAAATTTGCTTGTGATTTGAGGTAACTTTTCTAAAATTTTAATATGTTCTTGAAATTTACAATAAATAAATTACCATGTATTCTTGATAGACAATTACTAATTGAGAAGTATTTTTTTTGTTTGTTTGTGAAATTGTTAATGTATCTTATGATTGAAGAGCAAATTGCTTGTGATTTGAGGTAAGTTTTCTAAAATTTTAGTATGTTCTTGATGTTTACAATCTTGAAAGTATCTATTATTAAAGAGATAAATTTGCTTGTGATTTGAGGTACTTTTTTTTAGAATTTTAGTATTTTCTTGAAGCTCACAATAAATAAAATCATGTATTCTTGATAGACAATTGCTATTGAGAAGTTTTTTTGTGATAGTGTTTACAATTGAAGAGATAAATTTGCTTGTGATTTGAGGTTAGTTTTCTAGAATTTAATATGTTCTTGAAGCTTACAATAAATAAATTATCATGCATGTATTCTTGATAGACAATTGCTATTGTAAAGTTTTTTTGTGATAGTATCTATGATTGAAGAGATAATTTTGTTTGTGATTTGAAGTATTTTCTATAATTTTAGTATGTTCTTGAAGCCTACAATAAACAAATTATCATATATTCTTAATAGACAATTGGTAGTGAGAAGTTTCATGTGGATTTGCAATATGTTTCTTTCCTTCCTTCAGCTAAAGCCCTGGATGACTATGCAAGCCATAAGATTAAGGCAGCAGAGTCAAATGATGAAGCCACAGAGGTTTAATTATATTACTTAATTAAGTAGATATAATATTTATTTAACGTCAATAACTGAAGTTAATATTTTGTCTTTATAATATTGACTGTTATATTGACTCAAGACTTTAAATTCTGAAAAGTTTAGGAGTTCAAAAATATATGGTAAAAAGAAGATATATGGAGAATTAATGTTGATAGATTTTCTTTTTCCATATGCATCTGAAAAGAGGAGTCCTAATATAAGAAAAATATAAGAAAAATTTATATTGATTTGTTTTCTTTTTACTTTACTTCGCGAAGTTTCAATTTAATAGTACATCTTTATAACTTCTTTATTGTTTGATCTCTATTGTGTTTTTTTGTATGAAAATTTAAATCTATATTGAGTGAAGATAAAAGTGTCGTGAATATTTTTAAGTTTGGCTTTGTAATTGATCTTTAACGGTTTTGATTTTCGATTTAACCAATAAGAGCATATTTATATAGTCAAAAACTTTGTTTAAGACTTTGCTATTGATTTAAACAAAAGTAATTTAAAAGTTATTTTCTCTCCTTCTTTGAAAGCTTAGTGAACACGTCAATGAGTCTTATTATTAATCTCCATGTAACTTCAAGTATTTATAGTTTTTTATGTGCAAAGAGTCAAAGAGGAGGGACACACGTATACCAAAGTTATGAACTTAAAATTGTACAATTATGGGAGAAAAACATGAATGAACAAATTATTTGTCAAAAAAGATTGGGTGAAACACAAGAAAGAATAACATATTTGAGATACAATATTTATTCAGACTATTTAAATAGCTATAATATTTATTTTAATGTCAATTGCTACTATTTAATAATATTCTTCTTCTTATATATATAATTTTATTAACTAACGTAAGACACACGTGCAAAGCAAGTATCCTAAACTAGTATATATATATATATATAGCTAGTTAATTCCATTATTAATTCAATTTGGGATATGTTATGAACTAACAAATTATATATAAGGTAGCATCAACTCTAATATCATATATAAGGTAGCATATCAATTCAAATAGTTTAGATTTTTAGATGGCATAGTTTCCAGACCCCACTTGTGGGAATACACTGGATATGTTGTTGTTGTATAGTTTCACATACCATAACATGATACCATAGCACATAGATGTCTTGGAATCAAAAGTCTCACTGTCATCCATTATAAAATACAATTACTATACATGAAAAAATTTAAGGCCGCATATTATAAGTGACGAGTTAAAGATATGATTAAGTAAAATAAAAGTTTACGCTCCCTACTAACTTAAGTTTCTAGATGAGATCGTTACAAATCTCAACCAAACCCTTTACTAAAGTTATCTTTAATTTTCTCTTCATTTAGCATTATTATTTAGTGGGGAAAATCAGTTAACTGAGAGTGAGAAATATGAACTGGTATTGGTGAAACCTGAAGGCAGTATTGAGAGGCACACAGTAATGAACTTGTAACTGCATGGATATAGATATGAGTAGGATTGAGTTCCAAATTATATGGAGGATTAATGAGCCACGACTGACAAGCACATGCACACATTTTACATTTAATACAACTTTAATTACAACTTAATTAGAATTTGATTTGTCGAATATTGATCCTATTGTTTTAAATTTTGATCCATACTTACTACCACTATGCTTAAAAACATTCAATAATGGAACACCATGCATAACAGCCAGACATCTGTGTATACATTAGTTGTAAAGACAACTTAATACTGTCAGAAACAACAGTACTTTAAAGTCTTTAAGGTATTAGAAAATAACTAGTAGAGATTCATTAGCAAAACCATATCTTTCAGATGTTTATCCAAATAAGACTGGTTTTACTATTTATTAGCAGACCAAATCAAAGTTTGATAAGAACTCTTCCATATGATATAGTACTACTGATGAGATGTACAATATAATAAATTAATAATTTCGACATGGTCCATATTATGACTCCGATGTATGTTGAACATATTATAGCAACATATATAATAGGCACATTTTTCTCTAAATCGAAACACATACGCGTCTTGTCAAATATTGTCACGCATTTGCAATTTGATGGCGCTTTATTCATCTTCCAAAATTAAGTTCTCTGATCTTAAGAGAGTTACGTCGTACTTAATAACTTTCCTAATCTATTCCGCAAGATAAGTTAAGACTTTCTTTTGATACATAATTGGAGCATGTCGTCATGAATTTTAGCCTTAGTAAGAACATAGGTTTCTAATGCATACACACCCTATGTAATCTGTCACAGTATTCAAACTTCCTACTATGGTAATTGTGAATTATTAAAAGAATTCTACAGATAAAGATTGTGATCAGAAGTTTCTTGAATTATAGGGCCGTTAATAGGCCTAGGAATAACAAAATAATCCAATAATAGCCTTGTCCAATCAAGATAAAATTGACAAATTATAAACCTACATATAGCAGCTAGTAATGGAACAATAATTGAAGGGAATTGATCAGAAATTAATTAAGATTGAGGATTTATAGGCTGTAAAATTCTCATAGCAAAAGTTAGTGAACTTTATAGCAAGTTGTAATACTCCCTACAAGACGATGCTTCTTGTTCCTTTTAACATCTGTCACATGCCCCTATTACTTTATATTTTTCAACTTATATACTTGTGTCAGACAGATGGAAAAAAGTAGAAAAATAATCTAATACATGTAGAGAAAGAGAGAAGATTTGTCTTTTTCCTCCTTTTCTTTTTCTCTTTTGTAAAAGTATATCTGTAGATTTCACATTATTGGGTAAAGGAACAGTTACATACTGACAGAAATCAAGAAGCAAGACTAAATTTAATTGGAAGGTAGATGAATGATCCTAGGAAGTGTTTTAAAAAATTAAAAGGACGAGATCTTTCAGAGGCTGCTAGCTTAGTTAATTCATTTTATAATGCTGTGTATACATTTATAAAATAAAATTGGAGCCTTAATGGGTGGAACGAGGCCATTGATTATAAACACAACAACATCTCTACACTATTGGGCACGTAGATTTGTGTGAGCCCACTTGAAAAGACTCGAGGAATCTCCTAGTTGTTTCTTAATGGATTCAATATTCAAGAAGAGTTTAAGTTGATTTGGTTTTGTAACTTTTTAGAAACTTATTTTTATGTTTCTTTAGATGTGAGATTTTTATTTTTTACACATACGAGATCTAAAAAGATTATTTTCTTTTATTCAATTTATAATTAAGTGGTCATAAGAGGTCGTTTTCACAATTTAAACTCCTCCTGTTTTCATCATGTTTTCAGTTTGGACACGGAACTCTTAAAAAAACTATTTAATCCTAAAGAAATTAGTAAATTAACCAACTCACCCTTAATAAATGACTTGAAAAAGTGGTAGTTCTTTAATTAGTAATTTTTATGTAAAATTTTCTTTATTTAAATAAGATTAAAATTGAAAAAACAAAATCAATGCTTTCTTAATTAGTGAAACGTTACTTATTATGAAACGAACATACTGTAACAGGTAATCAATTTATTTTCAAGATTACATATTCCATATTTTAAGGAAACTTACTTAAAAATATTCTTTGTTGTGACTTGATAGTTAAATAAATATCATTATAATATAACTTTAGTGGTTGCTACTATTTTTGAAAGAGTTAGGTGATGAAAAGGAAGCCCACTTCAAATAACATGGAAAAAGAGAGAGAAACATAGAAGTAGTTTGTTGAAGAAGAGTTGGATTCCACTTAAAATGCTTGATGTGAAGAAGACATTGGGATATTAAAATGGGACATCCAATATGGTTCCTAAAAACTATTTCTCTTTTTAGACGTGTAAAGAATGGTCTTCCCACTAGATTCAAACCCATCATTGATGCCTCATAACTAAATAAACTAAGTCACATAAGCACCAATTATTGATAGGACAAGCAATGTGGGGGCATATATCCTTTGCTAGTATAACCACCTATAACTTCGCACACTTATTAACCGTTATAGCCAATCCTAAATTTAAAGTTGATAAACTCACTCTTTCAAGTTTTTAGTATAGGTTCATAATTTAACACTCCCCCACGGTCCCTTTTTATCTATCATTTAGGTCAAAACAATTGTTACTATAGAAATTCAAGATTAAAATTGACAATTAGTTTTTACTATATTCTAACATTAAAGAAGTAGTTCTTTTTAATATTGCTCAATTATAAAAAATATCTAATAATTAGAGGTAACTTAATAAATTATATCTTGTATTTATATAATTGTTTTTTTAATTGACATGAAAGAGCTAAAGCGACAGTTAAAATGAGCCGGAGGGAGTATTTAGTACTTCCTATTTCAGTTTGTTTGTATTACTTTCCTACTTAGTCCGTTCAAAATGTTTATTTCCTTTTTTGTACAACTCTTTAATTTCAGATCTTCACATGACATGTTTAAGACCATAAGATGTAAAGATATTTTGATACATTCTAATATCTTTAGTTTAAGACCACACAATTCAAAAGTCATCTTTACTTTCTTAAACTTCGTGTCAAGTTAAAATCAGACAAACAAATTAATAAGGAAGGAATAGTTATACTCCCTTCATTCCATGTTAGTTGCCATGTTTCACTTTTCAACAATTAAATTAACTTTCAAAAAGTGAAACATGAAAACTAACTTAGGGTGGAGTAGGTAAAATTTTAATGTGTGTGTTCTGTATCAAAATGTCTCACCATGACTTTTCACACATGAGCTTGATTCTTTTTTCATCGGTCAAAGTCAAATACGTAAAAATATTTTATTTTTTGCTCAACTTTGAATCACTTAATTATAATGTGTTTGAACACGCCCTTTCACGTATAGGTCTATTTCTCTTTTTATGCCCACTAAACACATGCAAATACTTTGCTTTTTGGTGGAGATGATCGGTGATGCTTGAACTAGAATATCTATTTGCTTATATACCATATTAAGGTGTGTGATCATTGCATCTAAAAACTTAAGATGCTAATTAAAACACACTTTAAACTACTTAATTGTATTCCCTCTCAACTCTCAACAAAATGTGCTTTAGTTGAACCCGACAATTATAAAATACTCTATGATCCGCCTCTATTAACAACTTTAATCGATCCTTTACTTTTACTGGTATACCATCACTACGATATGATTCACCCAAAAATAAATAGTTTTTTTTAGATCTCCCCTTTGTGTTAAAGTGGGTTCTCCATTCAACTTAGGCTTATTTTATTTGTCATATCTCCTCCAGAAGAACAAAAGAGAAAAACCAAAAGATCTCAAATTTGTATATACACAAATTAAATAAGCATTTGCATCTAAAAGCCATAATGATACGACCAAATGCAACACCTAACTAGTTAGCCAGCCGTTCCTTTTTCTGTTAAATACTAATATAAACAAATAATCACACCCATAAATAATATATAGTACAGCAATAAAAAGAGTATTACAGTATTTTTTTTTTAAGAAAAGGGAAAGCACTCCAAAAAATGTACACGTGTCCAAAGATAGATTGGTCCCCCCCCACATCGATGGTCGAGCTTTGGTCAATAGAAAATGGTGAAATTTTGTACTGGAGATGGATGAATAATAATAATAATAATAAAATTATAATGTAATTCAATATATAGTACAATTTGATTCCCATGCCTTTGCTGGAGGAAACAGACGATCCAGATGTTGGGAATAATAGAGTGATAGTATTAATTTTTGGTTTTTTAGTCCCATCTTTCGGCGCTACCTACAAATAAAGATTCTTACAAGGACATGAATATTCTTTTAACCTAGTTAACATTATGGACATAATGAATTTTCATTAATATAATATAGTAAACAATAGGTGTATCTAGCTAGCCAGCCAATGAAGGCAAAGTGCAAAACTGCTAGAGGTGTAATTAATTATCTGTAGGTAAATTAATAATGAACATGAATTGGATTGTTATTTAATCATTCACATGAAATAATTATTGGGCTCTTATACGTTCAACTTTATTTTACTCATAATCGTAATTCTAGAAAGACATGCATGTATGTATCTCCAAATCATTTTGAATGATCATAGATGTGTCGGTAATATTCCAGCAAAGAAAGTATTGCCTTATTAGTTGATATAATGGAAACTAGCTAGCTAGCCAGCCCTAGCTTCATCTTCATCATGTAATTGTATCATCACCATTTTTATAGTATAGACAATCTCAAATAAAAACAGTTATAATCAAATATATATACCTTGATATACGATGACCTGTATACTAAATAATTGAGGATAACTATGTACATTCGGGATGACAATGGAGTAGTGCATGCGGAACATAGAGGAGAGGTTTACAACGTTTGCGGTTGGTGCAGTATTGAGCTTTTGCAGGTTCAAAAACGTTTTTTTAAAAAAAAAAACAAAAAAAAACCCACTCTGGGCGGGGTTGGTTGCGGGTTTATGTTGGGGCAGTGGCGGAGCCAGGAATTTGACGAAGAGTGTGCAAATTTTCTTCTGAGTTGCGTTAAGGGTGTGCAAAATTAAATACAAACTCATAATAGCTAACGTTTAGCCTATATACAAAATATAATTTTCCGACGAAGGTTGTGCACCTTACCACCCTTCAAGTAGTTATGCATGTCACATTTTGCTAACTAAAGTGAATCTTTAAGTTCCTTATTAGGTTTAATTTTTACTCTGTTGGCAGCATTCTCTGAATAGCCAATTTTCTTTTCCTGTGCTTTTGAGTTATCGTTTATTCAATGATAAGATCTAAACATATATTCTTAATATATGCATGTGATGAGAAAACATAAATTTTTTATTGGGATATCACAATAATAATTAAATTAAATAGTACCACTGCTTAGTAGAAAATTGAAAAGAATTTTATGAATATCATGGTTTACTATCAAGCTAAGTTCAATCAGGAAAGAAATAAAGAAAATTCAGATTAACATTATTTTATGCACCAGGGAACTTGAAAATAACTCAAGGTAAGTAATGACCTTAGAACATAATTTTCATGCATGGATGAAAGTAATTGGTATTTAGTAGAGGTGCCAAAATCAAATCAAACATGTTCAACCCTTTCGATGTTTGTACCAAGCCAGATCTATGAAGGAGGGAGGAGGGGGTGCCACACCCCCTCCGAAGATCTCGTATAAAACTTTGTATATATACGTAGATCAAAGTACAAATATAATTATGGCACCCAATTTACAAAACCGGTTTTTGGTGCCATAGGCAAATTAAAGTCCCAACTTTCACTCATGACGCAATATCAATCGATCCCGTTGGCTAAACAACAGAAGTATTTATTTTCTTTCATATGCTGCATTTTTATCACAAACAGGAAACAAACTTTTCTCTTTTTCTTGAGTTTCTTGTTTACTTTTCTTTGTACGCCCTGTTCATTTTTATTTGTCAATTTTGAATTTTGTGCTCTATTTAAGAAACAATGATCGATATGAGTATCATTATACTTTCTCCATTCCTAATTAATTATCGTCCTTACTAAAAATAGATATTTTCTAATACTTGTCATTTCACAAACCAAAGTATAATTACTTATTTTTTTTCCACTTTACAGTTACTCATAAATATGGAGATATATCAATATAGTGCAAAAAAAAGAAGTATTAAATAGAGAAGAGTAATAAATAAGGGTAATTTAGTAAATGTAGCATGTAGTTAATGTTTTTCTTAAGGGAATTCAAACAAAAATGATGACAACTATTTAGGAACGGAGTGATCGGAGTATGATATTCATATTAATTGATGTTTAGTTTTAGATTTTGAAAAACAAGTAATTAATGCTAAGGATAAAACATGAAAAAAAATAATTTTCATTTCTACATATGTTATAAGTGATCAACAAGCAAAATTGAAAATCCATTTTTGAAATAGTCGACAACTATATGAATGGAGCTAGTAGTAACAACTGCACTGTCGACATTTTCATTACAAACGGGAGACCTTTTTCTCTTTTACTTGGTAATTCTTTTCTTCTTTCGGTGTGTTTGATACGAAGAAATAATTCTCATGGATAATATATTTATAGAAAATATTTGTTGAAAAATAAGTGGGATTTTATGTAGTTTCTAGTGTTTGTAAGTACGCGAATAAATATTATTCCAAGAGTAATTATACATAATCTAGCAAAATACTATGTAGACAGGATAGGATAGGGAGTGGGTATTCGGGGATTGATGTCTGTGGAGGTTGGGTGGGTGGATAAGGAGGAGAAATGAACTCACTTATGAACTTGTCTTTCCTATTTAGTGAAGTCCTTTTTCTCATTTTAGAAGCATATTTTCCTATAGAATATGTTTTTCAAGATATTTTGACCAACTAAATATAAGAAAATTGAGAAACATTACCTACAAATGTTTTCCATCATACCAAACACACTCTTTAGGCTATGGAAATTCAGAAAAATCTTATATGCCATATTTCAACTTTCCACTATTTTTTTAATTATTATTATTATTAAATAGTGAAAAACTTTTTTTCTTCTAGGAGAACAGCTTCAATACAACTTTTTTTCCATTGATTAGTATATATGTATAAACCAAAAAAGTGAATAATCCGACTGAAATCAAAGTAGATCAAACCAACCCAATGCGTACTCTATTTTAGCCGTGAAACTAGCAGTATGTATGTTCTAAATAACGTGACATTGGGAGGCTCTAATCTTGGTTCTGCCTGTTAAGTACGGGTTGGGTCATGACTCGTTTATTTGATTGACACGAAGGATTGAACCCAAATTGACACATCTCTTCAATGTGTCAGTTTAGATGAATAGACGGGCCAATTTATCAACTGGTGATCTTCCTATTTTTCATCCGTTTGATGCTTTCTAAAGCCAAAGCAGAAATAAATACCTCTAAAACTTTAGATGACGTTTCTTGGTTGTACGTAGCCTCCTAGATCCCTCTATCCAATTTCTTATAGTTAAATGAAATATACTATTTTACTAAAAGCTAATTGGAAGCATATATTTAAATTTGATTTGATTTTGAAATTTCGATTTGATTTTTCAGTTTTTGGTTTGGTAAAAGTTAAAACCGAAATCGAACCAAAATTAATTTAGTTCAGTTCGATTTTTTGAAATTCGATTCGCCTTAATTTCGGTTCGGTTTTGATCATATTCATGGTAGATTTTTTGAAGGTGTAATAATTGAGTTTGTATTGTTGTCATTTGATTTTCAAATTGCAAATATTCTCATTAAGTAACTAAACTTCTATTTGATTTTTCAATTGATTTCAGTTGTTTTGTGAAGTTCAATTTTCTTATTTCTGGGTTTTTTTTTCTTGAAGTTATGTTGTTCTATTTTGATGTATTTTAGTTCGGTTTGTGACAACATTTTTGTTCCTTAGTGCTTTAAGATTTTTGGGTTTCATATTTTTTTGGAGTGTTTTTTTCTTAAATTGTGATGATCACTATATGTATTTTGGTTTACGATTTGCGGAAGAACTTTTATCACCATTAACGTATTGGACGTGGAATCAAAGATCAGTGGTTGGCCATGAAGAAAGAAGATAATGGGGTCTAAGAAATATTTACAAACAATTAAGCCATGCTGATGTTGCTGCATTCAGACAAAAAAAAAAAGATGTTGTTGCATACTAGTACATGAGGAAAATGAGATCAGAAATGACATTTATATGTAAGTTCGGTTATTTAGTTTTTTTAATTTTTTTTTTTTTTAGAAAACCGAAAATCTGGATTTTGAAAATTATAAATCGAAACCGACCGAAAAACCGAATAAACCGAAAAGAAAAAAAAAACTTGGTTCAGTCGATTTTTTCGGTTTTAACCGATTAGTGCCCACCCCTACATGGAACAGTCTATTGACCCACCCAAAAAATATTTGGCTTAAAATGGGCTAGACAATGAATCTGCATTCATTCTATTGTTAATATCTTCGTTCGATTTTTAATAATTAGTTTATAAACATTTTATTATGTCTATATATTAGATATTAAATAAAATTAATGTCTTTCTAAAATATTTTAATATTATTCTAACTTTTTGATAAGCTAATTTGAACGGGTCAAAATGAATTGAGTTAATAAATGGACAAGTTATTAGCCCGAGTGTCCAAACTTAAACGGATTGTGCGGATCATGATTTCGTAGGTTTATTTTGTAATCCCTAGTACATGTGATAAGAATAATAGTCTCGAAATAAACTTTGAGATAAACTTTATCTCATGTTTAGTTTGAGGTATTAACTAATCCTAGGATTATTTTATTTCGTCATTTATAATTTCGTCATTTATACTTAAATAATAGGATTACTATCTCTTATAGAAGATAGGATAATCTAATCTCATGAAATATCTAAATTGATAAAATATCCTTGCCCATCCCAATCCACGTACCAAACGAAACCTAGAATATAAGCAAATTGTAAATCTGATTCCACAATTTAGTGTTGGTATTTTTCTTGAATCCAATGACTTTAGTCGAGCCAATATAGAAAATCAAGGAGCTTAGATGTTGTGAGCAAAACCAGCAACCCAAAGGCCTACTGGGCCAGATTCATGGGCCGTAAAAGAGATAAGCCTGTTGGATATTGGGCTAATCTTTGCTCATTCACCATGGGCTGACTCCTTTGTGTATCTACTCCACGTAAAATAGTACATCAATTTCTTCATAAGTTATACATATATTAGTTATGGATTTCTAAATTGTAAATTAAATGTTGTATTAATTTTATACATGAATATGCTTTTCAATTAGCTACCAAATGTTGTATAACTTATATAGAAACTAATATATGGATAAGCTACCTCCTTACTAGCTACCAAATGACCCTTGTGTATATCTTTTATTGCTTGAAGAAGAAAGCATTACGTTAGCAAGTTACACATTTGATCGGTTCATCAAAAAAGTAATTACATTTACTAGCTAAACATACATAAACTCTACTTTAATGATGTATAGTTTATATAATTATATATATCAACTACCTAATCTTTTAGGTGATCACTATATAGTTAATTAAAAAGTTCATAATTTATTTCGTACCTAAATTACAAGTGCCAGGAGTTTATATTAATTGAACCCAACAACTTAATAAGAAAGAAAACGTAGTACAGTATGAGAATGAAAGCTATGTTTATGTTAATAAAATAATGTTTGGACACCAAACTCCACCTTTTATTCCATGATCTTGACCCAACTAATTAAATTAAAATAGATACTAGTAGTAAAATGAGAATGAACTTCTTCTGGTCATTGGAGACATTTTTCAACAATTTGATTTGTCTTAAGTAGAAAAGTCTTGCTGGTAAGTGTAAAACTCCGATAAAGCTTTGGTTTATGTTCGTGTATGGAAAATATGTACATTCGGTTTTAGAGTCTTATAAGCATAGAGCTGCTTTTAGTGATCGATGTCTTTCTTTTTTTCTTTTTTTGGAAACCATCTACCCGAGCTCTAACTTCTCGAGGTAGTGGAGGGTGAAGGGGGGGGGGGGGGGGAGGAGTGTTGGCACCCCAACCATGTTAATTTAATAAACAAACTAAACAAGGAGACGGCATAAAACTAAAACCTCCGGAAAACAAGCATCGTACATCTCCAAAAGAGAAGAGAAATGTCAAAGACATATGATCCCTTCTAAATCTACACTATACTAAAATGGATCAACTAACAAAAAAAATTGGCTTTGTCGTATCTTAATCTTATACTTTGGCATTTGCCATTTGTCTAACTGGAAGGCACCTTTAACCTCTTTCGGAAGCATGTTTAGTGATATCTTTCAATTTTGAATCTCTATTAATCAGCATTAATGTCCCAAAAAGAAAATTACTCAAGAAGTTAGCTTAAGTTTTAATATCAACCATGCAAAACCTTGATAATATCCCAAAGCAATAATCATTTACCAATAAGACTTCATTTTCAATGAGATTATTTACATAGCAAGGTTGGTCATTTTGAAATTTATTGGACAAATGGAAGAGTTAGGTTGTTAATTTACTCCTCCCACAAAATAAAGACTATAGAAATGCAAATTAACCAAAACCATAAACAAGTCTTTTTTGGTTTGTTTCAGTAATTTTTGTGCTATGACGACTTTTTCTTTAATAATTTAATCAAACATCCATTATATAATATTTATGTACAAATTTATTTTTTAATTGCTTGAACTACGAAAGGCATCAAGACTTCTGTGGGGTAAGATTTCTAACATTGATTATAACTCAAACATATTAATTACTGATATTTATATAATTTTTTAAAATTATATTCGCGTTTGAAGACCACAATGCTCTTGTAGGATCTTTTTCTTCAATAGTAGATATCAGTCCTTTCCGCAAGTCAGTTCACGAATTCTCCTATTTCAGTAAGAGATGTGTTTGACCCACTTTGAAGACAGACGGAAACTACTAGCACAAGATTCAATATTTGAAACAAAGGTTCCATACCCATAAGGGTTCTAGGCTTCAACCCATTGCTCGAGCAACTTGCTTCTATATTGACTTTTCTTGAAAGTCTTCAAAAATGGGATCACTTCTCTAATGGATTCATTGAGAATGATTCTAATCTAGTTCACGACAATTAGAAGTAGAAAGCGTTCTGCTAAGATTTTCACAGACAGAAAAAAATTGTAGTCAGTTTGATAATGAATGAACGACATTGCTTTTTCGATCTAAACCGAGGAATCCCTTAGATATAATGAAAAATGGCTCTTTCATTGAGATAAGATACATAAAGCACGTATTCCTAAAATGAGTATCGAAGACAAAACTTGTGTGGGTCGTTGTACCCACGGGGGAGTAATTTACCATTTTTTGGTGACACAAAATGATCTTGCACAGGGGAGGGGACCAATAATTCAATGCTTTTGAAAGAGAAAAATAATAATACACCAACACATTTCATCATTTTTTTGACATTAAATCCCAACTACAACTACATCCTACCTGTCTAGTACTTTGAACACATTCGTTCTTTTTTTTTTTTCTTTTTTCTTTTCACTCTGTTGATTAGTTCAGCCACTTGTACCTCTATTAAGAGTAAATAATTCATTACCTTTTTAGCAAGTCTTTTGCTAATAAGGTAATGAATCGTTAACATTAATTGAAGGTTATGAGTTTAAATTTTAATTCTTTTGAGTTATTATATTTTGAATTAATAATTTGTACATATGAGTAATTTATTAAGACAAATATAAAGCTTAAGCGAAAATTTCAGCACTCTTGTGCATGACATTGTGGAACTTGGTTGGTTTGTGTCTTTGTGATGGTCAATGTCCAAGAACGACCGACAAAAACTCGCACAACTTAATAGCAAGTAGTACATAATTCATTAGCATAATTTACACATTAATCTGTTAGGGAAATTACAGATGTTTAAAGTTAAAAATAAGGGAAACCGATAACTACATATGTAATTGGATTTTGTAAACAAATTCCTTTTTGTAATGTACTCCATCCATCCATCTTTATTTGTTCAGTATACTAAAAATAGTTGTCCAACGTTACTTGTTCAATTTGAAAAATCAAGAGACAATTTATCATTTTGTGTTTATTTTACCTTTGCTATTAAATACTACTCCCTCCGTACGCTTTCACTTGTCACAATTTAACTTGCACACCCATTAAGAAAAACAATTAATGACGTAGCTATTTTACCATAGTGCCACTATTAAATGATGTTTACTATTGTGTCTTACATTAATTTAGAAAAAAAAACAATTGATGCTAAGGGTAAAATAGGAAAATAAAAGTTATCTTGTCTTGATGAGTGAAAAATGACAAGTAAAAGCGAAAATCAAAGTAGGAAATTTGTGACGAGTAAAACCGAACGGAGGGAGTATAAATTTTACCACTAATATTTAGATGACTTATAATTAATAGAGTTATATAGTAAATTTATTCTTTTATTTATTATTTCTTATTAAGGGGTGTGCCAAGTCAAACATGAACAAGTCTAGATGTACGGAGGAGTATATCATTTTCCTATTTGGTGGACTCGCGCGACAACTTCCTGAATTAGCGTTTGATTAATGTTCTACTAGAAAATTAAATCTTAATTGCATGTGATGATCAGTATATTTGAAGTTTTGGCACAATATATAATTTCCAAGCATTATGTCGGTGAAGGTTGATATCGAAGCACATAACTTTTGACGATCTAGCCGGCAATAATCATGTAATTACCTACATGAATGTTTATAAAAATTTCACTTTGTACCGCAAAATAAGAACAATCAGGGATTTTCTCTGTGATTAATTACTTATTATGCTTGTATCAATACGAATGTGTGACGTCCACATGACATGTTCTTGTGGATAATTTTGATGTAACTAAAAAAATAGACGGTCCGTAAAATAAACTTTGGGTGTAATGCGAAAGATGTTATTTTGCAAAGAGCAATTTTTAGTCAAAACTAAAGAAATAATTAAGCAAGCATAATATTGAGCATCATAATCCATAGCTGTCAAAATGGGCTTGGCTTGTGAGGCCGACCCAATCCAACTTTTTAATTAAGTGGGGTTGGGCTAAGTTTTTACAGCCCATTTAGGAGCGAGGCTTATAAGCACAGTCTCACTTGGCCTATCGGCCTCAGAGGCCTAACTCGTTAGCCTTAGAGGTCAGCCCATGGGCCGAACTTTAAAAATAATTATTAAATATTTTTAAGTTGGTCCTTTATTTGTTAGAAATTAGGATTTTGTCAATAAAAAATGAAAAAACCCAAGTACACAAGCCCAACCCAACCTTTAAAACATTATCTCCTCCTAAGTACGCAACATTTGTCAAATACAGACCAACATTTGTCAAATAGAGACCTAGGGCTTTTAAGACATTTTCTCTTCTCATAGTTGCGCAGTTTTTGCTTAACAATACAAATCTCTCCAAATCGATTAGTAAGATGCCTATAACATGCTAAAAACTAGTAGGTGACATATTAAAGCAAAGGCATAATAGTTGGTGATTGTCTAGTACTTATATTATTTTTGTTTATCATATTTAGGGTTATTTTTATTTATTTTTAAAGTGCCAACTCATCCCAACCCGTGATCCGCTTAGAGCTGGGTTGGGCTGCTAATTTATAGGCCCTTTAGTTAAAAGAGTTAGCTCGTCCTAACCCATTTAACTCTCTAGCCCACTACAATTGGATTGGGTTGGGTTGGACTAGCCCATTTTGACAGCTCTAATAATCCATCATCACCATCTTATCTGCCTCCAATTGATGACTGGCTATTATGTACGTTGTTTGTCTTTGCCGCCAACTAATTTTCATCTTAAGATTTTTCAAATAATTTTATCCCTAGATTAAAATTTCTTTGTAAGCATCAAATTCTCTATATAATTATGTTCAAAATACAAACTCATTTTCCAGTGTTAAAAGAAAATGCTTCAAGGATGATCGAGATCTAGAGAATCATCCCTTTTTCGGTCGCAAACAAATATTAACTTTTAAATAGTACTCTTTTCGACTTCAATTTCAAATGCCTAAGCCGTATAAAGTAAATAATTTTGAAAATCTCAAAAGAAAAAAAGAAGAAGGAAGTAATGATAAGGAAGCTAAATGTAATGCACAAAATTAGGGTAAAGACTAAACACATCATTGTCGTTACAAGATTCGTCAACCGTGATTTTAGAAAGAAAAAATAAAATAGGAATAAGTAGGCCAAAGGGTTAATCCTGGTTTAGGCAAATCATTGTATTTATCTCAACACCAACCTTATTATAAATAAGTAAATAATAATCAATGATGGACCATGCATATGGTTGAATTCAACCTTATTATAAATATTAATATTTGATGGACCATGTATGATCGAATCCAAGTCTTGGAGTGTCTTTGCTGATATCACTGCAATGCGTATATTCGTTGCATCTTCAGGTTACTCATGTATTTCCTTCAAAAGAATTCATTTCTTTGTGCACTTAATTTATATAACTAATATTACTACCCATGAAACAATAATGAGATTAATTAGGTTTAGATATAGGTTAAATAAGGAGTGGTTAAAAGTTGTTCAACATAAAACAATTTATGATGATGATATCATTGGTAAACAATCCAAAACCTAAAGGGAAATTTGAAGCTTAACAACTAGTCCATAGAAATAGGAGTATTAGCAAATTCTTGTTTTGGTCTTTTTGATGCTTTCTCCATTTTAATTTATCTGGTCTATTTTGACTTATTTTGATCTTAAATATATTATGTGAAAAATTTAAAACTTGAAAATAAAAAGTTGCTAAAAAAACAACAACACATTTAACTTTCAAATAATTGAGTTATGCATTTTTCGATTTTTCTGCTTAAGAGTTTAAGTTATACTTCCTCCCCTGTCCAATAATACTTGTCCATATTACTAAAAATAGATGTTCAATAATACTTGTCTAGTTTTAAAAACCAATGGATAATTTACTCATTTCTATCAATTTTACCCTTAATTATTAATAAGGCAGATTTTTAAATTCATTTTCAAACACTTAGATAACTTATAATTAATAGAGGTGATATGATAAATTACTCATATTATTTATTGTTTCTTAATATTGTGTCAAGTTAGGCCTAATAATGAACAAATATTAATACTCCATTCGTCTACCTTTACTTGTTCGTGTTACTAAAAATAGATGTCCAACAATACTTGTCTAGTTTGAAAAATCAATGAATAATTTATCTATTTGTGCTAATTTTATTCTTGTTACTCCCTCTGTCCAACAATACATGTCCAATATATTAAAACTAGATGTCCAACAATATTTATCCAGTTTGAAAAATCAATGGATTATTTACCCTTTTCTATCAAGTTTACCCTTGTTATTAAATACTATTCATCACTCAATGCATTTTCCAAGACACTAAATTTATTATATTCAAAGGGTCATGTCGTAAAAGAACTTCTATTATTTATTGTTTCTTAACCTATGTGGTAAGTCAGTAGTGAACAAGTATTGTTGGGCGGATGAAGTATTAAATACTACTCCATTCGTTTCTAATTAGTTGTTAGTTTGCAACTCTTTTTAAGAAAAACATTAACTAAAGACCAATTTGACTAAATTAACCTTCTTTATTACTTCTCTCTATTTAATATTTTTTTTTTGCACTATATTAATATCTCTTCATATTTATGACTAAGGATAAAGGTGGAAAAACACAAGTAATTATATTTTGATTTTTTAAAATGACAAGTATTATGAAATATCTATTTTTAGTAAGAACACAAGTATTTAAGAATGGAAGAAATATTTATTAGTCAATACATTTCTTAAAAACGTAAATTTATTTATTATTTTTAAGATGGGTTAATTCAATAATGAATAAATATTATTACACGGAGTATTCACATTTTATATACATCAATTTCAAATCTAAAACTTCAAATTTGTGTCTCAAAATTCTTGTTTTGTCTTTTACCCTTTTCACTTTTTTCTACTTTCATTGAAAAAAATAACGGGGATTGCTAAGCATGGCCGGTAGCACGTATAACAAAACCACAGCGCCATTATCAAAATTCTGACCCAAAGCCGGCAATTAGGCTAAAAAGAAATACTTTCTCGTCTTAATTTATATAATGTAGTTTAATTTAGCACAAAATTTAAGAAAGAAAGAAAAATTTTAAAATTTTTGATCTAAAATGAGTCATAGATATTTGTGTATTTATAAATCATTTCATTAAGAATAAAATGAGTATTTTAAAGTTAAATTGTTATTTCCCCTGTCTCAATTTATATGATAAGCTTTCCTTTTTAGTCAGTCCTCAAACGAATGACACGTTTCTATATTTAGTACTCCCTCCATCCCAATTTATATGATGTAGTTTCACTTGGCATGTCATTTAAGAAAGAAAGAAAAACTTTTAAAACTTGTGATTTAAAATAAGTCATTGATATTTGTGTGGTTATAAATTATTTTATTAAGGGTAAAGTGAGTATTTTAAAATTAAATTATTACTAAATTGAGATGGAGAGAGTAATAAATATAAAAATGTGTCTTTTTTTTGGGCTGATTAAAAAGGAAAATGTGTTATATAAATTGTGACAGGGGAAATACAAACATCCCATTGGGCCCCACACCAAATATCAGGTCAACGGTCAAATTCTCCTCTCCCCTCAATAACCTTCATTTTCCCAGCTCAATTTTATCACAACACTTTTCTCCTTATTACAATTCCTCATAAATCATTTTAGGAAAAAATAAAAAATCTCTCACCGGCGATGATGGAGTTCGAATCGGATCATTCCGACGGGTTCGATCGAATACCCGACCCGCTTATCCACCTCATCTTCAACCAAATCTCCGATATCAAAACCCTAATCCGTTGCCGCTCTGTTTCCAAACGGTTCAACTCTTTGGTTCCTCAAGCCGATTCGCTTCTTCTCCGGGTCGACCGGGTCATTTCCGTTACCGATTCCGACGACGACGATGATTCGTTTCTCGTTGCTTTTCTCAGATCGATTATCAAATCTCTTCACCATCTTGTTTCGCCGAGTAAGCCGGTTCCGAACCCGACCCGATCTCAGAACTCACCCTCCCAGATTTTGAAGGAGTTTGAGAGGATCCGGAATCTTCAGATTGAGCTTCCTTCTGGTGATTTACGGTTAGAGAAAGGTACGACGATTAGGTGGAAGGCGGAGTTTGGGAAAACCCTAAATAGTTGTGTGATTTTAGGGTTTCGGAGTGGGGAAGGAGGAAATGGAGGAGAGGCGGAGTTAGGCGGCGGAGGAGGTGGAGCTGGTGGAGGTTTGAAGATGAGGGTAGTTTGGACAATTAGCGCGTTGATTGCGGCATCAGCGAGGCATTTCATGATGGTGGAAGTTGTAAACGAGCACAAAGAGCTGGAGAATTTGTTGATCAAGGATAGAGAAGATGAAGGGAAAGTGGTAATGGATAAGAAAGGATTGAGAGAATGTAGAGAAAATGAAGGTGAAGAAGCTGAGGTAAACGATGCTAGTAGTGGTAATGGAGTTGGTTTATGGTGGCGGAGTAATCGTACGACAGTGCCAGCTGTTCGAATGAGGATGAGGCACGAAGCGAGGATGGAACTCTCCGATGGCACGAAAATGTTTGGAGCAACATTAGTTGTTGTCCGGCCGATTAGTAGTGGAGGTGAGATCAGAAGTGAGTTGGAGGAACAAAATGGAGATGTAGGATTAGCATTAGGAGCATTTGGGGAAGATGCAGTGTATTGTGAAGCTGTCGAGAGATTGCTCAAGAGTCGAAGTTATATTCTGGAGATGAACTCTTTCTAGTTCCTACGATATCTGTAAGATCTTCGTCTCAGTTGAATAGGATTTATCATTTGTAAATATCTATCTCTATTGTGTACCGTAATATGTAATTTGTACGAGTATTGTTAAGGCATGGCATTGTGCGCGAAAGAAAGAAGAGTCCATTGCTTCTATCAAAGCCATGATCGAAAACTAAACTGTGAGGTTTTAGGTATTGGGGCAGTTAGAATTGAGCTGAAACTTTGTTTGAGGATTACTTGCTCTCACCGTGCCATTGAGCTATCGTTGTCCTTTTTTTTTTTTTTTTTTTTTTTGCAATTGTAGATTAATCTTACCGAAACTGTCTAATCTTATTCTGTAGCATGTCATGTTATGATGAACTATCAGATTGAGAATGTTTTTGGTGTAGCTCAAGTATCGTCTCATTTCATTCTTGCTACTTAAAGGCAAATTATGTAGTACGAGAATGGATATTGAGGATTCATATGTCCAACTCATTTGAGATTGAGGATAATCGATTGAAGAGACAATTTTTGAATGGAATTTGTTCTGGCTAGATGATGAAGTACCTAGAGAAGATACGGATTGTTAAAACTTGTGGGTTTGATTAATCATTTACATGACAATACAGAAGTCATCTAACTGATTCCAACTTATTTGGGGTTGAGTAGCAAGTTTTGAACACTTTGCTTCCAATATACAGCAGCCTGTAAAGGGCTAAAGTGGCAACTATTTGAAATCCCAAAAGAAGAAGAAGAGGGCCTGAGCAGGGGCAGACGACATCTATGCTTGCTCGACAGAAGGGCTGGGCACCTTGAGGAACCTAAACCTTTCAATAGCAGGTTCCATAACCCTCCTCAATGGCAAAGGGCCAGAGCCACATGTGGGTTCCATTGCGAACTCAGGGGAAGGTTTGGAACCCTAGTAGCAGAATGGAATCAGTTTACCGGGCTGACTTCCATGCCAACACGAGTAGTTTAACTCATCACTACCTCGTAAGGGCGTTGAGAATTGTTTTTGCTTTTTTTGCATTGCATCACATTTTTGTGGAATTATTAGCATTATGTTGCATATTAGCATACACGGCAACTGCCATTGGGTTAGTGAAAAAACCGTAATGCTGTGATAGTGTGTATGAGCGGAGCCAGATGAATGCTTTTCTTAATGACAATTCATGAGGTCTTATTTACATCTTTTTTGATTAAATTTGTTTCCGAATCTTCAGCAGCCAAGCCAGCAAAAGCTTATGTTACTGTGTCTAATAGCCTATGTTGTGTGATAAGTATTTGTTATATCTTGTATTCTTCTGTTGATCCTTAGCTGTTTAAAGTTTCTCTTCAAACTTTGATGTATTCAGCCCATTCTTGTACTCGGCAGGATTTCACAATCGAAGTGATAGAGCTGGTTGAATGGCAAGAACCATTCTGGTTTTCCTAGAACATTAGAGTCGGGAAATGGTTGGATCCACAGCTTTTGAGTACTGAGTAGGAGGGATAATAAAAACTCAAGCATTGTGTGTGCGCGCGCGTATATCTTGAACTACTGAATTCAGAGTTTAAATCCTCATATATTTTTGAATTTTGGCAGCATGTAATTTGAAGCAAAAGAAAACATAACCATGTTATTTTAAGGGCAAATATATGCGCAGTTTCTTTCTTACACAGATAGTTTTTCTTTGCACTGTTAGCAATCTAGTGTTCCCAGCTAGAATGCCCAAGAAAGTAATTAATTAGGCCTCGTCATTTTTTGCTTTGGTCACCAATTGATCATTCAGCAATAACGTGCACCATATACCAATCACTTGTGTATTAATTGTGGAGATATTTTTAATGAAAATAGACCATGCATCTCGTAAATATAGTGCTGTTGAAAATAAAATAATATTGAAGTCATCCACTAGTTGTGGTTGGGTATCTTTCGGCCTAACCATCGTACCTATCCTAACATAAAGATGTCACCACTAGGGACTGTTGTGTATAATATAACCAGAATTAGCAAATTAGTTGAAATATAGTCACTGCTAAAACACACAGTCAATTGGAAACATCTCTATCCCACAAAAGTAGGGGTAAGGCCTGCCTGCGTACAACTCACCCTCTCCTGACCCCATTTGTCGAAAATATATGGTGATATAGTTGTTTGTTTGTATAGTCACAGCTCAATAATTAGCGGCAAACGTACACTTTCACTTGTTCTACTTATTTTGCGCAGAGACAAAAATTGGGTGAATGCTCAACAGGATTGGAAAAAAAAGTAGTAGGAAAGAAAGAACAAAAGAACGTGCGAGGGAGATGATGGATAATCCATAATAGGAAATATAATAGTGAATAAGATCTATTGACCACCTTATGGCTAGGGGGTTCGAACCCCCTTCGACGAAAAATTATATTATTTATACATTCTTAAAACTATATTTTATGTATATATAGTTGATGTTGAACCCCTTTTGGCTAGTTCGTGTGCTTACTTATTTCAATTTTAAACTCCTTTAATAAAAATTCTGACTCCGTCACTATACACGGGTGCAGCAACATACGAGTTTGGTAAAATTCCTTTTCTCCCATTACCTTTAAAGTTTAATTAAAAACCTGAAAGAAAGATTGTACCTACCAATCCAATTATAAGCGGATAGAGTAGAAGAATAGGCCCGGAACAAGGTTGACGAGACTGCAAACTATTAGTAACTTTAGTCTAAATCTAGTATATTTATTGAGAAGTTTGTTGAATATGTACATGTATTAAACATCAAAAGTCATAAACTTTGAATTTCAAATCGGTCTCTTTATAAAATTATCATAACTTTATCATCTGTTTGCTCATACTAATACTCCGTTTATCCTAAAAGATCGACGACATAACCAAATTCAAAATTTTCCCCAGAAGAGAGATTAGTTTTATGCCATCAACTTCAAAATTTCAAGGCCAAGTCTGAACCTTGGATCAATTTCTAGTCATCAAAGTGGAGCAAAAATTATACTATATTATTTTATAAGCATCACGTTTAAAACATTTCTTTAAAAAAAAATTCCCGTCGGTATAAAAGTAGGAGGAAGGCGTCTGGTGAGAAATATGAAGTATTAAAAGATATATTAACTTGTTTAATTATTCTTTCGTTTCATTTTACTTGATCCTTATTGAAAGAATAATTGGTAGGATGTAAACTTGAAAGAATAATTGGTAAGGTCTAATAAAAAAGAATAATTGACATGTAGTATTGGTAAACGTGGCCCAATAATATATGTGTCAGGCTGTCAGTCTTGTCATATAAAAATGAATTTTTTTTTTTGCTAGAAGTGGGAATCGAACAGAAGTTCGATTTCAAATGCACACCCTGACCGTTGGACCGACGCCTTCATTACATTTAAGGGTGCTCATTTAACTATATATCAACATGATACAGAATATTTTACTGGTATATACGACTTAATTTTCCAATGAAGGTTGTTCATCTGACCACTCTTACTTGTCTGTAGCTCCGTCCCTGCTTATTGATTTTGTTTTGTGATTCCTAAATAAAAATTTTCTTCTAAATCAGGTAATCGTGATCTTTGCTAAGGTTTTTTCTCACTCCACACATATATATGAGATACATGGATCCATTGCGACGACCTGCCGGATACATGCACATATATTCAAAATACATGGATTTACTGCGACTTAATCATGTATTCGGATACCTCAATCATGTATTTGGATGCTTTTTAATGGTAGAAAATGTAATTTCGAAAACTAATATTTGGGAGAGTAATTAGCTCCTATATATACTAGTGTGTTTTGTGTTGTTTGCCCTTCTTTTCTTTTGAAAAGATCCAGCCAAGTTTTACCTTTATTTGCTGACTTGTTTATGAGATGAGATGAATGATATAAGTAGCCTATTCTTATAATATGCTACCATACGTAATTGGTAGTTCAGTCTCTTATTAAAATTGCTTTTAGTCGGGACCTGCTATGACTGAGTATTCTTGAAATTGGTTATAATCATGATATGATAACGTATTTACTAGCATGATAGACATTTATTTAGGGAGACTTAATTTTTTTTTAATCTGATTCAGAGTGCTTTATATATCTATAACTTATGATCTTGATGATACCAAGGCCGGCTAATGGGTGAAGCTACTAAAGCACATGTTTTATGCCTCACCCTTTTATAAATTTCAAATTTTACTCATATTAGAATTATTAAATTTATATTGAGTATTTGAAGTAAAAGATGTGTCAATTCATTTTAATTTATGTGATAAATTTTTTTATTAATTTATTTTTAAAAAATGTCATATTTTTATACTCATTTGATTCTCGAAATCGAAATGATATCATATAAATTAGGACAGGAGGAATATTTAGAAAAAAATTAATTTTCTAATTTATTTGTTTCCAAAGGTTTTAGGCCTCTATTTAAACTTTGGCTTTAGGCCACCAAATTTATTAAACAGCCCCTGAATGATACGCAAATGAATGAAATAGTATCTTGAGTGTGTGGAGTGAGAAAAAACCTTAGCAAAGATCACGATTACCTGATTTAGAAGAAAATCTTTATTTAGTAAAAACAAAACAAAATCAATAAGCAGGGGCGGAGCTACAGGCAAGTAAGGGTGGTCAGATGAACAACTTTCGTTGAAAAATTAAGTCGTGTATACCAGTAAAATATTCTGTATTATGTTGATATATAGTTAAATGAACACCCTTAAACGTAATGAAGGCGCCGGTCCAGAGGTCAGGATGTGCATTTGAAACCAGACTTCTGTTCGATTCCCACTTCTAGCAATTTTTTTTCATTTTATATGACAAGACTGACAGCCTGACACGTGGATTGTTGGGCCACATTTACCAATACTACATGCCAATTATTCTTTTTTATTAGACCTTACCAATTATTCTTTCAAGTTTACACCCTAGCAATTATTCATTCAATAAGCACCAAGTAAAATAAAATGAAAGAATAATTAAACAAGTTAATATATCTTTTAATACTTCATATTTCTCACCAGACCCCTTCCTCCTACTTTTATACCGACGGGAATTTTTTTTTAAAGAAATGTTTTAAATGTGATGCTTATAAAATAATATAGTATAATTTTTGTTCCACTTTGATGCCTAGAAATTGATCCAAGGTTCAGACCTGGCCTTGAAATTTTGAAGTTGATGGCATAAAACTAATCTCTCTTCTGGGGAAAATTTTGAATTTGGTTATGTCGTCGATCTTTTAGGATAAACGGAGTATTAGTATGAGAAAACTGATGATAAAGTTATGATAATTTTATAAAGAGACCGATTTGAAATTCAAAGTTTATGACTTTTGATGTTTAATACATGTACATATTCAACAAACTTCTTAATAAATACACAAGATTTAGACTAAAGTTACTACTCCTCCGTCCCATTTTATGTGACCTATTTTTTTTTTTGATCCGTCCTAAAAAGAATATCACATTTTCTTATTTGGTAACTTTTTAAAAGCACAATTACTCTTTTATCCTTATTGATCCCACTTAATTAAAAATAATAGTAGTAAATTTTTAATAAAGGACAATTTAGTAAACATCACCAAGTCTTCTCTTATTTATTAAACTCCGTGCTCAATTAAAATAGATCACATAAAATGGAACGAAGTGAGTAATAATTTGCAGTCTCAGTCAACCTTGTTCCGAGCCTTCTCTTCTACTCTATCTGCTTATAATTGGATTGATAGGTACAATCTTTTTCTTCTAGGTTTCTAATTGAACTTTATAGGTAATGGGAGAAGGAATTTTACCAAACTCGTACGTTGCTGCACTCGTGTGTAGTGGCAGAGTCAGAATTTTTACTAAGGGGGTTCAAAATTAAAATAAGTAAGCACACGAACTAGCCGAAGGGGGTTCAACATCAATTATATATACGTAAAATATAATTTTAATAATATATAAATAATATAATTTTCTATCGAAGGGGGTTCAAACCCCCTAGCCATAAGGTGGCTCCACCACTGCCCGTGTGGAATCCTTCAGCCGGTATCATTTCACTTGAGCCGGGAACTCCTATTTACCTTACATAGTTCCGTTCTTTTTTCTTTTTTTCTTTTTTTCTTTTGTAAAATTGGGGGTAGGGGAAAGAAAATGGGGAAGAGGATTATAATGTGGGGAATCGAACCCTCATCAAAATGGTGAAAATTCAGGTAACTAACCAACTAAGATTCTCCGTAGCTTCGTTCTTGATTTTTACATTTCCTTTTTTTTTTCCTCCTCGAAATAATAGCAAAATTGTCATAAGACTTGCTCTCTATGCTTTTATAGAAACAGTAAACAAATTACAACATATTGATAATGGACCTTTAAAGGGCAATGGTTTTCGTTCTAGATAAGTTTTTTTAAAAGAAAAAGAAAAAAAATTGGGGTAAGGAAAGGGGAGGGGGAAATTGGGGAATGGATTACAAGATAGGGAACTGAACGTTCATCAATAAGATGAGGATTTCAATAGTTAATCAACTAAACTATTCTTTTCGTTTCTATTTATTTGTCACTTTTTTTAATTGTACACTCCTGAAGAAAAGCATTAACTAGAAAGTAATTTGATTAAATTATTTTTATTTATTATTCATATTTATTTAATTCTTCTCTTTTTTTACACTTTATTAATATTTCTCCATATTTATTACAAAAAGTAAAAGTAAAAATAAACAACTAATTATGCCTTGAATTTATAAAATAATAAATATTAAAAAATATCTATTTTTTAATAAATATGATAATTAATTAGTAACGGAGGAAGTATTAAATTCCCTAAGATGGAAACTTTACAAGTATCGGGTAAAAAAAATTCTGTACGAAGATAAATTCAAGAATAAAGTCGGTAATAGGTGTAGGCTCTTCCATTTAAAAGGGATGGCCCACAAAAAAAGGCACTCATTTTTTTATTATAATTAGAATTACTAAGTGATTTGCCTGAAATAAAAAATATCATCTAATCTAGTAGTACAGCTAAAGATCATCAATCATCAAAAGACTAATCTTATCTAAAAAATAAATAAATTAAAGTTGTACAAAGCAAACCGGATGAGTCGTTTGGTTAATTACAAGGACAAGGGAAATATAATAATTTCGGAATAAAATGTAGGGATTGAAATTTTTTATACCGATATTTATAGTTTTGAGATTATTTATATAATAATCGACAATCGTGGTATTATTTCTATATCACACTCAATATAACGTAACAATCCCAGCAGCGGAGCTAGAATTTTGGTGAAGGGTGTTCATACTTTTAGGAAAATAAGTTGGTGATAAAATAAAATATCAATCACCAAGTTCGAACCTGCGCCCATAAGGTGGACTTGCACACCCTTAGCTGCTGGGCTAAGCATCTTTAGCTTGTCAAGGGTGTTTAATAATAGGTATATATTAAAAAATATCTATATTTAACCTATATATTCGAAAAGAATTTCCGACGAAGGGTGTTCATCTGACCACCCTTCGATGGCTGTAGCTCCGCCCATGAATCCCAGGATAGATAAAACAACTAAGTATCAAAAATAATTTTCTTCAAGCTATTCTCCCTCCTAAAGCTCATAAAAAAAGTCAAGATCAAAACTAAATACAAGTTTATCCGAGTTTAGTATATAATCAAACATGTTTTATATTATACCTTATATATCTCATTTTTAATCCATCGAACAGAACAATAAATAGTTCCATTATAATTTAAACATAACTGGTCCAACTAAACGACTGCTTAATAGCATAGTATAAATGTTAAAAGATGATGAGTTGAATAATTTGTCACCAATGGGTAGCATCATGAACAATCATTTCTTTCATTCATCTTTTGCTATCAGACAGCCAGTTCCTAATTTTTAATTACTTTGGGTTTGGGGTGGGGTGGGGGTGGGTGGGTGGGTGGTCGTGGTGGTGGGGGGGTTACTAAGATCTTCAAGATTGCTTATTAAGGCACTCACATTAGATATAGAGTTAATATAAACACCAATAATCTAACTTAGAATTTGCGTATTAGAGTTTGCAATCTTATTATGAGAATCTTCGGTCACCAAAATATGATTATGTGACTATTTTAAAACATATCAAGCTGCCTGTGACTAGTTTTAAGTTTGAAATCCCACCAAACTATCATATTGCTTTTTTCTTTTTGGTTTCTCACAGTGTTTTTAAAGGCGGAGGCGTAAGGTGAGACATTTTATCTGGTACGGAGCGAGGCGTAAGCCCCACGGATTCTTTAATTTTTAATATTTTATAAATTAATATAATTAAAAATAGATATTTTTTAAAAGATACAAATCACCGAAAAAGTAAAATTACATCAAAATTATAAAAAATAAGTGGAAGATGTATCTAAAACTGCTTCAGCAAATAAATAACCAAAACCACATAATACAACTAATATATAAAGCCAAATTTTCATATAATATACTATTATATATCCTCAAAAACACAAGTTTGTATAAAAAAATAGTACATAATTAATCAGTTCCCACCTTTTCGTTACTCGATCAGTATATTTACGCATCCATTTACTATATATTATATTTTAAAAGAGAGCAAGAAAAAAAAGTAAATAACTTAAAAACTAGTCACTATTTGACTTGCAAAAAATTAAAAGAAATGAAAGGAAATAGGAAGAAGAAAATGACTACCCAATACCTTCTTGAGTAGCGGCGCCGTCGACACCCACCGACAAATACGTTTAAAAGTGTGACTTTTAAGTTTTCTTTTACTTTTGATTTGAGTATTTAAGTATTTGTCAATCATATATTTTAGTATTAAGTTTAAATTAGAGATTTAATAGGAAAAGATTATTTTACTTTGTAAAGTTTTCTGGGCTTACGCCTAATTTGCGCCTCAAGCTTAGGCGAACGCCCCAATGCTTAGGCAAACGCCTCAAATTTTGGGGCGTTCGCCTTTCGAAACTTTCACCTCCCCACAACGCCTCGGTGTGCTACGCCTCTCTTCGGGGCTTGCCCCGAGGTTCGCCTCAGACTGCTTTTTAAAATACTGGTTTCTCACCCATTGGAATCCGATTAATCCAGATTCGCTCCGCGAACTCTCACTATGGGAGTAAAGCGCTCCCTAACCAAGATAACTCTATACCCAAGGCTCGAATCCGAGACTTCTAATTAAGGATGGAGGAGTACTTACCACTCTACCACACATTTGGTGGTGACTAATGACTATCATATTGCTACTTCTACAACTTCTTGCTTATTCCTCCTATGAAGAATAGTAAGTATTTTTATTTCAATTAATCTCATATCTGAGAAGCTCGACCCCCTAACTCTACTAGGAATTAATGACGTATCAATATGATGTAGCCAAATAACAAAATTCGTCACTAATTCTATGTAGCGAGAGATTATGAAAAATATAATTCTATTAGCTACAACTAAGTGACAAAATTCATAGCTAATTTCAATTATTTTTTTTTTAGTGGCAATAAAAAATAAACATGAGGTTTTAGAAGCCAGTAATTAAAATATGTACTAAATGGGCAAAGTTAAATTCGATTGTCGTTCAAAATTAAACTCACAATCAATGAACAAGTGATTCTTCATTCTTACCAAATGGAATGACCACATTATTGGATCGAACTTTATATACTTTTGGCATAGTTTAGTTTCTTCTTAAAGATGCACTTGATCATTCCTTTAATTTATTTTATATGATGATATTTGTCTGGTCACGGTACTTAAAAAAGCAAAAAAGATTTTGAAAATTTATGATTGCAAACATGTCATGACATTTCGATAGGTATAAAAAGGTAAAAACGCTCTCACATTTAGCGTTTACAACAAATTGCATTAGCTAGTTTACTATGTTTAAGTAGAAAGTGAGGTAAAAAAGCATAATATATTTATTGAGTTGATGTAAATAAATCGAAGCATGTCATTAAGTGTAAACTAAAGGTTTTAAAGTAATAAAGTTTTCGAATACAAAAAAATGATAGAACATAAAGAAAAAAATGTCACATAAAATGAAATAAAAGAAATAACAGTTAAATACTTAGAACAAATAGATGTACTAGTTGACTAAAAGATGGATATATACACTTAGAATTGCTCCCCTTAAGTCATGTCATCATGATATATAAGGAATATTGGGGTTCTCCTTTCTGCCCAACAATAACTGTGGGAACACTTCTTCATGACTCAACTTCTCCATCCACACAAATCTTCTGCCAACCATACATGTTCTCACTTATAAAATACATTTGAGTCCACTCCCCACTTTGGAAACTTTATGTCATGCATTATATTTGACACTACTTTTGGCTATCTTTTGTTTGGCCCCCATGGCTTTTTCTAAATCTCATCAACATAAAAAAATGACATAGTTTTTGGAATAGCAAAAAGAATGAAATTTTTAGCTGCCAGAAGTATAACTTTTGTTATGTGAAAAAATAAGTTTGTATTACCGGAAAGGATTTAACTTATACACACTATCAATCTAGAAAATGTGTACGTGGTACATACATATTTTAACTTGTTCTACTAGGTTAATTATCCAATTTACCAAGTTGTTTTCTCTCTAATCAATAAGTATGAATGGTTATTCGCAGTTATTTTCTAGGTGATCTTATATGTCGGTTTGGTTCGGTTATTTCTTACTCAATATCAAACCAAATCAAACCAAGCCTAGATGGGTTTTTTTGTCCGTTTGATTTGACTTTTTAATTTGGTATGATTTTTTGATTTGGTTTGTACACTCCTAGTTGCAATGTAATAAAGGTGATTAATATTAGTTTTTTCAGAATAAGAAGAAAGGATGCTATTGAATTAGGCCTTGTGCTGGTGGAATTCCTTATTTATTTGTCTATCATGCCCTTGAGTTCATGTTTTGCTATAGTCACTTACATTAAAGGTTGATGATATTGTTATTTTTGCCTACATAATTTCCTAACCTCTAGCCTTTCTGGGGTCAGCTTCGATCACGAGGAGAGAAGAGCGGACCATTGAAAGTCTCAATTCCTATCCGCCCAAGGTAGAGAGTTCGATTTCAAATCCAACGATTTATTGACCTACGAATCTGCTATTACGCAACTCAAAACCCTTCTCCGCGAACTCTTTCAGTTGTTGGATGCGCAAAACAACCTATTCCCCTTTACGATGACTCGGTGACCTTTGACACGTTACACCTGGTTGCACGTAATCTTGACTTTCGCCTTTCACTCGTGCAGTTGGATTGACTAGTGACAACAAATTCAAACTTGAGACCGAGCCCTGCCTCTCACCTTTCGGTTCATTGCAAGGAAAGACTAAAAAGAAAAAAGGAAGCTTTCGGGACACAAGCCCTCGGGACTTGACACTTGGACACCGGGAAGCTTGCCCCAGGGTCCTTCGTTTGGAACTGCCCTTTTCCTTTCCAAAGTGGAAATCCTCCTACATCTATATATAAATGCTGGTTTATCAAGAATACGCAAGAAAAGCACTTCGAATTGTTGATTAATCGTCAGAGATGGCTTAGAACCAATAGTTCATTAAGTTGTGATATCCATCAACTTGTTAAAGGAATTGGTTTTATTATAACTAAAGTGAAGTCCTATTCCTTTTCCTCCCCTATCATTATTGTAATAACTAGGCAAAGAGGGCCAAGGACAAAGATGCCTCGGTGATCATCCATTGCATTTCTCCTATCAATCAATTTGACTTGTCTGCTCATACATCACTTTATAGCTCCTATTTTCTTGTTCTTTCAGTGTCCATCCTTCTTCTTCCTTTCTCTATTTCATTTTGTGTCTTAGTTTGACTGATCACAAAAAAAAAAAACATGAAATATAACGCGATCTAATAAACGTGATTGATATTGTCCACCATGTCCTTGAGTTCATATTTTGCATAAAAGGTTAATGTAGTAGTTAATTTTTGCCTATATAATTTTCTAAACTCTGGCTAATTATGGCCTAGAAGATAAATGTGGATGCACAAATAATTCCTTATCTATTAACTAATAATCATCCACATTACACTAACTTGAGTTTGGAATATTGCAGGTACTTGCTCCACCAAATGGATGAGCCATTACTCAATCACACATACATAGAACAAAATATTGTTGCAGATATCTTACAACAATTGCGATCGACACGGACACTTCGGCAACTTCTTTTGTTAGACTTGTAAATGTAACTAGTACTTCTCCTGCTTTCGAATCCCCTTTTTGTATTAGGCATAACATAGATCCCCCCCCCCCACACACACACATCTTACTGTTTGGGGTTCCTTGTAAGAGTGTTTTGTGAAGTTTTATAATATAAATTTTGTCTTCCGGAGCCCAAAAAAAAAAAAAGAAAGAATGAATCTAATATTCATCAACTTGTTGGAAGTAATTAGTTCTACTATAACTAAAGTGTCACTATGAAGTCCTCTTCCTTTTCCCCCCAATTATTGTAATAACTAGGCAAAGAGGGCCGAGGACTAAGATGCATCGGTGCTCATCCATTGCATTTCTCCTCTTAATCATTTTGACATGCCTCTTCATACATCACTTTATTGCTTCTATTTTCTTGTTATTTCAGTATCCATCCTTCACATCTTCCTCTGTGTTTAATTTTGTGTCTTAGTTTGACTGATCACGAAAAAAATATATAAATATTCAAGATTCGACCTTTTCGAACTTTGTCTGGCCTATTTCCCCTCTTTTGCAATTAGTTTCTCTAATCCTATAATCTTTTTAAGAAAATGTATGTAACGTTTCAGATACTTTTGAATCTTGTAGTGTTAAAAGGTTATTAGTACTAAATATTGAAATGTGATTTTTTCGAAACAGATTAAAAAAGTAAGTAATGCACATCAAAAATAGAAAAATAGAATTGTTCTATGCAAAGGGACTTTGGAATATGCATATTTTTGGTTGAGTGAATTTGTGGCCAAATAGCTCTATGGCATGACCCTTGCCTAAGCTGGCTGGCATGGTCTCACAAGTTGATGGTATGATTGGATCATGAAACAAAGCTCGTGGGCATTTAAACTTTTCCTTTCTTTATGATCTCTTTGAACTACCTTTTTTTTTCTTCTTCAATAATTATATTTTGGTCTTTCTTTATTTTAAAATTAATAATTAGTTGTTAGGCAAGGTGTTGGAGAAAAAGTAGAGACTAGCTAAGAAAGAAAGGAAGGTCACACTTGTGACCCCATTAGACAGAGAGAGAGAGAGCAAAAAGGTGGATAATAAGAAAAATGCACCATCAAACAGATAAAGGAGAGCCTCGGAGAAACTAATAAAGTAGCTGTCCTGTGACCAGAACTGGTTCAAGCAGTGGAATAGCCTCTTGCAAAAATACAAGGTAAGACCGCGTACAATAAATCCTTGTGGTTCTCGACTTTCCCCAGACTCTACTCATAGTGGGTACTTTAATGCACCGGGCTGCCCACCATCAAACAGATGGTAATAAAAGAAGCACATCAACAAAAAGTAATAAAAGAAAGCCTGTTCTCTACTTTTGCCTCCCCCTCTTTGTTCTCTTTTAAAAACTCACACTTGTAAGCACAATATTCAGAAAAGAAAAAAGTCCCTAAAGATCATCATCACCATCATTCTTACAGTTCTTCAAACCCCAAGATCCCAAAATAGCTTAAAGAACATTCAACAAGAAGAAAGAAAACACACACACACAATGAAAGGTACTAGAAGAGGGAAAGGACCTCCTTCAGCAGATCTTTTAGTATGTTTTCCATCTAGAGCACATTTAACCCTTATGCCAAAACCAATATGTAGCCCAGCAAGACCTTCAGATTCCACCAAACGCCACCACAATCATGACCTCAAGAAAATTAGCACCAGAATTGGTGGTGTTCAAGCCCAATCTAGTCCTCTACTTTGGTCAAAATCCAAGAATTCAGAGATTATTTCAGAGCCCACTTCACCAAAAGTCACTTGTGCAGGTACTTTGTAAATGTATAGTTTACCACTATGTTGTTCAGACTCTTCAAAAATTGCACTAGGTGCATGTCTGGTCCGACAACATTTTTTGATGAGTCCGAATATCATAGGTTTAAGCGATGAGTTCAATTGTAAAGATTGCTTTAGTACTACAACAACAACAACATATCTAATGTAGCCTCACAAAGTGGAGTCTGTGGAGGGTAGAGGGTACGCAGACCTTTCCCTACCTCAAAGGTAGATAGGTTGTTTCTGATAGACCTTCGACTCAAGAAAAAAACAACAGATAGTAATTGTTTTAGTACAAATCTTGAAAAGTAGTACAATTTTTTTATTTTTTTTTGTTTTGAGCCATAAAATAAGATTGAATTTTTACTGTCTATGTATGCAGGGCAGGTCAAGGTAAAGCCAAAGCAGGGCAGCTCATGCAAGAATTGGCAATCAGTGATGGAAGAAATCGAAAAGCTACACAACAGAAAATCTCAAAAGAAAAAAGGTGCTAATTGGATAGAAGCAATTGGAATCAAGAAAGATGTAATGCAATTCTTGACATGTCTTCGTAACATAAGGTTTGAGTTTCGATGCTTCGGTTCATTTCCAACCGCAGCACATGACATCACTTCTGATGAGGATGAGGACGAGGACGAGGATGAAGAATTAGAACGAGGATCGAATCAAATAGGTAGAGATATAAATAATGATGACGAAGTCGAAGATAAAGAAGAAGAAGCTTCAAGAACTGTATTCTCCAAATGGTTCATGGTTTTACAAGATGAAAATCAGAAAACTGAGCTCACTAAAGAGCGCGATAATGATAATGATGATGATGATAATGTTCCTAACTGTGTGCCACCACCTAATGCACTTTTACTCATGCGTTGTCGTTCTGCTCCCCCAAAAAGCAGGCTTCAAGAAACACAACAACAACAACAAGTAGAAGAGGAAAGCGAAGAAGAAAAGGAAGTAAAATCAACAATGGAAGAAATCGAAAACAAGAAGAAAAACGAAAACTTAGTAGTGATGAGATATGGGAGTGATTTCCACAAATTTTCTTCAGATATAGCAAAGGAGACATGGGTTGAAGGTGGTGTTAGAGATCAATTAGCTAAAAGTCGAAGTTGGAAAAGATAATTAACACCATCTATAACGCGTCAGTTAAGAAAGTGCAGCCTTCCAAATAACACAAAGTTACAAAGGTTGTACCCGTGAACCAACTCCTAATAGGCACGAGGAAAGAGCAATAGATCGGACCAGCTTACAAGATCAACTTCAAGCTTATTGTTTTCTCACTTATATAATTTTCTTCATATAGCATTATATATTATTCTGGTGTTTGGATTTGTTAATTATGTTGAGTTTGTGTTGGTATTCTGAACTCTGAAGAATCGAGCTTTTGGTATTTGATTCTTGGGAGTGTGGAACCGTTGTGTATACTCTGCTAAAGAAAATTTATTTTGTGTGTTGTTTTTTCATTGACCACTGTATGTATTTTACAGAAGGATTATAAAATTATTTTCTTATGATATTTCATCTGTCCCATTTTAACTGTCGTTTTAGATAAAAAAAAGATTTGTGCCGAAATAATTACCACTTTAGGAACTCTAGAATAAAAGTTAATAATTATTTTCAACTGTACCTTAACATTTGAAAAGTATGTCCAATATTTAAGAGCAAAAATTAGTCTACATTTCTTAAATTAGGATAACTTAGTAAACTATATTTTATATTTATTATCTTTTTCTTTATAGATGTGAAAAAAATTTAAAACAACAGTTAAAATAAGACGGAGGGAATACTTTTAACTGTCTCAATGGCATAAGGTGATAAGGGTATTATGCTACTTTTTTTAAAAAAAATTAGACTTATGTAATATTTTCGGTACAAATTTAGTATTGACTTGCTATTCAATATGCATGCCAATCAGTTTTAGTTATAGCACTGTAGTTATAATAGCATATTTTTTTTGTCAAACATGCGGTGTGTTCTACTTTTAGCTTTTATAATTAATTAAATAAAATTATTATTGATTTGAAAAATATGTCAATTATTTTTAATAAGGATCACAAGTATTTTGACAGAAAGAGAAAGAGTAATAATTATTTCCCCGTCATATCCCAATGGTATATATAACTATATTTGACTCGAGACATAAGTACAACCAACTACATGGCATAGGACTGGATCCGTTGAGAAAATTAGGTAAAATAAACTAAGTCAACATATAAATTAGATCAAACATATAGCTCCCCTAGAAATACAATCATAAAATTAAATCAGGTTTCTCCTTTAGCACAAATGGAAGGGTACAAATAACTGAAAACTAGTGCAATATTTCCATAACAATTAACTTAGTTTCACAGTATTATCAACTCAATATGTGGTGATACTTCACTTTCAAGTTGGAACTTAGCCAAATTTCTTGCTATTTGCCCCTCCTGAATTTGATTAGGGCTCAAAGAGACATCTTGACACCGGGGATCAACAATGATTTTCTCAAGCGCATTAGCATTTTCCAAAAAGTACCTAACGAGTTCAAGTTCACTGATACGGCCATAATATCCACGCAACCTGAACACTTTGAGGTGATGGTGCGGACATCTTACAACCTTCATACACTCTCTTTGTGTCCTCTGGGTGGTTCGATCCAAATCAACTGCCAATAAGAAATATGTGTAGTATATTGAAAATGAGTAGAAGAATCACTAGACTGAACGAACATCGAGGAAAACAACAATTCATGAAAATTCAAAAGTAAAGTTAATTTGTCCCAAAGTACCTAGAATGGCACTAAAGATCTCTGTCTTCTCCCTTAAACTGCCTCACTGGTACATTATGTGCTCAGTGGCGGAGCTACAGCCGACGAAGGGTGGTCAGATGAACACCCTTCGTCGGAAAATTTTTCCAAGTATATAGGTAAAATATAGATATTTTTGAATATATACCTATTATTGAACACCCTTGACAAGCTAAAAATGCTTAGCCCAGCGGCCAAGGGTGTGCAAGTTCACCTTACAAGTGCAGGTTCGAACCTAGGGCTGACATTTTATTTAATCACTCACTTCTTTTTCTAAAAGTATGAACACCCTTCACCAAAATCCTGGCTCCGCCACTGTATGTGCTAGATCTCTGGTTACAAGGCCTGCGGTCTATTTGATAGAATCATTGCACAGAACTTTTATTTTGATGACGAAGTAGTACCAAGGCAACCACTTGCTACCCAAGTCCCCCTATCCCTATAGTTTAAGTGCTAGTTCTCAGTTTTCTCTATGAGCTGATTTACACGCTGTCCCCTAGACAGTTGGTACACGTGGTTAGAAGCTCTATACCTCCCTGGCAGAGGCATTTCCCCATTTCTTCCGCCCTTGGCCTTAACCGCTTGCTCCGACGGATCCGTAGCAATGAAATTGGGAAATCTTTCACGCAATAGCGTGTTTGAAGTCCTACTGAGCTAAAGAAGCAGATGAAGCATCAGGTCTTGGAGAAGAATAAGATCACAGAGCACAGCAAACCGCTAAACCATGTGCGCGTGATTGCTCGCCTATCATGAGTTTGACTTGCGCTCTAAAGCTGTCTTTTTGAGGAAGACCGGAGAGTGAGCAATACAAATATAAGACTCTACAACAGCTATTAATTACAGAAAATAAGGAAAATTTTAAAAAATAATTAAACATTTGTTATTATGCACCCATGTGGGAATATGTCAAATTACGTTTGGGACCCTGGGAGATGCCTATATATAGGAGAGGAAAATAATCTATTAGGACTTATGCTATGAATTGTTTGCACCCTTTCTTAATCACTTTAATTGTATCCAAAAAAAGGTTCGACGTTACTCCCCAAAGAGAGCCTGTCATCATAATCCTAGCATAAAACTTCTACCTTAAGATTTCACTACATCACTACCTCCATTGCTAGAACTACCATAATTCAAATCCACAGTCCAAGTAATTTGGTTGTGATACCAACTCCCAACAATCCTCCTAGCACACGTTTCACTTTATTTCCAACAACATCATGCGAGTCCTCATCTACACGACCTTAATTTATTCTATCTACTCATCCTTCACAGGCCTACCTATCCACTTCCAACAACAACTTACATCTCAAATTTCTAACTGGTTAGTTCTCTACTGAAACTGGTTCATAAATTAAGCACAAGTGGGTATTACAGTCTTAGTTCTATGAAAAGTTGGATAGCACACTAGTCATTATGCAGTACTTGGATAGTATTCCGGACAATTAAATTTCTATTCTTCCCAAGTATCAAGGAATGAAAATCTTGGCGAAAGAGTCACGCAGTCAGCTATCAAGTCGCTGACAGAATCAGTAATGTCAATGAAATTCCAAAATCAAAATTCCCTTCTGGAGTCAATCCACCATATCAAATAAGCTACTATTAGATTCCAACGCATTCAGTAAGAGAAATTAAGTGGAACAGTAATGAATGATGGAATTCAGTTTTAGGTGCTAAATACAAGCTGACACATCTGTCCACAACCTATTGAAGAGTGGACACTCACCTAAGAGTGGCATAGTAAAATAGTTAGAAATAAAACGATGCCTGTTAAGTAACACATGTTCACGTTCAGCTAGTCCTAAACTATTCCACCCAAGCTTGGTGATGTAACTGAATTAAAGTTTTCTGGCACAAGCAACACTAATTTCTTGAACCAGAACTCGAAATTATCAAATCAAACTTGATACTTACCTTCAACTCAAATTCCTCCAAATGTGGAGCAGCCCTCATGGCATCTGTGCAACCTAAGACACTCGCGTTGGACGATGCAAACGCAGATACAACAAATTTCTTGAGCTTGGGAAGTTCAGGAACCCCGTGATGCTCCAAATACGCCCGGGGAATATTAAATACGCACCAATTAGTACCAGCAAAGTAAAGGTAGGTAGACATTTAAAAATTTGGTTCACTGACCCAGTCATTTCTAACAAACAATTTGAGGACTTCCAACTGAGATGGAACACATGAAACCCAAGGCGATATTCCATCCAGCATTTGTGTGCAGCGTGTTGAACCCGCAATATCTACCTCAATCAGCATTGGAACATTACGTAGCAATAATTTATGTCCTGATGTAGTCCTAAGTCTTACAACGTTTGTATCACAGATTTGAAGTGATTTTAATTTTAAGCAAAACACTATCTCCAAGAGTTTCAACTTGAGGGAAGGACCAACAACTGGAAAATTTACCATCACATCCGATCCATGAACCACTATTTGTTCAAGAAATGGACAATTGTGCAGGAAGAACTCAAGAACTTCGTCTGACACATTTACAGCCTTGAGTAACAATACTTTTACATTCTTAAAATTATGCCACAGAGGTGGGAGATTGTTTAAATGTGGTTGACAAGCATTATGAAGGAGTTGTTCCGGGAAAGCATAGCAATCATCAGTATTTGGATAGAGCTCGTCCAGACCTACTGATAAGTCCAACTCTAACCTTTGAACTTGCCTAGCGAAGGCAAACTGAAGCCACTTGTCAATGTCATGCGGGATGAATTTGTCTATAGCAAAACGAATACGAAATTGGTCTAAGTTCTGACATTTACACATAGTCAAAGTGGTGTTAACCCATCTAACAAACTTTTCATTCACCTCTTTATATAGGTTGGGATAGAGCTCTATTTTCTCTACCAGTTTGGTGCCATCAAAATCAAGCCGAGGAAAATATGTCCACAAGGGTAACCACCGCTTGGAGAGGACGCTGGTGGCTGCTGCTTCCTTAAAGCTAAGGAAGGACAGTATGTGTACCAGAATACCAGAATGTCTTTGGGAGTTGTGCTCCCTCCAGCAAGCATGTAGAATTTGTTCCCTATAGGGACCAAAGGCATCTGATCGTCAATAAGGCGTAAATTGTCGTTACCTTAATTGACGTTCAACTGCTCATTATTGTTAGCCATCACTGTAGTAAGTTCACCTTGACAAACAAATCAAAGCAAGTTAAGGAAAAAGATTAGGAGGTCAAAGCAATACCACAGTTGTCCTAACTCCCCTGTGAGCGTCAAACTATTTACCCTTAAAATGGTGCAATTGAATTTATACACGTGATTTAAAAACATATGAAATTGAATGGATCAGTTAACGACATTGTAATGAGATAACCAGTAAGGAATAAACGATAAGCAAGTAATTGAACAATATAAGTTAGGACACAGAGTGGATTTATGCTGAGCTCTGGTGAGTTTTGCTGGCAACGTCACCAAAAAAGATGTCTTTGGAACACTTATAGCCTTTTTGAACTTAGCAACTTTAAGTATTGTAGTATCTATCTTGTGAAAGAATGAAACCTATATGCATTTCAATAAGAAGGTAAGACACTATTTATAGTCGGATCGAGGGACAAGATCCATAAATTATGCCTTCTTAAAGTTATTAATTGCTCATTATTGTTACTGAGTAACGATTAATGACGATCTCGAGATCTTGTGCAAAGATTGAATCTCTGAGCGAATCTAATCCGATTTGTGTCTCATACCCGATGTCACGTCTCCGGAGCTGGATGGACTCTTGTTATAACACCGATCACCAGTAGTAACATACCAGATCTTTCATAAATGAAGTCATTTCTATACGGTTGACTCATGTCTGACCTATCACTTTTGGTACATGTTAAATTTTGACTCATCCATCCAGCAGATTTGTACACCATCGATATCATATTTTCTTTTAAATACCCATTTTGCAACCTATAGATTTATTAGAATTGACAGGAAAATCTATTATTATCCAAATATTTTTGTTTAATAATATAAAAGCTACATCTCCAAAAAAACATTGTTTCGTTCTAATTTTTTGGATCACTTCACCAAAATGCATACATATTGATATACTTTGCTCATACAAGGAGCACAAAAAATTTGAGACGAGAGTGACTAATAATTTTCTCGTTATATCCCAATGGTATCTTTGACACAAGACATAAATATTACAAACCAACGTGATATCCGTTGAGAAAATTAGGTAAAATAAACAAAGGTTCAATATATAAATTAGATCAAACGATAAGAAGCTCCCTTAGGAATACAATCATACTATTAAAACAGTTTCTCCTCTAGCACAAATGGAAGGGTACAAATAACTGAAAACTAGCACATTATTTCCATAACTTAGTTTCACAGTATTACCAACTCAATATGTGGTGGTACTTCACTTTCAAGCTGGAGCTTAGCAAAATTTCTTGCTATTTGCCCCTCTTGAATTTGAGAGGGGGTCAAATTGACCAGATCTTGACACCGGGGATTAACAATGATTTTCTCAAGCACAGTAGCATTTTCCAAAAAGTACCTAACGAGTTCAAGTTCACTGATACGGCCATAATATCCACGCAACTTGAGCACTTTGAGGTGATGGTGCGGACATCTAACAGCCTTAATACACTCTCTTTTTGACCTCTGGGGTTTGATCCAAAACACCTGCGCACCAATAAGAAAATTGAACCCACAATTAAACTATAGGAAATGATTAGAAGAATTGAATCACTAGGCTGAATATCGAGGAAAAACCAATTCATGAATGTGCCTCACTGGTACATTATGTATTAGACCTCTGGTTACAAGGCCTGCAACCTATTTGATAGAATCCTTGCATACAACTTTTATTTTGATTATGTACTAGTAAACACCCAATTGTGTCATTATGAGATGCAAGGATTTTATCAAATAAAAGGCTGCAGACATTGTGAGACTAATTTAATTGGTGACCAAGAATTTACCAGCAAGACTACTAGGCAACTACTTGCTACCCAAGTCTATTGAGCAATATTAATATAAGACTCTACAACAGCTATTAATTACAAAAAATAAGGAAAATTAAAAATAAAAATTAGATATTTGTTGTTATAGATTTAGTCATAGTGAGGTACCCATGTGAGAATATGTCAAATTACGTTTGGGACCCTGGGAGATGCCTATATATAGGAGAGGAAAATAATCTATTAGGACTTACGCTATGACTTGATTGCGCCCTTTCTTAATCACCTTAATTGTATCCATGAACAAAATGCTCTACGCTATGTCCAGAAAAAGGGTCAACTTTACTCCCCAAAGAGAGCATGTCATCATAATCCTAATATAAGACCTCTACCTTATGATGTCTCTAAATCACTACCTCCATTGCTAGAAAATACTCCCTCCGTCGCATTTTATGTGACACCCTTTGGCTTGGCACAGTGTTTAAGATAAAAAGGAAATTTTTGAAACTTGTGATCTATAACAAGCTTTAGATATTTATGTGATTATAAATCATTTCATTAAAGGTAAAAGAGGACATTCTTATATAGTAAGAGGACATTCTTTTTGGGACGAACTAAAAAGGAAAGTGTGTCACATAAAATGGGTCGGAGGGAGTACCATTATTCAAATCCACATTCCTCGAGTAATTTGGTTGTGATACCAACTCCCAACAATCCTCCTATCACACGTTTCACTTTATCTCCAAAAACATCATGCGAGTCCTCATCTCGATGACCTTAATTTATTCTATCCACTCATCCTTCACAGGCCTATCTATCCACTTCCAACTTACATCTCAAATTTCTAGCTGGTTAGTTCTCTACTGAAACTGGTTCATAAATTAAGGACAAGTGGGTATTACAGTCTTAGTTCTATGAAAAGTTGGACAGCACCCTAGTCATTATACAGTACTTGGATAGAGACACTAAAATTTCTATTCTTCCCAAGTATAAAGGAATGAAAATCTTGACGATAGAGGATCGCAGTCAGCTATCAAGTCGCTGACAGAATCAGCGATGCCAATGAAATGCCAAAATCAAAATTGCATTCTGGAGTCAATCTACCATATCAAACAAGCTACTATTAGATTCCAATGCATTCAGAAAAAGAAATTAAGTGGAACAGTAATGAATGATGGAATTCAGTTTTAGGTGCTAAATACAAGTTGACACATCTGTCCACAACCTATTGAAGAGTCGCATAGTAAAATAGTTAGAAATAACGATGCCTGTTAAGTAACACATGTTCACGTCCAGCTAGTCCTAAACTATTCTACCCATGCTTGGTGATGTAACTGAATTAAAGTTTTCTAGCACAAGCAAAACAAATTTCTTGAACCAGAACTCAAAATTATCAAATCAAACTTGATACTTACCTTCAACTCAAATTCCTCCAAACAGCCCTCATGGCATCTGTGCAACCTAAGACGCTCGCGTCGGACCATGCAAACACAGATACCACAAATTTCTTGAGCTTGGGAAGTTCAGGAACCCTGTAATGCTCCAAATACGCCTGGGGAATATTAAATACACACCAATTAGTACCAGCAAAGTAAAGGTAGGTAGACATTTCAAATTTTGGTTCACTGACCCAGTAATCTTTAACAAGTAATTTGAGGACTTCCAACTGAGAAAGAAAACATGAAACCCAAGGTGATATTTCATCTAGCATTTGTGTGCAGCACGATAAACCTGCAATATCTACCTCAATCAGCATTGGAACATTACGAAGCAATAATTTGTGTCCTGACGTAGTCCTAAGTCTTACAAGGTTTGTATCACAGATTTGAAGTGATTTTAATTTGACGCAAAACATTATCTCCAAGAGTTTCAACTTGAGGGAAGGACCGATGACTCGAAAATTTACCAAAGCTTCTGATCCATGAACCACCATTTGTTCAAGAAATGGACAATTGTGCAGGAAGAACTCAAGAACTTCGCCTGTCACATTTACAGCCTTGAGTAACAGTACTTCTACATACTTAAAATTATGCCACAGAGGTGGGAGATTGTTTAAATGTGGTTGACAAGCATTATGAAGGAGTTGTTCCGGGAAAGCATAACATTCATCAATATCTGGATAGAGCTCGTCCGGACCTATTGATAAGTCCAACTCTAACCTTTGAACTTGCCTAGCAAAGGCAATCTCAAGCCACTTGTCAATGACCTGATGGGCGAATTTGTTTAAATCGAAACGAATACGAAATTGGTCTAATCTTTGAGCTTTACACATAGGTAAAGTGCTGTTAACCCATCTAACAAACTTGTACGTCAGCTCTTCATGTAGGTTGGGATACAGCTCTATTTTCTCTAGTAGTTTGGTGCCATCAAAATCAAGCCGAGGAAAATATGTCCACAAGGGTAACCACCGCTTGGAGAGGATGCTGGTGGCTGCTGCTTCCTTAAAGTTAAGGAAGGACAGTATGTGTACCACAATATCATCAGGCAACTCACTAAAGAAATCCTTATTTTGACTCATGACTCCCCTGCCTGCACCATAACACAAAATTAATCGAATGAGCTAAAAGTTTACAAATAGATGCGGAAAAAAGGAGACAACTACTAGTGTCTGGACATATATATTTACCAAAAATTGTGCAGAGTTATTTTTCAAAAACAAAGAAAGAAATTAGAACTAAAATATAGTACCTGGAAGGGAAGAAGCAGAAGAAATTAAGAAGACTGCTCTTTTTCTATTGAAACAAAGACAGTACCATTGCTCTTTTTCAAGAGAAACCAAAAGGATTTCGTTATATACTGATGGCTCTTATGGGTAATGGGCTCCGCCCAACTAGTTGCTCCATCATTAAAGTCGGACAGATTTCTGTTGGATTATGGGTCTTTTTTCCTTCCTATGTGGATAAATAAAAGCCCAAATTTGAATCAACCCACTTTGCCCATAGGCCCAATTCTATGGGGCATATATATAGACCTTTTTAGGTCTTATTTTCTTATCACAAAAGAGTGTTTTCAGCAGCCACATAGAGAGAAAATAGAGCAGATTTTCGCCCAATATTTCAGCACTAAATTGCCAACTTCAAATTGCGATTCCCGCTTCGTTTCTTATCCGATTGAGCTGATTTTTGGACAGCTTGTTCCTCTCATCTCAATCTTTGATTAGGAACTGACAGAGTTGTATTTGGTGCCCCGTAGCTCCAGTTTTGCATCCGTGAACAGTAGCTGCATTTTCGGGTTTTTGCTCCTTTAATTCTCTAGTTTTTGGTGTTGTGCTTTATGTAGTGTTGCTCGTTGTTTGACATTTATTTGGTGGCCATTTTGGAGAACATTATTGTAACTCTTGGTGATTATAGTGGAGGTTTTTGGTCCCGTGGTTTTTTACTCTTCACACTGAAGGGTTTTCCACGTAAATCTGGTGTCTCGTGTGATTGATTTATTTTATCCTTGCTTATCTATTTTGGTTGATATATTTGCTGCCTTATTATCATTGTGCTTGGGTTTGTTTGTCTTCTCTTGGTTCAAATTGAAAGGGAAAGTTTAGACTTGGGTATTCTTCCGCTGCTACCCTGTCGTGCACTATTGTTAGTGCCCTTGCCTTTCCCAACAAAGTGGTATCAGAGCGTAGGTTGTTGTTGATTGTCGATTTGAATGATGGAGGCAAATATGAGCAAAATGGTGTGTTTGAATGGTAGTAATTATCATACTTGGAAAGGCAAGATGAAAGATCTCCTGTTTGTCAAGAAAATGCATTTGCCTGTCTTTGCTTCTAATAAACCTCAGTCCATGACAGATGAGGATTGGGAATTTGAGCACTTGCAGGTTTGTGGCTATATTAGACAATGAGTTGAAGATAATGTTAGAAATCATATTGTAAATGAGACACATGCCAGAAGTTTATGGGACAAGCTCGAGACACTGTATGCTTCGAAGACTGGTAATAACAAGTTGTTCCTGTTGAAACAGTTGATGAATATCAGGTACAAAGAGGTCAGTCGTATTTCTGATCATATTAATGATTTTCAGGGTGTTCTTGACCAGCTGTCCGGAATGGGTGTAAAGTTCGATGAAAAAATTCAGGGACTTTGGCTTCTTAATACTCTGCCAGACTCTTGGGAAACTCTTCGAGTTTCTTTGACTAATTCTGCTCCCAGTGGTGTTGTAACTATGGAATATGCTAAGAGTGGTGTCTTAAATGAAGAGATGAGAAGAAGATCTCAGGCCTCATCTTCTTCAGCTTCACACTCCGATGTTTTGGTTACTGAAGATAGGGGGAGAAGCAAGTCCAGAGGTCCAAATGACAGAGGTACAAGTAGAAGCAAATCCAAGTCCAAATACAAGAATATCACATGTGACTATTGCCACAAGAATGGGCATATCATGAAATATTGTTACAAGCATAAAAGAGATATGAGACGACAAAAGAAAGAAGGCGATAATGAGAATCGTGTTGCTGTTGTTACTAATGATGATCTTCTTGTTGCTTGTGGTGAAAATGCCATTAATCTTGTTCGTGATGAGTCTAGCTGGTTTGTGGATTCTGGTGCTACTTCTCATATCACGCCCAAGAAGGAATTATTTTCTTCTTATACTCCTGGTAATTTTGGGATGTTGAAAATGGGCAATAATGATGAGGTTGAAGTACTTGGCATTGGCACAGTTTGTTTGGAAAGTAATAATGGTTCCAAACTTGTTCTCAATAATGTCAAGCATGCTCCAGATGTTCGCCTGAATTTGATTTCTGTAGGAAACCTTGATGATGAGGGTTATATTAACACTCTTGGTGCTGGCCAGTGGAAGCTTACTAGAGGTTCAATGGTTGTGGCTCGTGGTGACAAGTTGTCTAACTTGTATGTATTTCAGGGCTCCACTTCTAGAGGCTCAGTAAACTTGGTGGAGAATGATACTTCATCAGAGTTATGGCATAGAAGGCTGAGTCATATGAGTGAGAGGGGGATTGACAGTTTGGCTAAGAAAAATTTGCTTTCTGGAGTGAAACAAGCAAAGTTGAAGAGATGTGTTCATTGCTTAGCCGGTAAACAAAAAAGAGTTTCTTTTCAGAGTCATCCGCCTTCAAGAAAGCTTGATTTGCTGGAGTTGGTACATTCTGATTTGTGTGGTCCTTTTAAGGTAAGGTCTCATGGTGGTGCACTTTACTTTGTGACTTTTATTGATGATCATTCTCGCAAGCTCTGGGTATTTTCTTTGAAGTCCAAGGATCAAGTACTTGATGTGTTCAAGGGTTTTCAGGCCTTGGTTGAGAGACAGACAGGAAAGAAATTGAAATGCATCCGCTCAGATAATGGTGGTGAGTATATTGGTCCTTTTGATAGATATTGCAGAGAGCAGGGTATTCGGCATCAGAAAACTCCTCCAAAGACTCCTCAGTTAAATGGTTTAGTAGAGAGGATGAATAGAACTCTAGTTGAGAGAGTTAGATGTATGCTTTCAGATGCTAAGCTGCCAGATTCTTTTTGGGCAGAAGCACTTAATACTGCTGTTTATGTTATCAATTTATTTCCTACCGTTGCTTTGAATGGTGATGTCCCTGACAGAGTTTGGTCCGGTAAGAATGTTTCTTATGATCACCTTAGAGTCTTTGGGTGTAAAGCCTTTGTGCATGTTCCTAAGGATGAAAGGTCAAAGTTGGATATTAAAACTAGGCAGTGTATCTTCATTGGTTATGGTCAGGATGAATTTGGCTATCGTTTCTATGATCCAGTTGAGAAGAAACTTGTTAGAAGCCGTGATATTGTGTTCTTTGAAGACCAAACAATTGAAGATTTTGACAAAGCTGAGAAAGTTGTTTCTCAGAGTAGTGAGAGCCTAGTTGATGTTGATCCAGTTCCTTTGACTATTGCACATGAAGAAAATCTTCATAATAATGAAAATCAAGTTAATAATGAAGATGGTGATCATGTTCAGAATGATGATGTTGATACTCCAGTACAAGTTGATGTGGTTGATCAGCAACCAAATATTATTGATACTCCAGAGAGTTCTCTCAGACGATCTACTAGAGAGAGAATACCTTCATCTCGTTATTCTCCCAATGAGTATGTACTCTTGACTGACGGGGGAGAACCTGAGAGTCTTGATGAGGCCATGGAAAGTGAAGAAAAAGAAAGGTGGTTTGATGCTATGGAAGATGAAATTAAATCTTTGCATGATAATCATACCTTTGATTTGGTTAAGCTACCTAAAGACAGAAAAGCTTTGAAAAATAGGTGGGTTTTTCGGGTGAAACATGAAGATGGTAATCCAGTTCCATGGTACAAAGCTAGATTAGTTGTGAAGGGTTTTAACCAGAAAAAGGGAGTTGATTTTGATGAGATATTCTCTCCAGTTGTGAAGATGTCATCAATTCGTGTGGTTTTAGGCTTGGCTGCAAGTCTAGATTTAGAGGTTGAGCAAATGGATGTTAAAACTGCTTTTCTCCATGGTGACTTAGATGAAGAAATTTATATGGAGCAGCCGGAAGGCTTTGAAGTCAAGGGAAAAGAGAATTATGTTTGCAAATTGAAGAAGAGCTTGTATGGTTTGAAACAAGCTCCCAGGCAGTGGTACAGGAAGTTTGGTTCTTTTATGAGTCAGCAAGGCGTCAAAAAGACTTCTTCAGACCATTGTGTTTTTGTGCAAAAATTCTCTCATGGTGACTTTATTATTGTGTTGCTTTATGTTGATGACATGCTTGTTGTTGGTCATAATGATTGCAGGATTCAGAAGTTGAAGCAAGAGTTGAGTAAGTCTTTTTCTATGAAAGACTTAGGACCAGTAAGGCAGATTCTTGGCATGCAGATTGTCCGTGACAGAAAGGCCAAGAAGTTGTGGTTATCACAAGAGAAGTACATTCAGAAAGTACTTCGCAGGTTCAACATGGACAAGGCTAAGGTTGTCAATACACCTTTAGCTATGCACTTCAAATTGAGCACGAAGCAGTGTCCTTCTAGTGATGATGAGAAGGAAGACATGAAGAAAGTTCCTTATGCTTCAGCCGTTGGTAGTTTGATGTATGCAATGGTTTGTACAAGACCAGATATTGCTCATGCTGTTGGTATTGTTAGCCGTTTTCTTTCTAATCCGGGAAGAGAGCATTGGAATGTTGTGAAGTGGATTATGAGATATCTTTGTGGCACTTCTAGTCTGAGTTTGTGCTTTGGTACAGGAAAACCTATTCTTTGTGGTTATACTGATTCAGACATGGCTGGTGATGTTGATACTCGCAAGTCTACTTCAGGGTATTTGGTTACTTTTGCAGGGGGAGCTGTGTCTTGGCAATCTAGGTTGCAAAAATGTGTTGCTCTATCTACTACAGAAGCTGAGCTTATTGCTGCCGTTGAAGCTTGTAAAGAGTTGCTCTGGATGAAGAGGTTCTTGGGGGAACCTGGTTGTGCTCAAGAGAGGTATGTGCTTTATTGCGACAGTCAAAGTGCTATACATCTTGGCAAGAATTCTACATTTCATAGTCGGTCTAAACACATTGATGTGAGATATCATTGGATTCGGGATGTGTTGGATTCTAAGTTGCTTGAACTTGAGAAGATTCATACAGATGATAATGGTTCCGACATGATGACTAAAGCTTTGCCAAGAGGGAAGTTTGAATATTGTTGCATGATCGTCGGGATGGCGGTCTCCTCCACATAGTTGTGAGGGGGAGAATTGTTGGGTTATGGGTCTTTTTCCCTTCCTATGTGGATAAATAAAAGCCCAAATTTGGACCAACCCACTTTGCCCATAGGCCCAATTCTATGGGGCATATATATAGACCTTTTTAGGTCTTATTTTCTTATCACAAAAGAGTGTTTTCAGCAGCCACATAGAGAGAAAATAGAGCAGATTTTCGCCCAATATTTCAGCACTAAATTGTCAACTTCAAATTGCGATTCCCGCTTCGTTTCTTATCCGATTGAGCTGATTTTTGGACATCTTGTTCCTCTCATCTCAATCTTTGATTAGGAACTGACAGAGTTGGATTTGGTGCCCCGCAGCTCCAGTTTTGCATCCGTGAACAGTAGCTGCATTTTCGGGTTTTTGCTCCTTTAATTCTCTAGTTTTTGGTGTTGTGCTTTATGTAGTGTTGCTCGTTGTTTGGCATTTATTTGGTGGCCATTTTGGAGAACATTATTGTAACTCTTGGTGATTATAGTGGAGGTTTTTGGTCCCGTGGTTTTTTACTCTTCACACTGAAGGGTTTTCCACGTAAATCTGGTGTCTCGTGTGATTGATTTATTTTATCCTTGCTTATCTATTTTGGTTGATATATTTGCTGTCTTATTATCATTGTGCTTGGGTTTGTTTGCCTTCTCTTGGTTCAAATTGAAAGGAAAAGTTTAGACTTGGGTATTCTTCCGCTGCTACCCTGTCGTGCACTATTGTTAGTGCCCTTGCCTTTCCCAACAATTTCAGCTAAAAAAAAATAAAATTGTTTTGTCTTTTCGCCGTCAAATTTCTTATATGACCTTGCCTTTTCCTGTTTACAATTTTGGGAAATTTTGAAAACTCACTTCAAAGATTTTTACTCTCTTCCTCCAATTTATTTGGTCTACTTCTCCTGAAGTTGTTTAAAAAAGAATGAATAACAAGATTAAAAGATATTTTTGGTAATTTGATATATTTTTAATTTAAAATTATAAGATTAAAAATCTTACTTATTTTCTTAAATTTTGTATCATGCCAAACTAAGCCAATTAAATTGAAACAAAGGAAGTAGTTTATTTGCGCAAGCTTTCGAGAAATCGAAAAAAATTCTTACAAATATTATTGATGGAATATAGCCTGAAAAACTCTTACAATTGGCTCGGATTGTACTTGGACCCTTCTATTCACAACTTCGTCAATTAAACACTTAAACCTAATGAAACTCAATATATTAATTCATTCGATCAGTTTGCGTGTAATATTACTGTTGGGGTTGAAATAATCAGGATGTAATGCGAGAGAGCTAATAATTGCAAACCTTGAACGACAATAAATTAAATGACAAAGAAAATTATATATATATATATATACACACACCCTTGTGGTGGGGCCCTTCCCCGAACACCGCGCATAGCGGTAGCTTTAGTGCACCGGGCTGCCCTTTATATATATATATATAAAAAATATATATATATATTTATGATATGATATTGATTTGGTCAATTGACCTATATATGATAATACTAATATAAAAGACGTTTTAAAAGAATTTTAAAACTACATTGAATGTTATAGTATTATGTATGAGAAAAAAAATTCTTTCTATTTATAGAAGTCTAAATTTCACCTCCAAGAAAATGATAAGATATGAAGAGTCCTTTTCTACCAAGAATATATTTTCCACCAAGAAACTCATTTTAAATTAAAATAAAATTATGTGTAGAATCCAAATAAGGTAGGAGATTTAGGGCATATCATTACAAATACAACTGACTACACATGAAATTTCTCGTCCTTTTTTAATGACACATAAGAAATTTAATGTAAAAAATAAATTGGATCAAATAGGCCACTTTGCAAAATCTGAAAAGTTGAAGGCTCTATGTGGATCACAGGGAATTGAATCAGTGTACTGTGAAAGATAAATTTCTTATCCCTATCATTGATGATCAACTGGATGAACTCTTACGTGCTATCATTTTTTCTAAGACAACATTCAAAACCATATCTTCCTACCTTATCACAAGGCTTTTGTTTTGCTTTGCTTTGACGACATACCCTTTTTTTTAATGACATACATAGTCTAATAGTCTAACTGTGGATGAACATAGTAGACATTTGCAGTTGAATTTCAATCTCATGTTGCAGCATCACTTATTAGCCAAGAGGTCTAAGTGTGTAATTGGTGTGGCAAGGGTGGAATACGTAAGCCATTTTATTACTGCTCAAGGTGTGGCTGTTAATCCACAGAAGATCATAGTTGTGCAGGAGTGGCCTGTTCGTGCTACTATCGAACAATTGAGGGTTTTTTTTTTGGGTCTTGCAGGATACTGCATGAAGTTTATCAAAGGCTATGGTCTTATTAGCAAATCTCCCACTGATCTCCTGAAAAGAGATAATTTTGTTTGGTCTTGCAGTAATGCCAATGAAATGCCAAAATCAAACTTCCATTCTAGAGTCAATCCATCATATCAAACAAGCTACTATTAGATTCCAAGGCATTCAGTAAGAGAACTTAAGAGGAACAGTAATGAAAGATGGAATTCGGTTTTAGGTGATAAATACAAGTTTGACACATCTGTCCACAACCTATTGAAGAATGGACACCCACAGAAGAGTGGCACAGTAAAATAGTTAGAAATAAAACCATGCCTGTTAAGTAACATATGTTCATGTCCAGCTACTCCTAAACTATTCTACCCAAGCTTGTTGATGTAACTGATTAAAGTTTTCTAGAGCAAAGCAACACTAATTTCTTGAACCAGAACTAAAAATGATCAAATCAAACTTGATACTTACCTTCAACTCAAATTCCTCCAAATGTGGAGCAGCCCTCATGGCATCTATGCAACCTAAGACACTCGTGTAGTACCGTGCAAACACATTTACGACAAATTTCTTGAGCTTAGTAAGTTCAGGAACCCAGTAATGCTCCAAATACGCCTGGGGGAATATTAAAAACACACCAATTAGGACCAGCAAAGCAAAGGTAGGTAGACATTTCAAAATTTGGTTCACTGACCCAGTCATCTTTAACATGTAATTTGAGGACTTCCAACTGAGATAGAACACATGAAACCCAAGGCGATATTCCATCTAGCATTTGTGTGCAGTGCGTTGAACCCGCAATATCTACCTCAATCAGCATTGGAACATTACGAAGCAATAATTTATGTCCTGATGTAGTCTTAAGTCTTACTAGGTTTGTATCACAGATTTGAAGTGATTTCAAGTAGAAGCAAAACATTATCTCCAAGAGTTTCAACTTAGAGGGAAGAACCAACGACTCGAAAATTTACCAACCCTGCCGATCCATGAACCACTATTTCCTCAAGAAATGGACAATTGTGCAGGAAGCACTCAAGAACTTAGTCTGACACATTTACAGCCTTGAGTAACAGTACTTTTACATACTTAAAATTATGCCACAGAGGTGGGAGATTATAGGTTGGGATAGAGCTCTGCTTTCTGTAATAGTTTGGTGCCATCAAAATCAAGGCGAGGAAAATATGTCCACAAGGGTAACCACCGCTTGGAGAGGACGCTGGTGGCTGCTCCTTCCTTAAAGCTAAGGAAGGATAGTATAAGTACCAGAATATCATCAGGCAACTCACTAATCCCATCCTAAAAAATATAATAGAAAACAGCAGTTTCATCAAATCAATCTACGAGAAACAAATTAATTGTAGCACAAGTCTTGTAGCAGTATTTACCTTCTTTAGAGGAAAATTATTGGAAAGTTGCAGTTTTTTCCCCATGAGTTACCTGCACCATAACTTAAAATTAAGCTAAAGTTTGTATTTTTCTTTCTTCATCCAACTACCAAAATCAATCACTACTTGTTTGCAACAAATTTTGATAGAAAATAAATTGCAATCACAGAGAAAATATGAAGAAATATAAAATATACAATATGTTTGAATTTTGATCTTCTGTTTGAGCGGCTTTGACAAAGTTAGTATTTGATGACTTGATCTTCTTTATGAATATCACAGGAATTAATGGAATATTCGAGATGACTCTTCAAGTTACCCTTTATATAGACATGAGCTAGGAATTACGGTACAATAGCCTACAAGAAACCTAATTGAAATTGGGGTATTTAGTAGAGTCCCAAAAATTTCGGTATTTAACTGTATACTCTCACAAGTAGAAATAGATGCGGAAAAAAAAGGAGTCTTGAACAATGTCAACTAGTGTCTGGACGCATATATTTACCAAAACTGTGCAAAGAGTTATTTTTAAAAACAAAATTAGACAGAGAGGAAGGAAGAACAAAAAGACATACATATTTTGAGAAGAAAGTATGTAAAAAAACCAAAAAAAATAACAATTTGCAAGGCAAAAGAAAATTCACAAGACATAAGTTCAGTTAAAACTATGCCCCAGACATAAGTTTAACATATTAGTTATCTCAGGGCATAAGTTTGGTTGCACAAGTTATATTCCAAGGCAACAAAAATTATGTCCAAGACATAAGTACAGTAGCACAAGTTATGCCTAAAGACAATAGAAATTAAACTCAAGGCACAAGTTCTGCCCAAGGCAGAAATTAAACTTCGGGGCATTCCCCGGAAAATGGATACATAAATTTTAACAAGGAATTAAACCCACAAGCACTTAACGAGCCTACAATATCTCAAAATCCCTTCCGTTGTTTTTACAAACGAACCCCCGCAGACCAATCAATGTTCAATTCTGTTAATTCAAAATCAGTTGTAACAGTCCAATTCAATTTACAACATATCCAGCAGAATAATCCCACAAAGTGGGGTCTCGGGAGGTAGAGAAAGAAAAAAAAAGTCCACACCAGGCAAAGTTTCAAAAGCCAACACTAAAAATCCGTATCAACATCCGGGATAAACTAACTAGTTTCAAAAGTCAACACTAAAAGTCTGCATCAACATCCGGGATAAACCAACTAATAGACCGTGAAATGCTGGGTATCTTGTCGATAATGCTATTTTGCTTGTTGTCAAAAATGCCTGTATCATTGCCTCCCATATTGTACTCATCAGCAAATTAAATAGAATTGGGCCTGAATTCAGGAAATTCTGTTGTTGAGAGAGCAAAACCCAGACTTTTGCCAACGAAGATTGCACGATTGCCAATGCTATCTTCCAAGTATTGAAGCCTTACAAGATCATCATTTATGATATCAATCCTAAAAACATCAAAACTTTTCGTCAAGTAGATCCATTCTTCATTAGAGTCGGTAGTACCTATACATGGTAGCGTATACGTATAACAATAAGAAGCTCCTGGCTTTGATGGTCATACACCAAGTAAACAGTTCTAGTCCAAAATGCATCCCCATTAATCTCCACGAGGGGACCAATAATGTATATGTTTCAAAACATCAGCTTGGTCCTCAATGCGAAACCTCTTAATTGGATCATTATGCAGATCCCAAGCTTCAAACTCATCGGTAAATCCACAACTAGCGAGTGAGTAAAATAACTTCTTTCCACTGTGATAAACAATTTGATGGCTATAATTAAAGGGCGAATCGAGGGAAATCCAGCAATTGTCTCTTTTTCCGACAGTCTGTAGAATTTATAGTCACTACTATTTTTCTCATCCGGCGGCAGCATCAACCAAGGAAGTCTTCTTCTTTCTGACGGAGAAGTAAGAACACTACGAGAAGAGTTCTCTGACCGGCAAAAATCAATAGATGAATTATTTGAGAGGGGAAAATCAATAGATGTCGCCAAAGATGAATTCTTTGAGGAGCGAAAACCAGTATGTGGGAGGGCAAAACCAATAGTTCCTTTCATTAACTCTGGAACTTCCCTCCGTTTTTTATTTTGCTTTTGTCTATGATGAATTCTTATTCCAATATATGTGATTGCAGTTCTCCCTATCAATACAATTCCCCTTAACATTACTTCTTATAGAATTAATATAGAATGGATCAAATCTTCCCTGAAATAGGAATTAAGTCACTTTGTAAGCCGAGAGTGTACATCACTTATTCTTTTTCCTCCCCTCTTATTTTGCATTTATCCTTCTAGCTTAATGAGTTAATTTCCCAAATATCTATTGAGTTTAGTGATTTTTTGAGATAAAATTGTTACATACATGGCTCTCCCATAGAATAAAATTAAATTCAATAGCAAAATACATGGAGAAAGGTAACATGATGTCTAACCTAGCTCCTCATAACCTCATACAAAATTGGACCTGGTATTGCACCGCAAATAAACCTGATATTGCTCTTTCCTAACCCAAAGAAATTGCCGAGGTTTATTACCTAATTAGAATCTATAAAAGTACAAAATATTATTCCAAGCAAGCTAACATAGAATTTGGATTTGTTAGTTATTTGCATTGTCTTAAATATTATCCATACACAATAGCAATTATTTGCATTGTTTTAATTTGTTGTCGTCTACAATTTCGAATATTAATAATGAGATTTTGGTTCTCCTATTTCTTTTGTCTTTGATGAATTTTGCATCCATGTATTCAAACTAATCTGAATTTTGCATCCATGTATTCAAACTAATCTGAGATAAACCAATATTAAAAATTTTAACCAACAAAAATAATTGTTCTTCCATGTTCAGAAGATGCATGTCGCAAAAATGAGGATGTTGAGATGGATATGTGGACATACTACGTGTGATAGAATCAGGAATGAGGTTATTCGAGATAAGGTGGGAGTGGCCTCCGTGATAGACAAGATGAGGAAAGCGAGATTGAGATGGTTTGGGCATGTGATGAGGCGAGGTTCAGACGCCCCAATGAGGAGGTGTGAGAGGTTGGATATAGTAGGTACGAAGAGGGGTAGAGGTAGGCCGAGAAAGTATTGTGGTGAGGTGATTAGACAGGACATGACGCATATTCAGGTTACCGAGGACATGACCTTAGATAGGGGGATGTGGAGGATGCGTATTTGGGTAGAAGGTTAGTTGGATAGGAGTGTTGTCATGCACTGTTGTATGATAGCTTAGGATATAGCCGTAGATATCTATCATTGTTGTTATTTATTGTGTTTCGATTATCACAATGTTTTATGGTTGATTCGTGTTTTCCTGTGGCTGAGTAGTTGTCATATTTTCTTCATTTATTTGGACAGGAGTACTAGTAAGGATGAACGGATATTATGCAATTCTAGAAACTGAAACATTGCAGAGCAAACCTTTTTTTCGCGCAAGCCTGACATATTTCTTCAACTGCCTTTCGTCAATAATCATCTTGTAGTTTTGATTTGTGTTGTAAAGCTCAAATCAAACACCACTTTATAGGGTGTCAAAATTGATTTGATTGGTCTGCTGAGAAGGACGCGGATCGTGCGTCTCAATATATCTAATCGTTCAATCTTACACTCATCAACAACTAGATACTTCTTATGACCGCTAATCGCAGTACTAGATATTAGGGAATTCGGAATTTAATCACGTCAATATCAATGACAGAGTGTAACTAATTGAGTTTTTTCATATTTAATCTATTTTCAAGTTCACATATACTAATTTCTTTGATGAATTTTCTTTTTCAAAAGTAATGACATTAGTATTAAATTTCATTTTAATTTTTCTTATAATCACGCGAAGTGAGAATAAGTGCACTAATTTATAATAATTATGAAGTTATGATATTTAAAATATTATGTGTTATTCCACTTTGAAAAGGAAACTTCCATAAATATAAAGGTGGCGGGAGAAGATACTCGTTATTGTTTTAACTAAATGGCTCTTGATCGTCTAATATATTTAATATTTGTTAAGATATAAGATACTAGATAGTAATATTTTATATTTTTTAAACTATAGATGTAACATTTTTTTTAAATGACTCTTTTTTTCTTTTTTTTTTCTTTATTCTATCTCTCTGATTCTTTCTTAATTCAGCTTGTTTGACCCGTCCAAATTTAGTCTACTTGACCTCAAATCGATGTTGCTTTTGCTAGATAAGTTTCCCTTTACTAAAACCAAAAGCTCTCATCAACTTGATCAAAAGAAGAGCCATGACAGTCAATATTGATTTCAGTTACTCTACAATTGAATATTTTTGTGTGCTTTACTTGACTGAAAAATTAAGTTAAGGTATCTCTCCCAAAATTTATAGTTAGCCAAATAGATCAAAGTATTCGGGTTTTTTTGAAACAATAAATAGGATCAATCATCTAGTTCAACGACCATAGTTAAATAACAGAGGTGTCAAATATAGTCCAAATTTATGTAATCATCTAACTTATTTTTGAAGTTTGGCGTAGAGAATGAGAGAGTGATAATTAATCATAAATTAAGTTCAAATTGACCCGCCAATTTTTCGGTCTAATCAAAAGTATATGACAAAATTAGGGGAAACATTAAGTATTAAAAAAAAAAAGAATGAAATAAATGGATCGAAACTCTTTTTTTATCAATCGTAACAAGGAATTGTTTGACTAATGGTTTTATTTGGAGTTAGATGATTGGGAAATCCATTTTATGTCCCCATGTAATTAATCGATGAACTAGTGATTAGAAATTCTTGATTTTAATTACTTCTTTCGTCTAACCATACTTTTTCATTATTGACTTGACACACACCTTAAGAAACAATAAATAACAGGGATAATTTTACTATATCACCTTTTAAATATAATAAATTTAATATTTTAGAAAATGCATTGAATAATGAATTTTCAAACTGGATAAGTTTGTAAGAAATTTATTTTTAGTAACATGAATAAGTAAAGATGCATGGAGGGAGTAAGCGTAACCTCTATGTATAGAGATTTGAGAAAAGCCTGATGTAATGTTGAAGTCGTTCCCATTAAACCAACATGGGAACTTGGGAAAAGCTCAAATTTTTATTGTTCCAAAAGCAAACAGCACTTCCTATTTGCTTATTTATCATATATTTCACTAGGGAAGAACTTAATCCCATTTCATATTTATACTACATCATACTAATTTACTAGGGTACGCTATAAAATAAAAAGAGAGTATTAATTAATTTATGTTTTAGTGATAAGATTGTATGTGAAGACATGTGTCATGTATTTATCAGATTAGTGAAAACATTTTGTATTGTAAGTTTTGGTTTAAAAAAAATAAAAATAAAAAATAACTGAGACGCATCTAGTATTTACATCAAACTGTACTAATTTATCATGCTTAAGTTATAAATTAGGTGAGAATGTATATGAAGTAGTAAATATAGTTTAATGATAATACTTCCTCCGTTTTATTTTACCTGACTCTGTATCAAAAATAGATGATTCATATTACTTGTCTATTTTAACAAAATCAAGAAAGTTTTATTATTATTTTTTCCTAAAATTAAGTAACTACATAAAATAGTGGCAATCAAATTTAGCTCCAAAACTTTATTAATATTTAATATAATTAATTTTATAAAATACATCTTTAATTAAAACTTTCTTAAGAGATGTGCAAGTTAATTGGGGGAAAGTAATATGAATACCAACATAGGACCTACTACTATAGTTGATAAGAAAAGGCTTTTTCCTACTCTTTCAAAGCTACTTTCACTCATAATCAATATTAAAATAACTAAATTATATCTAAATTGCTCAGAAACACAGATGACCAAAAGGTTAAATTTCCAGTCAAGCAAATGAAAATTGTTTAAAAATTGCAACATATCTTTTCTTTGTTCCTAAGGTTTATTAATTTCAAAGGAAAATGGAATCTTTTCTTCCAACGTTGAAAAGGATAAATATGGTGCTTTAGCTCTAAATGAACCCCCCAAATTGCGCTGCTTTATTAAATTAATTACTTAATTAATTAAAGCTTAAAGAGCAGAAATTCTATAACAAGTAAAAAGGGGCATACCAACTTTCTTTGTCCATGAAATTTCACAAAAAGGCAACATAAAATAACAAAAAGTAATTTTGAATGCTAGAGAAATTAAAGAAAAAGATAGTCTATTATCCAATCTTTATGATTTCTATTATCCAATCTTTATGATCTTCCTCGTGATTAGTCAAAATATGTTACCTTCAAGGGTTGCGTTGAGTTGTATAGAATTCCACCGTCAAAAGTCTTACGATTCAACTCTTGGTATAGAAAACAATCCTAATAGGGAGCATTTTCCACTTTAATAGATCATATACACGCAAGTCCGGATTAATCCGGATTCAATGCAAATATCCTACGCCAGATGAAAAAAATGTCTTAAGATATATTCTTTTTGGTAATTGACTTAAGCTATATACATTGCACAATTCATCTAGTACTAATCATGAAATAACCAAATCAATCTTCTTCACAAACAAGTAAAATATTAAACCAAGTTAATTGCTGGTGACTAACACTAAGTTGGATGATCCATTGCATAGCTTTCTTTGCTTTTGATCCTCATCCCTTTCCCTTTCTAATTGAATCTTTGCATAACTCAATGCCCTCCTTACTTCCTCATACCCTTGTTTTTCATGTAACAACATTTCAAATTCTTGAATTGCAGCCTCCCATCTTTCCAACTATGCAACAAAATCAAAAATCAAAATGATCAATGTATAATCTATGTTACACTACTAGAAATTATAAACTTTATTATTGACACATTCTTCGATTAGCATTAGTAGTTTACCTTCATGTAGCAATCAGCTCTTCGGAGTCTAGCTTTTGTATACGAAGGACGTAACACAAGAGCTGCAGTGCAATCCTCCACTGCTTTCTCGAATTGTCCCAGCTTGAATCGACAAGCTGCTCTGTTAAATAACAGGACAGAATTGTATGCATCCTGTTCTAGTCCTTCTGTGTAGGTAGAACAAGCCTCTGTGTATTTCGATTGTTTAAAAAACTCATTACCCTTTATCCGTGCTGATGCCAACCCTTTAATTCTTCTTAATATCGTGGTTATCTCGTTGCTGATATCGAGTTTTGCAGCGTCTTGAGCTGCAGTGATTCCATCATCGAACCTGCCTACTAACGTGTAAACTTGTGCTCGAATTATTAGCAAATAAGCTGTTCTAATTGATCCGAAAAGGCGAGTACAAAGATCTGTTGTGAAATTAGGTCCCTTCTGAATTGTGGTGTATGCCTCTTCATGTCTATGTAAATTCACCAATGCTTCAGCTCTCATTGCAAAGATCTTTGAGTAAGAAAAATAACAAAAGTGTAAGTATCATGAACTATGTAATGTCCCAATAAACTTGATTAGTTAGTTATGGACTAAGCCTATTCAACCTGTGGAGCTGAATCTGCACCAGATGACAATGCATTTTGGCTCTCATTAAGTAACGTTATGTAATTTTTCAGTCTATGAGCTTCAATGCAATTGCATATGATTCTTTTAACATCTTGAGCCTCAGCAATGTCGCTTTTGTCAACTTTCGGTCCTGATTTTTCGTAATGATTCAATGCTTTCTCTGCTTCTCCTAATCTGTTGAGTGAGTTTTCCAGTTATGCCAACATTCAAAGTAAGAAAAACCATCTAATTACTCGAAAAACTTATGTTGTGATCAGATTTTGGTACCTGAGGTATAGTCTTGCAAGGCGGTATTGCGCGTTGTGATAAAAAGGGTCTAGCCGAATGGCCTCTCTGCATTCGATCGCTGCTTCAATCAGACGGTTTAAACTCAACAATGCTGCACTTTTGTTGCTATAATAACAAGCATTTTTCGGATTGATTGTGATTGCTTGATTGTATAAAGCTATTGCATCTTCAACTCTTCCATGCTTGTAATGTTCATTTCCCATGGACTTGAGTACATCAGGATCCAATTTGTTTACTATGTTCCCCATCAAGACTCCGCCTTTCTGTAGGATAGACTTTTGATCACCTGAGACAATTTGAATTCTTTTTTGCTGCTTCAAATTCCCTAGTTGGCCTAATAACGTAATGTTGCCCATGCTGGAAGCACGGTTCAACGTTCTATTTGTGTTGGATTTCTGGTGACTAACAAGACTCGCGCTCAAGTCACTCGAGGTGAATGTTGATTGCCTCCTAAGATTTTGAGTATTGGGAGCCAAATTGACAACTTGTGGCATTTTCTTCGTGCTCGAAGAATTAGACGATTGATTCTTCGAGCTGATTCTCGTACCATCAGATGTTGATCTCCTAACATGTTTTCGATCATGTGAAATCGAATTCAACGGAGTGATTGAAGGTGGTTTTGGTGGAGGCTTGGCTAATTTCTTGGTGCTGGATTTGGTTGAAATTTGTGACACTGGTTGTTTAATTGGCTTACAATTTCCACGTTGAAATATTGCTGCCACTAGACCACAACCCAATTGAATTTCCACAGACTTGTCTGTAATTTCTGCCATAATATCCTCTTCAATCAAATTTTGCAAACTTAATCACTAAAGAAAATGGAAGATGAGCTTATCCAAAGTGAAGTATTAATGAAACAAAGTGGAGAGGTCAACTATAATAAAGAAAATAAAGGATAAAATTTTAAACACAATGAAATAGACTCATGGTCCAAGAAAGGGTAAAGAGGATCAAGATAAAACTTGAATAACAAGTGTTCAATGTGATAGGTCCTTATTTAGATTAGAAGAAATGTTTGTATACTTGTATATATACTACTCAAAGGTCCTAGAGTGGAAGCTAAGAAACCAACTTTATTTTTCTTTATGAAGCTAAAGGGGTAGGTCTATGAAAACAAAATTCCAAAAGGGGACAGTAGGATATATCATTCTAATTTCTAATAAAGTACCATTAGATGTCTTATCAGGAAAGTGTTATTTGGAACGATTTCTTTTACTAGTTTTCTCCTGTTGTGCCAAACAAGTAGGACACCCAATCATAGCAAAGTTGAATAACCCACACGTGCAATTAACATGCATGTTTCATTCAACCAACCTTGTGAAAACTCTGATCTTACTGGAACTAATGCTTACACGCTACTCGGAGTGCCAAAACTGACCCAGAAATATATGATTCGACTAATTCGTCCAAATTTTAATGGGTTGAATAAGAAAGTGGATCTACGGCGGAAGGGTATTTACCTGAATTTTTTGGGTAAAAAATTACAATAAAAGTAAAGTTTTTTTTTTTTTTTAATGCATATATATAAATTTTGAATCCTCTGAACACAAGATTAGAGGTTGGCTTAGAAAGGGGTTCAAATTCATCTTGAGCTTTCACGTTCAAATTCCAGATGCACGTGAATCTGTGGTCTTTTTGTAAAACTGTGTATGTTATGTCTATATTTTTTAAAATTAGTATAATATTATCTATTGACACTCATACTACATAAAGCCTATATGATACACTTAGTTGAATGTTGAATTATTTATCTTGAGCAGTAGGATCAATTTTCACCTTGCACATTGTTCTACGAATCCTAATTTTGTCTCTGCGGTCACACCCAAGCTCCACACCCCACCCCAACTCAACTCCACCCATCTTACGTTTGATTTATCAGTTCAACATTAGAAAATAATAAGTAAGAAAATTAGTTATATTTTTTAGGAAAATATAATCTTTAATACCAAACACCCCCAAGACTGCTAATATAAAACTGATTAGAAACAAACACAACTGAATAAGGTACTACCATTACGTGCGAGTTTACAAGTATACTGTAGATATATGCTAAAATAGTGGTTTATTAGACGGGAATATAAAAATTTCATAAAATTTATTCGTAATTAAAACATAAAGTAGTACTCCTTATTACATTCACGTTCTAAATTAGAGGATATTGCTATTCGTAATTTATTTTTCTTACCTTACTTTTTAATTCGTATCAAAAAGATTATTTTTTTAATTTTTTGACAATTTTTTAATTCTAAATTTCCACATGTGTATGACCACAAAATTATGACAACTCTTTAATTCTAAATTTTCACATGACATGTTTAAGAACACAAGATTATTATAAGTGGGGATTCCAATTTCCAACCAAGCTTGTCATTAATCAGTGCATAAGAAATCAGTTGAAATGAGACTTCTCAAACGAAAAAGGAACGTAAGAGATAACATAATTTGTGGGATGAGAGAACTACAGTAAAATATTGGCAGGAAACAGAAAATTTCAAGATGATGTTTGTGTTATTGTGTAATCTTGTGGAACTCAAATTCCAATTTAAATTCCAAAAATTTTGACCAAAACAACTTTAGGACAGCCTGATCTTTATACACCTTTTCTTTTTCTTTTTTTTGGCTACATGGCTTTAGCAATTAGTCGGTGCCCGCCGTCCATTTTCAGCAAAAACAATACGAGTATGTGTTTTTCATTAATCTTGTAAACTGGAGGCCAATTGACTTATAGTGACTTACTATATACGTACTTTTATCTTACTCCCTCCGTCTCAATAGTTACATATACTCTGCGTTTCTGGTTAATCAAATTAATCTAACCCATTAGATAATTAAATGGATACGTGTCAAAATTATAAAGTAGTACTTGAGGAACTAGACAGACCTTATACTAGAGGAGAGCCAATTCCTAAATCTATACGAGAAATGTTATAGTTTCTTATTTAAAAATAAGTTTATTTTTTATATTATCCTTAGTGAAATGATTATAATTATATACTTCTTAGTTCTTGCCAAGATCACTAGTAATAATTAGTGTAGTTATATACAATTTCCGTTTGCCGACAAAAGTGAAGTTATTCGAAATTGTACTTCTTGCCAAAAGGTGGTCAAAGCTTTCAACTAGGACAATACACCAAATCTATCTAATAATATCTTCCTCCCTTTTGTCAATTGATTATCTTTATTAAAATTGACATCGCTTAGACCAAATGTAAGAGTTATTTTGTGTCACGATTTGCATATTTTATTATTTTTTATGTCTCAACTATATTCATGGTGTTATCTTCCATCAATTAATTAAAGCCTCACAATCACTAGTCAATATATTTTTTTTTCATGTTTTTCGACATTTTAGTATCCTAAGCATACAGGAACCATGTCAGTCCATTCCGATTTTAGTGGATAAACTCTACTACGGTAACGATACTGTACGGAAAATTCTCTGGAAAAAAGAATTTGAAACCTGGATGATAAAAAACTTAACGCCTCTCATTCTTATCACTTATTCATTATGAAAACATAACAAAAATAGAAAATTAAAAGGTCTGACATCCCCTTCCAGCCACTTCACTACACGTTTTTTTTTATAGATATAAACACACTTTCACACTTCATTCATCAGAATACATCCTTCTTTTGTGACATCTTTCATTTTTCATGATTCAAAGTTCAAACTATGTAAATTTTTAATTTTTAAATATTTTTTTTTCATTATATATATAGACATGAAAAAGAAATACAATTTATAATTAAAGTTTAGCGCAATAAATAAATAACAAAGAAGAAACAAAAGCATCACAACAACTCCTATGTTTTGCTTTTAAACAACAATCATTACCATTCCTTTTTGTCTATCAAAACGAATTTTTCTACATTTATAAAGAAAACCAGCTATTCTTGTCGAGAATAATTTAATTTGTTGCTACTTGAAATCTGCCAATCCAATGAGCAAACATTTTAATTATTACTTAAAAGGGTTGCTCAACTAATATATTTATGTTAAGAAACATATTTTACAAAGCAGTCACATTTACTTTATTTCTTTTATTTTCAATTATAAAGTCGCTCACTATAGGCAAATGATATTTTTTGAGCACTTAGCTAACGTGGGTGCCAAAATCCTTACTCGTGCGATTTTACTGGATATGTTATTGTTGTATATAATTATAATAAAAAAGGGCTAAAAATATCCTTCAAGTATTGAAATTGACTCTAAAATACCCTCCGTTAACCTATTGGCTCTACAATACCCTTCAATCCACATTTATGGCCCAATTTTACCCCTACCATTAACGGACCTAATTTAAACTTATAATTAAAAACTTCATTTATTATGTGGAAGCTTTCTATTGATCAAAAATCAAATTAATTAAAATGTTATTATCAATTGAAACCAAACCCAGATCTAATTTAAATCTACCCGACCCAATCTATTAAACAAAGTGGTTGCCCATTTCTACGACCTTCGCTGTAGCTTGCCGTTTTTCACCATGCTTTGGCTCTGCAGCAACGCAGGGGCGGCTCAAGCACGTTAGTGGCCTAAGGCGTTTAATCAAATGGTGGCTTTAAGTTTTTTTAAAAAAAATATTTTTTTAACAAAGACTATTTTAAAAATTATATATTCGCTTTCTTCTAATAATTCTCTTTTAGGAGTAATATAATCAATGCATTTAATTTTTCCTGAGATATAATACTCCAGATATATCAAACTTCTTCGAATAGTTTTTTTATTTTATATAAAAAATTATTTTTCCACAAATAATATCTAGTATTACTAAAAGAAATGAGGCCCCTCAAATTTGGGGCGCGGTCGCCTTTTTTTCAAAAGGGTAAAGCGCCCTTGTAGCAACGCATCTGGGTGTAAAAACTAAAAAGGCTCATCTTTTGGCTCGATAGAACAACATATCTGGGTGTAGTTATGTAGTAAGCTTTTCAAATTCCCTTCTTTAAACAGAAAAAAAAAAAAAAAAAAAAAAAAAAGAGGCGTAATTAAACTTTTGAAATGATCTCTATTCACTTTGGTTATAATAAATAGGATCAGGATTTTAGCTTGTTATGTGTCATGCATACTAGGATGACCATTCGTGATCATCTGAGTTTGTGAACTAACCGAAGTTTTTAACATTCATCTGAAGCAATTGTGAATTTCTCGTTTTATTAATTAGAGATGGGAATCAGGACTCAATTTTGAGCTCTAGCACACTAGAATATTCAACCTCGATCCGTTTGGGTGAAAGCATGTGAACACCCCTAAATTGTAAATAAGCAAACACATATTAGTAGTCATGTTGGAAAATATTTTTTGTTCAGCAAAAATCGACCTGGGTTTGCTCCTTTATTTAGTAGGTTGGGTCGGGTAAATTTAAGTTGGATCTGAATTTGGTTATAAGGGATAATAATATTTTAATTAATTTAATTTTTGACCAATAAAAAGCCTCCACGTAAGAAATGAAAATTTTAATTATAGGTTTAAATTAGGTCCGTTAGTGGTAAGGGTAAAATTGGGTCATAAAGGTGGAGCCCTTTTCTGTATTTATAATAATTGGATAGACATGATATGGTATGATATGATATTTGAATTTTTGATTCGATAATTTTGATTTTTGATTTTTAAAAATATTATACCATAGATTTAGTGGTTATTTAGGGCAACCAACTGATAAGGCTGGGAATAAAATGGCAAATAAATTAGGGATATGAGTTTTGATAATTGGGTTGGAATAGGAAATATTTTTGGCCCAAGTATGAATATTACTTAATAATTTAGAATAATCTTTTAAAACTTTTTTAATAAAAGTTTGGTTCTTGGGTGTACTGAAGAATCGGTACCCTTAAACCAAACACCAAATCGATGAATCAAACTTTTGAAAAAAATAAATTATATCCAAACCGAAAAACCAAAAAATTGAATTAGTTCGATCTAATTAGAATTTTCGATATTTATTCCTGGCCCTAATAGACATTCCAAGGATACTATTTTATAGCATTTATGTCTTTCAGATTGCTCTATGAACCGCACAAGCTGCTAGAACGTACTTCTTTGTGTTTGGATCAAGCTCATTTTAGTAATTTAGTTACATTAAGTAAATTAGATGTATAACATATAGGGGTGTTCATGGTGAGGTTTGACTCAGTTTTGACAAAATCAGACTGGTTTTTCTAATATTAAAATCAAACCAAAACAATATAGTATAAATTTTGTCGGTTTCGATTTGATCGGTTTGGTTTGGTTTGGTTTTTACGGGTTTTTTTCATTTTCAAAGTAATAAAAACACAAAGCAAATAACATTCTCCGCTCGCAATATTTTTTCGAGAAGCATATAAATCAAAGTAGATAACACATAGTATTTGTATTTCCACCTTATTTCAACATTTGTTTGTTGAGGATTTGTTCGTCTCTCTATTCATATTACATGAACAAGAAAAATTGATGGGGAAAAGTTTTAGACTTAAGCAGGGAAGATCTATAAAAAAAAAAAAATTAGACTAGGGTTCTTCCACTTCTAATCTTCTGGCTTCTATAATTCTATTTGAGTTAATCAGCTTAATTAATGGGGTAAAAATGAAATGGGCCAAAGTTTTTATCATGGGAAAATTACACAAAACTACAACTTAACTTATGTATATTACTTAAAATATCAAATCCCCAAACTAACTACAAAATATCACATATCTCACTTTCTCTCTCCTTATTCTTTATACATTACTCAACCCACTCCATCCTCCCACTTTTTACGCCTAATGCTACAAAAAGAAAACTTATTTTTAAGGCAACTATCAAGTGGTTTATCATTTTTGAATTACCACAAAAAATACGAAAACCAGACCCTTTCTTCCTCTCTTCTTCACCTCTCTTCCACCGCCACCAAAATAGAAAAACCCTAGCAATTTTCGCATCACCCTCTTCTGCCGCTAGCCTACGGGATTCACCCATTTTTGCACTTTTTCAACCCGTGAATCCAAAAAATCAGAGAAATCATTCTCCAAATTCATACAACAACGAAAAAATGAGTTCAAATCCGTTATTTAATTGCCTGAAAAAGTCAAAATTTTGGAGAAGAGAAAGAGATTCTTGCCAGGACTTCAAAAATGTATATGTGGGAAAGAGATTCTTGTCAGGACTTCAAAAATGTATATGTGGGTTTCTGTTACTGCACATACATAGATCTAATATATATGTGAGTTTATGTTACTGCACATACATAGATTTAATGTATATGTGGGATTCTAATACTGCATATACATAGATCTAATTACACTGTGGGTTTCTGTTACTGCACATACATAGATCTAATGTATATGTGGGTTTATGTTACTGCACATACATAGATCTGATGTATATGTGAGATTTTGGTACTGCATATACATAGATCTAATGTATATGTGGGTTTTCTGTATTACATATACATAGATCTAATGTATATGTGGATTTCTGTTATTACATATACATAGATCTAATGTATATGTGGGTTTCTGCTATTGCACATATGTATACAATTTTGGTGATGTATATGCTCGCGGAAACAAGATAATGTATTGTATTTGTTTATTCTGATACATATATGTAATGTTTTGATGATGAATATGATGGCGGAAACAAGATAGTATAGTGTATTTGTTTATTCTGAGACATATATTTAATGTACATATAACAATTATGTATATGAAGTACGTGGCATATACATACAAGCTAATAAATCCATAACTGTGTTAACTAATGTATTGATTTAGATTTATGTATTTGAGTAGCATAGGCAATGCATATACATAGAAGAGAATGTTGCTTATTTGTCTATTAATTTAGATATTGAATTTGAACTATATTTTAATACTGATGTATATAATTACGGGGTATGAAATATGTGGCGGGTGCACTGTAGAACAGCGTGGCAGTACGTGGAGGATTAGAAGGTGCACTCATGTAAGGAGTAGTACAACCACTGTCGAGATTGAGATCAACCGACGCCGGAGATGGCATCATCACTTCTATCTCCATTTAGAAAAAGAATGAGAGAATAGTGAATGTTTAAGTTTTGCAAAAACAGTGGAAGAGAAGGAATGATTATATAGGTAAAAAGGAGAAAGGAAATGAGAGGAATTGACTGGAAACATTATCTTGTTTCCTAATATGAATTCATTTTCCTTTTATATCGTTAAACAGTTTTGTACTTATGTATATGTTAGTGGTGTATATGGTCGTTTAGTTATGTATATGTTGCGTAAAGATAAGAGATTTGATGTAATTTAAGCAAATGTCGGGAGAAAGTGTAATTAGCTAGTAAACTACTAGTATTTATGTTATTTACACTTTTATTATTATAAGAAATATGGATTTTGTAAATAAAAAATAGGAAAAATTATGCAGAATAGCAACCCAATACAATTATTTACAAGAAAAATGGTCCAACTTTGCAAAAATTACCCAAAATGGCCCATGTTGTATATTTTCTGTAATAAAATACATTTATTATCAATTCTCTCTTACACACTACTTCATCTCACTCTAAGCTTTCTTTCTTTTTTTTTTCAACATTTCACTGCACCATTATTTGCTAAATTATATCTTTCAACATTACATTTGAACGTTGAATATAAATGATAACCTGTTTTTTTTCCTTTTCTTTTCTGCACTATTTTTAAAAAAAAACTTTTTAATTTTTTTTTTTTTTGTTCTTTTTTAATTTTTTTTTTTTTAATTGTTTCACTTCTTTTGTGGAAAAATAAATATTTATGTTGTTTTATTATTTTTTGTTTATAATTTTATTTTGTTAAGGTGGAAATGCATGATAGTCAAATAAGTATCTACATCGATACATAACCTTACATAACTGTTTATATAATATTAATACACTATTATACACCATTTATACAATGTCAATACATTATATACCTATTTATACAATATCATACACGTTTACAGATACACATTATATACTATTTATACAATATTGATACATGCTTATACTCCATTTATACAATGTTGATACATTACATAACTATTTATACAATATCAATACACGTTTATGCACATTTATACAATGTCGATATATTACATATACACTACATAACTATTTGTACATCATATATACATATTTATATATCATTTATACAATATCGATACATGTTTATACATTATTTATATAGTATCAATACATTAAATATACACTACATAACTATTTATACAATATTGATACATTATATATACACTACATAACTATTTGTATATCATATATACATTTTTATACACTATTTATATAATATTTATACATGAAAAAATTGCATGGAGAAAGTTTTGAAAAAAAAGGGGAATTTTTTTTTTTTTATAAAACAAAAAACCCATCAAAAAAAAGTTTTTATTTTAAAAAATTAACGCTGAAAAAAAAAATGGTCTAATGGGCTTGGGCCGAATTGAGCTCTGTTGAGTCCATGACCCTTTTTGGCTATTTTTTCTGTAAATGATAAGTGAGTTACTTTTTTTGTAAATATTTTGTTTTTTTGAATATAATTGAAATTTTTCCTAAAAAATATCTATGTTTAATACATATATAATTATATATATATAATTATATGTATGTTTATTATATTTGTCGGTTTGGTTTGGTTTTTTTTTGTTCGATACCAAACCAAACCATGTATTATCGGTTTTTAAAAATTTATCACTAAATCAAACTAAATCAAACCTAAGTCGGGTTTTTTTTCCCGATTTGGTTCAGTTTTTACGGTTTGGTCTAGTTTTGCGGTTTCATCTGAGCACCCCTAATAACATATATATACCGTATATCAACCACAACATAGTAAATTTACAATTGGTTTTACACAAGGAAATGTTCATGCTAACATATTCAGTTTTGAAACTGCTGTGTTACCTAGCTAGTACTAGTTGCCAACATAGTGGCTTAAATCATAAATGAAATTTAATTACTCCTTTCATCATAAAGTGTATATATGTATATATATTCCTTCAATACGTGTAACAATGACTATTTTATTTTCCTAAAAAAAGAAATTTTTTAAAATATTTATTATAACAGTGGACGAACCACGTGTAAAGAAGGGGTTCAATTGAATCTCATTCGTCTGAAAATTACAACGCCCAATTCTCTCCTTCAATTGTGAAACTTTGCTGAAAACTTTTGATATCATAACTGGACCTAATCGTGTTACAGCCCCTTGGTATTATTAGCCCAAATTGGTTACAGTGCAGAACTTACTTCACAATCAGCCCAAAATGAGGCCCATATCTACACTAATCATGCTCCTTCTTGTACTTGTTAAATTATGGAACATTTGTTCTGTATCCTTTTTTTGAGTTCATTTTTAAATAAAATAAAATAAAAAATTGGAGATAGAGGAAGAGAAAATGAGAGAGGAAATTACAAGATATGAAATCGAAAGAAAATTCAGATAACCATTCAATTGAACTACTAAGATTCTTCGGCCTTGTTTTGAGGCCACTCTACACTACAGTAAGTTTTTTTGGGGGGGAGGGGGAGCGGGGAGGGCGGTGGGGTGGGGCAACACTCTAGTAAGCTCAGTGGATTAAAATTTGTTGGATGAACTTTTTCATTTGCTGATAAATTTAGTCCACTGAAATAGTGGGGACAGAATTCAAATAGTAGCCACTACAAAAGTCATTTGTACAATTGTCCCTTAACAATGCAATAAAGGGGAAGTACCCTTTTCATCTTAGAAGGCTTCGTATGTAAATCACATGCACAGTATATCAAAAAGACTTTAGAACAGTACTTTAATACGTAAATGGTAGAGCAATTATATGGAAAAAAAAAAAAAAAAAACTACGCCTGTGTTAAAATAATATGTAATAATACTTATTTATAGTATATTTCAATCAAACATTTTCTAAAAATAAAATGTTTTTATTTAAACATAGAGATCAATAATTTTTGATACATGCTAAAGGAGAAAAATTAGAACAATATCTTAGCACATAGTTTAGAAGTCACTAGTCCATAGGAAATAATCATCCATATTGACCCTACTAACCAATTTTGGGTTGTTGACCGTATTGGATTAGATCTCTCATCCCATTTCAGGACTTCTATTTAAGGCATAGTCATAATTTATAATTTTATAAGATTAGTCGTTTCAAAATTAATTTTGATGCACGAGTCTAAAACTTCAGACGTATGCGTATGAAGATAAATCAGAAGGATAATCAGTAAAACTTTATTTAGTTTTTTCTTAGACTTCCCCCGATTTAATTTTATGCAATTAGGGGGATAAAGAATAATTTTAAAATGGAAATGGATGTTCCTTTTTAGTTTTCCTAAAAGAATTTAGTACTATATATTGGCTAATCTAGTCACTTTTCAGTCTTGTAACATAAAAATAGTAATTATCATAAGTGTTCTGGAGTCTCATATGTAAAATTTTAAATATTATTACAATGATATTTATTTTGAAGTTTGATTAAATTAAATCCAAAATTCTACTTTAAATTAAAAAGGCTTCTTATTAAAGAAAATTCTTTTTCCTAACCTATTTCAAGTAGCGTGGCTTATAGACAAGACAAGTTGAGTGGAAGGAGAGTGTCTTTTTTTTCCTCTGTAAATAGTTCTTCATATGAAAAGAGAATATTCCAATTGAACAAATAATAGGGGTATTTTAAGTTAAATGTAAGTTATTTGCCCGTAACTATCTATGCATGATGTGTAAGAGCCTGTTTGGAATTATTTTTTTTTCTCAAAAAAAATGCTTTTTTTGAGAAATTTTTTTTTTTTTTAAAAGAAAGGTGTTTGGTAAACTTGCAAAAGTGCTTTTAAAAAAAGCAGAAGCAGTTTTTCTGCTGTTAGGAAGAAGCAGAAAATTTCTGCTTTTCAAAAAAAGCAGAAGCAGAAGCAGAAAATTATTTTTTTCATGACAAAAATATCCCTATCACTTATACACACATACACACACACATATAACAAAATATCCCTTATTAATTAATTAGCATATCTTATAAGTTTGATTTTAAAATTTTATACTTCATATTTACATCATAATTCTTTATTTCATTCTATGATTTATATATTATTATTTTATTTTTCACTCATTTTTTTAAAAATAAAATCGAAAATATCATTGATGATGACGGTCGAAGAATATATAACTCTTTATTTTTTATTATTAATGATAATAAATGATAGACGAATCACGTTGCAAGATCAAATGATATTTTGACAGCACTTGTAAATATTTTTTCTCGAATATTTAATTTTAAATAAATAATTCATGAAAACTGACATATTTGTTATCATGTAATGTATATATATGATTATTTATTCTACTAGTATGGAGACATTGCGCGATAAAATTAGGGATGAAATCATTGAGAATTTTTGTGATGTATGAAGGACTTCTTATTTTTGTAGTGAATTTTTTCATATGTACTGATTTAATTTATGGAATAATTTTAAATTCATTTTTGTTTGATGTTTTTCAGTAATATTTAAATTATTTTAATAATATTATATTATTATTTAATATTTTTTAATGTATCTACGTATATATATTGATTGAAAATTTTATGGTATGTACTTTTAATTAAATAAAAATAAAATTTTTCTTTAAAAATATTATAATAGATATTTAAAAAAAATTCTCTATAAAATGATTTTAATAGTAAAAGTTTATTTATACATGTCCTTTTTGGTCATTTGTCTCTCAAAAATACTTTTTAAAAAAGATTATCCAAACACAATCTGTTTATGAAAAGCACTTTTCAAATAAATTTACCAAACACAAATTGCTTTTTTTCAAAAACACTTTTCTGAAAAGCTATTTCAAAAAAGTACTTCTCAAATAAGTAGTTTTCTATCAGCAATTTCAAACGGGCCCTAAATATATTTTCTTAACTTGAGGCAAACAGCGAATGTGAATAAGATTTTTTTCTTTATATTCTTTAAGTACATAACAATGTGAATGGTGTATAATTTAACAAGAAAGTATTCAAAGGATAAAGACAAATCATTAATGGCCGCAACATTAGATATTCCGTACTCTGAATTAGAGGAATTTTTATCCCAATTAGGCCTTTTTTTTCCTTTTTTTTTTTTTTTTTTTAAAAGATTCTCATACAGGAGTTTATTTCATGATAGATCAAAAAGGATATAAAGAGGTGGATATTTTCTTAAAACTCAAGAATTATAAAGCTTAAGTGTAGACCACTCATACAATTCGATCTAAGTACAACATAAACCAGGAGGGTCTCTCCTTTAACAACTAAACTCACAAAAAGAGATGCTACTAAGCATCCTTAGTAATAAACTAAATATTCAGCTTGGATCAAAGATGAAAGAGCCTTTGTTGACTCGAATTCTAAATTTTGGAGAGCCTTTAATGTCATTCTTCATGGTAAATATAATTTGAGTAGGCAAGTTTATAGCCTCATTGAAGAAAAAGTTTCGTTTAGTACTCTCAGCCAAATTTGTGAGAAGATCAGTTGTGGTGTTGCCTTCACGAAGTGTGTGGATGAATTGGAATTGACCTTGAGATTTCATAGTCGAGATGTGACTGAGTTCATCTTTTAGGCCTTTTGTGAATAATAAGCTACACAAATAAGAACAACTCAACTTGCATTTTTTTTTTTTGGTAATTGATGGAAACGATATACATATTCTATATTCATTGATTCAATGTAAATATCGAGGATGAAATATCGTAAAAAATCGAATGTCTGAATGAAAGTCGTTGAAAACAATTTTGATAAATACAATACTTTCTAATAAATTCTACTATAGATTTCGTAAAAAAATACACACGTTTTTAGCAGTGTTTTTTTTTTGTCATATTCTTAAGAGCCATCGATCAATAATAACTTCAATAATACAAAAAGGTTTAAAGTGTGTTTTACGTCTTAATAATCAAAGTGTATACTAATATGACAATTAGAAAGAAAGCATTCAGTGGATAAAGACGAAAGAATAATGGCCGCAAATTTCATTTAAATATTCGGTATTCACAATTCGTATCTTTTAGAGTTTGGTATTTGATACGTAGCGTAGGGTTGGCCAATAGCCATAACAAGAGAATATAATAATGCTTCTGACACAAACACTAAAAGGTCGTTGATACGTGAAATAAAGATAATCATCTCGATATAATTTGGATTGAGATATACATATTAGCTAATTTTAAAATTATTTCATTCATCATTTATACTAAAATTCCATATAAAAAGCAGAATTAAATATTTTCAACGGATATCCTTATTTATTCCATTCATGATGTACCAAATGGCTTCATATATTTTGTCACTACCTTTAAAAAGAAACTTAAAAGGACATTTTATATGGATTGGCCAATCATACAAGTTGAAACACTTCTCCGTAGTATTTAATTTAAAGGGTCATTAACATAATAATTTTGTAGAAATAAACTTCAGAAAATAAAACCTATGTAGAAGGACATTAATAGCGTTATAGAACAAAATATTGGTCAATTAGTTGCTTTATTTTTTTAGAATGGATATATAGGAGGAGTTTTTTTAACAGAAAGCAAGCCCAAATTTATCATGCTACCTCAGTTAGATTATCAATCAACTTGCTACTTAATTAATTAGCTAAAGAGATGGCTTTTAAATTTATTTATTTTTTAAATATTTTTTGTCCCTTTAAAATGTGGTTGCAGCTAACAAGAATGTGGTTGAACTAATCACACTATGAAGCCTATTCATTTAAACATTTTAATCATAAATGACAAAGTAGATATATCTAAGTAGGATCAAAGATTATGTGAATATTCATAAAAAAATAATATTCAAATGTCCAATGAGAATGAGTTCATCAGTCTACATACACATGATGATATGAACTTATCTTTAATTTCTTTGATCCCATCCCATACGTAAGAACTTCAACAAAGAATTGGAAAACTTTGGTGCGAGATAATTATGGCAACCAACAATTGCCAATACTAATGGTTGATTTACACAAATATTTCTTTTTTCGTCATTGTTTAAATTTTATCTCTATTTTTAAGAATTATATAAAAAAAATTCTTGAAAAAATATATTTCGGATATCATTAGATTCGGATTTAATATTTGGTCATTTATTGTTCAATCTTACAGACAAATATTAGGAGATAGTATAACTGACAAAATTTTAGATCATGATCTAACTTAACGTTTTCTCATTAAATTTTTAATTTGCTGAAAAAAAATTTGTTAGACCATTGTCTAAAAGATTTATAAGTTGCAAAAGAAATTAAGAATGTTCATTTACTAAACAATTATTTAAAAAAAAAAAAAAAAAAAAAAACGGTAAAAACTTCACAATACTAATTCCTATCGACGTGGATGCCAAAGATTCCTTATGTTAAATTATTATAGCATATAATAATAAATTAATAATGTTGCTTTAAGAATTTTTCAAGTTTCTCGATGGTCCATATTCTGACTTGGTCAAAGGATGAGGTACACAATAATACTGCATATCATATCAAGTTTTGTTAATTTCTTTTAAAATAAAATATTGGACGGATTGCATTATATGCATGTTATTCCTTTTTATTAAAAAAATAGTCACAGAAGCAGATTTTCCGTAACCACTGGAACTCACAGGTTGCAAAAAATCTAGACAGTGCATAAGTCATGGAACAAAAAGAATATATTAATTACTAGAAAATTAAAAGATCAAAACAAAAATTAAAGAAAGAAATTTAGAACCTCTTAACATTTTAGCATCACTTTCTCAAATAAATATATGATCTAATACCGATGCCTTTTAGGATATCCATACCGGTTTGGCGGGTAGGCATGGTGCTACGTGAACACTTGGATCAATTTATTGCTGGAAAAATTATATTTCTTGGTTGTGTTGCTAGCCCGTTGTTGACCGAGATCTTAGGGGTGTGTGAGACTCTTATTTGGCTAAACGAGCGATTCAGTAGATCAAGGCTGGTTGTGGAAACTGATAATCTACTTGTGAAGCAAGCTCTGGAAGAAAATATGGTGAATTACTCTTATTTTGATTCTTTAGTTTTTGATTGTAAAACTCTTCTCAAAGAGTTACATTTATTCTCTTTGTCGGCTGTTAAGAAATTAGCGAATCAGGTTGCTTATTGTCTTACTAGAGCATCTGCTTCTATGTCTGGTTCGATGGAGTGGGATGCTAACCCTCCATCTCTCATTACCGATGTACTCGTATTTGATTTGAATAATACATGATGAAAGAACCATTTCAAAAGTATATGATCTAATAATAATTGATATAAAATAAAACAAGAATCAGGATTGTAATTGTCAATCATGGTTTTTTAGTTAAATTTAAAGAAAAAATGGTTTTAAAACTTCTCTTACATCAAATAATTGATCAATATTAAAATACAATGAACCTAAATATATAGATAATGATATATGTAAGATTATTTTTTATTTGGAACCCTCGCACAGTGAAATTCACAGCCGCTGTTTTTCGGTACGCAATGAGAAGCCCGTTCCGATGTAATAACTCACAAATCACATAATAGATGTAAATTATACTAAATAAGTTCAGTGCTACGAACTCAACTGAGAAAACATTAGCAAAGGGAATCAATTATGGCCTTCCTTATGAGATATCACCCACTACATCAACTCAACTATCATTATAGATGATATGTGTAAGATTAATATCACCAATCTACCCTAAATAGTTTGGATTTGAGACCTACACTTGATTGCTTAATGGATCATCAAAATGATTATCCCAAGAAGATGTAAAAGTGGACAAAACATTCGCTCTACAATTAAATGAAGTTTTGATATTCTAACCATGATGATCACAAGAATTAAGTACTCATGTAAGACAAGTACATTTTTTTAAGAACATTCTCACAGATTAAATAGTAAACAACCAACGTGACAATACGGCGCGCCGTAGCAAACGGTATTTTTCTTTTATCATCCCCCTACCCCCTACATTTATTTGTTTAATAAAATTATCTTTTTATTTAAAATTTTAAATCAACTAAAGAGGATAAAATTCACTCTATAAAGAATTTTTGTTGGGGGAACAGTGGAATTCGAACCTCTATCATTAGATGAAGGTGTAATGGCTCTCCAACTGAGCTATATCTCACATGTTAAAAAAATCTTTATTCTCAAGGCTCAAACACGGAGAATATATTTCAACAAGCACAACATATATACTCTTAAGACCTTTTTTTTTTTTGAATTTATAAGTTGATGTTTGATATTGTATTGAAATCTCAACTAATCAAGATTTGTGATGTATAAGGCCTAATTAAAAAAGAAGTGCTCCCTATTGAGATTTTTTTCCATGTCCAAAACTCAAATTGGTCATGTCCAAAACTCAAATTGGTCATTGTCACTGATAAAAAAAATAAAAAGATCTTATTCATCTCACACGATTGTGGATGCTAAACTTCAGTAGATAGCTTAAGCAAGTTTAGTTGGCTACCCACTCTTTATCTATTAAATTGTTCTTTTTGATATCTTTTTCACTTTATTATAATAGTAGTACTATAGTATATATTTTATTTTTTCTCTTCCCTTTCATATTTCCATGAAACTTTTCTTGTATTCTTTTTTCTTGTTTTCACACTTAAATCTAAAAGGATTCCCCAACTATTCTTTTTTCCCTCTATACCATCTCTCACTACCCTTTTTTTCTCACTCGATGTTTGATATTCATACTGAAGCCCGACTAAATTTGAATTCGTATCGGAAAATCTCACATTGAAAGTAAAACACTCCCTAACAAAGACGACTCCGTATTCAAGGAAACTCGAACTCGAGACCTCAAGATGAAGGAGTACTTACCACCGTCACTGTCTCTCACCATGTATGTACTCATGACCTAGTTTGACTTGGCACGGAGTTCAAGAAAATAAAGAAGACTTTTGAATCTTGTGGTCCTAAATTAAAATTATGGCAAATGTACCAAAATGTCCTTGAATCTTGTGGTGTTAAACATGCCACGTGAAAAGTTGAAATTAAAGTATTTTCCAAAAAAAAAAAGAGATTATTTTTTTTAAACAGACTAAAAAAAAAATAGTTCATTCGTTTTTTAAACAAAGAGAGTAATATATGTATGCATATATCTCTCTATCTCTTTGAGTTTGACCCGTTGCCACCTACCGGCAGCTTCTTTGCTCCCCTCCAATGTCTACCCCACCACCCACCCAGTCCCCCACCTATTCTTTCTCCCCCTTCATCTTTCCTTTTCTAAGTGAATAGAAAACAAAACTTACTACTACTATTAAGTTTATGCCTTTTACTTTTGTTGCATCTCTTTCAGAGCCCCCTTATATATTTCACCTTTCCTTTCTCCTTCCTTTTCTCTCTTTCTTCCCTTTCTCCTCAAAACCCTAATCGATCGGAATAAAAAGAAATGCAGAAAATTTGATCCAAGAAGAACTCAAATCTTTTTCCATTTTTGTCACAACCCCAGATTTTTATTTTTTTAAAAAAGTAAAGAAAATTGTTGGATCGGTTACAAGCTTGTGGTTCAAGAAAGTGAGCTTGATGAGCTAACTTTCATTGTTTAGATTATCTATATATCAAGCAATTTCAACATATGGGTACTTTCTTAAATCTTTTCTTGAATATATTACTATATTCTTTTTGTTCTTATTTTTTTTTTATTTTTTTTTAAGTATTCAATTTGTTGATTATCTTTTTATTGGGTGTTTCTAGCTAGGAATCTTATTCAAACTTTGCAACTATCACTTTCTATTTTGCAGGTTTTAGTAAATAGAGCTCTCTTGTTAGACTCTTCTTCCTAGCTTTATTCTCTTTCACATATAGAAGAAAATTATTAAAGGTATGGATTCTGGGAATAGTGGAAGTATGCAATCTTCAAGTGGTGGTGATGAAGAGTATGATTCACGTGGGGAATCCATTTCAACTTTCTTGAATAATAATAATAATTCACTACCCCATTTTGGTTCAATCTCATCTCATAATAATAATAATCCACCTTTTCTTTCTCATCATCATCAACAACACCCCAATAATACTTTCTTTGATACCGCAGCCAGTTTGTTCCCACAAAGTTCAAATCCTCAGTTTAATACGAATGATCTCATATGGTCATCGTCTCGGGGTTTGAGATCTGACCACAATTTCAACAACTTTACCACATCCTCATCTACTCCGTTATCATCGTCATCAAATGCTGCATCTCAACTACTTCATCATGGTCAAAACCCTTTTTCGGGTTCATCTTCTTTACCTACAATGCAACAACAACCATCAATTGACACATCTGCTCATGATGTACGGGCCTCAAACTCAGCCCAGCCCGATCATTCACCCAATGTGGCAAAAAATCCGAAGAAGCGAACCAGGGCATCCAGGAGAGCGCCAACTACTGTGCTCACTACTGACACAACCAATTTTCGGCAAATGGTTCAGGAATTCACTGGCATCCCTACAGCTCCGTTCACTGGTTCACCCTACACTCGTCGCCTTGATCTTTTTTCGACTGCTGGATCGACCATGAGGTCGAGCCATTTGGATTCTCTTGGACCATTATACCCTTTGAGGCCTTCAGCACAAAAGGTTCAAGTATCTCCTTTTATGCCACAGTTATCTTCTGCTTCTGGTTCTTCATCATCGTTGTTGAGTTCTAGCATGATTGATGCCTTAATGCCCACAAATATTACTGGAAACAACAACAACAACAATTCTATTGTTGGTGGTGTCAGTACTGCCTCGGCCTCGACCTCTACCTCGACCAATTTTCAGTTAGGTTCAAGTCATCTCGGGATACAAAAACAAGCACAAAATTTGTTCAACATGCAGAATCAAATACTTTCATTTAATGCTGGGGCATCGGTTTTTAACACGAAGTCGTCACAAGGAGGAGGAGGCGGAAGCAGTAATACCATTAATGTTCCATCTTTAGATGAACTTGGGATAAGTCATGAGCAACAAGTGAGTGCAAATCTGATCAGTGGATTTCAAGGAGGGAATAATAATAATAGTAACATTTCTAGTCAAGCAAGAAATGATGGAAATAATCTTTCAAGATTGTGGAGAAATAGTCATGATGGGGGTCAAGAAAATCAACGGCTGAGATCTTTTGATGCTAATAATAGTAATAATGGTGGTGGAAATTACAACAAGTTGAATTGTTCAGGTAATTCTTCTACATCAGAATTTCATCCTGATCAAATTAAGGGTTTGGAAAATGTGTGTTCAACTGGTGAAGGACCAGTTTCTTCATGGCCTTGTCCTTCTGATTAATTAGAATTATTATTATTATTATTTGGTTCTGAAAATTAAAAAAAAATGTTGCTGACTATAAATTGATGACTTAGATCAATTTGGTGAAAATTTTCCTGTTAATTAATTGTATTTGGTTTTTGGTTTAATTATATACGTACGTTGTAACACACATGTAGATATAGCATATTTTGTACTAGTCTTTTGATGATGATTATTAAATATTTGGTAGAATGAGAATTTTGGATTATGTTTAATATATATCTGGTCTTATTTTTTTCTTCATATAATCATGCTTAGTGGTTTTTTTCTTTTTTTTCTTTTCTTTTTTTTGTAAGTATTTATATGCACCGCTCGTATTGTAAGGTAGAATCTTTGACATTAAATAAACTGCAATAAGAACAAATCCTTAGATTTTTTTTCATCTAATATGATAAAATCAAACTTGGCACTTGTCAGCAATGGCTTGCGTATTTTAAAATTTATATTTTTGATCCCGTTTGTCTATGGGCTGAACTTCAAGTTTAACTAATTTTGTCTCACTGGCATTACTTGTAATTTTTTATCTTGAAGATTTTCTTCATAATTTTAAAATGACCCATTTTTGAGGTAATTGGATGTAATTTACTGCATTTTGAAATCCCCCACCTACAACAAAATTCGCCTTTTTTTGGAGAAGACACGAATAAATTTCCCTATATGACAAATTTTCGATGGGGTGTTTATTAAAAATTAGCTCGTAGTTAAGGGTATTGTTTTTGTAGAAAATCTATCGAAAACGTTTCGGACAAGGCAATCTTCTATATATTTCGTGGGATAAAACCGACACTAGACGTGGTGTTTGACAAGTTTTCTGCAGAAGTATTTAAGAAATTTATGCAAAATAAAGTACTTTGTATATTTATAAAAAAGCAAAAGTATTATGAGTATTGCCTAATTAATTGTTTCACAAATCTCTCAAAGGACTTCTCCAAAAAAAAAGGAAAAAAAAAAACAAGTAAAACGAAGCTGCCCTAAATTACTTACTAATCTACTCCTTCCGTTTCAAAATAGTTTGGCATGTATAGGTTAAGCACAACTCTTAAGAAAAAATTAATTAGAAATGTGATTTGACTAATACTTCCATCGTTCCTAAATAATTGCTCCTTTTAATTCTAGAATAAATATTTATTATTCTAGAATATTTATGTGCCTCTTAAATTTAGAATAATTGTTATTAAGGGTAGAGTTGGAAAAAAAAATGATTAATTATCTCTTGATATTTTAAATATGCCAACTATTTTGAGCAGAATTTTTATCAAGCATGTCAATTGTTTTGAGACGGATAGAGTAATTAATTCAGACATATTCATCCAGTAACTTTTTTTCATTTTATAGTCAATATTATCACTTAATTTGAAGCTTAATTTCCACAAAACATATTACGGGTCGGTTAAACCAGAATCTTTTCATTTGCTTTAGCTAGGGTAAATTTTATTAGTCAACTAAAGACAGCCAAACAAATTGCAAAAGTCAAAAAACAGAACTTGTAATTTCCTAGGTTAAGATTATTAACCAGAACACAAAGCATAAGTTCTTATTTTCACATTGTCATACACATGGGAATTGACAAAAATTCTTTAACCTACTAAAACCCAATTTCGGTTCTCAAAGTTTAACTTCTACATATGATCATAGTGTAATTTTTATAATCTATGTTTAATAATAATTTTCATTGAGAACAAGGATAAGTAATGTCTCAAAAATAAGATAAGTTATCAACTACAACAAGCTAAGATATAATGGGAGTAAAAAAATTATACAATCAACTGTATGTATAGACGGAGTTAGCGAGGGAGCTGGAGAGGCGCAAGTGGTTCATTTTACCTAAAACTTACACCATATATATAAGGTCAAAATTAGAATTATTTTTTATGCATGTGGGTATGTATATTTATATATTAGATGTTGAATTCCTTCAACCTCTTTTACTTTTTTAAGTACTCCTTCCGTTCGGTTTTACTAGTCACAAATTTCCTAATTTGATTTCTACTTTTACTTGTCATTTTTCACTAATCAAAACAAGATAAAGTTTTTTTTCCTTACTCTACCCTTAATTGATTACTCTACTAGCATTGAGTTAATTAGCCTTGTAAAATGTTCCAAGACTTTTTGAAGTCTCCAAAAGCCAAATAAGCCGTGTGGGGATTGACAAAGTGTTTGAACCATTCATTAATCCACAAAAACATACTCATCTAACCAGCCGATTTTAAAACAAGAGGCACACCAATACAAAGTGGTACTTTGTGGAAGTAGAACAATACACTAAGATTGCTCAAAATTCTTCTATACAAGATGGTAAACAACTATAACGATCAAGCTCAAAGGAGCACATATTCTAATTTACATTATTTTTTCAGGAAAATTGGTACAAGCGAGGACAAAGAAATAGAGAAATTCTACAACCAAGTATGAGGAAATAAAATAACCACGTTGTAATTTATAGAGTACAGTCACCTACAAATTCATTGGCTAACATGATATAATATTATCATTAATTAGCTAATCTAATTGTTGCTAATTTATTCAAATAAAAGACTGCTATACTCTTTACCCAATAAAATGTTTTGGTATCATTGAAATAATTACTACACCAATGTTGGAATTTAACTTTACTTAAAACATAGCACAACAATTAATAGGGATAATATGGTAAAGTTATACTACTAATCATTATTTTCTTAATAAGTATGTCATCTCAATTTGTAACGAGTTAACCCAACGGAGGGAGTACTTACTTTGTTTTCCAGTTATATCCTATTAATTCTTAGAATAGTCGGCAGCATACTTTTCTTTCAACAGACAATGATTAATTAGTGCAATTTACAACCTTTTCCATGTCACGCCTGGAGACTTACAATCTACATAGTTTCATCTCTTAAATATTAAGGAAAATAACAATAATAATAATAATAATAATAATAATAATAATAATATTTCATGTGGGTACCAAAATAATATAAGAACCTTTTTAAGACCCACCATTCTCGTTAAAAGTCTCTATTATTTTAGTACGTGGGACTATTTAGTTTAACTGAAACTTTTTTTTTCTCTAGATTACTAGAGTCCCCACAACTGATCTTACAATTCATATTAATTGCAAGTGTACTACTTCTTTCATATTCTCATGTCAACCTTCCTACTCCAAATGGACAGAAAGTTCATTTCTTTGCTTGACCTTCAAATCATATGTTAATTAAATTCTTCATATTTTCAAGTACCAAAAAGTTTGATTTCTTTGGGTTTTCATTTTAAGAGGAAAAAAAAAAGAGGGAGAGATAATCTTAAAAAGATAAGTTAAATGAATATGAGAAAGATGTTGGGCGTGTGTAAATAAAGTCCCACATAAAAAATCAAAAGAAAAAGTTATATATAAGTTGAATAAATATTCTTAATTATGTAATGTCTTTTGGGCAAAATCGTTTTGGTTTGAGCCTAAAACTAGTATCATAGCCGTTGATTTAGCAGGACAAGTATGGAGATGCCGAAGAGATGGCTCGACTTATTGTCTTTGCATGTCTATGAGTCGTTTTACTATCTTTACATGTATCCTAAAGACGCAGACACAAAGAAGAAGTATGAGTGCTTGCGTAGCCATAGATACTCAAACAATTTGCGTGGCATACATTAAGTCTCCAAATTAGCTCATAAATAGTAACTAGTTAATTATGTGGAACCTCTTTCAAGGAGTACATTGTTAGGTGTGTGTGAATAAAGTCCCGTATAAAAAGAAGAAATGAAAAATAAGCTACATATAAGGTGTATGAGATACTCTTAGGGGTTGTTTGGTAGAATGTATTGGGAAAAATAACGCATGCGTTAGTTAATGTGTATTACTAGTACCTTGTTTGGTATATTTTTTAGCCTATATATAACCAATGCTTGCATTAGTTATACACTCTATTGTGTATTGAGGTGTGTATTACTGGTATCTCAAAATTCATGGTATTAGTAATGCAATGAATTTTAATGCATGTATTAGCATGATTAAAGACACAATTATCCCTCAAGATCTTTTTCACATCCTTTCCACCATATATATGGAGGGTATTTTTGTAAATAACTATTCTTTTAAAAAAAATATGCAATTCATGTATTTTTAACACACCAAACCAAACACTGCATAAGAAAAAAATGTAAGCATATCTAATACAAACATTATTAATACAAGCATTACTAATATACCATATTTTGCATTATTCTTACACATTCTACCAAACGACCCCTTAATACATGATGTAAGATTTTTGAGAAAATTGTGGGAACTTGACTCAAAACAAACAATATAATACCGTATTAAAAGTATCTTAAAGTTATATTTTTGTCATAAAAAGAAAAAGGAAAAGAAGCACAGCAACAATAACATACCCAGTGAAATCATATAAGTAAGGTTTGGAGAAGGTAGGAATATGTGAGTAGATTTTACCTCTACTTTTGTAGGTAGAGTGGTTGTTCATGATAGATCTTCTGCTAAAAAGAAGAAGAATTTGAAGCACAATTATAAAAATAAGATACAAAGCAAATGGACCAACTAATAAAAAAAAGGAAAAGGAGTATGGTACGAAATTTCTGAGCAAGCAAAATGATTAGTTAAGAGATTAAAGAAAATATTTTGTATGTAAAATGAGTATATAATAATTTATCTTGCTTTCAAAATGGCAATGATAGTGAATATTACCAAGGGAGAAAAGGGGGAGGGGCAAAAAATAAAGGTGAAAAAGAAAAGAGATGATTAGCCATGAGATTTTTGAAGGTTTGAAAGGATAGGTGGGGGGTGGGGTAGGGGGGCGAGGGAGGAAGACATGTGAGAAAGCTTTATGGAATCATGGTGGCCCCAATTCCTACAGAATAATCTGGTTTTTAGCAATGATTATTAATTTCATCACACACTACATAGGTATGTATATTACACGTATATAGGTGTATATCTCTATCCATCAATCTATTCAATCATCTTTGTTTCTATCTCAACAATTCATCATCCTCATCACTCTCTCTATCTGAGAAAGCTGCTTCATCGTATTCATGTTAATTTCTTCCAACACTTAGATTGAACTGTGGTGAAAGCTATTCCCTTCTTTGTACACTCAAAAAATAATTTAATACAAATGTCCTTTTCTTACAAATTTAAAGTACTTACTCCTGCTTATTTTGGTATGAAGAAAAATAAAATTCACGGAAAATGTTTTCTTGTAAAATATATAAGTGGCAACTCTTGCTTATTTTCTAGTATTTAATAAGCAAGCAAAAAATCTATTATTCTAAGTGTGTTTATATGTAATCTGGAATAGCCACATGTAGTGAAGAATGGTCAGTTGAACACCCTTCATCAAAAAATTATACGAAGTAATTGTATATAAAAAATTATATGGAGTATCTACATCAGAAATTATTTTTTACACGTATATATTAAATTTTGAACATTCTTAACGAAATTCATGGCATCATCATTGTAGTGACTATGGGCGTAGGTGTGGGGAATGGGTTGGGATTTAAGGGTGCGATGGATGGGGGTTGGGGATTGGAGGCATTTGGGCGTGGCCGCATGGAAAGCGTTGAGCTTGGAAATATTACTTATGAAACTTGTTTTCTTGCTCGGGATATGTTTTTTGGAAAATATATTTTGTCTTTCATATCAACACTTTTAGTTGAAACAATTTATACATATATGAAAAAACTACTTCGAGCATACAAAGGCATGATTACTTCTTGAAAGGCAGTGAGGTAAAAGTGAAAAATAAATAAATAGTTGTAGGTCTTTTAACAATCTTTTTCTATCAAAGACTATATATACGGTGGATATTTAAAAACGAAAAATTGAATTATGGTTGGTCACATCAACTCTAGTCCTTAGCTTAACGAGCAATAGAGGTGAATATACGTACTAATTAAATCGATCCCAAATGAAAATAACTGTAATTTCAGCAATTAGATTACTAAATGTAATAATATGGGAAATCGTTTGGATGAAGCCGAGATTTAGGGCTGTTTGGTTTAGTCAAAAATATACAATAGAAAGCAACTAATTTGGCTAAACAATGAGCTAGTTAACTATATATGTTCCTAAATTGTTAAAGCTATCTTCTTTAAAAGGAAAAAGAAGAAGAGTTATCCTCTTGATCTCGTTATCTTTTCTTTTTCCCAACTCAATGTACGCTTCCCCTTTTGGGGCTCGATTAACTCAAATTCATGTCGGAAAGTTTTACTTTGGGTGTAAGCGCTCCTTATTAAAGACATTGTTATACCCATGACTCGAAATTGAGACCTTTAGTCAATAATGGAAGAATATTTATCACTCCACCGTAAGCTTTAGGGTGCTCGATCTCAATGATGTATGACGTTACTTAATTAGGACTTCATATAATAATTTGCATAGGAATATACTTAGGACCCTCTTCACATCCTCATCATAAAGTAAAAACAAATAATTCCTAAAATCAGAATCAATATAATTATTCTTTTCATTTTTTTTTTATTTTTTTTTTACTTACTATCAGCTCTTCAACCCCAAGCTCATTCTTGTACGCTTAATAATGTGCATATGACTATACCTATGTGCTACACACATCCAATTTTTATCAGGCTCTAAACCAAAAGCTAAATATAGTACGTAGTAAATTGGAATGTCAAATGGTCAGGTTGAACTAATATTTGAACGAGTCAAAATGAGTTGAGTTAATAAACATGCAGGTTATTGATTCGTTCAAAGGTTACTTGGGACAGCTATAGATTGGGCCAAGATGAGCTAAATATTGAGTCATATAGCTCAATTCGTTCAACTCTTACCAAATTCTAATTTCATTATATTTTCTGTTATATTATTTAATTATGAAACAAAACTTTTGTTCAATATTATGGCTATACCAAACATACAAATCAAAAGGTTTATAAATATTTCAGCTAGGTTTTTTCATAAATCAACTTAGATTATATATTTAACTTAAATCAGTCTAGCTAATTTTCGTGATGAGTTGAATTAGGCGGTCAAAATATCTAAATTAATAAATAGGCGTATCATTAATATGCTCAAACCAAAATAGGTTGGACGGATCATATTTTTATGAGTTGATTTTGTCATTCCTAATCTCAACTATGAGTGAGGTGAGGGGAAAATTTGATTCTGTAGTTATATGACTTTTTCCACATAGGATCACCAAAAAATAGCATTAAAACTTCGCAAAAATAAACATAAGAGATTTTATAAAAATACTTTCTTTCATTCAAATGATAAGTGGACATGAAAGATCATTTCGAGAAAGAACGGTGTGGGCTAGCTGTTTACAGTCACTATATTAAGGTCTATGTACATAGGCTCTAATCATGATTAGTTTAGCAGTAACATGTGATTTATAAGACATTTTTGTCAATTTAATCCGTTAATGATTGTTTTTCTTTTACTTTTAAGATGTACTACAGTATTTTATATGTACGTAAGCAATGATGGAAATAAAATTAAATATGACGTGATTAAATTCGTCAAAATTAGAGAATTCAACCTCGCGGTCATGGTCTTGGTTAGACTGCTTTTGTACAAATGTTAGGCAACAGCTGTTAAGGTTGAATTTGCTAGAGAAAAAAATGTGTTTCATGAAAAATATTTTTTATAAAAATAAGTGGATTTTTTTATTTATTTCGTAGTGTGTCTAAGTAAGTAAAAAGATATTAATTATTTCAAAAATATTTATATGTAATTTAACAAAATACTATGGAGATAGGATGGGGTGGGAAGTAAAGGTTCGAGAGTGGCGGACTTGGGGCGTTGGGTGGGAAAAGAAGACAATGAACTTCTAATGTCATTATTTTCAGTACTTTTACGAGAAAAGTTATTTTACTTATTTTTAATAAATTTATTTTCCTAAAAAATTATTTCAAAAATATTTTGTGCAACCAAATAAGAAAAAATTAGAAAATGTGCTCCTTCATATCAAACACACCATAAGTTTCAAGAAACGAATCTTTTGACTCCTTTGACAAGTATACTCTTTTTCTTTTTCCATTTTATAATATGATTTCGTTTAATTAAATACAGAATTCAAAAATATCAGTTCCCTCATTTATCATGTTAGTGGTATCATAATTAAGAAAATATCAAAACTATAGTTAAAAGGTAGTGTGATAGAAAAACCTAATGTCAAAATTTGAGTATATTCAAATGAAACTCTGAAATCTTGAAGGTTTTATATAGATAGATATAGATTTTCTTAGAAAAAAAAATTAGATCAAACAATAATTAAACTGAGGAAGTACTAGCTACCTAGTATACGTATGATCAAAGTGGGGGCCTTTTTCTCCATCCCAGAACAAAAGAAAATGATGTATCATTGCAGCATGTGTGACCACAAAAACTTATCAACATATATAAATGTATAAACGTGTGAAAAAAATATAGTGTATGGACCAAAATCTATTTAGCAAATTCTCAGAATATTTTGGAGCTTTTCTTATGAAGTTTTAGCATGAAAAGCTTTAATTGATGCATCTGTTTTAGCAGTGGCAAAGCCACATAAATTAAAGAAGTCAGTCAAATGTCTTTTGTCGAAAAATATACTATATATTAACAAATTATATACAATAATAACAATAAATTCAGCATATTTTTATAAAGTGAGGTCTGTGAAGGGTAGATATACGCAGTCCATACCACTACCTCAGAATATTAAAAATTATATCATATATATAAATCAAATATTACATTTTACAAATGTATATTTAATTGTCAAAACACATTTCGCAAATTTCTAGCTTTGTCACGATATATTAATTACCAATAGCTATTTTTGTTTTTTAGCAAAATATTATTTTTTGGGTGACGTAATATTAATATTGAAGTTTCTTTCCCAAAAAATTAAAAGAAATGTCCATGTGTCACTTGTACATTGGGTGAACATCAATAAAAATGTGTCCCTATACTAGTCTTCCTTTTTCGGTCGATAAATATAAGAGGTCGGCTCAAGTAGATATAATCGGTAATAAATGTTCCTTGACCAATGACAAGTGGAGCCAATAAATATATTCCCTCCGTTCGTTTTTACTTATTTTTTGTACTTTTTTAAAAAAATAATTCCCTTCATCTCAAAGTACTTAGCACATTTCATTGTAGTTTTGACTAACATTTTAAGATGCATTTTAAGAAGAGGGACGTGGACAGAGTGAAGTTATTAAAGAGGAAGTCATTTCAAGTAGTAACGACTTGTCACGATCCATTGGATCATCATATTATATGAGAAGAATTACAACTTATAAGAGTTTTCATATTGATTTTGAATATCTAAATTTTAACTTTAAAATAAAGAAATTAATCGAATCTAATTTAGGTCCAAAGATTAATCAAATCGTCTCTCGTAAAATAAATCATGACAAGTATTTGAAATAGATGCTTATTTTATTAAATTGTTGTTATTACTTTATGTAATTATTTTATGATAAAAATAATACTCTCTCCGTCCAATAATACTTGCCCACTATTGACTTGACACACATGTTAAGAAACAATAAATAATAGGGGTAATTTTACTATATCATTTTTTTAATATAATAAATTTAATGCCTTGAGAAATGCATTTAGTGATTAATAATATTTAATAGCAAGGGTAAAATGGGTAGAAAAGGATAAACTATCCATTGATTTTCCAAACTGAACAAGTATTGTTGGATATTTATTTTTAGTATAGTGGACAAGTAAGTATGGACGGAGAGAGTATTAAAAAGTGATATTAAATCTTTCTTAATTTGCTAAAATAAACTACTTCCTCCGTCTCAAATAGTTGACATGTTTACTAAAAATACTTGTATCAAAATAGTTATCAGTTTAAATTTTAAAAGATCAAGAGAAGAATAATTATTATTTTTCATCTTTACCGTTACATTAATTATTCTATAATTAAGAGGCACGTAAATAGATAAATATTAAAAAATTAATAAAGAATATATTAATCAAATCATACTCCTAATCAATTTTTTCTTAAAAGTTATGCAAAACCTAAATTTGCCAAGTATTTTGAGACTAGGAAAGTAGTACTCCCTCCGTTCCATTTTAATTGAGCACATTTCATTTTACACGGTGATTAAGAAATTACAAATAGAGTGATGGTTTTTACTATTTTACCATGTATCCATATTAATGATATTCATTAGGCATAGAAATTGTAATTAATTGTAGGGGTAAAATGGAAATTTTTTTTTAATTAATTCTATGTTGATTTAATTAGTAATTAACTAATATGATTATTTTTAGTAAGATGACCAACTAATATAAGACGAAGGAAGTAGTAAAAATAAAATCTAATGCCAAAAGGTGAGCTGGCTACGGTTAATACTTGATAATTGGAGTTTAACCTCTATACTTTCAAAAAAAAAAAAAATTAAAAAGATTGTGCTACCGCCAAGTCAGCTCCAATTAGCAAGTATTAACCCAAGTCAGCTACTCTCTCCGTTCATCTTTACTTTTCATTATATTAAGAGTAGATGTTCAATAATATTTATCCAGTTTAGAAAATCAATGAATAATTTTCTATTTTATTCTTGCTATTAAAAACAATTCATTACTCAGTGCATTTTTTAAAGCATTAAATTTATTATATTCAAAGAATATTATTTAATAAGATGTGTGTCAAGTCAATAATAAATAAATAAAAATGAACGTATAAAGTATATGGGGTTAGATAATATGGGGTTCCCGGGTGCTTTCATTTTGACACATCTTCACTTGTGATCGCTTAAAATTTTATCAATGGATACTTTCAAGCCCCAACCCTAACGTATTTTTTCCCGGCCCATAGGTACTTCTTCCATGGATCGAGTGTGCTTAACAACATTTACTTCTTTAATGGCAATATCATTGTTAAAGACAACAAACTCTACAATCTCATTCTCAAGATTCAAACCTATTTCTTTTACATCACTAGCAAAATCTACCATTTTCCTAGTTTGAATCCTATTCAATTCATAAATATGTACAATTTCATCTCCAATTAAACTCACTCAGTCAATCTCATCCATTCGAAAAATTCATATAGATATTATTAATTCGACTTCCTGATAGACTCGTTAGTTCCGCATGCATCTTGAATCTAGTTCAATGGGCATTAATTTCTAAGGACATGAGAATACAATTCGAATAAATTAGGAAACTCAAGCTTTCATTGAACCAAATATAAGCTTGTAGAAATAAAATCAAGCAGGACACAAACAAGTAGACTTTGTTTTTTTGTCTAGTGTTTGCCTCTCTATTAAGTGGAAAATGTATGTGTGATGTGACTGTGTGGTACTCGAATGGTATAGTAATATTCTCCTGGCTGAATAGATACTACGAATTTTATCATTCTTTTTAATATAAAATCCCTCCGTCCAATATTAATTATTCAAGTTATTTAAAATATTTATTTCAATTTATTTGTAGTTTTACAAAATCAAAATGAAATTAATTATTTTTATTCCATTTTAACCTTTGTATTAAATATTTTTTAAAAAGATTAGTTTAGTCTTGTTACTAATAAAGTGTAATATATTGAAGAGAGATAAAGGATAAAATAATAAAGCTACTTTTTAGATATAACCTCTTTTGAAATGGGAAAAAAATGTGAAAATTAATATGAGACATTGTGAGAGTATAAACAACCGATTATGTAGATTCTTAGAGCTCGTTTAATACAAGGGATAAGGAATAACTAATTCCAAATTAATTTTAAGACGAGCTTATCCCATGTTTGAAATGTTATTTTTATTCTAATTCCAAAGTAACTTGTTTCCAATTAAACTAAGGGACATTTTGATAGCATTGTTTCCTGCCCTATGTCATAAAGAACCCCACTTGTCTCCCACTATACAACCTTTTTTTTATCTTATACTACAGCATTGCATTGGGAAATTGCTCTTAATTTAACGGCCATTCGAAACTACCAAGATATTATTGTTCTCCTTTCACTTTAATATTTCCTCCTGTCCGTTTGAAGTTTGGATATACGGAGTATACGTATATTTTAGTTTTGGCATAATATATAGATATTTTAATTAATTATTTTTGTTTGGCAATGAAATTCTTGATCAATTTCGAGAATGCATATTTAAATAGCTCAATTCGTTTTTATCGTGTTTTGTAACACTCAATGCTGACATGACATCTAAACTTTGAAGGTGTCTTGATGATCATTTTGTAAAGTTAAAGTGTTCAACTAATATAATTTTTTTTAATTTCTTTTTTTTTTTTTTGCAAATTTGACCACTCATGTATTATCCTGAGTGAACCTTTTTATTAATAATCAAAGGAACTCAAAAAAGAATAAGTACAAATAAAGGGGGCTAGGTCTTCTCTTACAAATCTTAATGAGGTCAAACCTAAATATGTATTCTCAAAGCTAAAGTATTTAGTTGTCGGTTAATATAAAGTCAAGATATTTATCTATCTAATATACTTTTATGTCTTTAGTTTTCTAACTGTTTCATTATTGTCTCTGCATAAGCAATGATATATTACAACCAAAACTATTTTATTTTAAAACTGCATATATTTTGCCTCTTAGGACCATTAAAAAAAATTTCAGCGAGAGAAAATATTAAATGCATTCCGATGAATACATTAATAATTTAAAAATATGTCCACCACGTACTCCACTTGGCCCCCAAAAGAATTGAAAAGCAGAAATAAGTTCAAATTAAGTTAAAACATTTACCAGCAACTAAACGTGCTATTTCAACGTTCAATGCACATAAAAAAATAAAAAAAAATTATATTATTCTACCACTTGTTGAATATATTCGTTTATCCGCCAACTGCAATAAAATTTTATATTTTCGTACATAATAAGAACTGTTTCATTCAGAATTTTAGGTAAACCAGCCATTAGTAGTATGACCAATTGAAGAATCAACAGAGTTCCTTTAATTTGATGCTTTCATTTTTAATAAGAGGTTTTGAATTTGAGCTTTTTAAAATAAAAAATAAATCTTATTAGGAGCATCCACTTGAATCATACAATGCATGAATTCCAATATAATCCGATCTCAATACAAATATCAAATATCAAAGGGCCTAAAACGCCCTTCATCTATTGAAAATGGTATAAAAATACCCTCCATCCATATTTAGGCTCTATAATGCCCTTTACATCCATCTTTGGGCTCCATAATACCCTTCACATCCACTTTTGAACTCCAAAATACTCTTTATTTAATATTCCTAATATTAAACTGAAAAAAAAAAATCATTAATGACGCGTCAATTTTTCATTGATCCCCATTTAACTAATTAAAAAAATTAAAAAACTCCACCCAAAAACTAATAGACCCAATCCACATTGTTACCCGCTCAATTTTTAAAAGAAAGTCATGAATCCAAACTTATTATTAAAAAAAAAACATGAGATTTACCTATATATTTATTTTATTTTATTATTAACTTTATTCACTTGATTAAATTAAGCTTATAAAATTTTTTTAAGATATTTTCTTCACAATTCAAGAAAATTATAGCAACCATAGTAATAGGTTAATAACAAATTATAAGTTGAAAAATGATGAAATACTTTTTTTCTACTTGTAGGGAAAAAATAAGAGAGGAAAATATTATTATTTTCTTAAAATAACAAATTTCGAATCAAACAGATACTATCCAAATTGATGGATATGAATTATATTTGATTTTAATAATTAAATAATTAACTAAATTGATTTGATTTTAGTTTTAACCAAGAAAGGACCTAAACCAAATTATGAATAGCCCTAATAAAAAATATTGCATGTGAGTTTTAATATTGATTAATTTAAATAATTATATAATTATAATGCATTGCTAAATTAGCAAACTTAATCATTGTTGTAAATATTTTACTTTTTTTTATAATTTCTTTTTGTATATTAAACTATGTAATAATTGACAATTATCTTTTAGAACATTATTTTTTTCTTGAAAAGAGTTACTTTGTTCTATTCTATTAAATGTAATATGTATATCTTTATAATTTAACAATGGGAAGTTGACATGTCATTAATGAAATTTTTTTTAAAATTTAATATTGAGGATGTTAAATAAATGACATTTTGAAGCCCAAAGGTGGATGTGAAGGGCATTTTGGAGCCTAAAGGTAGATGAAGGACATTTTTATACCATTATCAATAGGTGAAGGGCATTTTAAGCCATTTTTCGAATAAAAAAAGAAAGAAAGGAGTTCCTCGGTCGGGCTGCCCAAACCTCCACCATGCATGCTGGTAGGATCCTGTAATTAAAAAAAATAAAAATTAAACAATAAGACCAATTTTTAAAATTATTTTTGTCATGTTGTATACTCCTATAACATTTGTAATTAAATAAAAAAACGTGTATGAACATCCAGGTTTATGAAAAGTGTGTATTAACGTTTACAGCATGCATCAAAAGCGTGGTTACTATTTATTATTAATCGTATTAAACTCCCATTATGCGCGAATAATATTATAGAATATTACTATATATGTCAAATTGTGATAATTTGATCATCTTAATAAAATTTCTTTTCTGCATTTCAATGTTCATTAGTATGCTACTCAATATTTTAAAAAGGGCATTCCAAAGTTCATTTTTTTTCAATTTAAAACAAAATAGACTAAACTATCTCAACTTTTTACTTAAGCTAAAATAATATAATTATAATACCTTTTGATAAAGTGTTAAACTAACTGAGATAAGTAGATTGAAGAGGGAAAACATATGGCTTGATTCAAAATCAGGTTATTCTGAAATTATAATCTACTGATTGAATATAATTGAAATTGTCTATCTCACCTTTTATATATATATATAAAAGTTATGATTGTTATATAAAATTTATTTTAAATTTAGTTAATATTCTCAACTAAATATATGATAAACTTGATTGTAAATTAAAATAATTAATTTAAGTATAAACAACATAAATTCCACCACTTTTGGAGCTAATTACTTCCTATCCTAACTCTTTTCAATATTACTCCCTCCGTCCATCTTTACTTGTCTACTATACTAAAAATAGATGTCCAACAATACTTGTCTAGTTTGAAAAATCAATGGATAATTTACCCATTTTACCTTAGTTATTAATTACAGTCATTACCCAATATATTTCTCAAAGCATTGAATTAATTATATTCAAAGGGTGATATGGTAAAATTACCCCTATCATTTAATGTTTCTTAACCTGTGTGTCAAGTCAATAGTGGACAACCATTGATGAACGGAGGGAGTACTAAAAATCCCAAAAAATCTGAAATCTCGGATATATTGTGTTGGTCCCGATATATGGTGTTGCTCTGCAATTTGAAATCTCGAATGCATTACTAAATCTCGGATACATTGTGTTGGTCCCCATATATTGCGTTTTACGCATGATACATACTATCTCGAATACATATTATCTTCAGATCCATTACTATCTCTGATATATTACTTAAAATATGAGATAAGTGTAATTAAATAAAAGATATGAAGTATTATATAGATATGATAAGATAATTAGTATTGTGATGTAATTTTTCCTTAATTTAATCCAACTCAAATGGGCTTCAAGTGTTTAATGACGCAGAAGCGACGTAAAGATGCTTGAGCATCTTCTGTAATTAGGCAACCTTAAAATATATATTGTTGACTTTTAGCTAAAGATTGATTATAACAATTATAGCTAAATCTTTATTACCGTATTAATATAACCCTATTAAATAGCTGAAAAAATTGTGAACATAAAAAATAAAAAATGAAAAAAATATATATTCCTTAAATATCAGCTATTAAATAAATCTTTCCATTTTATTTGGTAATAAGATCTCAATTAATTAAGAAGTGTTTCATATTCTTTAAAAAGATTAGTTTTCTTTTGTAGTGCCTTTGTTTTATTTCTTTTTATATTAGAATTCTTTTATCTTTTCCTATTCCTAGTGTTTTTTTAAAAAAAAATTATTTCTTAATACATTTTTATTTGTTCTCTTTTGGATTTCAAACATAAATATTACAAATATTATATTAAAATAATATCAATTAAATTATTGTTCTTTATGCATGTATAATTACCAAATATATATTTTTTAAAATATATATAATTATTTTATTTAGTTGCATATATTACATATATAATTCATATATTTGGTGTACTACATGTATGATAGTATATATTAAAAATATATAGGCAAAATTATATATATATAAATAAATAATTACAATATAATATACTTGAAATATATTTAAAATAATTTTTAAAAACTTCTAGCATAAAAATAATATTGAACAAAAAGTATAGAAAATTATGAGAGAGAGAAGAGTAAATGTAATAAAAGTGTATTAATGAAATGATGAAACAGTTAAATTATTTCTATAATTAATTATATGGGATATGTACGTGGAATTTTCAAGATGCTTACATTACGGTGAGAGCGACGGCCCAGCGGACTAAAGCCGCCATTACAGGAACGGAAAAACCCATACTAATTACTAATGACATAATGCCCCTTTTTACTTTAACAAAAAAATAAATAAATTGTGATCATAAACTTTAAATATCTCTACGTATCAAAAAATATATATTTGAATTTTATGATATTAAATAAGTATTACTCCATTCATCTCAATTTATATGATACTCTTTCTTTTTTAGTTTATTTAAAAAAGAATGTCATCTATCTATATTTATAAAGAATTTAACTTTATGTGATGATTAACAATCACACAAATATCTAAAACTTATTTTGAACCACACATTACAAAAGTCTTTCTTTCGAAAACCCATACTAATGGCACATGAATTGAAACAGAGAGAGCATATTATTTTTAAAAAGGTAAAATATTAAGAAAACAATAATACAATTTACGTATAATTTATCAAATTAGCCCTATTTAATAAAGGTTTAGATCGATCCTTTTTCCTAAATATTGTCCATACTTCTTTAATATTAAAAGTAAGGTTGAAAACAATTTTTAACTTTAATCTTGAATTACTAAAATGGCATTTATGTTGGAATAACTTTTTTGAGCTAAAATAGCAGTTATTAAAAAGGGATGGATGATATATTTAATAGGAGTAAACATAATATAAAAAATACTCCCTCCATTTAAAATAAAATGACTTATTTTGACTTGATACGAAGTTTAAGAAAATAAAAAAGACTTTTGAATCTTATGGTTTTAAATTAAAGTTATGTCAAATGTACCAAAATGTCCTTTAATCTTGTGGTCTTAAACATGTCAGGTGGAAAGTTGAAATGAAAGAATTTTCAAAAAAGGAAATGATCATTTTTTTTTAAACAGACTAAAAAAGAAAGTAAATCATTCTTTCTAAAACAGAGGGAGCATTATGTAACCATTTAATTATATTAAATTAATTTTATTAAATATTTAAAAATAAAACTTTTGCTCATATTAAGTACTTAAAAATAAAACTTTTGTCAAAAGTTAACACCGCCTCTACTAGAAGATCTTAGCAGCTTAATTGATTGATTTAATTTCCAGTAATCCTTTCCCTCGTTTCTCTTTCCTCTACTTCCATTTTTTAATTTTTTTTAAAAAAATAAAAATCCCCCAACCCCGCTCAAAAAAAAACTTTTTTGTAAGTCTTTTCCAGAGAGTGGGCCCAAGTAGACGTAGGATGGAGATTGGCGGCCCACTAGTTGTATAGGGCCGTACCACCGCACGATTCCCGCAATTGATTATGATTACGACCTTCACGTCCTATCTCATCCACAGTACTGGACTGGGCTCTCACTTTTGGTTTCAGGCCCAAAAATATTTAATGGATTTATTGTCAGGTTCCAGTTGGACATGTATCATTTTCATTACTATCTTGCCCATCATAACCATTTGGACAGAAAATTGATAGAAAATGTCAAGTTTTTTAAATTAAAAATTCAAATTGTTTTGTTGGTCAATTTTTTGACTTGTATTACTACTCCGTTACTCTTTTGGTAACAACTTCTCAACCTTCCGCCAGGTAGAGATAAGGTCTGCATATATTCTATCTTCCCCAGATTTTAGTTGGGAGATTTCACTAGGTATGATATTGTTATTACTACTCACGTAAGTTAAATTTCTAGTAATCTATTTAAAAACTAACAGACCTTGAATGTTATTGATTGGACTAGTTTTCTTATCCTACATTGTAGAAAGAAGAATATACAAGGGCAAACAACATACATCCCGACAGATTGGAGCTTAATTACAGAAAATTTTGATATTTTGCATAACTATTGAAAATCTCGATTTTGAGTCAGTCGAGATACATAATTAGCTCCCGATACATCCAACGAGGATACATTTTTTTTTTGTAAAGATACATAATTAGCTCCCGATACGTTTTTTCCTATTTTGGGTCTGTCGAGATATATAATACATCCAACAAAGATACATTTTTTTCCAATTTTGGGTCTGTTGAAATAGGTAATCAGCTCCCGATACATCCAACAAAGATACATAATTGGTTGGATTTTTTATAATTACTTTATAAGGGTGAAGATTTGTATAAATTTGATAAGTTAAGGTATATATTTGTGTTATTTTTCCAATATACAAACATCATAATTTGCAATTCACCATTAAAGCCCAAAAAGAACGCAAGAGTGATTTCTTTTGATGGGCTCTAGAATCCATTACTAGCCCAATATTATAGTGAAAAAACATGAACTACTGGATCATCCACTTTGATGTTTGGGTCGAAATTATGAGGCCCATATGGAAAAATACATGCATTCAAAATAGGGTAAAGGACACCACATGGTCGTCTAAAAACAAATGGCCAATGTTTGGGCTATTGGATATGGAGTGACCAATAGATCCAAATTAATTTTAAAAATGGCCAGTCGGGACTGTATTAATATGGTATATGGGCTGTATCAATATGGTATAAGGAGTGCATTAATATGATACAAGGACTGTATCAACATAGTATGAGGATTGTATCAATATGGTACAGGGACTGTACAATATGACATATAAACTATCTATGCATGTTTTTCTGTATAAACTATATGAATATGGCATGTAGACTGTATCATTATGGTAGATGAACTGTATATGAACAAAAAAACACGAAGAGTATATTATGTATCGAAATTGTATAATTCTTATATAGAGTATATATTTTTGTATGTGACATGTATAAAAATTGTACTGGGTTTGTTGTTGTTGTTGTTGACATGTATAAAAATTGTATCATTGTTGTTCGTAGTATGAATCTGTATAGGATATGTGTAGAAATTGTATCATTGTTGTTTAAAATATTATCTATCACAATTGTATATGTAAAAAAAAAAATCATTGTAATATAAAATGTATCAGAGTGCTAATTATAGTGCCCGTAAGGATAATTATAATGCTATGTGCTAAAATAATTGATATTAGAAGAAGAAGAAGAAGAAAAAGGCCTAAAATGGCTACCTTTTAGAATTGTAAAATCAATGTCTATTTCGGTGAAAATAGTTTTAGACGAAGTGACATTTATATCTTTTTTCTTCAAAATATTCTATTTGGACGCTATTATTTAATTTGCATTCAGTTTTTAAAACTTTTTCTTTATGTTTGCTATTTCATATGTTTGGCTGAACGGCTGGCAGAAATGGTTGAACATCCGCCATATAAAATTGCAGACATTTTCTCTAAAGTTGGGCTTTGTAAAATTAACTTTAACCATCATACATCTAAAAATATTCTAAAGTTGATAAGTATACAAAAATTATAAACTTACGACATAAGAAATGACATCAAATTAGATATATGTACAATAATCTCAACATCATTAATCTCCATGTTACTAATACATCTTATTCGTATTTTTATACACGCCCATCAACGACCCTAAGAGATATTTAGTAGGTATTTGGACATGTGATTTCATCTCATGATTTCAAATCTCAAAAAACCACGATTTGAGATTCCAAATCATGATTTCAATTTTTTCAAATATAAATTTGACCCACAAGTTTCTATTTTTTTAAAAAAAAACAACAAAAAAAACATCATTTTAAATTTTGAAAAGAAAAAAAAAAACTCATACTTGACGTGTAAAGATTGTAGTACCATGTGAAAGAATTTTATTAAAGAATAACTAGTTACTATTATTGTTGATTAATTGATCTTTATAAATTATGTACATTTAAAAGTTTGTAATTGCAAACATTTAATTATAAAAAAAATCATGGAGATATGCAACTTATCAATACAGTATCTTAGCATACTACGATATCCTAGCTATGTGTGCTTATTTAATAACATTATATAAAAATTGGAGAAAAATTTAATAGTTTTCACTATTTGTGGAATTTTCATCTTTATAAGAAAATATACAAATTAAAAAGTTCAAATTACATATCCAAATAAAATTAACTTCATTTCAAATAATTTTATAATTTGATATTGCTTGCCCCAACGGGGCCTTAAATTTCGTTGGAGACTTTGTCAAATTTAATCATATTTTGGCTGGTAACCATGTCCGCAGATTATAAAGTTCAACAGAATATCCCAGGCATCGTCGACTCATGTATCCTAATTTTCAAAATCGAAAAACATATTTGTAACTTCATTATAAAATTGACCAAATTTTGTCATATACGCCACTAAATTCCACAACTGACAATCCAATCCAATATACTTTCATCATCTCCACTTGTCAACTACCCTTTAACCTTCTTCCTCTTAATTCTATACAATAAATATTCGTGATTCGATCAATCCTTCTACTTGTTATTTAATTGAAAAATAAGTTATCTCAAAGTTAATTATTTTGACATTATTATTTTACCATCATGCAGAATAAAAGAAAAACTATAACTATAAATTATCTTATAATTTTATCTCAATCAAATATTAAATTCATTTCAAAATAATCTCGAAATTAGCTCTCGACTGCCTTTTTTTTTTTTTGTCTCCTTTAAATTTAATTCCATCAATTTTACAATTGGGATTTAGGAAAATCTTTATGAAATGAAGGCAGAAACAGTGACCCTGGTGCTGGTGAATTTAGCGGGAATTATGGAAAGGGCCGATGAATCTTTGTTACCTGGTGTGTATAAAGAAGTTGGTGAAGCACTCCATGCTGATCCAACGAGATTGGGCTCGCTTACCCTTTTTCGTTCGATGGTTCAGTCACTGTGTTACCCTCTTGCTGCTTACCTTGCTGCTCGACATAATCGGGCTCATGTAATTGCTTATGGTGCTTGTCTTTGGGCTGCTGCTACTTTCCTTGTTGCTTTCTCCTCCACCTTCTCGCAGGTCTGTTAGAAATTACTCTCATTTCTTGATTTCTGGGTTTTTACTTGTGGTGAATTTTGATCTTTGTTGTGCTATGTTGGAACTTTGTTTTAGCTAATGCTAGTTAGTTTGAGATTGAGGTGTAGTTGATCTTGGTGGGAGGTGTGATTTTTCAACTTTTAATGGTTTTCAATTTGTTGATTATATGACTTTGTTTGTAGTACCTCCCATTGCCGAGGGTCTATCGAAAATATCCTCTTTAGTCTTTACCTCTTAGGTAGGAGTAACGTATGCGGATACTCTAACCTCCTCAGATTCTACAAAGTAGGATTATATTGTGTATGTTATTGTTAGGGTTGTCAAATGGGCGGGTTAAGCTGCATTTGAGATTGTCAAAATGGATTGAGTAAATAAATAGGTGGGTTGTTTACCCGCTTAAATGTTATCGGGGCTGAAGCGGGTTGGATTGAAATGAGCTAAAAATCGGGTCATAACTCAACTCGCCCATTTTAAAAAATATTATCTTTTTAAAAATATTTAGACAAAATTTCTCATTGATCAATCTGGGTTGCATATTAGCCCAGTTTTAAATTGGGCTAAGCTAAGGTGATCAAAATTAGCATAGTAATAAAATAGGCGGGTTATTAATCCGCTCAAACATAAACTGGTTGGGCGGGTCATGATTTTATGGGCTGATTTTGACAACCCTAGTTGTTGTTATTGTTGTTGCAGCACCTCCCCACCATCCCCCAATTTGTTTTGTATTAATGTATATATGTCAATTGTATTATAGGAAAAGAAACTGATTTTATGTTAGAATTATGAATATGCTAACCTCATTTGAACATTATTTAGTGGAGAAAGAAACAATCTTTTTGCCCAGTTTACCGCTGTTAGATATTCAAATTGAAGTGATCAGTGTCTCAATGTCACCCTTCCCTGTACTTGTTTCTCTCAGCCCCTCACCATTACAGCATCTACCTGGAGCCAGTTATTGCAAGTCGCTACCAGTGATATCCAATGACTTCTTATTATTAAAGAAGAAATATGGAAAGTTTGTAGTGTAGTCTAATCATAGCATAAAGTCTTTTAAGAATTCATGTCGGGTGCCGTTACCGTTTAGTCTTGTTGAAGCTGTCTCTGTTGCAGTGACAGGATATATCACACTAATTTGTCAATAAAAAGATTATGTGATAGTGTCATCTTACTAGACTATCATCTGATTCACAATTCAATCACATTCTCTCTATTTCTCAAATCACTACTATTATTAAGAATTCATGTCTGGTGCCGTTATCGTTTAGTCTTGTTGAAGTTGTCTCTGTTGCAGTGACAGGATATATCACACTAATTTGTCAATAAAAAGATTATGTGATATTGTCATCTTAATAGACTATCATCTGATTCACAATTCAATCACATTCGCTCTATTTCTCAAATCACTACTATTGCAAAACAACAAACAATATGGTACTCTTCCTGAGTTTCGTCCTAGTTTTGTATGATGGTTTACTATATTCCCTTGTTTCTAAGTGTTTGACATTAACTTTTCGATCATTATCTTTTTGTCCTTTTACTACTATCAATATACTCATATATAAGTCATGATAAAAGTTAAAACGTCCAGTTAAATAGCATATAGTACAAAGTAGAATGTTTGGGTTGTTTGTGAACAATGGCTTCTCTATGTTTGCTTGATAAGGTGGCAGTATCGAGAGCTTTAAACGGGATAGGCCTTGCCATAGTTGCACCTGCTATTCAATCTCTTGTAGCTGACTCGACCGATGATGACAACCGTGGGATGGCATTTGGATGGCTACAACTTACTAGCAATATTGGTTCGATAATTGGTGGATTGTTTTCCTTAATGATAGCGCCCGTTACTTTTTTGGGAATTCCTGGCTGGAGACTCGCATTTCATCTTGTTGGGATCGTCAGCGTTATCATTGGTATTTTGGTTCGCTTATTTGCAAATGATCCTCACTTCCCAGATGGCCATCTGAAAGCTACTAATGAAGGTCCTGGTAAATCCTTCAAGTCAGAAGTGCTAGGTCTCGTTCAAGAAGCAAAATCGGTCATAAAGATTCGATCCTTCCAGATTATTGTTGCTCAGGGTGTTACTGGTTCTTTTCCTTGGTCAGCTTTGTCCTTCGCCCCGATGTGGTTAGAGCTTACTGGACTTTCCCATGAGAAGACTGCTGTTCTAATTGGCTTGTTTGTGGTAGGCAGTTCAATTGGCGGACTCTTTGGAGGCAGGATGGGAGACATGCTATCCCAGCGTCTACCAAATTGTGGCAGGATAATTCTGGCTCAAATAAGCTCAGCATCAGCAATCCCCCTATCAGCTATCCTTCTGCTGGCTTTGCCTGACAATTCTTCCACGGCCTTCGCGCATGGTATGGTCCTGTTTATTACAGGGTTCTGTATATCTTGGAATGCTCCAGCTACAAACAAGTAATGATCTTCTTACAAGAGTTCTTTTGTCCATTTATCTGCTTTTAGTATTTGTTAGTTAGCAACTCAAAATGTTTTGATTGGAATGGTGGAAGAAGGGATTTTGGTCAAATGAGATAATTCAGATCATTATCTAATATCTAAGTGAGGCCTAAAGGAAACACATTATTATTAGGAGTGTAGTGTGTTATTATGTTGCCAAATTAAGAAATATGGCCATTTCAATCTAACATCTGAGTAGATCCATGATCACGATAAGGGTGAGGACCGTGTTCCTTTTTTAGGAAGGTTAGATTTGTGCAATTTCAGTTTTGGATGTCTTCATTTTATGTTATGCTGAAGTGCCAACAGTCCAATTTTTGCAGAGATTGTGCCTGAGAAGTCAAGAACAAGTATATATGCTCTGGACCGATCATTTGAATCTGTATTGTCGTCTTTTGCTCCCCCTGTTGTTGGACTACTGGCTCAGAATGTCTATGGTTATAAACCAGTTCCTGAAGGTGTTGAAAGTATTGCTACAGACAGAGAAAATGCTAAAGCTTTGGCACAGGCGCTGTTCACTTCCATAGGAACTCCAATGGCACTATGTTGTGTTATTTACTCTTTCCTCTATCGCACCTATCCAAGAGATAAAGAGCGGGCTCAAATGGAAGCACTGATAGAATCAGAGATGCAAATCATTGGCTTGGATACTTCTCCAGCAACTCGACAATATTCACAAGTGGAGTCATCTGAACCCCAAGAGCACCTTGAAGACAGAACCATTGTTGAAATGGATTATGGGGAAGATGGACTTGATTTTGACGATGATGATGAGAAAACACTAGTCAACCACCACCACCCGACATTTTCTCAACTGGATCTATAGTAGTCATTATATCAAGAAAGACTGATATTTACATGGATGATCACATGACCACACATCTAATGCAAACTTATATCAGTTAATCAATAGTTTATGGAGCGATATAGGTTTTTGGCCACCATAGAAAGTTATGATGAGGATCAATAGTTGCTAAGTTATGATGAGGATCAATAGTTGTATAGCACCTTAGATTTTGTTTTTGAAAACAGCCTCCTGCATGCAGGGTAACCCTTGTGGTCCGATCTTCTCGAACCCCAAGTATAGTGGGAGCTTAGTGCGTCGGGCTGCTCTCTTTTCTTTTGTTTTGTGCATAAGTATAGGTTCTTGAGAATGGAAGTCTCAAGGTTTATTTGATATAGATTACCTCTCAGATAACATACTGTACAGGGAGTATTATTATCTCCTCAATAAATTACCTCTCAGATAACATACTGTACAGGGAGTATTATCATCTCCTCTTGTACCTTTGTACATCAATATGTTCTTATCTAAATATTATTTTGTGAAATCAATGGTTGTAGAAATGCATTGCATTCTTTTCTCTCTTTTTCTTTTCCTAGTATGTTAACGTGCAAAATAACTGCACATAAATCGACCACTGGGAAAAATATAAGGATGTATGTATCTGAAAATGGACTTTGTTCTGTTGTGAAGGAAATAAATAGCAACTACAAGATAACTATAGCATGCATGGTAAACACCAGAAATAAGAAGTGCTTTGACACTAAAGCTTTAAGCAGATCTTTACATCTCAAAATCCAATGAAGTAGGTGAAAATCGTAGAAGTTCGAGGTTCAAATTTCCACAGAAAAAAACTAGATGATTTCTTTCATGTGTCTTGACTTTGGTAAACATAACTATCCTGTACCAGGTGGAAGATGCATGCACCTTGTGAAATAATGGAGGTGCGTGAAAACTAGTAAGCATAATTATCCGGTACCAGGTGGAAGACAGCATGCACCGTGTGAAATAATGGAGGTGCATGAAAACTAGCCTAAACACCACGATTATCAAAGAATAGTGGCACTGTTTAAACGACACTTCCGATCAAAACAGCTCTTGAATTTTTTTGAAATTCATTAAGAAGCTTTTTTTCTTCCAGAGAAGAGTAGGGAGCTGAGAGGTGAAAGGATGAGAGAAAATTTAAGTTCAGAAACAATCAAGAGCTTGCTATACAATCAATATTGATTGTATTTTATTTTTAGCATTGAGAAAAATATTTTGGATAAACAACCTATACTAATAACAAAAGCTTAACATGGCTTCATGATCACTTGAACTAATGTAATTATGGACGAAATAAGAGGCCGAATAGATCCACAACCCCTTAAACCTACTAGACATTTTTATGTAGATATTCAAACTATGGCGTATTGCAATTGAGCATCTGATATGATAAAGTTTTCCTATTACACTTTCGACTCAAAATTTTGAAAAGACTTTTTACTTGTTTTCAAGTACCCATTATGTTGATAAGTTAAACAATTTAAAATATGTCATCTTCTTTAATTATACGCATTAGCCTCAATAAGCCAAGCTTATGTATGTTCCAATTGATACCAGAAAAAAGGGAGTGAGGGGTAGCGAGAGCATCCGCCACTCCATTAACTCAGTCTGTACGTGTGTCCTATGGATGGACTATGCAATTGTTGGAGGATCCACCTGCAACCACATAAGATATCAAAATGTGTGAGATTTGTGGAGTTTAATAAGTGGATAACCTGCTTCGCATCTATTTCAACTTGCAGAGGTTGAAGGTTGGGCGTGAAAGCTAATTGTAGTCCTTATAAAAGTGCTTTTAATTCATTTCCTATGCTGAATGTATTCATCAAAGTGCGCATATAGCCAAGTTTCAATTGATAATTATGAATGTAATGAGATAGAGGTTTGGTGGATTCATCCCTAGGTATGGACCATGTTTTTGGGGGTTTGTTTGGTAACCAATGCTACATTTGAGCCGAAGCTCTTTCGAAAACAGCCTCTCTACCTCCACGAGGTAGTGGTGAGGTCTGCATACACACTCTACCCTACTCAGACCTCATTTGTGGGATTTCGTTGGTACGTTGTTGTTGTTGTTAATTGCCTATCCATATCCTATTTTTCCGAAGTATTCCACATTGACAGTCAAGCCAGCCTTTAGGAAATTTTTTCAGAGTGATGACTGATTTTTTGGGGGGTGAGTTTGGGGGGATATAATTTTGGGTTAGTGTGTGTACTCACAAAGTATTTGGGTGTTGAAATAATCTCCAACCAAGATTTGCAATAAGAGTTTGGTTTTTTTATCTTGAGATTTTGAATATATCCCCAAAACCCCATAATGTTTTGGTGTAGTAACAATGTCTCATTTAACCAGGTGTTCGGGCTATTCAAAACGAAATCGTAAGTGATAAGCCAATCGCAGAATTGAATGCATCTAATTCGCCCGAAAAGCAGCCCTGCCAGGTGTAATTTCTTTTTTACCACTAGTGCTTCCCTTAAGAAAATTCCTTTGGTACCTTTCAAGCGATCGTAAGAACATTTATGGGAAGATACGTAAATTGCATAACATAATTTACAAGGCTGTTAAGAGTAGATTTGATGAGAGTAACTCTTCCAGTCATGCTTAGAAATTTTATCTTCCATTCCGCCATATTAACGAAGTTTAAAATTATCAATTAAAACTCGAAAATACTTTAAACATTATGTTGTTGTCCACTCTGTGTTAAGCTCGAATGGTTTTGCTTTTAAAGACCTCACACCATTCAGAATAGCTCCTTATACCTTATACTCCCTCTATTTAAAACAGAATGATTACTTTTTTTTTTTAGTCCGTTTAAAAAAGAATGACACTTTCCTTTTTTAGCAACACTTTAATTTCAATTTTCCACGTGACATGTTTAACACCATAAGATTAAAGAATATTTTGATACATTTGACATAAATTTAATTTAAGACCACAAAATTCAAAAACTTTCTTTATTTTCTTAAATTCTGTGTCAAGTCAAAATAAGTCATTTTTTTTAAACGGAGAGAGTATATAGCTATTTTTCTTTTAACTATGGGTACGAGACTTTATTTGTATATCCAACTCATTTCCCTCCAAATTCAATCACTTTCTTTTTCTCTGACCAATCTAAAAACTAGCAAGCATATTATAGAAATAAAATTCATTAATTTTAAATTCTGAATTCGTAACTTTTGTCTACTTGAAGAAGACTCAAAGCCAAAAATTCAGAGTTGATCGGAGGTAGAGTCATCATCAGTTCACCTAACTAACAGCGTCTAATCCCCACACATGACACCCCCTTAGCTCTAAGACAAGTAATGACATTAAAATAGAACTTTTCGTTTGGTACACCGGATGGGATAAATAGGATGAGATATTTCAGGGACTATTTTATCTCATTCTCTACATGTGATAGTAATTCTATTATTTTAGTATAAATGATGGGATAAAATAGTCTCAAAACTAAATAATACCTTATATCAAACATAAAATAAAGTTAATCTCAAACTTTATCTCGAGATTATTTTTCTTTATCCCTAATAGCAAACGAACCACTAGTTTTATAAGCAACCAACTCCCTGTTACTAGTTTCCCACCAACTCTCCCATTTTGGTCATTCATCAATGTCCATAGTGGGACAGCTCTTTCATTTAAATAACAATAACAAATCAGTAATTCGATTTGACATAATTAAACCATATAAACTGTTTTACGTGATGATTTGCACTCGTCCAAAATTAAATCAAATCATTATTCCTAAACTATATATTACCGTTTTCTCGAAACTCCTTTTCGCAAGTGACAATTTTCATTATGTAAGATTATTGTGCCCATTTATTTTCATTATATGGTGGGGGTGGGAAGGAGATTTAGCTTTTCAACAAAGAATTTTACTTTTTTGTCGAGGTTTACTCAGTGAAAAGATAATTAATTACTACTTTATGTTAATCAGTTTTAAGGATAAAGTTACTAATGATCAGGATTACAAACAGTAATATACATAACACATTAAGGGCCATTAAACTTTAAAGCTACTTTAGAAGAATCATGAATTTTGTTCGTTGTGTATCTTTTTCTTTTTTCGTTTTGTGTGTTTTCCAAGTTTGATTTGCAGTGACAGGGTGGTAAGAGCATTTTGGGGTGGGGGTGGGGTGGGCGTGTGGGGGGTCATTATAACCACATGCTGTGTTGGACTTGGATCCTTTCTTTGCCATATCTTGATTCTCGACTTTTTGTCACTTTCTTAATTTTTGATCTATGTCCCGCAATTTCTCTACATAATATATAATTACAATTATATTATATTTATAAATATTTTAAATAATTGATAAATATATAATTTTATTTGTTACTGTATATAATAAGTTAAATTACATTAATAATATATATTTAAAATATTCACACTATCAAGGTATATAACTTATAGTATGGTATATTTTCATGATATCATCAATAGTTGTGATGAAATAAATATGATCCTTTTATCCTTAATCAATCGTCTGAGGTTCAGGTTTTGGAAAAAAAAAAAACTTTGATAGAAATAATTTTTCTTTTAATATATGTCAGTATGTCACATAACAAATTAAAATTACTCGGGCCAGTGTTATTTGTATATTGAGACTTGAGTGATTATAAAAATACACTTTCATGATACGTGTTTCAATTTCTTATACAAGGAATGGTCGAATGTTGTCAGATCAAGGTATAATCAGAAGCACCTTTAGTTTTTAGTATGATTTAACTTATAAGTAAGTTATAGGAAATTGTATTAATTTATTTAATTGGCATTATTACTACTACTATTGTTATTATTTTCTGTTGGAAATTCAAAAAAATAGTACTACCTTTTTCTTCAATTGGGTTTGGTGAAATAGAACATAGGCGCCCTTAGATATGGTGGATTTGGTTAAAATATCGTAAGTATGGTGGGTTAAGTGAAAATGTGGGTTGTAATTTAATCTGTTCAATTCATCATAAGTTCTAAGAAATGGATCAACAAAAGTGTAAATTTTAGTCAAAAATTTCGTCTTTAATATATAAATTTCGGGTTTGGTGAAATAGAACATAGACGCCGTTAGATATGGTGGATTTGGTTAAAGATATTGTAAGAGTGGTAATTTAAGTGAAAATGCGGGTCATAATTTAATCTGTTTAATTCACAACAATTTCTAAATAATATGAATCAACAAAAGTGTGAATTTTAGCCAAAAATTTTGGCTTTAATATATAGTTTCTTAATATTTTAGATATATAGATATAATAAAAAATTACTAAAGCCAAAACTTTAGCCAAAAATTTTGGTCGTGTCAATTTTGGCTTGACCTATTACGGCATCAATTCAGACCTCAACCACTCCTTATTTTAAATCAATTTTCCTACTTCTATTTTTTCTTTTTTTAATTAGAAATTTTAACGAGTGTATGACACATGTAAAAGTAAACTATAGCCAATAGCACAAATTAGAGGACACATGAACTAAGGCGATTGGTAATGACCAAAGTGAAGCTTACCCCCCACCCCCCACCCCACCCACTAGCAAGGGAAAAAAAATAATACAGTATAAGTTTTACTCAATGTTTATACAAATACTATAGTAGAAAAAGTACAAATAGTGATAAAGCTTTTGTCGATATTAATTAATTGTTATTAGATCTAATATAATTATAGATTTTTAAGGCATTTATAAAGAGTGCTAAAATATAATTGTCACTAATAATTACTTCTAAAAATATAAATTAACAATAATTAAATTATTACCATTAACTAATTATTGTTAAAGATTTTTTTGGTGCAGTGAAAATCAACTAATGCATATATATGTTCTTACTCTAATATATGATTTCTTACATTTGATGCAAACCACATAATACGATGGCCTAGACTTTTTTAATGAAAAAAGTGTGAGATGTTGTCACCTGCTGCAAGAAACCTCCACTGGACAAGGGATAGTTTGGTTGCTGATCGACGTTACACAGCTATAAATAATGCAGAGAATAATTGCGTAGGGATTAATTATTTTATATACATGTTTTTGTTATGTGAAAATTATAAAATGATAATTAAATATCATATTTAGTGTGCAAATTAACTTTTATAGTACAGAATAACTAGAAAGGTATCGAATATGATATTAACTATGCTAGATTTAATATACATGAATAATTATCTTCCTACGTAGCAACCAAACGACCTCTTATGCTTTCTTATTTCCTCAACTTTCTTTTTCTTTGGTCAATAAACATGTATTTCCTTAGATTAAAAAAAACAAAAAAAAAAACAGTGCGCGTTACTTTTCCTATGCCCATGTATAATAGTATCTTCTCTCCCAACACCTAAAATATTTGTCCATTAATTTCAATTTCATCTATGTTGCGACACCTTCTCGATAAAAACAGTGTCGTAGCTACATTGACCCAAGGATGGTCACTCAAACACCCTTCGTCCAAAATTTATATTGTACATATAAAAAACAATACTTTGTATATAAGTCATAAACAACTTTTTAGAGATATATATTAAAGTTTTGACCACCCTTAACAAAAAATTCTAGTTTTGCCATTGAATAACAATATAAATCTCTCTCTCTTTCTTAGCATGTTTTTTTCAAATCAAATCAACTCGTTAATCTGGTTAGATACAAACCATAACAGTTTTCTTCTTATTTCCCAGTACATTTTGTACAGTGGGGCAGTGATATTGCCATTATAACTTTCATGTGACCCCTAAGTGGGATGCACAAGATTCCTTCATCATAAATAAAGGTCGCATTCCAATCAACGAATAAAGAAACTTAATTTTGATAAGAGCAGTGTTGTTCGCTTTAACGGGGCTAATATAATATGAATTTAAATTAATCGAGTCAATAAATTTCAAAAAAAAAAAAGAAGAGAATTTTCGTTATGTCAGTAGTTGTGTGCATTTCTTCTGCTGTGTCATGTGTAGTGCAGTAGTACTGTTGAACTTTGGACAGTATTCTATATTCCCCTAGCTAGAGTGTCAATTTTTCAGTGCAACAATGTGAATCGATTCGTTTCCTTTCAATTGCTTTTTCCCTTTTAATAGAGGCCCCCTGTTTGGTTAACATGGCTTAGTCTTAAATCTTGATCGATTGACATAGTAAGAATCAGAGTCGGATTTGGGATTTTAATTCTATGGACACATGACTCGAGTTCCAATAATTGATTCCATCACCTTGTTTAAATTATGAGTTCATAATCCAACATTTTCAATGAATATTACACAAATAGATTCAAATATAATAACAACTATATATCCAGTGTAATTTCACAAGTAAAAAGTTAGTAAGGGTTGAGCGAATACAAACCCCCACTACCACAAATTATGACTAGTGCTCAACCACTTGAGCCAGTCACGTCGGACACACTTCCAAATTACAATAGAGGCTACCAGCCTAGACCATGTGCCTTAGTAAGTATAAACACAAATAAATTCACATCTTGATTAAAAATTATTCGCATCTAAACGGCTAGATGCGTCCCCGATAAGAATTAACCTTTAAGGTTTAGTTACTTTATGTTAATCAGTATAAGGATAATGTTAACAATAATATACACTTGAAAGTTCATCAAACTTTAGAAAGAAGGCTTTTAAGGAATCTAGAATGTTGTTCATTGTGTGTGTTCCAAGTTTTAGTTGCAGTGAGAAAGTGGAAGAGAAGAACGGAAGTTCTAATTTAGACCATTGTTATAATCCACATGATGTGTAGGGGTCCATTCTCTGACAATCTTCACATTTTTATCACTTTATTTAATTTTATCCAGCAAACCTTGTAAGTAGCTTTTTTAATTTAACCTACTAATGATGAATACCCTATGATGATACATGTCCCAAAATTCTTTATGAGGAAAATAAACCCCCGCCCACCCCCACTCTATTTTTTTATTGTCAATTGTAGTCAGAGTAAGGTAGTATAATAGTACTTCTCCCTCCGTTCAATCTTTACTTGTCCACTTTTGATTTGACATATAAATTAAAAAACAATAAATAGAAGAGTGATTTTACTATATTACCTTTTGAATATAATAAATTTTTTACTTTAAAAAATATAATGATGGATGAATAGTATTTAATATCAAGGATAAAATAAAAAAAAAGGATTAATTATATATTAATTTTTCAAATTGAATAAATATTATTGGACATTCCAAAATTTAAAAATAAACAAGTAAAGATGGAGTACATCGTATTTATTGATTATTTAGTGTAAGTTTTACGATATCGCATTTATTACTCCTATTGGAAATTCAAGAATTGGTTTGACATTTTCCCATTTGGCTTGCAGAAATAGGATTATGGGTAGCAATTAGGCCAACGCTTTGATAGTTTATCATCTAGAGATGTCAAGTGAATTACTCCCTTCGTTTGCTTTTACTTGTCGCTAATTTTCTAATTAGATTTCTTCTTTTACTTATTATTTTTGATATATCAAGAGAAGACAACTTCTTTTTTTCTATTTTACCTTTAGCATTAATTATTTTTTCTCCAAATTAATTTCAAGATACAATATAAACATCATTTAATAGGGGTACTATGGTAAAATAGTCTTGTAATTAATTATTTTTCTTAATGGGTGTGCCATCTCAACTTGTAACGAGTAAAACTGAACGGAGGGAGTACTTATTAGTAGGCGTTTGGCCATAAATATTATTCACAATATTCCAGAATACGTTTTCACTTTATTTCGGAATAATTGTTTGGCCATGAAAACCAAAAACGTATTCCGGAATATGTTTTCAGATTTTTTGAATCACTTTTTTTTAACTCAATTTTTCCTATCACTTTATAAAAAATTACATCCAAAGTCTAAAATATTTTTGAAAATATTATGGTCAAACACAACTTCAACTCTATTTTCAACTTCAAAATACCAAATAAAGTGAATACGTTTTTTGTTTTCATCGCCAAATACTAGAATGAGTATTTTGGTAGGTACGATAACGTGGAATATCTCAGGATTAAGCGTGAAATAAAATTTATATTACATCTTATTCACAATATAAATTTATATCATGCAGTATAAATTTTATTTCAGATTTAATCTTGTGATATTTCACCTTATCTATATAAATTATCAGTATCTTAATTTAGATGGAAAGCAATCCAATATTTGAAGAATTAGATTCTTTAGCGCGGTGGAAGTTTCATATATAGTCTACTTACATGCAAATTTCTAACAAGAAATAAATGCTCCTAGAAAACTAAACCTAAGTTACAGCAAATTTGTATGGCTTCCGTATGGATCTTCTTTTCCTACAATGTCCTGTTTTCCCACTTAGTTTTGAATTTAATAGTTGGTAGGTCTTTTAACATAATTTCTTTTCATGTGATTTTAGAGTCTAGCTCATCCTTTTAACACTTCCAATATTGTAGTTTTACATCTATATATGTATATGAATTTGTGCGTTTAGAGGTCGACTGTCATGACCCAAACTAACGAATCGTGCGGACACCTACACTATCCTAAGTAGCTGAGGGAACCCTTATTACCCAACCAAAAATATACGAAAGGCTTCTGCTTTTAAGAGAATACTAAATTAAATATAACAAAGTAAATTAAATATCAATAAATAAACTTTTCAAAAAAACTTCTTACAACTGTCCTTCACTACCCCAAGACCTGGTCAAATATGCACAAGAGCTACCTATTATAGAATAGACTGATAATAAAATAAATAACACAAAGACTCCAACATCTGCCAGAAAGGAAGTGCAGAAGTTAGTGCTGAATATCGTCATCCATCTAGTAACTGTAAACTAACCTGCATCCAGTCTACACCCCAAGAAGAAATGTAAAAGAGTAGAGTCAGTGCAAACACACATACTAGTAGGCATCATCGACCGACCAGTGTTAGACCACAAAATCATAAAATAGAATCAAAGAAGAGAAATCATGACATCTTAAATGTAGTATAATTTAACTAACGCTGTAATATCATTATAGCACTTTGCCTATATAATTTACAATTCCCCAACTCTATTAATGAGAATATATTCACCACTAACATAGTCTAGCCTCATTAATTCACACCATCCACCACAATCTAACACTTAACCATCACTATCACCCCTTTATTCGCATTACCTCTTCCATTACCCACATCTATAGGATCAACCTAGTAATCATAAACAACTCACACTAAACTCTCGGGCTAACAACCAAACACTCTCTTATAACATTAAAGAATAATAACTAGCCAATCGGGTAAGCCATGATTACAATAAGTATAAATGAAGTAAGTCGACTAACATATAGCAAGTAAGCACAGAGTTTCACTTTTCCAAGTATATGTTACACAATCAATCTCAAGGATACAAGCTAGTAGGGATTACAAGTCAACTCACATCTCAGTAAAACACATAAGAAAACTCAAGTCTCATTAGCAAACCTTATAGATACTCTTGGAGAAGGATTAATTCAATTATTGAAACTTCGGGATCGTTTCTTTGGGATTATTCATTGGATTCATCACTTTAGGTCACTTCATTATCTATTCCTTTATGATTATTATTATCATGCCGGCTCGTGGCACCCGATCCAACCACGTCTTATAGCAATACCGAAATTTAACGTCAGTCGCATTACTTGAGAAATCAATAAGGTAGCAATACCAAAATTTAGCATCAGCCACATTGCTTGAGAAAACAATAAGGTAGCAATATCGAGATTTAATGTCGGCCACATTGCTACTAACAATCTTTTCACTTTTTCAGTTCTTAATAAATATTCATCTTTCACTTTTCAACCTGTATGAAGGTATATCACAAGCCTTCTTTACTCAAGACATTCTTTTCAATCACATTATCATTATGGATCAAGATCTTTCATTTATCAATATTTTGGGTCTCTCACGGGCATTATTTCAACAATTCATCATGATCATCAACACGCCATTCATGGAATCAATTCAAGTAGTTATCATTATCAAACAAGCCTCTCATAGGCACGATTCAATAAATCATCATTATCACCAATTTATCCTCTTATGGGCATCCAATAGATAAAGTATGTTTATCAATACCAAATCAAGAATGTCATAAAATAAATCACAATGCAACACTTAATTATACAAGTCACTAATGGACCCTTCATTACTCATTGATTATTCAATTATCGCTACCTCCTCAAATACCACAACTTGGGTTCTAACACCACCACCCATAACTAGCACATTCAAACCTATCATTATTCTCTACCTCTCTCCGCATAATACAATGCTCACAATGATTCAAGTCATCTATCCCTTAGGCCTCACCATTATCATGGCACAATATGCAACTTATTACCTTCATAACTCAATTAGGTCATCACTAGAACAACTAAGAAACATCATGTCCACATACTTAATTCACAACAATCCCCTTTCGGGCACATAAAACATAATAGCATAAATATCACATAATCAATCAATAATATAATTTTCGAGATTAAAGTAAAGTTCTTATATCTTTATCCACCTCAACTCCATGTCCGCAGGCCTAGACATGCTTTCTCCCATCAATTCTAAATTATGAAGATATGAAATAATACAGTATTCTACTCATTAACCTAGCCTACCTGGACGCCAAACTTTTAGAAGCAACAAGTCATATCAAGGATGCTCCTTCCTTTTCTTCATGCTTCGGAATGATCAATCATCTAAAAATCAAGTAGTCATAAGAATAATTAATCAATTACTCTTTATATAAATATCTTTGGGAATTCAAAACCCACCAATTCTACCCTAATTCAAGGTCTCTATCATTCTCCAAGGTCAATTAACTATTAACTAGTTCTTTCAAGTTTAAACCATCTTCATTAATGGAGTTTTTATGCTAAAGGTCTTATCTTTGTGAAATTCAAGATTTTCAACCAACAAAATACATAATCTAGTTTACCAAGTTCATGCTAGAAATCATTAATTTATAATCTAGAATTAGTTCTAGGTGATATTAAGAACACCCATAAGTTTTTCCCAAAAATCCATCATTAAAGGTTCTAACCCAAAATTTCACCGTTGAAGGTCTTTATAATAATTCTAGGATGTTAAAGGATTAAAAGACGAAGAAGATGATGGAAAAACTTACCTCCACGAAGGACTTTCACCTTAAACCTTGGAAAATCACCGCTCTAGAGTTGTGGAATGAAGTTTTGGGGTTTTGGACCTGAAAATCGGCTAAAACTGATTTAAATACCACTAGAATTCTTGCTACAACGAAATTCCCATTTTAGTCAGGACAGTGTTCGGTAAAACTGTCATAACTTTTTACTCCGAACTCGGATTGCCGAACGGTTTATTGCGTTGGAAAGAAGACCCAGAGATCTTTGATTTGGTGGGTATTGAACCCCCTAAATCCTTATATTCTAGGAGATATGATAATTTGAAGTTGGCCTTAGTAGAAACCCATATCGAAACTCTATCGGTTAAAAATGTTTTCAACTTAACTTTGTGCTAGGGATATTGTACGACCTTAATTCATAACTAAAGAACTTCCAAATTAAAGGATTGATATTAGTACTCATGAATAATTAAATTCATCGGGCTTGAGTCTATCTAGACATATCGAAACGGTAAAATCTTTGCCGAATAGCTTGAGGTGACACAATGAACAAAATAATGACTATTTTGGACTCAAGTTAATATTGAGAAATGAAAATTCTCTGAATTTACCATGGATAATTTATTAACGACGAAATGGGTCACTACATCGACTTCAGACATGACTATAAATCACATCTCTTAAGTAATCTTTCCTCATTTTATCCTCATCTGCTACTTACATATATGTTGAATGTGATCATCTTCGAATAATTACTTCTGTCTTCTAATTTTTGATATAAATATCAACTAAGGTGCCCCCGATCCCCCCCCCCCCCCAAACCACCATCAACACACCTAGTATAATTCCACAAAGTAGAATTTAGGAAGGATAGGCTGTAAGCAGATCCCTAGAATTTAATAGATCAACCTTAAATGCAGCGCGATTATTTTCGATAGATTCTCGACTTCAAGATAAAAATAGTTACAAGACCCCTACACCCTCACCAATTTAGAAGAATTTGAAAAGGGACCACTAGATTGGAAAACTTAGAGTGCAATATATACAATATTGGGTAACTTTAGAATCACATGAATCATACAACAAGGTCACATGAGCATATCATGTATAAAAGCACCAGAAGAGAAGACCAGATTTCGTATACTTCAAGGATACGCAAATACACTTCACATGCAATACTCGTTTGACGTTTCTTTTATTTAATTTCTTTTTCTTTTTCCTTGAATATGCAAGGATAATATTATTTAAACGAGAGAAAATTAAAAAGGAAACATTTTTACTCCTTAAATAGATATTAGTTACAAATATAATAAGCATTGATGAAATACATAATCCTTAGACCTCACTTTGTGGGATTACGAGATGCTATTATTGTTGTATATATACATAAACAATATTTTCAACATTAAATATATAGTTAAATTCGCCAACATAGAAAATTTGAATGAACTGCTCATGGTCCGGAGTTTCTAACACGACCTCGAGAAACCTAATCTACTATAGCTTTGCAAAACATAAATTCACACAATTTTGTCCTAATTCTATATTCAGTGTTCAAAGTTAAAAGAAGTCTTTGTGTAGTATCTATATACTACACAAAAATTGCGATAAGGTTTGCGTACACATATTCTTGCCGAACCTCACTTATAGAAATATAGTGATATGTTTTTGTTGTTGTTATACGTTAAAAGAGAAAAAAAAAGTAAAACTAGGGTACTTTAAGATGAAAATGTTGTCTTAAATCTACATAACAATGTTACAACTTACAACCTCGTTATTTAGGCTAAAATCAAGTACTGGACACTGGGCATATAACCCCCCCCCCCCCCCCCCTCCCTAAAAAAAAAGTTTGACACGTTCATTAAAAAATAATGTAACAATATTAATTAACATAATATTTAACGAAATCACTTTATTTCTTTTTAAAATAAAATGAGCAAGTAATGACTTATCCCTTCTTGAAACAGTGAGAGCGAAAAATATAATGTCTTCTTGATTTGTTAAAATGACAAACATTTTAGAATATGACGTTGTTTTGGTGGGGAGAATTTGACTTTATTGATATTTCAAACATGATATATAATTTTCCTATATTGATTATAATTCTTAATCCCATCTTATCTTTAAAAAAATTGATCACTATCACTTACAGATCAAGACAAGATTTCAAAAAATTGTGGCGCAATAAATGACCTAACTTGAATTTGAAATATTTTGAAGCCAAAGCCATAACAGGAAAAGAAAAATAAAAAAGAAAAGAAAGGAGTGGTTAGGGAATAAGAAAATTAGCCCCTTTCCCCATATATTCTGAAGTTCGAAATTTGACTTGTATATTTGAGTTTTTAACGTGAATTTTAAAATTTAAAATTATACTCAAACATGCAATTTACTTGAAAAAATTATAGAATTTTTTAAGTGAAAGTCTAAAAAAATGTTATTACTATATTTTCTTCATAGTTTTCTTCTTTTTTTACATGAATTTGTTGCACTTGAGTCCAGAGTCTTTCAGAAATAATTTCTACCTCTCCGAGGTAGTGATAAGATATGCGTGCATTCTACCCTCTTCAAACCTCACTTATGGAATTTCACTGGATATGTTATTGTATATTATTGTTGTTGAGTGGAAGTCTCAAAATTCAAAAACTAGTCTGAGTCGATTTTCAAACTTTGATCAAATTAGCTAAATAAATAATACATTTTCAAAGCAGGTGTTTGGCCATGAATATTATTCACATATTTCGGAATACGTTTTTATTTTATTCCGGAATACTTATTTGATCATAAATATTTCGGAATACATTTTCAAAATATTTGAATTTTTGAAAAATACCTCATGAGGTGTTTTTATTATTTTTGGATTCATTTTTTGCTTTTTAAAATTTATTTTCTCAAAAAAAAATCTAAATTTTTTATTTTCATAAATTAACCTAATTTTCATAAAACTGAAATTTTTTAAAATTTATTTTTACTTTTTATATTTTTTAACTTTCAAAAATACCATGTTTCTAAAATACTATGGCCGAATATAACTCCATCTCTATTTTTAACTTCAAAAATATCGTGAATATGTTAACCTATCAAAATTTATAGCCTATGCTTAGATAATAAAAAAGAAGAAAAAGCTAGGGGACCCACCTGTCGACACGTGCTTATCCTATCTGTGCACATGCTTTCACCCCACCCTCTCCCCACCCAAAAAAATTAATCAATAAATCTGGCGGAGTAAAAATTCAAAAAAATTTAAAACCCCTGAATAAATCTCCCTTCTCTCTCTCTTTATTCTCACATTAGTAACGTTCCTAATTTCCCCATTTTCCTCTCTCTATCTATCGTAGTCCCCAAGTCCCAACAAACACTCACTGCAAGCAAAAAAAAAACAGTGAGTAAATTCAAAGTAAACACAAAAAAAAAGCAAAAAATAAATACTATATCTTATAGATCTCTTATAATTTATTGATTTATACAAGAGCAAGTTGAGTTAGAGAGTTTTGAGCTAGAAAAAACAACTAAGAAAAATTTCGGGGATTTGATTTTTATACCATTTGAAAAAAAAAATGGAGAAAAATACTCCAGTTCGAAAATCACACACTAACACTGCAGATCTGCTCACTTGGTCGGAAAATCCGCCGGAAAATTCTCCCGCAATTGGTTCAGCTGCTTCCTCTGCTCGTTCTCGCCAGGTGAGGATGATTATAAATCATTATAACTGAATTTTTATTTTTATTTTTGAAAATAATTTTTTTTTGGTGAAATGATAGCCGTCTGATGGGATCCAAAAAGTGGTATTTGGTGGTCAAGTGACTGATGAAGAAGTTGAGAGCTTGAACAAGAGGTGAAATATTTAGTTTTTGTTGATTTTGATTTATTAGTTTTTTTTTTCTTTTTCTGTATGTAATATTTTTATTTGTTGATTTTTGATTTATCAGCTGATTTAATTAGTTTTTTGTCTTCTCTGTTTTCTATGTGTATATACTTTTGATTTGTTGATTTATCAGCTGATTTGATTTATTATTTTGTCTTTTCTGTATGTATAGTTTTTAATTTGTTGATTTATCTGAGCAAATGAAAGGGCATTTAATGCTTCCATGATCAATCATAGTACGGAGAATTTGTTTGTTTGCTTGTTATTTTTTCTTCCTTATTTTTGGCTGTATTCTTCAAGGTTTCAACAATATATTTTTTGGTCCTACTATTAATCTTTTTTATTAAAGAGCTCAAATCGATTTAAATTAATTTTAAATGGTTTATATAGTCGATTCGAATTGATTCGTATCAATTCGCCAAACATTTCTAAATCTTCTAATTTAGTTTACGTTAACTGTATAATATTAAATTCTTGTGTCCTATTTCTAAATCTCGTTCGTGCATTCAGATCTGTAGTCAGCAGTTTGTGTGTTGCGATTGTTAAAAGTCAAGAGTTCAAAATCTTATCGATAAATCCTTATTTGGACAGTTTGTTTTTCATATGTGGCCGCTACCTAAGTCATATTACACAGAAAAAGAGATATTGGATTGTGTTACTCATGGTATTTTGTACTACAAAAAGTATTTTTTTCACCTCCATTAATTCCAAGACTTATCTTTTTCTGCTTCCAAATTATAGTCAGATTATGATTTATGTTCTTTATTGTGCCGTATATTCCTGGCGACTTAATGTATCCTGATATCTATGAGTAACGAATCATGAGAATGCTGCACCTTTCTTGCTATTTGTTGCTTAAGTTGTATTCTAATAGCTGAAACTGTTTGGCACTGTCCTAGGAAGCCATGTTCGGGTTATAAAATGAAGGAGATGACTGGTAGCGGTATTTTTGTATCTGATGGAGAAAATGGCGTTTTAGAATCTGACAGTGCTAATCCCATCCCAAATAGAAGGATGTATCAGGTACGTTTAAGGAGTATGTACGTATTTAATCAATTAATCATGTATGGTCTTCACAGCCTATGTACATATCTCACCGACTAATCATGTGTGGACTCTGTATCCTCTGTATATATAACCTCACGATTACTCTTACACCTGTTTTTTTGTCCCCAGCAAGCTGTAGCTGGAATAAGCCAAATTTCGTTTGGTGATGAAGACACTGTGTCTCCGAAGAAGCCTGTCACTATCCCTGAAGTGGCAAAGCAGAGGGAACTAAGTGGAACTCTAGAAAGTGAATCTGAGATGAAGCTGAAGAAACAAATTTCTGATGCAAAGACCAAGGAGCTTGTCGGACATGACATCTTTGCTCCCCCACCTGAAATTCAACCTCGTCCATCTACTGCTCGTGCATTAGCATTAAGAGAAAGCATTACCATTGGAGAAACTGCACCAACTAATGTATGTACATCTATCGATTTCTTTATGTTCGTCTATAAACTGCATAATCCCACGTTCTGTTTTGCGCTCCATAGTGTCACCTTTACCTACTTACTTTTTAGAGCAGCAATTGCAGCTGGAACAGAACTGTTGAAATAGGAAAAGAACTGCAAGATTCAGAGCCTGTCCAGTAGAACTATTCTTAGGGGTCTTTTCATAGACGTGTTAGAGAAAATAATACATGTATTAGTCATGGTGTTGTTTAATCCTTTGTTCAATAGGATTTTCAGCCTATTGTATAACTAATACTCTGGGGTCGTTTGGTAGGGTGTATAAGAATAGTGCAAAATATGATGCATTAGTAATGCTTGCATTGAAGGGGAGCCTTGGAGTAACTGGTAAAGTTGCTGCCATGTGACCAGGAGGTCACGGGTTCAAGCCTTGGAAACAGCCTCTGGTAGAGATGCAAGGTAAGGCTGCGTACAATACACCCTTGTGGTGGGGCCCTTCTCTGGACACCGCGCATAGCGGTAGCTTTAGTGCACCGAGCTGCCCTTTTAGTAATGCTTGCATTAGTTATGCTGAGATTATTTCTTATGCAGTGTTTGGTTTGGCGTTTTAAAAATAACTTGCATTGCATATTTTTAAATTAAAAAAATCATTTACAAAAATACCCTCCACAAATATAATGAAAATGACGTGGAAAAAGTTTTGAGGGGCTATTGTGTCTTTACCCATACTAATGCATGCATTAAAGTCCCTTGCATTGCTAATACCAAGGGTTTCCCATGTATTATGCATAGGTTGAAAAAGTATACCAAACAAAGTATTGGTAATACATAGAGCTAATGCATGCATTATTTTTTCTAATGCATCCTACCAAACGACCCCTAATACATAGCAAACCATGGTATTAATCCCACTTGTTTCAGCATCACTAATATTACCCTATTCATTTGTTTCAGCATCACTAATATTACCCTATTCATTATTATTCTTATACAGTACCAAACGACCCCTTATTGTTAGTAGACTTATCAGAAACACAAGAAACTGTTACCCCGTTTGTCTTTAAACTTAAAATTATAGAGTATCAGAGTATCAGGCTTTCATTGAGAAACTTGGCGTAAACTAAGCTTAACTTGAGGACATGCGGGGAGAGGAGCTTAGGCTCAAGCACTAGTTCTTAATCAATTTATGGTCTTGCTTCCACCATTTATCAGCAACATATGTTCAGCCTCGTTTTTGTTCTTCTTTTCTTGGTCTTTTGTCAGGGTGATACGTCTGCTGACGAACAAGTGGTCAAGACAGCCAAGAAAATTCCTGAAAAGAAACTTGCAGAGCTCACCGGAAACGACATTTTCAAGGGCGATAATCCTCCAGCGTCAGCTGAGAAGCATCTGAGTTCAGCCAAATTGCGAGAAATGAGTGGAAGCAATATATTTGCGGATGGGAAAGTAGAATCCCGAGACTTCTATGGCGGGGTTCGCAAGCCACCAGGTGGAGAGAGCAGCATTGCACTGGTGTAACTGGTTGCTAGGTCTAACTCAATTTACATCATTAATTGTGTTTCCTTTTTATCGATGATTATTTGTAGTTGGGGTTTGGTTCTGATGTGATTTGACCAGTGTTCTGGAATTTGTCCCTAGGATCTTATTTGACATGTCAACCAGAACTAAGAACTTTTGGCTAATTGGGTTGTATGTTCATAAATCTCTGCTTCTGGTGGACTTTGTTTTTGTGAAGATGTGTCATCTGAGTTCAATTAATTAATTAATATTTGTGTCGTTTTTGTTTTCTGGGTTCATATTTCGTAATATCACTTTTCAGTTTGGACTCACACCTCAACTTAAAAGTAAACTTAGCATTCTGTATATGCATTATACATGTATAATACACGGAATTCTCAGTAGAAACTCATTAAGTGTATTTCACTTACACAGTAGGGATACAATAGAAATTCTGGGAAATAACAACAGGGAAATGGTTGAATTAAAGAATAGTAAGAACTAGAAGGGATCAGAAGCTAGAGACTCAGATAGGGGATAGACTCTTTTTAACCATTCGAATAAACGTTCATTCTCATCTATTTGCCCTTTTAGCTAGCTGCATTGCCACCTTCATTCCTTTGCCCCGATGTCCTGTCTTAAGGTTCCCCGAAGCTACTTTATTGAAGTAGACTTTCGCTCATCGTCTTGTCTTTACTTGAAAGTTATTTCTTTTATGATTCCTTTCCTTTTAGCTAGTTGTTAAGTCGGCATGGGTCCCAAATCAACCTTTGAGAGACGGCCTTCTAGTTTTGTTGCTGCTTCTCGGTCTATAACTAGTGGTGTGACATCCATGTAGGTATTGACATTGGGCCAAAGCTGGTTCATAACATTTTTGTTCTTTAATAAATATATAATATATAGACAACAATTATGTACATATTACATAGTAATTATACATGGATTATACATTGATTACACAATATATAAATGATTTTTTCCTGTCCCTCATCTTCTCTTGAAATATACATATTATACAGTGATTATACGATGAGCGACACTTTAATAAGACTGGCGAATCTGGCTGGAAAAGATCTCCTTCCGAGCAAAAGAAGAAGACGCAACAACACCAAAAAAAGAAGATATTGCCACATGATCTTCCATCGTTGTCGTTTCGCCATTTTTAGGGCCTCTCACTTTCACATTTCTTAGACTAAAAACTTCCATTATTTCTTCATGTTACGAACGGAAATACTAACGTATTTAGAAAGGTTTTCTGGAAAAATTAGCTTTAGCAAAGAGGGTTTACTTTAAGTTTATTGCTATTATAGGTTGCAAGTTTAGTCTCTTAAACTTGAAAAACTAAATCGAATGAGCCATTTTCTTGGTAATGGATGTCTAATGTTTCTATATATTAGGAAAATTACATAAAGCTCCGTGGGATGTGGGCTTTTTTAATGTGAATATTTTGTGCATCGAGTTGTTCTTTTTTAAAAAGTTGTGTTAGATCTATCACTCGCTTGTATTGATTATTCATGAACTCTTTGTGTACAAAACAAATTTGAAAAAATGCGAATGGAAAAGTTGTTGAAAGCGACTCCCTTGGGACATAATTCTTTCACTTGAAAAATATTTTGATGGAATCTTATGGCTTTTGATGATATTATGGAATGTACTGATATTTTGTGGTTTGGAAACAATGTAATGATTTTGTTTATGACATTAATACATTATGGTTATTGTAAACATATAATTTCTAATTTAAATTGTACAAATGACACATTGAGATGTTTTAAAAGGGATCAGAATATGCCTTAGTGATAGGAACTAAATATGACAAAATATAAAGTATGTCAATAGGTACATATATGCCCTTACTAGTCTTCCCAATATAATCAGTTAAAGTTCTATGTGAGATAAGGACATTCTTAGAGCCCGTTTTGATTGGCTTATTTTAAGTGCTTTTAAGTCAAAATAGTTTTTAAGCATTTTTGGAGTGTTTAATAAAAGAAGTGCTTGTAAACACTTGACTTTAAGCTAAAGTGATAAAAATAAGTCAAAAGTCATAAGTTAGGATTTTTAACTTTATGATTTTAGGCTTATAAATCTAAAGCGAAAAGTCAATCCAAACCGCTCTTAACCCGAATAAGTAACAGCATGAGCATGGTTAAACCAAACTATGGGATGACAAATGATGTGAATTTTGCATACTTTATGGCATTTTGAACTTTTTCATATTTATTGACATACTTTTAGCTAACTATATATTAAGTTTAGCAAATAAAAGATCAAAAAGACTAGCATTCTATAGCAAATTATACTTTCCCCATTCATTTTTACATGTCACGTTTTGCTTTACGAAAGTCAATTTGACTAAACTTTGAAATTAAATTAAAGTAGATTAATTTAATATTTTAAATTTTAAATTTGGATGTTTGAAACTATATGAAAAATGCTATAAGCTGCAATTCTTCTTAGTTTTTATATTAATATGATGAAAAAATAAGTCTTAAAGTATTGGTCAAAGTTCATGCAGTTTGACTCTCGAGAAGCGAAACGTGACAAATAAAAGTGAATGGAGGGAGTAGTTATTATCATGTATTTATTTGGAAGGTAAAATTTCTCGTTCTTATTTCATACTCCATAAATATATCTCCTTCCTAATATAAATAAAACACCTATCTTGCTACTGTGTATTTACTAGGAAGGTAAAAGTTCTTCTCAGCAAAATTAACTGATATACATTCAGTTAAACAAATTTTATAGAAGATATATATTTTGCTATACATGTATCATGTAAGAAGGACAATATATATGCTTATATACATTCTGAAGGATAAATCAACTCATGTGTTATCATATTTAAATTCTGTTTAGAAATTGAATAAAGCTAGTTATACAAGTTTTATAACAGATATACAGTTTAATATACATGTATGAAAGACAACTTATGCAATAGTACACATTATAAAGGATAAATCAACTGGTCGTCCTTATAGAAATGTGTGTAAATCAATCTGTGTTTTGGGAATTCCCTCAAATTCGATATCAATTCAGCACGAAAAATTAAATTAGACAACAATCTGGATTTCTTTCTGCTGGAAACGCATCTATACCGTAGATGTGCAGCGGAATCACCAATGAATCTAAGGCCGCGGCCAAATATCGATTGAAAATTGTATTGTATCTTACACAATGCGAATATGAGTTAATTAAAATTTTAATGTGGATATTCAAAATTTGGTGGAAGATTAAAACAAATTATCTAATCTTTCAAAATAGTCCTAACTTCATACCTTTCTGAGCGCTTACCTATGATATATGGTTTCTTAACACTATATCTATTTTGTCCTGAGCTGTGGGTGTATCGAAAACAGTCTCTCTACTTCATCTGAGGTAGTGGTATGAACTACGTGCACTTTACCCTTCCCAGACTCCACTTTGTAGAAATATACTGGGTATGCTGTTATATATTATTATAACAATATATCTATCAAAAATTCAAAAAATAAGGTATAATATTTAAAAAGAAAAATGATCAATAAACATGACATGAATTCATGATCTTTAAACGAATGAGAAGGTTAATGATAACTTCGCCTTAAAACGATAAAACTTCGTGAACTGAACTGAAAAGTCTTGTGCAGACTTTTTGTCTTTTATAAAATTTCAAGTTGACTTGCAATGAGAATAAGCATTAAACCAACAAATCATCATATGTTCGATAATTCCAAAAGAGGACTAAGGGAGTGTTGGTACGGAAGAAAATATTTTTCGACAAATAAACAATCATATCAATTTATAATCTGAATTCTTGAAAGTTGTAAAAGTTATACTCCTTCTGATTTTCTTTGCTTGTCACTTAGTCTTTTACATACTTTTTGAAAAAATTAGTTTATTGACACCTGTATTGCACGTATATGTTGGGTCAAGTAGTATATGATTTTGTGAATTCATATTAATATCTAAAAGTATTTTGAGTAAGTAATTATATATAGAAGAATAAAGTATCAGTTTTTCTGAATTATCAATATAGATCCTTGAATGATAACTTGTTTATGACGATCGAGATAATTTAAAATTATCTTAACTTACTAAGACGGATTATCAAAATTTAATTAGGTACATATGTATTTTTTTTTTATTTTTTTTTTACATAATTTGATTTTGTTTGTCTTTAAATTTTTTAAATATTGAATGATATATCTTTAGCTAGCAAAAAAATTGTGCATACGAAATTTCATCAGGTATTTGCCCTATAAGTTTGCTTCTTGGAGTTTAGACATCTTATTGAGGAAATTTCATAAATACCACGTTGAAGTTGAGTCAAATTTTTAGCGATACACTTAATCTTTGTGGAAGTCTTATCATATTCTGAATCTGAAAATTATTTAAACATATAATTGTTACAGTTTTTTAAAATTGAACTTGAACTTGAATCACCAATGAATCTAAGGCCGCGAGCCAAATATAGATTAAAAAGTGTATTGTATCTTACACGATGCGAATATGAGTTAGTTAAAATTTTAATGTGGATATTCAAAATTGGGTGGAAGATTAAAAAAAAATTATCTAATCTTTCAAAGTAGTCCAACTTCATACCTTTCTGAGCGCTTACCTACTATATATGGTTTCTCAACAATATATCTATCTTGTCATGAGCCGCGGGTCTATCGGAAACAGCCTCTCTACTTCATCTGAGGTAGTGGTATGAACTACGTACACTTAACCTCTCCAAAATCCACTTTGTAGAAATACACTGAGTATGCTGTTATATATTATTATAACAATATATCTATCAAAAATTCAAAAATAAGGTATAATATTTAAAAAGAAACATGATCAATAAACATGACATGAATTCAAAAATTGTATAAAATAAAGTCTTTTACAATGTGTGAATCATGATCTTTAAACAAACGAAAAGGGTAATGATAACTTCACCTTAAAACGATAAAACCTCGTGAACTGAACTGAAAAATCTTGTGCAGACTTTTTGTCTTTTATATAATTTCAAGTTGACTTGCAATGAGAGTAAGCATTAAACCGGCAAATCATCATATGCTCGATAATTCCAAAAGAGGACTAAGGAAGTGTTTGGTACGGAAGAAAATATTTTTCGACAAATAAACAATCATATCAATTTATAATTTGAATTCTTGAAACTTGTAAAAGTTATACTCCTTCAGATTTTCTTTACTTGTCACTTAGTGTTTTACATACTTTTTGAAAAAAATAGTTCGTCGACACCTGTATTGCACGTATATGTTGTGTCAAGTATTGTATGATTTTGTGAATTCATATTAATATCTAAAAGTATTTTGAGTAAGTAATTATATATAGAAAAATAAAGTATCAGTTTTTCTGAATTATCAATATAGATCCTTAAATGATAACTTGTTAATGACGGTTGAGATGATTTAAAATTATCTTAACTTACTAAGACGGATTATCAAAATTTAATTAGGTACATATATATTTTTTTTACATAATTTGATTTTTTTTGAATCTTTAAATTTTTAAAATATCAAATGATATATATTTAGCTAGCAAAAAAATTGTGCATATGAAATTTCATCAGGTATTTGCCTGATTTGCTCACGACTTTTTCTTATAAGTTTGCTTCTTGGAGTTTAGACATCTTATTGAGGAAATTTCATAAATACCACTTTGAAGTTGAGTCGAATTTTTAGCGATACACTTAATCTTAGTGGGAGTCCTATCACATTCTGAATCTGAAAATTATTTGAACATATAATCGTTACAGTTTTCCAAAATTGAACTTGAAATTGAATTTAAATTTGTGGGAGAAGGTGAGATCCTTTTTGAGAGCTTACTACGATATATGATTTGTCAACAACATATCTGTAACATATTCAAGAACAAGGTACAATATCGGAAAAGAAACGTGATCAATAAACATAACATAAATTCAAAAATTGTATAAAATAAAGTCTTTTACAGTGTGCGAATCATGATCTTTAAATGACATACGAAGGGTAATGATAACTTCGTATTAAAACGATAAAACCTCGTGAACTGAATTGAAAAATCTTGTGCAGACTTTTTGTCTTTTATAAAATTTCAAGTTGACTTGCAATGAGAATAAGCATTAAACCGACAAATCATCATATGTTCGATAATTTCAAAAGAGGACTAAGGGAGTGTTTGCTACGGAAGAAAATATTTTTCGACAAATAAATAATCATATCAATTTATAATCAAAATTCTTGAAAGTTGTAAAAGTTGTACTCCTTCTAATTTTCTTTACTTATCACTTAATCTTTTACATACTTTTTGAAAAAAATAGTTCGTCGACACATGTATTGCACGTATATGTTGTGTCAAGTAGTAGATGATTTTGTGAATTCATATTAATATCTAAAAGTATTTTGAGTAAGTAATTATATATAGAAGAATAAAGTATCAGTTTTTCTGAATTATCAATATAGATCCTTGAATGATAACTTGTTTATGACGGTCGAGATGATTTAAAATTATCGTAACTTACTAAGACGGATTATCAAAATTTAATTAAGTACATATATTATTTTTATATAATTTGATTTTATTTGAGTCTTTAAATTTTTAAAGTATCAAATAATATATCTTTAGCTAGCAAAAAAATTGTGCATACGAAATTTCATCAGGTATTTGCCTAATTTTGCTCACAACTTTTTTTTATAAGTTTGCTTCTTGGAGTTTAGACATCTTATTGAGGAAATTTCATAAATACCACTTTAAAGTTGAATCAAATTTTTAGCGATACACTTAATCTTAGTGGGAGTCCTATCACATTCTGAATCTGAAAATTATTTTTTATATAATCGTTACAGTTTTCCAAAATTGAACTTGAAATTGAATTTAAATTTGTGGGAGAATGTGAAATCCTTTTTGAGAGCTTACTACGATATATGATTTGTCAACAACATATCTATAACATATTCAAGAACAAGGTGCAATATCGGAAAAGAAACGTGATCAATAAACATAACATGAATTCAAAAATTGTATAAAATAAAGTCTTTTACAGTGTGCGAATCATGATCTTTAAATGACATGCGAAGGATAATGATAACTTCGTATGAAAACGATAAAACCTCGTGAACTGAATTGAAAAATCTTGTGCAGACTTTTTGTCTTTTATAAAATTTCAAGTTGACTTGCAATGAGAATAAGCATTAAACCGACAAATCATCATATGTTCGATAATTTCAAAAAAGGACTAAGGGAGTGTTTGCTACAGAAGAAAATATTTTTCGACAAATAAACAATCATATCAATTTATAATCAAAATTCTTGAAAGTTGTAAAAGTTATACTCCTTCTGATTTTCTTTACTTATCACTTAATCTTTTACATACTTTTTGAAAAAAATAGTTCGTCGACACCTGTATTGCACGTATATGTTGTGTCAAGTAGTAGATGATTTTGTGAATTCATATTAATATCTAAAAGTATTTTGAGTAAGTAATTATATATAGAAAAATAAAGCATCAGTTTTTCTGAATTGTCAATATAGATCCTTGAATGATAACTTGTTTATGACGGTCGAGATGATTTAAAATTATCGTAACTTACTAAGACGGATTATCAAAATTTAATTAGGTACATAGACGGATTATCAAAATTTAATTAGGTACATATATTATTTTTATATAATTTGATTTTATTTGAGTCTTTAAATTTTTAAAGTATCAAATAATATATCTTTAGCTAGCAAAAAAATTGTGCATACGAAATTTCATCAGGTATTTGCCTGATTTTGCTCACGACTTTTTCTTATAAGTTTGCTCCATGGAGTTTAGACATCTTATTGAGGAAATTTCATAAATATCACTTTAAAGTTGAATAGAATTTTTAGCGATGCACTTAATCTTAGTGGGAGTCCTATCACATTCTAAATCTGAAAATTATTAGAACATATAATTGATACAGTTTTCCAAAATTGAACTTGAAGTTGAATTTAAATTTGTGGGAGAAGGTGGGATCCTTTTTGAGCGCTTACTACGATATATGATTTGTCAACAACATATCTATAACATATTCAAGAACAAGGTACAATATTGGAAAAGAAACGTGATCAATAAACATAACATGAATTCAATAATTGTATAAAATAAAGTCTTTTACAGTGTGCGAATCATGATCTTTAAATGATATGCGAAGGGTAATGACAACTTCGTTTTAAAACGATAAAACCTCATGAACTGAACTGAAAAATTTTGTGCAGACTTTTTGTCTTTTATAAAATTTCAAGTTGACTTGCAATGAGAATAAGCATTAAACCGACAAATCATCATATGTTCGATAATTTCAAAAGAGGACTAAGGGTGTGTTTGGTACAGAGGAAAATATTTTTCGATAATTATTTTCTTATTTTTTCATGTTTGGCTGGGCCAAATTTTTAGAAAATATTTCTTTAGAAAAATAAACTTCTTAAAAATGAGAAAAATGACTTCCTTAATAGAAATAGGAAAAATAAATTCTATAGGTCAAACAAATTGAAACAGAGCAAGTAATAAGTAATAATTTGAGAAGATTATTCGGCATATAAACAATCATATCAACTTATAATCTGAATTCTTGAAAATTGAAAAAGTTATACTCCTTTTGATTTTCTTTACTTGTCACTTGGTCTTTTACATATTTTTTAAGAAAATTAGTTTTGTCGACACTTGTATTGCACGTATATGTCGTGTCAAGTAGTATACGATTTTGTAAATTGATATTAATATCTAAAAGTATTTTGAGTAAGTAATTTTACATAGAACAACAAAGTATAAGTTTTCTGAATTATCAATATGGATCCTTGAATGATAACTTGTTCATGGCGGTCGAGATGATTTAAAATTATCTTAACTTACTAAGACGGATTATCAAAATTTAATTAGGTACATATATTTTTTTACATAATTTAATTTTGTTTAAGTCTTTAAATTTTTAAAAATCGAATGATATATCTTTAGCTAGCAAAAGAATTGTACATACGAAATTTCATATGGTATTTGTCTGATTTTGCCCACGATTTTTTCTTATAAGTTTGCTTCTTAGAGTTTAGATATCTTATTGAGGAAATTTTCATAAATACCACTTTGAAGTTGAGTCAAATTTTTAGCGATACACTTAATTTTTGTGGGAATCCTATCACATTCTGAATCTTAAAATTATTTGAACATATAATTGTTAAAGTTTTTCAAAATTGAACTTGAAGTTGAATTTAAATTTGTGGGAGAAAGTGGGATCCTTTCTGAGTGCTTACTACGATATATGATTTCGCAACAACATATTTATCACAGATTCAAGAACAAGGTATAATATTGAAAAAGAAACGTGATCAATAAACATAACATGAATTCAAAAATTGTATAAAATAAAATTGTTTATAGCGTGCGAATCATGATCTTTAAATGACATGAGAAGAGTAATGATAACTTCGCCTTAAAATGATAAGACCTCATGAATTGAACAGAAAAATCTTGTGCAGACTTTTTATCTTTTATAAAATTTCAAGTTGGCTTGCAATGAGAATAAGCATTAAACCGACAAATCATCATATGTTTGATAATTCTAAAAGAACACTAAGCGTGTGTTTAGTATGGAGAAAAATATTTTCTTATTTTCTCATGTTTGGTTGGACAAAATTTTCGGAGAACATTTTTTTTAGGAAAACAAGTTCCTTAAAAATGAGGAAAATGACTTCCTTAATGAAAATAGAGAAAACAAGTTTTATAGGTAAAGCAAATTGAAACGGAGGAATTAATAACTTGAGAAAATTATTCGACAGATAAACATTCATATCAAATTTAAAATCTGAATTTTTGAAAGTTGTAAAAGTTATATGTACTCCTTTTGATTTTCTTTACCAGTCACTTAGTCTTTTGCATACTTCATAAGAAAATTAGTTTCTCGGGATATTTTTTGCACATGTATGTCAAGTCAAATATTATACGATTTTGTAAATCAATAATAATATTTAAAAAATATAGTGAGTAAATAATTATACATAAAAGAATAAAGTACAATTTTTTGTGAATTGTTAATATGAATCCTTGAATGATGACTTGTTTATGAAGAACGAGATAATTTAAAATTATATTAACTTTCTAAGACGGATTATCAAAACTTGATTAGGTACATAATACTTTTTTACATAATTTGATTTTGTTTTAGTCTTTAAATTTTAAAATATCGAATAATATATCTTATGCTAGTAAAAGAATTGTGCATACAAATTTCATTGGTTATTTGTCTGATTCGATCACGACTTTCTCTTATAAGTTTGCTTCTTGAAGTTTAGACATCTTACAGAGGAAAATGTATAAATACCCACTCTGAACTTGAGTCAAATATCTAATGAGATACTTAAACTTTTTGGGAATTCCATTACCCCCTAATATGAAAATTATTTGAATATAAAAATGTTATAGTTTTCCGGAATTGTTCTTGAAATCGAATCTGGAAAAAAAAAATGGAATTAAAAAAACTTGAAAAAGTTATTGTAATAATTTTTCACTCTAATTCACTCGCAAAAATTCAAAAATAACTCCAATTAGTATTTATATATAAACACAACTTCAATTTTCAAATGTTCTTTTCAACTTGAAAACAAATACTCCCTCTGTTTTAATTTTTTTTTTTTTGTCCTTCTTTACTTTTTAATCCATTACAAAAAGAATGCATCTTTCTTCTTCTTTTTTTTTTTTTTTTTAATAACTTTTTATTCTAATTTTTCACATGATATGTTTAAAGCCACAAAATCTACATATTTTTAATTTAAGAACACAAAATTTAAAAGTATTCTTTAATTTCTTAACTCAATACCAAGTCGGACAAAAAATTAAAACTATTCCCTCCCCCTTCACCCCCCAAAAATTTCACAATTCCAAAGGTCAAAAAAGCTTTTTGATAAACTTGAAAATACAACTTTGAAGATGTACAATTATTTCAATTTCATTTTTCTTTTGTATTTCCAGCATTTCAGCTTTAACACAGAGCAGAATAGACACTGCAGAGACTTATTTCTTTTACTGGAAATTTTCCGTGACCCGACACCCACTGCTACCAAAATCATATTTGTTTCTAAGTAGAAACATAATAATAATAGTTAAAAAAAAGGACGAATATTAATTTACTATTATTCATGACAAATATTTCCAAAACTAAGATACAATTACTTACTTGCATCTCCAGTATAAATTTCCATTTTGGTTTAATATTTTAATGCTTGTTTTGTACTCCTTTGGTCCAAATTTATACTGTAACTCTTTTCACTTTATGAGAATCAAAATACGTGAAGTTTGATCAATATTTTGAAATGAATTCTTTTCATCATATTAACATGAAAAAAATAAAAATCACAGCTTGTACTTTTTGTATAGTTTTTTATTGAGTTTATTTAACACAATTTAGCTTTAAAAATTAGCTAAATTGACTTCCGAGAAATAAAAAGTGCTACATGAATTAGGACATATGCATAGGATTCTTCTAGGAAAATATATATGTATATAAAAAATATACATATAGCTAATTTATGTATATTCGTCCTAAATATAGCTAATATATATATATATATGTTATTGTTCTTATAAAAAATATTTTGTTTGCATTCCAGGAAAATGTTAAAAAAATATTTTCTTTAGAAAATTGTAACAAATAAGCACATGAAATTGCAACAAACGAACAGTTCCAAAACTAAAGAAAGCATTTTTTATTTTTATTTTTTTGTGAAAGTTTGAATTGTTTTCTTTGGTATACTCCTTTCTTACTTCCACTAAGGTTCAAACTTACCCAAACCCAGTGATTACACTAAAACCAATACAAGAACAATGACAAATTTAGCATTTAACATGTGTTTCAGGAAAATTTAGTGACTTTTATTGTATATCATAGAGTATAGAGTTTTTTTTTACTAAGAAATTGACAAAATATTTATAGATAGTTGATTGTGAATCAGTAGCTGAGTCAGAAATTTAGTAAAAAGTGTACAAATTCTCTTTTTATTTGTATTAAGCGTGTGTAAATTAAATAAAACACTCATAATAATTAATATTTAACCTCTATCACCATATAATTTTTCGCCAAAAAGTGTGCATCGGATCACCCTCCACCAAAGGTGGCTCGACCCCTGTTGTGAATTTTAATTTTATTTTATATTAACTTGAGATTATAAAAACTTAAAAATTTTAAAATCTGAATCTATATCTACCAAGACATGTATCATTTATATACATATTTACCACTCCCTCCAGTCATGGATATGGTATTTTCGGCGGGACTCCCACCTAAGGGAGTCTTGGAGAGACACCATCGTGACAACGATGAGAATGACATGGAGGAAAAGGACATGGAATAAAGGTGGCATAGTTGTCAGGTGCGCGGATGTATAGTGTACGCGCCTGACCCAGGCAAAGGATAGTGACTAGCACCTACAACGATAGGACACTTGACATTACATCGTTGGTAGTAGTACTATCAACTATGGTGACCTCCTAAAGAAACCCTTTCAAGGTTACTAGTCATCCATTATATCATATAAATAGGGATTTCTTTTCATTTCGTAAATCACTTGAACCTGTGTCTCTCATTAACTCTTATTTGTGCACTCTAGCTCTCACGGAAGGCATCCTTAATGTCGGAGGACACCGTTCAACACCTCTCTACGCTGATTTGTTTACTACGTTTGCTTTATTTTGCTTTCCTAAAGTTGTAAGCATTAACTTTTGTTACATAAATAATTATTCCGTTGATAAATAGATGTAAACAGGATTAGATTTAACATCTATGTTCTTGACCTCATATACAAATTCAACTGTACATTTTTCATGGTAAACAATTACTACTAATTAGCACTATGTATTAGTTTGTATATTAAATTTATTTGTTCCATCTTATTTGTGTAGTGCGAATTTATATTTTATACTGAGTATTTTGTTATTGTTTCATCCTATTTGTGTACGCCAGTTCTTTTTTGGATCGATTTATACTATGTTCGACCTGGTTCAATTATTGTTCCCTCAGTCCTTTTTCAATTAATGATCCCATCAAATCAATCAAAGTGTGGTGGTGTGACAGTTTGTTTGGAATAAGGAATGAGGAATAGTGATAATTTTTTGTCAGAATATAATGTATAGTAATTAATTATCTACTATAAGATTTTTGCTTACCTACTTATTACGCTAGTATAATACTTAGGTTAGTACCCTCAGGCCTCAATCTCCACTTTTTGGTCCCCCCCAAAAAAAAACCAATCAGCACATTAGAAAAATCCTTTTCTATATATCTCTGCCTTTAATTATTCTATGCATCTTATAAAAATTGTGTACTTTAAAGAATATATATTTGAATTTAATCTACAAAATTTGAGAATTTAACTACCTATCCTTGAAACTTGAGAATGCAAAAGTTTGAATAGGTATCACATCTTTATTGTATGTCCACGGTCAATAGCAATAACAACAACAAATTCAGCATAATCTTATAAGTGATATCTATAAGGATGAGATATACACAAATCTTATTCTTACTTTTATAGAGTAAAAATATTATTTTCGATAAACTCCCGATTTAACAAATTCACCTTCCAGCTATACATAATCATTTTTTAAAGATCAATAGTAGTGGCACTATTCTTCAAACAATAAATATAATTGAACGGTAAAGTATACAATCGATTACTGCAAGTCAGAAACTGATATTTTCAGGTAAAAGTGTTTTTGTTTTTTCCAAATCAACAACAGCAGCAGCAATATTTCAACTTGAACAGCAATAACAAATTTTCTGAAATTAAAAAGTAAATCAGAAAATAATAAACAAAAGAAGAAAGAAAATAGCCACGTGGCAGCCTTTTGTAGTACTCAACCAATTAGCAGTAGGTACGAGATGCTGCGCATAAAAATGTTACAGCAGTTGCTGTGCACGATAGTGGGGGGCACTGTCAGATTATTCAGTATACATTTGTACTGTTATAATTAATTGCTTAGTACCCACGAAATTGGATGTTTGCTGTGGTCTATGGAATTTAATTTTTTTAAGAATATATGACATTTTTTTGGATTATCAAGTCGCACAAATATATTTTTATAATTATCTTAAAATAACTTTATGGTGCACAGTAAATAATTTTATATTATCACTAGTGAAACTTAGTAGGCATTTGGCTTTAAATATTATTCATAATATTTCAAAATACGTTTTCACTTTATTTCGGAATATTTATTTGGTCATGAAAATCAAAAACGTATTCCGAAATATGTTTTCACAGTTTTTGATTTTTTTAAAAAATACCTCAAGAGGTGTTTTCGCTTTTTTTAACTCAATTTTTTCTATCACTTCATAAAAAAAAACATCCAAAGTCTAAAATATTTTTTGAAAATTCTATGGCCAAACACAACTCCAACTGTATTTTCAACTTCAAAAATACTAAATAAAATGAATACATTTTTTATTTTTATGGCCAAACAATTCCTTAGTTTAAACACTTTTAAATAAAAAGAAAATAAAACATTCCTAGAGGGTAAGACGAATGGACTCTGAAATTTGAGCAATGTAACTTTTTTCCCCCTTGGTATCAATACTCTATCCATTTTAAAATAAGTGTATTTTTAGCTTTGACACTAATTTTAAGAAAATTACTCATTCCTAAAAAGTATTCCTTCCGTTTCATTTTACTTAGCATATTTATTAAGAAAATATTAAATAGAAGTGTATTTTACAAAATTAACCCTATTAATGATGTTTTAAAACTCTAAATCTAACTATTACTATTTTCTTTAGTTATTTAATACTGAGGATACTATAGAAAAGAAGTGATAAAACACTCCTGATTTGCGAAATGGACAACTAATTTGAAATAAACATATTTAGAAAGAAGACAAAGTAAAATGAAACGGAGGGAGTAAGATATACTATGTTTTTACTTACTTATCTTATAAATAGTATCTCAAAAAAGATGTACTTCTTTAATACTCTCTTCGTTCACTTTTATTTGTCATGTTTCGCTTCTCGAGAGTCAAATTGTATGGTCTTTGATTAATTTTTTAAGATGTATGTCACTGTATAAATATTAGAATAATTACAACTTATACTCCTTCCGTTCTTTTTCAGTTGACATATTTCGTTTTTCGAGAGTTAATTTGACTAAATTTTAAAGCTAATTTAGATATTGAAATTTAAAATATATAAATTAATCTAACTCAATTTAGCTTCAAAGATCAGTTAAATTGACTCTCGTGAAGTAAAGCGTGACAAGCAAAAGTGAATAGAGAGAATAATTTCTTAGATGTAAAGTTTCCTTTAATTAAACAAAGTAAAATTGAAAGAATATTATTGATGCTTTCTCGATTATGTGAAGCACTACTTATATTGAAACAAAATGAAAAGATAAATATATCACCTTTTTTGAAATGTGGAGTATAACTTAAATTGTTGTAATTGATTTACCTATCTTATTTTTTCAAGTAATCAGGCTCATCCCCGGTTGCAAGGTTTAAATTTTGTCTTTACTTGAAAGATGTGAAGCGGAATAAAGGAATTGATCAACTTATTAGACTTTAAGGGTCCGTTTGGCCATGAATTTTTTTTTTCTTTTTTTCTGAAATTTATTTTACTTTAGTGGAAAAAGTAAAATTTTGTGGTGTTTGGCCATAAACTTTATTTCACTAAAGTGAAATTTTTTTCCGGAAAACTACTTCTCTCACAAAAAGTCAAAAAGAACTCTAATTTTTTTCATGGCCAAACATAACTCCAACTCCAACTCCAAAAAATTTAATTTTCATGGACAAACGCCTACTTATCACTTGCAAATTCAAATCTTGTCTCCACCTCATCATTGTTCATCCCTTAACATAGAAAAATGAACAAATAAATCTTGTTGGATTTTCGAAAATTCTTCGATTACTTTTGAATCATCACATTCCGATGAGAAATATCCAAAAAGACATTTTAATTTTTTTTTATTGTAGCACGATAAATTTTTTATTTCTATATGATTAAACTCAAAAACATATTTGGATGGCTGATTTCATTTTTTTTAATTTTTTTTTTTTTTTTAATAATATACTGGCTCTGAACTCTGAAATATTAACTCCCCTACTGCTCCGGTGAATCAGTCCGTGTCCTTTTGTTCTTTGGCCCCTCACATTAATCAACACTGCAATTTCCATTTTTAGTTTACTTTCTTTGCTCCATTTAAATTAATTGGAACGTAAATGAATTTTTAGGATGTTGTATATTCTTTTTCAAAAAGTTAGTTAATGATATTAATTGAAAAATATTTTCTTAATGTTATTTTTTGTTTCTTCACAATTTTTTTTTTAAAGCTAGGTATAGTTGAAATAATTGAATTCAAATAATTAATATATATTTGAATTTTGAACTGTAGAAAAAGTGACAGAAATTCATTTTATTTTAGGCCAATGGAAGTATTAATTTGATATTACTTCATCTATTTCAATTTGTTTATCTTACTTCATTTTCAGTCTATTTTAAGAAAATGTTTCTTTCCTTTTTGACAATTTTTTAATTTCAAATTTCACATGATATGTTTAAGTATATAAAATTAAATGATATTTTGATACATTCTTCCATCTATCTTTATTTGTCTATGTATGACTTGACACACCCCTTATGAAGTTATAAATAAAAGGATAATTTTACTATATCATCATAATAAGCTCAATACTTTGAAAAATGAATTGGGTAGTGACTAAAATTAATAGCAAGGGTAAAATAGATGAAAAATGGTAAATTATACAACAACAACAACAATATACCCAGTGTATTCCCACAAAGTGGGGTCTGGAGAGGGTAAAGTGTACACAGTCCATTCCACTACCTCAGATGAAGTAGAGAGAATGTTTTCGATAGACCCCCCCCTCCCCTGGCTGAGGACAAATAACAGTATAACAAGCAGAAAACATAAAAACAAACAACAAAATGGGATAACACACCACTAGATAAAACAAACAAAACACCCACGGCGTAATGTTATGAACTATCTATCCGAAATCACACACAACACCAATACTTAGCAAACAAGAAACTATAAGACACAGGCATAACACTATGACTATAGGTACATCGACAAACAAAGCACTCCTCCCTACAAGTAAGGACGCACTCCTACTCACTAACCCTCTACCCTAATCCACGTCCTCCACACCTTCCTATCAAGGATCATATCCTCTGTAAGCTATAACTGCTCCATGTCATGCCTAATTACTTTCCTCCAATATTTCTTCGGCCTACCTCTACCCCGTCTAAAACCATCCATAGCGAGCCTCTCATATCTCCGAACTGGGGCATCCTTGCAGCGTCTCATCACATGCCCAAACCATCTCAACCTCACTTCCCGCATCTTATCTTCCACCGAGGCTACTCCCACCTTCTCTTGAATAAACTCATTTCTAACCCTATCCCTCCTAGTAAGTCCGCACATCCATCTCAACATCCTCATTTCTGCCACCTTCAAATTTTGGATGTGAGAGTTCTTAACTGGCCAACACTCAGCTCCGTACAACATAACCGGTCGGACTACCACTCTGTAGAACTTACCTTTAAGCTTAGGAGGCACTTTCTTATCACACAAGACTCCCGAAGCGAGCCTCCGTTTCAACCACCCTGCACCAATACGGTGCATGACATCCTTGTCAATCTCTCCATTTCCCTGAATCATAGACCCAAGATACTTGAAACTATCACTCTTCAAAATGGCCTGAGAATCCAGCTCCACTACCACGTCAGCCTCATGCGTCAAATCACTGAACTTACACTCCAAGTACTCCGTCTTGGTCCTGCTCAGCCTAAACCCTTTAGACTCTAAGGTCTGTCTCCAAACCTCCAACTTATCATTAACTCCTCCTCGGGACTCGTCAATAAGCACTACATCATCCGCAAATAACATATACCAAGGTACCTCTCTTTGAATATGCCGTGTCAATACATCCATCACCAAGGCGAATAAAAACGGACTAAGAGTCGATCCCTGGTGCAACCCAGTCAAAACCGGAAAGTGATCTGAATCTCCTCCTACCGTCCTCACACCAGTCTTCGCTCCATCATACATGTCCTGAATCAAAATGTATCCTACGATCTTTTTATTTTAGTAATTCTATGCATAACTAATATTGTTGCATTAGTGATTATTAATAAAAATGATTAATAATAAAACAAGACTAGAAACTAAAAAGAAATGTAAGTATGAAAAAGATACGGCTAGGGAACTTTTGAATGAATCTTACAGGACGTGAATATGAATTATTTGAAATTTTTGCTGATATTCAAAATTGGGTGGAAAATAAGAAAAAGTTGCCCAATATTTCAAAGTAGTCCAACTTCACACTTTCTAAGCACTTACCTATGATATCTAGTTTCTCCAATAATGTATCCATCACAGATCCAAACACAAGGTGGAATATTGAAAAAGAAACGTGATCAATAAATTCGATATAAATTCAAAACTTATTTAAAACAAAAGTTTCTTACAGTGCGCGAATCATGATCCTTAAACGACAAGAGAAAGGTAATGATAATTTCGCTTTAAAACGATAAAACCTCATGAACTGAACTGAAGAATCTTGTGCGAATTTTTTACCTTTTATAAAATTTCTAGTTAGCAATCTATATAATAGAAAATACTTGCAATTAAAGAAGATGTTAAGAAAATAATTTGAATGAAGGAAACAAATAAAACAAATTAATTGAACATGTTTTGGATATCGTAACTTGTGAATGCTTTATAGATCTATAGCACGAGTAGAAAGTGCCGAATATCTCAAGATATTGTGCAAAATTGAATCAAAATACATGCATTAATGACTATTAATAAAAATGATTAATAACAAAATAAGACTAGAAGCTAAGATGAAATGTAAGTATGAAAAAAGATATGATTACGGAAATACTTTCCTTTTGAACGGGTCTTACACGATGTGAATATGAATTAGTTGAAATTTTAATACATCTATACTATATTAAAAGTGTGAAGGTCCTTAGAAATGTTGTTTGAACTTTTTGTCCTTCATTAAAAGATTCCACTTTAGACAAAATCGTCTTTTCACTTATTTCAAATAAGGAGTCCCAAATATATTGTAAAAGGAAAAAATATATTTTCAAAATAAAGAAGTCCTAAAATATATGGTAAGAAGAATTATTTTATTTGTATTAATTCTTAGTTTAATCATAATTTATGTTTGGGTAAAATTTTCATCCTTCTTACGTGAGTTAGAAGATAAAAACTAACATAAATAATTTGTGTAGTAAAAAAAAAACAAAAAACACTACCATAATTGATTTTATTTTTTGTTACAAAGGTAAGAATTATTTTGTTTGTATTAATTCTTGGTTTAGTCATAATTAATAATTTGATACCATAATTTCCTTTTACCTTTTACAAAATAAAAATAAAAACCTTTTATAATTATACATAAATACTAATTTATATTAAACCCTAATAATATTATATTCTAAAAAAAAATCCAAAAGAAATTCCCCTACAGTCCCAAAGCATTGCCGTTTTCTGGAAAATTTTCTTTAGAAATCCTTTTCGTATTTTTCTACTACCTTATAAGTCCTTTTGGGGTTTTAACAAATGACTTATTATAAGTAAAATAGGAGACCAAAATTAAATTCTTTTTTTATTTTCTAAAATATATAAAAAGAAATTATTAAAACTCCTAAAATATATGGATGCCTGTGGCTGCTCCCCTTGAAATTACTTCCTTCCCTCTTATATTTTTCTTTTTTATATTATATGCTTCTTTGGTCAAGCCACATCCTATTCAATTATATTAGTAATCATGTGTGTGCATTTATATATATCTTTCGATAAACCATTTTATTCAAGCTCTTCTAAGATTCAAATAAGTCCGATGCCCGCATAAAAACAAAAGAACGCAAGGATCAAGTTTTTTTTTTTGGGTTGTTCTTTGTTTTTTTGATTTAGAATTCAATTTCTTAATGTCAAAATTTTTTATTGATAATATTTGATTTCTTTGCATTGATTTTGTAGGTATTTTGAAGACAGATGACGGTGATAATACAGACACAATCGATGAACAAAACTTTGAAGGCAACTTAGTTAATGCTACGTACTAAGCAAAAAACTCTCTTGATGCATTGAAGTTGAAGAATTTGAGATATTTTATTAAGGACGGAGAGACTCCAACCATTCCATCACAAACCATATCAATTTGCTACTTATGAATTTGCCAATGATCCAGAGACTCAATGTCAAATATAACCAGCATTTTTGTGTCATGCATATGATGGAGACTAAGGTAAATAAATGTTTTATTAAGTATTTTTTTCTCTTGAAATAATTTTTTCTTCTTTTATTCTAGAATTTGTTATCTATCTTTTCTGTTAAAAATTCACTTGCTTAGAAATCTTGGTGTTTAGATTGTCATCTTCTGCTTTACTATAATCCATTACCTTATTGTTAATTTGTTACAAGTAGTTACTTTATATTATTATGTTCATATTAATGTAGTTTGTTATTTTCTTAATATCTAAAATTTTGCAACTAACTGAAATAAATAGTTATTAAATTTTAATTTTAAATAATTTAAAGTTACACATGCAAGGCACGTGCGGTTAAACTAGTATATTCAAAATTGGGTGGAGAATAAGAAAAAGTTGTCCAATATTTTTAAAATAGTCTAACTTCACACGACCTTTCTGAGCACTTACATAAGGTATCTGATTTCTCCAACAACATATCCATCACAAATTCAAAAACAAGGTGCAATATTGGAAAAGAAATGTGATCAATAAACCTGACATAAATTCAAAACTTATATAAAACAATTTTTTTTTACCGTGCGCGAATCATGATCCTTAACGAAATGAGAAAAGTAATGATCACTTTGCCCTAAACGACAAACCTCGTGAACTGAACATAAGACTCTTGTGCGTCACTTTCTTTTTTTTTCTTTTGTAAAATTTCGAGTTAGCTTAAGTTAAACCGACAAATCAATATATGTTCAATAATTTCAAAAGAAGACTATGTATAATTTTTCATTTCATCATTTAAGTTTGATCTGATTAAATACTATGATATAAAATCTTGTCTTCATACTTTTTAAGAAGTGAATGAAATACAAGAGAAATACAAAAAAGCAAATAAAAATTGTATTACATTTTGGTAGATGGGATGAAAATATGGTTCTAAAATCCTTAAGACCGGTGAAATAATTAACCAAAAAATTCTATTAGAAAAAACTAAAATCTTGTTATGATTAGATTTTACAGAGGATTAGGATCTATTAACTGCTTTGAAGTTGTTAGATCCAGAATCACAGGTACTAACAATAAAATTTTGGACAATAACCCTTTTTAGCGAAATAAATAAATATTCTTAAATAATGGCAGGATTTCTTTTTCTAGAAATGAAAACAATATTTTTTTTTTCAGAATTAATTTTGGAACATTGACCAACACAAATTATTATTTAATATTAACAAAAATGCCTTTGAAATTGATTAGGCAAACAATAAATATTATTATTTTTTAAAAGTGCCTTTTTAAAAAATATTACTAACAAAAAATATTTTTTTTAACATTAGCAGATATTGAGTACTTGGTCAAAATCAAATAAATTTGTTGGCTAATAGCCTTCCGCATATTTTAATAAACTATAAAAACATAAGTGCTAATCAAAGGGCATTGATACTTCTTCTATAAGAGAAAATTTAGTAAGTCGGTTATGAAAGATGATTAAGCTTAAACCTTTAGACTAGCTACTAAATATAGTATAATAACTGAAAAAGTAAATCTTGCTTAAGAAATACTAAAACTAGTTAAATCTAAATTATATTATTTGTAGCCATCACTATCAATTAAAAAAAAAAAACTTTTCTTTTGTTTTTCCCTTAGTTATTAAGAAAAAAAATTAGTCCTTCCGTTTAAAAAAGAATGACCTACTTTCCTTTTTGGTTTGTTTCAAAAAGAATGACCCTTTTCTTTTTTGGCAATACTTTAATTCCAACTTTCCACGTGGCATGTTTAAGACCACAAGATTAAAGGACATTTTGATACATTTGACACAACTTTAATTTATGACCACATGATTCAAAAATTTTCTTTATTTTCTTAAACTCCGTATCAAGTCAAACTAGGTTATTCTTTTTGAAACGGAGAGAGTGTAGAAGAAGAGGAGATACTAAAGGTGTGTTTGAGAAAAATATTTTTCAACTTTTTATGTTTAGTTAGTCAAAATGTTATATAAAATATTTTTTTAAAAACAAACAAGTTCGTAAAAAAGTAGGAAAATAATAATCCTAATGAAAGTAGAAAATACACGTAAGCCATAAGTAACATCCGAAGTTCATTATCTCCTTCGTATCCATTGAATGCTCCGAAGTTCAATTCTTGACCATCCACCCTAATTACTAGCTCTGATACTCATAATAAATAATATTGATATGTTGATTTTCGAATTCTGTACAACTTTTGTATACAAATAAGCTAGTTCATCTCAACTTAAATGAATCTATAACCCTCCTATAGAAATTATTAATTGACCGACAGAAGATACTCAGAAGTAAATGATCGGACATGAATGCACGACACTACAACTACTGATGTCATCACTCTCCAAAGAACAAGAGGAACCAAGCAAGATTGACCGACAACCGCATTTTGTAGTTTTCGAACCCCCCACTATCACCATTTAATATCCCTTCAACGTAGTCGTCCAAAAGATGTTGGTGACCCACCAGAGTACGAAAGTCAGGATCTTTCAGAAAATGAAATCCTATTCAAAGAATACATATAAATATTTTTTGAGGTCATCCCCTTATAAAGAGGTGGAACTGGCCAAAATTAAACGCTAACCGCATTTTTGTCGTCCCCCCGAAACCCCCACTTAATATCTCTTCAACATAGTCATCAAAAAAAACTCGGAAACCCACCAAAGCACAAAATCCATAATCTTTCATAAAACGAATTCCTATTCAAACAATAACATAAATATCTTTGCAATAATATTTTCCCCTACTTATCAAACACCAATTTTTCCCAACTTATAAATACTCCACTTAATTTTTTTTTTCAAATTAGGAAAATAAATTTGTTACCAAACACACCCTTAAAAAAAAAGGAAAAAAAAACAAAACAGTTTTGTCAGATTCAGAGCCACCCTTTTCTCTCTCTGTTTCCTTTTTCCACTGGCTGTATGAGTACTCAGTACACATACATACAATACAAACAAATACAAATACTGCAAAACTTTGCTCCTTCATTTTAATGGCGTGAGCACAACTATAACAACAACAACAACAACACTGTCTGTCCTCTTCTTCTTTCCCACTCATTACCAAATACTCATCTTCTTCACAAAAACCCAAAACCCCATATGTAAAATCTTCTTTAATTCCCAATGCAACTTTAATATATAATTTTATTCACCTTTTTTGTACCTAAAATACCCCATATGTTACGTGTATTTTATGTCTTTTTTTTGTTGTTGCTATATATAGTAAGCTTGTAGTTTGTGACTTGTGATGTATAGAGGTAAAGAGATCAAGGGCATTGAAGGAAAAATGAAGGGTCATGAAGAAATGTTATGGATGTTGAATAATGAAGGTGTTGTGTATGATCATCATCATGGTGATGGGAGGAGAAGGATGATGGGGTTTTCGCCTTCGGGTTCTTCGAGTTCTTTTTCTGGTTTATGTGGTGATGATTCATCAGTGGATTCTTGGAATGTATTTGATCACAATATTCATCAAGGAAGAGGAGTACACTTGGGTTCCAGCATGTTTAATGACCATAAAGTTGTTGATATAGGCCTTTCTCAGAGGTTTTATGGGATGAATATTGATGATAAAGTTGGATTTAATGATCATTTTTTCAATGGAACAGGGAATTTGAGTAATAGTTTTTGTGATTTTCAAGGTTCAGGAGGTGCATTAGGCCATAGGAGGGAGAATTTATGTGATTCAATGGGGCCTAGAGACCTGTTTTATCATCAGAAGGAGGAGCAAATTAAGTATGATTACTTGTGTAAAATGAGTAGTAGGCCATGTAGTGATGAGGGTTATCGATACTCGGAGCAGTGTGGATTTGATGATGATAGGAGTTTTTTTAGCTCATTACATGGTTCACAGTTGATGATGGGAGGATTGAGTTCTGAATGTGACTGTTCCATTGCAAAGCAAAGGGGTAAACCAATACCTACTAGTATAATGAATCATCACCCTTTATCCCCGTTGCCAAATTCGAGATGCGATGAGAGTTACAGTTATGAAGACAGCTTCATTCTTCAAGGGGAATGTTTAAAGTATGGAAAGGGTCACAAGAAAAAGACCAGGAATGAGATTAGAATGGAAAGGTTGCAAGAGAAGAAACCGGCGAGAAATAGCTTATTGAATAATTCTGGGGAATCTTGTGAAGTAAGAGGAGTTAGTAGAAATGATTTTGCCTTAAAGGAAGTAGATATACAGAACAATGTGTATTTGGCAGCAAAAGATCAGGTGGGGTGTAGGTATTTACAGAGGATATTTGATGAAGGGACTTCTGAAGATGTTCAGATAATATTCAATGGTATCATTCATCATATCTTTGAGTTGATGAAAGATCCATTTGGGAACTATCTTGTGCAGAAATTACTGACTGTCTGTAGTGAGGAGCAGAGAATGCAGTTTGTGCTCATGGTGACTAAAGATCCAGGAGAGCTTGTGAAAGCATCCAGGACAACTCATGGGTAAAAAAATAGCAAAATTTCTGCTCAATCTTTTCTCTACTCTTCATATTGTTGATTCTTGAATTTTTTTTTTTTTTTTTAAGGAAGTTGAATTGTTTTCTTGATTTAGGACGCGTGTTGTGCAAAAGTTAATCGAGTCAATGAAGAACAGGCTGGAAATTTCCTTAGTTATAAGGGCACTTCAACCTGGTATTCTTAATCTCATGATGGATGTCAATGGAAATCATGTGATTCAGCGTTGCTTGCATTGTTTAAGCAAGGATCACAACAAGGTGTGACATCATTTTCTATTGAACATAAATGGAGATGTTAGGTGGAGATTCTTATAAACACAATATGTTCATGTGCCTAAGTTACTTGTTTGGGAATACTTTGGCTTAATATTTGACCACCTTTTTGTTGGCACAACTTGAAGGCAAGATATTGTCATGAAACATAGTGGATCAGCTAAATGTTACTCATCTTTATCTTTCAAATGTTTCTCAAGAGAAGTATTATTAAATTTACATCATCTTTATCTTTCAAATGTTTCTTAAGAGAAGTATTATTAAATTTACATTCTTACTTGATGGTTCTAGAGGGTCATTTTTTGGGTGGTTTGGCTATGTTAAGGCAAGTAACTTTTCAGTCTGTTCACCAGTGTAAGGGGTAAAGTTAAAAGGTTCACATTTAAATATGGAGTGGCAATACACATGTTGACCAATTTTACAACCAAACATTGTATGTCAGCATCAGATGTCTGTTCAGAAAATCACTCTGTTTCCAAGAAAACATGATTGTCTTTTCAGAAAATCACCGAGTCCTTGAGGATAAATGGAGCTGCAGAGACATGGAAAAAGAACTAAACAAAATTTGTTATCCTAACAATATAGGAACAACAGGCTAGAGCATGAATATTAGAAGCAGAGGGATAATACTCTCATTTTGATACATTTCTAGTGTACTAAATATTCTGTTGCAATTGGTTCTGCTTCCATTATTCTAAGTATCTAATCTGATTAAGTTCTCCTATCCTGCCCAGCTAGTATTTGGCCTTAAGGTTTTCTTTACATGTGATAAAGATGAACATTTCTTTGATGGGGTTGAGTAGATATACATGTACATGTTGGTGCTGTGTGTCCTGGACAAAGTTTGTAAAGCAGTAACCACTAAATTCACAAAGAATTGGATTGCTGCTAGTTATAAAGCAAGATGAAAGGAGTGGCATTCATTTATCTGCGTGTTATGTGCTTTTCTTCAGGTATTTTGCTTCACAGATTCATAGTTTCAACTCCCTGATGATGTTCGCTTAAAATATGTACCTCTTGACTTTCAACATCAACTTAATTTCTTATCACTTGGAATGTACCATATCTGAAGCAGAATATGTAGGCCTTTTGTTGTTGGACAATATTCATTGGAACAGAATATCTACATGGATGGGAAGTATCTTGAGGAGATCACCCTAGTTGTGCACATAAACCAATTTGCATTTTCGTATCTGTAAAATATCTACGCGAGATATATATAGCTCAATTTGCTTTTGAAGTATTTCATTATTTATTCTGAAACTGGTATGTTCTATGAATCACTATGCAGCTTATTTTTGATGTTGCGACTAAACATACTGTTGATATTGCAACACATCGTTATGGATGCTGCGTGCTGAATAAATGCATCACTTATGCAACTGGGAAGCAACGTGAGAAGTTGCTTGTAGAGATTTGTTCTAATGGGCTTAAGCTTGCTCAAGATCCTTTTGGGTAAAATTCAAAACTTCTACCTTGGTCCTTTACTTTATTGATCTTTTAGCTCAAAAACTTCCTAAGATAGTTGAGAGGCAAAAGGGTCTTGCTAAAGAAGCGAATTCTGGTTTAGTATCACATGATGGCATGTAGTGTTTTTCTACTGTTCTAATGTGTCATACTACTTGTTCAAATTTTGGAAAATTTTAATATACCTGCATACTTCCAAGTTATCTGCACACTTGGAAGTGTAATGTTCTTCCAGAATCATGTTAAATGTTCCATGTTACCACATTTAAGGCTTGTCATGCCTCTTGATATAGATTAGTAGTGATTAAAAATGGCAGCAGACCCAATGGAAGTGTGTGAAACTGTTTATAGAATATGGCTCAGCAGTTGGCCTCTTATGGTTTTGTATATCCTATCAACTTTTGGGAACATATTTCGATTGACAAATTTAACTGTGATCCATTGCAACGATGATTCCAAACAAACTCGGGAATAAGTACCGATAAGATTAGTACTTGATTGTTTGTGGACTTCTTTTTAGTGGAACATCTGAACAACCTAAAATTCATTTGATCTTGTACACATTCCTTCCTATACTACCAGGTAATCCAATTTCTGCTCTTTCATTACCAGAGTTTTCTCAAGGAATGTGTGGTTTAGATTGTTTCACTTTCCTGGTAGTGGAGCTTTTCTTTTTCTCTTTTATGGTCATGATAGGGAGTTCAATGGTGACATTTTCTGTCTCTGAGTAATCCCCAAGTGCACCACAAACAATCAACTCTTTCATCTTTTTTACTTCGTCTTCCTGAACTATGCCTGCACTTCATAAATATTTGCCTTTTAAAATCGTTAATTACATCAAGAAAATTATATTTTCTGTCATTTTATCTTTTCCTTGCTGCAACATGAGGTGTTGCCTGCATAGTCATTCTGTGGCGTCTTTTGGTTCTGTTCCCTTCCTAAAACTAATTGGAATTTCTCAACTCGTGGTACAGGAATTATGTAGTTCAATTCATAATAGAGTTAAAGATACCCTCTGTTGCTGCCATGTTGTGCTCCCAGTTTGAAAGGCGTTATGTATACCTCTCAAGGCAAAAGTTTAGCAGTCATGTTATTGAAAAGCTCCTGAAGTGTTTTGAAGAAAGCAGGTCGAAAATCATCAATGAGTTAATCTCAGAACCTCATTTTGATCAGTTGCTGCAAGATCCCTTTGCTAACTATGTGATTCAGTCTGCACTTGGCGTTACTAAGGTTAGCATATGAACTTAATATGTTTCTGTTTACCAATATGATTTAAACTTCTTATGTTGCAAGCTCTGATTTATGCTAGTCCTATGAAAAGTGACAACATTTGTGCGTAAGAAAAGAGCTCGGAGATAAATTTCCGAAGCCTTCACAATACTTATATTCAGGGCTTTGGAATTTTGAAACAGTCTAGTTTTTACAATAATTTGTGAATCAAATATTTTCTTTCTCCATAACTGCGGTCCCTGTAAAAGATCAACCTGGTGAATATTTCTGTTTCATCTCTACATTTCTAAACAAGTCTTGAACCATGGCTAAATGTGAGTATGTCTTTGGTTCTGCTCCAACATTATGTGTTGGCCATTTGTTAGTTGAGTAATACTTTAAGCGTGTACGATTTCTGATAAAACTGAGTAATTCCAAGTAAGATTTTCTGAGTGATATCTGTTTGAGCCCCACTCTTCCTTCTAGCTGAAAGGAACTTTGATGGTATGTGCAAGTCTTTTTATTTCACTAATTATTACTATTTCAGATACGTCATGGTACGGGATTATTTGGACTATGTGAAAAAGAAAATGTTTTCTTTTTCTAGTTCCTAAACCAAATATTATAATGCTCTCCTTTAGAAAGATGGACACTAATGCTCAAGGTTGACTTGCATCCAACTATGTGTTGGACAATAATATGCTGATGCTTCTATTTTATAGGATGCCTACTTTTTCAGAAGAATGAAGTCAAAAACTTGTTGGGGTGAATTGACAAATTCATTTACAATCGAAAATGCTATACAAAAAAAATACATTGATGAGTAACGTGTGCGCGTGTGGGTTGGGAGCATATAGAGATAGATGGAGACTTATAACTAGATTGTTATATATATATTTCATAAACAAAGAATATCATAATTTCTGCTAACATCAGGCCTTGTGTTTTGGCAGAATTTTCGTTTCCACGTGTCAAGTCTGTTGTAGTCAGCAGTGAAGAAGCAATTCACTACATTGTTACACACACTAAATTTACATTGCATCCAAGTCCTCAAATTTGTTCTTATATCTGTTGGATGATATTCTTGGACATCTAACTGGAACTTGCTTGCTCTAGCAACTTGGAAATGTTAATACCAATTCTCATTAATCATAATGTTCAAAGCAGTTACCTAGGATGATTGTTTCAATATTTGCATTCTTATTCCTTGTATTTTTCACTTTGAAACAGGGATCTGTTCGAGCTTTGTTGCTTCATGCTGTGCGGCCTCACACGCTTCTCCTGCGCACTAGTCCATACTGCAAGAAGATCTTCTCTCGACGACTACTGAAAAAGTAATGCTCCAAGCGAGAGTAAAATGTTGTTGTTCTCTAGGTAACTGGATGTGGAATGTATCTTATCTATGATCCTATTAAGGTGATCACAGTAACATATTAGACTTGTATGTCATGCAAAAATTTTGGTTGATGCCTCTTTGTATGATGCTTTTTGCCCAAATCTTCGGATGTGTAAGATTGTAAGGGATGATGACGATATCTGACTGATCTAAATTAGGTTCTTGTTTTCTGGTAACGATTTTCATGCTTATCTGGTGTACTTCTTGATCTTTTTGTATGGTTTTCATGCTTATCGTGTGTATTTAATATCAAGGGGTTTTGCCCCAGAGAAGGCAAATTTTAACTCTTTAAGCTAGGTTTATGTTTGATTTACTTGGCAAAGTGGGAATATATGAGATATCAATATGAAATATGCATAGGATATTATGACAATAGAAACAAGTATAGTCCCACGGGGTCCGGGAAGGGTATTGTGTATGTAGAACTTACCTACCACATCAGGTATGAGAGGCTGTTTTTGATTTATGACAACAGAAAATTTAGAGAATTTCTAGCGACATTGATAAACCTCAACTTGCTAGAAATTGAGGTGTAGTTTTAGCAGTAACATGAATGTAAGATCCATATGATGAATGGAAATTAATGTATGCAAGATGAGAATTAATCGGTGTAAGAAGTGACATTGATAGACCTAAACCTGCTTGAAATTAAGACTCAATTGTAGCAATACGATGAATGCAAGATCAATATGATGGATGAAAATTAATGTGCTGTTAGTATAAAGGATGCAAGATGATAAGAAATCGATGCATATTATTAGAAAACATATTTAGACAGCACAGAGTTGCATATTAAAAGTTTCTCGCGAGAAGAAAAGGACTAAAAGCTCACGTTAAACAGACCACACTCAATCATCAAACATACAACGGATGCCAACTCTCAAATATATTGGGAGATAGCATATTTATTCTGGTCATTATAGAACAGAAGTGAGCAAAACATCCTCATTCCTTGTCTTGTCCAAGCAGAGCCAACAGCATACTCTCATAATCTCCTCTTGTATCTTTGGCAATGGCACGACCCAGAGGAATGCTATCCCTCTTCTGGTACTCATCAGCGATAATCTTCAGATCGACCTCAGCCCTAGTTGCGATAACTCTGGTCAGATGATCTTCCTCTGTCCCTCTCCTGTTGATTGCATCACGAAGAACCTCCACGAAATAGTGCTCCGGGTAGACAAGACATTTAATGGTGGCCCTCAATAGTGCAACACACTCATCCTCATCTTCCAATTGCTGCCCATTGTCGAAAGAACTCGATAATTCAATAGAGCAGAAATAAAAAGCCAGTCCTAGAGCAGAAAGGCATATGACTAAAAGAAACAGAGTAACGGATGAATCTGTACCTTTAGGATATCCTCACCATGTTCATCTTTGTAATGATTCAAAGTAGCATTGAGTTGCGCTTTGCTCCTTGTGGCTAAAATTCTAATGACCTCATCGTCACTGTAAGCCTTATCGGAGATCTTCTCATGCAGAATTTTAGATTCTGCTTTAGCAAGGCGCAAGTCCACCTCATCTCCTCCATATCGGTAGGAGCTCACAAGAGGTACCAAAAGCTGAAAGAAGTCGGATGCTTAAATGATCAATCCACAAAGTTAATTCACTGTCACTATTCATCCAAGCAAGCACATAGTTTAATGAACATTAGATACCCTAAACTGCAAAGTGGTACCCCTTGATTCATAGACAAAGATATTCTTGCCTTGACAATATGTTATAATGACAAGAACTATAGGATAAAAAAAAAATTGTACATTGTCGGTTATCTGTGCTTTTCAATCTCCAAAAACAGACAATTCTATCATAGACACCATTCAAGCTTCATGTAATTTGACAACAACTTAATGAATTATTGTTAAGGTCTCCAATATGGAGCCACAAATGAGACTACTTGCAATTAGAATGACCTGAATGAAGTACCTTGCGGTGATCCCCAGTAGTGTGATAGGCAACGTCCTCTTCAAGCGATTTCTTGTAACGAGCATGATAAGCTTCCCTTGCCAAAACCAGTTCTTTAGGAGATCTGGTACAAGCTATCTCCACAAGAACAAAGTTGCTTTTTGTCCATCTCTTAGTAGCTTCCTTAGCCAAATGGGCATCACGTTCTGAAGGATCCAATGTCCACACTAGCACCAATTTCTGAGAGAAACATTCAAGACAAAGAAAACACAAGTCTTAGCATTTCTCATCAAAGTCCGCCTACGATCGCAATCAAAAGGTGAAACCAGGATCTCAAGTCAGGAAGTTCAGAACATGTATTGAGTTTATTAATATGCAGACACTTTTATATTTTGACATATTTATGTATAATTGAAGACGATATCATGGTTTTCATTCCAACACACAGATCCGTCATAGATCTGCCTATAGATCACAATTGAAGGCGAATCTTGATAAACAAATGAATTAAATCCTAACTTCACTCCAAAAGCTAGCTCATGAGGGAGAATTGTGCAAGACCATATAAGGACTAAATTCCCATCCCATGAACGATGTGGGACTCCAACACCCCCGCACACCCTAAATTGGACATATGAAGCATGGACAATATTAGATGGGGGCCCAACATCGAAAACAATGAATTGTGATGGGGCTAGCTTTGATACCATGATAAAGAAATGAATCTTGAGCCTAACTCAATCCTAAAAGTTAGTTCATGAGGCAAGGATTGCCCAAGACGAATTCCCATCCCGCGAATGATGTGGGACTCCAACAAATCTAGGATCTAGAGTCATGGATTCAGAATAAGCATGATTTTATTATACGTATAAATATAATTCAAGCTGAAAGCATGGGTATTTTCCAACTCACAGAACCCGTCATAGATCCGCCTTTGATCACACACACTAACTCAGAAACTCCACGGATCAACTAACAATTCAAACAAATCCAAGGTTTTATTAAATTTTTTTCTGTTATTATCTTAAGGGGATTTGTTTAGTTATGAAGGAATATGAAAAAAGACCTCAAAATCATGGGTAAGTTCTCTGTCCAACTCTTTAAGGAGATCTTCACCAAAAGTCTCAGCATAAGTCTGTCGAATCAATTTGCGTTGAGCAGCAGTTCTATGAGCCAAAATTGATATGATCAACTTCTCGTTCGTTCCCCATCCTGCAATAATAACCGTCAACAACAGTCAACTCCAAATGATCATTCCACAAGTTAACAAAAAAAATCATTTAAGTAAATTTATCATAAGACATGAATCACTGTGCAGTATTTGTTAATCACTTCATCAATCTAATGTTAAAAAAAACAAGTAAGATGTTTATAATCAAAAGAGTGCAAAAAGCATCAAAACAAAAGTATAGAATATACTAAAAGGTCAACGAATTGAATCTGTATATATGTATGGGAATATAGATCAGATTGACCAATAGTCAGAGATTCAATACTATAAGTTGACTTGAAGCACAGAAAATTTGTACAAAACAGAGAACAAGTTATTTAAGATACACATATCGTAGCACCCAATAACGAAGTGGGTTGGTCTGTTGCTGGTGGAAGGTGAAAGATATTTCATCGAAATGCGTGAAAGTTGGCGAAGACACCACGAATATAAACAAAAAGAAGATACACATATAATAGCACCCAACAGTGTGGTCTAGTGAACAAGAAGTGTTTATGATCTGGTATATGTATAGGACTCATACATATAAAAAAAATGAAGAAGCAAAGACCTTTGAAGGCAGATCGGAGTTGTTCACAGTCTTCAGCAACTGAAGGAACATGTGGTGGAACAGTTAGACTTGCCATTCTTCTTCTTTTCTTTTCTTTTTTTCCTCAGTATGTATGTGTATGTGTAGGGGGAATCAATATCTATATGACTGTCAAGACCCGAAAATGCAAGCTGATGGATGGACTATAAGTAGTAATTCCCTTGCTTCCTTTTTAAAGGCACAGAAAGAAGGAAGGAAAACCTTTCATTTACTACACGGCCCTTGTTTTTGTTTTTCCTTTTTGGTTTCCGCGTTAAGTGGTGTCGATCAAAGAAATTAATTAGCTATTCTATTTTGTAGATTATGCGTATTAAGTAATTTTTTACTTCTCTATTATATTAAAAATAAATGTTTAACAATATTTATACCATTTATAAAATCAATAGATAATTTATCATTTTGTGTCCATTTTAACTTTGTTATTAAATAATATTAATTATTGAATACATTTTTTAAAATATTACATTTATTATATTTAAAAAATAATATAATAAAATTATCATATTATTTATTATTTTTTAAGGAGTGTACCAAGTCAATTGTAGACAAATAAAGATGGCGGAAAGAGTAAATCATAAACTGGTGTATAACACAATTGGTAATTAAAGGCTCAAATATCAATCGAACTATTGAAAATGGCTCATTTATGTCATCCGTTAAAAATTTGGCTCATTTATGTCATCGCCGTTAAAAAAAGGCTCATCCATGTCATTGCTTCTTAATGGTGGTTTTTTAAAAACAGCTTTACCACGTGGCCTCTTACTAGAGGTCCACGTCATTAATCAAATATGCTATCAAACTTTGAGAAAAGGCTCATCTATGCCATCCGTTAAAAGTTTGACTCATTTATGCCATTGCTGTTACAAAAAAGGCTCATTCATGGATGGCATAGATGAGCCTTTTCTCAAAGTTCGATGGCATAGTTGAGTCTTTTCCCTTTAATTAATGATGTGGACGAATTATTGTTGGCCACGTGTACAAAATAATTTTGCAAAAAACCACTAAACCGGACTGTTAAAAAAAAAAAAGACATGAATAAGCCTTTTTTGTAACGGCAATAGCATGAATGAACCAAACTTTTAACGGATAATATAAATGAGTCTTTTCTCAAAGTTCGATGGCATATTTGAGTCTTTTTCTATTAATTTATTTAAATTTTTTTTTTTTTTTTTTTTAAAAAGTTTGGTCAAGTAATTGTCGTTCAAAAATATTTTTAAAATTTATTAATCATACATACATAAACAACTTCTCAGCGAAGTACTTTATGAGAAACACTTTTGAAATTTTTCAAAATAAGTTAATTATAGAAATTTAGCCAAATAGACGATAATCCATAATAATCAAATAGATGACAAAAGTGTAAGAGTATGGAAATTGGTCAATTAAATCCTTTATAATTCAAAAGAAGAAAATGATTCTACAAATACTCTCTCCGTTCACTTTTACTTCTTATATTTTGACTTGATATACCCAATAAGAAAAATTTATTGATATGACTATTTTACCATAATACCATTATTAATTGATGTTTACTATTGTATCTTGAAATTAGTTTGGAGAATAAATAATTAATGCTAAGAGTAAAATAGAAAAAAAAATTGTCTTTTCTTGGTATGTCAAAAATGACAAGTAAAAATGAAAATTCAATTGGAAAATAAGTGACAAGTAATTTTAGACGGAGGATTTTTAATTAAGGGTGACAAAAAAGTTTGAAAATTAAAAAAAGATGACACAAGTTTTAATTATTGAGTAGAGATGACAATTTTGTCATTAGTTTTAATGACATACAGCAACTACCGAAGTTGCTGCAGCAACTTCGATAGTTGCTGCAGCAACTTCAAAAGTTATTGCAGCAACTTCCTAATCGCTAATTAACAAAAAAATTTGACTTGAATTGATCAAATTTGTCACCAATTTTAATTTCAATACTTTTTTGTCACCTCCTTCTCAATTTTCTCTAGTATCTCTTATGTGTCATTTTCAATTCTTTTACATAAAAATGAATATTTCTTTAAAAGATTAAAAATAAATTTATTCGGGACTACAAAATCAATCACGATAACCTTAGATGAGATTTCTTGTGGACACATCAAACCATTTGGAGAAAAATATGACCGACAATTAAATTTGTATTAGATGTAATGATTCGAAATCATGTCTGAGATCTCAAATGTAATAATTTCCATATTTGAAGGTTAATTTTTTTAAATCTAAATGTGACTCTTTTTTTTTTTTTTTTTTTTTTGCATTATAACGTAATCCTTTATTAATGGAAACAATACTATTCAGTATTGATTCAATATCTTTATTTATTTTTTTATTTATTATGTGACTTTTTCTTAATCTTGTTTATCGAAATGTATATTCAATTTATATCTGATTTTTGCTTTATCCATTTCCTTGCAAATACCTGCATCTTTTAAAATTGTGCGATTTCGATGTGGTTGAGTTGGAATTTATATTATATATATATATACAAAATACTTTAAAAATAATCTAAAACCCAGTGAATATATTTCAAAATTTGTAAGATGAAAAAAATCTCACATTTGAACCAAAAATCAGGCCTAATTAATTAAAGTAATATGATTCTAGAATTTCAATCATTTTCGTAGTAGCCGGCCACATCACATGCCACTACGTGCCATTTGTACGTGTTAATGAATAAGCAGATTTAATTATATAATATGATATTATATACTTTATCCTTTTTCTTGTATCTTAAATAAAAGATCCAAATATTCTTACACGTGGCCCCTACTCACCATATCCTTTCACCAAATGCCTAGAAAGTTGTTTAATTTCCAACTATTTCACCTTACAACTTGTCCTCTTTTCTTTTCTACTCTATTATTATAAATTTTATATAATTTAAAACTTCATTAAAGACGATTTTCATGTTTTTTCATAACTTCGATTAATTTCACGAGATATATTTTATTTTTAATCGATTTAAACTTGAGATATCATAATTTTCAACTCACTCTATTATTTATTAGGTGACACCATTGATTGCGTTTTCATGTGCTTTTATACATCTTGTAATATTCCAATTTTTAGCATTTTATTAGTGATAAAATTTTTGTTTTACTTGGCTTATTTGCACGAGAATAACTAACTAACGTGATATTGATGTATATATTTTGTCTAAAGCAAAAGAAAAAAGAAAAAAAAGGCAATTAAACAAATTAATTTGTGTATATACTATCTTCTGATTAAATATCTTGCAAAACCTCCTTGTGAATTTGGTTAATGAAATATCTGATTCTTGAGTTTAAGATGTTATTATTATATGAAACGACTACATGATATGATGGAAAATGTGATGTTCACATTAAGTAATGATAGCATTATATGTATTTTGCCTCCAAAAGTCACCACATCAATTGCCTTTAGGGGGTGGGAGGAGTAATTATCGAGTACTATTGAGAATTAAAGTCATATTAAATCATGTAAAATTGGGGTCTAGTGTCGGTTATGATAAAGTTGGATAAAGAATAAACGAAATATAAAAAGGAAAAAAATCTTTTTATTGGTAACTTTGCTCTAGTGGCCATTTTTTTGATCGAGTGGAAAATATTATAACTTTCTTTTTCCTCCGCCTCAATTTACGTGACGCATTTTTTTAATCTGTTTTTAAAAAAATACTCTCTCCATTCTATTTTAGTTAGGTACATTCTATTTTATACAGTGATTAAGAAATCATAAATAAAGTGATGATTTTACTATTTTACCCTTTACCCTTTACCCATATTAATGATATTTATTTTCATTGGGCATAGGAATGAACATTGGAATTATAATTAATTTTAGGGTAAAATGAAAAAAATTTAATTAATTCCATCTTGATTTAGTAAGTGATCAACTAATATGAGACATTTATTTTTAGTAAGATAACCAACTAAAATGGGACGGAGGGAGTATCACTTTTCTATATTTAGAAAAATTTAACTATAGAATTTTTCTATGTGTAAGGTTTGTTTTAAACCATAAATTTCGAAAGTCTCCCTTTTCTGGTCTTAAATTTTGTGCTAAGTCAAACGATATCACATAAATTGAAATGGAATGATATAGTGTTTTGTGTCTCTTTATTTCTTATGCATAATTTCAATCTAAAGGGATCAATGATACTGAAATCAAATTGAAAGATCACTACTCATTCATAATTAAATCATTAAGCACATGGAAAACCCTCTTAAATAATTACAACGTGTAGGCAGTTGAAGCAACCCTCTAAATTATAACGTATGGTCAATTGAAACAACCCTCTTGATTATGATTAAATAATTCATTTATTCAAATATGTTATATTTCATATATGATATATTTGTGATTTAATGAGCATAATTCACTCTGTGATCAATAAAGAGAAAAAAATAAGCTGGTCACTATTAGCAGCAGCGGATTTGTGGTGCTAATAAGGCACATAATTACATGATATAAAAAGGGTCAGATAAGATTTGATCATGTAATTAAGCAATTTTGCCATCCATTAAATTTTTGACCTAATATTGATCCAGCCAAAGTTCTCATTTTTCCCTTGACAATAACGAATCTCTAATTTATGTACAATCTTAAAATATAATCAAAAAGTTGATGGGTAAATTTGATCATAAAGTCTCTTAGCTATTTCACGTTAGAACTTCATTAATGGCAAGAGCAAATACAAAACGATTTACTAACCATGAATGTATGAATCGACCAAAAGTGAGGGGCAAAATTTATAAATGACTAGTGCAATTATGAGACGATTTACTAATAATAAATATATGGATGGATAAAAAGTGTAGAAGAGGCACCATTTACTAATGGCAAAAGCAAATATGCAAATTGTTGTCTTTCACATATAAATTTTACAGCAAAGTCAAATTCGCAATTTTATTTTGAATTACCTCAGCCATCAGATTAAAAGAAATATCACGAATTCCTAGTTGAAGCTTTTTTTCCCCCAAATTCTAGTGGTGGAAAATGAGGGACGGAATTACGAGATGGGGAATCAAACCCTCACCAACGAAGTAAAAGTTTAGATAGCCAATCAACTGAGCTACTTAGATCCCCTCATAGTGTGCTACATGTGAAATTGTTTTCCCAAAAAATTGCAGTTGTTCTTAATTTTCCAATTCCTAAGGGTTGTCTATAGAATTTACTATAAGATCCATGAAAGGCAAGTTCAGCTAATATGACAAAGACTGGAGCGATATTTCCATTGATTTGGTTAAAACTAAAGTTATTGTCATGTGACCAGGAGGTTACGGGTTCAAGCCGTGAAAACAACCTATTGTATTAATGCAAGGTAAGGGTGCGTATAATAAACCCTTGTGATTCGACGCTTCTCCGTACCCCGCACATAGTGGGAGCTTCAGTGCACCGGGCTGCCCTTTTTATTTGGTTAAAACTAAAAGCAAGATGACTAAGCCCCTGAGTTTTTCCATGTAAGGCAGTTTATGTGGAAGCTATGTTTACAATAACAAAGAAATTTGTTTCTATAGTAGCAAAATATGTACTTCCAGTATTTCACAACTACAGTCTGTCTTTAAGGAGGCATTTATGTATACATGTTCATTTAGGATATTTGAGATGTTAGTTTGATACATAATCCTCTCTACTTTCATCTTTAAAATACTATCGTTCTTTGACATGAATTGCAGTGTATACCAAATGTTAAAAGTATTGTATATAGCTTTAACATGTTCTTCTTTAGCAAACATAAACAGTTTTTATGAGCACTTGTTGGCAGAAGAAAATTGAAATATTACCTTCTACTAGATATTGTATCCACTCTAGTACAAGCACTCAGAGTCCATCAGGTTGAAACACTAAACTAGATAAGCTAGATAAGCACACAAACAATAAATACACTTGCTCTTTTTTTCCATACACAGACATCTTACATCTCGGGGAAGCTTTTCGGCTTCATGGAGGCTATTTGAGAAAAAGGTGGATTCATTGACAACGTATGGGAGATGAAGTGCATTGTTGGCCTTGATTTTGGAGTTTCAAGCAAACAAGAGCTTGCTAACTTGATGATGAAAACCAAAACTCTTTCACTTCATCTTCAAGATGTGGAAGGCGATCATCTAGCAAATCGCTAAGCTGCACATCTCTAGATGAGTTTGCTAGCAAAGTAATGTATTCCCCAAGATGCTTATCTTTGATTACCTCCAATGCTAATACTCCAAAGCTACAGACGTCACACAATTCCGTCACCTTCATTGTATAGGCAAGCTCTGCAATAATGTAATTTCGAAAAGGTATAACAATCCAAACTTGTACATGAGAGTAGAATGACCAGAGAGTTGCCCTTGAGTTCATGAATTGAAAAAGGATAAAAAGAGGAAAACCTTACCTGGTGCAACATAGCCATATGTGACTGCAAATGCAGTACAATTGGATGAGTCTGGCTTGAGAAGCTTAGCTATGCCAAAATCTGTGTTACACAATTCATGAAGATAGGGACATACGCTTAAAATGAATAGACTTTGATGCACTAATGGACTCCTCTCAAGTCCTTGTGCAATTTTGTAACTTTTTGATGACTCAATCGGAAAGAATCACATCATTAGGAATTTGAGTTTTTGCACTGGTATCACCTCAGTAATGAGGCATAGCCAACATAATTAGAGTCAGACAAGAATCTGCATAACTTTCCTATGGACAACACTATTGCACGATCTAGAGTATGAAAGAATGGAAAACATATCCTAAATGCCCTGTAGCCTCCTGATTATAAGTGTGGTGCACAACACACCCATAAGCAAGGCTCTACTAGACACGGCTTCGTAAACACCCTGGGACCCTGAACCGTAATCTAATACCAAGTTTGTCACGACCCGGACTGAGGCCCTAGCCGTGACGAGCCTCCCCAGACCAATGAAGGCCCGAGAAGACCCCTTAGCATTACATCATAAGCATAGTTATAAACAAAGTGCGGAAAATAAACCCATAAGTTATGAAGTTCAAAGGAAATCAATAATCCAGAACTCAAGTCTTGAACGTGACATAAAAACATTTAACTAACTTAGTCTAGCCTCTAACAACATGAATAAGAATATCCTACGCCGGAACATGGCCCCGGCAATACCATAAAACAAAATAGCCCAAGTCTAGCTGAAAGGAAACATATGTCTTCCGAAAGATGGATGACTCACCACTTGCTAGCTACTGGCCTGAGTGAATCCTAACGCTAGCAAAATCATGGATAAATGCTTCGGAACCTACATCATGAAAAGATATAGGATCCGGAGACGGTCAGTACGATGAGTACTGGCATGTAACCCAAGGGAAAAGGATCCAAAACAGTTCATATAATACAACAATAAAAAATTGGGAAAATTTCATAACATAAGTCTATCATAACTGTAGAATGAAATAGAGAACATTTGATACATAAAATAAAGTAGTCATTTGAAATCCTTTAGTTTTGAACTATGTAGTTACACCAACATTAAGTAACCCACGGGCAATATGGGTTTAGTACTCCCCAAGCGGCGGGGCCTCAGTCCATGTTAGCCGTATAGACTGAGATAACATAGTTGACCAATCATAACATAATCATAGTTGCATTCAACTGCTCAAGGCAAGCATACAGTGGTCATCCATTTTTCAGGACAAGACCTCCCCACGTCGGCAAACGCGGTTTCAAGCGTTAGTCACAAGGACTACACCTTCTCGGTGAACTACACAATTCTTTTTAAGCCCAATTAAAACATTTTCATTACATTCATTCATGGAGTCTTCCATTAAGGCATTTCACATTTTGGTATCGTCATACCAAGAACTTGCAAGTCACTCATATCATGCCAAATAATTTTCATTAAACATCTTTTGACTCCAAAACCCCACCTTTAAAATCATAAACAAAATCATAATTGAAATTCTCAAAACAATTCCAAACTATTTGAATAACACAATACCTTCAATGATATAAAGGACGGGGAAAACATTTATGTTCCTTATGAAATTTCAAAGCTTTCAAGAGACTAGAAATCATGGCTAAACATATATCAATTTAGCATTCAAACTTCAAGATATAATAGTTCATTATTTTCAAATAACCAATTCAGTCTCAAAACCCCAATTAAAGATTGAATCATTATTCATAAAGAAAAGGAAAAAATTCATATCAAGCTTTAATAACAAAATTCCCAACCCTAGTTTCAAAATCACCATCATAATATACATAATAAATAATAATCACAATTTAGAATAGTATTTGAAATAGGGAGTGTTCAAACATGCCTTTTGATGGAAAGAATTTGGGAATCGTTCAAAAGGTGTTTTAAGTGTGAAAGGGTCGGATCTCATAATGGAAAAATGACAAAAATGCCCCTAGGATGACCCTAAAAAAAAAATTCTCGAAATCACTCCACGACTTGACCTACGGGCCGTGGAACAGTTCACAGTCTGTGGGTCTAAGTCGTGAAAATCAGATGAATTTTTTAATTTGCAGGATCTGATCCACGACTTGAATCTACGGGTCGTGGAACCCATCCACGGTCCGTGGGTCTAGTCCGTGGAAATCAGTTTTTTTTTTTTAAACCTAAATTCATATAAATTTATGTGTACTTGAAGGTTCTAAAATTTTGGGGTATTACATTTTGGGGTCGTTTAGTATAAGTGGGGGACGGTTTTTAATCAAGGAAAGGACCAAAATATCCCTCAAAATGCATTTTAAAATTCCAGAAAATTCTCTTTTGACTGTTCAGGTGATGGACCGTCAACTCCTTGACGGACCGTCACCCGAAAAGTCAAAACATGGCCAAAATTTGGCCTTACTGGTTGAGCCTGATGGCTTGCCTTGACTAGCCGTCACAAGTGTGATGGTTTGTCACCCGAGCCGTCACACTTTGGCAGACAGACACCTTTCAGTAAACTGAGCATAACTTTCTACTCCGATATCGGATTAAGGCTAAATTGGATGCGTTGAAAAGAAGACTCAAAGATCTTTCATTTGGTGGGTCTTGAGCTACAAAACTTTTTATATTTTAGGAGTTATGCTCCTTTGAAGTTGACCCTAGTAAAATCGTATATGGAAATTCAATCGGTAAAAAGGCTTTCAACTAAACTTTGTGCTAGAGGTTCCTTAGAACCTCAATTCATGTCTAAAGCTCTTCACACACTAAGGAATCGATCTTAACACCTATATACCATTAGAAATCATTAGGTTTGGGTCTATCACCTTCGATAAATGGGTCGGATCTTAGCTTAGGAAACTCGGGGTGTTACAGTTATTCTGCATCTAGTAATTGTGACAGTTTCTACTCTGCAACAAATAAGGTACTTGACTATTTATTATGTTGCTGAAATTTGTTTTGATCAACTTAAAAAATATGTAATATCAATATGATGGATGCAAATTAATTATTACAAATTTGGATTGCAGGTCTAAATACAGGGACGTGGATAGTAAAGATTCATATAGCCGAACTAATAACTTGAGATTTAGGTATATTGAACTTTTTTGTTAATAGCAAATCAACTTATTTTGAAGCATGGTAAGGTGGCTTAGTTTAGACTATCTTGAATTTAGACACCATCAGCAACTTACTAACATGTCATCTTTCTTACAGTTGAAATTTGATATTCTAAAACCAAAGAAAGACAATAGTTAATGATATGAAATTAAAAATGACATTTTTAGTTTAGTATACTCTTAAATGTGGTTAATTATGAAGCGACATGTTTAGATTTAACGACATGTTTATTAGGAACAAACATGGTTTTATTGGCTTATGGAAATTCCAGTTATAAGAAATAAAACATACACATATAACATATCAAACACTCTCTAATCTCTATCCCTACTCAACAAAAATTAATGCAATTATTTTTGTTGGTTAGATACCTTCAGGTTGAAACACTAAACTAGATAAGCACACAAACAATATAATACACAAATACTAGTCCCAGTAATAGTTCCGTCATGGAACTTCTTATTCTTACTTCACAATCACATGGTGTCCAAACTTGCTCTTTTTTCCAAACACAGACACCTTACATCTCAGGGATGCTTTTCGCCTTCATGGAGGTTATTTGAGAAACAGGTGGATTCATTGACAACATATGGGAGATGAAGTGCATTGTCGGCCTTGATTTTGGAGTTTCAAGCAAACAAGAGCTTGCTAGCTTGATGATGAAAACCAAAACCTCTTTCACTTCATCTTCAGGATGTGGAAGGCGTTCATCTAGCAAATCACTAAGCTGCACATCTCTTGTTGATGAATTTGCTAGAAGAGTAAGGTATTCCCCAAGATGCTTTCCTTTGATTACCTCCAACGCTAATACTCCAAAGCTATAAACGTCACACATTTCCGTCACCTTCATTGTATAGGCAAGCTCTGCAATAGTATAATTTTGATAAGGTATAACAATTCAAGCTTGTAAATGAAAGTAGAATGAGCACAGAGTTTCCCCTAACTTCATTAATTGAAAAAAAGAAAAAAGATAAAGGAGGAAACTCTTACCTGGTGCAACATAGCCATATGTGCCTGCAAGTGCGGTACAATTGGATGAGTCTGGCTTGAGAATCTTAGCTATGCCAAAATCTGAAACACGAGCTTCAAATTCGGAATCAAGCAAAACATTATTGCTTGATATGTCTCTATGAACAACCGGTGGTGAGCAATCGTGATGCATGTAAGATAAAGCATAAGCAACACCTTTGACGATATTCACCCTTTTAAGCCAATCCAATTTCTTGGACTCAACTTCATTGCTCAATATACTAGACAAACTCCCCTTCTCCATGTACTCATAAACCAAGAATGAGTGTTTTGCATTTGAACAAAAGGCATAGAGTTTCACAATGTTCCGATGCTTGACCCTTGTCAGTGCTGTTACCTCATTAATGAAGCTTCTGCGATGGGTAACCTCAAATGAAGAATGAAGTCTCTTTACAGCTACATTCTCAAATGATGGAAGCTTTACCTTGTAAATGCTTCCAGACCCTCCTTTCCCGATACAAAACATTGCATCAAACTCTTTTGTGGCTTTTAAGATATCCCAGTACAATGCACTTCCATTTAATGTGGATATGGAAAGCAAACCACCATCTTCATCAACATCAACATCACCACTGGAATTCCTTCTTTCAACGTCTCTAACTCTTCTTCTTTGGTCACGCATAAGGAAACAACAAACAAAAGCACAGAGAAGCACTAGTGCTCCCAGAATAGGAAGTACTGTGATGAGGATTAGTTTACGTCCCTTCACAATTGAGTGCTTCTTCACCATAGAAGATGGTATTTTGCATGGCAGGAAACCCGTTACATTGCCACAAAGACCTTTATTACCTTCCAATGAGGCGAATATAAAAGCTTTATTATTTGGTATTGGACCTTCCAACTCATTGTATGACAAGACAACATCCTCCAAACTAGTCAAACTTTCGAATTCTTCAGGAATGCGGCCAGAAAGGCTGTTGTGGGAAAGATTCAAGTTTGACAAGTCCAGCAAACTGGCTAACTGAGCAGGTATTTCTCCGTCAAGAAGATTATGGCTCAAATCAAGTACACTAAGATGAGTTATCCTCCCTATCTCCTTTGGAATTTTCTGTCCTAACTTGTTATAACTCAGGTTCAAGTGAAACATGTTCATGTAATCTCCTATAAACGTTGGGATTGACCCATTCAATCTATTGCTTGACAGATCAAGGGACAGTAACTTTGTTAGTGACCCAAGTTCCCCCGGTAAATTTCCAGAAATGTGGTTGTTTTGCACAAAGAGATTAACTAAGGAGGTCAATTTTCCAAATTCCCTAGGTATCTGCCCAACCAAATGATTGGATGAAAGATCAAGTCCTTGAAGCCCTTGGACGTTTCCAATCTCTGGTGGTATATTACCGCTAATGTTGTTTCTAGCAATCCGCAAATCAGTCAAACTCTTGCATTTTCCCCAGTTGCTGCTGAGTTCACCATGAAAATTATTGTCGCTCAAATCAATGAACTGAAGCTCTGGGTAGACACCAAAAGCTTCAGATAAATTCCCAGTGAAACTGTTGTTACCTAAGCGAAGCCTTTTGAAACTCGAGCACTTGCTCAAGCTTCTTGGTATTGGCCCTGTCAACTTGTTACTATTCACCGTGAAGTTCTCAAGCTTCCGACCTTGGCAAAGATGCTCAGGCAAATGGCCAGAAAACTGATTTTCATCCATTTCCAGCACAACCAAGTTTTCCAAATATGCAAGTTCTTTTGGAATAGAACCAGAAAGTTCGTTGTCGCGGAGAAACAAAGTTTGCAAGTTTCCCAAATTGCCAAAGGAAGGAGGAATTGGACCAGTAAGTTGATTATTGGATAATTCCAAATCACTCAGGTTTTTCAGATTCCCCAACTCACTCGGAATGGGACCAGAAAGTTGGTTGGAATAAAGGTGAAAGAGTTTGAGCTCAGTTAAGTCACCTATTGTTTTGGGAATTGGACCAGAGAGATTGTTTGTCTGGAAGCTTAAATTCTCAAGTGACTTCATCTTCCCTATTTCAGAAGGAATAGGACCAGACAATTCATTGGAGAAAGCATAGAACAATTTTGCATTGATCAAGTTACCTATTTCTGGAGGAATATGACCTGTTAACTGGTTTCTATCAAGATAAGCTTCAACAAGACTGACAAGTTTTCCTATTTCTGAAGGAATGGAGCCAGAAAGCTTATTATTATAAAGATACAAATAGGAAACTTTGTTCAAATTCCCCAATGAAGCAGGTATAGAACCATCAAGAAAGTTAGTATTCAAAGCTAGCTCAGTTAGGGACTTTAGTTGACCTATTTCTTCAGGAATCGGACCATTTAAATGGTTGTCAAATATGTGGAGGGTCTCAAGCTTTGTTAGTGAGCTGATTTGTGGTGGGATTGTGCCCGAGATCTGATTTATGGACAAGTCAAGATAGATAAGATTAGTGAGCTTACCAATTTCAAGTGGGATGGTGCCAGAGAGGTGGTTCATGCTAAGATCAACATATTCAAGAAACGGGAGAGATGAAAATGGAAAACCATAGAGTGTGCCATTAACATTAGAATTTGTAATATTCAACCTGTTAACTCGACCCTTAATGCATATAACTCCATACCAGTCCCTGCATGCATTAGAACTGGCCGCTCCAATTCTGGAAGAATTCTTGGCAGCAGCAGGACCTAGAGTCCATGAAGCCTGTAAGGAGTTATTCTGGCTTAGGAAAGTTGCTTTCCATTTGAGGAGGGCAGTTGCTTCCTCAGTGGAAGCAAATGAAACTGTGAAGAGATATAAGAGAGGAAGGAAAGAAAATATTGTGGGAACTATCGTCATGGCTTAAAGATTTAAGTTGTTTGTTTTGGTTGGTGATGAACTTGTGCAGGTATAGTTGTATATATATTGTAATGAATCAGTAAAGCCTTCCTGAGTCAATAGTATTTGTTTCTCACCTTGTGGAATACAGGTAGAAGGACTTGGAGTCAACCAATGTGTCACTATCCATGAAATTAAATACCAAAGGAAACAAGTCTTTGGCGAAAACATTTTAATTGGCCAATCTTTAAAGTTGTGGAAATATTGCAAGTCTTTGGCATGGACGAACTAATGTACATATCTGTCAAGAGTTCTATCATCTTCGTAGGCCATTTAGGGTGGAATTATTATAAGTTCCGTTAACACTCACTGCAGATCTGCTCACCTTTGCTGACCCGTTCTTCTGGAAAGTAAGCATTTAAAAAAAAAAAAAGTTACATTGGGAAGTTTTTAAAGGCTTAATTAAGTTGGAAAGAAAAGAAGGAACCTTATATTGTTACTATTTCTTTTGATTGCTTATAGTTCCAGAAAACCTTATCCACATTAACTTCAAGTCAATGGTCTCACTATCCATGGAAGTAAATACCAAAGAAAAAGTGTTTGGCAAATACATTTAAATTAGAAATATTGGCAGATTTTCTCCAGAATCATTCAAAAGTCATTCGCATTGTGGAACAAGAGGAAGACTTCTATTGTCTTCGTGGAATTATTGCAAGTTTTGTTCAAATGTCCAAGAAGAAAAAATCGCATACACTGTAGATCTGCTTACTTGGTCAGAAATTCCGCCAAGAAATTCTCCGGTTATCACCTCTGCTGGCGTTCTTCTGAAAAGAAAGAATTTTCTCTAACAAGTTCGATTGTAGAAAATGTTAACGGCTTCAGTAAGTTGGAAAGAAATCTCCATAGACAATTGCAGAGATATCTGTTCACGGGACAGTTTGAGAATGAAGCCTTGTCCCGCACCAACTTGTTACTAGTTCTTTAGAACGAGGCATCAGTGTATTGTGATGGGTGTGTGAATGAAGTCCTACATTGCTACTTGAAAAGAAAAAAAGAGCTATAAGATGTTAGATACTCTTAATGGTGTAAGACCTTTTAGAAAAACTGTGTGGATTCGGCCCAAAGCAAACAATATCACACTGATGTCTCCCAACTTTCAGTTGTTGATTTTTTTCCCCCATTTTTCTCTAACTTTTAGAGAAAAGTTTCTTCCTCTTGTTCCATATTTGCTTGCACCTATTTAGATCTGCAATATTTTACCTTCAACTGGATAGATTCACTTCATATTCTTTCAGTCCAATCTTCTCGATAAAGAATAGCCCTTTCATGGGATCTTAAGTGAGTCTAGTTCCACAATAACATTATCACGAGCCTTTAGTTGATGAAAGACATGTTGTATTGCAGAGTATAAGCAACGCGAGGAGAGAGCATCCTAATGGGAATAGCTCCAAACCAAAGCAACCCCTCCACCCTGCATACAGAAATGATTGATAGCTATTCATGATATATATCCAAGAGGAATCATTATCAGGGGATTTAGATATGCTAGCAGCTAGTGAATCCTACCCCATCCCGCATACAGAAATGATTTAATGGCGACTGGGCTCCTCTTCTAAATGATATGTCAGTGATCTGGCACGACAAAGCACTCTACTAGGTTAGGTTCCTGTTATCGGTTAGAAGCATTGATCCCTCTGTATGATTTCACTCTCAGCTTTTGTCGAGCCCTTTTTGGATCACAAAATGCAACTTATTCAAGCAGCTTTAACAGGGGAAAAAAACTACTATTAGCTTAACAAAAAACAACTATATAGTGCAGCTTTGCAGATCTAAATGGAGGGACATGGATAGTTGGGATTCATATAGCTGACCTCAACTAACGTGAGATTTAGATATAATAATTGTTATTGTTGATAGCGAATCAACTATTTTGAAACACAGTAAGATGGAAACGTAGTTCAGCTATCTTGAAGAGACGTGTTTATTACGAACAAACATGGTTTTATTCATGTCTTACATAAAAGCTAGTTATAAAAACAGAAAAGAGAACACAACATATTGAATACTCTGTACCTGAATACCTTTGCTTAAATGTTCTGATTACCCTACTCAACAAAAACTAATACAATTATCTTTTGTTGGTCAGATACCTTTATGTTCTTGATGAATGCTCAAAATTCTACACGTAAATCATATTATACTAAAAGTGGGAACAAAAATCATATATCATATATTATTATACTAAAAGTGGGAACAAAAAAGATGAAAAGTTGAAATACCATTTTACCCCTACACCAAATCAAAATATTATAAAATATCTAATTAATTAAATATAAAATACTACATATTCTAATTATAAAAACTTAAATATCCTAATAATGTTGTACATTTATGCCAAACGTTTACCAACTAATGTATTAATAAAAGAATTTAAACAGTTGCATCTATGTTAGTGCTAGAAGACCAAATTCAGGCCCCTATTCATGATTATATTCCATGATGCAATTAAAATAATTGTCATTCATGTTTCCATTAATGTCATTTATTTTAATCTATTCAATTTAAAATTGCTTTAATCTTCCACTAATATCAATCTTTATGATGTCCATTCAATAGTTGTTTCTTTCACCTTCCAACAAGAATTACAAGTTCACTATTTCTATTTTTTTTTTGTACTAAAACAAATATATATTATAATACTCAATTTGTAATTAGATTTAGATGGAATGGAATCAGTTTTTAAAGCATTCAAATATGCATTATATTATGTAATAAAGATGGAATTAAGTAAGAAATGTGAATTAGAATGTCCTGTGCGTTACTTTGTCATCCTTACATTTTTTGTCAGAGCATGAAGAATTCTAAGAGATAAAATTCAATGCACACCACATTCATTTACTTAATAGTTCATTTTAGATAAATGGTCTAACCTTTAGACTTCTCCAATTGACTTACTATAAAGTAGTATAAATACCATGTTTTCTCATCAAATGTAATGGAAGTTGAAAACTTGAAATTCATAAGGCAGCCAAACCGAAAGGAAAATGGCAATCCGTCCAGTTATTTGACAAGATAATAAAGTCAGTTTCATCGTTTAAACAAGATACACGGTAATAGTATTAGTTTAACTAATTCTCATCCTTTATTTAGGGAAGAAGTGATCCTTTTTGCTTTTGCCTTACATATTGCAAATTGTAGTAGTACGTGAGCTGCTTTGGATGTGTTTCGGTAGCGTCATCTCCATAGTTTTTTTTTATGATTTTTGCAAAACAACACTTACATCTGTCAATTTTTGCCATTTATTGTAATTGGCACATTATTTATGGTGTAATTTTCTGATCCGGAGCTTCATTCCAAAAGTTATATACACGATGCAGATTTTAACTGGTGTATGTCCTATTAAAATCTTGGCTATATTCATTCCCTGGTCTTTGTACTTATGTTTTGATTCAAAATTCTCATTTTGATAATCTAGAGTTTTATAATAAGAATATGTAGATTATATTGTACGTGGATTGACAGTTTGACACATAACGCGATTATTAGGATATGATAAATACTTGTAAGAAGGATTTATCATTTTGTTTTCCTTCAATATTAGTGTTGGCACTGTATGAGAGTATATGATGGGTCATGTGCTATCAAGATATATTCTAAAATGCACTATTAACATCCAAGATCATGATAAAAGTAATTTAAATAGTAGAAGACAATATACACCATCATATACAGGTTTATACCCTAAATAAGTTACCTCATCATTACTGCTTTGGACAATTTTCAATATAATCATTTTGGGTCATGTATTACATCATTTAAAATTTTATAGTTATTTTTAAAATATTCTAATCTTAATAATGCTAACAAAAAGTATAAATACTTGACATATGTATCTTATAACTCCATAGAAACATTTAGAATATGTACGTGATTAAATTTTAGTAATATAGCTTTGTTAGTAACTTAAACGTGTCATATTTGGATTACTATTTTGCCACTCCACTAAATAAAATCTGATTAACTATCTAATTAAATACTAATATTTTAATTACATAAATGATAGTACTGTAATTCATTGCAACGAATTTATTATATATAAATTATAGGCTAGATATATTTACAAAAGGCATAATACATAAATAAGACCTTTAACTTGGCATCAAATTATAACTATGACCTTTAACTTTAGCAATGCACAAGAAGGCCCTTTAACTATACAAAAGCTGAACCAAAAACCACTCCAATCCTCCAACTCATATGCATGAAACTCAGTTGCTCCTACGTGGATTAGGAATCCACTTAGATGCTGCCACCTAATTAAAACTCAGATCCACTCATTGGCGTCAAATTATAATTATGACCTTTAACTTTGCCCGTGCACAAATAAGCCCTTTAACTATACAAAAGCTGAACAAAAAAACACTCCAATTATGCATTTTTTTACTGTTGGGGGCTCAAATTTTAGCTTTGACGCGCATTATTTTGAGTGTATTCACGCATTTTGCCAGGTAGGATTGGAGTGTTTTTTTGTTCAGTTTTTGTATAGTTAAAGGGCCTATTTGTGCACTGGCAAAGTTAAAGGTCATAGTTATAATTTGTCGCCAAGTTAAAGGTCCTGTTTATGTATTATGCCTTTACAAAATGAACTGTATATCTGAATAGTTACAGTTCATCTTAATGTATATGAAATCACGGGGTAAGTGAGGAAATTGAAACAGTCGAATACAAAGGATATATCTCGAATGGAAAGATATATAATTTTGTGTTTTATATATTATTTGAGTAAAATCTTTCAAAAAGGATGTTATATTGGTTATACATTTTCCGACAAAAATTATATAATATTAATAGGGTTACACGTGCAATGCACGTGCCCAAATACTAGTTCTATAAATCCACTCGAGACGAAAACAACAAAACAACAACGAAATTGTTTCTCTAATAACTGAAGAGCATATTTCCAGTAGTTCACAACTAGAATATCTGTTTGAAAAGAGGAATCTATGCATACATGTTCATAAATGCTAAGTTTGATACATAATTCTCTGTATTTTCATCTTCGAAATATATATTATTATTTTTTGACATTCATTGCATTGTGTTTCAAATTAGTATAGAAGCATTCACGGTTCAAGATTTTTCACGAGTTAAAATAACATGCAAAGCTGTGGCAATATCATCAGTAATACTTAACGAGCATGGAACTTGCTTTTATTACTTACTGGCACAAGGAAATAAAATAGTAATTACCTTCAACATTATGCTGGAATTTGTATATAATCTAGTACAAAGGCATTGAAATAAGTAATCTACATATGCAACCCAACAATACAGAAAGGCTAGTTCTGATCAACAAACTTATTATTTCACAACGACTTGGTTCCAAGCATAATCTTTTCCATACAAGGACAGCTTACATCTCGGGGAATCTAACCTTCATGTAATCTGATAATTGGGTGGATCCATTGATAACATATGAGAAATGAAGTGCATTGTTGGCCTTGATTTTGGATTTTCGAGCAAACACGAGCTTGCTAGCTTAATGATGAAAACCAAAAGCTCTTTCACTTCATCTTCGGGATGTGGAAGGCGTTCATCTAGCAAATCGCTAAGTTGCACATCTCTTGTCGATGATTTTGCTAGCAGGGTAAGGTATTCCCCGAGATGCTTTCCTTTGATTACCTCCAATGCTAATACTCCAAAGCTATAGACGTCACACATTTCCGTCACCTTCATTGTATAGGCAAGCTCTGAAACAATAAAAAAGTTTACAAAAAAGGATAACAATTTAAACTTGCAAATGAGATAGAAACAGTATAGTTCATGAACAAAAAATAGGATAAGAAGTTAGAACCTTACCTGGTGCTACATAGCCATATGTGCCTGCAAGTGCAGTACAATTGGATGAGTCTGGCTTGAGAATCTTAGCTATGCCAAAATCTGAAACACGAGCTTCAAACTCGGGATCAAGCAAAACATTACTGCTTGATATGTCTCGATGAACAATTGGGGGTGAGCAATCGTGGTGCATGTAAGATAAAGCATAAGCAACACTTTTGATGATATTCACTCTTTTAAGCCAATCCAATTTCTTGGACTCTACTTCGTTGCTCAAAATACTAGACAAACTCCCCCTCTCCATGTACTCGTAAACCAAGAACGAGTGTTGTGCATTCGAACAAAAGCCGTAGAGTCTCACAATGTTCCGATGCTTAATCCCTGTCAATGCCCTTACCTCATTCATGAAGCTTTTGTGATGCTTAATCTCAAATGAAGAATGAAGTCGCTTCACAGCTACATTCCGCAATGGTGGAAGATTTACCTTGTAAACGCTTCCGAACCCTCCTTGCCCAATGCAAAATGTTGCATCAAACTCCTCTGTGGCTTTTAAGATATCCCAGTACAATGAACTTCCATGTAATGTGGATATCGAAAGCAGACCATCATCTTTGTCAATTGAATCCCGTCTTTCAACATCTCTAACTCTTCTTCTTTGGTCACGCATAAGGAGAGCACCAGCGAAAGCACAGAGAAGCACTAGTGCTCCCAGAATAGGAAGTACAGTGATAAGGATGAGTTTGTGTCCCTTTGCCATTGAGTGCTTCTTCACCAATGAAGATGGCCTTTCACAAGGTTGGAATCCTGTTACATTGCCACAAAGACCTTTATTACCTTCTAATGAGGCATTCATGAAAGCTTTATTCATTGGTATTGGGCCTTCCAACATATTGTATGACAAGACGACATCCAGCAAACCCGTCGAACTTGTAAATTCTTCAGGAATGGGGCCAGAGAGTTCATTGTGGGAAAGATTTAAGCTTTCCAAGACCTCCAAATTGGCTAACTGAGGGGGTATTTCTCCAACCAAAAGATTATGGCTCAAATCAAGTACATTAAGGTGAGTTATACCCCCTATCTCCTTTGGGATTTTCTGGCCAAACTTATTGTTGCTCAGGTTCAAGTGAAACATGTTCCTGTAATCTCCTATAAACGTCGGTATCGACCCATTCAATTTATTGTCTGACAGGTCAAGGGAATCTAACTTTGTTAGTGACCCAAGTTCCCCGGGTATATCGCCAGAAATGTGGTTATTTTGCAAAAAAAGATTTACTAGAGAGGTCAAGTTTCCAAATTCCCTAGGAATCTTCCCAACCAAATGATTTGAGGAAAGATTTAGTCCTTGAAGCCCTTTGAGGTCTCCAATCTCTGGTGGTATGTTACCACTAATGTTGTTTCTAGCAATCCGCAAATCAGTCAAACTCTTGCATTTTCCCCAGTTGCTGCTGAGTTCACCATGAAAATTATTGTCGCTCAAATCAATGAACTGAAGCTCTGGGTAGACACCAAAAGCTTCAGATAAATTCCCAGTGAAACTGTTGTTACCTAAGCGAAGCCTTTTGAAACTCGAGCACTTGCTCATGCTTCTTGGTATTGGCCCTGTCAGCTTATTACTATTCACCGTGAAGTTCTCAAGTTTCCGACCTTGGCAAAGATGCTCAGGCAAATGGCCTGAAAACTGATTTTCATCCATTTGCAGCACAACCAAGTTATCCAAATATGCAAGTTCTTTCGGAATAGAACCAGAAAGTTTGTTGTCACGGAGAAACAAAGTTTGCAATTTTCTCAAATTGCCAAAGGAAGGAGGAATTTGACCAGTAAGTTGATTATTGGATAATTCCAAATCACTCAGGTTTTTCAGATTCCCTAACGCGCTAGGAATGGAACCAGAAAGTTGGTTGGAATAAAGGTGCAAGAGTTTGAGCTCAGTTAAGTCACTTATTGTTTTGGGAATTGGACCAGAGAGATTGTTTCTCTGGAAGCTTAAATTCTCAAGTGACTTCATCTTCCCTATTTCAGCAGGAATGGGACCAGACAATTCATTGGAGAAAGCATAGAACAATTTTGCATTGTTCAGGTTACCTATTTCTGGAGGAATATGACCTGTTAAGTGATTTCTATCAAGAAAAGCTTTAACAAGATTGACAAGTTTTCCTATTTCTGGAGGAATGGAACCTGAAAGCTTATTATCAGAAAGATGCAAATAAGAAAAGTTTTGCAAATTCCCCAATGAAACAGGAATGAAACCATTAAGAACGTTAGAACTCAAATCTAGCTCAGTAAGAGACCTTAGGTGACCTATTTCCCCTGGAATGGAACCATTTAATTGGTTGTCAAAGATGTGGAGGATCTGAAGCTTTGTTAATGAGCTGATTTGTGGTGGGATTGTGCCCGAAATCTGATTTATGGACAAGTCAAGATAGACAAGATTAGCGAGCTTACCAATTTCAGGTGGGATGGTGCCAGAGAGGTGGTTCATGCTAAGATCAACATATTCAAGAAACGGGAGAGATGAAAATGGAAAACCATAGAGTGTGCCATTAACATTAGAATTTGTAATATTCAACCTGTTAACTCGACCCTTAATGCATATAACTCCATACCAGTCCCTGCATGCATTAGAACTGGCCGCTCCAATTCTGGAAGAATTCTTGGCAGCAGCAGGACTTAGAGTCCATGAAGCCTGTAAGGAGTTATTCTGGCTTAGAAAAGTTGCTTTCCATTTGAGGAGGGCAGTTGCTTCCTCAGTGGAAGCAAATGAAACTGTGAAGAGATATAAGAGAGGAAGGAAAGAAAATATTGTGGGAACTATCGTCATGGCTAAAAGATTTAAGTTGTTTGTTTTGGTTGGTGATGAACTTGTGCAGGTATCGTTGTATATATATTGTAATGAATCATTAAAGCCTTCCTGAGTCAATAGTATTTGTTTCTCACCTTGTGGAATACAGGTAGAAGGACTTGGAGTCAATCAATGTGTCACTATCCATGAAAGTAAATTCCAAAGGAAACAAGTCTTTGGCGAAAACATTTTAATTGGCCAATCTTTAAAGTTGTGGAAATATTGCAAGTCTTTGGCATGGACGAACTAATGTACATATCTGTCAAGAGTTCTATCATCTTCGTAGGCCATTTAGGGTGGAATTATTATAAGTTCCGTTAACACTCACTGCAGATCTGCTCACCTTTGCTGACCCGTTCTTCTGGAAAGTAAGCATTTAAAAAAAAAAAGTTACATTGGGAAGTTTTTAACGGCTTAATTAAGTTGGAAAGAAAAGAAGGAACCTTATATTGTTACTATTTCTTTTGATTGCTTATAGTTCCAGAAAACCTTATCCATATTAACTTCAAGTCAATGGTCTCACTATCCATGGAAGTAAATACCAAAGAAAAAGTGTTTGGTAAATACATTTCAATTGGAAATATTGGCAGATTTTCTCCAAAATCATTCAAAAGTCATTCGCATTGTGGAACAAGAGGAAGACTTCTATTGTCTTCGTGGAATTATTGCAAGTTTTGTTCAAATGTCCAAGAAGAAAAAATCGCATACACTGTAGATCTGCTTACTTGGTCAGAAATTCCGCCAAGAAATTCTCCGGTTATCACCTCTGCTGGCGTTCTTCTGAAAAGAATGAATTTTCTATAACAAGTTCTATTGTAGAAAATGTTAACGGCTTCAGTAAGTTGGAAAGAAATCTCCATAGACAATTGCAGAGATATCTGTTCACGGGACAGTTTGAGAATGAAGCCTTGTCCCGCACCAACTTGTTACTAGTTCTTTAGAACGAGGCATCAGTGTATTGTGATGGGTGTGTGAATAAAGTCCTACATTGCTACTTGAAAAGAAAAAAGGAGCTATAAGATGTTAGATACTCTTAATGGTGTAAGACCTTTTAGTAAAAACTGTGTGGATTCTGCCCAAAGCAAACAATATCACACCGATGTCTCCCAATTTTCAGTTGTTGATTTTTTTCCCCACTTTTCTCTAAATTTTAGAGAAAAGTTTCTTCCTCTTGTTCCATATTTGCTTGCACCTATTTAGATCTGCAATATTTTACCTTCAACTGGATAGATTCACTTCATATTCTTTCAGTCCAATCTTCTCGATAAAGAATAACCCTTTCATGGGATCTTAAGTGAGCCTAGTTCCACAATAACATTATCACGAGCCTTTACTTGATGAAAGACATGTTGTATAGCAGAATATAAGCAACGCGAGGAGAAAGCATCCTAATGGGAATAGCTCCAAACCAAAGCAACCCCTCCACCCTGCATACAGAAATGATTGATAGCTATTCATGATATATATCCCAGAGGAATCATTATCAGGGGATTTAGATATGCTAGCAGCTAGTGAATCCTACCCCATCCCGCATACAAAAATGATTTAATGGTGACTGGACTCCTCTTCTAACTGATATGTCAGTGATCTGGCACGACAAAGCACTCTCCTAGGTTAGGTTCCTGTTATTCATCGATGCTCAACGGTTAGAAGAATTGATCCCTCTGTATGATTTCACGCTCAGCTTTTGTCGAGCCCTTTTTGGATCACAAAATGCAACTTATTCAAGCAGCTTTAAAAGGGAAAAAAACTACAATTAACTTAGCAAAAAACAACTATATAGTGCAGCTTTGCAGATCTAAATGGAGGGACATGGATAGTTGGGATTCATATAGCTGACCTCAACTAACGTGAGATTTAGATATAATAATTGTTATTGTTGATAGCTAATCAACTATTTCGAAACATAGTAAGCTGGAGACGTAGTTCAGCTATCTTGAAGAGACGTGTTTATTACGAACAAACATGGTTTTATTCATGTCTTAAATAAAAGCCAGTTATAAAAACAGAAAAGAGAACACAACATATTGAATACTCTGTACCCGTATACCTTTGCTTAAATGTTCTGATTACCCTACTCAACAAAAACTGATACAATTATCTTTTGTTGGTCAGATACCTTTATGTTCTTGATGAATGCTCAAAATTCTATTGTATTATAGAGATACATATATTGCAGATTTCAACTTGCACATAAGAAAAAAAACAATGATGGGATGAATTTAGTCTCTTTTACCCAAAGTACTGCAACTCGTAAATTCTATAAATCCACTCAAGACGAAAACGACAAAACAACAACGAAATTGTTTCTCTAATAACTGAAGAGAATATTTCCAGTAGTTCACAACTAGAATATCTGTTTGAAAAGAGGAATCTATGCATACATGTTCATAAATGTTTAGTTTGATACATAATCCTCTGTATTTTCATCTTCGAAATATAATTATTTTTTTTTGACATTCATTGCATTGTGTTTCAAATTAGTATAGAAGCATTCACGGTTCAAGATTTTTCACGAATTAAAATAACATGCAAAGCTGTGGCAATATCATCAGTAATACTTAACGAACATGGAACTTGCTTTTATTACTTACTGGCACGAGGAAATTAAATAGTAATTACCTTCAACATTTTACTGGAATCTATATATATATAAAAGAGGGACAAAGATCCGCCTACGTGGCACTCTCTTAGGCCTACAGCCATATTTTACTCTTTTTTTTTAGCCTTTTTCCTTGAATTTTACATTTATTATATGTGCCATTAAAAAAAATATATATATTCTAAACAGTTGCCTCTTTTGAGTTTTATCAGTCGCTACTTAAAGAGTGTTTCTTTCCTTCTTCTTTCTCAATGTCGCTTTGCTGCCCCATCCTTCAACTCTTCTTCTCCTCCTTTTAGTTTGGGTTTACGAGGCACAATGAGACTCTAAATATTTGGATTTAACGAGAATAAATTTTTTGGTAAATTTAGATTCAATTTCCCCCCCTGGATTTTGAGGGATTTTTTGTTAGGCATTTGGGATGCTTTTTGATTTTAGTGACATTAACGGCCATGAACTGGATGGAGAAGACGATGACGGTTGATAATTTTTTCGCCTGCATTTTCAGGTTCGTATGAAGTAATTTAACGACTGTTTTATGTTTTCATTTTTTGTCAAATTTCAAGTATACAACATACGGACGGGTGATGGACAATGGAGGATAATAGCTCCGCTAATTTTTACCTTGTGACTTTTCATGGAACAATCAAATTCCATGGATAACCGTTCTTTTAAGATCACTATTTACCTAAAATCCTACTTCATCATTCGGCAACAGCCTTCAGTTTTCAAATTACTTCTCTTCTAGGGATCAACTTTTTAGGATTAATTTATGCTGACTTTTTTTTTATATTGTTTTTCTGCATATGGTTGATTTTTTCATCTCCTAAAGATCCTGCTTTAATGGATGCTTGCAAAGGGGTGAAGATTTTCTCTTAATGTGCCATGTTTGATCTTTAATGAACTTTATGTTTATGTGCGTGAGGTACCGTAGAAACTTATTATTGCAGGCTGTCAAATATTATTGACTTGATTGTTTGTTTGAACATGTTCTTTTACTTCCTAATTTGTTGGGTCTGGGCTGCTTTAGTTGACTTTTACTTTTTCAATTTCTTATACTCTGGTTTCAAAAGGAATATTGCGTAAAATCGAACTTGTGATTTTCTGTGCAAAATTTTTTCCCCTTCTAGCCTGATTTTAGTCTGGAAAGAAAGTAGTTGACTTTTTGATGTCTACTGGGGAAATGCTATGACATTGCTGATCAAATCATAATATAAGTTCACATAAGTTGGATGTTTCAGTTAGAATTTTTCAAGGTTTATTTCATCAATATTTTGGTTGTTGTTGCAATTACACGGAGGAACGTGTTAGAGCCTTTCTCAAATTTATGGATAAGTGTGGAAATCATTCCTTAAGGGGAAGCAACACAATCAAGAAGCACTACTGGTATTCAAATATTATGTGTTTTGCACACAGCACTTTCGAAGACCAAGTACACTTCGGCAGCGAATCTTATGTTATTTAGATTCACACTTGCTGTAACATCACAAAAGAAACATAGTATTCAAGAATACCATGAGAAATCTGAGTTGGTGAGTATTCCAATTGAAGATAGAAGCAGAAGATCGGTGAGATTTACTTTTACAATTGTCCTTTCTTATCATGCAGAAGCAGCCTTGCCCGAATACTGTCCAAGGTTAAGTATTTTCTAATCTATCCATTCATATTTGAGAAAGACCTTAAAGCAATCCCTTATTTTGGGCTTAAGACTTAAAATCATCCTTATTATTTTATGAAGAGCGCTAATAGTCCTCATTGTTTATTAATTGAGGGACATCAAACCGGTGATGTGGCATGTCTGACAATCAAGGAATCCTATTTATCTTTTCTCCTTTTTTTTTGATATTTTCTTCCATTTATTCTAATCTTATTTTAAGCAATCACGTCATTTAGTGTTATAGGTTAAAACAATTGACCATGCATCATATTAAATTTTTCAAATTATGCCTAATTGTTTTACGTATGCGTGCTTGACTTGTGCATCTCTTCAATTTGTATCGTCTGCATCTTTTCCTCTTCTTCCTCTTATTTTTTTCAGTTACTTTCAATCTTTTTATGTCCTTCACGAGGTAAATTTTACTTTGTTGTGTTGACATTTGTTCATTTTTTTCATGTTCGTATGGTATTTCATGTATTCCTTTATTCTGTATTCTTCACTTTTGCTTGATTTTATGTGGGATTTCTGTACCTTGGCCTATGTGTAACCGTATCAGTTCTAACAAGTTTCTCTACCCAGGCTGAGATTTTATTTTTTTATCGTTACCCAGGCTGAGAAAATTGCTTCAAAAATGATTTTTGGAGATAGAATATGGTTCTATTGATCAGGTAACTTTCTCAATCAAGATTGCCATCTACTCAATTTGAACTTTATACTTGAAAATAGGAGACTTTTCGCTGGCTAGATTTAGGTATAGAGTGTCAATGTATGCCAGTATTTCTTCCTCTATTATATTGCTCAGTGCCTTAAGCATGAGAAAAAAATGCTAAAAAGAGCCTTATCTTTTTAAAGGATTACAAAGACACAAAAAGAGAGAATAAGGAGGAGGCTGCACATTGTTGTCATATAGACGGAAAAAGTGATTTGAAAAGAGTGAAATTCACTAATTTAGGGGTGAATGCAGTATAACAGAGCTGTATTTTCTTTGTCTAAGTCTATTTGGAAGATGCTATCAAGCATCATTTGAATAGCAGTGTCGGTGTCTGGTTAAATGTGAGACCAAATAATATATTGAAAAATTGTAATTTACATTATAATGGTTGTGGCCTTAAAAGCTGACCCTTAATCATCCACATGCATTACAGTCTCGAACTTCATGCCCACTTACCTGTAGCGCTAATAGTGAATATGCTCGAATCGTAGTTTGGAATTTAAGATATTGTTTCATATGATAAATTTGTTTATAAGCCACTTCAAATTGTTTATGTGATTGACAATACCAATTAGCAAATAATTCTCAATGACTATCTTGCTTCTTAGTAGTAAATGTAGAGATCAATGAATTGTAATTTCTGCACTGTACTGCCAAATTAGAATAATATTGTTTGGAGACAAAAAATGAGTTTTCTTGTAATTCTAGCATCTACTGTCTTATGAAAATATGCCAGATTTATGTCTTTGCCTGTGGTACAGTATTTCATAAAAATAGGACATTCAGAGCCCAACCAGCTCTGTTTGTTAACATACATCCTACTGAGAGGGGTAGCTCAAATTCATCCCAAGTTATTGCGGGAATCCATAGAAAAGGATGGAGAAGAATCTGTTGCAGATTCAATGAATGAAAAAAATAAGGATGAGAATGAGTTCAAATCACTGCTCTCACAAATCATGACAATTCTAGATCATAAACATAATACTCCTTCTAGACTCACAACAGTAATTTCATTTCATACTCGTGTTTATACAAATTTACAGTGCTGTGTTACTGGAGTTAATATCTCAAAAGGTCATTGAACTATTAGAAATTAACTAATAAAGTCATTGAACTTTGTATTCTATCAATAATATCACTCAACTTATGAAATTTATTTTCTAAAATCACTAAACTACATTTATCATTTAAAAAATATGACATGGCAAAATAAATTCTTTTTAATGCCATGTAAGCATGGAAATCCCTGGATACCTGATCCAGACCACAATTGAGTTTCAGCTAAAAACCTAAAGCCCTATTTCCCACACTTTATTTCCCGCTTCTTCTTCTTCTTCCTTTATTTCTCTTAAAATTCTCACCAAAGAAAAGCTCTTGAAAGATTCTTTAAGGTTATTCATGCTGAAATTCTTCTTAAACAATGGATTCCTTCTTTTCTTCGAGGAATAATGTAATGAAATCTGCAAAAGAATGGTCCCCCCAACCCCCACAAGCCTCTAATACCGATGAAAGGGACCACTACGCGCTTGCTAAACAAATCATGCTTCAAGACAAGGTAAAAAGCATAAATTTTCAGCTATTTTATTTTTTTATTGTAGAATTTAAAATTTTGTGCAGAGTCGAAGTGGATTTAGGGCTTTTTGTTTGTTTTCAGCTCACATACTATATTTTCTATGCAGAGTGGGTTTTGGGATTTTGTTTGTTTTCAGTTCACATACGTGTATCTCCTTGTGATTGTTTAGTGTTTTTGTATGCTTATTTCAGTGTTTTGGAGTTAAAAATTTAGACTTTTCGTCGACATCATTTTTCTATCTTTCCGCCAATAACTTATTCTTGTGGTTTAATATTTATTTCTCTGTATAAATGACTTGTTGATTTTCTTATGATTGAGCTTTTATTAGTATTAGAGTAAATACTTAATATTAAGTATTCTTTCTATCGTTTTTATTTCAGAGTTTGGGTCCATGTTTTTCTGAAAATTCAAAGGTTTTAGAGCTGCATTTTGAAAACTATTTGAAAGTTGTTAGCGATGTCGGCATTGAGGATTTAATAGTGGATAACAGGGAGGATAATGATGTGGACACAAATTTTTTAGTTGAGGAAAATTCAACTGGGGGGGTTGTTTTACAAGGTGTTAGAGGTGATGTAACTGGTGATGGAGTGGAGGATGAGTTTAATGATCCAGACTATAATTTGTCTGACGAAGATGATGATTTTCGGGATGTTATTGATGATCAACAAGTTTTTATTGATGATCAACAAGTTAAAAAGGTTAGAGGAAGACCTAAAAATACAAATGCTGATATGCCATCTAGCTCTGGCATTTTAGTACCTCTACAGAATGTTGATGTTGAATCTGATTATGCAAGTTCAGAAGAATTGCCTGATGATGATGTTCAATCTGAAGAAGAAGAAGACAAGGGTCGGGAAAATAATATCTATGAAGAATATGATGAAGGTAAACATAGGAATGTGCCTAGATTTGAATTAGGAATGAAGTTTAAGGATTTTAAGCAATTCAAGGAAGCTTGTAGGGAATTGGGTATTAGGAAAAGAAGGCAATTACATTTTAAACCCAACGACCAGCAGCGGGTGGTTTGTATTTGTAAGGTTGATGGCTGCCCTTTTAGAATTTATGCTAGTAAAGTGAATCAGCGCGACCCGACTGTTCAAATTAAGTCACTTTGTCTGAAACATAAGGGTGCTAAGGTGTTTGACAATTTTCACTTATCTCCTAAGTACATTGCTAGAAAGTATTTGAATATTTTTAGAGCTGATCCAGGTTGGAATGTTAGTGGAATTGTTGAAATAGTGAGGAAGGATTTTAATTATACTATAGAAAATTTGAAGGCGTGGAGGGCTAAAAATCAAGCATTAAAATGGATTTATGGTGATGAGGGTCTTCAGTATGGCAAGCTACTATCCTATAGAGCTGAATTGATGAGATCCAATCCTGGATCAAATGTTGTAATATGGAGAGATGAGGGAAAATTCTTGGGATTCTATGTGTGTCTGGAAGCGCTAAAGGAAGCTTTTAAGTCAGGTTGTAGGTCATTAATTAGCTTAGATGGTTGCTGGCTAAAAGGTACATATGGAGGAAATTTATTATCTGCCGTGGCAATAGACCCAAATGATTGTATATTTCCAGTTGCTTATGCTGTGATAGCTGAATCAGAGAGTAAAGAAACCTGGAGCTGGTTTATTGACAATCTTGGGTATGATTTAGACATCAGAAACAGCCACCATATTGCCTTCATGTCTGACCGACAGAAAGTGAGTAAAATCTTCTATTTTTTTTATTTTTTTTCTACTTAACCTACTAATGTTATTATTTTGTTTCTTATGGTAGGGTCTGATTGGAGCTGTAAAAAACTTGTTTCCTGAAGCTGAACATAGAAATTGCGTTAGACACATGTACCAGAACTTCAAGCAGAAACATAGAGGTAAAGCTTTGAAGGATTTGGTATGGAATGCTGCTAGGGCAAGCAATGAGGTGATCTTCCAAAGATGCATGAAAGAATTAGATCAAGAGGACAAAGCGGCAAGAGAATGGTTCAATCACCCAGAAAGACCATTTCAAAGTTGGACTCGAGCGTATTTTAGAACAGACACAAAATGTGATATGTTACTCAATAACTTGTGTGAAAGCTTTAATAGGTAATTAAATTAAAATATTTTCATCCACTTATTAGCTATGTTGCTCGGACTCGTCAAAAATGTCAACAAGTGTGTGTCGAATTTGTCAAAAATAGTGTATTTTTTTAGAATTCGACACGGCTGCGGCATCGAAAGTGAAGAGTCCGTGCAACTTTAGCTTATTAGTTTATAATATGTATTACTAATGTAGCAATTGTATCAGGTATATACTTGATGCTAGAGATAAAGCTATTATTACAATGCTGGAAATGATTAAAAATAAGTTGATGAAAAGAATGTACAAGAAAAGAGAGTGGGCTGCAAAGTCTGAAGATTTAATTTGCCCAAAAATTATGAAGAAATTGAAGAAGATTAGCAAGGAAGCTGTTTGGTTTAAAACTGATTATTCAGGGGGACCAAGGGTCTTGGTATATGGTCCTGGTGGAGTTAATGTTGTTGACATGACGGCAAGGAGTTGTACATGTAGGAGATGGGAACTTACTGGACTGCCATGTCCTCATGCATATGCATGTATTATTGGAAATAGTGAAAGAGTGGAGGATTATGTGGATACATTCTACACAATTGAAACTTTCAAGAATGTATATTCACATTACATCAATCCAACAAATCCGGAAGATCACTGGCCTGAGGTTGTGAATTGTGGAGAGGTCATACCACCTAAGATTGTGAAGAAAAAGAGAGGGAGGAAGCCCAAATGCAGGAAAAAAGAGGCTGAAGAATTAGAGAAGAAAAAGATGGCTGAAGCTACCAGAAAAGCTGAAAAAAGAGCTGAGCAAAAGTTTGGAAAAATGAAACCTCAAAAGTTATCCAAGAAAGGTTCTACACAAGTTATGTGTTCAATTTGCAAAAAGTATGGACATAATGCCCGAGGACACTATAAATTTATCAAAGCTGGAGAATCATCTTTAAGCCATTTATTGGAGGTTATAAGTCCAACGAGAGAAGCTGCAAATGACTGGGATTATTCAAACGTGTATCACCCCAATATATGGAATAATAATCACCAAGTTCAGGTAATGTTTTACTTTAAAATTAATATAATTTGAATGTTTTCTCTACCAAGATCTTTATTTCTTTATTTTTTTTGTTCACAAGGAACCCAATGAAGAACCGATAATAGCCATTCAAACCGATGTACTGGCTACTCAAGCTGTTGATAAAGTTGCAATTGAAGGTATTGAAACTGCTGGATCTTCTTGTACTTCTAAGAGAGGAAGATTCTTTAAGAGAAAAGTTATGGAGGAGTATATTGTTGAAGTTCAGAAGAAGAAGAAGAGGAGTAAAAATTGTAGTAAAGTATAGGAATCAACTTAGCTAATTTTTTGTGGTATGTCAAACACTTATCATGACACAATATGTGGTGTCTTCTTCTTTGTTGGCAAATGATGGTGCTCAGAAACAACCTAGTATGTAATATTATTTAGAATTGTCTTATGTTATTTACATCTTACTTTTCTGATATTGACACTACTACAAAAGCATGTTTATGTCAAATGGTGCAGATTGAAGGCAGTTATCGTATTGCCCTTGAATATATTGTTTATTTCTCTTTCATTTCCAGTGTTGGTGAAAAGTGTTTCAAATGGTATTGATAAGAATAGAACTTTGACCGCTTCTCATGAGAAATTTTCATTGACGATTGTTTTGCAGAAGGTGGATCATGCCAATATCATAATAACGATTGTTTTACATTTCACCGTGCTTCAGTTCCTCTCTGTTCCTTTTGTCACACCCCTTTTTCGCTTCGTTCGGTGTCGAAAGGGTTTTTCCAATTAAAGTGACGGTATTGAATAGGGATTATTTTTTATTATTTTACAGAGTCGCCACTTGGAATTGAGTTATGGTGTTCCAAGTCACCTTTTTGAATCCCTAATCAAAAGGAAGTTGACTCTTTTATATTGGTCTGCGAATTAGAAATCCAGGTAAGGAATTCTGTTGACCGAGGGGAAGGTGTTAGGCATCCCTCGAGTCCCGTGGTTCTAGCACGGTCGCTTTTATCAACTTATACTTAACTTAAACTATTTTGGATAAACGTGTTGGTAAGCCTTAGTTCGCTCATTTTTAATGTCTAATAATACATGTCTATATTTCTTATATTAAGCTAGTGAAAAATAATTTTAGGATGATCTTTGTCAAGTGCCCATTGCATCCTTGAATTATTATATTTGTTATTAAGCGTATCGAGAAAGATGCATATTTGCATTCTTAATCGAAATAAAATTTTAGCGGGCCTAAAGCTTATCTAGCATTAAAGGCATTTGCTCGTTTCTTTTAAACTAGAGATAATTTCTTCTTAGTCATTTTACTCTATTTTCACTCTTTTTTACAACGAGTCTTGATTAATTCACGGCTCGCTTCGCTCCCTTACAAATGGTTTTTTCCTCTCTTTTTTTTCTCTTAAAGCAAATGGAGTTTAGGGTTAGCCACACCCCATGTCGCTCTTTCTCTACTTAGTTAATTAACTCGGGTCTCGAATACCTTAGCTCTAAGCTTACTGCCATAACCTTAAAGAATTCAATTAGCAATTAGCAGTTAGCCTATGTCTCTGTGATCCGATTCACATTGGCAATTAACAATTCGTAACCCACCAAAGAATCATCAAATAAACTCAATTTCAAACTTTAAAAAACAAACTAATACTAACAAATTCTAACTGTTCGACTCAAATCCAATTCTCAATTTTTCCATTAAATGGTATGGTAATTCATGCAAAAATATGAATTAATATTAGTATCACGTGAACAATCATGCATACAGATCTAATGTTGCATGCAAATACACTTGATTTAAAACCATTACCTAACTACTTAATTCTTTAACCAATTGCTCATCATTTTCTTTTGTCTAAATAATAATTAAACCAAATCCTATTGAATTCTCTGAAGCAAATTAATACCCACAACTCTCCAACATGTGAACCATCATTCATTAAAATATGAATGAGCAGTAGTATCATTGACTTGGATTCGAACACATTAACAAGACAAGAAAAACGTGACAAACAAATGTGTGGTTAATCAAGTGCCGATGAGCATGATGTGTTCCATTCTAATTTTACACCGACTGATTAGTGGTTCAAATCTTAAGAAATTGTATTTACTTTAGAATTAAAAAAAAAAATATTTCATCTCCTCAGTGAATAGAAAACAGTGTCCATTTTAATTTTTTGAATTAAAAAAGTTGAAACATGTTCATCCCTAGAATATTAATATTTTGAAATCCCCAAATCTACGAACACATACATATAAATCCTCGAACAACTAAATGTACAAAATCATAATGAAATCTCACGTAAACAATCAATTGGGCATGCATATTATATACGGAACCATTTGAACAACTTTGTTCATGCTTTGATTCACAATAAAACTTATAAAAACAATAATACAAGATTGGATAAGAACCTGTGATGAACTAAACAAAAGTAGGAATAGGAATGCCGTCACCGATAACTCGAACCAAAGACCAAACTTCGAACTCCAATCCACAAACCTTCCAAGTTGCTTAATATTTTCCTTTTTCCGTTTCTTGTTTTTAAGTGTTGTCTCCCTTCTCTCTATCTTTCTCTTATCTAATCCCTGTTTCTCTCTAATTTTTTTTTTCCTCTATCTGTGTACCTCTATCTTTTCTGTTTTTTCTTGTTTTTCCTCCTTTCTGTTTTCTTCTCCTCTTTTCTTATCGTTTTTTTTTCAGTCTTTTTTCCGTCCATGTCTCCCTCACTGTTTTTGTGTAATGTGCATGTGTGTTCCCTATGTTACTTTTTTTTTTTATTCTAACTTTCTCCTCCTGTTTTCCTTCTTTCTCACTTTTCTTTCTTTCTAGCTTCTTTTTTTTTTTTCGTGTTGCTGTGTGTGTGTGCTTTTTTTTTCTTTTCTTTTAGTGCATGTGTGTGCATGTTTATATAGGAGTGGTGTGTGTGTATGTGTAGTAGTGTGCAAGTGAGTTGTAGTGTAGTGTGGTAGTGTGTGTGTTAGTGTAGGGTAGTAGTTAGTGTGTGTTAGTGTAGGGTAGTAGTTAGTGTGTGTTAGTGTAGGGACGTGCAGGGAGGGGGGAACGTGTGTGTGTGTATAGATTGTGGGGGAAGGGTAGTTGGGTTAGGATTTTTATTTTACTTATTATTATTTTTTATTTTTTTTAAAAAATAAATAAATAAATAAATTTATAAAAACTAAATAAATAACTAAAGTAGTATTTGCTAACTATTTAAAATTAATAAAAATATAGAGAAAGTTGAATAGCTATTCCTAAAAATATATGGCTAAGAAAAAATATTAAAATTACTAGCTTATTTATTAAAACCTAAATTAAAAGAAAATATATTTTTAGAAAAAAATTCTTTTATTTTGCAAAGTAAAAACAAAACTTATACTAAAATATGACTCTGTTTTTTTGAAATCTTTTTCTTAATTTTTTCAAAGAAAACCTACTAAACATGAAATAAAAACTAAAATAAAGATTAGATAAAAAAGAGTTAAAAAATAAATAAATAAATAAATAAAATAATAATATTTAGTGCTAAAAATAGGTTAAGTCAGGAAGGGTCAAAATCACGTGTCTACATTTGCCCCTCTTTGTGTGGGAATACGAAGTATTTTCAGATAAAGAAGTAGACAACGAGACAAGTTTTGACCCTACTATTATTTGAAATGAAAAAGAAAAGAAGGAAAAGATGCGACCGAGTCCTGGTTTTGGACAGCCTACATATCCCGGGTTATAAGGGAATCAGGTTACGTGTAGTTCAATGAGGTGGAATGGTGAGATGATGAGTTAGAGGTCGAGTGAGGTCCCGTCGAGTCTCCGGTTCGCAGCTCCTGTTTTTACACCAAAATGAAAGACAAGAATAAAAATGATCTTTCAAGTACAAGATCCTATCTATTCATCTTCTGTTGAGTCTTGACTTGAATCTTCATGCTTTCTCGAATGCTGAGATATCAACTTTCCACTTGAGTTGCACTCGAAAGTAATTTGTTTCTTCAATCGATTTTGAGTAATGGAGATGAACTTGACAATTGTCCCTGTTCTTCAGGCAGGCACTTGCTCCTTCTGACTTTGGATTTGAAAATCGCCCCGTTCTTCAGGCGGGCTCCTAAGCTTGAATTGAAAGTTGACCCTATTCTCCAGGCGGGCTCCTGAGCTTCAAACTAAAAGTAAGCCTTGTTCTCCAAACATGTTCCTGAACTCAAAATAAATAGCGAACTAGAGCAGTAAATCCCATTTTTCAGGAGGGTCCTGAACATAAAATAAAGTCCCATTTTTCAGGAGGGTCCTGTTGATCCCATTTTCCAGGAGGGTCCTGAGCAGAAAAGTAAAGTCCCATTTTCCAGGAGGGTCCTGAGCAGAAAGGTAAAGTCCCATTTTCCAGGAGGGTCCTGAGCAGAAAGGTGAAGTCCCATTTTTCAGGTGGGTCCTGAGCAGAAAGGTCCCATTTTTCAGGAGGGTCCTGAGCAGAAAAATAAAGTCCCATTTTCCAGGAGGGTCCTGAGCAGAAAAGTAAAATCCCATTTTCCAGGAGGGTCCTGAGCAAAAATAAAGTCTCATTTTCCAGGAGGATCCTGTTGATCTAAATCCCATTTTTCAGGAGGGCCCTGAGTTGAAAATTAAAGTCCCATTTTTCAGGAGGGTCCTGTTGATCTAAATCCCATTTTTCAGGAGGGCCCTGAGTTGAAAATTAAAGTCCCATTTTCCAGGAGGGTCCTGAACAGAAAAGTAAAAACCCATTTTCCAGGAGGGTCCTGAGCTGAAATATAGAGTCCCATTATCCAGGAGGGTCCTGTTGATCCCATTTTTCAGGAGGGTCCTGTTGATCCCATTTTCCAGGAGGGTCCTGAGTAGAAAGGTTGATCCCATTTTCCAGGAGGGTCCTGAGCAGAAAAGTAAAATCTCATTTTTCAGGAGGGTCCTGAGCACAAAATAAAGTCCCATTTTCCAGGAGGGTCCTGTTGATCCCATTTTCCAGGAGGGTCCTGAGCAGAAAATTAAAATCCCAAATAACACGAACAAAAATTTTGCCCCAGTTTTCACTGAAAATTTTTGTGAGTTATTAGCAATTGTAAACTTTATAAATAAACTCGGACCAGGAACTGTATATCCTAGGAGAAAAAGAAAAATAAGTGTCTTCGACTAAAAAATATCTATCCTAGGAGATGAATGCGAAATAATTGTCTGCTACTAGGAAATGTTTATCCTAGGAGACGAATGTAAAATAATTGTCTGCTACTAGGAAATGTTTATCCTAGGAGACGAATGAAAAAATAAATGTCTACTACTAGGAAATGTTTATCCTAGGAGACGAATGAAAAATAATTTTCTGCTACTAGGAAATGTCTATCCTAGGAGACGAATGCAAAGTAATTGTCTGCTACTAGGAAATGTTTATCCCAGGAGACGAATGAAAAAATAAATGCCTACTACTAGGAAATGTTTATCCTAGGAGACGAATGAAAAATAAATATCTACTACTAGGAAATGTTTATCCTAGGAGACGAATGAAAAATAAATGTCTACTACTAGAAAATGTTTATCCTAGGAGACGAGTGAAAAAATAAATGTCTACTACTAGGAAATGTTTATCCTAGGAGACGAATGAAAAATAATTGTCTACTACTAGGAAATGTTTATACTAGGAGACGAGTGAAAAAATAAATGCCTACTACTAGGAAATGTTTATCCTAGGAGACGAATGAAAAATAAATGTCTACTACTAGAAAATGTTTATCCTAGGAGACGAATGAAAAATAATGCCTACTACTAGGAAATGTTTATCCTAGGAGACGAATGAAAAATAAATGTCTACTACTAGGAAATGTTTATCCTAGGAGACGAGTGAAAAAATAAATGCCTACTACTAGGAAATGTTTATCCTAGGAGACGAATGAAAAATAATTGTCTACTACTAGGAAATGTTAATCCTAGGAGACGAATGAAAAATAATTGTCTACTACTAGGAAATGCTCATCCTAGGAGACGAAAGAAGATAAATGTCTACTACCAGGAAATGTTTATCCTAGGAGACGAATGAAAAAATAAACTGATATATGCATGTAACAAAGAAAGAGTGAGAGTTTTTACTGTAATCCTGTTTGCAAGTTCGAACCTCTGAAATTGCCTCTATATCAACAAATTGCCCCTATTTTAGAAATAGAAAGAAAAATTGTGAGTTTCAAAATGGTGGTCGGTTTGTGGTCTTGGCCTTGAGCGCAACAACCTTTTTCTTTTTGTTGTGTTTGACCTTGACTTCAACTTAGGCAGATTGTGCTTGTTGCTTAAACAACCTCATTGAAGAACCTCTAACTGAAGATTTCAGACCCCAATATCTGTCATATTGTCCTCGTTCTACGAACACTGAATCTTGTATTCATTCTCAAACTTGTCAACCACCACAAATTATGGTGCATATCATTTCTTCTCCAATCATATTACATTTGATGTGCGGGCCAGACTTTGCTTTGGCAATTGAGAAACTGATAGCAAATTTTGAAATCATTTCTTGCTTGTTTTGACAAAGACTGACTCAAAGAAAAATGAAAAAGAATAAAGCGATCAGAAGAAGGAGTATTTAAAAAAAATATCCCTTTAGAAAACAGGGAGAAAGGAAGAAAAGACTCCTTTAAACATGATAGTCACCTCTAATGATCGTGACATGCATTTTGAATTAAATGACCTGATCTGTCAATCCAATCTGAACTTTATTCTTTTTGAACATTCAGGCTTTGAAGTCATGCTTCTAAGTTGTGACCTTTGCATTAACGCTCACTATTCAAGCGACTGGTGGTGCCTCAAAGAGTTTTCACCAACAAGTCTCTCTCATTTTTTATTTTTATTTTTATATCTAAAGTAACCTTGCAGGGGGGCTGCGTATAGCATTCTCACTCACCATCGCCTTATGATGCCCGTGAGGGTTTTCACCAATAAGACTCTCTCATTTTCACTTTCTCTCAATTCAATGATGTCTTATGGTGCTGTGGGACCCCCCTCTGATATGACTTTGTTATGCAAGTGACATGACATTGTTCCTCATGATAATCAACACTGAAAGCATACTTGACTTGTCATTCTTAAAAATTGATCAGAAGGTCTTTATTTGGACTGTAATGTGGCTTTTGGACAGGGTTAGAAAGAAAAGGATGGAATGAAGGCTCAAAGATAACACATATAACGGGGTTAAGACTTACAACTTTTGGAATAGATTTTTTTTTTTTTTTTTTTTTTTTTTTTTTTTGCCCCAGTTTTTGTGACTGGAAGTTTTCAGGACTTTTCTTGGTTGGATCGAACCCCAAGATAGGGCTAGAAAGAAAAGGCGGCATGACGCTCGGAAGACACTTAAAATAGGGTTAGAATTACAACTTTTGGAATTAACTCACAAAGAAAATAACCTTTGCCCCAGTTTCTTTTAAACCGGGTAACTTGAAACTTTTACTTGGTTGGCCCGAACCCCAGAGTAGGGCTGCCTACGTATCTTGTCGTAGTAAGAATCAGGTCAAACGTAGTTCCGAAAAACATGTCTTTTTGGCCCTTTTTTATGGTTTTTTTTTTTTTTTTTTGTAAAGAGCACCAGAGAATGAAGAGGAAGAAATTCCTTCATTGATCAAGCATGTCTTGATTTCAGTTGGTACCAACAATTAGTATTGTGCATAGGAATCATTATCAATTACTTTCGGCCGAATTCGGGGTCACCTTAGAAGTAACTCCTATAGTTTCAAATGGTACCTCAAACATACCTAAGTATTGACACAAGATGTTCATCTTACCTTAATCAAGGGTTTAGAATTATTTCTATCCTCATGTTTCAAATGCCCTTACCAAAAATAGAGTCCTAATTTACTCACAAAAGAATCGATTAAAATCTTAGGACGTTGTGAAGCAACTCACACTCAGAAAGATATTCAATGCATGCAATCGAGATACCATATGCTTGACCGTCATGTAAATATCCACTAATATGAGAACACTAAAAATGAGATCAAGTAGGGCTTGTCATTGGTTTGTAACATAGGCTTAGCGCTGGGTAGGATATTCATTTGGGATAGAGTGACTATTCCCTCCTTAAGCATTGCACTATGCGCTCGAATTTTTGTCTTTTGACACTTGTTCTTCATTTGCTTTGATGCTTCTTCTCATTTTCTTTGACTTTTCACCTCACTTCTTGTTGAGTATTTTTTTTTTTTTTTTTTTTTTTTTTTTTTTTTTTTTTTTTGAGTTTCTTTCTTGCTTTTTTCTTCTGGTCTCGCATTTTTCTTGAACCTTCACCTTTCTATCTTTTTGTATTTTCATCCAACTTAGATCTTTGTTAGTGCGCTCAAGAAGGCAGGGTTAAAAGAGGGGTAGTGCATTTATGCACTGAAAAAGATATAGGTTAAAATTTGGTTGTCCTATAAAAAGGCTTTAAGCTCAAAAGGGGGTGTCTATGGATTAAATTTCATTTGGTAGGCTTCAAAGGCACAATCGGAGCAAAGAAAGCCTACAATCCTTTCTCAAGTCAAATGTTTCTCAAAATTTTGCCTCAACAAACATTCGGGCCAAGTTCTAGATCAACGAAGCTATGTCATTGAATTTTTTATCTAAAGCTCACCACACAATACACATGAAACAATGAGGTTAGATTTATTTTAACCCTGATTTTAAGCGATAAATTCTCAAGTGTCCCTTTAGCATAATCAAGAGGTACCAAAAGAAACTATAGTTCACAATAAAGTTGGCCCACCTCATCATACCGAGTAATTTAACATTTATTATTTTTCACATACACATTTTTAAGTATGTTGGTACCAACCAAAACGAGAGATTCTTTTTTTAAAAAAAAACTTTTTTTTTTCTTTTTTTTTTTTAAGTGGGACCGAACTCAAAAGAAGAGTTGCCTACGTATCTTGTTGAAACAAGAATCAGGTCGGACGTAGTTCAGAAAATTTCAAATAAAACGTAACAAACTTTGTTTTTATTATTTTTTTTTTGAAATTTTTTGAATAGGGAATTTTATTTTATTTTTTGAATTTTTAAATAAAGTGAAAAACTCTTTGTTTGATTTTTTTTCCCTTTAAGTTCACCGAACCCGATAAGGGTTGCCTACGTATCTCATTAGGGTGAGAATCAGGTGTGCGTAGTTCGTAAGACCATAAATTTTTATTTATATATTTTTTTTAAAAAAAAATTTCTTCTATTTCATTAAGCTGCCTAAAGTTGGTCAACAATCAAACAGGTCTTCCAAATAAATGTCAAAGAGCACATATGATGCACATGTTGGTCAATTAAAGAGGGACACCTGGCCTAGAAGCACCCGACTCCTGTGTCGAGTCCCACTAAGTCAAATGCACATGATGCATATAAAGCGGAGCCTAATAGGGATAGTCACATCTGAGTTTCAGTTCTACTAGGTTTAATCTGATGGAAATAGGTGTCTAGACTGGCTTACCCGAGCGGACACTCGAGCCAGGGGGGCAACTTGTTCGGTAGCAGAGCTATTCCGCCTTCGTTGCTGATCAAAACCCCGCCTAACATGTGTGACTAATAATCCTTCACCAGGTGCCTGGACACTCTGGCTTTATCTCAAAAAAGAAAGTAGGATGCATACTTTGCATTCCTTCTACCCTATATTTCAGAGACTCGGAAAGGGTGCGCTAGAGAAGATAATTTATAGTACAATTCAACAATATCAAAGCGATAAATGAGCAATACGTAACACATTAGGCCAACAAATACAATATCCAAATAATTAAAGCAAGTATAAGTCAATATCAAAAGCTCGAATTCTAGTTAGTCCCCAGCAGAGTCGCCAGAGATGTCACACCCCTTTTTCGCTTCGTTCGGTGTCGAAAGGGTTTTTCCAATTAAAGTGACGGTATTGAATAGGGATTATTTTTTATTATTTTACAGAGTCGCCACTTGGAATTGAGTTATGGTGTTCCAAGTCACCTTTTTGAATCCCTAATCAAAAGGAAGTTGACTCTTTTATATTGGTCTGCGAATTAGAAATCCAGGTAAGGAATTCTGTTGACCGAGGGGAAGGTGTTAGGCATCCCTCGAGTCCCGTGGTTCTAGCACGGTCGCTTTTATCAACTTATACTTAACTTAAACTATTTTGGATAAACGTGTTGGTAAGCCTTAGTTCGCTCATTTTTAATGTCTAATAATACATGTCTATATTTCTTATATTAAGCTAGTGAAAAATAATTTTAGGATGATCTTTGTCAAGTGCCCATTGCATCCTTGAATTATTATATTTGTTATTAAGCGTATCGAGAAAGATGCATATTTGCATTCTTAATCGAAATAAAATTTTAGCGGGCCTAAAGCTTATCTAGCATTAAAGGCATTTGCTCGTTTCTTTTAAACTAGAGATAATTTCTTCTTAGTCATTTTACTCTATTTTCACTCTTTTTTACAACGAGTCTTGATTAATTCACGGCTCGCTTCGCTCCCTTACAAATGGTTTTTTCCTCTCTTTTTTTTCTCTTAAAGCAAATGGAGTTTAGGGTTAGCCACACCCCATGTCGCTCTTTCTCTACTTAGTTAATTAACTCGGGTCTCGAATACCTTAGCTCTAAGCTTACTGCCATAACCTTAAAGAATTCAATTAGCAATTAGCAGTTAGCCTATGTCTCTGTGATCCGATTCACATTGGCAATTAACAATTCGTAACCCACCAAAGAATCATCAAATAAACTCAATTTCAAACTTTAAAAAACAAACTAATACTAACAAATTCTAACTGTTCGACTCAAATCCAATTCTCAATTTTTCCATTAAATGGTATGGTAATTCATGCAAAAATATGAATTAATATTAGTATCACGTGAACAATCATGCATACAGATCTAATGTTGCATGCAAATACACTTGATTTAAAACCATTACCTAACTACTTAATTCTTTAACCAATTGCTCATCATTTTCTTTTGTCTAAATAATAATTAAACCAAATCCTATTGAATTCTCTGAAGCAAATTAATACCCACAACTCTCCAACATGTGAACCATCATTCATTAAAATATGAATGAGCAGTAGTATCATTGACTTGGATTCGAACACATTAACAAGACAAGAAAAACGTGACAAACAAATGTGTGGTTAATCAAGTGCCGATGAGCATGATGTGTTCCATTCTAATTTTACACCGACTGATTAGTGGTTCAAATCTTAAGAAATTGTATTTACTTTAGAATTAAAAAAAAAAATATTTCATCTCCTCAGTGAATAGAAAACAGTGTCCATTTTAATTTTTTGAATTAAAAAAGTTGAAACATGTTCATCCCTAGAATATTAATATTTTGAAATCCCCAAATCTACGAACACATACATATAAATCCTCGAACAACTAAATGTACAAAATCATAATGAAATCTCACGTAAACAATCAATTGGGCATGCATATTATATACGGAACCATTTGAACAACTTTGTTCATGCTTTGATTCACAATAAAACTTATAAAAACAATAATACAAGATTGGATAAGAACCTGTGATGAACTAAACAAAAGTAGGAATAGGAATGCCGTCACCGATAACTCGAACCAAAGACCAAACTTCGAACTCCAATCCACAAACCTTCCAAGTTGCTTAATATTTTCCTTTTTCCGTTTCTTGTTTTTAAGTGTTGTCTCCCTTCTCTCTATCTTTCTCTTATCTAATCCCTGTTTCTCTCTAATTTTTTTTTTCCTCTATCTGTGTACCTCTATCTTTTCTGTTTTTTCTTGTTTTTCCTCCTTTCTGTTTTCTTCTCCTCTTTTCTTATCGTTTTTTTTTCAGTCTTTTTTCCGTCCATGTCTCCCTCACTGTTTTTGTGTAATGTGCATGTGTGTTCCCTATGTTACTTTTTTTTTTTATTCTAACTTTCTCCTCCTGTTTTCCTTCTTTCTCACTTTTCTTTCTTTCTAGCTTCTTTTTTTTTTTTCGTGTTGCTGTGTGTGTGTGCTTTTTTTTTCTTTTCTTTTAGTGCATGTGTGTGCATGTTTATATAGGAGTGGTGTGTGTGTATGTGTAGTAGTGTGCAAGTGAGTTGTAGTGTAGTGTGGTAGTGTGTGTGTTAGTGTAGGGTAGTAGTTAGTGTGTGTTAGTGTAGGGTAGTAGTTAGTGTGTGTTAGTGTAGGGACGTGCAGGGAGGGGGGAACGTGTGTGTGTGTATAGATTGTGGGGGAAGGGTAGTTGGGTTAGGATTTTTATTTTACTTATTATTATTTTTTATTTTTTTTAAAAAATAAATAAATAAATAAATTTATAAAAACTAAATAAATAACTAAAGTAGTATTTGCTAACTATTTAAAATTAATAAAAATATAGAGAAAGTTGAATAGCTATTCCTAAAAATATATGGCTAAGAAAAAATATTAAAATTACTAGCTTATTTATTAAAACCTAAATTAAAAGAAAATATATTTTTAGAAAAAAATTCTTTTATTTTGCAAAGTAAAAACAAAACTTATACTAAAATATGACTCTGTTTTTTTGAAATCTTTTTCTTAATTTTTTCAAAGAAAACCTACTAAACATGAAATAAAAACTAAAATAAAGATTAGATAAAAAAGAGTTAAAAAATAAATAAATAAATAAATAAAATAATAATATTTAGTGCTAAAAATAGGTTAAGTCAGGAAGGGTCAAAATCACGTGTCTACACCTTTTAGTTTTTTTACGTTCCTGACTAAGTTTTTCCGTTTCAGACTGTTGTGCAGAGCCTAACGAAAGACCAAGTTGCGGGGAAATTCTCACCCGACTGCTAGAGTGCGAGTATTCACTCGGCTAGTGCAATCTGTTTTGTTTGTACAGTAACACATGGTAGAGGTGTTAACAATGTCCGGCTCAAGTTGTAACTTTTGTGAGATTTTCCAGTTTTAGAAAAATATTGTATTTATAGAAATATAGTTGAAACGTTCAGCCTTTTGTGAAATCAAAAGCAGAGTTCATTTTCCTAATTCTACTCTCTGCAAGCAAAAGTTGAACCCAGATTTGATATAGTGATCATCCTGCCTCTTGTGTTTTTTAATAACGTAAAGAAGAAGAAGTATAATGCGTTCTAATGTGGTTTTACTCTTTAGATGAAATCCAATTTGTGGGTGTGTTGGTATAAAAATGAAAAGGAATAGATTCTTAATGTGGGTCCATGCTTACATGGCATTAAAAAAGAATTTATTTTGCCATGTCATATTTTTTTAAATGATAAATGTGGTTTAGTGATTTTAGAAAATAAATCTCATAAGTTGAGTGATATTTTTGATAGAATGCAAAGTTCAATGACTTTGTTAGTTAATTTCCAATAGTTCAATGACCTTTTGAGATATTAACTCTGTGTTACTGCTCTGAAAGTGACCAATAGGAGTTTTGAACTTCTTCCAGCTTAGCACCTTCTTTTTCAAGACTCTTAAGTTGTGCAGATTCTTCACTTTCGATACCGCATCCACATCAGATTCTTCAAAAATACACTACTTTTGAAAAATTTGTCGCACACCTATTGACGTTTTTGAAGCGTCCGAGCAACATAAAATCAGGGACATTTTTGCTCAATTTGGAAAATTTGGTTGAAGAAAAAAACAGAGGATGTATACAGCTTTAAAAATTGCTTTTGATTTTAGTGTTTGAATTTTCTTGATGAGTCTTTGATGATGAATTAGAGAAGTTGCAGTGATATTTATAGTGGTGTAGTGAAAAACTTAAAATGTATGAGTATTGAGTCCTATATATGCCCTTTCCACTGTATGGGGCGTCCATTTTATTCTAACTTTGTGTTTCAAAGTAAACTAAAGTTATCAAAAGTTTAGTTGTACAAATTTTAATTTGTTGTCATGTGTTTGCAAATTCAGTTAGTTTAAATGGTAATTAACTTAAAGTTCATGGCTGGATTATTATTGTTTGCAGGTTAGAATTTATCATTGTTTTCTCTAGAAATGAGACTTTGATTGGTTTCATGGCTGGTGCAAGTGCAACAAATCACTATTTTGGTCTAACAACTAAAATGGTTGCCAGGGGTCGCCCATTCGTAGTTCCTGTATTGTCTTTTTACTCCACGTTTTCCAGCACAAAATATGAAGGATGCGGATTATTGGAAGAACATTGTGCTCTGCAATATCCAATTAAGGTTATCATTGTTTTCTTTTTTGTGTGAGTGTTGTTTATTACCGTGAAGTTTTTTAGAACAAGTATAGCGTACGATGTGAAATTCTATCAGAAAATGTATAAAAGATAAAGTAGATCAAAGAGGAAGACTTTTGCAATCATTCATTAGATGTTCTTGAAATGTTTGACAATGACAGGATTTTAAATTTATCTTGAACTATTTTACAGTACTGTAATTAACTTTGGCACGAATTTGTCTTTTCATTATTTGTAAAATTTGACTATGAGAAAATGAATTGTCACAAGTTTAATGTGATTATTCATGACCGCGCGAAGCGCGGGCAAATTATCTAGTTTGTATATAATCTAGTACAAAGGCATTGAAATAAGTAATCTACATATGCAACCCAACAAACTTATTATTTCACAACGACTTGGTTCCAAGCATAATCTTTTCCATACAAGGACAGCTTACATCTCGGGGAATCTAACCTTCATGTAATCTGATAATTGGGTGGATCCATTGATAACATATGAGAAATGAAGTGCATTGTTGGCCTTGATTTTGGATTTTCGAGCAAACACGAGCTTGCTAGCTTGATGATGAAAACCAAAAGCTCTTTCACTTCATCTTCAGGATGTGGAAGGCGTTCATCTAGCAAATCGCTAAGTTGCACATCTCTTGTCGATGATTTTGCTAGCAGGGTAAGGTATTCCCCGAGATGCTTTCCTTTGATTACCTCCAATGCTAATACTCCAAAGCTATAGACGTCACACATTTCCGTCACCTTCATTGTATAGGCAAGCTCTGAAACAATAAAAAAGTTCACAAAAAAGTATAACAATTTAAACTTGCAAATGAGATAGAAACAGTATAGTTCATGAACAAAAAATAGTATAAGAAGTTAGAACCTTACCTGGTGCTACATAGCCATATGTGCCTGCAAGTGCAGTACAATTGGATGAGTCTGGCTTGAGAATCTTAGCTATGCCAAAATCTGAAACACGAGCTTCAAACTCGGGATCAAGCAAGACATTACTGCTTGATATGTCTCGATGAACAATTGGGGGTGAGCAATCGTGGTGCATGTAAGATAAAGCATAAGCAACACTTTTGATGATATTCACTCTTTTAAGCCAATCCAATTTCTTGGACTCTACTTCATTGCTCAAAATACTAGACAAACTCCCCCTCTCCATGTACTCGTAAACCAAGAATGAGTGTTGTGCATTCGAACAAAAGCCGTAGAGTCTCACAATGTTCCGATGCTTAATCCCTGTCAATGCCCTTACCTCATTCATGAAGCTTTTGTGATGCTTAATCTCAAATGAAGAATGAAGTCGCTTCACAGCTACATTCCCCAATGGTGGAAGATTTACCTTGTAAACGCTTCCGAACCCTCCTTGCCCAATGCAAAATGTTGCATCAAACTCCTCTGTGGCTTTTAAGATATCCCAGTACAATGAACTTCCATGTAATGTGGATATCGAAAGCAGACCATCATCTTTGTCAATTGAATCCCGTCTTTCAACATCTCTAACTCTTCTTCTTTGGTCACGCATAAGGAGAGCACCAGCGAAAGCACAGAGAAGCACTAGTGCTCCCAGAATAGGAAGTACAGTGATAAGGATGAGTTTGTGTCCCTTGGCGATTGAGTGCTTCTTCACCAATGAAGATGGCCCTTCGCAAGGTTGGAATCCTGTTACATTGCCACAAAGACCGTTATTACCTTCTAATGAGGCATTCATGAAAGCTTTATTCATTGGTATTGGACCTTCCAACATATTGTATGACAAGACGACATCCAGCAAACCCCTCGAACTTGTAAATTCTTCAGGAATGCGGCCAGAGAGTTCATTGTGGGAAAGATTTAAGCTTTCCAAGCCCACCAAATTGGCTAACTGAGGGGGTATTTCTCCAACCAGAAGATTATGGCTCAAATCAAGTACATTAAGTGGAGTTATACCCCCTATCTCCTTTGGGATTTTCTGGCCAAACTTATTGTTGCTCAGGTTCAAGTGAAACACGTTCCTGTAATCTCCTATAAACGTCGGTATCGACCCATTCAATCTATTGTCTGACAGGTCAAGGGAATCTAACTTTGTCAGTGACCCAAGTTCTCCGGGTATATTGCCAGAAATGTGGTTATTTTGCAAAAAAAGATTTACTAGAGAGGTCAATTTTCCAAATTCCCTAGGAATCTTCCCAACCAAATGATTTGAGGAAAGATCTAGTCGTTGAAGCCCTTTGAGGTCTCCAATCTCTGGAGGTATGCTGCCACTAATTCTATTTCCGGCTATCCGCAAATCAGTCAAATTCTTGCATTTCCCCCAGTTGCTGCTGAGTTCACCATGAAAATCATTTTCGCTCAAATAAATTAACTGAAGCTCCGGATAGATACCAAAAGCTTCAGACAAATTCCCAGTAAAACTGTTGTTATCAAAGCGAACCCTTTTGAAACTCGAGCACTTGCTCAAGCTTCTTGGTATTGGCCCAGTCAACTTGTTACTATTAACCGTGAAGTCTTCGAGTTTCCCACCTTGGCAAAGATGCTCAGGCAAATGGCCTGAAAACTGATTTTCATCTATTTCCAGCACAACCAAGTTATCCAAATATCCAAGTTCTTTTGGAATAGAACCAGAAAGTTTGTTGTCGCGAAGAAACAAAATTTGCAAGTTTCTCAAATGGCCAAAGGAAGCAGGAATTGGACCAGTAAGTTGATTATTGGATAATTCCAAATCATTCAGGTTTTTCAAATTCCCCAATTCACTAGGAATGAGACCAGAAAGTTGGTTGGAATAAAGGTGCAAGAGTCGGAGCTTAGTTAAGTCTCCTATTATTTTGGGAATTGGACCAGAAAGATTGTTTGTGTGTAAGCTTAACTCCTCAAGTGACTTCATCTTCCCTATTTCAGCAGGAATGGGACCAGACAAGTTATTTTTTAAAGCATTGAAATTTTTGGCATTGATCAAGTTACCTATTTCTAGAGGAATATGACCTGTTAACTGGTTTGTACCAAGATCAAGATCAACAAGATTGACAAGTTTTCCTATTTCTGGAGGAATGGAACCTGAAAGCTTATTCTCATAAAGATGCAAATAAGACAAGTTGTGCAAATTCCCCAATGAAACAGGAATGAAACCATTAAGAACGTTAGAACTCAAATCTAGCTCAGTAAGAGACCTTAGGTGACCTATTTCCCCTGGAATGGAACCATTTAATTGGTTGACAAAGATGTGTATGGTCTCAAGCTTTGTTAGTGAGCCTATTTGTGGTGGGATTGTGCCTGAAATATTATTCATCGACAACTCAAGATAGATAAGATTGGTGAGCTTTCCTATTTCCGGTGGGATTGCTCCTGAAATCTTATTCATCGCCAAGTCAAGATGGACAAGATTGGTGAGCTTTCCTATTTCCGGTGGGATTGCTCCTGAAATCTTATTCATCGCCAAGTCAAGATGGACAAGATTAGTGAGTTTTCCTATTTCAGGTGGGATGGTGCCAGAGAGTTGGTTCATGCTAAGATTGAGATAATCAAGAAATGGGAGAGATAAAAACGGAAAATCATCAAGTGTACCAATGACACCAAGAGTTGTCATATTCAACATGTTTACCCTACCATTAAAGCATGTAACACCATACCAGTCCCTGCATGCATCAGCACTCGCCGCTCCAACTCTTGAAGAATTCTTGGTACCAGCAGGACTCAGTGTCCATGAAGCCAATAAGGAATTATTCTGGTTATGGAAAGTTGCTTTCCATTTGAGTAGAGCAGTTGCTTCCTCAGTGGAAGCAAAAGTAACTGCGAAAAGATATAAGAGTGTGGAAAACTGAAGGAAATAAAATATTGTGGAAACCATCATCATTGCTAAAAGATTTTAGTTGATTGTTTTTGGTTTGTGATGAAGTAGTGCAGGGTATAGTTGTATATATATATTGCAATGAATCATTACTAAGTCTTTGTGAGTCAATGGCATTTAGTTCTCAGCTTGTAAAATACGGGTAGAGCAAAAGACTTGGGAGTCAATAGAAGTAAATATTGTGGAATTTTCTCCAGAATTATTCAAAAGTCTTCTAATATGGACATGGCTGTCAAGACCTGTAGCGTTTTCGCGGGTCCATGTACTGTGGAATTATTGCAAGTTTTGCTCAGATTTTCCAGGAAGAAAAAGTCACACACCACACAATCACACTTCCTGATCCTGGAAGGTACAGGGACAACAATTTTGTATCCATTACTCTGATTTTATGTTTGCTCCTCATACCCACAGTTGGAGAAAAAACAAACTGTATTTTTATTTTCCTTTCCTAGATTACAAGAATTGATTTTTTTATTTTTATTTTGCGAATTTGTACCACTAGATAGAGTGTCTAGCGGTCTTTTATTAAAATAAGAAATCTTCAATTGTTATAAGTACAAGCAAGGGGCTAGACTTTACCTTACAAATCGTAATGAGGTAGCGAACATCTACAGGAATTGAAATTCATAAATATTTAATATTTTTTGTCGTTTTTCCCGAACCTACAAGTAAATTTTATTTGACTTCATATAGTGGAGATGTTTTGCACTTAAAAGTAGCAAAAAGGAAAAAAACCTTATATTGTTATGCTTCCGTGTACCTGACTGGACTATTTGTTGCAAATAATAAGAGATCATAATGATTAAAATAAAATAAAAACCTAGTATATTTTTGTTTTCTTATTTGAATTATCAAGTGTTTACATTTTAACCTGAACTATTATTAAGTATTTATCAAAACACAACTTACAGTATCTACACTCTCTGGATAATTACAGGAATTTATTAGAAAGTTTTAGAAAAATTAGTGATCACACATAAAATATCACTTTTTTGCTAGTTTCCTATTCGAACTATCTAGTGTTTGTGTTTAATAATTTTTTGATTAGTCTACTATGAGTGGTGATCCTATTGGTTCACCAGCGGGATGCAAAATGAAGACGGGCGATGTCTCTAGAGTTCAAGGTTACGGTCAGTGGTTGTTTTGGTGGCTAGATTGGAAGACAATGGTGGATAGGGATGGCAAAAAGGGTGGGTGGGGTGCAGGCGGTTGGGGGAAAACCCGCATAAACCCGCGAAGAGTCTAAAATGCCCCGCCGTGCATAGCAAACTTTTTTATTTTTAATCCGCCCCGCATAAGTTTTAAATTTTTCTCTTTAAACTCAAAATTGAGTTTATTCTAAAACTGAAATTTATTAATTTTGTTTTCCATTTCCGGTAAGTATAATTAACTTCATACTGATAGTTATATTTCCAAGATTCGTTTTGGGAAAATTTCATACATATACAATAAAGTAATTAATTTGCAATAAATATAGTCACGTTTTTTTACATAAAAAATAGCCCAAAAGTGTCGCTACTATATATTTATAGGACTAGTTTGACTAACTCTACAACTTTTCTTTAATCGATTTTGTACCACTAGACAGAGTGTCTAGCGGTTTTTTTATTAATAATAAATTGAAATCGTCAACGTGGATAAGTACAAGTAAGTAGGGCTAGGACTATCTCTACGCCTATTGCATGCACAAGTCTCCACTCGCTTCCTTCTTATAGTAAGAATAACTCTTTGTCTTGAGTAATGAATCATATTATGTTATAATAAGTGATAATTCCAATTTACAAAAATGATCGTCGTATATGTAAGTATTGATATTGTATACATAGTTGTGTAATGTATATATAACGTATTGATATTGTATAAATATTCTATAATTATGTATATGTGATGTATAGCTATGTATCAGAGATTATACATCCACATACATTGTTTATACAATACTTATACATTGCATCAATTCATCTTGAAAAGTAATGGCTAGTAGAGTCTTTCAATCCCGACCAACTCAAAATCTCTTCTAAACAGTCTCAAATTTTAGAGATGAACTCCTCTTGATATTTCAAGTCTTTTGATATTATATTCACTCAAAACGATCACGTTTACGACATGTCGAATTTTAAAAACGAGCTTTGCAGAAACTTTAAGGGAAACTTTCAGAAAATAGCCTAACTTTTAGCAAATTGAGAACCCATAGCCTAACTTTCAAAATTACCATCTGTAGCCAATGTATCAACTATATGCAACTGACTGTATTCGATATAAAATATAAATACAATGAGTAATTCCATGCACCAGCCTTTTTTTCTCTTAATTTTTATTTTTTTTCTATTTTCTTTTTCTTTTCATTTTTTTTATCTCTTCTATCCCTAACTTCTATTTCTCTTCTTTCTTTTTTTTTGGTTTTTTTCTTTTTTTGTATTTTTTTTCTTTTTGGTTTTTTTCTTCTTTTTTTTTTCTTCCTATTTTCATTTTTTTTTCTTTTTTTTTCCTGTTTTTTTTTTTTTTCGTTTCTTTCTTTTCGCTTTTTTCTTCTTCTTTTTTTCTCTCTTCTATCTCTAGCTTCTATTTCTCTTTCTTCTTCTTTTTTCTTTTTTGGTTTTTTTATTTTTGATTTTCTTTTTTATATCTTTTTTCTTTCTCTTTTTTTATTCTATTTTATATTTTTTGTATTTTCAGTAAATATGGCAACGTCAAGCACAAGTCATGGATGATAACGAATATACCACAATTGCTTATTGTATTTGTGTTCGCACTATCATTTATATTTTTGTATTCGTTGATACAATTGTATTTGTATTTGTATTTTATAGTTCGCGCTTGTATTTGTATTTATATTTTATAGCTCACACTTGTATTTGTATTTTATAGTTCACACCATCATTTATATTTTATACAATTCGCACTTGTATTTTAAAGAACTGTTTTGTATTTGAATTTATAATTGACTGCATATTGTATTTGCATTTTGTGGTTTCATTTGGTTTGTATTTGTATTTGTAATTTCATTTGTTTGTATTTGAATTTGTAGTTGATTGCATCATTTGTATTTTTAAACAATTGAAAAAATTGCTATTTTTCTTTCTATGAACACTTGTATTTATATTCATTGATACGAATTGTATTTTATTGATACAAATTGAAAAATACAAATACAAATGATAAATTATACAAATACAAATGCTAAATTATACAAATACAAATGCTAAATTATACAAATACAAATGTTACATTTGTATCTAATGATACATATTTATACAACTTGAACCATACGCATACAAATGATACTTGTTTATATACAAATACAAATGATAAATTTCACATACAAATACTAACGATACATTTGTATTGAATGATACATTGGATATTTGTTTTAGACTCAAGCAAATACAATTAATCCATATACTTGTCTGTGTACAAATACAAATGATAAATTGTACATATTCACGACTAAACTAATTAAATACAAATAATAAATTTATTTAAAATATATAATATGATACAAATAAATATAAAATATATAAAATACAACAACAATAAAAAAAATGAGACAAAAAAATGAAAAAAAGACAAAAAACAAAAAACAAAATAAGAATGAAAAAAAAAGAAAATATAAAAAAAAAGACTGCAAAAGAAAAGATAAAAAAGAAAAAATATGAAAAATAGGAAAATAAAAAAAAATATTAAAAAATGAGAAAAAAATGAAAAGGAAAAAAGAAATGAAAAAGAAAAAAAGATGGAAAAATGGAAAAAGAAAAAAAAACAGAAAAAAAGGAAAAGGAAAAAAGAAAGAAAAAATGAAAAGAAAAAAAAATAAAAGATAGAGAAAGAAAGAAAATAAAGGAGAGTGGCAATCAATTGTATTTAATTGGCAAGAGAGATTACAGATTATAATTAACTGAAATTTAGGTTAAATAGGATAATTAGGAACTTATGTTTGCTAAGCCATGTAGTTTTCTAAACTTTAATGGCTGAAAGCAATGAAGAAGAAGGAAAAAAGAAGAAAAGAAAGCAGTGAAGAAGAAAGAAGAAGTAGAAGAATAGAGAGGAAGAGAAGAAGCAGATAAAGAAATAAGTAGAAGAATGAAGAAGAAGAAAAGAAGCAGATGAAATACATGTAGCTGACGGGCCAATTTTAATAATTAAAAATGGTGAATGCTCAAATATGTAATAAGTGGGTTATTTTTTTAAGCAAACTATTTTTTATATAAATAACTTAACTCAATAGACATTTCGTCTAATTTTCCCTTTAATTTATGAATACATTAAAGACCTGGTCATAATACTCCATCTTCCCATTTATTAAACTTTACCGTAATATGTTGATTTCTTCAAATCATGAATCGTGCAAAAAGTCAATTTTTTAATCAAATGTAATTTCATTTCTAAAGAGAAAATAATCAAGAGCTATTAATAGCATGAACTAAATTAAAAATCAAGTTATGTGCTATAATAAAATGATAGGCTAATTTATCTATCAAGTTATGTGCTATAATAAAATGATAGGCTAATTTATCTATCAATTGAATGGGTCTGTTCAAAGTTAAAGCTTTAAAAGTATTTCACAATATCTCAAAACATAAAATCATGTAATATCATAGAAATGAATAAGCTAATATGCTAAATTACCTGGGACTTAACCATCCAGGATAAACAAAATATTGTTATTGTAATTTTGTATTTGAGACAGTAAGCAAAACCTAATCAATATATTAATCATACAAAAAGAAAATACACACCAAAACAAATGAAGAGAGAAACTCGCAATCCGCACCCACTCGACCCCATTGTTATCCCTAAGACCCTAACGGTGGAGCTCACATGATATCATTTTGGTGATGGTGTACCGCGTCACTGGTGCTTGAAAATTAAAGTGAGGTTAATAGAGGAAGGAATTATGATATTGGGATTTTTGGTGATGGATCGGATAATTTAGATTGAAAATTTGATTGAAAACACTTGATCATTAAATTTATAGAGAATTGTTATAGTTTGAGATTGCCAAAAACATTGCCCTTAAGAATACGTCACTTAATATAACAAGTTATTTTGGTATAAAATTATGAACATAAAAACTAATCTATAATATATTAAAAGTGTGAAGACCCTTAGAAAAGTGATTTGAACTTTTTACCCTTTATTAAAAGACACTGCAATAGACAAAATCGTCTTTTCACTTTTTGCTTTAATTATTATGACTTAATAAATATATTTAAAAAATATTTTTTAAAAAAAGAATACGTGACTTTTTCCTACACTTTCTGGTATTTTTGGCAAAGTAAAACAATCACCATTGTAGGAGTCCTTTTTTGGTTATGACTGCTCTTATTTTTGGCAAAATAAAACAATCACCGAGTCCCTTTTTAATTGTTAAAGCAAAGGAGTCCCTGGTACAAACCATATAGGAGTCCAAAATTAAATCTTTCTATAAAAGGGGTTACAATTTCAAGGTTTTCTTCACCAGCTTTGTAGTAGCGTTATTGTCGTAACTTTGCGGCGTTGTGGCAGTTTTGTCTCAATCTCTGGCTTTGTTTGTTCCAGGTCTACTACATGTAATTAAAGAAATTTTGAGCTTTGTTTGTTTCCAGGTCTTCAACAACTTTGTCTAATGTTCTCCTTTTTAGCTTCTTGCAAATTTAATTTTCTTGAACTCCGTTCTGTGCCTGTTGAAATTAAAAGTATATGGGCTAATTATATCAACTATGATGAAGAGTATGGAATCGCACTCTCACAAGATCAGTAATTAGTCTAATTGCTTTTGGTAAGGCATCCAAAACAAACACTCTTAATATTTGTATATGTTTAAAATTTCATAAATTAATTCTGTTTCTTTAATGTCACAGCTAACCCAAGAGAAGGCAAAAGATATTATTTAAGATTATTATTGAATTACGTAAGAGGATCGAGTTCATTTGAGTACTTGCTGACTACTAATGGAAGGACGTGTGATACATTCAATAAATCTCCAAAAGAACGAGAACGTATTTCTAAGATGATTCAAAGGGACAAACCAAGCCAATACATGAATACAAACAACTCTACACAGGTATCTTTACATATTATATAATCAAAAGATATTTTTTATAAGATTGTAAAGCATTCTCTAGGTCTCAATTCTACCAAATATGTTCTGCAATGTTTAACATGTGTTAGCGTGACTTTGAAATATATATTATATATATATATATATATATATATATATATATATAATGCCAAGTATTGAAAGTTGTAAAGTCTTACCTTAATTTCTTTGTTGATGCTGCAGTAAAATTGTCCGAGTTACTTGCATCTGTAAAAATCCAAGAGGAGACATTGATTTGATTGCAACAGAAATTGCTAGACTTTCTCAGGTATATGCTCTTTTCGAAGTTCAGTCCCTATTCATACACTCAGAAATCCAAAGTTGCATGGATTAAAAAAATACAAAATCAGTGTAGATAATGAATAGATAAGACATCAAAATATTTGAAAACAATCACACTAAAAGTTTGAGCAAATAAAATCATGATGGAGAGTGTCCCAAAATGGCTAAATCAATTTAGGAACCCTTGCACAATCTATATGGGTAGTGTATGTAACATTCCTCCACACTGCCAAACGTCTAATGATTCTAACGTTTACACATTCACCTTATTTTTGAGAAGGCTTAACAGGTATTAAAGCAGAGAGAGTGGACTCAATAGAGAACTCAATAGGTTGAGCACTAAGTCCAGATCAGAGTAAGGGCAATGGGCTAAGTTGATAAGGTGAATCCCAAGGTATGAAATAGTAAAGACAATGCATAATTTCTACGATAAAGATAAAACGATGAACATAGACTTATGGGTAGTAGAATATGATCATCATAATTTGCAAAATTTGGCTCTAATACAAAGTAATTTTAGCCATCCGATATGGATGCAGCAGTCCAAAAGTTATTATATCTCCTTGAAATTATCACATAACCAGATGTCCAATCAAATGGTGTTTATCACTAACAGCTAACAATGCATCAAAATGATGAAATAATGACACAAAATGTCGATCAGTTATCAAACATACAGTGAGAGAAGATATTAGACAACTGACAGGTTTTTGTTACAGCCAATTTCAATAAACTACAAATCCAAAAAAAAGATAGGTGTATGAAAAAATTGTATTATCTTTACCAGCACAATTAATATACCTTAATAAATCTATAACCAGCTACCAAATAGCCCCCAAGGGTTAACAATCTTCAAGTGTATGCAAGGAATAATATAATTCATCACCTTAGATCAAAGCCATCTCATACTAAACTGTTGGAGCTACTAAATTGAAGAAGAAATTTCAATGGCTGACTGAATGTAGGAAACAAAAAAAGAGAGAACAATGAAAAAAGCTACCAGACACCTTGCTAGATAAAAGCTAAAACAGAGGGGAAACAAGTGTTGGTGCATCCAAGAGGTCACTAATCAAATTTTGTCCAAATAAATCTACCTGGTCAGAGTTTCCTGCAGAAGGCTCTGCTTGACAATGAAAGGAAGTAGTAAATCTAAAGAAACAACGCCTAAATGGCAAATTAAGTAGAACAACTATCACTAACCATTCTAACAATTAAGTTCTGTTCCTATTATGTTCTTGAGTTCTATAAAAATATGTTTATATCAGGTTCCATGATTACGAAATATTAACTCTCTGCTATTGAGGTTGGAGTATCAAAATCAGGTTCGACAGATGCTAATCTAATAACAGGTACATCAGCTAGCACAAGAGCAGTTGCCTGGTCAGTTATAACAACCGTTTTTGAAGGCTTTACTGAATTCACCCTGGGGCTGAGCGAGATATCAACCTCAACTCTGCCCATACTCAAAGTAATGACATATACTCTTTTATTTTAACAAATATTTACATGGCCAAACTCATAAAGAGATATTCAGTTAGATGCACCAAACATACCCTTTCCTTATCTCATAAAATAAAAATGCTATAATTATTTTTAAAAAAGTATACTATATTTTATTAAATTATTCAACAACATCATACCCAGTGTATTCCCACAAAGTAGGGTCTGAGAAGGGTAAAGTGTACGCAGTCCATACCACTACCTCAGATGAAGTAGAGAAAGGCTGTTTCCGATAGACCCCCGGCTCAGGACAAAAAACAGTATAAAAAGACGTAATAAAAGCAAAATACAAGATGGACTAACACACCAATAAAGAATAACAGAACCAAGACACCCACAGAAAAGTACTATAACAGAAACATTAAATTATTCGTTCTTGCATTTTAAAGTTATTTGATTATGATTATTACTATCAGCTTAATACCACATTAGTCCCGAAGCTACTGATGTCTAAACTGATTCTTTTTAGTTTTTTTTTAAGATGGACTAACACACCAATAAAGAATAACAGAACCAAGACACCCACAGAAAAGTACTATAACAGAAACATTAAATTATTCGTTCTTGCATTTTAAAGTTATTTGATTATGATTATTACTATCAGCTTAATACCACATTAGTCCCAAAGCTACTGATGTCTAAACTGATTCTTTTTAGTTTTTTTTTTAAAAAAAAATCTAACACCATTTCAACAATTAAGTTATGTTCCTATTATGTTCTTCAGTTCTACAAATTCAGCCTAAGGTATAACAAACAGTCAACAACAGCAATGCATACACCCAAAGGACTTTATACATTCAGATCAAAGAACTTATTTTAGCTATATTTTCTACTAAAAGTCTAAGAAAGAGTCTCAAAAGACGACTTTGTCATAAAAGCTAGCTTTTGTATATTCAATAAGGTATTACCCGAATGGCGGAGATCAAAAATCTTTCTGAACTTAAATTGCTTGTGGTCGTTGATTAGAGATTTGGAGGAGTAAAATAAAAGTCTGATCGGGGTATTCTACCATAAGCTACACAAGATGCATCGTACCTGGGTAGCTAAGAAGTAGCTGATGTTAACGGGAACGATGCTCTTTTCTTAAAGCTTGAAGAACTGGTGTCGCGGTTAGAGTTGATCTCTTTGGTGCTATTCCAACTGTGAAGTGGAGATGAATTTTGAAGTGGAATGTCCTTTGCTCAACTGCAGATTATAAAGAGATATTTGTTCAGTTTGTGATCAGTGTCAAGTTATGTGATTTGAGAATAATCCAAAACTAACCCAATGACTGAACTGCAAAAACCATTTAATTTAGATCAGGGATTTAGTCTGCACACTTATGCACCTCACGAGAGAGCTGGGAGTCCTCCTGTTTCATTAGATGCATGATTTTTTATATTAGACATACATTTACTTTGAGAATACATCGATAACCTGAGGTTGTCACTGTATTTTCACGAGGAATTTCGTAAGTACCTTTAATTTCATCTCGAGATCATTGATTGCCATGTACCAATAGTTCTTGTAAAGCTCATACTTGATTGAAATCTCTGTAATAGTCTTAGCTTGCTTCTCAAATTTCTGATCTGTTAAAGGTTAACATTGCATCAAATTATTCTTCAAAAACTAAAGATAACTTCCTCACTGCTCTAATATAAAAATTCTGCATACTTCTTCAAATTTTAATAAACAAAACAAATATGATTTCAAATGTCTTCAAGTAATAAAAACAAGCAAAAAAATTAACAAAATCTAATGAGTTAAATTCCACATGACTCAGATCAACTAATCTCACTGCTATACTATCAAAATTTTGCATACTTCTTCACTTTTATGTTTCTTTGACTCTTCAAAAATGTAAATGGGTGCGTGTCGGATTTTCCAAAAGTAGAGTACTTTTGGAGAATTTAACACGGGTGTGGCATAAAAAACAAAATAGTCCGCGCAAATAGCTTCATGTATAAGCATATACTTATTGAACACTAACCGTGAGCAACAAGACATAACAAAATGTAAAATATTATATTCTGCACGACTCAGATAAGCTCATCTCACTGCTCTGACATCAAAGTTCAGCATAGGTCTTCAAATTTTCAGTATATACTTCTCCAATTACACTTCAATGTCTAAAAAAAAAATAAAAAAATTTCAACCGTACCAACAAAACGAATTGAAAAACTATTTAAGAAAATCTCACTGATCAAATTCAAAATCTTGCAGTGATTGCTAAGTTTTTCTACTCACTACCTCAAATTCATGTATCTGAGCTGACATGCAAACATCAAGGCCTTCAAAATTGGTAAGATTGAGCATACCTGACACAGATTATATGTGAAGCTATAGAAATTATCCATCACCACCAAAGAACCCATTTCAAAAAACTCTAAGATCTAAAACCTCCTGACTAAAAAGAGATCCCGATGAGTCTAGCGACTGCAACTCCATCAAGCACCTTCTTCGGATCTTCTTTATCGGTAATTAAATAAATATAAGAGTAAGTAATAAATGAAGGGAATGATCCCTCAGCTGCAGAAGAAGCTGACCTGCGATGGAGAAAAGCAGATACAGTAAAAATTATTCTAGCACTTTCCAAAAGTGAAGTAATCAGACATCAGACATGGGTTTGCTTTCACCTGGTCTGGATCGGGTTGGCCCAAGTTCTGGGCCTAATCCGACCCTTTTTTTGTATTTTATTTGGTTTGGGTCATCTTTGATTCCTTTTTTGTTTTGTTTTGATTTTGTATCAGAATATATTTCTATTTGTATATATTTTGTGGCACTCAGCCACTTTAACCCCAAAAAAATTATTTTTATTATATTTCTTTTAAATATTTTATTTTTTTACTTATTAGTAATACATGGAAGCTTCTTTATACCAAAAGAAATTTTTGTACAGTTCAACCATTTTAAGTTGTTAATTATTGTGAATTATAATACATTATACGTAGATTTGAAATATATAAAAATAAATATAATGTCTAAATACTATTTAAAGTGTCTAAACTCTGGTTGTCATTAATTTGGATCATCTCAACTTATAGAAAAATATTAAAATTAATTATTAATTAAAGAGAATTTTACATGGAAATGCATATCACATATAATTAATTATAAAAATAGCCCAGCTTTTGCAATCTTTCATAAATAGTATTTTTTATTTCACTTTTGTCATTTACATAAAAACTTGTATTATAATTAATCAAATAAATAATTAATTACTAAAATAGTTATTTAAAGAATATTACACTAAACAAGGAAACCATATATATTCAATGTGGAGTAATAAAAAATTAATTAGAGAAAGTTGCACTGAACAAGGAATCATTAACATTTTATAATCTTTATTTATGATGACAAATTCTCTCTCCTATGTTCAACAATCGGTCGGAGTATTGTCTACTTTATTGTTTATATTGTTAATCTTTTAATTTAGTTTTAAATCAGTATATAATTTATACATATGATATAACAAAAAATATATTTTAAGAATATATATATTGTGAAAGTATCTTATATAAGCATGCCCGATATAATTTTAAATACTATACATTTGATATAATATAAATATATACTTTTAGTATCTCAAATTTAATTTTTAATACTATATTTGTATGATTATTTTCATCTTATTCAATCAAATTTTTTTCAATTATCATACACGGTAAATATATGTTTTATCAAAATATAAATAAATAATATACAAATAAATAAATACCACATTTATACCTTACATTTTTCCATGAAATATATGCATTTTATTTTTGATTGACAAATATATGTATTTTTTATACATGCTTACATCGTTGCCACGAGAATTATGTACTTTTATATTTTCAACATTGTCGGAAAAGAGTATCTAGCGAGAACATATGGAAGATGAATATCTTCAGCCGTTACATTGGAAAGAATATGGAACCTCTCTTAATTAATTGAGATATTATTAGCAAACAATATGGAAGAAATCATTTAATATGAGACATTTAAGGAATATATTTTTGTTATATTTTTAATTTTTACCATCACAATATTTTATTTATTTAATTAATACGGTTATGTCATTATGGTAATAAAGTTTTGGCCATAATTGATATATTCAATCTTTGGCTAAAAATAAGAAATTTGCATTTTTAGAATGTATAATTATGTAAGATCCTCAATATTAAATAGTATAAATTAAAACAGGACATATATTTTTGGCTACATCTAATTTTTCTCCTCAATTGTTGATGTGATGGTGATTTATCATGTTCCTCTTTAATTAATTACACTTTTTATATTATAAATTTTACGTGCTATTTTTAAGATTTTTGTACTTAGTAATATAACATACACATAATAATTTATTTATTTATATATATATATATATATTTTTATTCTTAATTAACGCTTGATACACGTGCAACGCACGTAAACTAAACTAGTAAACATTATAAAAACAAAATTCAATATAATATAATATTGTAAGGAGGAATTTCCCTTGACATCTTCTCGTCCAAAAGAAAAGGAACTTAGAATGTAAATTTATATAGAAAATCCCTCATAAGAATGGCAGGCACCAACGATCAAATTAATGATGACTAATAAAGAGGATTAAAGGTTAATTATGAAGCAAGGGATTTTGTTGCTAGTGTTGGACACATGCATTATACATGTACACTTAGCATCTGTCATTATTTAATACTCCCTCTGTTCAAAATTATTTGTCGTGAATTTTTATTTTTGTTTGTTATTTTTGACATATCAAGAAAAGACAACTTCTTTTTTCTATTTTTTCTTTAACATTAATTGGTTATTTTTCAAATTAATTTTAAGACACAATAGCAAACATCAATTAATAGGGATATTATGGTAAAATAGTCATATTAATAATTATTTTCTTAATAGATGTGTCAAGTCAAAATGTGACAAATAAAAGTGAACGGAGGAAGTATGTTAGCAAAAAACTATTACACAAATATTATACATATGACCAATGCTTAGATATTCTTCAAACCTGCAAAAGTTGAATAACTGAATTAAGTTTGGTATTTAAAATGTATAGTAAGTTACATTTTTATGGTATTAGCTGAGAGCATCTAATATATTCATACAGTAAATCTTATAGATGATGTTCTTAGTGTACATTTATTTCTTTTTTTTTTTTGGGTCCCTTTTAAAAGTGCAACGAACAATTGTCCATGTAAGAAAATATGTAGGGACAAATACAAGCTGATATTTGAAATTGTTTGGCCTTATACTTTATTTATTGTCATTGCAAAGCGATAGCATACTCAAAATTGTTTCTGAACAAATTTGAATGGATATCCTTTATTTTCAAAATGTGATAATTATATTCTTGGAATAAACACATATTTGGTTGCACAATGTTCGATCATTATTTTGGCATATATGACGTTGTTGTTAAATCCTTTAGAAATTATTTTTGTGCCATTACATAAGTCATTTAAAGCATCCAAATTCCATAATAACATGATTGTTCATTCTTCTTTAAAACTAACCTGTCCAAAAAAGAAAACAATTGTTTTTTTATATTTTAAGTATGTCCGCACATGCATGCACAAGTTACACAGAGAGAAAAAATTAAATCACTATATATATGATATAATTTCTTTGTAGAATGCCTGTGTGCATGGTGGCAGACATTTGGTGTCTATCTAGTAATAGTTATTTGTGTCATCTTCTGCAGAGCCAAATTAATGAATGTCTTGTTTCACCCGAAAACGTTGTCACACGCCTCTTAGTAAGTTATTGCAAACATGTTGTCACATTTTTTACTGATGAGTTTTAGTCTAAGGTGAGATATTAATAATATATGGATTAACATGAACACAATATCTTATAATGAAACTCACAAATTTTTAACCTATGTACTATTATATTAGTGTTATGTGGTGAAACTAAACAATGGAAAATGACAATCATTCGCGCATTTCCGATTGGAAATTGTTCACACAAATGGGAGAGAAAATAACAAAAGTAATCCCTTATGCTTAGGGGTTGATTTAAAATCATTTAATGCACACTTGAGCTACTTTAGTCTTTCAAGTTTATCAATATTCACCACTCATGATTTTGTTATATATCAAAAAATGATATTTGACGAAATTTGCTCGTGAGAGTCACCGAAGTCTTTTAAACTAAAAAAACTTTTGGGACAAATATTTTCAAATTTATTTTCCCTATTTGTATTCAAAGAAGAAAAAATCTATTCAAAGTAAATTATATCCGTTCAAACAGTACTCTGTATTCTTGATAATTTGAAATAGTGAATGAATAAATGTTTGTCTACCTCAAACCTTCACTATTGAAATTTTTAGCTTATGTTTTCTTAAGATGCAAATTAGAAAAAGTGAATCTGAAGTCCATCATTCCAATAATTTCTTTAGCCTAAACAGTTCACATATTTCTCACAAATCAACAACAGAGACTAAAAAAGTGCTTAATTTGGGTATGTCTAAAGGACTAAAACAGACAAATCCAAAAACATAATGTACTGTTCATATCATTTCCTCAAACAGAAGGGGCAAAAACTGATCCTTGACAAAAAATACTCCAAAGGCAATTTGGTATAAATAGTACCAAACACACACAGTTGCTGCTTTTTCATCCATCACTATCCATAATCAAAATCTGAAACCCTAACCACTCAACCTTCATCTCTCCGGCGAACGGCGATGTCTCACTTCGGTAGATCTGGTCCACCGGACATCAAAGACACTTTCTCTCTCCTCGTTCTCAACGTTACTTTCCGTAATCGCTCTTTCTCTTTCTCAATATTTATCGATTAGCCACTTTTTTTCTTCCGCAAGTTGTTGAATTGATAGTTAATTATTGTTTATTTGTATAGGTACCACTGCTGATGACTTGTTTCCTCTGTTTGATAAGTATGGAAAAGTTGTCGATGTTTTTATCCCTAGAGACAGAAGGTTAAGCTTTGATTAGTACTCTAAATAGTATTATTATATATTTGGCTGTGTTTACGGAGTTGATGTGTATCTTCGGGTTTTTCAGGACCTGTGTTGTCACTTGTTTGCTTTTATTTATATTACATTTTGCTTGTAATGTGTGTTTTCTTTGTGTTATTAAGCAAGCTGGTAAACATATTTCTTATGTGTTTGTTGTCTTTTTTTTAAAAAAAAAAATTACTGTGTTTTTTTTTCGTCTTCTGGAAACAGCCTCTCTACATTCTCGAGGTAGTGGTAAGGTCTGCGTACACTCTACACTCTACACTCTCGGGCTTCACTTGTGGGATTTCACTTGGTATGATGTTGTTGTTGTATTTCACTCTCGGGTTATATCATATGTTTATACACTGGGTATGTTGTTGTTGTTGTTGTTATATCATTTGTTTCGATTAATATGACACATTTTATTTCAGGATGATCTAAAACGTTTGATGTCGTGAAACTAATAATATCATCGCATACTATATGTACAACTTTGATGAGTTCAAATGCATTTACTCTGGAACTTTTGAAATTTGAATTCATTTTGATATATTCTCTATCAAACAAACTTTTCAAACGTTATCCAGATATTTTGTTTAATAACCATTAATATAGTACATAATTTTCTGAAACAACCTCTCTAACTAACCCATAAAGGTATGGGTAAGGTGCGTGTGCATCCTACCCTCCCGTACCCCACTTGTGTGATTACACGGGGTATTTTTATTTTTTTTTAAAATATTATACATAATTCAAATTAATATTTTAAACTCTATAATTCAAATTAATATTTTAAACTCTATGTTATTTCTTCCCATTTGCTACCTCTTGGTGAGCAGCTTTAGCCGGTACCTGCACTCTTACGTGGAAGGATGCAGGTATTTGTTACCGTTATATCAATATGAAATGGAATGGAAAGGAAATGATTTCTCCTTTTCAAGTGTTACTTCTGATTGATTTACATTATTTAGGAACTGATACGTACGTATGATGTTATTGGTGTTATCTTGAGATGGAAATAGACAAAGATGTAGCCATGTCCATAGTCTTTGACGCGTACAATGTTTATTTGCTGCTTTAGGACTGGAGATTCTAGGGGTTTTGCATTCGTGCGCTACAAGTATCAGGATGAGGCTCAAAAGGCAGTGGAAAAGCTCGATGGTAAGAGATCACACTAATATTTGGTTGGTAGTAGCCTTATGTTGTTGATCACACTAATATTTGGTCACAGGAAGAGTTGTTGATGGTCGAGAAATAATGGTTCGATTTGCAAAGTACGGCCCAAATGCTGAGAGAATGTAAGTTTTATTTGATGCATGTATTCATTTAGTTGTGGAGATTTTCTGGTTTAAAGTTGTGATTTTCACTCATGTTATTTTTAGGTGCATCTTTGTTGAATAAACTGAGTTGTAATAACCTTTTATTTTGTGGGTAATAAAACCATGTCTAATAGAGACTAGGATTGTTTTTGTGATCAGTGACAAAGGTAGAATTTTGGAGCCTGTACATAGGACAAAAGGAAGGTCAAGAAGTCGCAGCCCTAGACCAAGGTAAGAGCTTAATATTTAATTATGCCGCTTAATGCTCTATAATTGACGTTGGGATTTCCATTAGAATATAATTGTTTGTGTTAATGTAATCTTGGTCATTGTCTTTGTTGAGTTGTCATCATCAAATATTGGGGATATTTCCTATAGGGAAATTATGGAAATTTGTGATAACACATTCTTTCTACGTCAAGGGCAATGTTTTGAAAAGTGAAAAGCGAAAAGAAGCAACAAGGTCCATGGAACTTGAATCGGAAAGTGAGAAGTGAAGTGCACCGCTTCTTTTGAAGCACACTATTTATTTATTAGTCAATTTGCCCGCGATTCGCGTAGTCATAAAAGAAGACAGGGAATTTAAGATATGATGATCTTGTATATTTATATATCACAATTGTCTATGTTACCAATTCTCAAATTTATTTCGTTCAGAATGTAAAAGCAAAAAAATAGTTATCATACAATGAACTTTGGAGCCTGTAAAAGGAGATCTAATACAAATAGGAGATAATGTCCTATCTAGGTGCCTTAATCTTAATCAGCTAAGTAGAAGTAATTGATCAAGAAAATGCCTGTTTCCGGTCTCATCCAAATTGGGGTAGAAACACCTTTTGCTTCTATTCTCACGCAAAGTAATGGTTTGTATGTACCAGATGACAAAAATTCCACACTTATTTTTTCCCTTTGAAACTGGTAACTTTATTCCACTCTTATTTAATAAAAGTTTAACATTGACGCTGTAGCTTTTTCATCTTTTGTGCTGGAAAGCTAGAAAAAAAAGAATACAATATAGGAACTATTTGTATCTGGCTTATGAAGTGGGCTATACCTAGCAGCCTTTTTAGTTGTTGCATTGTAATAAAGAACTGTTGCACCATCCACGAAACCAATCAAACTTGCCTTTAAGAGAAAGTGACAAATCCTAACCTCCAAATCGTGAACTTTAAGGGCACGTTTGGTTGGGAAACAAGTTATCACGGATTAGTTATCCCACTCTCAATGTGAAATAAAAATAACGCTACAATCTCCGGATTAGTTATCCTGTGATGTTATCCCAATCAAACATGGGATAAACTCATCTTAAAATTAATCCCAGGATTAATTATTCTTTATCCCTCGTACCAAACAAGCCCCAAAGTGATTACCATTTAAACTAACTGAATTCTACGATAAAGTGAATTTGCAAACACATAACATCAAATTTAGTTTTGTTAAAATGAACTTTTGATAACCTTAATTTACTTTGAAACACAAAGTTAGAATGAAATGGACCTCATACTCTAGATTCCCATTGGTCGCTCTGCTATTCAGAACAAACTTTTGTCCAAGTAATCTTGAATTTCTACACAATTATTTGTAAAGTAAGTCTATATTCAAAATTTATTTTTCTTTGAAGCACACAATCTGTGAAAAAGCAAAATATGGCACACATGAATTTAGTATTATACTAATAATCAAATTACGAGTAAAATAATTAATTTAAGTGTCTAATATACACCAAAACTAATCCAGCTCCTCCAAGTTGCAATTCGAAAACCGTACTTGCCGTGTAAAAGAATATTCAAGAAACGTCGGTTTTCTTTTGATCACTTTGCACGCCATTATTTGAAGCACAAAGTGAAGTGATAACCTTTTGGTTTGCTTTCACAAATAATAACAATGATAAATAAAAATTATTTTAAAAGGTTCTCAAAGGTAGGTTAACACTGTGTTTAGTTGGGGTGGACAGAGAGGTTGTGAGGGAGGGGAACAAAAGAGTAGAGCTTTTTCTATATCTGGTTAGTATAAGACTAGCGGAAGTTAAAGTAGAGGGTTGGATAGCCTGCCCTGGTTCTATTTTTTTTTTCTTCGCAATTTCAAAACTGAACTGAAATAAGCAAAGGTTTATCTATGGTTTTACTTAATTTCTGTAAGTACTAATCAACTAGGAGTAGAATGTCAAAATACTCCAGCCTTATGGAAGTGAACATACAAGTTCCTCGTTCGTGAGCCTTCCCTCTTTATGGAAGTAAACATAGTTTAAGTCATTTGGAGATTTAGGTTTTTTCCCCAAATTTCTCTTAATATGCTGTTGGTAATCATTTCCTATGCCTCAGCTTTGCAAATTTTGATTTCTAACTGATTTTGATATTAAAAGAGTCATCAAAAGTTTTCTTCTGTAACTGGAGTGTGGAGGTTTAGATCGATCCTTTGAAATCATGCTGCAGGATCTACTGGTAGAAAGTTCTGCTGCTTGCTTGAGAGATGCTAGTTTGGATTAGGTTTAGATCGATCCTTTGAAATCATGCTGCAGGATCTACTGGTAGAAAGTTCTGCTGCTTGCTTGAGAGATGCTAGTTTGGATCCCATGATCCTTTGCAATAAAAACATGTTAAAATGCTTTCCATAAAAATAAACATGTAAAAAATGCTGTTGAATTGGTTTTCTTGAAATTCCGTGTCCTTTCCATCCTTAATGAAGTGTGGATGATCTGGAGCTATGTTGGTCGGACTCTTCAAAAATGTCGACGGGTGCGTGTCGGATCCTCCAAAAATAGTGTACACTATTTTTGAAGGATCCGACACGGGTGTGGCAACATTTTTGGAGAGTCCTAGCAACTTAGATCTGGAGTAAGGAGTGGAAGGAAAATGGTGATCCTTAGCTTCTTGATAAAAAAATAGTGATGCTTAGCTCAAGTTTCCAGAGTTTTTTCAGTTGACAAATTCACCCAAAATCTTGTTTTCACTTTCACTATATTTTTCTTTTTCAAATTTTACCTTTTTTATCTTTAATTTTATATAGATGACCTCATTTCTATCAGCCCCTTCGACAACCCGATTTATTTTTCCATTCGACAAGGCATGCTCTACTTTTGTACTAACCATTACCCAATATTCTCAACTTCATAATAAAAACTGTCATTCTTGGGAGTTGATCAGTTTGAAAAAAAATAATAAGCATTAGAGTTAACGAATGTGGATTTTATATATTGGATAAAGTAATAATGGTAAGAGTTAACAAATGCGGTCTGGATAGAAGAATAAAATAATAAGGATGACAAATTGGGGTAAAGTAGTCAAGTTGGATGGTTTTTCTAGTTTTTAGAAATTGGGGTATAAATCATATTTCATGTTCTTTTCTAGGAAAATTATATTCTAACAACCAAATATTGTTTGTAAAAACATTAACCGAACACAGCTCCATCTTCAACTTCAACTTAAAAAATTTCAAATAAAGTGAACATTTGTAATAGTATGTAGTAGCTTATCACATTATGTGACTATCTATTATGAGATATTACTCTTTTAGAGCAGATTTGATTGTTGTTTCAGGTAAGATTAGTCAAGTTGGGGTATAAATCATATTTAGGAAAAGTACATTCAAATTTCTAATGTTCTTTGCAAAAAGTATGGCCAAACACAACTCCAGCTCCAACATTAAAGCTTTCAAATAAAGTGATATATTTGATTTTTATGGCTAAATGCCTACTAAGTGAACTATCTTTCTTCATGTTGTACATGCAACTTGCCCTTAATAAATTGGCAGATTTGTAAAGCTTTCGTTTTTTGGCTAAGATTTGTTCCTCTAATTGAGTTGGTTGAAGTTTAGTTGATTGATTGAGTTGATAATGACGTTGTTTGGTCTTCATGCTTTCAATTCCTCTGCAATATGTAGCAACCATCTCAATATGCTAAGATGAGAGAGAGGGAAGTATGGAAATCAGTAACATTGTTATCTTACTTTGTGCCCTTATTGTTTATGATAATCAATAATGTTGTGATTTTACTTCCTTCCATTGGCGACTTTATGCAGTTTTAGATGGAAGAGAACATTTGCTTTTAATTAATTAAAGCAATCTAGATTGCCAACATTTAAAAACAACTGAGTAGGTTCACGAAACCATGCTTCATTTTAATTAGATTGTGGTGCTTTATATGTCCAGCATCATCACCTACTGCTTGACTGAATACTAATAGCAGTTTTCTGGCTTGGGATTGTGTACAGAACAAGCTATTGCTTCAAATCTTATTATGCGTTTGGAATGTGGTGACCCCATCAATGCATAAATATTGAGTTTTTGTGGATTAGCATATTTTGGTGTTAGAATGGATACTGGTGTTAAAATGATACTCTCTTAACTCTTCCTTGTCCTCCCTTCGTTGATATTTTTCTGCTATCACCATTTCCTCTCCAAAACAGGGAGGAAGTGTTCACATATCTTGCTTCCCCTTTTGTGTGGTACTTGAGTCCAATGATTCACATTTTGCTTTTAGCTAAGAGTGGTTGAAGAGTTATATCCACAATCTGATCTTCACCTTGTTTGTTTATTTATCTTAGGCATCGAGATCATCATAGGGACAGGGATTCTAGGAGGAGGAGCCGAAGTAGAAGTAGGGGGAGATATGACCGCGATCAATACCGTGGAAGAGACAAAGATTACCGTCATCGGAGCAGAAGCCGCAGCCCTGATTACCACAAAGGTCGTGGGAGAGGTAAATATGATGAGGAGAGGCGCAGCCGAAGTCGGTCTCATGGAAGGTAGAACTTTTCTTATTTATATTTTGCTTCTCATCTCTCTCTTCCCCCATGGAAAACTATTTTCATAAGCTTTGTCTAACGTTTCTTTTATACATAAGTGCCTCCCCTGCTCGCCGTAGCCCCAGTCCTCGAAGGAGCCCTTCTCCGCGTAGAACAACCCCTTCTAGAGATGCTAGTCCAGATGGACGTAATCACAAGGACCGTTCTCCTACTCCAAAGAGTATCTCACCACGGGGTAGACGTGCTGGTTCTGGCAGCCCCTTGCCACGTTCTGATGCTGATGTAAGTTGTGGCTGTCATAGGTTGTTTTGTTGTAGTGTAAACTTGATGAAAAAGCATTATTTGCTTTTGCAGGATTAAGAGCAAGGGAGGAGGCCATGGTTGTAATCTGGCTTTGGTCGATGCTGCGTATCAGGACATTCCCAAGTGAATGATCCTTTCATCTGTATTCTGCTTGCTAGAACTGGTTGGGCAGACTTATTTATAAGGTTTAACTTCTTTTTGTTGTACTTAATCCACACCAGAACTTCTTTTGATGTTACCTCTGCATTCTGGTATTATGGAATGGTGTTGTGATATTAAAATTTCTACTATTGGTTTATAATTACGCTTCTGGCTTTTTTTGGTTTCTTATTGCTTGACTGATTCAAAGTATACTTGCACGGAATATTGTGATGATAACCTTGTTGTAATTTACTTATGATGGGAATTATTGGCCTTCTATAGTTGGGTCCGTGAAAAGTCAATGTGGCTGAATCACAAGACGATGCAGCAGCTGTTGATGCTGTTATATTTGCTGTTGGTTGTAATTTTGTTGGCGGTCACAAACTACTGTTTCTTCGCTGAATGGCTAGGAGATGCAGCAGCTGTAGATGCTGTTTTAACTTGGGTGATTATAATTTGTTGCTGGTGACATACTACTGTTTGTTGGTTGAATGCAAGCAGATGCAGCAGCTGTTGGTGCTGTTTTAGCTTTGCTGTTGTATTTTTGTTGCTGGTGACAAATTACATTTTCTATTCAAAATGTTCAGGATGCGCATGATCGGTAAGGATAAAAAACTCCTGAATTACTGAAGTCACACTAGGTTTACGCCTTTGGCCTGACAGTCATTTCGTTTTTCTGTCTTAACTTCATATTCTTCCCTGAGAAGGTGTTAGCTGTGATCATCTTAAAGATGAAAGGAATCCACATGTCTAAGTGTAGCAGTTGAAGTTGATTCCAGCCCGAGATTTGTTATGCCAAGTAGAGATTTCAATATAACACCAGATCAATGAGTTCAAGCATATTGGTTGTTTGATCGTAAACATCTTGCTGACTTAATTTATTCATTTTAAAATGGATAAAAAGATATTGAATTTCCCAATCTGTTAATGCTTTGTTCTAGTGTCCTCATTTGCTTTATGGTGTCAAAAGTGTTCTTCAAGTACATAGCACAATACCTATAATTCAGCTAATTATAGTTGCACTATGTTACAGCACATGACTTCATGCTTATACACTTGACTTCATTTTGCTGCCTTTAGCTGAGAGCCTATCAAACTGATTCTGCTTTTTGGTGTTTATGGTTTGCTTTAAGTGTTCAATTGAATTCTCCGGTTGCTGTTCATGCACCTTCCGTAGGAGCTAAGTTGTGTGTTTGTGTTGTGCTGAGTCTCCTCTGGGCTCTGATGGGCACAATCCTGTGTGTCTCTGGTTATTTTTCAGCAAAATGTGTCCCAATTATCGATTTGGAGATCTGATGGATTCCTGTGAGATGTTAATTTATCCAACTTAGCCTTCTTCGACCCCATCTTCAAGTGACTGAATGCATGTATTCCCACCTTATTATCTTCATATTTGCAACTAGTCTATAGAAGTCACATTAGAACTTGCCGATGGCATTTAGAGGGGGAATTGGGGCTTCTGATCTCTGAGATCCTAATGGTTTGAGAGTCACCACCTTTTAGGTGAGGATATGGGACAATGGCTAGGGTATTTTCATTACTGTAGTCGGGCGTGATACCCTTTGTCTATTAGGGTTTCAGTGTGGTTGTGTATTAGAACTCTGGTGCCTGATGCAAGTAGTGGGTAAATTACTGTGTGAAGCTGCTCTCTCCCTTAGAGTTAGTGCCCTCTCATAGGGGTTTCAATCGTATTTGCTTACCATATTGGACAAGTACTTTTTACTAGATGGCTATGGGGTTGGCTAGTTAGTTTGATGAGGACGTTAGTGAAGGTCACAAGATATTCCTTTGGGAGCATTTGTTTTTTCCTTGTTTCGCAATACTTTGCAGGGTTTGCTTTGCTCTTTATATTTGGTTAATGAGGCTGTAACGAGAAGCTCGAAGGTAGTGTGATGGGTCTGTTGCCATTGGTAAATTACCATGCTGCAGGAGAGATTTATGCTTCAATTTCATTGTCAACAACTAACGGATATTCCTGCCAAGAGCTCTATCATCTTTTTGGCCATGGAGTGGGGACCTTTATAGTTTCTTCGGTCGGTTTACTTCCTGACCTTGGCCAATTGAACACAATTCTACGTATGAACTATCGCTAAAGATTCTTTTATATTTGGTGTTCACAATAAACCAGTAGGTGCTTGAGTTGTATGCACAAAATACTTTCATCACTTGATCAATGTTAGCTGGTTTGTATCTGATAATAATAGCCATGGATTGTATCTTTTCTCCTCCGAGCTCTACCCCAAGTTCAGCACCACGCTTGATTTTCAGTTGCGCTCTTGTTTTCTCTAGGTTTAAATGTTACTTAGTTCAACGATTTTTCAGTTAATATCCCTGGAGAACACGGAAAATGGCTCATAGGAACTCGAAATTTGAGAGGACAGTGGGTGATGCATGTTTCCACGGGTCCAAATAATAACCGTAGTGTAATTCTTCCGTTCCGAATATTCTATTATGTACAAAAGCAATTACATTAAAAGGTCTTATTATTTCACTACTTTTTTGAGAAAGTGAGAATTATTTCTGAAACTCCTGCCCATTAATGTGTACTCCTTGATTTGACCTTTTAAAATAGAGTGAGTTCCACTTTACCCCCTAATATTTATGGTTTGAGAAATGATATCTCCCTCACATATTGAAAAGGAACGACACCCTCCTTATGCTATAGTTTTTCGGTGAAAAATTTTCTTTTATTGAATAAAGATTTTTTTAGAACAACTAAAATAAGAAAATTAACCCCCTAATCCTTTTTTCTTTTTTGGCGCTAAAATACTTAATTTAGGGGGAAATTTTTTGACCCTAATTTTTTGGCACTGTATATTCTTGTTTTTTATTACTCCCTCCGTTCCAATTTATGTGATGTACTTTGACTTGGCATGGAGTTTAAGAAATAAAGGAAGACTTTTGAAACTTGTGGTCTAAAATGAGTTATAGATATTTGTGTGGTTGTAAATCATTTCATTAAGGGTAAAGTGGGTATTTTAAAGTGAAATTGTTACCAAATATAGAAATGTGTCATTCTTTTTGGGACTGACTAAAAAGGAAAGTGTGTCATATAAATTGGGACAGAGGGAGTATCATTTTTGGTTTATCGGCTTCACAATTAAACCTGTGTAATCTCATCGAGACATATTTCTGAAGGAGAGTAATAGTACTTTAGGCTTTGTATTTGTGCATAGATTCCAATATACTTATATGTTTTCTATTTTTTTTGTAATAATTGTTGATCAAATTTAATGCTTCAAAGAACAAAATAAAGTAGCATCGTTGTATCATCAATTTGAGAAATTGTGAATTTTGCTGGGCAGATTATTTCTTCTTCAAAAAATTTCACAATGAACATTAGGGCTTCTCATGATGAGTACTACATATCTTTTTAACTTTTTAATTCACTTTTAGAATATTTTATTCTACGAAGTAATTTACAAGTAGATGTTCTTACAATTGTCCGATTCAAAGTTTTCCTCTTCATCTATTTCCATGGATGAATTCATAATCCTTCAATCGAACAGCAACAAGTTACACTTGTTGGTCTTTTTTTTTTTCGTGTCTATGTCCTCTTAATCTTGGATTCTTGGGTGCCTCTTTATTTGCTTTAAATAGATGTAGATTTGTTCAAAAATGTTTCATCTGAAGATTTCTTATGTGCTTCGGACTTAACAGGACATTTTATCTTTCTTGCTATCTCCAAAAATTAAACAATTTTTCTATTATTTTGATATCATTACTAAAATTTATGCAATAAAGAAAAATATTCTTATATACAAAATTGAAGAAAATATATAAAATTAATCTATCTTATGTGAAAATCTTAATTTTTTCTTTTATGAAATATATATTAGAAATTCTGCACTTTTCCTTTTTAACTTTATGTTGGTACTTATTTTTTTATAAAATAGCCCTGTGGAGCCTCATTTCATTAAAAAAAAAAAGAAGATAAAACATCACTGTTTATTTATTTCCTATTTTATTTACTACAAACATTTTTAAATTGTCCTAGTATTAAAGAGGACAATAATAAAAGTTATATATTTTTATATTTAAATTTTTAGAAAAGAAAAAGAAAAAGAAAAAAAATCTTTATTCAACAAAAGAAAAATCTCGGCGAAAAAATATTACAGTAGGAAGGTATCATTTCTTTTTAATATGTGAGGGGGATATTATTTTCCAAATCATAAATATTAGGGGATAAAATAAAATTCACTCTTTAAAATAGAAAGGTATACAATATGAGGCAACTTGTCAGTGTGTCAGTTTCACAACTCCAAAGTTTATTGTAATACAATGAAAATCTCAAATTTTGCGGCTAGTATTATAGAGGGGAGTGCGGGAAGTAAATTGATATAATTACTGTATTTGATAAAATTACATGACGCATGATATTTTTTTTTTTTAACTAAAAGGACATGACACATATGATAAGTACTTCCTTTCGTTCGCTTTATTTGTCACTTATTCTAAAATAAATTTTTATTCTTACTTGGTCACTTTTGATACAAAATAATTTTTTTTTCTGTTATATCTCTAGCATTAATTGCTTATTCTCTAAATCAGTTTCAAGACATAAGTCGTTTGGTAGGAGGTATAAGGTGGGATATCTTATGGAGAATTTTGAGATATTCCATGGATAAAATTTATACCATGTTTGGTTGATGATATAAATTTATCCCCAGACTAATTTACACCATCAACCAAACATGGTATTAAACTAATATCAAAGTTAGTCTTGGTATAATCCATCAACCATAAGACTATTTTATACCAACTCCCATATGGTATAAAATAGTCCAAGGATTGTAATCTTGGGATAATTTAGTCTACATACCACACGACTCTACTTCTAAACATCAATTAATATGGAGTAGTATAGTAAAATAGTCATATCAATAATTGTTTTCTTAATAGGTATGTCAAATCAAAATGTGATAAGTAAAAGTGAATGAAGTGAGTATATCAAGGTATGCAATATCTTTAACTGCTTTACCTAAATCCCAATTCAAACATGTGCTTTGGGTTTCTGAATTACACACTTGTTTTTCCCCTTGTGGCAATACATAATTGCTAAATAACAAGAAAACTATTGGAAAGTAAATAGAAGAAAAAACAAACAAACAAAATTTTTAAAAAATAAATAAATAAAAAAGAAGGAAAGGGGAAACGGGAAGTGTGTGTCTCGTGTGTGAGAGAAATTTCTTCTTCTTTTACAACATTTCACACTAGATGACCCGCGAAAATAAAATACAACTATTGGCAGACTCATTGGCACTTATGTTTTTATTTTGTGTTGATCTTTAATTTTTGTTCTTCATAATAACTAATTTTTTCTTAGGAACATAGATTGATATTTTTGATTTATAATAGCTCACAAGTTATGCACCGCTTGACTTAAGAACATATGTCTACTAAACATAAGTTTGATTATTAAAGGGCAAAGATTATAGACCAATCAATTTAAAGCGCAAGTCATGCAATTTGTTCCTATTGCATGTCCACAATTACGAAGTGACTTGAATATATTCTCGAGTTTCACAAGCTGAGAATACATTGAATCATTGACTTTCAAGTCGTTCTAATTCTAATTTCTAATCGTGTTTCACAAGCTGAGAAAAAATCACATTGACTCACAAGTCTTGTAATGAATTCTCTACACATTATAAAACACTGCCCTGCACAAGTTCATAAATAACCAAAAAAATCAACTGAAATCTGTAAGCTATAATGACGGTTCCCACAATATTTTCTTTACTTCAGTTTTTAACTCTCTTATATCTCTTTACAGTTACTTCTGCTTCCACTGAGGAAGCAACTGCCCTTCTCAAATGGAGAACAACTTTCCATAACGAGAATAAATCCTTATTGGCTTCTTGGACACTAAGTACTGATGCATGCAGGGATTGGTATGGAGTTAAATGCTTTAATGATCGGATAAACAGGTTGATTATTACAAATGCTAGTGTCATTGGTACACTCCATGATTTTCCATTTTCATCTCTCCCTTTTCTTGAATATGTTGATCTTAGCATGAACCAACTCTCTAGCACCATTCCACCATCTTGTCTACCTTGACTTGTCGATCAACCAGATTTCAGGTAAAATCCCACCTCAAATCGGCTCACTAGCAAAGCTTGAGATCCTCTTCATCTTTGACAACCATTTAAATGGTTTCATTCCTGTTGAAATAGGAAAGATGAAGTCACTTGAGTATTTAGCCTTGCAGAGTAACAACCTTTCTGGTCCAATTCCAGTATCTTTAGGTGACCTGACTGAGCTCAAAAGTCTGCATCTTTTTTCTAACCAACTTCGTGGTCCCATTCCAAGTGAGTTGGGGAATTTGAGAAACCTCAATGATTTGGGATTACACAGTAATCAACTTAGTGGTTCAATTCCAATAACTCTAGGTGACATAATCGAGCTCAAACTTTTGTACCTTTACTCTAACCAGCTTTCTAGTCCCATTCCTAGTGAGTTAGGGAATTTGAGAAACCTCAAAGATTTGGATTTATCCAGCAATCAACTTAATGGTTCAATTCCAATTACTCTAGGTGACTTAACACAACTCATAATTTTGTACCTTCATTCTAACCAACTTTCCGGTCCCATTCCCTAGTGAGTTGGGGAATTTGAAAAACCTCAATAATTTGGCATTATCCGCTAATCAGTTTAGTGATTCAATTCCAATTACTCTAGGTGACTTAACTGAGCTCAAAATTATGTACCTTCATTCTAACCAGCTTTCTGGTCCCATTCCTAGTGAGTTGGGGAATTTGAAAAAACTCACTGATTTGGAATTATCCCATAATCAGCTTAGTGGTTCAATTCCTGCTTCATTTGGCAACTTGGAAAACTTGCAAACTCTATTTCTCCATTTCAACAAATTTTCTGGTCCCATTCCTATTGAGTTGGGGAATTTGAAAAACCTCACTGATTTGCAGTTATCCAAAAATCAAGTTACTGGTTCGATTCCTACTTCATCTGGCAACTTGAGAAACTTGCAATCTTTGTATCTCCATGCCAACAAACTTTCTGGTTCTATTCCAAAAGAACTTGCGTATTTGGATAACTTGGGAGAGTTGATATTGGATGAAAATCAGATTTCAGGCCATTTGCCTGAGCATCTTTGCCAAGGTGGGAAACTTGAGAACTTTACGGTGAAAAGTAACAAGCTGACAGGGCCAATACCAAGCAGCTTGAGCAAGTGCTCGAGTTTCAAAAGGCTTCGCTTTGATAACAACAGTTTCAATGGGAATTTATCAGAAGCTTTTGGCATCCATCCACACCTTCAGTTCATTGATTTGAGCGACAATGATTTTCATGGTGAACTCAGCAGCAACTGGGGAAAATGCAACAATTTGACTGATTTGGGAATAGCCAGAAATAGAATTGGAGGTAGCATACCACCAGAGATTGGAAATGTCAAAGGGCTTCTAGGACTTGATCTTTCATCGAATCATTTGATTGGGCAGATTCCAAAGGAATTTGGAAAATTAACCTCTCTGGTTAATTAGCTTTCGGTGCAAAACAACAATATTTCTGGCAATATTCCTGAGGAATTTGGGTCATTGACAAAATTAGAGTCCCTTGATCTATCAGATAACAGATTGAATGGGTCGATCCCGATGTGTATAGGAGATTACGTGCACTTGTTTCAGTTGAACCTGAGTAACAACAAATTTGGCCAGAAAATTCCGAAGGAGATAGGGAGGATAATTCATCTTAATGTACTTGATTTGAGCCACAATCTTCTTGATGGAGAAATACCCTCTCAGCTAGCCAGTTTGCTGGACTTGGTAAGCTTAAATCTTTCCCACAATGGCCTCTATGGCCGCATTCCTGCAGAACTTGAAAGTTTGACTGGTTTGGAGGATGTTGTATTGTCATACAATGAGTTGGAAGGTCCAATCCCTAATAATAAAGCTTTTATCAATGCTTCATTAGAAGGTAATAAAGGTCTTTGCGGCAGTGTAACAGGACTCCAGCCTTGCAAAAGGCCATCTTCTGTGGTGAAGAAGCACTCAACGGTGAAGGGACGTAAACTCATCCTCATCACTGTACTTCCTGTTATGGGAACACTAGTATTGCTTTGTGTTTTCATTGGTGTTCTGTTTATGCTTGATAAAAGAAGGAGAGCTAGAGATGTTGAAAGACGGGATGATGGTTGGCTTTCGATATCCATGTTAGATGGAAAGGCATTGTACAAGGACATCTTAAACGCCACAGAGGAGTTTGATGCAAAATTTTGCATCGGGCAAGGAGGGCATGGAAGCGTTTACAAGGTAAACCTTCCACCATTGGGGAATGTAGCTGTGAAGAGACTTCATTCTTCATTTGAGAATACACATCCCAAAAGTTTCATGAATGAAGTAAGGGCATTGACTGGGATTAAGCACCGGAACATTGTGAACCTCTACGGCTATTGTTCTCATGCAGAACACTCATTCTTGGTTTATGAGTATGCGGAGAGGGGGAGTTTGTCTAGTATTTTGAACAATGAAGTTGAGTCCAAGAAATTGGATTGGCTTAAAAGGGTTAACATCATCAAAGGTGTTGCTTTTGCTTTATCTTACATGCACCAGCATTGCTCACCCCCGATTGTTCATCGAGACATATCAAGCTGCAATGTTTTGCTTGATTCAAAGTATGAAGCTCGTGTTTCAGATTTTGGCATAGTTAAGATTCTCATGCCATACTCATCCAATTGCACTGCGCTTGCAGGCACATATGGCTATGTTGCACCTGGTAAGTTCTAACTTTATTTTTTATCCTTTTTTCAAACATAATGAACTCTAACCAAACACTCTAAACCGTTCTAATCTCAATTGCACATTTAACTTGTGTTGTTTCAGAGCTTGCATACACAATGAAGGTTACGCAAATGTGTGATGTCTATAGCTTTGGAGTATTAGCATTGGAGATAATCAAAGGAAAGCATCTTGGGGAGTACATTACTATGCCAGCAAATTCATCTACTATAGATCATGTGCAACTTAGTGATTTGCTAGATGAACGCCTTCCATATCCTGAAGATAGAGTAAATGAAGTTTTGGTTTTTATCATCAAGCTAGCAAGCTCTTGTTTGCTTGAAACTCCAAAATCAAGGCCAAAAATGCACTTCATCTCTGATAAGTTATCATCAATGGATGCACATCCACCTACTCGTGTAAGGCAAGCTTTCTAATCCCTTAAGGTGTCTTTGTATAAAAATGAATAACTTTTGACCCACGACAAAATTATTACTGGGATTAGCCTTAACTAAAAACTTCAAAATTATTCTGATGTTATAGAGAGGATTTACTAATCTTTTGGTTTTCGACTTAAAATTTTCCTTTTTAGATAATCAAAGGAAAGCATCTCGGGGAATATATTACTGTGCTAGTTAATTCTTCGACTATAGATCGATCATGTGCATTTTAGTGATTTACTGGATGAACGTCTTCCCTATCCTGAAAACGGAGTAAAAGAGGTTTTTGTTTTGATCATCAAGATAGCAAGCTCTTGTTTGCTTGAAACTCCAAAATCCAGGGCAACAATGCACTTCATCTCTCACAGTTCATCTTCAATGGATCCACGTCCATCTACTCATGTAAAGCGATCTTTGTAATCCCTGAGGTGTAAGGTGTCTTAATATATATGAAAATGAATAACCTTTGACACCAAGTGGTTGTGTAAGTAATACAATGAGAAGGTCCAAGAAAAAAAATTATTACTGAGACTAGTATTTTGTATTGTTAGGGTGCTTATAATTAAAATACTGGGAATTTATGTGAATATGCCTTTTAAGTGTTGGGTTCTAAGTGATGAAAGTGAATGGAAAATGGAGGGAAAGTAAATTGAGTTTTCACTTTAAGAAAAGAAGTGTTCTCCCACATTGGTGGGTGAAAGGAACTTCTTCATGCTTAGATATAGAAGCATGCCTTCATGTGGATAGTGAGGCAATTAGAGGACAAGTTTTGCGCCGTCGTCGCTCGGCTTCAGATTACATTTTTAGACAAAATTCATTTGAAACTTGAGAGTTAATGAATTTTTAATCCAAAAATCTGATAGAAAATTTTTCTCCATTTGCGAACGCATGTCACAACCTTCGAAGGGACGCGACCCTTCGAGACACCTTTTGATAACGAAAAGGTGACTTGTGCGCGCACCTGGTTTCAAAAACAGGTGTAATTTTTCATGAACCATTGTGACAACGCAGGTCAGCCAAAACTTTCTGGTTTGTGACAATATTACTGACCTGCGGCTACTGATGGGGTCCGTAGGTCAGGCGACGTTTCAAAAACAGGTGTAATTTTTCATGAACCATTGTTTCTTTTCAGAAGCAACTCTTTATGGCTATAAATAACTGATTTTTCCTCAGATTTTGGTACGAAATTTTGAAGTAAAAAACACTCTCTTCTTCTTGAAAAACTCAAGTGTGATTTACAAATCGTTGAGTGAGTTCGTAGTTCGGTAAATTTGAGGTACCACTATTTGCTGAAGTGAATCATTTTATATATATTCCATTAACCTCGAGTACTTGAGGGAAATAAATTTCTTAAGGACACACCGTAAATTCGGTGTACTTGATTCTTTCATTTCTTCATCTCTTTCTTGATGGTTTCTCTATTTTTCAGAAAATAGTTTGAACTTCATTTTGATTGTTCATAAGTTGTTTGAACTTGTGTTTGAAGTTTTAGTTATAAATACAGATTTTGTACCCAGAAAACAACTTCAAGTAATTCAACTACTTAAGAAAATCAGACGTTTAACTACTTATGGACACTCACGTGACGGGAGGTAAGTAAGAATCAAGCAAGTTTTGCTTAATCAAGTTTTTGAGTGATGTTTTGACCGCTGGACTGATCTTGCTTGTTTAATCATTTGATATTCGGATTCATGATCTGATTGATTTGTATTCATGTCATATAGAGGAAACTCTGTAGAGATGTTTCGGCACGTATCATTGTCACTCCACTTGGATTAGCCTTTACTAAAGGTCAAGTTGCTGCACTTTTTATTGCTTTCCTGTTGTAGAACCTATACAGGAGCATGAGTTTTTGATGATTTACTAGTCTTTTGGCTTTGACTGTTAAAAGTTTATATTTGAAAAATAGTTGATAATTTTACTACTAACAAGATCGATGATCGAAGCAAACTTGAAGAAGTTTAGAATCAGAGTTTGGCTAAGTTGTGTTCCTCTGGAGCCAGGAAATAATGCAAATACCTGATAGTTACTTCAGATATGCTTTTGAGTTTTGACCTAAAGTATTGCACTTGAATTAATAACCCCGAACCACAGGCGAATCTAGAATTTTTAGAACATGGGTGCACCACTAAAAAAAATGTACACTAAGTTGAAATTGATCCTAACTCCTTAAGGTGAAATAATTTCACATTCAACCAAGTGCACTGTAACGAACCCGAATTCTCAACTCAACAATCAATAAACAAATGGAACGAAACTAATAAACTTTGATTAATACGGAAAAGGAGCGATTACAATATGAAGAACATGAATAGTAGTAGAAGGGGATGAGAGGGCTTGGAGAGAATTGGGGATGAGAAACATAGTCTTTGCCTAAGCATACTCACAATTTGCATAAACCTATTACTCCCACAAAGGCACTATATATATCAACCTGGATCCCAAATAAATCTATTGTTGGACTGGCTAATTATTTGGCCTCTTTGCGGTTTAGACCCTGGCCCAATAGCTTGGCCAGCCTTTGTGCAATTGTCTGGCCCATATGTATTATCTGCGATAGCCGGGTTCACAACAATACTCCCATCCTCAAAAAGAAACTTGCCCTCAAGGTTTGAGTCAAGAAATTTCCCCCTCAAAGGTATTGGGAAACTAGTTGTAGGTATAGTGACTTCAATACGGGTGAGAGGCACTGAATGGAAGGCATCTGCAACTTCCTCTTGTGCAGATTTACAATCACCATACCAAGCTATATTCACGTCTGGCACAACAAGAGGGACAACATAGTATACTTCATTTTGGACAAGAACCTAATGAGATATATCCTGCATTTCCTTTGAATACTTCATAGGCCACAAGGACAACCTGCATTTCCTTTGAAGATGAAACCAAGAGTTGTCAACCTGAAGTACTGATGAATCAATTTCAGTGCCCCTTGCACACCTTATAGCTCTAATCAATTGATCAATATTCCCTGCAGAAATTAAAATAATTCTAGAGGATTGAAGGCCTATCATCACAAGTAACACCTTGGCTGCCTCCTCTTGAAAATTAACTTCTTGGACGACTCTATTCACTGCAACCAAAGCTGAAAAATGAGCAGAGTACTTCTTCATCATATCAGGTAAATCGAGTAGCCCACTATTTGACACGAAAGTCACCGAGTCTATAATAACATTGAGAACCTGTGACTGTAGTATAAAGACAAACACTTTTGGGTATCCTGGAACAGTAAACAACCCAACAGGCAGATCGACTTCAATTAGTTGGACAAAAAGCAGCATTTGGGAGGTTGAAGACAAAAATAACAAAGCTGAATTGACAAGATTATCATGCAAACAGCAATAATTCCACAGAGTATCAAAGAGCAACAAACTGTGATGTAACTGGTATGCTGCACCACTATGTTCCCAAGCCATTCCTAAACATTGGCCAAAAGCAATTGTGTTAAGATTTTTTAAAACCAGGTCATTCGACATTGGTTCCTTCACTTCCTGGATCACACTCTTAACAATACTTTCTCTACCTCCAACATGGGAAGAACCTGCTCCACCAATGTTGCGTTTTATGGCCATATTCTGTTTCACTCGAGGAGAATCACAGCTCAAGTTGTTTTTGCCAAAGGACTTTCATAAATGCTCGTCCAAGATCTACCAAGACATCAGGACACATGGTGGATGTTATGAGATTTGCAGGTGTCAAACTGCCCAGTGCATCATAGAATACACAAATTCTTGTAACCCCAGGATATGTGGGAAGAAATCGTGAACCAGGGTCAAAGGGAAATTCTAAGTCGAATTTGACTTGTGGGATTGATACAACTAGATGCTCCTGGACAAACAATAGAACATAGCATAGAAAGAAACAACATTCCAGTCCACCTCATTATCACACCAGTAGCTATTAAAGAAATTTAATGTATCGGGATCAAATGAAAAGTCTGTTAGCGGAAACGTGAAATAAAGAACAAGAGAAAGAACACAAGATTTAACGTGGTTCGGATCCGAATGATCCTACGTCCACCAGACAACAACCGCCTTTATATATTAATAGAGAAAGGGGAGAGATCCCAAATACACCTAAGAGAATTGCTTCTCAACTCTCTACTCTTACAATGTATTTTGCTATGAATTTTAGGATGGTTTCAAAAATGAAGAATGGTCATCCTTTTATAGATGGCCAAACTTGGGCTCCAAGCACAAAATAAGAAAAGGAAAAATAAATAGAAAAATTATCCTCCACAAATTTTTGCTTGGCCTCTAAGTTCATTTCCTAGCCAAGTAAATTGGCACATGGAATTTTCTTCCACATAGGTTTGACCCCACAAAGAAACCAAACCAACTCTTTAATAACTTCGACCAAAAATTCTAAGCTTACTGGGCAACCCTGTTGTAAGAAACAAGAAGAATCAAACCTTTGTTGAACATACTAGCTCCACCTAGCAGTTGTTCTCCCACAGTTGATGCATACCCCCGCAAGTCCTTGTAGTGTGCAAACTTGGCGAGCGGGACTATCTTGGTCAACATGTCTGCAGCGTTATCGTCTGTGATAACCTTTATGACCTTGATAGTTCCCTCTTCAACGACATCTCGAATGAAATGGAATCTGACATCAATGTGTTTGGTGCGCTCATGAAATCTTTGATTTTTAATTAAATGAATAGCACTTTGACTATCACATCTTAGAGTTGATTCCAGCTGAACCAAACTTAATTCTGCCAGCAATCCTTTCAACCAGATAGCTTCTTTTACTACCTCCGTTGCTGCCATATATTCTGCCTCTATTGTAGACAGAGCGACAATCGACTGTAAAGTAGATTTCCAACTAACGACACTGCCAACGAGAGTAAAGATGTATCCAGTTGTGGACCTCCTTCTATCAAGATCCCCTGCATAGTCAGAATCCATATAACCGAGGACTGAAATACCTTCATCCTTATAAAAGGATAGGCCAACATAAGAAGCTCCTTTGAGATATCTCAATATCCACTTGACAGCTTCCCAATGCCTCTTTCCTGAGTTGGCCATGTACCTGCTTACCACACTTACAGATTGAGCAATATCTGGACGTGTGCATACCATAGCATACATAATGCTACCAATTTTGCTAGCATAAGAAACTTTTGACATATGCTCCACCTCATCCTCAGACTGAGGTATTTGTAACTCTGAAAGTTTAAAATCAAGAGCTAACGGTGTACTTGCAGGCTTGCTCATATGCATATTGAATATCTCAAGAACCTTTTCGATGTACCTCTTCTGAGAAAGATGTACAACACCGTCTTCTCTTGAAATCTCCATTCCAAGGATTTTCTTTGTAGCTCCCAAATCCTTCATGTCAAATTCCTTGCTCAACAGTTTTTTCAAAGTATTTATCTCTATTATGTTGTTAGCAACAATAAGCTTATCATCAACATACACCAGTAAAAAAATCATAGAGTTACCAGACATCTTCTTATGATACACACAGCTATCAAATGCTCCTTGAGAATCTATGTGTAGTCATGAATGCATCAAACCTCTTGTACCACTGTCTAGGGGATTGCTTCAAACCATACAAAGACTTCTTCAGTTGGCTTACACGATCTTCTTTTCCCTCAGCTAGAAAACCTTCAGGTTGATCCATATAGATTGTCTCTTCTAGATCACCATGTAAGAAAGCAGTTTTGACATCAAGCTGCTGAAGCTCCAAGTTAAATTGTGCAACCAATGCTAGTAGCATGCGAATTGAGCTATGTTTCACGACTGGAGAGAAGATCTCATTATAGTCAATTCCCTCCTTCTGATTGAAACCCTTTGCAACCAATCTCTCCTTGAACCTAGCATCTTCCACTTCTGGAATTTCCTCTTTCTTTCTATAGACCCATTTGCATCCAACTGTCCTCTTCCCCTTTGGCCTTTCAACTAAGACCCATGTCTGATTCTTGTGAAGAGACTCCATCTCTTCTGTCATGGCTAACCACCATTGTGCAGCATCCTTGCAAGAAGTTACTTTAATATACGAAGAGGGCTCAAGATCTTTAATCTCTTCTTCTGCAGCTACGAATGCATATGCAATCAGATTTGCTTGCTCTATAAGGCATTTCGGTTACCGTATCTTCCTTTTGTCCCTTCCCTTCGCAATTGTGTATGGTTCATTGACAATAATTTCTTCGAGATCTACATCTTTTGACTCATCAACTTGAGTCTCTTGATCCTTCTCCTTAGTAAGCTCCACTGGTAGCTCCACCTGCTTATTGTTCTCGTTTCCTGATAACTCCACAAAAACTTTACGAGGATCAAGTATAGAGGATTCATCAAAGGTAACATCTCTGCTAACTACAAATTTGAGTAAAGACAAACACCAAAGTTTGTACCCTTTTACTCCATCAACATACTACGAATATGGCCTTCCCAGCCCTTGGTTCAAGATTTCCTTCATTAACATGATAATAAGCTGGACACCCAAATACTCGCAAGTATGAATAGTTAGGGGGTTCACCTGACCATACCTCATTCGGAGTCTTAAAGTCAATCGCTGATGCTGGAGATCGATTGACAATATGAGAAACAGTGTGAACTACTTCAGCCCAAAACATTTTGGACATTTTGGCTTGTCGAAGCATACAACGAGCCTTTTCAAGAAGAGTTCTGTTCATCCTCTTGGCAACTCCATTCTGCTGTGGGGTGTGCCTGACCGTCTTATGTCTTGAGATCCTATGAACCTTACAGAAATCATTAAACTCTTCACTGCCAAACTCCAAGCCATTGTCTGTGCGAAGATACTTGATTTTTCGCTCCATTTGATTCTCAACCAATATCTTCCACTCCTTAAATGCTTCAAAAGCATCACTTTTTGCCTTCAAGAAACGCACCCAAACCTTTCATGAAAAATCATCAATAAATGTGAGAAGATACCTTTTTCTACCCTTCGATGAACCCCATAAATCTGAATGGATGTAGTCTGACACCCCTCCTGTCGTGTGCTTGCTAGTGCTGAAGCTGACCTTCTTTTGCCTCCCTAGGACACAGTGCTCACAAAATTCAAGTGTGTTGATCTTCTCATCATTCAAAAGGTTTCGGTTGCTCAACATCTCCAATCTTCATGTGCTCATATGACCCAGTCTCATGTGCCATAATCTTGTCTTGTCATCATTTGATAACTGCACTGTAGATGCATTAACAGAGCCAATAATGGTGCTTCCTATCAGTGTATAAAGGCCATCCTCCAGCTTGGCCTTCAGCATGACTAAATAACCTTTAGTCACCTTCATAGTTCCTCCTTCGCTCATATACTTGTAGCCTTGTTTATCCAGAGTACCAGGGAGATCAAATTCTTCTTCAGATCAGGAACAAGATAGACTTCTGTAATAGTCCTCACAATTCCATCATGGCAGCGAATCTGAATCGAGCCAATGCCAACTATTTTACAAGTTGTATTATTGCCCATTACTACGGTTCCTCCACTTTTCTCATAGTTGTTGAACCAATCTCTTCGAAATGTCATATGCAGAGTACAATCAGAGTCTAATACCCATTTATTGACATAGACTCTACTATTGCATAATGTTGTAAGTGCATATTCATTATCATAATCATGCACCTGTTCAAAGTGCCCCTTCTTGTGACAGCCCCAACATTCCTCATTCTTCTTGTTCACATGAGACTTTGATCTATGCTTTGATTTGCTCCTTCCCTGTTGGCTAGTACGGCCTCTCACAAAGAGCCCACTAGCTTCATCATCTTTGTCTCCTTCAAAATGCCTCCATACATCACAAAAGTTAAGTGTTTGCCGCACTTGCTCAAGAGTGATAGGCTCCTTGCTATAAATCATTGAATTCTAAATATCACGATATTTTGAAGTTAATGAAAATAGCAAAGCACATGCTAGCGTCTCCTCATTCTTTTTAATTCCGAAATTCTGTAAGTCCATGAAAAGTTTATTGAATGCATCTAGATGGTCTTGCAACAATGTAGCCGACTCCATATTAAATGTGTGAAGACGCTGTTGTAACAACATCCTTGTTGTCACCGAACGGTCCTGGTAAAGCCCTTGCAGCTTGTCCCATAACTGTTTGGCCGTCTCGTCGGTACCTGTACTCACTTCACAGAGCACGTTAGGTGCAAGGGACAGTTGGATGACACTCAATGCATCACCTTCAATATTCTCCTTGTCGGAATTCAATGTACCATCGGGGTACTTTCCGTCAATAGCATGGATTGAACCTTTCCTCCGCAGTAACGCCATTATCTGGATCTTCCAGATATTGGAGTTGTTGCGTCCACTAAATCTATCAATTTCAAATTTCATGGAACTTATCGTTACTTGTTCTTCCTCTTCTACTACAGATAGTATTTGGAAATACAGAAAATCAAAGTAATTCTTTTCTGATGTGGAAGTTCAAACTGTGCTGCAACCACAGAGCATACTCAGACAGAACCTTCGCTCTGATACCAATTGTTAGTGAAAACATGAAATAAAGAACAAGAGAAAGAACACAAGATTTAACGTGGTTCGGATCCGAATGATCCTACATCCACCAGAGAACAACCGCCTTTATACATTAACAAAGAAAGGGGAGAGATCCCAAATACACCTAAGAGAATTGCTTCTCAACTCGCTACTCTTACAATGTATTTTGCTATGAATTTTAGGATGGTTTCAACAATGAAGAATTGCCATCCTTTTATAGATGGCCAAACTTGGGCTCCAAGCACAAAATAAGAAAAGGAAAAATAAATAGAAAAATTATCCTCCACAAATTTTTGCTTGGCCTCCAAGTTCATTTCCTACCCAAGTAAATTGGCACATGGAATTTTCTTCCACATGGGTTTGACCCCACAAAGAAACCAAACCAACTCTTTCAAAGTCTAATTTGAACTGATTAGGGCAAAACGGATGCAAAAATAATATAACTGCAGCATAAGCAAGTGCACTGAAGTGACCAAATCTACCTCTGCTTATAAGATTGTCGTAACTGCTAGCGGAAAGAATATAAGGCATATCTTCCATTAGTAGTGCAAGCCCAAATCCATATTGAGGATAGATCTTTGAGGGATGTCTTGAGTTGATCGATAATGAAGGCTTAACTTCATTTGGAATAACAAATTCTATAGGTTCGTCTCTAATGGTAACAATTTCCTCTTCGTCGTTCTTGTCTTTATTTTTAGCATCATCTTCACAATCATTTACCACAACAATTGGGGAGATAGAATTTACGAGATCATTAGGGGGAGTGAAAAGTTCAATAGGCTTGCTAAACATACCGAGAGGATTTGCATCTTTGTATCTATCAGACGATTCATCAAACACCTTACGCGCATTGGTATTGCTTTTGCATTCTGTAGATTGCTTACCACAATATTGTGGTGAGTCGCTTATGTTGCTCCATTGTGGTTGAACATATGCCTGCTTGAGTTTGGCGAATCCCCTTCCTGCAAACTCAAATTCTTTATTTTTAAATCAAATTCTCCCCTTATCAGCGAAATGCGACCAATCAATTAATTGATTATTCCTCAATAACCACTGATACCACTTCAATGCTTCACCATCAAGGTAGAACGATACCACAGTAAGCTTTTGATCTTCCTTAATTTTATAGAAATCGAAATAGTGTTCTGCTTGGACTATCCAGGACTCTGGATTCTCGCCATGAAACTTCCCTAATTTAGCGTCCACAACTGTTTTTCGCGGTTCAAAAGAGGTCGTAGCCCTTTTTCCCAAAACCTCCAGCAACATCGAATGAAATTCAGCGAGATCTTTAGAGATGGAATCCTTCATTTGTTGGATTGAATCATCAACTAAAGCCTTGAGTACTTTTTGGTCCTCCATTAGAGAGACCTCTGGATGAAAGCACCAATGTAACGAACCCGAATTCTCAACTCAACAATCAATAAACAAATGGAACGAAATTAATAAACTTTGATTAATACGGAAAAGGAGCGATTACAATATGAAGAACATGAATAGTAGTAGAAGGGTATGAGAGGACTTAGAGAGAATTGGAGATGAGAAACATAGTCTTTGCCTAAGCATACTCACAATTTCCATAAACCTATTACTCCCACAAAGGCACTATATATATCAACCTGGATCCCAAATAAATCTCTTGTTGGACTGGCTAATTATTTGGCTCCTTTGCGGTCTTTGGTTTAGACCCTGGCCCAATAGCTTGGCCAGCCTTTGTGCAATTGTCTGGCCCATATGTATTATCTGCGATAGCCGGGTTCACAACATGCACCATTTAGCCTTCTTGTAGCATGGGTGCCAGAGTATAATATTATGTCAATTGTTAAAAATATATACATAAAATACCTTATTTTTAGGAGAGATCACGAGTTCATGTGCCCCAAAATTTGTATGTAAATTAACCACTGCCTCGAACAGACTTTGCAAATGTTCGGAGGCTATATGTATAAACCCCAAAACTAAAAATAATATGTAAGAAAAGGCAAACTACATTTTACTGATTATTATTGTACACCGAGGCACAGGACAGGCTCTTATGGCTAAACAAACAAGGCATATGCCTTGAGGCCCCCAATTTTGTTTTATTTTTTGAGGGGGGGCTTGGGGCAAATTTTTTATCAAGAATAAATAGTTTAATTATTTTTAATGAAAAGTAATTTTTTTTTTAATTTATTCGTTTTAACCTTTTCTAAGTAGAAGAAATCAAGAGACGTTGTTTTGCCTTCTTACATTCTGTTCATCAAGACACATTATTTTATTCCTTTTGATCTCCCTTTCTTCAAATCTATGATAAGTTAGCTTTATCAAAAACAATATTTTATTTGTTCTTACGCTCTCAGGCATTGCAACAACCATATTATAGTGGGGTGTACCAACTTATCAACTTCTTGAAACAGATTCTATGGTTCTAACTCTTATTTTTATCTAAAATAGGTCAATTTATTACTTAATTATGTTAGCAGTGCCTACAATGATTGTCTCGGTGAAAGGATGTTTCTCAATGTTGAAATTGACAAAATCTTAAAACTACAATTAAAAAAAAAAAAATATTCGAAGAAATCAATTATAAAAAAATTACAAGTAATCAATTTGCATCTAAGAAGAAAGAAACATAAATTTCAATAAATATATATGAAGTTTATTTAGGTTTTATGCTTCTAATTAAATTTTCGCTTTAGCCTCTAATTGTGTTGAGGGCGGCTGCCGATACAGGAGCATAGCCTGAGAATTTTCTGACCAAGTACAGTGCAAATGTGTCTGTGGCCTTCTCTTCTTGGGACCATTTGAGCAAAAATTGCAACTACATGGCCCGCGAAAATGATACTCTTTGTATTTATAGGCATGTTCATTAACAAAATGACTGGATTTATTGTGCATAAAGGATTTATTGTGGATAAAGAATCTCCCAATATCTCCACAACCACAATTGCAACGTAATCAACAAACACACACCTTTTAAATGAAACTAAATGCCATTCCACTAGCAAGACTTGTAATAAAACTGTACCTCCACAAGTTCAACAGTAAGTAACCAAAACAACAGACTGAAATACTTAAGCCATCAAGATGGTTCCCGGATTATCTTTTTTACTTCATTTTTGTACGCTCTTATATCTCTTCAGTACAGTTTCTTTTGCTGCCACCGAGGAGGCAATAGCTCTTCTCAAATGGAAAACAACTTTTCAGAACCAGAGTAATTCGTTATTGGCTTCATGGACTCTAAGTACTGATGCATGCAGGGACTGGTATGGAGTTACATGCTTTAATGGTAGGATAAACATGTTGAATATGACAACTCTTGGTGTCATTGGTACACTCTACGATTTTCCTTTTTCATCACTCCCTTTTCTTGATTATCTTGATCTTAGCATGAACCAGTTCTCTGGCACCATCCCACCTGAAATAGGAAAGCTCGCTAATCTTGTCTATCTTGACTTGTCGATGAATCAGATTTCAGGAAAAATCCCACCGCAAATCGGCTCACTAACAAAGCTTCAGACCCTCCACATCTTTGTCAACCAATTAAATGGTTCCATTCCAGGGGAAATAGGTCACCTAAGGTCTCTTACTGAGCTAGATTTGAGTTCTAACTTTCTTAATGGTTTCATTCCTGTTTCATTCGGGAATTTGTACAACTTGTCTTATTTGCATCTTTATGGTAATCAGCTTTCAGGTTCCATTCCTCCAGAAATAGGAAAACTTGTCAATCTTGTTGATGTTGATCTTGATACAAATCAGCTAACAGGTCATATTCCTCCGGAAATAGGTAACTTGATCAATGCCAAATATTTCTACGCTTTCTCCAATAAATTGTCTGGTCCCATTCCTGCTGAAATAGGGAAGATGGAGTCACTTGAGGAATTAAGCTTACACACAAACAATCTTTCTGGTCCAATTCCCAAAAGAGGAGACTTAACTAAGCTCGAACTCTTGCACCTTTATTCCAACCAACTTTCTGGTCCCATTCCTAGTGAACTGGGGAATTTGAAAAACCTGAATGATTTGGAATTATCAACCAATCAACTTACTGGTCCAATTCCTGCTTCCTTTGGCCATTTGAGAAACTTGCAAAACTTTGTTTCTCCGTCACAACAAGCTTTCTGGTTCTATTCCAAAAGAACTTGCATATTTAGAAAATTTGGTTGTGCTGGAAATGGATGAAAATCTGTTTTCGGGCCATTTACCTGACCATCTTTGCCAAGGTGGGAAACTTGAGAACTTCACGGTAAATAGTAACAAGCTGACTGGGCCAATGCCAAGAAGCTTGAGCACGTGCTCGAGTTTCAAAAGGGCTTGTTTTGATAACAATAGTTTCACCGGGAATTTATCTGAAGCTTTTGGTATCTATCCAGAGCTTCAGTTCATTGATTTGAGCGACAATGATTTTCATGGTGAACTCAGCAGCAACTGGGGGAAATGCAAGAGTTTGACTGATTTACGGATTGCTAGAAATAACATTAGTGGTAATATACCACCAGAGATTGGAAACGTCGAAGGGCTTCAAGGACTTGATCTTTCATCGAATCATTTGGTTGGAAAGATCCCTAGGGAATTTGGAAAATTGACCTCTCTAGTTAATCTCTTTTTGCAAAACAACCACATTTCTGGAAATTTACCCGGGGAACTTGGGTCACTAACAAAATTACTGTCCCTTGATCTGTCAGACAATAGATTGAATGGGTCGATCCCAACATTTTTAGGAGACTACACTAACATGTTTCTCTTGAACTTGAGCAACAACAAATTTGGCCAAAAAATTCCAATGGAGATAGGGAGGATGATTCAGCTTAATATACTTGATTTGAGCCATAATCTTCTGGTTGGAGAAATACCCCATCAGTTAGCCAATTTGAAGGTCTTGGAAAATTTAAATCTTTCCCACAATAGCCTCTCTGGATGCATTCCTAAAGAATTTGAAAGTTTGACTGGTTTGCAGGATCTTGTATTGTCATACAATGAATTGGGAGGTAACAAAGGGCTTTGCTGCAATGTAACAAGATTCCATCCTTGTGAAAGGCCATCATCCTCAATGGCGAAGGGACGTAACTTCATCCTCATCACAGTACTTCCTATTATGGGATCACTAATACTTCTTTGCGCTTTCGCTGGTGCTTTCCTTATGTGTGATCAAAGAAGGCAAGTTAGAGAGGTTGAAAAATGGGATGATGGTTGGCTTTCAATATCCATGTTAGATGGAAAGGCATTGTATAGGGACATCTTAAACGCCACAGAGGAGTTTGATGCAAAATTCTGCATTGGGAAAGGAGGGCATGGAAGTGTTTACAAGGTAAACCTTCCATCACTAGGGACTATTGCTGTGAAGAGATTTCATTCTTCATTTGAGAATACACATCCCAAAAGCTTCATGAATGAAGTAAGGGCATTGGCTGGGATTAAGCATCGGAACATTGTGGACCTCTACGGTTATTGTTCGTATGCACAACACTCGTTCTTGGTTTACGAGTACGTGGAGAGGGGGAGTTTGTCTAGTATTTTGAGCAACGAATTTGAGTCCAAGAAATTGGATTGGTTTAAAAGGGTGAATATCATCAAGGGTGTTGCTTTTGCTTTATCTTACATGCATCACGATTGTTCATCGAGACATATCAAGTAATAATGTTTTGCTTGACTCTGAGTATGAAGCTCGTGTTGCAGACTTTGGCTTAGCTAAGCTTCTCAATCCAGACTCATCGAATTGCACTGCGCTTGCAGGCACATATGGCTATTTTGCACCTGGTAAGGTTTAACTTGAACTATTATCCTTATAAGAAAATTTCATGATCCATAGCCAAACACTCTATATTGTTTTTATCTTATTTACACGTTCGAAATTGTTAATATTCTTTTGGAAATTGTATTGTTTCAGAGCTTGCATACACAATGAAGGTTACGGAAATGTGTGATGTCTATAGCTTTGGAGTATTAGCATTGGAGATAATCAAAGGAAAGCATCTTGGGGAGTACATTACTGTGCTAGCAAATTCATCTACTATAGATCATGTTCAACATAGTGATTTGCTAGATGAACGCCTGCCGTATCCTGAAGATAGATTGAATGAAATTTTGGTTTTTATTGTCAAGCTAGCAAGCTCTTGTCTGGTTGAAAGTCCAAAATCAAGGCCAACAATGCACTTAATCTCTGATAAGTTATCATCAATGGACACACGTCCACCTACTTACTAGAGAAACCCCCATATAAGGGGAACTATATAATCACTGGCACATAAGGTGTCTCTGTGTGGAACTGAATAATGTTTGTGAAGTATTTTGATGCTGGTACTAGTATTGTTGTATTGTTAGGGTGCTTATTTGGTTTACTGTATCAATTTTTATACTGTATAACGTAAAAGGCAATTATTTATTCTCCTTGTGCTAACAAGTAATAAAAACAAGGTTCAATCTTGTTTGCGAAGTAGTGATGTTATAGTACATTACCTTGCATAATTCTTATAGCTAATGAAAAATCTCAAACTCTGAATACTTCTAAAATAAGACTACACAACAATTCATGTCAAAGAATGATATTTTAAACATGAAAGGTAGAGAGGATAATGTATCAAAGTGACGTCCCAATAAAGAGATAAAGTGGTTGTAAATTACTGGAGATATTTCACTTGATTTATCACTAGAGAAATAAAATTTTTGTGCTACTTTTGCCTTGAGCAAATATCGAGAATTCAAGTTGCTGGATTTTTTGTTGCTTTCGATTGTTCTAGAACATATGCAGGAGCGCTAGTTCTAATGATTTGCTAGTCTTTTGGTTTTCGACTCTTAAAAATTTCCTTTTGAACCATACATTTATGATTTTACTAATAACAAGATCGCCAATTGAAGCAAAATTAAAGAAGTTTAGAATCAGAGTTTTGCTAAGTTGTATATCCTCTGGAGCCAGAAAATGTCAGAACTTGGGAATTTGGGTACCGTAGAAAATTGATGGGAAGGAATAATTGCCATGTGACAGACTCACTATTGTTTAGAACAATGTTTAAATGGTCTAGACTTGTCTCTAGTCTATTTATTGAGGTGGCACATGTTCTAACTTTAGTGGATAAATTTGTGCTCTATATATAGTTCAGGGATTTGCGACTTACTAATTCAGTGACTTTTGCATTGGAAGTTCCCAAAATGGGGGAGATCGGGTAAATTCAAGTATAATAAATGGCTGTGGGCATTCTAGCCTTAATTAAAACGCTGTAATATCTTATTTAGGACCTCATCAAGTAGTTGATGAGAAAATAATGGCACTTGGCAGCATGGTGGATGGTGGACAAAGTAGGGATAATTGCTTTAGCGGAAAGATAAAGTATGCATATCTGATATCCCCTTAACTTTGCGGTTTAAAACTGATATAATCCTAGTTAAAAAAGTGGCTCATATATACTCTCGAAGTCTAACAAATAGAGCACATTTGCCCTTATTTCTAACATACTTCCGTTTTTTGAATTAAAAAAAAAATCATTTTCCTTGCTTTTTAATCAGAAAATTGCAATGTGGCTTTCAGGAAATAATTCTAACCCATTTTCCTTGTGATGTTAAATCCAAGCTTGAATACATCCGCAAAAATTTCCAAAACTCGTTGTCCAGTTCGCATTGAGCTTGAATCTTGTGTTTCACTGGTGGGGGGTTTTCAACTTGGTACCCTAAATTTGATTTCAAGACAACAGTTATAGATTAAGTCCAGTTCAAAAATTCTGTATCAAACATAAAACTACAACAAAATCCAACAACTCATAGTCAAGTTTTTCAAGAGATCAACGACCACAAGCTTTCGATAAAAAATATTCTAAATGGAACAGAGAAATCCAAATCAGATATGAAATGTCAATAACAATGGAAGTCAAATTTTCGGAATTCAAATACGAGTGAATAACCTATAAATAAAACAACGGCTCGTATTGTTAGGGGTTTTTACCCTGATTTTCTTACCAAAATTACGTTTTACTTTTCTTGAAAGAAAAATAAAAGTAATACCATAATTACTTTTACTTTTCCTAAAATAAAAATATAAAACTCTTCCATATTTGATTAACCTTTTTCTTGGAGAAAAGGTTTTGGACCTCTATAAATAGAAGACCCTTCTTCTCATACCAAAACATAATAACATCCACAATGTAGTCATTAAAGAGTTTTGTTTAGGAGGATTTTTCTCCCAATAGGTTTTATGTTTTTTTTCAATATTAGTTTTTAATATGTAGGTCGTTTGACCAAACCATATTAATAATATGTTTTTTTAGTATGTTTTTCTTTTCGTCTGAATTATCGCCTCTATGATCTGCAAACTAATAGTTTTCGCATGGAGCCCTTTCAATTTCGAACCCAACAAGTGGTATTAGCGCCAACGATCTTATGAGTCCAATGGTTCATCAAGATTCAAGGTTCAAAGCATGTTGCAACCAAGTTGATGATAATGAAGAGTTTTTTTGTCAAGAAAAAAAAAAGATCAAAACACTACATGTGGAGAAGAAGTTTCAAACAAAATTTTCAACAATCCTGCTGCTAATCCATCTTTAAAACAAAATCATTTTTCAACCCTTGCTTATGGGCTCCAACTTTCAACCCCTGCTTACTTTTAACGCTTGAGCTCCTTTCAACTCGTGCATATACTTTTAATGCATGAGCTCCACTTTCAACCCTGTTCACTCAGGGGAGGCTCAAGTACATTTGTTTGTATCTGTGCCTGTTGTTTATTGGCAGATTCTTGTTCGTGTTGTTTTGGTGATGTTTGTGATTTCGAATAAATAGTCTATAGTATTACTCTGTGGGTGTATTGTTTCTTTTATTATCTAGCGATGTGTTATCTCTTTTGTTGTTTGTTTTTATGATTTTTGCTTGTTATTGTTATCTGTTCTGAGCCGGAGGTCTATCGGAAACAGCCTCTCTACTTCGTCTGAGGTAGTGGTATAGATTGCATACACTTTACCCTCCCTAGACCCCACCTGGTGGAAATACACTGGGTATGTTGTTGTTGTTGTTGTAATTTTTTAAAATCTATATATATATAAAAGAGGGACATAGCCCTGCCTACGTGGCACTCTCTTATACTATCATTTATTTTTTATTTTTTTCTCAATTTTTAAATTATAAAAAAAGTCACTTTTAAACAAAAAAATCCAATAGTCACTTGGTAAAATGCAAACAACTCTTCTTTTAACAAAGGCTTCTTGGAAAGGTCTTCTTTGACGCTTAGTGCTCTCTCTTCGTCCTTTTCCTCTTCTTCACCCTACTTGACTTACCAGGTACACTTTTTTCTTTGTTCTTTGATTTTCTCCTTCAGTTTTTTCTACTATTTTTCCTTCGTTCCCACTCCAAGCGTTATTCCTTTTCTCTGTTCTCTAAGTTTCAATCACACTGTATTCTTCCTTCAATAAATCGGCCGAACATACTCCCATTTCCCCCTATCGTCTCTATATTAAACTGCTACAAGAATTATGCAATATTTACAGGTATGTACTACAACCTATAGAATTGAGACTTCGTTAATCAACTTACTTATATCTGTCTTTTAGTATATGTTTATATATTGAAATTTTCAATTAATGGATCAGGATTTGCCTTGAAGATATTGCATTAGTGGTTTTTCAATCACTTCAGGTATGCAACTTTTTATTTTCCAACCAGTTTATTATATTTTTGTTGCATTGGCACATTCCAATTTTAGGATTTATTTATATTTTTTTATCCCTGCAATTTCTCCTTCATACTACTAAACAAACTGCAGAGAAAAAGGATTAAAAAATATGGTTTGGTTTTTACTATTAGGCTCCAAGAGTTACTTCTTAAATTCCCCATTAACCGCCACCAGAAAAGATCCATCATTCCTGGTAACCTATCTTCCTCATTCCAGAAAATCTCGCTCAATCAAAAAAAATACTCCTAATATGGATAGTAAAACTTCATTTTTTGGCTATCTTTACATTGCAGTTCATTGTTTCCCAGTTGGTATGTGTTGTTGGAATTATTTAGTTAATATTTCAGATTTACTGATTACAACTTTGTTCAAATAATTTGTTAAATTTAATCAGTTATAGGCTAATTCTCAAGTTGAGTTCCTCTTTTCAGGTTTAACCACTCGCTCTGTATGACCATGTTTCTTTTTTTCAACAAAAATGATCAAGGCTAATCTCACCGATTTGTGTTTTCTGAATTTTACTACTCTTTTTAATTCTTAGTTATTTTGTTGAGACTTCACATATTCACTGTTATCACATTGAATAATTTCCTATTTCCTCTTGTGTTCAGATTATTTATTTGTACCAGAGATGTGGAAGAATATAGCATGAGGGCTACACAGATCACTCTTGGAATTTTCAGTGATTCATTTACGCTTAAGGTGCTATATTCTTTTACTTTCTTTTGCTATTGTGCATTTGGGATTTTTGAGCAATGAGGGAGAGAAGGAAATTTGGGATTTTAAAGTAGATGTATTACATGCATGTTGCAAGAACTTGCTCTGATTTGATATAGCTTGCTTGGAGAAGACTTACAGAGATGTGGCAATGAACAAGGGCCTATAACGGTCACTCTTGAAACTCCATTTATGTTTTTATACTTAAGGTATATATTCTCCTGCTTTTTGTTAATTTTGCAGTTTGGTATTGTGCTAATGAGAGAAAAAATAAATTCGAATTATTAGAATAAATGTATCACAAGTATGTGCCAACAACTTACCATGATTTTCAAGAACTTTTTTCGAGAGGATACTGTGATAATGTTAAGTTCCACGGAGTCACCAAGGTTTTTATTTCCTGATTTTTTATGTTTTTCCATTGTTGTTAGTTTTTTAAGACTTCGGATCTTAATGTATACTACTTTCTATTTTTATATGTGATAGTTGCTTTTGATGTAAATTGTTTATATTGAAAACTATTTATGGTATTTAATGGCCGAATGACTTTGTGACTATTTTTTTGTGATGTTTAGAGGCCAAACATGATATTTAGAGGGCAAGTGAGCTGGAGAATTTATTTATGGTATATAACGGCATACATGATTTTGTGATTCATGACCTTAGAATGCTGACCTTGCTAGAATATGTTATGGTTTTGTTCGAATTTTTCTTCTATTGTAGGTCTTTGATAAAAGGCGTAAGATTTGTGGGGAAACAACAGCTTCTTAAGCTTTTTCCAATAAAAATATGTTGGTAATGCCTCCTCTTCATGTTCTTACTTCTACATCTCTTTTTCAAATATTAGGAACACACATCAAGAAACACTCTTGCGAGTCGTTTGGTATATGGGAAAAGAATAATAATTCCCAGAATAAAATTTGGGGTTACCTATATTCCATGTTTGGTTTGATGAGGTATTATCTTATCTTGGAATTATTTTATCCCATCCCGCATACCAAACGACCCCTAACATATGCTATTTTGTACAATTGTTACTTAGAACTTAGAAAGGGAGTGTTGGAGAAACAATAAAGTTGTTTCCGTCTTACCTATAGGTCATGGATTAGAGCCGTGGAAGTAGCCCTTATTGCTTGCATTGGGCTAGGCTATTACATCACACTACTTGGGGTGTGACCCTTCCCCAGTTTCTACTAACGCGAGATGCTTTGTGCATCTGGCTACCCTTTATATTGCTTTGGACTATGCTATGCTTTTTTCATGGAAATCTCTTCAAATACTAATTATTTCTTAGAGATATTTTGGTTCATTTTATTTTAAAAATGTGAAAGGTAATTAGGACCTTAACTGTCATGAGTCTTATGCAGTATGCAAAACTATTAGATTATGATGTCTCCTGTTGTATTGCACATATAAACATATAATATATAGGTATCTTCATTGTGCAAATAGTTATGGTACCTCATTTCCAAGAATTCATGTTTTGATATTCTATACAAAATCCTATAACTTAAAAGTACTATTTATAAGCTTGCATATTAGCCTTCAACTTAAAAGTAGGTATATTACTCAAATTATCTATAGTTTGCCCTAATTTAAGATTTCGTATTTAGATAAATGTGCCCCCTGTTTACTTAATTCTGGCAGTAGTGCTACTTTTAGAGGTGCTTTTACATGTAATTTCTTTACTTTCTTTGAATATTATGTTCAGCATCTCTTTGAGGTTCTTGATTTCCCTGAGTTTGTAGATGTAGTTTTGTGCAAATTTACGCTAATTTGGAGTTTACTTTGGTGTCTTCTGACCATTAAACATAGGATCACTTTTAGTTTTCAGGGATGTCTTTCAGTGGCTGCCATATGCGCTAATTTTCTCTTAAGTTACACATACAGAAAGAAGATTACATCAAAAGATGGATGCAGATCGTGATTATGAAAGGAAGCCAGTGATTAAGATTAAGAATGATACCCCAATTATATCATTATGAACTGCTTGATAAAAGGCTACTATGTCGTAAATTTCATTGCAGAGGTCAGTCTAAGCTTCTATATGATGTTGTAGGCACGCCAACAGACAGTTTTACTATTTTCGGATGCAATAAAGACTTAATGCGGAACGGTGCACCCACACTTCTGCAAGCTGGTATATTATTGCAATTGTTCGTTGTAGACAATTGCATGACAATAGAAGAGAAAACTATATTATATTGGAAATAATTAAGAAAAAACTCTGGGCTTTTCTTTTTTCTGGATTAACGGGTGATATTTCCGCAAGGTGATTATGATTGTTCAATGATAGGAAAAGCTATTGTCTTAACTTCATAGCATACGGGGGAACCTTGATATAGGGTACACATGGTCAAGATGCAATGACAATTTGTAGGTGGGTTGGTTATCTGCTCACCTTCCTTTCTTTTTCTATTGTCATTCTACATTTAACCTTCTTTAGTATTTTAACTATTCAAGTGTAATTTCTTTGTTGAAACTTTTGATGATCTTTTGAAAAAAATTGGGACATATTTCACTATTTGTAGTCAATGCAACAATTTAGTTGTCTTCTTTTTCTTTGCAAATGCCTCTGTATTTTTGTTCTCTTCTGTATTTTCTCGTTTGTGTTTCTTTAACAGAAAAACAACTAATATGAGGATTTCAATGACCTTGGAAGGGTGGAGACAATTGGAAAACTTTGTTCTTGACAAATTTCAATCAACATTATCATTGACTTAAACTTAAAGTCAATTTTATTTGCATGTTTATTAACAATTCAACTTATTTAAATTAACCATTAGTATTAACATGGTGATTTTAGAAAACCTTTACGTCGTGAAGTTTTTGAGAACAAATATAGTGTACATGATTAGGTTGAATGTTCAATACTTTTTCTGAAAAAAAATAGAGTCAGATGGTTGATTATTTCTTCAGAAATTCACTCATTAGAGGTTCTTGAGTTATGTGATAATGATAAATATTCTAATTCATATTGGAATATTCTTATTATTTTTTTTTGTAAGAACCTATCTTTTCATTACTTTTAATATTAAAATATTAGTAAAGAATTATTCATAAGATTATTGCAAGTATTCATGACCGCGCAAAGCGCGGGCAAATTGCCTAGTTTAATAATATAACCAATGCATTGAATCTATCTTGAGACATAGTACTCTACATATATAAACTTCTTCGAATAATTTTTTCCTTTTATGTAAATGTTTAATTTTCTTACAAATAATATTTAATGTTTTTATATAAAAAATCCGTAATCTATTATTACTAAAAATTAGGCCCCTCAAATTTGGGGGCCTAAGGTATTTGCCTTTTTTTTATAAGGGGTAGAGCCGGCTCTGTGTTCACTTATAATAGAGGGCTCCAATATTATTAACCCATGTTTTTATTTTTAATGCATAGGGCTCCAATTTTTAACCCATATCAACTTTTAATCATGGTAAGTAGCAGTGATATATGAAGATTGTGTGAAGAAGACGAATCAAGTCAAGAAAATCAAGCCAAAAAGGGGAGTTTTTTTTTTTTTACTAAAACATATTATTGATAGAATTTGGCCAATTGACCTACATATGAAAACTAATATTGAAAAAATATGACGCCCTTTCAATTTTAAACCCAACATGTATGAATCAGGAAACATTGTTTTTTTTTGTTTTTTGTAGTTTTCAATTTTTTTGTTTTGATTTTAAGATATGGAAATCTTAAAACTATGATTATTTGTATAACCACTATCCTAGCACAAGACGGTTTAATGAAATGAGTTAGACTTATTTTTTAAAAGCCACGCGACAAATTTCTAATTAAAAACAACGAAAATAATTTTTAAATTCGAAAAATAGAAATCCATTAGAAAGAAAGGCAAATGTACTCTATTTGTTTGACGGCAAAGGTATATGTGAGCCACTTTTTTTCACGAGCGATATATTAACTTTAAATCGCAAAATTGAAGGATTTATCAAGCCTTTTTTTTTCTCCTGGATTATGCAGCCAGAATCTGTCTGGTACTCTTTCTCCTAGCATTGTAAGTCGTGACAAACCTTCAGATTGTAAGTCACATCAAGGAACAGACTTTTGACTTCTTCTTGGGTCCGCTAAGATGATATCTTTATGGGGAAAGTGCACGAATAGTCATTTTTTGTGTCGCCATTCAACTAATACTTGCTTCATATTTTGTTTTGAAAGTTTACCTACTTTCAGCGAGAAGCCAGACATTCGCGTCTTAAGCTTGATAACTAAAGACATACGCATATGAAAGTTTAAACATCAGACGTTTTCACCTGATATATATACAATGTAGTTTTTCAGCGATGGGGTGTCGCTTGACACCCTTCAGGCAAAGGTAACTTCACCTCTAACTCTAAATAGACTCAAATTTGAAACATAAGTTCCATATATCATAAAAAATAAACTTTAATCATCAATTTGTCAGTATAACAACAAATTTAATAAACCCATTTAACAATATTTCAATTTTTTCATATATGTATGGGCTCAGGCATACATGACTGAAAACATGTTAAAATTAACTAAAATTTCTGCCATATGCATCTAAATATGGAGGCGAAAAAAGAATATATTATTTCGCCCTAAAGTTGTCTAATATTGGATATTCGCGCAAAAACAAATATTAAGTGGGTATTGATTAAATGGGGCAACCAAAATAGGGTGAAATTTTTACTATCTTCATGCCCGCTTTGTAATTTTCTTTTAATAAGTTTACTCATTTTGGAAATAATTCTGACATACATGATTGAGATTGAAAATTCACATATGATTTTGCATGTAAAATTTTTCTTAAATCTTAGTAACTTTTAATTATTCGTTTGGACACATTTGACTACCAAGTCGTTCTAATGGAAGAAAAGAAAAGCGTAAAGTGTGTGTATCAACTTTTCTTCTTTTTGGGTGGGCCATTGTGCAAAAATTCCACACTACATGGCCCCCAAAATAACTTTTGAAGGATTCTGGAGAAAAGAAAAGATCCCAAATATATTTCCACTAACTTTAAATAATTTGAGACGTATTAACTTTAAATAATTCTATCCATACTTTACAAGATGAGAAATAAATTATAATTTACAATTGACTCACAAGTCTTGTAATGATTCTCTTAACAAGTATAAAACTCTATCCTGCATTAAGTTCAGATATAACCAAAACAATCAACTGAAATCTTTTAGGCATAATGAGGGTTCCCATAATACTTTCTTTCCTTCTGTTTTCCACTCTCTTATATCTTTTCGCAATTACTTTTGCTTCCACTGAGGAAGCAACTGCGCTCCTCAAATGGAAAGCAACTTTCCATAACCAGAATAATTCCTTATTGGCTTCTTGGACACTAAGTACTGATGCATGCAGGGATTGGTATGGAATTATATGCTTTAATGGTCGGATAAAAAGGTTGAATATTACAAATTCTGGTGTCATTGGTACGCTCTATGATTTTCCATTTTCATCTCTCCCTTATCTTGAATATGTTGATCTTAGCGTGAACCAGCTCTCTGGCACCATTCCACCTGAAATAGGAAAGCTCACTAATCTTGTCTACCTTGACTTGTCGATCAACCAGATTTCAGGTGAAATCCCACCTCAAATCGGCTCACTAGCAAAGCTTGAGACCCTAATCATGTTTGACAACCATTTAAATGGTCCCATTCCTAGTGAGTTGGGGAATCTGAAAAGTCTCACAGGGCTGGATTTATCTGAAACTCAACTTACTGGTTCAATTCCTAGTGAGTTGGGGAATCTGAAAAGTCTCACAGGGCTGGATTTATCTGAAACTCAACTTATTGGTTCAATTCCAATTACTCTAGGTGAGTTAGCTAAGCTCAAAATTATGCACCTTTATTCTAACCAACTGTCTGGTCCCATTCCTAGTGAGTTGGGGAATCTGAAAGACCTCAATGATTTGGAATTATCCAATAATACAATTACTGGTTCAATTCCAATTACGCTAGGTAACTTAACTGAGCTCAGAATTTTGTACCTTTTTTCTAACCAACTTTCTGGTCTCATTCCTACTGAGTTGGGGAATCTGAAAAACCTCACTGAGTTGTCATTATCCAATAATCAACTTACTGGATCAATTCCAATTACTTTAGGTGGCTTAACTGAGCTCAAAATTCTGCACCTTTCTTCTAACCAACTTTCTGGTCCTATTCCTAGTGAGTTGGGGAATCTGAAAAATCTCAGAGAGCTGGATTTATCTGAAAGTCAACTTACTGGTTCAATTCCAATTACTCTAGGTGACTTAAGTGAGCTCAAAATTTTGTACCTTTATTCTAACCAACTTTCTGGTCTCATTACTAGTGAGTTGGGGAATCTGAAAAACCTCACTGACTTGGAATTAGCCAATAATACAATTACTGGTTCAATTCCAGTTACGCTAGGTAACTTAACTGAGCTCAAAATTATGTACCTTATGTCTAACCAACTTTCTGGTCTCATTCCTAGTGAGTTGGGGAATCTGAAAAACCTCATTGAGTTGTCATTATCCAATAATCAACTTACTGGTTCAATTCCAATTATTCTAGGTGACTTAACTGAGCTCAAAATTCTACAGCTTTATTCTAACCAACTTTCTGGTCCCATTCCTAGTGAGTTGGGGAACCTGAAAAATCTCAGGGAGCTGGATTTATCTGAAAGTCAACTTACTGGGTCAATTCCAGTCACTCTAGGTGACTTAACTGAGCTTAAAATTTTGTACCTTCAGTCTAACCAACTTTCTGGTTTCATTCCTCGTGAGTTGGGGAATTTGAAAAACCTCATTGATCTGGAACTATTCAGTAATCAACTTAGTGGTTTGATTCCTGCTACATTTGGCAATTTGAGAAACTTGCAGACACTACATCTCCATACCAACAAATTTTCTGGTTCCATTCCAAAAGAACTTGCATATTTGGATAGCTTGGCTGTCCTATCAATGAGTGACAATCACTTTTCAGGTAATCTGCCTGAGCAACTTTGCCAAGGTGGGAAACTTGAGAACTTCACGGTGGCTAGCAACAAGCTGACAGGGCCAATACCAAGCAGCTTGAGCAAGTGCTCAAGTTTCAAATGGGTTCGCTTTGATAACAATAGTTTCATTGGAAATTTGTCTGAAGCTTTTGGCATCCATCCAGAGCTTCAGTTCATTGATTTAAGCGACAATGATTTTCATGGTGAACTCAGCAGCACCTGGGGAAAATGCAACAATCTAAATGATTTGCGAATAGCCAGAAATAGAATTGGTGGTAGCATACCACCAGAGATTGGAAACATCAAAGGGCTTCTAGGACTTGATCTTTCATCAAATCATTTGAATGGGCAGATTCCAAAGGAATTTGGAAAATTAACCTCTCTGGTTAAGCTTTCTGTGCAAAACAACAATGTTTCTGGCAATATACCTGAGGAATTTGGGTCACTCACAAAGTTAGAGTCCCTCGATCTATCAAACAACAGACTGAATGGGTCGATCCCGACGTGTATGGGTGATTTCGTGCACTTGTATCAGTTGAACCTGAGCAACAACAATTTTGGCCAAAAAATTCCAATGGAGATAGGGAGGATGACTCAGCTTAATGTACTTGATTTGAGCCATAATCTTCTGGTTGGAAATATACCCCCTCAGTTAGCCAATTTGAAGATCTTGGTAAGCTTAAATCTTTCCCACAATGGCCTCTCTGGCCGCATTCCTGAAGAACTTGTAAGTTTGACTGGTTTAGAGGATGTAGTTTTGTCATACAATGAGTTGGAAGGTCCAATCCCTAATAACAAAGCTTTTATTAATGCTTCATTCGAAGGTAATAAAGGTCTTTGCGGCAATGTAACAGGACTCCAACCATGCGAAAGGCCATCTTCTGTGGTGAAGAAGCACTCAATGGCGAAGCAACATAAGCTCATCCTCATCATTCTACTTCCTGTTATGGGGGCACTAGTACTACTTTGTGTTTTCATTGGTATTCTGTTTATGTGTGATAAAAGAAGGAAAATTAAAGACGTTGAAAGACAAAATGATGGTTGGCTCACGATATCTATGTTAGATGGGAAGGCATTGTACAGGGACATCTTAAGCGCCACAGAGGAGTTTGATGCAACATTTTGCATCGCGCAAGGAGGGCATGGATGTGTTTACAAGGTTTACCTTCCATCATTAGGGAACATAGCCGTGAAGAGACTTCATTCTTCATTTCAAAATACACATCCCAAAAGCTTCATAAATGAAGTAAGGGCGTTGACTGGGATTAAGCACCGAAACATTGTGAACCTCTACGGCTATTGTTCGAATGCACAACACTCTTTCTTGGTTTATGAGTATGTGGACAGAGGGAGTTTGTCTAGTATTTTAAGCGACGAAGTTGAGTCCAAGAAATTGGATTGGGTTAAAAGGGTGAATATCATCAAGGGTGTTGCTTTTGCTTTATCTTACATGCACGATGATTGCTCACCACCAATTGTTCATCGAGACATATCAAGCAGTAATGTTTTGCTTGATTCCGAGTATGAAGCTCGTGTTTCAGATTTTGGCATAGCTAAGCTTCTCATGCCAGACTCATCCAATTGCACTGCTCTTGCAGGCACGTATGGCTATGTTGCACCTGGTAAGGTTTAACTTGAACTCAGGGGCGGAGCTTGCATATACTCAGGGGGATCCGAACCCCCTTTAGCAAAAAATTACACTATTTATACTTGGTTAAAATTATTTTTTATGTATATATAGTAGATGTTGAACCCCTTCGGCTAGTTCGTGTGTGCACTTGTGAATCCTCTTAATGAAAATCTTGGCTCTGCCACTGCTTGAACTATTATCCCTTTTTAAAAAAAATCATAATCCATAGCCAAACACTCCATATTGTTTTTATCTCATTTACATGTTTAAATTGTTAATATTCCTTTGGAAATTGTATTGTTTCAGAACTTGCATATACGATGAAGGTTACACAAATGTGTGATGTCTATAGCTTTGGAGTATTAGCATTGGAGATAATCAAAGGAAAGCATCTTGGAGAGTACATTACTGTGCTAGCAAATTCATCTACTCTAGATCATGTGCAACTTTGTGATTTGGTAGATGAACGCCTTCCCTATCCTGAAGATAGAGTAAATGAAGTTTTGGTTTTTATCGTCAAGTTAGCAAGCTCTTGTTTAGTTGAAACTCCAAAATCAAGGCCAACAATGCACTTCATCTCTCATAAGTTATCATCAATGGATGCATGTCCTCCTACTCATCAGAGAAAACACCATATAAGGCGAGCTATATAATCCCTGGTACATAAGGTGTCTTTGTATGGAAGTGAATAATGTTGTGAAGTATTTTGATGCTGGGACTAGTATTGTAAGGGTGCTTATTTGGTTTGCTGTATTAATATGTATACAGTATAATGTAAAAGTTAATTATTTAATCTCCTTATGCTAACAAGTAATACAAACAAGCTTCAATCTTGTTTGCGAAGTAATGATGTTATAGTACTATTTCTTTGCATAATTCTTATGGCTAATGAAAAATATCAAACCATGAATACTTCTAAAATAAGATTACACAGCAATGCATGTCAACGAATGATATCTTAAAGATGAAAGGTAGAGAGGATTATGTATCACACTAACATCTCAATAAACAGATATTGTGGTTGTAAAATTTCACTTGATTTATCACTAGTGAAATAGATTTCTTGTGCTTCTTTCGCCTTGAGTAAATATCGAGAATTCAAGTTGCTGCAACTTTTAAAAATTTCCTTTTGAACCATACGTTTATAATTTTACTAATAACAATATCGTCAATTGAAGTAAATTTAAAGATGTTTAGGATCAGAGAATGTCAGAAAATTAATGGGAAGGAATAATTGCCAAGTGACAGACTCACTATTTGTAACAAACCCAAATTCTCAGCTCAATAATCAACACACAGAGTAAACGAAACTAATAAATTTTAATTAATACGGAAAGGAGAAATTACAATATGAAGAACATGAATCGTAGTAGAAGGGGATGAGTGACTAGAAAGAATCGGTGGTGCGAAGCATAGACTTGCCTAAGCACATAACAATACACATAATTCTATTTGGCTCTCACAACTCACAAGTCACTATTTATCAACCCGGATCCCAAACATAACCACTTAATCCGGTGTTGGGCTGCTTTACCAATACTGGCCCAAGCCCATTCATAACAATACCTCCAACCCCAATAAGAACCTTGTCCTCAAGGTTCGAGTAGTACAAATTTGACAGCACAATGAAGATTCTCATTGGAGCTACGAAGGAAGTTATACCAACTATCAACAGTAGGTTAGAAGCAGAAGTAGGCAATTCCCTTGAAATTTTACCAATGAGCATTAAAATGCTCCAAGTTCTACTTATAGCAGGGTGACTCCAACCTTCAGCTTTTAGGAGATAAAGTGACTCAAAGAGCACAACTTCAACACTGTAAATATGTGATATAACACTCACTAGCAACTTTGCATCCCCTTTTTGGTGCAATATAGCCCTTTGTTACAATGTACCCCTTGCTAGTTAAAGGAACCGGAAAGCTTGTTTTATCCCTATGAAGAGATATGTCAAAGACCCAAGCTACACTATTTCTTGAATTGGCCTCATTTTGAGACCCCAACAATGTATCCAAATTCCAAGTGTAATTAATCGAAACCACCAATTTGGGCAGCCTTAAAAAAGCAGTCCATGATGTTCATCTAATGAAGGATTTGTGCAATTTCTTCTCTGTGAATTTGGCCAGCAGCATCTAGAACAACATCATGATATAGAGCGATGACTAGTGCATCATCAAAGATGCCTATGGTTGGATTTGTAAAATATCCAGTCCAATAATCATTAAGCACTTCAAATTTAACAAATTCAGCAATCTTAAGGGAACATGTTGTGAGCAATGTAAAGTCGAGTTGCTGTTGAAACATTCTCTTTACTACAGCCAAGAGCAACAAACTGAAACAAGGCAGTCCACCAATACCAAGCTCTGCCTCTGACATGACCAGGCTAGAGACTGAATAACCGGAAGAAATCACATATACCTCACACATTGGTCCAAACAAGAGTGATATAAGGCGTTGAGACTGCAATGTGTCTGAAACATACCTTTCTAGTGTTAGTGCCAATGCAAAGTCATTTTCTGGTGAGTAGTGCAAGCCAAAACAAGAAACGTTGAGCCTTCACTATCAAATGGTGTCCAAAGACCGTCATCATAATACCTTGCAATTGACATTCCACTAAAATAATAATCTGTCAAATAGCTTCCAAGTGGCTCTGTTATAACCTGCAGCACACATTTTTCCGAAGCATTCATATCCAAGTGATGCACCATATGTTCATCAGGCAATGCAAAGAGCAAAACAGGAAGTGTCTTTCTCCAAGGGAATACAATCACCCTTGTTGTCAACTCTATTCGAGCCATGGACTTGGAACATATTCCTGGATCCCAAACATAGCCACTTAATCCGGTGGCTGCTTTATCAATACTGGCCAGGCCCATTCATAACACTACTGTTTGTAACAGTGTTTATTGTGGTGGCACATGTTCTCTTTCTATGCACATTAATCGCAAACTTCCTACTTTAGTGGCTTAAATAGTGCAAAAAAATAAAATCCAAGAAGAAATTTGAGTTATAAAACTCAAACTTCCTTTTACAAATGCATAATTAAAAAAGAAAGATTGCCCGTCTAAACTAACATAAAATATTTTTTTCTTGTCCTCTTCTTCAAATCTGTCTAAAAACACTTGATAGTTCGTCACTTCTTCTTGGATTTATTGGATTTTGTTGAAGCTATTGGCACTGTTCTATGATTCTGCTTTGTCAGTCGCATCGATAGGTGTCATTTTGTTGAAGCTATTTACCATCCCAACTATGTTGCCTTCCATGTGTCTTTTTTTTTTTTTCCGCTTTTGTTGCTTCCACTTCTTTGTTGCACATGTCCAACGTATTATCTTCCTCATCCAAATCAATATAATAGGCGTTATTGGACAAGTACTTTTTGCTAGGTGGCTATGGATTTGACTAGTTCGATGAGGAAGTTGGGAAAGATAACAAGATATTCCTAGGGACCATTTGGTTTTTCCTTGTTACACAAGTGCTCTTTATGTTTAGTGAGAAGTTCAAAGGCAAAGTGGGTGATGGGTCTGTCTTTTTTACTAGAAATTTATTCACATAGGATGTTTATGACAAACCAATAGGTGCAATGATGTGTTCCACATATACTTGAATCAATGTTAACTGATTCGTATCGGATAGTAATAATAACCAGTTTTTCAAAAACCGTGTTGGGGAGCATAACATAAGTTCGAAGTAACAATTTTGTCAACAATGAAAGTGAAAATGCTAAACGCCTAAAATAAAATTTTACTTATATATATATTTGAAATATAATTTTTGAAATTTTAATTATTATGTTAACTAATTGTATCTGATAGTAATAACCAGTTAGATTGAAAATTTAAAGAAATTTAGAATCAGAGTTTTGCTAAGTTTTGTTATGGTCACTTACTCTGCTGGGAGTCTGTTTATTGGCCTGTAAGAGTTTGATAATGCAGCCAGAATCTGTCTGGTACTCTTTCTCCTAACAATTAGCATTGGTAATTTGAATAATCTTCAGATTATAAGTCACATCAAGGGACAGACTTTTGACATCTTCTTGCGAAGATGATATCTTGTCTACTACTTCTACAACACCTGTAAGCTCTCTGACAATTAATATATGCCCGCTTTGGAAACAATTCTAACGTACACGACTGAGGTTGAAAATTGCTTCTGATTTGTCTTTAAAATTGTCTTAAATCTCACTCATGGTGTGTAACAAACTAAAGCTTTGGATCGGTCAATAATGGAACTTACAAGCAAATCATTCATCAACATAACCAAAAAGGAACATAGAAAAGGGAGATTTCAGAGTGCTATCAAAAATTGCTAAAGAAAATATAGCATAAGCCTAATACATTATTTCCCTCTATTATATATAGACATCTACCCAAGGTCCCAAACGTAATTTGCCAAACTCCTCAATATGTCCTCTATCGTGGCCATGTTCATAACAATACTCCGCCCCTCAAAAAAAACCTTGTCCTCAAGGTTCGAGTAGAGAAGCACAAAGATCATGGTTTTGTCATGTTCGCTTCTGCCAGTGATAGCATCCCAAATGAAGTTCTGTCCAGAAGTTTTAATAACCAAATCAAGGTCTCTGTGTGTTTGATCTACTAACCAATGGACCAAGTTTGCAGCAAGGGGCTGTACCAAAGCATTTCTTGTTCCAAGAGCTTCACTTGGTCCTCCAAATCTCCTAAGAGCTAATAGCTTTGGCCTAACGTGATTTATGGAGATTAAAAGGGTATCAGATAACGATAAAGAGTTACTCACCTTGCGGAGTTCGTGACTCATTAAGCTGCCACACTCCACTTCATTGTTCGCCCAAAACTCATAGTCCACGCTTGCATCAGGATCAACTAAATCAAGCTTTACAGTGTAAAAAGCTCTCTCTTCTGCTGCAAATGCAGAATGAAGTGGCTGAAAGCTTGCTCTAATAATTGTTGGTTGAAACCTGAGCCAATTAATCCAACAAGTACTGTAACTTGCTTCGCTATTAAAAAATCCAAGAGTTATCGGTATTGTGACAATTAGGAAGAAATCAAACCCATCAGTTGGAATTAAAGATGATTTGCTGTTGACAGTAGATAGCATAAAAGTAAAACTCTCCTCATTAAATCTTATTCCAAATTCAAGAGAATGCCTGGCTAAATCCAAGGGGAACATACAAGGCAGTACCAATTTAGCTTCTGCAGAAAATAATGAAAGTTCACTTTCAATTGTAGACAGGGTCCAGCTATCATGTTCTGTAAAATCTATAACTCTGAGTGCCCGTGCTAATGCTGCAACAATATCATGTGAAATAAGCACACCGAAGAACCTTCTCTTGTGGTTCAACCAACCATGGTGAACATACACGCCAACTACAATATTGTGAAGCAGTACAGCCAGAGAAAAACTAGCAAACCAAGTTACTTGCAGATTAGTGCACCAAATCGTAACAAGCTCCTCAAACACAGTAATGAGCTTCATTAGCATGTCAGATTTACTTATCCTCTTAGTAGACTCCACCTCGGAAAGATGTGATCCTCGAACTTGAACTACAAGATGAGTTGAAACTGCAATTCGTCTCTCAAAATTGAGCAAACATGCCCAGCCCTAGGTTGAACTCTCAAAACTGGATAGTTCAAAATAGACCACATCTGATTCAGAGCAGTATCCCATAAATTATCCAAATTCAGATCACTTTTATTCCCAAAATTGTTGGAACAATTTCTGTGCATATAATGGCCAACTTTCTCAGTCAAATATGCCAGAGTGTTGCAGCTCTCAACCTGAAAACAAGTTGGAACGGACTGGTGGTGTCATAGGGTAGCATATCAAACAATAACCTTGTTCTCACCTACATAGCTATCAAGTGTATCCAGCAAAGGAACTTGTGCAATTGGATTCAGCTGGAAGAACTCGGGTGTCTTGTGTGAGACACTCAATACAAAATTCCTATCGAGTTCGACATGTACAGTAGCATACTCTACAACAAGAAGTGTCGTGAAGGCATTGTCCGGTGCATTTGGTACATGCGAAATAAGCACAGTGGCTTTAGACTTTGGAATCCAGTGATATGCTAAAGCTGAACGGTCATAAGCTCTAAACATAGAGAAAGTCAGATTGAAAGCCTCTTCAAACTCCAATATGAAAACAAGAGACTTGTCTGCAATAACCGCAACATGATTCTCTCCAAACTTCATTGTTGGCATCGCATGAAACGCATTAAATGAGAGACACCACTGAGGACTGCTATCTAACATAAGGGTGGCACCTTCGAACATTGATGGAATAAAATAAGAAGCAATTATCGAATTCCCTGTTGTTGACCTCACCAAGTCAAATTGGCATCGCACACCAATTGCATCTCCTTGGGAATTTTCAGCACACACCTTGGAGCAGTCACATGTTTGGAACATATTATCAAATAGTTTTTGAGAGAATGGTACCACACATAAGGATATATTCCTAAGTTGTAATAAAATCTATGAAGTGTCTTAGCCACATAAGACAAGGAATCACTTAGCTGCCCTGTATCAACCCAAGCATCCACAACACTACCAAATGATAAAATATCTAGTATTGGTCCCAGCTCAAAATGGAGATATGAGCACGTCCTCGTATGACAACATGAGGTATCAAGTATTAGACCAATAAGAAGTTTCTCACCAGATAGATCATATGTGTGGTGTTGTCTGGTGCCATAGGACGGAGAGGAAGTGTTGAAATTCATCAATAAGCATGAGCTATGGCTAATAGAATTGGATGCGCATTTGGATAGACTCCCAGTTGTAGAAACAGGGACATTTAACTGAACATTCGCTAAGATTGATGCAAAATCCCCGGGACGAACAAATTCTTGGTCGTTATCAACCAGAGTCTCTTGAACCGTACTCATTGAACCGTCAAATTCAGCTTGAACATCGCACTCCTCCTCTGATTTTTCATCTTCTAGAGCAGAGTGACTCTCCGGGCTAAAGATTGTTGCATCAGAATGTTCATCAAGGAACACCTTGTGGATGGGTTGTTGGGAACATTCATCAAACAGGTGGGGTTCGGTAGTTGCTGCATACCCTTCTGTAGACACAAGTACCTCATTATCTAAACTAAATGGTGAATCCTCTGTCTGTGGCATTTCCTCGAACATTTGTTCCGCGTTTGAGTTTCCAACGTTGGAAGTTGATTCAAATGCACAATAGGTAGGGATATTGCCCAGATTACATGAGTCACTGGTGGAACCGAAGGTGCAGAACTGACATAGTCAAAACGAGCCTGAGAAGGATCAACGAAACACCACTTTGGCACGGTAATAACTTTGTTCGGAAATTGCATCACCACTTGCTTTTTAAAATACTTCCAATCAACTACTCTAATTGATTGTTGTGATACATCCAATGAAACCATACAAGGGCATCACCATCGAAATAGGAAGAGACATAATTGAATTTGTGGGTATCCGAGATGGCGTAAAAATCGAAATAGAGCTCCGCCTGAAGAACCCAATCCTCTGCGGTGTAGCCACTGAATCGACACAACTCCACTGGAGCCAGCCGAGAATGCATTGAAGCAACCGTTGAGTATGAGAGAGTTGTGATCCCGTAGTCCACCATAGTAGATGGAGTCAACGAGAGCACCCATGAAACAAATTAAAGTTTTGGATTGATCAATAATGGAACTTACAAGCAAATGTTGATCAACGTAATCAAAAAGGAAAATAGAAAAGGGAGATTATCAAAAATAGCTAAAGAAAATAAAAACAACACAAGTTTTAGCATAAGCCTTAATACATGATTTTCCTCTTTTATACTAGAGGTGCAAGGCCCGTGTTAGCACAAGCCCAACGTGAAAGAATGTGTTAAATATATTAACAGAGACATACACACACATATATATATATATATGAACATCAAGGAGCCAAGTTTACAAAATGATTTTATACATTTTATTTACATAGGCAACAAGATTTGATGCATCCTCAGATTGAGCTCTGCAAACATAAGACTGAAGTCTGTTGCATAAAAGGGAGAATGTAAAATTAATATGGTCAGAGAGGATACATTAAATTCTAAAATAGTAATTAAAGAATGGGTTAGAATCAACATATTGATAATTGTAAATATGAAGCTATCCTCTAAAAGAGCATATATATGTTTCAGTTTAATTAATTAACATTCACAAGAGTAATTTTCTTGTCATTAATACAACCAGCATAATATTGAAGCCAATTTGAAATCAACTGTTAGGAAAAATTACATTTTACCACAATTTATCATAATTGCTTAAAATTTCAACTATTTGATTCCAATCACATGTACTACACAATAAACACTTAGTATCCACATGCAGGTCCCATCCGTGTAATAAAGTCATAAAATAAAGTCTAAAGAATTTGCAATCTAATTTAAAGTAGTGAGAGGTAAGAAAATTAAATTGAAATTTGTTTTGCAGAAGAAAACAGTTACAAGGAACACTTTCAATTACAAGGACAATTCTGATAAGAGAAAAGATATTGCTGGTATATGCACATCAAGCCTTCTAAAGCTTATGTCATGAAGCTCTAATGCATGCTCGCACCATGGGTCACAAAGTTGTATTCACGGATCATTCTCTCTATGGGTTTTCGGATGTTGGAAGTATTCACATGAATAAGGAGCTGCAATTTACTCTAGCTGATGCGACTCAGGCTATATGTGTTTCTCACACAAGCAAAGACAATACAGTTTTAAGGTCTGGTCTGCTGCCTAAGAAGGTTTGTGCTATTCTAAATGATGTGGACATGGCCATGTTTACGCCTGCTCCAGAGCGACTAAGCAGGGATGGTATAAATATACCATCCGTCATACCTACGAATATACCTCCGAATTATGAAAAATGGTATGTATATACCCTTCATCATACTTTGAGTATACATATGCCCCTACCATTAATGAAATTATACGTATATGCCCCTCACACTAACTGTAGGGGCATAGTATACCCAAAGCATGACGGAGGGTATATACGTACCATTTATCATAGTTCGGGGGTATATTTGTAACTTTTCCGTTTTAATTTTTTTATCCCAAATAATTAACCCAAACCCACTATCTGACCCAATATTCAATAAACCCACTATCTGACCCGGTTCCAATTAAAACCCAAGAGATGCCTATCTAACAGACGCATTTTTCCCACCCCTATAACGATGTATACACACAATACATTAACATCCACTACTATCAATTTCAAAAAAAAAAAAAAACATTAACCCATAACATCCAAAAACAACACCAAATAAATTGAACCACTCTCGTTTCAATTTCCAGCGAATTTCGTCCGAAAAACACTACCCACCACTGGTCAACACCACATAGCCACCGTCTCCGTTGAATCGGAAATACCTCACCGGCGAACCATCGCCGCACCTCTAGCTCCGCCCACCTCCGGCGTAATCTCCACTCCCTCCAACCAGTAAACACCAACTAGCAGCAGCGACCAATCATTGCAATTTGATTGGGGTTCACGTTTAAGAGAAAAACAGATGGAGTACTGGGTTTGGAGTAAAAAATAAAAGTCGGGTCTAGTTGGTTTGAAATCGGGTTTGATGAGTTCATTGGGTCGGGTAGTGGGTTTGGGTTAATTATTTGAGATAAAAAAATTAAAACGGAAAAGGGATAAATATTCCTCCGAAGTATGATAAATGATACGTATATACCATCCGTCATACTTTGGGTACACATATGCCCCTACCGTTAGTGTGAGGGGCATATACGTATCATTTCATTAACGGTAGGGGCATATGTGTACTCAAAGTATGACGGAGGGTATATATGTACCATTTATCATAGTTTGGGGGTATATTTGTCCCTTTTCAATACTAAAAATAGTTGTTTCAATTTACTTGTCCAATTTATAAAATCAAGAGAATTTTATTATATTCTTCCAATACTATCCGTGTTATTAAATGACTACATAAAGTGTATAATACTCAAACTTATATATTCAACGCATAATTAATAAGACTAATTCAGTAAAATAATCCCCTATAAATATTTTTTAAGGGGAGTGTCAAATAAGCGGCATGGAGGGAGTAGTTGGTATATACTTCCATGGACAGTGATACGTTGACTCATTGACTTCCAAGTCGTTCTAATTCTACCCTATTTTACAAGCTGAGAAATAAATCATATTAACTCACAAGTCTTCACAACTCCATGTTTATTGTAATACAATAAAAATATCAAAGTTTGCATTTAATAAAAGTTATAGAGGGGAAAACGGGGACTGAATTGATAAAATTATTGTATTTGATAAAAAACATGACATCATATTATACTAAAAGTGGGAAGAATTTAGGGGCAAAGTTGGATTACCATTTTACCCCTACTCTAAATTGAAATGTTATAAAGTATCTAATTAATTAGATATTAAATACTATAAATACTAAAAGTGGGAAGGTATTAAGTCAAAAGATGAATCATATATTATTATTTATTATATCAAATGATATATATTCTTATTCATATTCATAAGTCAAAAAATGATTTGCAAATTTAACCATCAACTATTTCAATAATATTTATATACAAAAAGATAAATATATATGTAAAAAAAAATCAAATTAGACAATGCATTTTTCAACTTGAGATGCTCGGCATTCTTCAAGTTCTTTGGACTTCTTCACAGATAATGTAGGTAAGCTTGACCATTTATTTTTTCCTACATTTAAAAGTTGTAACCTTTCAAACTTCAAAGTGTAATGATTTATTATTACTACAATAATGGAGAAAACGTTTGTAATTAATTATCAGCTCAAAATTAAGTTAGCATTCAACCTTTTCGGTAGTGGAATATGCAGAATTGTATATTTGCATGCATTGAATTTCATAGTTAAATGTATGTTATTTCTCATTGATAAATACTCCCTCCATGCCATTCCATATTAAATGAATTGTTGAGACTTTTTTTATAGTTCAAAATAAGTGAATTGTTCAAAGTTCAAGAGAATTGTTTGGACTTTTTTCCATAGTTACCTTTTCTTTTAATGATGTTCTTAATTACTTTACATTTTTCTAGGAGAATAATTTGAATAATCAAAGGGTAATAGTGGAAAGTAGCCTTAAATTTATTGTAACACCCCGTACGTTCCCAACCCTACTTGACGACATTAAATAATATGTATGTCTACGGGTGCCAATCATATCTCGATGGGATTCGGGGCGTGACATTTATGTCCTTAAATGTTTTTCTTAATAGATGTACATTACCTCAACAATTCAATTATTTTGGACTAGAGAGAGTATAGTATGTGATTAGAATCCCAAAGGACAGTAATCAGGGAAATTCTCCTATTATATAAAGCCACAAAAGAGTTACCATTTCCCTGAAGTCTTCCTCTCTATTTTACGGACTCTAAAGAGTCACTCAAGTTTTCAAATATTCTCATTCATATGCTGTGAATTTTACTGCATCTATCAAAGAATTTTCTTCTTGGTGCTCATGGCTGATGGCATATAGTTTTGTTTAGTTCTTTGGTTAGTTTCAGCAAAGCATTATTTAGTTCTTTCGTTGACGGTTTAAGAACAAATGTTTCTATAACCATTTTTTTTTGTATTTTTTTCTTCAATTTGTTTTATACGAGTATTTATTAGAGTTGAGATAACTTTGTAGAAATCCAACACACAATTAATTTTGAGGCGAAAAATCTTTATGTATCGTTGTCAATAAAAATGTACATTGTTTCGTTAGCCTAACGTATAATGTTTTACTTTTCTCATTTAAATATAGCAATCGTAATTTAGTCGATTTGTTTTACTATATATACGATATAATTAAGAGTTATTTGATATAACTTTCAAACTTTTTTTAACTTGGAAGACGGTTGTTATATCTTAAAAATTCAATTAGTAAATTTGGTAATTATTGGCATTTCAATCAAATGAATCTAATGATCAGTGACTAAGCTTTTTTTGTTAATTATTGGTAATTTCTTATATTGTCTTCACAATTTTATTTTTAAAGCTCCAAAGTGTAAAACTGAAAGACCATTTTAACCCTACACTAAAGCAAAATCATATTATAAAACATAATCATACTAATAATAATCATAATCATAATCATAATAATAATAATAATAATAATGTGGCACCTCTCTATGCCCATCGTTCCTATTTATCTATTCTCTCCCCTTTTTTTTTTTTTTGCATTTCTTATTCATTAAGCTGCTAATTACTGAATGGGTTAATAAAAGTATCATAATCATGATAAAGTAAATATAGCTATCAAGCCACGTATAGCAGTAACCATGAATGAATTTGTGATGCAATAAAGCCATCAACTACGTAGTAACAATGGCCTTCTCTCTTAATTTTATTAATATAGCTTTAATTTTAAAGAAAATGAAAAGTTTTTTCTTTTAACTTTCTTAACTATGATGTAAATTTTCCATTAGAAAGTCATTAAACAACATATTATATTTGCTTTTAACCTGCTAAATGAATTCAATGTAATAAACATGGATGAATGCAGTATATATTCATTTGACTAAATTCAACATATAATAAATGTAATATTCATTTAAAATATGAAAAATCATTTAACTGAAAAGTCATCAGCTACATATATACTATATATGACATTCAGTCATGGCAATTAAGCCAATCCAGCAAATTCTCTCCAAGGAATTATGGCCATACGGCCACACCCAAATATGTAGAAATATTCTCTTCTATATACAATATTAACTATGGTATGTGAAAGAAGAAGACGGATAAAAGAAAATAAATAAAAGCGGAAGACAAAGGTAAGGAGAAAGAAGGATGCAAAATCACTGCAAATTGAAGGGGGGGAAATTACGAAAGCAAGAAGAAAGAAAATGCAAAATTCACATGATTTTATGGCTGATGAGAAATGAGTTTGCGTTGTTCAATCTCCTATAATTCTTGAAACAAAAACTAAAGAATCTAGAAAATCATTTATAGTATTATTTTTTTAAGAATTTCAAAACAGAAAACCATTTGTAGTAATATTTTTTATTGATTTTTCTCTCTTATTTATTTGTTTTTTCCTCCTCTCAACTTTTCTACTTCGCATGTTTTAATATTTTAATATCTATTTTCAATCTTTACTCAACTAATTATGATACAAAATTCTATGTCGTTAAATAAACTCAAAATCCGTCTGTTTATTAATGTTTGGTATATCTCAAGATAGTGTCTCATTCACATAACAGGAGCATTTTTTCCCGAGTTCTACTGTAGTAGAAGGTTCTAATATAATGAAATAGTGCTATATAAAATAAAACATAAAGAATAATACTATATATTCATCGATATAGGGCACACGCGCTTTGCGCGTGTCCAGAAACTAGTATATATATAAGTACCAAGGTATGCACATATCTTTAACTTTGCCTAAAGCCCAGTTCAAACATGTGCTTTGTTTTCTCAATTACACACTAGTTTTTCCCCTTGTGTAAATTCATAGTTGCTAAAGAACGAATAAAACAAAAAGAAGAAAAAAGAAGGAAAAGGGAAACGGGAAGTGTGTGTGAGACATTTCTTCTTCTTGGCCATCTGAGCAAAAATTGCAACATCTCACACCACATGGCCAGCGAAAACGAAGTACAACTATTGACAAAGTCATTGGTAATTATGTTCTTTGTGTTGGTCTTTAATTTTTGTCTCTAATAATCAACAACTTTTTTTGCGAGGGCATAAGCTCATATTTTCAAATCAAAATATACTACAAGTTATGCCATGCATGACTTAAGAACTTATACTCACTAAGCACAAGTTTGATTGTTAAAAGGCAAAAATTTAAAACCAGCCATTTTGTAGAGTAAGTTGTGCAATTTATTCCTATTGCATGTCCATTAGCTCGTCAATTACGAAATGACTTTTGAATATCTTCTGGAAAATATTTCCACAACTTTAGGTTTTAGGCCACAATTGAGACACCCTTTCAATTCGTTGGTATATGCATTGACTCATTGACTTCCAAGTCGTTCTAATTCTACCCGTATTTTACAAGCTGAGATATACATTACAATTGACTCACAAGTCTTGTAGTGATTCTATGCACATTATAAAACTCTGCCTGCACAAGTTCATAAATAACCAACACAATCAACTGAAATCTTTTAGCCATACTAATGGTTCCCAAAATATTTTCTTTCCTTCAGTTTTCCACCCTCTTAAATCTTTTCACAATTACTTTTGCTTCCACTGAAGAAGCAACTGCTCTCCTAAAATGGAAAGCAACTTTACATAGCCAGAATAGTTCCTTTTTGGCTTCTTGGACACTAACTACTGATGCATGTAGGGATTGGTATGGAATTATATGTTTTAATGGTCGGATAAATAGGTTAAATATTACAAATGCTGGTGTTACTGGTAAACTCTATGATTTTCCATTTTCATCTCTCTCTTTTCTTGAATATGTTGATCTTAGCGTGAACCAGCTCTCTGGCACCATCCCACCTGAAATTGGTAAGTTAGGTGACTTAACTGAGCTTATTATTTTGTACCTTTATTCTAACCAACTTTCTGGTCCCATTCCTAGTGAGTTGGGGAATTTGAAAAACCTCACTGATTTGGAATTATCCCATAATCAGCTTAGTGGTTCAATTCCTGCTTCATTTGGCAACTTGGAAAACTTGCAAACTCTATTTCTCCATTTCAACAAACTTTCTAGTCTCATTCCTGCAGAAATAGGAAAGATGACGTCACTCGAGGTCTTAGCCTTAGAGAGTAATAATCTTTCTGGTCCAATTCCAATTGCTCTGGGTGACTTAACTGAGCTCAAAACTTTGCACCTTTATTCTAACCAACTTTCTGGTCCCATTCCTAGTGAGTTGGGGAATTTGAAAAACCTCACTGATTTGGCATTATCCACTAATCAGCTTAGTGGTTCAATTCCAATTACTCTAGGTGACTTAACTGAGCTCAAAACTTTGTACCTTTATTCTAACCAGCTTTCTGGTCCCATTCCTAGTGAGTTGGGGAATTTGAAAAACCTCACTGATTTGGCATTATCCACTAATCAGCTTAGTGGTTCAATTCCTGCTTCATTTGGCAACTTGGAAAACTTGCAAACTCTATTTCTCCATTTCAACAAACTTTCTAGTCTCATTCCTAAAGAAATAGGAAAGATGACGTCACTCGAGGTTTTAGCCTTAGAGAGTAATAATCTTTCTGGTCCAATTCCAATTGCTCTGGGTGACTTAACTGAGCTCAAAACTTTGCACCTTTATTCTAACCAACTTTCTGGTCCCATTCCTAGTGAGTTGGGGAATCTGAAAAACCTCAATGATTTGGATTTATCTGATAATCACCTTAGTGGTTCAATTCCAAGTACTCTAGGTGACTTAATTGAGCTCAAAAGTCTGCAGCTTTATTCTAACCAACTTTCTGGTCCCATTCCTATTGAGTTGGGGAATCTGAAAAACCTCAATGATTTGGATTTATCTGATAATCACCTTAGTGGTTCAATTCCAATTACTCTAGGTGACTTAATTGAGCTCAAAAGTCTGCAGCTTTATTCTAACCAACTTTCTGGTCCCATTCCTATTGAGTTGGGGAATTTGAAAAACCTCACTGATTTGGATTTATCCGAAAATCAAGTTACTGGTTCGATTCCTACTTCATTTGGCAACTTGAGAAACTTGCAATTTTTGTATCTCCGTGCCAACAAACTTTCTGGTTCTATTCCAAAAGAACTTGCATATTTGGATAACTTGGGAGAGTTGATATTGGATGAAAATCAGTTTTCAGGCCATTTGCCTGAGCAACTTTGCCAAGGTGGGAAACTTGAGAACTTTACGGTGAATAGTAACAACATGACAGGGCCAATACCAAGCAGCTTGAGCAAGTGCTCGAGTTTCAAAAGGATTCGCTTTGATAACAACAGTTTCAATGGGAATTTATCAGAAGCTTTTGACATCCATCCACACCCTCAGTTCATTGATTTGAGCGACAATGATTTTCATGGTGAACTCAGCAGCAACTGGGGGAAATGCAACAATTTGACTGATTTGCGAATAGCCAAAAATAGAATTGGAGGTAGCATACCACCAGAGATTGGAAATGTCAAAGGGCTTCTAGGACTTGATCTTTCATCGAATCATTTGATTGGGCAGATTCCAAAGGAATTTGGAAAATTAACATCTCTAGTTAAGCTTTCGGTGCAAAACAACAATATTTCTGGCAATATTCCTGAGGAATTTGGGTCACTGACAAAATTAGAGTCCCTTGATATATCAGATAACTCATTGAATGGGTCGATCCCGATGTGTATAGGAGATTACGTGCACTTGTTTCAGTTGAACCTGAGTAACAACAAATTTAGCCAGAAAATTCCGAAGGAGATAGGGAGGATAATTCATCTTAGTGTACTTGATTTGAGCCATAATCTTCTTTATGGAGAAATACCAGCCCAGCTAGCCAGTTTGTTGGGACTTAGTAAGCTTAAATCTTTCCCACAATGGCCTCTATGGCCGCATTCCTGCAGAACTTGAAAGTTTGACTGGTTTGGAGGATGTTGTATTGTCATACAATGAGTTGGAAGGTCCAATCCCTAATAATAAAGCTTTAATCAATGCTTCATTAGAAGGAAATAAAGGTCTTTGCGGCAATGTAACAGGACTCCAGCCTTGCAAAAGGCCTTCTTCTGTGGTGAAGAAGCACTCAGCGGTGAAGGGACGTAAACTCATCCTCATCACTGTACTTCCTGTTATGGGAACACTAGTATTGCTTTGTGTTTTCATTGGTGTTCTATTTATGCTTGATAAAAGAAGGAGAGCTAGAGATGTTGAAACACGGGATGACGGTTGGCTTTCGATATCCATGTTAGATGGAAAGGCATTGTACAAGGACATCTTAAACATCACAGAGGAGTTTGATGCAAAATTTTGCATCGGGCAAGGAGGGCATGGAAGCGTTTACAAGGTGAACCTTCCACCATTGGGGAATGTAGCTGTGAAGAGACTTCATTCTTCATTTGAGAATACACATCCCAAAAGTTTCATGAATGAAGTAAGGGCATTGAGTGGGATTAAGCACCGGAACATTGTGAACCTCTACGGCTATTGTTAGCATGCAGAACACTCATTCTTGGTTTATGAGTATGTGGAGAGGGGGAGTTTGTCTAGTATTTTGAACAATGAAGTTGAGTCCAAGAAATTGGATTGGCTTAAAAGGGTGAACATCATCAAAGGTGTTGCTTTTGCTTTATCTTACATGCACCAACATTGCTCACCCCCGATTGTTCATCGAGACATATCAAGCCGCAATGTTTTGCTTGATTCAAAGTATGAAGCTCGTGTTTCAGATTTTGGCATAGCTAAGCTTCTCATGCCATACTCATCCAATTGCACTGTACTTGCAGGCACATATGGCTATGTTGCACCAGGTAAGTTCTAACTTTATTTTTTATCCTTTTTCAAACATAATGAACTCTAACCAAACACTCTAAACCGTTCTAATCTCAATTGCACATTTAAATTGTGTTGTTTCAGAGCTTGCATACACAATGAAGGTTACGCAAATGTGTGATGTCTATAGCTTTGGAGTATTAGCATTGGAGATAATCAAAGGAAAGCATCTTGGGGAGTACATTACTATGCTAGCAAATTCTTCTACTACAGATCATGTGCAACTTAGTGATTTGCTAGATGAACGCCTTCCATATCCTGAAGATAGAGTAAATGAAGTTTTGGTTTTTATCATCAAGCTAACAAGCTCTTGTTTGCTTGCAACTCCAAAATCAAGGCCAACAATGCACTTCATCTCTGATAAGTTATCATCAATGGATGCACATCCACCTACTCATGTAAGGCAAGCTTTCTAATCCCTTAAGGTGTCTTTGTATAAAAATGAATAACTTTGACCCATGACAAAATTATTACTGGGATTAGCCTTAACTAAAAACTCCAAAATTATTCTGTTATAGAGAGGATTTACTAATCTTTTGGTTTTCGACTTAAAACTTTCCTTTTGAGATAATCAAAGGAAAGCATCTCGGGGAATATATTACTGTGCTAGTTAATTCTTCGACTATAGATCGATCATGTGCATTTTAGTGATTTACTGGATGAACGCCTTCCCTATCCTAAAAATGGAGTAAAAGAGGTTTTTGTTTTTATCATCAAGATAGCAAGCTCTTGTTTGCTTGAAACTCCAAAATCCAGGGCAACAATGCACTTCATCTCTCACAGGTCATCTCCAATGGATCCACGTCCATCTACTCATGTAAAGCTATCTTTGTAATCCCTGAGGTGTAAGGTGTCTTAATATATATGAAAATGAATAACCTTTGACACCAAGTGGTTGTGTAAGTAATACAATGAGAAGGTCCAAGAAAAAAATTATTGTTGAGTAGTATTTTGTATTGTTAGGGTGCTTATAATTAAAATACTGGGAATTTATGTGAATTTGCCTTTTAAGTGTTGGGTTCTAAGTGATGAAAGTGAATGGAAAATGGAGGGAAAGTAAATTGAGTTTTCACTTTAAGAAAAGAAGTGTTCTCCCACATTGGTGGGTGAAAGGAACTTCTTCATGATTAGATATAGAAGCATGCCTTCATGTGGATAGTGAGGCAATAAGAGGACAAGTCTCGCGCCGTCGTCGCTCGGCTTCGGATTACATTTTTAGACAAAATTCATTTGAAACTTGAGAGTTAATGATTTTTTAATCCAAAAATCTGATAGAAAATAAGAGGTCGAAGGGATGCGACCCTTCGAGGCACTGTTTGATAACGAAAAGGTGACTTGTGCGCTCACCTGGCGACCTACAGACGCAGAGGCTAGCGCAGGTGCCAACGCAGGTCAGCCAGAACTTTCTGGTTTGTGACAATATTACTGACCTGCGGCCGCTGATGGGGTCCGCAGGTCAGTCGATGTTTCAAAAACAGGTGTAATTTTTCATGAACCATTGTTTCTTTTTAGAAGCAACTCTTTATGGCTATAAATAACTGATTTTTCCTCAGATTTTGGTACGAAATTTGAAGTAAAAACACTCTCTTCTTCTTGAAAAACTCAAGTGTGATTTACAAATCGTTGAGTGAGTTCGTAGTTCGGCAAATTTGAGGTACCACTATTTGCTGAAATGAATCATTTTATATATATTCCATTAACCTCAAGTACTTGAGGGGAATAAATTCTTTAAGGACACACCGTGAATTCGGTGTACTTGATTCTTTCATTTCTTCATCTCTTTCTTGATGGTTTCTCTATTTTTCAGAAAATAGTTTGAACTTCATTTTGATTGTTCATAAATTGTTTGAACTTGTGTTTGAAGTTTTAGTTATAAATACAAATTTTGTACCCAGAAAACAACATCTAGTAATTCAGCTACTTAAGAAAATCAGACGTTTAACTACTTATGGACACTCACGCGACGGGAGGTAAGTAAGAATCAAGCAATAGTCTTTTGGCTTTGAATGTTAAAAGTTTATATTTGAACCATAATTGATAATTTTACTACTAACAAGATCAATGATCGAAGAAAACTTGAAGAAGTTTAGAATCAGAGTTTGGCTAAGTTATGTTCCTCTGGAGCCAGGAAATAATGCAAATACCTGATAGTTACTTCAGATATGCTTTTGAGTTTTGACCTAAAGTTTTGCACTTGAATTAATTACCCCGAACCACAGGCGAATCTAGAATTTTTAGAACATGGGTGCACCACTAAAAAAAATGTACATTAAGTTGGAATTGATCCTAACTCCTTAAGGTGAAATAATTTCACATTCAACCAAGTGCACTGTAACGAACCCGAATTCTTAACTCAACAATCAATAAATAAATGGAACGAAATTAATAAACTTTGATTAATGCGGAAAAAGAGCGATTACAATATGAAGAACATGAATAGTAGTAGAAGGGGATGAGAGGACTTAGAGAGAATTGGCGATGAGAAACATAGTCTTTGCCTAAGCATACTCACAATTTGCATAAACCTATTACTCCTACAAAAGTACTATATATATCAACCTGGATCCCAAATAAATCTCTTGTTGGATTGGCTAATTATTTGGCCTCTTTGCGGTTTAGATCCTGGCCCAATAGCTTGTCCAGCCTTTGTGCAATTGTCTGGCCCATATGTATTATTTGCGATAGCCGGGTTCACAACAATACTCCCATCCTCAAAAAGAACCTTGCCCTCAAGGTACGAGTCAAGAAATTTCTCCCTCAAAGGTATTGGGAAACTAGTTGTAGGTATATTGACTTCAATACGGGTGAGAGGCACTGAATGGAAGGCATCTGCAACTTCCTCTTGTGCAGATTTACAATCACCATACCAAGCTATATTCATGTCTGGCACAACATGAGGGACAACATAGTATACTTCATTTTGCACAAGAACCTAATGAGATATATCTTGCATTTCCTTTGAATACTTCATAGGCCACAAGGACAACCTGCATTTCCTTTGAAGATGAAACCAAGAGTTGTCAACCTGAAGTACTGATGAATGAATTTCAGTTCCCCTTGCACACCTTATAGCTCTAATCAATTGATCAATATTCCCTGTAGAAATTAAAATAATTCTAGAGGATTGAAGGCGTAGATCAAAAGTAACACCTTGGCTGCCTCATCTTGAAAATTAACTTCTTGGACGACTCTATTCACTGCAACCAAAGCTGAAAAATGAGCAGAGTACTTCTTCATCATATCAGGTAAATCAAGTAGCCCACTATTTGACACGAAAGTCACCGAGTCTATAATAACATTGAGAACCTGTGACTGTAGTATAAGGACAAACACTTTTGGGTATCCTGGAACAGTAAACAACCCAACAGGCAGATCGACTTCAATTAATTGGACAAAAAGCAGCGGTTGGGAAGTTGAAGACAAAAATAACAAAGCTGAATTGACAAGATTATCATGCAAATAGCAATAATTCCACAGAGTATCAAAGAGCAACAAACTGTGATCTAACTGGTATGCTGCACCACTATGTTCACAAGCCATTCCTAAACATTGGCCAAAAGTAATTGTGTTAAGATTTTCTAAAACCAGGTCATTCGACATTGGTTCCTTCACTTCCTGGATCACACTCTTAACAATACTTTCTCTACCTCCAACATGGGAAGAACCTGCTCCACTAGTGTTGCGTTCTATGTCCATATTCTGTTTCACTCGAGGAGAATCACAGCTCAAGGAGTTTTTGCCAAAGGACTTTCATAAATGCTCATCCAATATCTACCAAGACATCAGGACACATGGTGGATGTTATGAGATTTGCAGGCGTCAAACTGCCCAGTGCATCATAGAATACACAAATTCTTGTAACCCCAGGATATGTGGGAAGAAATTGTGAACCAGGGTCAAAGGGAAATTATAAGTCGAATTCGACTTGTGGAATTGATAAAACTAGATGCTCCTGGACAAAACAATAGAACATAGCATAGAAAGAAACAACATTCCAGTCCACCTCATTATCACACCAGTAGCTATTAAAGAAATTTAATGTATCAGGATCAAATGAAAAGTCTATTAGCGAAAACGTGAAATAAAGAACAAGAGAAAGAACACAAGATTTAACGTGGTTTGGATCCGAATGATCCTACGTCCACCAGAGAACAACCGCCTTTATATATTAATAAAGAAAGGGGAGAGATCCCAAATACACCTAAGAGAATTGCTTCTCAACTCTCTAATCTTACAATGTATTTTGCTATGAATTTTAGGATGGTTTCAAAAATGAAGAATGGCCATCCTTTTATGGATGGCCAAACTTGGGCTCCAAGCACAAAATAAGAAAAGAAAAAATAAATAGAAAAATTATCCTCCACAAATTTTTGCTTGGCCTTCAAGTTCATTTTCTAGCCAAGTAAATTGGCACATGGAATTTTATTCCACATAGGTTTGACCCCACAAAGAAACCAAACCAACTCTTTCAATCTCCACCTTGGTTTGTGTTTCGAGCATACGTATGAACAACTTCGGCCAAAACTTCTAAGCTTACTGGGCAACCCCGTTGTAAGAAACAAGAAGAATCAAACCTTTGTTGAACATACTAGCTCCACCTGACAGTTGTTCTCCCACATTTGCATCAGTTGATGCATACCCCCGCAAGTCCTTGCAGTGTGCAAACTTGGCGAGCGGGACTATCTTAGTCAATATGTCTGCAGCGTTATCATATGTGATAACCTTTACAACCTTGATAGTTCCCTCTTCAACGACATCTCAAATGAAATGGAATCTGACATCAATGTGTTTGGTGCGCTTATGAAATCTTTGATTTTTAATCAAATGAATAGCACTTTGTCTATCACATCTTAGAGTTGATTCCAGCTGAACCAAACTTAATTCTTCTAGCAAACCTTTCAACCAGATAGCTTCTTTTACTATCTCCGTTGCTGCCATATATTCTGCCTTTGTTGTAGACAGAGCGACAATCGACTGTAAAGTAGATTTCCAACTAACGGCACTGCCAATGAGAGTAAAAATGTATCTAGTTGTGGACCTCCTTCTATCAAGATCCCCTACATAGTCAGAATCCACATAACCGAGGACTGAAAGACCTTCATCCTTATAAAAGGTTAGGCCAACATTAGAAGCGCCTTTGAGATACTCAGTATCCACTTGATAGCTTTCCAATGCCTCTTTCTTGGGTTGGCCATGTACCTTTTTACCACACTTACAGATTGAGCAATATCTGGACGTATGCATACGACTCCCAGTTACTGCGCGCGATCGTATACTGAGGTGCTCCCCGCCGGTTGTTGGAACGACGCGAGCCGGGCCGGGTCTCGATTCAGCATAGCATACATAATGCTACCAATTGTGCTAGCATAAGGAACCTTTGACATATGCTCCACTTCATCCTCAGACTGAGGTATTTGTAACTCTAAAAGTTCAAAATGAGGAGCTAACGATGTACTTGCAGGCTTGCTCATATGCATATTGAATCTTTCAAGAACCTTTTCGATGTACCTCTTCTGAGAAAGATGTACAACATCGTCTTTTCTTGAAATCTCCATTCTAAGGATTTTCTTTACAGCTCCCAAATCCTTCATGTCAAATTCCTTGCTTAACAGTTTTTTCAAAGTATTTATCTCTATGATGTTGTTAGCAACAATAAGCATATCATCAACATACACCAGTAAATAAATCATAGAGTTACCAGGCATCTTCTTGTGATACACAACTATCAAATGCACTCCTTGAGAATCTATGTGTAGTCATGAATGCATCAAACCTCTTGTACCATTGTCTAGGGGATTGCTTCAAACCATACAAAGACTTCTTCAGTTGGTATACAAGATCTTCTTTTCCCTCAGCTAGAAAACTTTCAGGTTGATCCATATAGATTGTCTCTTCTAGATCACCATGTAAGAAAGCAGTTTTGACATCAAGCTGTTGAAGCTCTAAGTCAAATTGTGCAACCAATGCTAGTAGCACGCGAATTGAGCTATGTTTCATGACTGGAGAGAAGATCTCATTGTAGTCAATTCCCTCCTTCTGACTGAAACCCTTTGCAACCAATCTTTCCTTGAACCTAGTATCTTCCACTTCTGGAATTTCCTTTTTCTTTCTATAGACCCATTTGCATCCAACTGTCCTTCCCTTTGGCCTTTCAACTAAAACCCATGTCTGATTCTTGGGAAGAGACTACATCTCTTCTGTCATGGCTAACCGCCATTGTGCAGCATCCTTTCAAAAAGTTACTTCAATATATGAAGAGGGCTCAAGATCTTAATCTCTTCTTCTGCAGCTACGAACGCATATGCAATCAGATTTGCTTGCTCTATAAGGCGTTTCAGTTTTCGTATCTTCCTTTTGTCCATTCCCTTCGCAATTGTGTATGGTTCATTGACAACAAGTTATTCAAGATCTACATCTTTTGACACATCAACTTGAGTCTCTTGATCCTTCTCCTTGGTAAGCTCCACTGGTAGCTCCACCTACTTATTGTTCTCATTTTCTGATTACTCCACAGAAACTTTACAAGGATCAAATATAGAGGATTCATCAAAGGTAACATCTCTACTAACTACAAATTTGAGTAAAGACAAACACCAAAGTTTGTACCCTTTTACTTCATCCACATACCCTACGAATATGGCCTTCCTAGCCCTTGGTTCAAGCTTTCCTTCATTAACATGATAATAAATTGGACACCCAAATACTCGCAAGTATGAATAGTTAGAGGGTTCACCTGACCATACCTCATTTGGAGTCTTAAAGTCAATCACTGATGCTAAAGATCGATTGACAATATGAGAAGCAGTGTGAACTACTTCAGCCCAAAACATTTTGGACATTTTGGCTTGTAGGAGCATACAACGAGCCTTTTCAAGAAGAGTTCTGTTCATCCTCTTGGCAACTCCATTCTGCTATGGGGTGTGCCTGACCGTCTTATGTCTTGAGATCCTATGAACTTTGCAGAAATCATTAAACTCTTCACTGCCAAACTCCAAGCCATTGTCTGTGCGAAGATACTTGATTTTACGCCCCATTTGATTCTCAACCAATATCTTCCACTCCTTAAATGCTTCAAAAGCATCACTTTTTGCCTTCAAGAAACGCACCCAAACCTTTCATGAAAAATCATCAATAAATGTGAGAATATACCTTTTTCTACCCTTCGATGAACCCCATAAATCTGAATGGATGTAGTCTGACACCCCTCCTGTCGTGTGCTTGCTAGTGCTGAAGCTGACCTTCTTTTGCCTCCCTAGGACACAGTGCTCACAAAATTCAAGTGTGTTGATCTTCTCATCATTCAAAAGGTTTCGGTTGCTCAACATCTCCAATCTTCATGTGCTCATATGACCCAGTCTCATGTGCCATAATCTTGTCTTGTCATCATTTGATAACTGCACTGTAGATGCATTAACAGAGCCAATAATGGTGCTTCCTATCAGTGTATAAAGGCCATCCTCCAGCTTGGCCTTCAGCATGACTAAATAACCTTTAGTCACCTTCATAGTTCCTCCTTCGCTCATATACTTGTAGCCTTGTTTATCCAGAGTACCAGGGAGATCAAATTCTTCTTCAGATCAGGAACAAGATAGACTTCTGTAATAGTCCTCACAATTCCATCATGGCAGCGAATCTGAATCGAGCCAATGCCAACTATTTTACAAGTTGTATTATTGCCCATTACTACGGTTCCTCCACTTTTCTCATAGTTGTTGAACCAATCTCTTCGAAATGTCATATGCAGAGTACAATCAGAGTCTAATACCCATTTATTGACATAGACTCTACTATTGCATAATGTTGTAAGTGCATATTCATTATCATAATCATGCACCTGTTCAACAATAGATGCACTCGCCTTTTCTTTGGACTTTGACGTTGGGCAATCTCATTCAAAGTGCCCCTTCTTGTGACAGCCCCAACATTCCTCATTCTTCTTGTTCACATGAGACTTTGATCTATGCTTTGATTTGCTCCTTCCCTGTTGGCTAGTACGGCCTCTCACAAAGAGCCCACTAGCTTCATCATCTTTGTCTCCTTCAAAATGCCTCCATACATCACAAAAGTTAAGTGTTTGCCGCACTTGCTCAAGAGTGATAGGCTCCTTGCTATAAATCATTGAATTCTAAATATCACGATATTTTGAAGTTAATGAAAATAGCAAAGCACATGCTAGCGTCTCCTCATTCTTTTTAATTCCGAAATTCTGTAAGTCCATGAAAAGTTTATTGAATGCATCTAGATGGTCTTGCAACAATGTAGCCGACTCCATCTTAAATATGTGCAGACGCCGTTGTAACAACATCCTTGTTGTCACCGACTGGACCTGGTAAAGCCCTTGCAGCTTATCCCATAATTGTTTGGCCGTCTCGTCGGTACCTGTACTCACTTCACAGAGCACGTTAGGTGCAAGGGACAGTTGGATGACACTTAATGCATCGCCTTCAATCTTCTCCTTGTTGGAATCCAATGTACCATCGGGGTACTTTCCGTCAATAGCATGGATTGAACCTTTCCTCCACAGTAACGCCATCATCTAGATCTTCCAGATATTAAAGTTTGTGTCCACTAAATCTATCAATTTCAAATTTCATAGAACTCATCATTACTTGTTCTTCCTCTTCTACTACAGATAGTATTTGGAAATACAGAAAATCAAAGTAATTCTTTTCTGATGTGGAAGTTCAAACTGTACTGCAACTACAGAGCATACTCAGACAGAACCTTGGCTCTGATACCACTTGTTAGTGGAAACGTGAAATAAAGAACACGAGAAAGAACACAAGATTTAACGTGGTTCGGATCCGAATGATCCTACGTCCACCAGAGAACAACTGCCTTTATATATTAACAAAGAAAGGAGAGAGATCCCAAATACACCTATGAGAATTGCTTCTCAACTCTATAATCTTACAATGTATTTTGCTATGAATTTTAGGATGGTTTCAAAAATGAAAAATGGTCATCCTTTTATAGATGGCCAAACTTGGGCTCCAAGCACAAAATAAGAAAAGGAAAAATAAATAGAAAAATTATCCTCCTTAAATTTTTTCTTGGCCTCCAAGTTCATTTCCTAGCCAAGTAAATTGGCACATGGAATTTTCTTCCACATGGGTTTGACCCCACAAAGAAACCAAACCAATTCTTTTAAAGTCTAATTTGAACTGATTAGGGCAAAACGGATGCAAAAATAATATAACTGCAGCATAAGCAAGTGCATTGAAGTGACCAAATCTACCTCTGCTTATAAGATTGTCGTAACTGCTAGCGGAAAGAATATAAGGCATCTCTTCCATTCGCAGTGCAAGCCCAAATCCATATTGAGGATAGATCTTTGCGGGATGTCTAGAGTTGATCCATAATGAAGGCTTAACTTCATTTGGAATAACAAATTCTATAGGTTCGTCTCTAATGGTAACAATTTCCTCTTCGTCATTCTTGTCTTTATTTTTAGCATCAATGTCACAATCATTTACCACAACAATTGGGGAGATAGAATTTACGAGATCATTAGGGGGAGTGAAAAGTTCAATAGGCTTGCTGAACATATTGAGTGGATTTGAATCTTTGTATCTATCAGACGATTCATCAAACACCTTACGCGCATTGGTATTGCTTTTGCATTTTGCAGATTGCATACCACAATATAGTAGTGAGTCGCTTATGTTGCTCCATTGTGGCTGAACGTATGCCTGCTTGAGTTTGGCGAATCCCCTTCCCGCATACTAAAATTCTTTATGTTTAAATTGAATTCTCACCTTATCAGCAAAATGCGGCCAATCAATTAATTGATTATTCCTCGATAACCACTGATACCACTTCAATGCTTCACCATCAAGGTAGAACGATACCACAGTAAGCTTTTGATCTTCCTTAATTTTATAGAAATCGAAATAGTGTTCTGCTTGGACTATCCAGGCCTCCGGATTCTCACCACGAAACTTCCCTAATTTAGCGTCCACAACTGTTTTTCGCGGTTCAAAAGAGGTTGTAGCCCTTTTCCCCAAAACCTCCAGCAACATCGAACTTAATTCAGCAAGATCTTTAGAGATGGAATCCTTCATTTGTTGGATTGAATCATCAACTAAAGCCTTGAGTACTTTTTGGTCCTCCATTAGAGAGACCTCTGGATGAAAGCACCAATGTAACGAACCAGAATTCTTAACTCAACAATCAATAAACAAATGGAACGAAATTAATAAACTTTGATTAATGCGGAAAAGGAGCGATTACAATATGAAGAACATGAATAGTAGTAGAAGGGGATGAGAGGACTTAGAGAGAATTGGGGATGAGAAACATAGTCTTTGCCTAAGCATACTCACAATTTGCATAGACCTATTACTCCCACAAAGGCACTATATATATCAACCTGGATCCCAAATAAATCTCTTGTTAGACTGGCTAATTATTTGGCCTCTTTGTGGCCTTCGGTTTAGACCCTGGCCCAATAGCTTGGCCATCCTTGGTGCAATTGTCTAGCCCATATGTATTATCTGCGATAGCCGGGTTCACAACATGCACCATTTAGCCTTCTTGTAGCATGGGTGTCAGAGTATAATATTATGTCAATTGTTAAAAATATATACATAAAATGCCTTATTTTTAGGAGAGATCACGAGTTCATGTCCCCCAAAATTTGTATGTAAATTAACCACTGCCTCGAACAGACTTTGCAAATGTTCGGAGGCTATATGTATAAACCCCAAAACTAAATATAATACGTGGGAAAAGGCAAACTACATTTTACTGAATATTATTGTACACCGAGGCACAGGACAGGCTCTTATGGCTAAGCAAACAAGGCATATGCCTTGAGGCCCCCAGTTTATTTATTTTTTTGAGGGGGGCTTGGGGCAAAATTTTTATCAAGAATAAATAGTGTTAATTTTTCTTAACAGAAAAAATTAATTATTTTTAATAAAAAGTATTTTTTTTTAATTTATTCATTTTAACCTTTTTTAAGTAGAAGAAATCAAGAGACGTTGTTTTGCCTTCTTACATTCTGTTCATCAAGACTCACATTATTTTATTCCTTTTGATCTCCCTTTCTTCAAATCTATGATAAGTTAGCGTTATCAAAAATAATACTTTATTTGTTCTTACGCTCTCAGGCATTGCAACAACCATATTATAGTGGGGTGTACCAACTTATCAACTTCTTGAAACAGATTCTATGGTTCTAACTCTTATTTTTATCTAAAATAGGTCAATTTATTACTTAATTATGTTAGCAGTGCCTACAATGATTGTCTCGGTGAAAGGATGTTTCTCAATGTTGAAATTGACAAAAACTTAAAACTAGAATTACAAAAAAAAAATTATTCGAAGAAATCAATTATAAAAAAATTACAAGTAATCAATTTGCATCTAAGAAGAAAGAAACATAAATTTCAATAAATATATATGAAGTTTATTTAGGTTTTATGCTTCTAATTAAATTTTCGCTTTAGCCTCTAATTGTGTTGAGGGCGGCTGCCGATACAGGAGCATAGCCTGAGAATTTTCTGACCAAGTACAGTGCAAATGTGTCTGTGGCCTTCTCTTCTTGGGACCATTTGAGCAAAAATTGCAACTACATGGCCCGCGAAAATGATACTCTTTGTATTTATAGGCATGTTCATTAACAAAATGACTGGATTTATTGTGCATAAAGGATTTATTGTGGATAAAGAATCTCCCAATATCTCCACAACCACAATTGCAACGTAATCAACAAACACACACCTTTTAAATGAAACTAAATGCCATTCCACTAGCAAGACTTGTAATAAAACTGCACCTCCACAAGTTCAACAGTAAGTAACCAAAACAACAAACTGAAATACTTAAGCCATCAAGATGGTTCCCGGATTATCTTTTTTACTTCATTTTTGTGCGCTCTTATATCTCTTCAGTACAGTTTCTTTTGCTGCCACCGAGGAGGCAATAGCTCTTCTCAAATGGAAAACAACTTTTCAGAACCAGAGTAATTCGTTATTGGCTTCATGGACTCTAAGTACTGATGCATGCAGGGACTGGTATGGAGTTACATGCTTTAATGGTAGGATAAACATGTTGAATATGACAACTCTTGGTGTCATTGGTACACTCTACGATTTTCCTTTTTCATCACTCCCTTTTCTTGATTATCTTGATCTTAGCATGAACCAGTTCTCTGGCACCATCCCACCTGAAATAGGAAAGCTCACTAATATTGTCTATCTTGACTTGTCGATGAATCAGATTTCAGGAAAAATCCCACCACAAATCAGCTCACTAACAAAGCTTCAGACCCTCCACATCTTTGTCAACCAATTAAATGGTTCCATTCCGGGGGAAATAGGTCACCTAAGGTCTCTTACTGAGCTAGATTTGAGTTCTAACTTTCTTAATGGTTTCATTCCTGTTTCATTGGGGAATTTGTACAACTTGTCTTATTTGCATCTTTATGGTAATCAGCTTTCAGGTTCCATTCCTCCAGAAATAGGAAAACTTGTCAATCTTGTTGATGTTGATCTTGATACAAATCAGTTAACAGGTCATATTCCTCCGGAAATAGGTAACTTGATCAATGCCAAATATTTCTACGCTTTCTCCAATAAATTGTGTGGTCCCATTCCTGCTGAAATAGGGAAGATGGAGTCACTTGAGGAATTAAGCTTACACACAAACAATCTTTCTGGTCCAATTCCCAAAATAGGAGACTTAACTGAGCTCGAACTATTGCACCTTTATTCCAACCAACTTTCTGGTCCCATTCCTAGTGAACTGGGGAATTTGAAAAACCTGAATGATTTGGAATTATCAACCAATCAACTTACTGGTCCAATTCCTGCTTCCTTTGGCCATTTGAGAAACTTGCAGACTTTGTTTCTCCGTCACAACAAGCTTTCTGGTTCTATTCCAAAAGAACTTGCATATTTGGAAAATTTGGTTGTGCTGGAAATGGATGAAAATCAGTTTTCGGGCCATTTACCTGACCATCTTTGTCAAGGTGGGAAACTTGAGAACTTCACGGTAAATAGTAACAAGCTGAATGGGCCAATACCAAGAAGCTTGAGCATGTGCTCGAGTTTCAAAAGGGCTCATTTTGATAACAATAGTTTCACCGGGAATTTATCTGAAGCTTTTGGTATCTATCCAGAGCTTCAGTTCATTGATTTGAGCGACAATGATTTTCATGGTGAACTCAGCAGCAACTGGGGGAAATGCAAGAGTTTGACTGATTTACGGATTGCTAGAAATAACATTAGTGGTAATATACCACCAGAGATTGGAAACGTCAAAGGGCTTCAAGGACTTGATCTTTCATCCAATCATTTGGTTGGAAAGATCCCTAGGGAATTTGGAAAATTGACCTCTCTAGTTAATCTCTTTTTGCAAAACAACCACATTTCTGGATTTTTACCCGGGGAACTTGGTTCACTAACAAAATTACTGTCCTTTGATCTGTCAGACAATAGATTGAATGGGTCGATCCCAACATTTTTAGGAGACTACACTAACATGTTTCTCTTGAACTTGAGCAACAACAAATTTGGCCAAAAAATTCCAATGGAGATAGGGAGGATGACTCAGCTTAATATACTTGATTTGAGCCATAATCTTCTGGTTGGAGAAATACCCCGTCAGTTAGCCAATTTGAAGGTCTTGGAAAATTTAAATCTCTCCCACAATGGCCTCTCTGGATGAATTCCTAAAGAATTTGAAAGTTTGTCTGGTTTGCAGGATCTTGTATTGTCATACAATGAATTGGGAGGTAATAAAGGGCTTTGCTGCAATGTAACAAGATTCCATCCTTGTGAAAGGCCATCATCCTCAATGGCGAAGGGACGTAACTTCATCCTCATCACAGTACTTCCTATTATAGGATCACTAATACTTCTTTGCGCTTTCGCTGGTGCTTTCCTTATGTGTGATCAAAGAAGGCAAGTTAGAGAGGTTGAAAAATGGGATGATGGTTGGCTTTCAATATCCATGTTAGATGGAAAGGCATTGTATAGGGACATCTTAAACACCACAGAGGGGTTTGATGCAAAATTCTGCATTGGGAAAGGAGGGCATGGAAGTGTTTATAAGGTAAACCTTCCATCACTAGGGAATATTGCTGTCAAGAGATTTCATTCTTCATTTGAGAATACACATCCCAAAAGCTTCATGAATGAAGTAAGGGCATTGGCTGGGATTAAGCACCGGAACATTGTGGACCTCTACGGTTATTGTTCGTATGCACAACACTCGTTCTTGGTTTACGAGTATGTGGAGAGGGGGAGTTTGTCTAGTATTTTGAGCAACGAAGTTGAGTCCAAGAAATTGGATTGGTTTAAAAGGGTGAATATCATCAAGGGTGTTGCTTTTGCTTTATCTTACATGCACCACGATTGTTCACCACCGATTGTTCATCGAGACATATCAAGTAGTAATGTTTTGCTTGACTCTGAGTATGAAGCTCGTGTTGCAGACTTTGGCGTAGCTAAGCTTCTCAAGCCAGACTCATCGAATTGCACTGCGCTTGCAGGCACATATGGCTATGTTGCACCTGGTAACGTTTAACTTGAACTATTATCCTTTTAAGAAAATTTCATGATCCATAGCCAAACATTCTATATTGTTTTTATCTCATTTACACATTCGAAATTGTTAATAGTCTTTTGGAAATTGTATTGTTTCAGAGCTTGCATATACAATGAAGGTTACGCAAATGTGTGATGTCTATAGCTTTGGAGTATTAGCGTTGGAGATAATCAAAGGAAAGCATCTTGGGGAGTACATTACTGTGCTAGCAAATTCATCTACTATAGATCATGTTCAACATAGTGATTTGCTAGATGAACGCCTGCCGTATCCTGAAGATAGATTGAATGAAGTTTTGGTTTTTATCATCAAGCTAGCAAGCTCTTGTTTGGTTGAAAGTCCAAAATCAAGGCCAACAATGCACTTAATCTCTGATAAGTTATCATCAATGGACGCACGTCCATCTACTTACTAGAGAAACTCCCATATAAGGGGAACTATATAATCCCTGGCACATAAGTGCTCTGTGTGGAACTGAATAATGTTTGTGAAGTATTTTGATGCTGGTACTAGTATTGTTGTATTGTTAGGGTGCTTATTTGGTTTACTGTATCAATTTTTATACTGTATAACGTAAAAGGCAATTATTTATTCTCCTTGTGCTAACAAGTAATAAAAACAAGGTTCAATCTTGTTTGCGAAGTAGTGATGTTATAGTACATTACCTTGCATAATTCTTATAGCTAATGAAAAATCTCAAACTCTGAATACTTCTAAAATAAGACTACACAACAATTCATGTCAAAGAATGATATTTTAAACATGAAAGGTAGAGAGGATAATGTATCAAAGTGACGTCCCAATAAAGAGATAAAGTGGTTGTAAATTACTGGAGATATTTCACTTGATTTATCACTAGAGAAATAAAATTTTTGTGCTTCTTTTGCCTTGAGCAAATATCGAGAATCAAGTTGCTGGATTTTTTGTTGCTTTCGATTGTTCTAGAACATATGCAGGAGCGCTAGTTCTAATGATTTACTAGTCTTTTGGTTTTCGACTCTTAAAAATTTCCTTTTGAACCATACATTTATGATTTTACTAATAACAAGATCGCCAATTGAAGCAAAATTAAAGAAGTTTAGAATCAGAGCTTTGCTAAGTTGATGGGAAGGAATAATTGCCAAGTGACACTCACTATTGTTTATAACAATATTTAAAGCATCTAGACTTGTCTCTAGTCTATTTGGCACATGTTCCAACTTTAGTGGATAAATTTGTGCTCTATATATAGTTCAGGGATTTGCGACTTACTAATTCAGTGACTTTTGGACATTCCCAAAATGGGGGAGATCGGGTAAATTCAAGTATAATAAATGGCTGTGGGCATTCTAGCCTTAATTAAAACGCTGTAAAATCTTATTTAGGATCTCATCAAGTAGTTGATGAGAAAATAATGGCACTTGGCAGCATGGTGGTTGGTGGACAAAGTAGGGATAACTTCTTTAACGGAAAGATAAAGTATGCATATCTGATATCCCCTTAACTTAGCGGTTTAAAACTGATATAATCCTAATTAAAAAAGTGGCTCACATATATTCTCGACGTGTAACAAATAGAGCACATTTGCCCTTATTTCTAACATACTTCCGTTTTTTGAATTAAAAAAAAAAACATTTTCCTTGCTTTTTAATTACAAAATTGCAATGCGGCTTTTAGGAAATAATTCTAACCCATTTTCCCTGTGATGTTAAATCCAAGCTTGAATACATCCGCAAAAATTTCCAATACTCGTTGTCCAGTTCACATTGAGCTTGAATCTTGTGTTTCACTGGTGGATTTTCAACTTGATACCCTAAATTTGATTTCAAGACAACAATTATAGATCAAGTGCAGTTCAAAAATTCCATATCAAACATAAAACTAAAACAAAATCCAACAACTCATATTCAAGTTTTTCAAGAGATCAACGACCACAAGCTTTCGATAAAAAAGATTCTAAATGGAACAGAAAAATCCAAATCAGATATGAAATGTCAATAACAATGGAAGTCAAATTTTCGGAATTCAAATGCGAGTGAATAACCTATAAATAAAACAACGGCTCGTATTGTTAGGTGTTTTTACCCTGATTTTCTTACCAAAATTAAGTTTTACTTTTTTGGAAGGAAAATTAAAGTAATACCATAATTACTTTTACTTTTCCTCAAATAAAAATATAAAACTCTTCCATATTTGACTAAACTCTTTTTTGGAGGAAAAGTTTTGAACCTCTATAAATAGAAGATCCCTCTTCTCATACCAAAACACAATAATATACACAATGTAGTCATTAAAGAGTTTTGTTTAAGGAGAGATTTCTCCCAATAGGTTTTATATTTTTCAATATTAGTTTTTAATATGTAGATCATTTGACCAAACCATATTAATAATATATTTATTTTTTTAGTATGTTTTTCTTTTCATCTGAATTATCACTTCTATAATTTGCAAACTAATAGTCTTCGCATGACGCCCTCTCAAATTCGAACCCAACAAGTGGTATTAGCACCAACGATCCTATGAGTCCAATTGTTCATCAAGATTGAAGGTTCAAAGCAAGTTGCAACTAAGTTGAGGATAATGAAGAGTTTTTTGTCAAAAAAAAAGGGTCGAAATACTACATGTGAAAAAGAAGTTTCAAACAAAATTTTCAACAATCCTGCTGCTAATCCATCTTTAAAACAATATCAATTTTCAACTCATGCTTATGGGCTCCAACTTTCAACCCCTGCTTACGTTAATGCTTGAACCTAGTTGCATCCCTAGCGGAGTTGCCATTTCTGTTTTGGGAAAAAAATGACAAAACTTGTTTGAATTTGAAAACTTAGGAAAAGTTTCAAACTCAATTTTGAACAGAGTTACCACTTAATTTATTAAAAGAAAAATAAAGAAAACCTTTAAAAAAATCTTTAAAGATTTAAAACAGGAAAAATCTTTAAAAAAAAAAAAGAAATTCAGGTAAGTGATTACTATTAATACTCTTGGAAGGTTGTTAAGGCACCAAAGTATCTGCTAATTCGCGATTGTCTGATCTATTTGAAAACTAACTCTTATTGACTAACTTCAAAAATAGAGAAAGAGTTTTATTAAGTAAAGAATTCTCGTAAGAATGAGAAAACCGTTTGAGGGGCCAAATTTTAAGGACGGAGAGAGGACTTGATTCAAAAGGAACTATAGCAAACGTTTTCATCTTTTAGCCAAGCTGCAAAGAATCAAGTTTCAAAGCTATGACAACTTTTATTAAATAACTAGGTTATAGTCGTCAAAACTTGTAGAAAATAAAATGGCTAACTTGTAAAAGAAAATCAAACCCAAGTAAATAATTAAACGAACCAATTTAAAGTTGGTTAAGTGGCTTAGTATGCGAACTTATGTGAGAGACAATGAATTTATTTTTTGAGAATTAACAACTCTTTAGGGTATTCAACTAAGTTAATTTGTAAAGAAAGTGTTAGCATTCAAATAACAATACAAAATACAAGTAAATCAAGAGAGGGAGTTTGAACTTGGGCTTTCAGGCCCATTCCTGTTTCTGCCGCTACTGTTTCCATACCATGGGCTTTTGCCCATTTTGCTGCCTCATGTTCATGTCCTCAGGAAATTACATGGAATGTCCTCCATAGTGGGTGGCTTTGTATTTTTGTCCCCCATAAGAAAAGTCTTTAAAGACTAGCCTTCCTTCATTTTTATATATACAACAAGTACAATTTTGCCCCTCTACACCTCAAATGTTGTGTTACTCTTTACATGTTCATTCGTCTCTCAACTTTTTTTTTCTTTTTTACTATTACTTGATTTTTATTTTTTATTTTCTCTTTTTTTCCTTGTTTTAATTTATTTGTCTCAACTTTTTTTTTTATTTTTTTTCTTCTTTTTTTTGTTTATTTCTCAAACATTATTCATTTTTCATTTCTCTTTTTTTAATTCATTGTCTCAACCTTTATTTTTTTTTCTTTTCACATTGTTTTTAATTTTTCTCAAACTTTATTTTTATTTTATTTTTTCCTCTCATTTTTTTTCTCAACTTTTATTTTTTATTTATTTTATTTTTTTATTTTTCTCTTTTTTCTATTTTCTTAACCTTTATTTTTTTTCTTCTCTTTTTTCTCAATCTTTATTTTTTTCCTTCTCTTTTTTCTCAGGTTCTATTATATTTTGCTAATGAATAGAAAGTTGGATAATCCGCAAAAAAATCTCTTTTCTTTGACATCAAAGGAAACTTAAGGACGTGACTTGCCGTTTGGAAGTCCTTTGGGATAAGTCTTGTCTCTAAGGAAAGATTTATAGAACATCAACTTATTGTTTGTAAACCCTTGAGCTAAGTCTTGCCTCTAGGGCAAGAATTATAGAGTATCTCATAAATTAAGACATAATGAAATAGTATTAACTCTTGCCCATGAGGAGTAATTTATTTTTTTGGGAGATTCTTGGGCTAAGTCTAGTTTTAGAGGCAAGACTTATAGAGTATCTCATAACTCAAAGACACAATGTGGTAGTGCTAACTTTTGTCCATCTGGGCGTAACTTGCTATTTGAAAGTCCTTGGGTTAAGTCTTGCCTCTAAGGCAAGAGTTATAGAGCATCTCATAAATCAAGACACAACGTGGTAGTGCCAACTCTTGCCCATGGGGCATAACTTGTTGTTTGAAAGTCCTTGGGTTAAGTCTTGCCTCTAAGTCAAAGTTGTAGAGCATCTCATAAATCAAGACTCAATGTGGTAGTGTCAACTCTTACCCATGGGGCATAACTTGTTGTTTGAAAGTCCTTGGGCTAAGTTTTGCCTCTAAGGCAAGAGTTATGGAACATATCATAAATAAAAATGCAATATGGTATTGTCAACTTTTGCATATGAAGCGTAACTTGTTGTTTGAAAGCTCTTGGTCTAAGTCTTGCCTCTAATGCAAGAGTTATAGAGCATCTCATAAATCAAGACACAATGTGGTAGTGTCAACTTTTGCCTATGGGGCATAACTTGTTGTTTGAAAGTCATTGGGCTAAGTCTTGCCTTTAAGGCAAGAGTTATATAACATTTCATAAGTTAAAACATAATGTGGTAGTGGCAACTCTTGCCCATGGGGCATAACTTGCTGTTTGAAAGTCCTTGGGCTAAGTCTTGCCTCTAAGGCAAGAGTTATAGAGCATTTCATAAATTAAGACACAACGTGGCAGTGTCAACTCTTGCCCATGGGGCATAACTTGTTGTTTGAAAGTTTTTGGGCTAAGTCTTGCCTCTAAGGCAAAGTTATAGAGCATCTCATAAATCAAGACTCAATGTAGTAGTGTCAATTCTTGCCCATGGGGCATAACTTGTTGTTTGAAAGCCCTTGGGCTAAGTCTTGCCTCTAAGGCAAAAGTTATAGAACATCTTATAAATAAAAACACAATATGGTAGTGTCAACTCTTGCCCATGGGGTGTAACTTGTTGTTTGAAAACCCTTGGTCTAAGTCTTGCCTCTAAGGCAAGAGTTATATATAGAACATTTCATAAATCAAGACACAATGTGGTAGTGCCAACTCTTGCCCATGGGGCATAACTTATTATTTGAAAGTCATTGGACTAAGTCTTGCCTCTAAGGCAAGAGTTATCTAGCATTTCATAAGTTAAAACATAATGCGATAGTGTCAACTCTTGACCATGGGACGTAACTTGTTGTTTGAATGTCCTTAGGTTAAGTCTTGCTTCTAAGGCAAGAGTAATAGAACATCTCATAAATCAAGACACAATGTGGTAGTGTCAACTCTTGCCTATGGGACGTGACTTGTTGATTGGAAGGAATCGAAGAAAAGAAAAGAAAAAAAATAAAGGTTACGAAAAAATAAAAAACAAAAGAAAAATGAAGGTTGATAAAATTAAAAAAAAATCAAAGAAAATGAAAAAGAGAAAAAATAAATAAATAGAAGTTGAGAGAAGAAAAGGAAAAAAAAAAAAAGAAAAAAAAAGGTTGAGAAAAAATAAAAATATAAAGAAAAAAAGTCAAAATAAAAAATTAAAGAAAATTAAAGGTTGAGAAAAAAAAAATAAGAAAAAAGGAGAAAAGAAAAAATAAAAACCAAAGAAAAATTAAAAAGAGAGAAAAAAAAAATAGAAGTTGAAAGGAGAAAAAGAAAAAAGAAAAAAAGTAAAGGTTGAGAAAAAATTTTTTAAAAAAAAGAGAAAATAAAAATAAAAAATCAAAGTAAGATAAAATAGAGAAAAAAAATTGAAGTTGGAAGATAAATGAGCATGGAGAGTTGTTTGAAAATATTTGATATATAGAGGGGCAAATATGTATTTGTTCCATAGATAAAAAAGAAGGAAGGGTAATTTTGTAGCACTTTTGCTATGTGGGGCAAAAAAGCAAAGTCACCCACTATGGAGGCTATTTATGTAGTTTACCCTCATGTCCTAGTCTATTTTTACTCTTCAGCCTGCAACACCTGTCCTAGAGTAATTAATTAATTTTTATTTCTTTTTGGCATTGAAGCCCGTATAGTAACAAATGCATCTCTATGGGAGTTTAACCCATTTTATTCAACCATGTAGGTCAATTTGCATGCCAACTTTCGCTAGACCTGTATCTCTGCTTTAGGACTGCATACATCAGCCCCTTTGGGACTTGAATAAGGTTGTTCCGAAGGCTTGTTCAAGGCTCAGTCTATCAAAGATGCACGAAGGGGACTCGTGGGAGTCCAAATGGACTCTCGGAACATCATATGCATAAAAATGATAAGCAATGAATTAGTGTTTGATTTAAACCAACAAATCCATTTAATACGATCAAGACATTAAAGCATCCTAGTGTAGAACTTAAGCATTTGGAAGCATGAGTAAGCATATGAATAGGAGACCATATCTGGACACTTTTAAGATTAAGAGAAGAACAACTTTTCGCAAAAATGACATTCCTAAATTTCTTAGATTTTGGTCCATGATCACAAACATTCTGGACACATGCATAACTAGAATGTAAGCTTGAAAATGAGAGGAGCGCACCTAGAGCTAAGATTTCTCAATGAAAAAAAATAAAATAAACAACAACAACAGGAAAGCCACATTCTTTAATGGTGAGCAGATTTCAAACAATTTCCCAGTGAAACAACAAATTTTCTAAAACATTTTGAATCAGACATCTTGGCTATAATTCTCAGCTATGTATTATCTCAAATAAGCAGGAAGGAGTTGAATATGCGTTTCAACGAGAGGACACACAATTAAATTCTAACAAACTTATATGATCCACTAGAGTCAGTACCAGACGAATGACTAAATAAAAAAGGAACCAACTAATAATTACTGAGGAAAATCGACATTAAGGAAAACAGTCCATTAAAAAGCTTTGGAGGAAAATCAAATGCTAGCAGAGGAAAATTTGTCGTTCACGCCCAAACATAGCCTCAAAGAACGAATTAAAGATATATAACCGACCAATCCAAAATTGAAAGGAACAAGAGAAAATACTCATGATACATCCAACAAAATTCCATATTTTAGTAGACCCATTTTAATCTAAGTAGGCAGATTAATAAATCAATATTATATTTAGAAGGCATGGTAATTGGTATAGTTATACGCTTGGAACATTAAAATTTAACAGCAAAATAATTTAGAAAACAAGGAGTTTTACTGCAAGCTGTTTAAGAGGGGCAGCACATTTGCCAAATCTAAATAAACAAATCTATTGAAAGGATTAGTCCTAGCTACAGCTGGCAGGTGTTAGTTAGTTAGTGTGTAGTGTCCAGCTGTCATTAGTGGAGCTAAGATAATGAGGCGGCTACTACTCTATAAATAAAGCACTCATGTGCAATTGTAAAGCGGTGGTTTTACATCAATAAAACAATACACAATTTCTCTCTTCTCTTTCTTAGCTCCCAAGTGTTCATCAATGGCAGATGTTCATCATCTGCAGCTATAGAACTCCACCAGATTTGACATGGTATCAGAGCAGCGATCTTCTCTGTAATTGCACCTCAATTTTTTACTTCATTCCGCGATCAATTTTGCCATGGGAGAAGAACAATCTCCAGCAACTGCAGGAATTCTTCCTGCCGCAACACTCGATCATCATCATCCCCTGTATCTACATGCTTCGGACTCTCCAGGTTTGGTGTTGATCCCTATCAAGCTCACAGGGCCAGAAAACTACTCCTTGTGGAGCCGATCTATGACACTAGCACTGCGAGGAAAAGGTAAGCTCGGATTTGTAGATGGAACTTGCACTAAGAACAAATATAAAGGAGAATTAGAAGAATTATGGGAAAAGTGTAATGCCATAGTCTTATCGTGGATAGGTAGTACTGTCTCTGCTGAATTGGTTCCAAGCATTGTGTATGCCTTGAATGCTCGGAAAGTATGGACTGAGTTCAAGGAACGTTTTGATAGGTCAAATTTGACTAGGATTTACTACCTGTGGTCTGAAATTGCTAATTTGAAGCAGGGAACTGACTCTGTCACTAGCTATTACTCGAAAATGCGAGATTTTTGGAGTGAACTTGATGTAATGGTACCTTTACCCTCTTGTGACTGTGAAGAATCTAACCTCTATTTAGAACACTTGAAATCACAGAGGTTGTTGCAATTTCTCATGGGACTTAATGAGAGTTATAGTAGCTTAAGGAGTAGCATATTGTCTAGAAGTCCAGTTGTTACTGTGAATGAGGCTTATGCCACAGTTACTCAAGAGGAGAGTCAACGATCATTGGGTGTGATTGATGCACACAATAATCCCTTGACTATGCTAGCTGGTAGATCTCCAGGTTTTAGACTTAAAAAGCCTGTTCCTTATGGAGGTGGATACAAAGGATCTGGAGGTTCAACAGGCTCAGGATTTGGAGATTCTGGTAGTCCTTGCATACATTGTGGATATAAAGGACATCCTAGTGATAACTGTTATAGGATTGTTGGTTATCCTCCTGATTTTAAAAGCAGGAAGAAGATGCAGCAACAAGCACACCAGGGTTCAACTGGACACTTTAAACCATCTGCTAATGCAAGTACTAGTGTCACACCAACACATTCTCATCTTCATCTATCAGAACCTAGCATCAGCACCACTCATTTTCCCACTGAACAGCAGTATCAGCACATGCTCGACAAGCGAAGCTCGGCTGGAACCATCAATGAGTGTGTATCTAACATGGCAGGTATACACTCATCACTGTCTAAAATACTTAACTGTGAATGGATTGTTGATTCTGGAGCTTCCCATCACATTACCCCCTGTAAAGAGCTGTTACATGAGATAAAATGCATAGAAGAGAATCTTAGTGATAAAGTTCAAGTACCTACTGGTGGAAGGTCTCATATTACTAGTGCTGGCACTGCTTCTATTTTTGGACAGTCCAGGATGAAGAATGTGTTACATGTACCTGACTTTAAGTTCAATCTTATGTCAGTGTCTAAAATAACCAAGGATTTGGCCTGTGTGGTTCTATTTTTCCCTGATTTCTGTGTCTTTCAGGGGCTTTACAATGGCAAGGTCTTGGGGATTGGTAGAGAAAAGGAGGGGCTTTATCTTCTGCAGGAGAAAATTAACCCTCAAGCTAATATTGTTAGTTCTCACAGCAATTCTGCAAGCGATCTTTGGCATTTCAGACTGGGCCATCCATCATCACATGTTATGCATCAAATATTGTCTCTAAAACAACTCTCACACACTAACATCCAGGATAGGTGCTCTATTTGCCCACTAGCTAAACATCACAGACTTCCCTTTCCTACTAGTTGTAATAAGACTTCTGCTTGTTTTGATCTCATTCATGTCGATGTGTGGGGACCTTATAAGAAGCCCACTTATGATAAGAAATACTACTTTGTTACTATCGTGGATGACTATAGTAGGTACACCTGGATTTGCTTGATACATTCTAAATGTGATGTTATTACTGTATTGAGAAATTTTTTATCTCTTATTCAGACTCAATTTGTTGTTTCTGTAAAGGCTTTAAGATCTGATAATGGAACTGAGTTCCTCAACTCACAATGTTCCCATTTGTTTGCTTCTCATGGGATAATCCATCAAAGTAGTTGTCCTTATACTCCTCAACAAAATGGTACAGTGGAACGAAAGCATAAACATATTTTAGAGGTGGCTAGAGCACTCAAGTTTCAGAGTGGAGTGCCAATCAGCTTTTGGGGTGATTGTGTTTGCACCTCAGTCTACTTGATCAACAGATTACCTTCAAAAGTTTTGGAAGGAAAAACCCCTTATGCTTTGTTGTATGGCAAGGATCCTTCTCTTGATCACCTCAAGGTATTTGGTTGTCTTTGTTATGCTAGTAGATTACCTAGAGGTGACAAGTTTTCTGCCCGGGCTAGGAAGGCTATTCTATTAGGCTATTCTACCACACAAAAGGGTTACAAGTTATATGATCTACAAGAAAGGACATTCTTTGTCAATAGAGATGTTAGCTTCAGAGAATCTATATTTCCCTTCAAATCAGCCAATCCAAGTGACACTACTGACTTGGACTTCTTCTCATCACCTGAGTTTACTGTTTCATTAGATGGTGATATTCCCACCTCTTCTCCCACAGTTCCTGCACATCTTCATGATGATTTCCTACATGAGGATGAAGTAAATACATCAGCTATTCCTTCCACATTGACTACTGACTCAGCGTCACCTATACAACCTAGTGATGAAGCAGTTCCTACTGTTGCTGCAGAGGTTCCTGATGAGGTTCCTACTGATGTTCCTTCTGCACCTGTCATCTCATCTATTCTTGACACTAATGCAGAGGTTCCTGTGACTAGACCTACACGGACATCTAAGCCACCCATCTGGATGGGTGACTATGTTTCCACTACGTCTAGGAAAGGGAAATGTGCTCACCCTTTATCTAATCATGTGTCATATAACCATTTGTCTTCAGCTTATCAGGTGTATTTGCAAAATTTCTCCAGTGTGCGTGAACCTACTTCATTCCAAGAAGCCTCACTAGATCCTCAGTGGGTGCATGCTATGCAGCAAGAAATTGACGCATTGGAAGCTAATCATACATGGGAACTCACACCTCTACCTGCTGGTCAAAGAACTATAGGTGCTAAGTGGGTGTACAAAATTAAACATAAGGCCACTGGTGAGGTAGATAAGTACAAAGCTAGGCTAGTAGCTAAAGGCTACACTCAAACAGAAGGTCTGGACTATCATGAGACCTTCTCTCCTGTGGCCAAGATGGTGTCCATCAGAACATTGATTAGTGTTGCTGCTTCAAAGGGATGGGATATGTATCAGATGGATGTTAATAATGCCTTTTTACAAGGTGACTTGGATGAGGTTGTGTATATGGATCTCCCTCAGGGATTCCATAAACAGGGGGAGACAAGGGTTTGTAAGCTACTAAAGTCCTTATATGGACTGAAACAGGCCTCTAGACAATGGAACATCAAGCTTACCTCAGCATTACTAGATGATAACTATACTCAGAGTGCACATGACCACTCTATGTTTACTAAACAGCAAGGTTCAGACACTGTGATCATTCTCATTTATGTGGATGATCTTCTCATTACTGGGAGCAACAAGGATCTTATCAATGCAGCAAAACAATATTTGCACAGCAAATTCAAAGTGAAAGACCTAGGAGAGCTCAAATATTTCCTAGGGATAGAGGTGCTAAAGTCCAAACATGGAGCCTTGCTAAACCAAAGGAAGTATGCATTAGAAGTTATTTCTAGTGCTGGTTTAAGTGGTGCTAAACCAGCTTCCACACCATTGGAAGCAAATGTGAAGTTAACAAGTGTGGCTTATGATGATCACGTAGGAAAAACACATGATGATCCCTTATTGGAAGATACTACTACTTACCAAAGATTGGTTGGAAAACTGATTTATTTGACAATCACAAGACCAGATATTTGTTTTGCTGTGCAGTTACTCAGTCAATTTATGCAACAACCTAAGAGGTCTCACTGGGATGCAGCCCTAAGGGTAGTAAGATACATCAAACATTCTCCTGGTTTAGGAGTTTTCATGAAGAAAGGAGCAGAATTAATGTTGAAAGCTTACTGTGACTCTGACTGGGCAGCCTGTCCCATCACTAGAAGATCAGTAACAGGTTTTGTAATTCAACTTGGAGGATCCTTGATCTCATGGAAGTCAAAGAAGCAGCATACTATCAGTCGTAGCTCAGCAGAATCAGAGTATAGAAGCATGGCTTCAGTGGTTTCTGAAATAATCTGGTTAGTAGGATTGTTGAAGGACATTGGAATTCAGGTACCTACACCTGTGGAGCTATTTTGTGATAATAAAGCTGCAATCCAAATAGCTTCAAATCCTATATTCCATGAACGCACCAAACACATTGAAATTGACTGCCATTTTGTGAGGGAGAAGCTTCAGGCAGGACTGATCAGACCAACTCATGTGTCCACTACCTCTCAACTAGCAGATCTACTGACTAAAGGCCTTGGTGTCGCTCAACATCATTGTCTCTTGTCCAAGCTTGGGGTTTTAGACATATTCCACCCTGCAGCTTGAGGGGGTGTATTGAAAGGATTAGTCCTAGCTACAGCTGGCAGGTGTTAGTTAGTTAGTGTGTAGTGTCCAGCTGTCATTAGTGGAGCTAAGATAATGAGGCGGCTACTACTCTATAAATAAAGCACTCATGTGCAATTGTAAAGCGGTGGTTTTACATCAATAAAACAATACACAATTTCTCTCTTCTCTTTCTTAGCTCCCAAGTGTTCATCAATGGCAGATGTTCATCATCTGCAGCTATAGAACTCCACCAGATTTGACAAAATCACAGTATATTCAATAAACCTTCCATTGAGATTGACAATGAACTAACCAAAATTAAAGTTATTGTTCTTGTTAACATTCCAGCAAAGTATTGAATCTAACAACTACACATGTGACTACAAAAACTTAAAAATGAAGCCCACACATAATCTATTCCTATATAAATCAAAAAACCCAAAAAAAGAATGAAAGCAAAGTTGCAAACAAGAGCTAAGAGCACACCATGAAAATCAATTACTCAGCATAAGAATATATATAGCAGGATTCAATCCTCCTATACTATTCGATGGATACGAAAACAGAAATAAAAGGCGGTGTGATTACCTCTTTTTAAGCAACTTACCGGGACTTTGGACTATTATCGGAATCCTTAAGCCAACACCGAAACACTACTAATAAATCAGAAACCCCAAGCTTACATGCACCACGATTGTTCACCAACGATTGTTCATCGAGACATATCAAGTAGTAATGTTTTGCTTGATTCTCAGTATGAAGCTCGTGTTGCAGACTTTGGCATAGCTAAGCTTCTCAATCCAGACTCATCCAATCGCTCTGCGCTTGCAGGCACATATGGCTATGTTGCACCTGGTAAGGTTTAACTTGAACTATTATCCTTTTTATAAAAAATTATTACCTATATCCAAGCACTCCATATTGTTTTTCTCTCATTTGCACATTTAAATTGTTAATATTTTCTTGGAAATTGTATTGTTTCAGAGCTTGCATATACGATGAAGGTTACACAAATGTGTGATGTCTACAGCTTTGGAGTATTGGCATTGGAGATAATCAAAGGAAAGCATCTTGGTGAGTACATTACTGTGCTAGCAAATTCATCCACTAAAGATCATATGCAGCTTACTGATTTGCTAGATGAACGCCTTCCGTATCCTGAAGGTAGAGTAAATGAAGTTTTGGTTTTTATCATCAAGCTATCAAGCTCTTGTTTGGTTGAAACTCCCAAATCAAGGCCAACAATGTACTTCATCTCTCATAAGTTATCATCAATAGATGCACGTTCACCTACTCACCCGAGATCCCGCCATATAAGGCGGGCTATATAATCCCTGGTACATAAGGTGTCTTTGTATGGAAGTGAATAACGTTTGTTGTATTGTTAGGGTATGCTTATTTGGTTTACTGTATTAATATTTATATTGTACAATGTAAAAGTTAATTATATCTCCTTGTTCTAACAAGTAATAATAACAAGCTTCAATCTTATAGGAAGGAATAATTGCTTCAAGCCAAGTGACGACATAGTCACATATATTGTTTATAACCATAAATTCGTCCTGCCATTATTTTTCTGTGTATGGAGTCCTCCAAATTAAATATGGCTCTTTCTGAGAACACAATAAAACTAGAGTTAGAAGCTTGGATGGACACTCAACTTAGGGTAATTAATTATCATCGTCCCTCAACTCTATTTTATCTTCCAATGGTCACTCTACTTTGTCAAGTTAGCCTTCATGTCTCAATAAAAGTATATTTATTGAGGCAACACATGTTCTGTTCCCATACGTCATTAATTGGAAACATTACATTAGTGGATAACTTTATGTTCATATATATGTGAAGATTAATGCTTCAATTTCATTCTGTGTCGACGAACTAATGGATATCATATTCCTGCCAAGAGTACTAGTTGTGTCATCTTTTTGGCCATGGAGTGGGACATTTTGTTATTTCTTCCGTCTTTTTTACCATACAAATCTTATCGCTAGAGATTTATTTACATTTGGTGTTTATGACAAACCAATTGGTACAATGATATGTTCGCACTAGTATCAATGTTAACTGTTTTGTATCTGATAGTAATAACCAGTCTTTTAAAGATTTTGTTGGGGACGAGTTCTGGGACAAGACTTGGGATGAGGCGTTGCAAGTATCGTGGGGTGTAAAATGCAGGGGCGGATCTACTAAGGCCAGTTGGGGTGCCACGGCACTTGCAAGCTTTGGGCGAAACCCTATGTATATATAGGTATATATATTTAAGATTTATATAAATAAGTAAAGTGGCACCCTAAGAACCAAAGGGCACCATGGTGCCACTGGCGGAAGAAGAAAACTTTCTTCTAGGGATGCGGGATCGATTCTCAGTACCACCAATTTTATAAAATTTTTACTTGCTTCTTCAAATAGACATCAAATTCAAGTTCAGCCACGCAGGTGTTAAAGATTATATATTCTCTTTTTCTCTTTCTTTCTAGTTGACTTAGTTTTAATTAATAATCATTAACTAATTTACTTTATTAATCTTTTTTTTTATTTATTACTTATTTGTTTAGCAAAAAAATGTTTAAAACATTCTTAAACTATGCAAAATTGAATAAAAATCTCCACCTCCATTAATGGTTTGATTAAAAAATGTCCCTATTGTTAATAGTTTTGTTCAAAAATGCCCTTACTATTAAGAGTTTGGCCCAAAAAAATAATTTATTTTAAAAATATTTTTTTAATAAACATAATATTTCTTTTATTTTAAACACATTTTTTTTCCTAATAAAAATATCATATTTAAAGAACTCATTTCTTGTCTCTTTTCTTTTAAAATCCTCTTAACTAAAAAAAAAGTGGAAACCAATGTTTTTTTTTCTTAATCTCGTCTTACAAATTAGACTAATATTTTTTTTTCTTAATCTTGTCTTACAAATTAAATTAGAATAACTTCATGTACTTTTTTAACTGATAATATAATATAGATCATACATACAAGAATTAAGATCATAGTAATCACATCATTAATTTTTATTTAGATAACTATAAAATTCTTTTTTCTAATCAAGTAGAAAATATTTTTATTTCTTAGTCTTTTCTGAATTGATTAAGAAAATATTCTACCTGTTGCTACCACAACTGTGGAAATAGTATTCTCATCCTATGAAGCAGATAAAACTATGAAGTGTGATATAACATAGGTGATCAAAATTTAAATACAGTAATTGTTTAGTTTATCACGTAGAGAATAATGTATTTACAAATTTAAGTAATGATGCCTCATTGTCCGTTTTAAAAATATGAAAACTTGTCGAAAATAATTGCAAAATGAATAATATATTTATAATATTATTAATATTATTGAAAATTTTATGCTTTGTGTACTTCGCGCGAGACCGGAGCCCAAGATTGATCTAACAATCTAATCGATGTGTCTGTTTGACATCCGAAAACTCCAAATTTTGGATCCGCCTCTGGTAAAATGTAAGGGGTCGTTTGGTGTGAGGGATTGGGATAAATAATTTCGGGATAAAATATGGGATAATTTTATCCATCGTTTGGTGTGAGGGATTGAGATTATTTATCCCACCACTTTTGTCAGTTCTGACTTTCTGGGAAAATTACTTTTTGTCATTTATTGAATGATCAATACTCGTTGCCACTTTATCTACAAAGCAAGAGCGCTCTACTTGTTCTGCTTTCACGTTTGCAACTTCCTTTTCTTATATTTTATTTTTGTCAATCTTTTTTGTTGCTCGCTTTAGTCTATTCTTTTCAAGTTTAATTTGTTTTTGTTTTTAGAATTTCTTTTAGTATCATTCTAGTTCAGATATTGTTCTGAAGTCTCTATTTCAAAAGAAATATTGTATTTGTAATCGCATCAGTGCTTCTATGTGAATTCGACATCATATATGTAACCAAACAGGAATAATGAGTATTTGTGATTTGTTTTCTAGTTAAGTTTTTCAATAATAATTTCATATAGTAACTCCTGCCCTATATTGTCTGTTCGTTTACTTGATGTATAAATAGTACAATAAACCTATAGTTGGTCGAAGTGAACCATACAATACGAAGCAGCTTTACTTGTTAGTATGTCAATTCCATAACAATCTCAAATTTGACACTCAGAAAATTTGTATTAAGGGGAAACTGAGGGAGTAAATATATAGTTACACGATAAAAGGGGAAAAAAATAAAAGATTTAAGTATTACAAGTCCTAAAATTACAAAACAGCTTTGATAAGTAACAAGGAATACATAGATCTCTCTAACTGCTTTACCTAAAACCCAATTCAAACAAGTGCTTTGGCTTTCTCAGTTTCTCACTTGCTTTTCCTTGTAGCAATACATAACTGCTAAAGAAAAAAAAAATAATTGGAGAACATACAGAAGGGGGAAGCGGGAAGTGTATGTGACTAATGTACATGTTCACAAGAAACCAAACCAAACCCTAAATCGAATTTAATCAAAAGAAAAAAAAAACATATTTATTAGTTTGATTTGGTTTTGGTTTCTAATTTAAAAAATTGAGAAATATTAATTTGATTTTGGCTTTAGACAAAAGACAATCAAATCGACTACACAAATATTTATTTTGCTTTTGATGGTCAATCTATGTTCTTTTCCCATTATCTCTAAAAAGGAAAAAATACTTAATACCACAACTTAACTTATCTTAATTACTTAAAATCTCAACCCTTTGATTAATTATTTAAATCTCTGATTTATGATTAATTACTTAATTCTCTGATTTACCTTCTCTCTCTTAAAATTTTGGATACATCACTACTCACTCACAAATCTCGATCGAAGATTTTCTCTCCACCAATTTAATATTCCCTTCACGTCTAACCTTCTCATCCTTCAAGAATTTTTTAGAAAACAAACTCCTCCATACACACAAAAATCCATCCACCATTAACACTCCATTACAACATTCTCCTCCATTCCATTCACTTCTCCACCACACGATAGCAACCAATTCTCAACCAAATTAATACTCCTTTCACACCCAATTCACAATTCTTCAATTGAAATTCAACATGAACACCACCGAACAACAACCCCACTAGAAACCACCACCAATACCACCTCTTCTTCTCCTTCTCCTCAATTACTAATAATCCCTTATTTTAATCTCATTCCTTATTTTTTTCAAATGGAATCTAATTCGACGGCGGTCCCCCATGAAATGTATCTGGTATGTTTCCCACAAAATTGTTACTTGAAAAAATCAATGGAGGTAAAGAAGAGTAGTGTGTCACGGGTTTCATGAGGTATCCGCCATTAATGGCAGGATGGTGAAGGACATGAAGATACATCACGGGACCATCTAAAAAAAAGTACAAATGCTATGTATCGTACAGATTTTTGTATATATATACATAAGAATGATGTATCTGGTTGAAAATATGACAAAAATTATGTATTGAAATGAGATTTGTGTTACTGATACATAAAAATTAGTATCGAGATGAGTTCTGTGTTACTGATACACACAAAAAGTTATAGTTTTTGATACATTACTCATGAAGTGATGTATCTTATGAATCACCATTGGTCATGAATTACCTTCTACTATGTATCAGATTTCAAACTGATTATACCCAAATGTATATTTGTGTGAATGTATATACAATAGATATACGTATGTCTATATATCTTTTTTTCTGTTAGTTACACACAAGTATGTATACCAAGTCAATTTTTTAATGTATATATGTATACAAATAACCGTCATATACAATTAGACAGTTGTCATGTGTTGGTATATGCATATATATACATATATAAAATATACATATAAGTTGTATAATCAGTTTGTGGTTTGTATAAAATACGTTGGTTCATATTTTATACATTACATATGAGTATACAACTATCATGTGTTTGTATATAACTCAAAGGTATTTTGTATAAATTATATTTAATCATAAAGTGAATTTATTGTATTTTTCTATCAATGCGTCTGTATTTTTGTATTTATTTTGTTATGTTCTTCCACATACATTTCAAACTTGTATACATTTATACATTGAAATTTGTATACTTATATATATAATCTCAATTTATATCCATTTTATACTTTTGAATTTGTATCAATCCGTATTTATCTTGAAAATATGAGTTGTAAGCGTTTGTATTTGAATGTTAAATTCAGAGCTAATTTTCATTTGTATCAATTCTACATTTGTATTTCTATTCATAGCTATTTTTTGTGGATAAATACATTGAATGTATAAATATATTGAAATTATATTTTAAATTCTGAAGTCATACAAAGAAATCAGAGGAATTTTAGTTTGAATTCTACTTTTGTATTTCAAAAATTAAAAGCTAAGCTATAACAGTTCATATGGAAAAGGAAGAAACAAAATATTTGAAAAAGATATGTTGGAAAGAATAAAGGAAGTGAATCACTCCCCTTTCCTTTTTTATCTCTAAACATAAATGAAATAATAATAAAATTTATAAGTTAATATTTGTATACAAGATTCCTAAATACATCTAATCACTAACTAAAATCTATAAAATGTAATTACTCAAACGTAGACTAAGAAGTTAGTTAAGAGGGGTATAAGTTGACTATATGTGAAGTTTTGTCTTCTTTAATTTTTGCCCCTCAAGTCGATGGTTTTTAACTTTTACCCATCAGTAGTTCAGTATCAAGTGCTTTAGCTTTCTTCTTGCAAGACATAACTGCTAAAGAAGAAAAAAAAATAATTGGAGAGAAAGGAGAACAGTGAAGTATTGTGTGTGAGACTTTTCTTCTTCTCGGGCCATCTGAGCAAATATTGGAACAATTCCACGCTGGGCCGCAAAAATGATACTACAATTATTATTTTTTATTAAAAGAAAAATTGGGGTTGGCGAAGGAGAAACAGTGAAGGAAATTTCAAGATGGAGAATTCAGTTAGTCAATCAAATGAGCTACTAAGATTCTCATACTACACAACTTTTTATAGATGCCTTGTGATTTTATCAAATATGAGGTTCTTATTATTACAATAAACTTTGAAACTAACAAGTAAGTTGCTTCGTGTTTTGTGGTTAATTTCGATCAATTATACTATTTATACGTCAAAGGAAGGAAAATTATTTGGGAGGAGTTATAACATGTTTGACCAAACTTATAAAATCTGCTTATTTTGAAAAATATTCATCCCAAAAGTGTTTTTCAAAAAATAGTTTTAGTAAGAAACAGTTTGCGTTTGATCAATAAAATTAAAAAACACTTTTGAACAACAATTTGTGTTTGATTAAACTTCTTAAAAGTGCTTTAAGTGTATTTTTTAAAAATAAGTGCTTATAGAAAGAAGCTGCTTCTTTTAGCTTTTGAAAAACAATTTCTGTTACCTAAAATCTAATTCAAACAAGTGGTTTGGCTTTCTCAATTACACATTTGCTTTTTCCTTGTAGCAATACATAACTGGTCGAGAACAAAAAAATAATTGGAGAGTTTATGGAAGAGGGAAACGGGAAGTGTATGTGAGCCACTTCTCCTTGCTACTACACATAATGTGACTACTGTAGGGTTCATGTTAATGAGAAACCAAACCAAACCATAAATCAAATCTAATCAAAAGAAAAATAAAGATATTTATTAGTTTGATTTGGTTTTAGTTTCTAATTTTAAAAAATTGAGAAATATTAATTTGATTTTGGTTTTAGACAAAAGACAATCAAACTGACTATACAAATATTTATTTTGCTTTTGATGGCCATCTATGAGAATTGCTCATTACTTTACTTTTGATGGCCAATCTATGTTCTTTTCCCATTATTAAAAGCCTTTTAGTGGGAAGGCCCATTATGTGCAAGGTTTTGGAGAAGCTAAACGGACTATGAAGACATGACAACTTTTGGGTCATTTGGACGAATGCTCTTGTTTTGGGGCATTTTTTAATTTTTGCCCCTCAAATCGATGGTTTTTAATTTTTATCCGTCAGTAGTTCAAAACCAAGTGCTTTAGCTTTCTTCTAGCAATACATAACTGCTAAAGAAGAAGAAAAATAATTGGAGAGTAAATGAAAGGAAAGGAGAACAGTGAAGTATTGTGTGTGAGACTTTTCTTCTTCTCGGACCATCTAATTCTGACAAATATTGGAACAATTCCACGCTGGCCCGCGAAAATGATACTACAACTATTTTTTTTAGGGTAAACAATATAAATTACGATAGTTTGGTGTCTAATTATAGAAAATTTCGATATTTTGCATATTTACAGTCTACAGAAAATCCCATTTTTTGGGCGGCTGTCGAGATACATAATTTGTTCCTGATACATTCTGTTGAGATACATAATTACCCACACTGTAATCATTCAAAGATACATAGTGTATGTATTTTTTAAACAAAACTCACACTGATATACACAGAGATACATAATTCGTTCCCAATATATTTCATTGAGATACATAACTGATAGTTGAGATTTTTATAGCTACTTTATAAGAGTGGGGATTTGTGTATATATGATAAGTTAAGGTGTATATTTATGTTATTTTTCTTTTTTTTTATTAAAAGAAAAATTGGGGGCTAGGAAGGAGAAAAAGGGGAGGGGATTTCAAGGTGGAGAATTCAGTTAGTCAATCTAATGAGCTACTAACATTCTCATGCTTCTAAAATCAACTTATTTTGAAAAATATTTATTTCAAAAAAAACATTTTTAGTAAGAAACAATTTGTGTTTGATCAATAAACTTAAAAAACACTTTTGGACAGCAATTAGTGTTTGATCAAATTTTTTAAAGGACTTTTAAGTATATTTTTTTTCTTTCTAAAATATTTTTTAAATAAGTGCTTTCAGAAAAAAATAAGCTTGGCCAAACAAGCTAATAGTGTTTTATGTGACTTTTTCTTCTAAGATGATAACTCTTGATAGACTTTTCCTCTATAATTATTTCTCACAACTGTAAAATTGGCCAATCCAAGAACCTTTTCCATTGCATTTACTTCCATGGATAGTGAGTGAGACATTAACTCATTGACTCCCAAGTCTTTCTAATTCTACTTGCAATTGAACAATTCCCAATATAAATCTAATCGCTAAAGATTTATTTACATTTGGTGTTTACAACAAGTAAATCGATGCATGACTTGTTTGCGCAGGTACTTTTATCACTTAATCAATGTTAACTGATTTATATCTGATAATAGTAACTATGGTTTGGTGTAAACATTGGTAATTTAATCTAGAATACCTGGAAGTTTGTAAAACTCTAGATTTACCACATTTTGTGTTGCTCATTATCTTTGAGTTAATAACTCAAATGGTCACTCAACTATGAACTTTTATCCCAGAAAGTCACTCAACTTTGGTCTTTACTCAAAAAGTCACTCAACTATCACATTTTCACTCAGAAAGTCACTCAACTTTGGTCTTTACTCAGAAAGTCACTTAACTATCACATTTTTACTCAGAAAATCACTCAACCTATTTAATTATTTTTTAAAATTAAATTTGCTTATGTGGACTTTCTATTTAAAAATAAAATTCTGAAAAATAAAAAGTATCCCTTTATGACCATTTTATCCTTATTCCCCTAAATGAATTTCTCTCCCTCGTCTTTCTCATTTTTCTTCTCCTTCTCACTTTCTTAGTTTGTAATTAAATTTAATTGCTTGATTTGATTTTTTATAATTTATTACCTAATAAAATTATTATTTTAGTTTATACAAATGTTCATCCTCGTCAGGATTTTAGTTTTGGGAGTTGTATAGAGGGTGTTAGGTAAGGAATTTGGTGCTTATCGGCATTTTATTTTGCTTTTTTGTGTAGAATTTGGAGGTGTTGGTTATGAAGTTGTTAAGTTCTTTGTTCTAGGTGTGTGCACAGTAAGCGTGAATAGTACAGACGAATATTTAGCCATAATAAGCTAAAATAATACTCCCTCTGTTTCAAAAAGAGTGTCCTAATTTGACTTGACACGGAGTTTAAGAAAATAAAGAAGACTTTTGAATCTTATGGTTCTAAATTAAAGTTATGACAAATGTACCAAAATGCCCTTTAATCTTGTGGTCTTAAACATACCACGTGAAAAGTTGAAATTAAGTATTGCCAAAAAAGAAATGGGTCATTCTTTTTTTAAACGGATTAAAAAGGAAAGTAGGTCATTCTTTTTTAAACGGAGGGAGTAATTTTATTAGATAATAAATTATAAAATATTAAATCAAGCCATTAAATTTAATTAAAAACTAAGAAAGTGAGAAGGAGAAGAAAAATGAGAAAGAGGAGGGAGAGATATTCATTTAGGGGAATAAGGATAAAACGGTCATAAAGAGATACTTTTGATTTTTCACAATTTTGTTTTTAAATAGAAATTCCACATAAGCAAATTTAATTTAAAAAAATAATTAAATAGATTGAGTGACTTTCTGAGTAAAAATGTGATAGTTGAGTGACTTTCTGAGTAAAGACCAAAGTTGAGTGGCTTTCTGAATGAAAATGTGATAGTTGAGTGACTTTCTGGGATAAAAGTTCATAGTTGACTGACCATTTGAATTATTAACTCCATTATCTTTTCACTTCCAAGTTCAGCACCACGCTTGATTTCCAACAACATTCTTCTTTTCTCTAGCTTGAAATGTTTTCTAGTCGAACGATTTTCAGTTTTTTTTTTTTTTAGTTGGAAAAGGGAAAATGGAGGAAGGTATTACAATGTAGGGAATCGAACCCTCACCAACAAGGTGAGAGTTCATGCTGCCAACTAATTGAGCTACTAAGATTCCTAGTGGATCCAGGGCCGGCCAAAGCATGAAGCAGCTAAAGCTGCTGCTTTAGGCCCCCTAACTTTTGGGGCCCCAAAATTTCATAACATGTCTCAATTTATGTGACAGTTTGAATTTTGAGAGTCAAACGAGTTATTTTTTTTGTAATATATAAACTTTATTTTAAAACTATAATGATTCTATGTATAAGCATACAATCAAAAGTTTAAAAATTTAAATTTTGAAAAGCAAAAAGTGTCACGTAAATTGGTCAGAGAGAGTATTTTAAATCATCCCACATAGTCATTCGTCAATATAAATTTCTCAATATGTTAACCTCTTTAAAGAGATTTGAAATCTGGAAAACAAGATATGTACCTTCTACAACATATAAATATGATCTAATAGTATTTACGCAATTTATATATTTTGTTTTTGAAAAACCTATTAATAGCTTATTTTTTGCAAAATCTATTTGAATAGGCGTATGATATCTATCGGTTGCCCGAGGATTATAACAACTTTGTATATAAAAAAAATAAAAAATAATAAAAAAGACTTCAAGACATTATATACAATATATAATTTTTTTTTATTTTTTTTGAATAAAATCGCAAAGCCTCTCATTGAAGTTTTGCTTTAGGCCACCAAATTGGTTGAGCCGCCCTTGAGTGGATCTTTAATTTTTGCCCCTTATAACAAATAAATTTTTTGCGGGCATAAATTTATATTTTTTTGCATCATAATATCCCACAAGTTATGCCCTGCATGACATAAGTTCAATTGCTAAAGGACAAAAGTTAAAGACTAACCCATTTGAAGGGCAAGTTGTGTAATTTCTTCCTATTGCGTGTCCATTAGTTCGTCAATTGTGAAATGACTTTTGAATATATTCTGGAGAATATTTCAACAACTTTAAGTTTAGAGCCCATTTGGATGGACTTGTAGCTTTTGATTTATAAGTCAAAGGCCACAAGTTAGGAATTCTAATTTTTGACTTTTGCCTTAAAAAACAAATGCTTAAAAGCACTTTTATTTTACCCAAACAGTATCGAAGTGCTTAAAAACTATTTTGGATTAAAAACACTAAAAAAATAAATCAATCCAAACGGCTCTAAGGCCACAATTGAGACACCCTTCCATGCACAGTGAACATTGACTCATTGACTTCCAAGTCGTTCTAATTCTGCCCGTATTTTACTAGATCAGAAATAAATCCCATTGACTCACAAGTCTTGTAATGAATTCTCTACACATTATAAAACTATGCCCTGCACAAGTTCATAAATAACCAAAACAATCAGCTGAAATCTTTAAGCTATAATAATGGTTCCCACAATATTTTCTTTCCTTCAGTTTTCCACTCTCTTATATCTTTTCACAATTACTTTTGCTTCCACTGAGGAAGCAACTGCTCTTCTTAAATGGAAAACAACTTTCCATAACGAGAATAATTCCTTATTGGCTTCTTGGACACTAAGTACTGATGCATGCGGGAATTGGCATGGAATTATATGCTTTAATGGTTGGATAAACAGGTTGATGTTGTTTTCTGGATTTTGAGCAGAACTTTGATACACTATGCACACAGTTTTGTTTGTTCTAAGTCCACAGTTATACTGTGTCTCCTTAAAGAATCTAATCCCGTCACTATTGCCCGAGGTATGGATTAATTCTTCCCAGGATAAAATAGAACACTATTCTACAATATCGGCAATGAAAATTGTAGAACTTCGTCGAACTCAAGAATGGAGTATTCACACACACTGACTGACTGTTTTAGAAGAAGAGAGTTTACAGAATTTCGTTTTTGCTTGTAAAAAAAATTTTCTGAATACCTGATGGAGGAAAACACAGGTATTTATAGCCAACTATGCACTGTTTCGAAAGGATGCACTGCTTCGAAAAGTTGCACTGTTTCGAAGCATTGTTTCTGAAACATTGCATTTGTTCTGGAACTGATGCATCGTTTCTGTAACGTTGCATGTTTCTGGAATGGTTGCATTGTTCTGGAACGATGCACTGTTTCTTGAACAGTCACAAACGTTGCAAAACATTTCGTTGGAACATTGCATCTGGAGGAAAATTTCAGACGAAATTTTTCTGGATTAAAAAAAATTTGTCCAAAAAGATAGTCTCTCGATCGATCATTTTCCAAAGCCAAAGCCAAAGCCAAAGCCGAGCCGAGCGAGCGACGACGACGACGGCGCGAGGCTTGGTTTCTTCTTGGCTCACTATCCCTTCAAAGGAGTACTTCTTAATATAAAGGACAAATGATTTCTTTCTCCCACCAATGAGGGAGAAACTATTTTTTCCTTCTATAAAGTGACTATTCACCTCCCTTTGTTCCCATTTTGTTCCACCATTTTCCATTCATCTTTCACCAAAACCCAACAATCCCCCACATGAATGGGGAATGGCTATTTCATTTTAGAAAAACGTGTGTGATCTACAAATAAGAATTAGTTGCATCTGGATAAGTAGGTTTCCCTTTGAACTTTCCATAGTGAACATACATCGGGTATCCTCGGTCAATCGATAGATTTGATATCTTTGAACCGTCGAGCTTTTATGTATACCTAGACAATGTATGTCACACAACTAACCCTTAACCAATCTTGGTTCTCATTGTTTTGTTCGTTTCAGCCATGAACACGTCCTGGTTTCATGAGTGCGTAGAGAATTGGCCTTTCGTTATATTCTCCTTGAAGCGGCTTACACTTCTCACTCACATAGGTGATTCCTAAACGTTAAGTCCAATAGACAAAACTATTTGGTCATACCAGCCAAACTTAGGTAATCATTAAAGGCTTCACATCTTAAGCTCTATCCTTGTTCTCTGAACATTGTCTGCATCATGAGAATGGGTTGAGTTTAGTTGACAATGTTGAACCGTCAGTCACGACTTTGTTTGATCTCTTTGAACCTAGCTCTTGGGATCTCCAGTCTGCTAGGTAGAGTTACCGCCGTGATGACTTGTCCTTGGCCTTAAACCCATTCCCTTTGATGATTTATCAACCGCCTCTCTAGTTAGGCCTTTTGTTAGCGGATCCGACACATTATCTTTTGACTTAACATAGTCAATTGTGATAATTCCACTAGAGAGTAATTGTCTAACGGTGTTGTGTCTTCGTCGCATATGACGAGACTTTCCATTATACATAACATTTCCAGCTCGTCCTATTGCCGATTGACTGTCACAATGTATACATATAGGAGCAACTGGATTTGGCCATAAAGGAATATCTTCTAGAAAATTCCTTAGCCATTCTGCTTCTTCACCGGCCTTATCCAGAGCTATAAACTCGGATTCCATTGTAGAGCGAGCTATACACGTCTGTTTGGAAGATTTCCAAGACACTGCTCCTCCACCAATGGTGAACACATATCCACTTGTGGATTTTATTTCAGATGATCCGGTGATCCAATTTGCATCACTATATCCTTCAACCACCGCAGGATATTTATTGTAGTGCAATGCATATTCTTGAGTGTATTTTAAATAACCCAACACTCGCTTCATCGCCATCCAATGAGTTTGATCGGGATTACTCGTGTACCGACTCAGTTTACTTATGGCGCAAGCTATATCAGGTCTTGTACAATTCATTATGTACATCAAACTTCCTAACACTCGAGCATAGTCCACTTGGGACTTGCTTTGACCCTTGTTCTTTGTAAGAGCAAGATTTACATCAATTGGAGTCTTTGTGACTTTGAAGTCCAGATACTTGAATTTCTCCAATACCATGTTGATATAGTGAGTCTGAGACAAAGCTAGACCTTGAGGAGTTCTGTGAATTTTAATTCCTAAAATCAGATCTGCAACTCCTAAGTCTTTCATATCAAATTTGCTAGCAAGCATACGCTTAGTAGCATTTATGTCGGAAATGTCTTTACTCATTATCAACATATCATCAACATACAAGCAAACAATGACAACGTGATTTGGAGTGTTCTTTATGTAGACACATTTATCACACTCATTGATCTTAAATCCATTTGCCAACATTGTTTGGTCAAATTTCGCATGCCATTGTTTGGGCGCTTGTTTTAGTCCATAAAGTGACTTAACCAGTCGACATACCTTCTTTTCTTTTCCTGGAACTACAAACCCTTCGGGTTGATCCATGTAGATCTCTTCCTCCAATTCTCCATTTAAGAAGGCTGTCTTCACATCCATTTGATGAATTTGAAGACCATACACGGCGGCTAATGCTATCAATACTCGAATTGACGTAATTCTTGTTACCGGCGAGTATGTGTCGAAATAATCAAGACCTTCTCGTTGTCTGAACCCCTTGACAACTAGTCTAGCTTTATATTTATCAATAGTGCCATCATCTTTCATTTTTCTTTTGAAGATCCATTTAGAACCCAATGGTTTGTTTCCTGGAGGAAGATCAACTAATTCCCACGTATGATTATTCATAATGGATTCTATTTTACTATTGATTGCCTCTTTCCAATATTGTGCTTCCGAAGAAGACATAGCTTTCTTAAATGTTTGAGGCTCATTCTCTACTAAGAATGTCAAGAAATCGGGACCAAAGGAAGTTGATGTCTTTTGACGTTTGCTGCGCCTTACATTTTCTTCATTAGGCGTACTTTCCTTTTCTTCTTCCCTAGGTCGTTTAGATTTTTCACTAAACGACTCACATTCATTCTTATACGGATAAACATTTTCAAAAAATTCAGCATTGTCTGATTCGATTACCGTATTTACATGAATGTCAGGATTGTCTGATTTGTGAACCAGAAATCGATACGCCTTGCTATTGGTTGCATATCCAATGAATACACAGTCAATTGTTTTTGGTCCTATTTTAACCCTTTTGGGTTTAGGAACTTGGACTTTTGCCAAACACCCCCACACTTTGAAATATTTCAAAGTGGGTTTCCTTTCTTTCCACTTCTCATATGGAATTGACTTTGTTTTGCTATGGGGTATTCGATTGAGTATTCGATTCGCCATTAAAATAGCTTCCCCCCACAAGTTCTGCGGTAAACCAGAACTTATCAACAAGGCATTCATCATCTCCTTTAATGTTCTATTCTTTCTTTCCGCAATTCCATTGGATTGTGGAGAGTATGGGGCAGTTGTTTGATGAATAATGCCATATTCCAAACATATTTCTTCAAAAGGAGATTCGTATTCGCCGCCCCTATCACTTCTGATCATTTTGATTTTCTTATCAAGTTGTGTCTCAACTTCATTCTTGTATTACTTGAATGCATTAATTGCCTCATCTTTGCTGTTAAGCAGATAAACATAGCAATATCGAGTGCTATCATCAATGAAAGTTATAAAGTATCTTTTACCACCACGTGATGGTGTTGACTTCATGTCACAAATATCTGTGTGGATTAAGTCTAAGGGATTTGAATTCCTTTCAATCGACTTATACGGATGCTTAGCATACTTCGATTCCACACATACTTGACACTTCATATTATTACTTTCAAACTTAGGCAATATTTCCAAGTTAATCATTTTTCGCAATGTTTTATAATTAACATGTCCTAAACGCGCATGCCACAAATTATTGGACTCAAGCAAGTAAGAAGAAGAAGTACTTTTATTGATATTAACAGCCATTACACTTAGCTTGAAAAGGCCCTCAGTGAGGTAACCCTTTCCTACAAACATATCATTTTTACTAAGTACAATCTTATCAGACACAAATACACATTTAAAACCATTCTTGACCAGAAGTGAAGTCGAGACCAAATTCTTGCGCATTTCAGGAACATGAAGAACGTTGTTAAGCGTCACTATCTTGCCCGAAGTCATTTTCAAGCCAATCTTTCCAGTTTCTTCTATTTTTGCGGTTGCAGAGTTTGCCATACAAATAGTCTCGCCTTGTCCAGCCACAATATAGGAAGAGAACAACTCCCTATTTGAGCAAACATGTCGAGTAGCACCCGAATCCATCCACCATTCTTTGGGATTTCCAACCAAGTTGCACTCGGACAGCATTGCACACAAATTGTCCATGTCCTCATTAAGGTTCGCTTGGTCCTTTTTCTTCTTATCCTTCTTAGGAGCACGACATTCCGAAGCCATGTGACCATACTTGCCACAATTGTAGCAATTTCCTTTGAACCTTTTCTTGGTTGGTTCATTCTTTTCTTCATTGGACTTCTTTCTTTTCTTGTTCTTTGGAGGAGTTTCAACATGATTTGCTCCCGGAATTGAAGACTTTGAAGTGGCTTTCTTTTCAGCAGCTTTGTTGTCTTCTTCAATCCGCAACCGAACAATTAAGTCCTCCAACTTCATTTCCTTCCTTTTATGTTTCAAGTAGTTCTTAAAATCCCTCCACAAAGGAGGCAATTTTTCGATAAAGGCTGCCACTTGAAATGCTTCATTTACAGCCATTCCTTCAGCAAGTAAATCATGGATTATTACTTGCAATTCTTGGACTTGAGACATGACAGTTTTGCTGTCAACCATTTTATATTCCAGAAATTTGGCCACCACAAATTTCTTTAGTCCAGCATCTTCAGTCTTGTATTTCTTGTCTAATGCGTCCCATAATTCTTTAGACGTTTTGCATACGCTATAGACATTATACAAGCTGTCTTCCAACCTATTCAGAATGTAATTTCTGCATAGAAAGTCAGAATGATTCCATGCATCCATTACCAAGAAACGGTCTTTTTCCGGAGTGTCATCCGGGAAGGTTGGAACTTTGTCAGAAATAAATTTCTGCAAACTGAGGGTGGTTAAATAGAACAACATTTTCTGTTGCCACCTCTTAAAGTCAGTACCGGAAAACTTTTCGGGTTTTTCAGTTGCTGTTAGTGCAGGAACAACACGATTTGAAGAAACTGTATTTGTTTGCACAGAAGCAGAAGTCATTACAGTATCAACAGGTTCTGCCATTTCGTATTAGATTCTTTAAGCTTGTTGTTTTCTGGATTTTGAGCAGAACTTTGATACACTACGCACACAGTTTTGTTTGTTCTAAGTCCACAGTTATACTGTGTCTCCTTAAAGAATCTAATCCCATCACTATTGCCCGAGGTATGGATTAATTCTTCCCAGGATAAAATAGAACACTATTCTACAATATCGGCAATGAAAATTGTAGAACTTCGTCGAACTCAAGAATGGAGTATTCACACACACTGACTGACTGTTTTAGAAGAAGAGAGTTTACAGAATTTCGTTTTTGCTTGTAAAAAAAATTTTCTGAATACCTGATGAAGGAAAACACAGGTATTTATAGCCAATTATGCACTGTTTCGAAAGGATGCACTGCTTCGAAAAGTTGCACTGTTTCAAAGCATTGTTTCTGAAACATTGCATTTGTTCTGGAACTGATGCATCGTTTCTGTAACGTTGCATGTTTCTGGAATGGTTGCATTGTTCTGGAACGATGCACTGTTTCTTGAACAGTCACAAACGTTGCAAAACATTTCGTTGGAACATTGCATCTGGAGGAAAATTTCAGACGAAATTTTTCTGGATTAAAAAAAATTTGTCCAAATTTTCCAAAGCCGAAGCCGAAGCCGAGCCGAGCGAGCGACGACGACGACGGCGCGAGGCTTGGTTTCTTCTTGGCTCACTATTCCTTCAAAGGAGTACTTCTTAATATAAAAGACAAATGATTTCTTTCTCCCACCAATGAGGGAGAAACTATTTTTTCCTTCTATAAAGTGACTATTCACCTTCCTTTGTTCCCATTTTGTTCCACCATTTTCCATTCATCTTTCACCAAAACCCAACAGTTGAATATTACAAATGCTGGTGTTATTGGTACACTCAATGATTTTCCATTTTCATCTCTCCCTTTTCTTGAATATGTTGATCTTAGCATGAACCATCTCACTGGCACCATCCCACCAGAAATCGGTAAGCTCACTAATCTTGTCTACCTTGACTTGTCGACCAACCAGATTTCAGGTTCAATCCCACCACAAACCGGCTCGCTAGCCAAACTTGAGACTCTCAACATCTATGACAACCGTTTAAATGGTTCCATCCCTGCAGAAATAGGGAAACTCGTCAATCTTGTTGAAGCTTATCTTGGAAAGAACCAATTAACAGGTCATATTCCTTCTGAAATAGGTAGCTTGGTCACTGTAAAATTGTTTTATGCTTTCTCCAACGAATTGTCTGGTCCATTCCTGACGAAATAGGAAAGATGAAGTCCCTTGAGAAATTGAGCTTATAGACAAATAATCTTTCTGGTCCAATTCCAATTACCCTAGGTGACTTAACTAAGCTCAACATTCTGTACCTTTATTCTAACCAACTTTCTGGTCCTATTCCTAGTGAATTGGGGAATATGAAACACCTCAAAGATTTGGCATTATTTGATAATCAGCTTAGTGGTTCAATTCCAATTACTTTAGGTGACTTAACTGAGCTCAACATTTTGTACCTTTATTCTAACCAACTTTCTGGTCCCATTCCTAGCGAGTTGGGGAATTTGAAAAACCTCACTGATTTGGAATTATCCACTAATCAGATTAGTGGTTCAATTCCTGCTTCATTTGGCAACTTGGAAAATTTGAAAACTCTGTTTCTCCATTTCAACAAACTTTCTAGTCTCATTCCTGAGGAAATTGGGAAGATGAAGTCACTTCAGGTTTTAGCCTTATAGGGTAACAATCTTTCTGGTCCAATTCCAATAACCCTAGGTGACCTAACTGAGCTCAAAAGTCTGCACCTTCATTCTAACCAACTTTCTGGTGCCATTCCTATCGAGTTGGGGAACCTGAAAAACCTGAATGATCTGGAATTATCCAATAATCAGCTTAGTGGTTCAATTCCAATTACTCTAGGTGACTTAACTGAGCTCAACATTTTGTACCTTTATTCTAACCAACTTTCTGGTCCTATTCCTAGTGAATTGGGGAATTTGAAAAACCTCACTTATTTGGAATTATCCACTAATCAGATTAGTGGTTCAATTCCTGCTTCATTTGGCAACTTGGAAAACTTGCGAACTCTGTTTCTCCATTTCAACAAACTTTCTAGTCTCATTCCTGAGGAAATTGGGAAGATGAAGTCACTTCAGGTTTTAGCCTTACAGGGTAACAATCTTTCTGGTCCAATTCCAATAACCCTAGGTGACCTAACTGAGCTCAAAAGTCTGCACCTTTATTCTAACCAACTTTCTGGTCCCATTCCTAGTGAGTTGGGGAATTTGAATAATTTGATTGATTTGGACTTATCCGAAAATCAACTTACTGGTTCGATTCCTAATTCATTTGGCAACTTGAGAAGCTTGCAATATTTGAATCTCCGTGCGAACAAACTTTCTTCTTCTGTTCCAAAAGAACTTGCATATTTGGATTATTTGAGAAAGTTGACATTGGGTGAAAATCAGTTTTCAGGCCATTTGCCTGAGCATCTTTGCCAAGGTGGGAAACTTGAGCAATTAATGGTGAATAGTAACAAGCTGACAGGGCCAATACCAAGCAGCTTGAGCAAGTGCCTGAGTTTAAAACGTGTCCGCTTGAACAACAACAGTTTCAATGGGAATTTATCAGAAGCTTTTGGCATCCATCCACACCTTCAGTTCATTGATTTGAGCGACAATGATTTTCATGGTGAACTCAGCAGCAACTGGGGAAAATGCAAAAATTTGACTGATTTGCGGATAGCCAGGAATAGAATTGGAGGTAGCATACCACCAGAGATTGGAAACCTCAAAGGGCTTCTAGGACTTGATCTTTCATCGAATCATTTGATTGGGCAGATTCCAAAGGAATTTGGAAAATTAACCTCTCTGGTTAAGCTTACTGTGCAAAACAACAATATTTCTGGCAATATACCTGAGGAACTTGGGTCACTGACAAAGTTAGAGTCCCTCGATCTATCAGACAACAGATTGAATGGGTCAATCCTGACGTCTATAGGAGATTTCCTGCACTTGTTTCAGTTGAACCTGAGCAACAACAAGTTTGGCCAGAAAATTCCAAAGGAGATAGGGAGGATAACTCATCTTAGTATACTTGATTTGAGCCATAATCTTCTTGATGGAGAAATACCTTCTCAGCTAGCCAGTTTGCTGGACTTGTCAAACTTGAATCTTTCCCACAATGGCCTCTCTGGCCGCATTCCTGAAGAACTTGCAAGTTTGACTGGTTTGCAAGATGTCGTATTGTCATACAACGAGTTGGAAGGTCCAATCCCTAATAATAAAGTTTTTATTAATGCTTCATTAGAAGGTAATAAAGGTCTTTGTGGCAATGTAACAGGACTCCAGCCCTGCGAAAAGCCATCTTCTGTGGAGAAAAAGGATTCAATAGCGAAGGGACGCAAACTCATCCTCATCACCGTACTTCCTGTTATGGGAGCACTAGCACTGCTCTGTGTTTTCATTGTTCTCTTTATGTGTGATAAAAGAAGGAAAGTTAGAGACGTTGAAAGACGGGATGATGATGATTGGCTTTCGATATCCATGTTAGATGGAAAGGCATTGTACAAGGACATCTTAAATGCCACAGAGGAGTTTGATGCAAAATTTTGCATCGGGCAAGGAGGACATGGAAGCGTTTACAAGGTAAATCTTCCATCATTAGGCAATATAGCTGTAAAGAGACTTCATTCTTCATTTGAGAATACACATCCCAAAAGCTTCATGAATGAAGTAAGGGCATTGAATGGGATTAAGCATCGGAACATTGTGAACCTCTACGGCTATTGTTCGCATGCACAACACTTGTTCTTGGTTTACGAGTATATGGAGAGGGGGAGTTTGTCTAGTATTTTGAGCAATGTAGTTGAGTCTAAGAAATTGGATTGGCTTACAAGGGTGAATATCATCAAAGGTGTTGCTTTTGCTTTATCTTACATGCACCAGGATTGCTCACCACCAGTTGTTCATCGAGACATATCAAGCAGTAATGTTTTGCTTGATTCCGAGTATGAAGCTCGTGTTTCAGATTTTGGCATCGCTAAGCTTCTCAAGCCAGACTCATCCAATTGCACTGCGCTTGCAGGCACATATGGCTATGTTGCACCTGGTAAGGTCTAACTTTAATTTTTATCCTTTTTAAACTTCATGAAACTCTGTACTGCTTTAATCTCATTTGCACATTTATATTGTTATACTTTTTTTTGGAAATTGTGTTGTTGCAGAGCTTGCATACACAATGAAGGTTACGCCAATGTGTGATGTCTATAGCTTTGGAGTATTAGCATTGGAGATAATCAAAGGAAAGCATCTCGGAGAATATATTACCGTTCTAGCAAATTTGTCGACTATAGATCATGTGCAGTTTGGTGATTTGCTAGATGAACGCCTTCCTTATCCTGAAGATGAAGTAAAAGAGGTTTTGGTTTTTATCATCAAGCTAGCAAGCTCTTGTTTGGTTGGAACTCCAAAATCAAGGCCAACAATGCACTTCATCTCTCATAAGTTATCAAAAATGGATCCACGTCCACCTACTCATGTAAAGCGAGCTTTGTAATCCCTGAGATGTAAGGTGTCTTTGTATGAAAATGAATAACCGTTGACCTATGGCAAAATTACTATTGCGACTAGTATTGTTGTATTGTCAGGGTGATTGTCTGGCTTATTGTATTAGAGTGTATAATGTAGAAGGTAATTGTTCCTTGTGCCAAAAAGTAAGAAAAACAACTTTCAGAGGATTATGTATCGAACTAACATCTCAATAAACTTCTTTGAGTTTCTTCTGCACTTTCTAAAAGAGTTTAAAATCTGAGTTTTGCTAAGTTGTACTCCTCTGGAGCCACCAGTCACTATTTTTTATAACCATAAATTCTTATTAAATATGTTATTATTTTTCTATGTGAAGCTCCCCAAATTAAATATGGCTCTAGAATACAATAAAACTAATTACCCGTTTTAGAAAAAAGGACATGAAGAGAATAGTTTGATTGCGTTGGGTGTGCGAACTAAAGTCCCACATTGGTAGCTAAAGGGATTGGGAAGCTACACATAAGGTGTAGGAACTCTTACTGGTGTGAGGCCTTTTGGGGAAAACCGTGCCGACTATTGATATAAGTAGACATCTATGTTCACAACAAGCAGTTCTGAACTTTTCTGTTATTCAACAACTAACTAAATTTCTCTCGGATTAAACACAACTGATTTTTTTTGTCTTTTCAGCTTCAGAAATTGGATAATTAACCTACATGATGAAGAGCTGGATATTTCCAGGAGAACTCAAAAATGCTAAATTAGTTATGCATTTATTCCTCTTACCTACCCTTCTCTTGCACTGCTGTGTACTATGTTTAAAATGTAGAGTCGACAGAAGAGGAAGTTTCACAATTTCCTTAATCAGTTCTATTTATAACCAAGTTTAAAATGTCTAGACTTGTAACTAGTTTATTTATTGAGGTGTCACATGCTCTGTTTCTACACACCATTAATTGGCAATTTCAACTTCAAGATACTCTATATATAGACCAATGTTGGAAATATAAAACTTTGTTTTAGATCTCTTCAAAGTAGACAACTGAGAAGGAAAAATGGCAATTGGCAGCATGGCTGTTGATGGACAAGGTAGCGATAGCCACTTTAATGGGAAGATAACGTTTGCAGTTGTCATCACTAGCATTGTTGCTGCATCAGGTGGCCTCATTTTCGGATTTGATATTGGAATTTCAGTTAAGTGTGCATGTTTTCTTTTTCATTGTCCAATTTATTAGACTGAATTCCATTTTATTAGAGTTAATCCAAACATGTGAAATTATCTAAGACTAGTCCCCCCTTTTTTTTATTGAAAGATAGAAATCTTATTTATAGCTATGCATCAGTACACTGGGAGGAACTCTTTAGTGTATGCAGTTTGCAAGTTACTATTACAGATATTAGGATGTCTTAGCTGTAAACTACCAGGAGTATACCTAACCTACTTTTGTCTGCTTCAAAATCTTGAAAAACAAACACCGGAGGAACTCTAAAAAAACACAAAAGATTGTAATGCAGCTGACTTGCTTCTTCCTTGGCCAAAATGTCTGTCACTCGGTTTTGTTCTCGAAAGTAATGATAAACAATGTTTCTCATAGAGAAGTTCCTATTAATTATCAGGAGTATGAAAATAGTTATTGTAACACCCGTAAATTTTAGGGAAAAGTACACAAAATAGATCAAAAACCTAAAATATTTCCATCCAAGTGCCCCCTCCCATATTAAATCTCATAATGTCCAGTCGGCTTAAATTATTTACCGGTCGTGCCCCAATAGTTTTGGCACCAGCGAATTAAATGCTATAGGGGTCGACTCTCTCCCTTAGTTTTCTTTCCCTTTTTTCCTTTGCACGTGGCCAGTGTTTTTTGTTCTTTTCCATATAAATTTTGTATTCTTTTTTTTTTTTTCTATTTCCTTCTTATTTATTTTATATTTTTCTATTCTTTTGAAAGATAAAAATATAAATAATTAAATTAAAATAATAAATAATTAAAAAAATCAAGTCACTAGTTTATTATTTAAATATATATTAATGGAAAATATACTTTTATTATAATTAAATAACTAGACTACCATAAGAAATTAAAAAAAAACTAAAGTTCATTAATTTATTTTTATTTTCTCTTATTGGCGGTTTGTTTTGCTTTCTTTTTGTTTTGTTATTTTTTCCTTTTCCAATTACTGTTCGGCGCCGCATTTTCCTAAATGTTCTTTGCCTTTGCAATCTTCTGTTCATTCTTTTTTTTTTTTTCCTTTTTGTTTTGTCTTGTTTCTTTTTCTTTTATTTAAATATAAAAATAAATATAGTAGCTAAATATTTTTAAAATTATAAAATATAAAAAATTGAATAATTAGATTATTAAAGTAATTAAAATATATATAATAACACAATTAAATAATTAGGCTATAATAAGAAATTTAAAAAAACATATTAAAATGAACTAACTTGTTTATTAAAATCTAAATTAACGAAATATATATATTTTTATAGTTTTTTCACTTTTGCAAATGAAAACAAAACATATACTCCCTCTATATAGATTTGTTTGTCGTGTTTTGACTTGACACAGAGTATAAGAAAGTGAATTTTTTTTTTTGAACCTTGTAGTCTATTAAAGGACTAAAGCATACCTCAATGATACCATGTTAGTATATAGGTATATGGTGATGGTATCATGGAGGTTTCACTGAAGGATCGAAGCAGGTAATAGTGATACCACGACAGTATATAGATATACGATGATGATATCATGGAGGTCTCACTGAAGGATTATATATATATACTGGGTATGTTGTTGTTGTTGTCAGGTTAAATTGACTTACACCCACTTGGTGGGAATTTACTGGGTATGTTGTTGTTGTTGTCAGGTTAAATTGACTTCCAACATGTAAATTTTCATAACAAGTCAAATAAGGTAGCTTGAAAAAATGAGTAAGAACATATTATAACCATTTAAATTGCATTGATAGTGTAAATATTACACTAACAGTGTATATAACTTAAATCCGTTACAGAGTAACTTTTACATACAAACAGTGTATAGTTTAGTTGAATAGCAACAACATATTTCGTTTAATCTTCGTGAAGGTAGCAATTGTTTCTACGCTTGCAGCTTCTATAGGAGAAAATGGAAGCAAACACATTAGCAAGCAATATGCTGCTGGTTTTGGTTGGTCATGGGATCCTCTAAGTTGGCTCATTCCAAGCGAAATATTTCCAATGAACATTCGAACAACGGGGCAAAGCATAAGTGTGGCAGTCAACTTTGCCACCACATTCGTGTTGTCTCAAACATTCTTGGTCATGCTCTGTCACTTCAAGTATGGGGCTTTCTTGTTCTTTTCTAGTTGGATTACTGTAATGACCATTTTTATTGTGATGTTCACGCCTGAGAGTGCTTCTCCCACACTTGATGCATCGAATTTAACGCGACGCCTTTGGTCTCAGGCCGCGTTAAATTCGATGCATCAAGTGTGGGAGAAGCACTGGTTTTGAAGTAGATATGTTAAAGATCAGTCCTAGTGCCATAGCAAAGAAGTTGAATTGATTATACCAAAAGTTTACGTGTGTAGTTACTTTTGTAATATAATACAGAGGAATTTTAACATAAGGGGTCACTGGGTAATAGAAGTTTATCATATATGCAACTTATGTTTCAAATTTGACTTTATTTGAAGTAGATTTGGATTTTGAATTGTTGAAATTCAAAAAGAAAAAAATGGCCAAACAAATTAAGACACACGCAGTTAAATTAAAACGATTTTTACATGTGTTTCAATCATGTACGATTAAAATCAAACACAAATTCAACTTTAATCGCTACATCTGATTTGTTCCCAAAACTGGTAAACTTGCAAAAAAAAAATTACAAAGCAGTCACAAGTTAAACAACGATCCCAAAAACGATTATTTGTGCAGTTCCCCAAATTCTCACTATGTCAACTATTGGGCGAAGTGGACATATAACTAGGGGTGGGTATGGAATTGAAATTTCAGTTCGGTAATTTTGATTTTTGATTTTAAAAATGTTGTACCGTTACCATATCAGTTAATTTGGTATGGTTTGGTACTTTAAAAAAGATCAATTTTGGTATTTTGCGGCACATTAAATCGGTAACCATAATTTATTTGACATCAACTTACATATACTCATATAATAGAGAATTATTACTTCGTCTTTTCAAAAAACATCTCAATTATATCATACTAACATCTTATACATATCGAAATATTCAAAAGAAAGTCCAAGCATGCATTTTCCTTCGTTAGTCAATTACATAAAAATAACATTTCAATCAAGGTAGGATAGTCAAAAACTCAAATTTTCAACGTCCAAATAATTAGTTTTGTACTAATATTATTTTATATATTTTTAGTAAAATAATATATATGAATTGTATATGCAACTATGTAGAGTTAATATTCCAAATGGTCACTCAACTAATGGTTCTTCTCTCAGAAAGTCACTCAAATTTGATATTTACTTCAAAAGTCACTCAAGTAAGGACCTGACTATTCTCAGAAAGTCACTCAACTTTGATTTTTACTTCAAAAATCACTCAACTATGAATGTTTTACTTACAAAGTAACTCAACCTATTTAATGGTTTTTTTCATTAAAAGTTACTACCGTAAAATTTTTCTTTAATACCAAAATTCTAAGAAATGAAAAAGATATTAATCTAAACCATTTAATGACTGGCTAATATCCAAAATTCATTTAAACCAAAATTTGCTAATTAAAGGGATTGATTATGTAATAAGCCTAATTTTTATGATGAAATGAGTTTATTGTACTTCAATTACAATCTCAAATCCAGGGAGTAAATTTATAAAATCATTGTATTTTCTAAATTTACAAGATATATATTGACAAATACCAAACTGTGCATAGATCTTTAACCCAGTTCAAACAGGTGCATTGGTTTTCTTACTTACACACTTGTTTTTTTTCCCTTGTGGCAATTCATAACTGCTAAGAAAAACAATAAAACAATTGGAGAGTAAATGGAAGGAAAGGGAAAACTAGAAGTGTGTGAGATGTTTCTTTTTCTTGGGCCATCCGAGCAACGCCATAGATGATGTATTAAAAGTGAATTATACATGCAATATAGATGTATTAAAATTATATAGCTATAAATGATAAATATTTTCTAAATATGGTATATTTAGGTAAGTTTCCTATATGAATTGTCACATTCCATACTACATGGCCCGAGAAAACGATACAACTATTGACAGGGTTATTGGCACTTATGCCCTTAGTTTGTGCTGATCTTTAATTTTTGCCATTCATGACAAATAATTTTCGCATCATAATATCTCACGAGTTATGCCCCGCATGTCACGACCCATTTTCTCAGGTCATGATGGCACCTAATATAATCCACCAGTAGGAAAGCCAACCCGTATTCCAGAACATCTAGTAACGTACTACCCAAAAGGAATAAAGGGAAATAGCGGAATAAATATAATAACAAGGCTAATATAATCCCAAAACCTGGTGGAGCCAGTACAAGAGTTTCTAATACATCAGGAGTACAAGTGAAATACAGGAAAAATGTATGTAGAAAAGCCGTCTCTGACACAGCATAGATAACAGTCTAACAATAAGAGGGAGAGTAGGGATACTCCAAACGTTGGGAGCTCACCCCTAATCTCTGATCCCTAGCTGCTCCGCACGATACACATATCAACCGCGATAACTCGTACCATAACCTGCAGGTTGCAGAAGTGTAGTATGAGTACCAACCACGTGGTACTCAGTAGGCAACGGCCGACTAAGCTACAGAAATAATGCAAGCATAAATAACATGAAGGCATGAAAGTAACTACAAGCAACTATCCACGAAACTAGGCATCAAAATGCTAATGGGGCAATAGAGATAACTATCCTATCCTGACAACACTCAGGAACTATTGTGTATAGTATAGATTACATGCTAGGTAGCGAATATAGGATATAATTATGGCTAGTATAGCATGACTTAGCCTATTTTATGGAATTTGGGGTAGAAATGTGACCCAAACCCTAGTATAAATACTTGTTATGTCTGTAGAGTCCTATCATCTTGAATATAAACATGTTAACCACAACTGATGGTTAAGGATCCTTTCGTATGAGACTTACCATTTGACTTAGCAATTCGGGAAGTTCTTCCCCGATTAGATCCTTGTGGAGCTTTATGCCCTGGATTATTGTGGTTTCCCGGGGTATGAGACCTTGTTAAATTGGTTGCATGCTATTGGGCCCGAGACCGTGATTAGGAGACTAGTTGGACTTTGGTGAGTATTCTGCCCTTAGCAAGGGTAAGATTATCAGTTATAGATGCTTAGGCGCTTATGATTATGTGGTGTGGATACTGGTGATGGCATGCATACTATCTGGTGCATTCACGCTCATTTAGTGGTACGATTCTGACCAAAACCTTGATTCTACTACTATTTTCAAAAAGGGGATTTATTCCCAGTTTTCACTTTTAAAAGGGTTATTTTATAATGGGAATCGTACCACCTCATTTACTGGATTATGAACTTTTGGAACTGAAAATTATATTTTAGAACTCCGACCGAGGATGATTCCGGTCCATTATTTATCCACTCATCTTACCACTACTATTTACTTCGGTCGAGGGATATTCAGACCCTTTGTACATGATTTAGTCCCTAGCATGATCTCGGGCAATGGATTTACAGATTTATATCCTTTTAGCCACGGTTCGAGTCCGTGCACTATTTTTATATATATATATATATATCCGATACTGGACGGAGTAGATGGATCTTGATGGTTATTGGAAGTCCTGGATCGGGACCAGGCAGTGTATATGGATTTTCCCGAATCCCCTAGGGGGGCCCTCGTCCGAGAGCCGTCGAGCCGGAGAAGCTTGGTCACCGTAGGTCCTACCTTTGCGAGCTAGGTGAGCTGGAGGAGGTATATGCACTTGGTATGGTATGGTTTGAGATTGTGGAACCGGTTCGAGTCCGGTGTTCCCGACATGGTTATGGCATTTCGGTTTATGCTGCATTTATCCATTCATATGCATTGCCTATCACCAGTATAGTTGTTTGGCGCTTGTATCTATCAGTTTTATGGGGGGCTGTATAGGTACGGGTTATGGTTGCTGTTTGCTGAGTGTTTCTGTGAACCTTCCGGGTTTATGAGGTCCGGTTAGGTACTTGTTTGCCCAGCCTAGCTGGTTACTTTATTATTGTTTATTATGGTTAGTTCGTGGAAGGTTGGTTGTGGATGGGTACCTGAGATTAGAGGTACGTTTCTGATTCCTTTATCTTTTCGGTAGCTTACATTATGGTTGGTTTACCCCAGGATTTGTCACCCTTTGGGTATAGGCTTGATGAGGCTAGTGTTAGCTCCTTTACTGGGCTATAGACCTTGAGATGTTAGGTTGACTCCTTCAGGTAGTTACCTTTGAGTTAGCCCTATATGTATACTTATATGTATGGTATCACCATATATCCCTCTCTTTTATTATCTATTTATATTGTATATGTATCCTTTGGCCTTGTACTACTATTATATATCCTTCTTCCACTCTTCATTTGTATATTGGCCAGTGGACTCCAGCAAACCGGAAAGTACGACTCAACTGTCATATGGCCAATCCAAAAGCCAATCTACGGCAACAAATACTCACTCCCCAAGATGCCCGCTTTGGTAACCAAGAACATACAACTGAGTAGAAGCATCCCCCGAAGTCATATCAGGCCGAACAAAGGTCAAAATGGGAACTTCCAAATTTTCCCATTTTCCCATCTTCCCAACTTAGAGGAATACAACTTCAGCATGAATTTGGTCAAACCAATGCTCAATCCATGGCAACAAATACCCATAGGCGCATATTATCAAGCAGAAGAAAAACTAATGGGAATGATCAAGGGACATTAAAACAACTTACCTTAGCCTCGAGAATGAGTCCCCACACTTTCCCACGCTCCAAGCTCTAGCAATGGCGAAAAAGGATTTTTGAATAGAAACTTTAATCGAAAATCGAGAAAATGACCTGGAGGGTCATTACACCGCATGACTAACAACTTACGCTCACTAAGAATAAATTCGATTGCTAAAGGACTAAAATTAAAGACCAGCCTATTTGAATGGCAAGTCGTGAAGTTTCTTCCTATTGCATGTCCAATAGCTCGTAAATTACGAAATGACTTTTGAATATATTTTGGAGAAGATCTGCCAATATATTTCCACAACTTTAAGCTTACACCACAATTGAGACAACCTTTTAATTTGGTATATACTGTTGGAAAAATAGTACAATATTGATAATGGACAGGAATTATAAAAAGTAATAGAGTAGTCACAAACACTGTGTCGTGGCAAGCCACTGCCTTGAAAGCAATTTCGGCCCAACTCCGGTGCAAATCTTTCTAGCCGGTCGCTCCTCAAGGTTCCACAGCTACTTCCAAACACGCGCACTCATGGATGGAAGTTTGGAGGTTGCTCAAACCAATTGCCCAAAAGTTCACAAAGAATAGGAAGCCAATATTGAGGTAGAGAATTGATGTAGAAGAGAGTATTTTGTTTTCTATGTTTCTTACCTCTTTAGTTCACAAATGATACTCCTTAAATAGGCACATCATTTACGGTTTCTTTCATCCATCAGAAGAATGTAAGAAGCTAAAGAGATTTAATGCAATGAAACATTACTTTTGTTTTAATGACAACTTGTCATAAAGACAAGTAACTTGATTCAACTCTTTTGAAACACAAATTCTTTTAGTAACTGAGTTACAAATGAATAAATGAATAAACCGTCATTTGAATGAATGTGAACCATTTATGAAGAAGTAATTCTCTCGTTCCATGAACACTTACAACATGTTTACACAGTTTTATTATGGAGAGTTACAAGATGTTTTTATTCTTTGCATTAATTAAGAAGGACCAACCTTCAATCCCCCACTAATGCAAAGATAAAGAATGGAAACAAATTCAGGGCAAAAGGAAGGAACTTGTACTTAAGTGTCAATATATTTCGATTTAAATTGACACGTAGTGATATGAAGCAACAATAAATATCCAAAAAGTGAAGTACTCTTGAACTAGATGGACATATGTTGAAACCCCCACAACACATACCATATCCTTGATTTTAAGCAACCTCCGCGATATTACAAAGTGCTTTTATGGTCATGCACATAAACCTTGGGTCTCATGAGTGCTCTAGAAAGATGACCCAAGTCTTTCATAAAAGGTGACCAACCTTTACACTCACGTAGGTAATCCATCAAGTCTATCTCATAGTCCACCTTAAGGCTATGGATCATTAAGAGCAAAATAAGCTCAACCTTATAATACACTACCTCATGCCATAGAGATAGGATATGTAGTGTTTATTGAAGGCCTATATGGCTTCGTTTGACCACAAATGGGTATCCACCATATTACCTCAATCCATAGGCTTTAGCCCCATCCCCCTTGACGATTCAAGGAACATTTTCCTTGTCAAACCCTTGGTCATAGGATCCGCCAAATTTCTTTCGGATCTTACATATTCCAAGGAAATAACACCATATTTCAACAATTGTTTAACTGCATCATGTCTGATGCGAATATGTCTCTTTTTTTCATTGTACACACTATTTTTAGCAATCCCAATTGCCGCCTGTGAGTCACAATGTAAAGATATCGGTGAATCTTGTCTTCCCCATAACAACACATCTGCCAAAAGGTTTCTCAGCCACTCAGCTTTTTGCCCTGCCAACTCGAGAGCAATGAATTCAGATTCCATAGTAGAACGTGCTATACAAGTTTGTTTTGAAGACTTCCACGAAATAGCACCTTTCAGATACCTCAACAAGCGATGAAGAGCATTTCAATGTTCATTACTGGGATTATGAGTATATCTACTCAATCTACTAACAACATAAGCTATATCAGGCCGAGTATAGTTCATGAGAAACTATACACTCCCAATTATTTTAGCATATTCAATTTGAGAAACACTAGAATCTTTATTCTTTTTCAAGTGTATGCTAGGATCATAAGGAGTTCTCACTGAAACTACATCAAAACAATCAAACCTTTTCAATATAATGAGACTGATACAAAGAGAAACCTTTAACAGTTTTTTGTGATTTTGATCCCTAAAATCACATCAACTTCTCCAAGGTCTTTCATTTCAAATTTAGAAGACAAAAAATTCTTAGTCTTATTTACAACATTCACATTAGGACCAAAGATTGACATGTCGTCCACATATAAACATATAATCACACAATCTGATCCACTGCTTAGGTGCCTGCTTTAATCCGTATAAGGACTTTCTCAATTTGCATACTTTATCCTTTTGTCCTGGGACCCCCAAAACCCTTAGGTTGAGTCATATAGATTTCTTCCTCTAAGTCACCATTTAAAAAAGCTGTTTTGACATCCATTTGGTGTACCACTAAATCGTGAATAGCGGCTAGAGCAATAAGAGTCCTAATGATCGCTATTTTAGTCACAGGAGAATAAGTATCAAAATAATCAACACCTTTCTTTTGGTTAAAACCCCTAATTACAAGTCTAGCCTTATATTTATCAATTGTACCATCAGGCCTCAATTTTTTTTTTTTAAAATATCCACTTGCTACTTATGGGTTTACAACCTTTAGACAAATCATACAAGTCCCATGTGTGATTAGAGACTATAGATTCTAATTCACTTTTAATGGTCTCTTTCCAAAACATTGCATCTATTGAACTCATTGCTTCATCATAATTGTTAGGGTCCTCATCTATTAAGTAGATAGACACTAATTCATCATTTAAGGCATCAATGTAAAAATTCTTAGTCAAAAAGGTGGTGATAAAATCAGGACCAAAACCTGTCTCAGTTCTACGTCTTTTACTCCTTCTAAGTTCATTTTCATTCTCGTTAGAAATAACATCAAAAGAAGGCACAACATGAGAGTTAACAGACATAGATGTAGAAGCATTATTTTGCATATCACTATGCACATTAATTTTCAAAGGGAAAATATGCTCAAAAAATTCTGCATCTCTAGATTCACTAATAGAATGATCATTTAATGACATAAATCTATATGCAGCACTATTTTGAGCATAATCAATAAAGACAGTGTCCAAAGTTTTAGAGCCTACATTTATCCATTTAAAAACAGGTAGACCAACCTTAGCCAAACACCCCCACACTTTCAGAAATTTCAAGTTAGGGGCAAATCCTTTCCACAACTCATATGAGGTCTTGTCTAACTTCTTATGAGGGACTCTATTAAGAATATAGCATGCAGACAGGATAGCTTCCCCCCACATATAGTCAGGTAGACCCGAACTTGAAAGCATGGAATTCATTATTTCCTTAAGGGTTCTATTCTTTCGTTTGGCTACACCATTTTGTTGGGGAGTATAGGGAGCCCTAAACTCATGGATAATACCATCTTTCTCACAAAAATCTTCTAGAGTTTTAGTACTATATTCACCCCCCTATCAGATCTAAATCTCTTGATTTTTCTGTCTAATTGATTTTCTACTTCGGCTTTGAATTTCAAAAACATGTTTTCAGCCTCATATTTAGACTTAAGAAGATATACCTTAGTGTACCTAGAAAAGTCATCAACAAAAGTAATGTAATACTTCTTTCCATATTTGCTAGCAATGTTCTTAAAATCTGCTAAGTCAGAATATACTAGTTCAAGCAACTCGGTCTTTCTACTAGTAACATATTTAAAAGATTTCTTGGCATGCTTTGTTTCTACACACACAGGACATTTAGAAACATCATCAATATTTACCACATGAATTAACTCCATTTTTCTTAGTCTTTTAATAGAAGCAATATTAACATGACCTACTCTACCATGCCACAAATTAATAGACTCAGCAATATAAGCAGAATTAGAAATATTTGCATTATTGACAATCTCTTGAACAATGCTCAGTAGAAATAAGCCCCCACTAAGGTATCCCTTCCCAACAAAGTCTCCACCACGAGAAATAATTATTTTATCAGCTTCAAAAATAAGTTTAAGGCCCACTTTGTTGAGAAGTGCTCCAGAAACTAAGTTTCTACGGAGGGAGGGAACATACAGAACGTTATTCAAGACTAATGTTTTACCAGAAGTTAAATCAAGAAAAGTTTTTCCTTTACCCATAACTCCAGCAGTAGTGGAGTTACCCATGTATAAACATTCGTCATCACTAGACTCCTCAATGTCATGTAATAACTCTTTGTTGGCGCAAAAATGCCTTGAAGCGCCTGTGTCCAACACCCAGTCAGTTTTGCTACCTACCAAATTTTCGTCGATGACTACCGTAGCAATCACTTCATCACCATAGTTCTTTTTCAAGCTGTCTGATATTTTCTTAGCAGCTTTATTAGTAGCAAATAAATCAAACAAAGGATTAGTCTTGTTTAAAGAAATATCCATTTATCAATATTGTATGTAAGTAAAATTGCTTTCAAATTGTTGGAAAAATAGTACAATAGTGATAATGGACAGGAATTATAAAAAGTAATAGAGTAGTCACAAACACTGTGTCGTGGCAAGCCACTACCTTGAAAGCGATTTCAGCCCGACTCCGGTGCAAATCCTTCTAGACGGTCTCTCCTCAAGGTTCCACAGCTACTTCCAAACACGTGCACTCGTGGATGGAAGTTTGGAGGTTGCTCAAACTAATTGCCCAAAAGTTCACAAAGAATAGGAAGCCAATATTGAGGTAGAGAATTGATGTAGAAGAGAGTATTTTGTTTTCTATGTTTTCTTACCTCTTTAGTTCACAAATGATACTCCTTAAATAGGCACATCATTTACTGTTTCTTTCATCCATCAGAAGAATGTAAGAAGCTAAAGAGTTTTAATGCAATGAAACATTACTTTTGTTTTAATGACAACTTGTCATAAAGACAAATAACTTGATTCAACTCTTTTGAAACACAAATTCTTTTACTAACTGAGTTACAAATGAATAAATGAATAAACCGTCATTTGAATGAATGTGAACCATTTATGAAGAAGTAATTCTCTCGTTCCATGAACACTTACAACATGTTTACACAGTTTTATTACGGAGAGTTACAAGATGTTTTTATTCTTTGCATTAATTAAGAAGGAACAACCTTCATATACTTCCATGGACAGTGATACATTGACTCATTGACTTCCAAGTCGTTCTAATTCTACACGTATTTTACATGCTGAGAATTAAATCATGTTGACTCACAAGTCATCACAACTCCACGTTTATTGTAATACAATAAAAATATCAAATTTTGCACTTAGTAAAAATTATATAGGGGAAAACAGGGAGTAAATTGATAAAATTATTGTATTAATTTGATAAAAACAAGGCATATATGATAAGTACCAAGTTATGCATATATCTTTAACTTTACCTAAAGCCCAGTTCAAACATGTGCTTTGGCTTTCTCAATTACACACTTGTTTTTCCCCTAGTGGCAATACATAGTTGCTAAAGAACAAAAATAAGAGAAGGAAAAGGGAAATGGGAAGTGTGTGTCAGACATTTCTTCTTCTTGGCCATCTGAGCAAAAATTGCAACGTCTCACACTACATGGCCCGCGAAAATGAAATAGAACTATTGACAGAGTCAATGGTAATTCTATTTTTATTTTGTGTTGGTCTTTTATTTTTGTTCCTAATAATCAATAATTTTTTTGTGAGGGCATAAGCTTATATTTTCAAATCATAATATCCCACAAGTTATGCCCTGCATGACTTAAGTACTTATACCCACTAAGTATAAGTTCGTTTGCTAAAGGCAAAAATTAAAGACCAGCCAATTTGGAGAGTAAGTCGTGCAATTTGTTCCTATTGCATGTCCATTAGCTCGTCAATTACGAAATACTTTTGAATATCTTCTGGAGAATATCTCCACAACTTTAAATTTAGGCCACAATTGAGACACCCTTTCAATTTGTTGGTATATACATTGACTCATTGATTTCCAAGTTGTTCTAATTTTACCCGTATTTTACAAGTTGAGAAGTACATTACAAATGACTCACAAGTCTTGTAGTGATTCTATACTCATTATAAAACTCTGTCCTGCACAACTTCATAAATAACCAAAACAATCAACTGAAATTTTTAAGCTATAATGATGGTTCCCACAATATCTTCTTTCCTTCATTTTTCCACTCTCTTATATCTTTTCACAATTACTTTTGCTTCCACTGAGGAAGCAACTGCTCTTCTTAAATGGAAAGCAACTTTCCATAACGAGAATAATTCCTTATTGGCTTCTTGGACACTAAGTACCTATGCATGCAGGGATTGGTATGGAATTATATGCTTTAATGGTCGGATAAACAGGGTAAATATTACAAATGCTGGTGTTACTGGTACACTCTATGATTTTCCATTTTTATCTCTCCCTTTTCTTGAATATGTTGATCTTAGCATGAACCAACTCTCTGGCCCCGTTCCACCTGAAATAGGAAAGCTCACTAATCTTGTCCATCTTAACTTGTCCATCAATCAGATTTCAGGTTCAATCCCACCACAAACCGCCTCATTAACCAAACTTGACACTCTCGACATCTTTGACAACCATTTAAATGGTTTCATTCCTGTTGATATAGGAAAGATGAAGTCACTTGAGGTTTTAGCTTTAGGGAGTAACAATCTTTCTGGTCCAATTCCAATAACTCTAGGTGACTTAACTAAGCTCAAAATTCTGTATCTTTATTCTAACCAACTTTCTGGTCCCATTCCTAGTGAGTTGGGGAATTTGAAAAACCTCACTGATTTGGCATTCTCTGATAATCAACTTACTGGTTCAATTCCAATTACTCTAGGTGACTTAACTGAGCTCAAAACTTTGCACCTTTATTCTAACCAACTTTCTGGTCCCATTCCTAGTGAGTTGGGGAATCTGAAAAACCTCAATGATTTGGATTTATCTGATAATCACCTTAGTGGTTCAATTCCAAGTACTCTAGGTGACTTAATTGAGCTCAAAAGTCTGCAGCTTTATTCTAACCAACTTTCTGGTCCCATTCCTAGTGAGTTGGGGAATTTGAAAAACCTCACTGATTTGGAATTGTCCACTAATCAGCTTAGTGGTCCAATTCCAATAACTCTAGGTGACTTAACTAAGCTCAAAATTTTGTATCTTTATTCTAACCAACTTTCTGGTCCCATTCCTAGTGAGTTGGGGAATTTGAAAAAACTCACTGATTTGGCATTATCTAATAATCATCTTAGTGGTTCAATTCCAATTACTCTAGGTGACTTAACTGAGCTCAAGAAACTGTACCTTTCTTCTAACCAATTTTCTGGTCCCATTCCTGGTGAATTGGGGAATTTGAAAAACCTCACTGGTGTGGACTTATCTAAAAATCAGCTTAGTGGTTCAATTCCAATTACTCTATTTGACTTAACTGAGCTCAAGAGACTGTACCTTCATACTAACCAACTTTCTGGTCCCATTCCTAGTGAATTGGGGAATTCGAAAAACCTCACTATTCTGGTATTATCCGCTAATCAGCTTACTGGTTCAATTCCAATTACCCTAGGTGACTTAACTAAGCTCAAGATACTGTACCTTTCTTCTAACCAACTTTCTGGTCTCATTCCTAGTGAATTGGGGAAATGCAAAAATTTGACTGATTTGCGGATAGCCAGGAATAGAATTGGAGGTAGCATACCACCAGAGATTGGAAACCTCAAAGGGCTTCTAGGACTTGATCTTTCATCGAATCATTTGATTGGGCAGATTCCATAGGAATTTGGAAAATTAACCTCTCTGGTTAAGCTTACTGTGCAAAACAACAATATTTCTGGCAATATACCTGAGGAACTTGGGTCACTAACAAAGTTAGAGTCCCTCGATCTATCAGACAACAGATTGAATGGGTCAATCCTGAAGTCTATAGGAGATTTCTTGCACTTGTTTCAGTTGAACCTGAGCAACAACAAGCTTGGCCAGAAAATTCCAAAGGAGATAGGGAGGATAACTCATCTTAGTATACTTGATTTGAGCCATAATCTTCTTGATGGAGAAATACCTTCTTAGCTAGCCAGTTTGCTGGACTTGTCAAACTTGAATCTTTCCCACAATGGTCTCTCTGGCCGCATTCCTGAAGAACTTGCAAGTTTGAGTGGTTTGCAAGATGTCGTATTGTCATACAACGAGTTGGAAGGTCCAATCCCTAATAATAAAGTTTTTATTAATGCTTCATTAGAAGGTAATAAAGGTCTTTGTGGCAATGTAACAAGACTCCAGCCCTGCGAAAAGCCATCTTCTATGGAGAAAAAGCACTCAATAGCGAAGGGACGCAAACTCATCCTCATCACCATACTTCCTGTTATGGGAGCACTAGCACTGCTCTGTGTTTTCATTGGTGTTCTCTTTATGTGTGATAAAAGAAGGAAAGTTAGAGACGTTGAAAGACGGGATGATGATGGTTGGCTTTCGATATCCATGTTAGATGGAAAGGCATTGTACAAGGACATCTTAAACTACACAGAAGAGTTTGATGCAAAATTTTGCATCGGGCAAGGAGGACATGGAAGCGTTTACAAGGTAAATCTTCCATCATTAGGGAATATTGCTGTGAAGAGACTTCATTCTTCATTTGAGAATACACATCCCAAAAGCTTCATGAATGAAGTAAGGGCATTGACTGGGATTAAGCATCGGAACATTGTGAACCTCTACGGCTATTGTTCGCATGCACAACACTCGTTCTTGGTTTATGAGTATGTGGAGAGGGGGAGTTTGTCTAGTATTTTGAGCAATGTAGTTGAGTCCAAGAAATTGGATTGGCTTAAAAGGGTGAATATCATCAAGGGTGTTGCTTTTGCTTTATCTTACATGCACCAGGATTGCTCACCACCAGTTGTTCATCGAGACATATCAAGCAGTAATGTTTTGCTTGATTCCGAGTATGAAGCTCGTGTTTCAGATTTTGGCATCGCTAAGCTTCTCAAGCCAGACTCATCCAATTGCACCGTGCTTGCAGGCACATATGGCTATGTTGCACCTGGTAAGGTCTAACTTTAATTTTTATCCTTTTTAAACTTCATGAAACACTGTACTGCTTTAATCTCATTTGCACGTTTAAATTGTTATACTTTTTTTTTGGAAATTGTGTTGTTTCAGAGCTTGCATACACAATGAAGGTTATGCCAATGTGTGATGTCTATAGCTTTGGAGTATTAGCATTGGAGATAATCAAAGGAAAACATCTCGGAGAATATATTACCATGCTAGCAAATTCATCGACTATAAATCATGTGCAGTTTGCTGATTTGCTAGATGAACGCCTTCCATATCCTGAAGATGAAGTAAAAGAGGTTTTGGTTTTTATCATCAAGCTAGCAAGCTCTTGTTTGGTTGGAACTCCAAAATCAAGGCCAACAATGCAATTCATCTCTCATAAGTTATCAAAAATGGATCCACGTCCACCTATTCATGTAAAGCGAGCTTTGTAATCCCTGATATGTAAGGTGTCTTTGTATGAAAATGAATAACCGTTGTCTATGGTAAAATTACTATTGCGACTAGTATTGTTGTATTGTCAGGGTGATTGTCTGGCTTATTGTATTAGAGTGTATAATGTAGAAGGTAATTGTTCCTTGTGCCAAAAGTAAGAAAAACAACTTTCAGAGGATTATGTATTGAGCTAACACCTCAATAAACTTCTTTGAGTTTCTTCTGCACTTTCTAAATGAGTTTAAAATCAGAGTTTTGCTAAGTTGTACTCCTCTGGAGCCACCAGTCACTATTGTTTATAACCATAAATTCTTATTAAATATGTTATTATTTTTCTAATTGAAGCTCCCCAAATTAAATATGGCTCTAGAATACAATAAAACTAAGTACCGTTTTAGAAAAAAGGTCATGAAGAGAATAGTTTGATTGCGTTGGGTGTGCGAACCAAAGTCCCACATTGGTAGATAAAGGGATTGGGAAACTACATATAAGGTGTAGAACTCTTAATGGTGTCAGCCCTTTTGGGGAAAACCGTGCGGGCTTGGCTCAAAGCGGACAATATTACACTAGGTAAGAGGGTTTTGGGGCTGGTTGAGCCCAACAGATTGATATAAGTAGACATCTATCTTCACAACAAGCAGTTCTGAACTTTTCTGTTATTCAACAACTAACTAAATTTCTCTCGCATTAAACACAACTGAATTTTTTGTCTTTTCGGCTTCAGAAATTGGATAATTAACCTACATGATGAAGAGCTGGATATTTCCAGGAGAACTCAAAAATGCTAAATTAGTTATGCATTTATTCCTCTTACCTACCCTTCTCTTGCACTGCTGTGTACTATGTGCTAGATACATAGAGTCGACAGAAGAGGAAGTTTCACAATTTCCTTAATCACTTCCATTTATAGCAAAGTTTAAAACGTCTAGACTTGAAACTAGTTTATTTATTGAGGTGTCACATGTTCTGTTTCTACACACCATTAATTGGCAACTTCAACTTCAAGATACTCTATATATAGACCAATATTGGAAAAATAAAACTTTGTCTTAGATCTCTTCAAGTAGACAACTGAGAAGGACAAATGGCAATTAGCAGCATGGCTGTTGATGGACAAGGTAGCGATAACCACTTTAACAGGAAGACAACGTTTGCAGTTGTCATCACTAGCATTGTTGCTGCATCAGGTGGCCTCATTTTGGGATTTGATATTGGAATTTCAGGTAAGTGTGCATGTTTCTTTTTATTGTCCAATTTATTAGACTGAATTCCATTTTATTAGAGTGAATCAAACATGTTTATCAAGACTAGTCCCCCTTTTTCTATTGAAAGATAGAAATCTTATTTATAGCTATGCATCAGTATACTGGGAGGAACTCTTTAGTGTATGCAGTTTGCAAGTTACTATTACAGATATTAGGATGTCTTAGCTGTAAACAAGCTGAAGTATGCCTAACATACAGAGTTCCTACTTTTGTCTGCTTCAAAATCTTGAAAAACAAACACCGGAGGAACTCTAAAAAAACACAAAAGATTGTAATGCAGCTGACTTGCTCCTTCCTTGGCCAAAATGTCTGTCACTTGGTTTTGTTCTCGAAAGTAATGATAAACAATGTTTCTCATAGAGAAGTCCCTGTTAATTATCAGGAGTATGAAGATAGTTATTGTAACACCCCGTAAATTTTAAGCTAAGATCCGAACCACTCTTTATATGTGTATAGGCCCAAAAGCAATTATTTCCAATCTATAATGCCCCGTAACTCTATGAGTTTCGACGTCTTTTATTGAGCCTTGTTAAGCCTTGTCAATCTTGGAAAATGATCCTTTGAAAAAAAATAAAATAGGGTGTTTAGGTGAAATTAGTCCCGAGCGTCGCAGCGGTCAAAAGTTGGTCGCTGGGACGGTCCAAAATTTTTCTTAGCAGTCCCTATGGATGAAGAGGCCAAAAGTTGACCGCTTCAGCGAGCGACCCCTGAATTTCTTTTTTAAAGTGGATTTTTTCAGAATTTCAAATCCATTCTCCAACTTTCCAAGCCCTAGAACGAATATTCTCTCCTCTCCACTTCATCCCACATCCTTGTAATTCTAAGTGCTTCCAAGTATTTCTAACATTCGAAAATGGATTCTTAACAAAATTCTACACCATAATAATAGGTTTTCAAGAAAACCCATATCAAGATTTCAAGAACGGATTCTCGGAGTTCTTCTTCAAAGATTTGGTCTTTCTTCAAGTATTTTTGGATCAATTAAGGTATGTAAGAGCAACACCTTCCGTGAGGAACTCTGTTCTTCCCCACAACTGAGTCATAATTTCATGTTAAGTTCATGATTTAAAGTTAGGGTTTCAAGATTTAATATCCCTAAGTATTGCTCTTGGTTTTGATACAATTTCTTGAATATTTCTTGAGTATATATGTCAATTTTGTGAGTTAGAGTCTTTCCGTACATTGAATCTTTATGGCATGATGTCTTTCCGTACATTGAATCTTTATGGCATGATTTTCAAATTCCTTCGTATAAAGCTTATGAGTCATATTAATGGTATTGAAAGCCTATTTTATGTTTATATGGGATTGAAGCATAGTTACTTGAGTATATGTCACAACTCACAAGTCAGCAGTTTCACAGAAATATTATGAGTACCCTTATGTAGACTAGTATGATTTGAAAAGAGAAAGAATATTGTATCTTGAAAGTTGAAATTAACTAAGGATCTAAAGACTTAGAGCCACAGCTCGTAGAGATAAATATGTTCATGGTACGAGATTTTGAGTCAAGCATGGTTTTACGAAATTGTTCAAAGACTTATAATATGAGCAAATAGTATAATTTTGGGAAGATTATATAGTACCAAGACGGGTATGAGTCCGAGGTCACATACCCCCACTATGTTGCCACCATAAGATAGGATCATCCACAGTTTGGGTGACTCCACTTTTAGCCTTCGGGCTCAAATTTGGATCCATAAGTTATGTTTCGTCGTATACACTGGCAAGGTATAGGATGACTCTTCTCAATATGGGCAAGACATTGGACTTCATGTTGCTCACATGGTTTATGTCGGTTAAGAAAAACTCCCCCAAACTTAGAAAGACTAAGTATTTTCTATCATTTTATTTGCTAAAGATTTATGACGATTACATGAAAATTTCAGTATTTTCTATCATTTTATTTGCTAAAGATTTATGACGATTACATGAAAATTTCTTTAAGATAGCATCTCAAACTACTTGTTTTGGGTCTAAAGTTGTATAAAACTTACTAATTGAGTTTTACATGTTTTATACTGATTTTTATGATGCACTTAGCTCATTGTCGTTATTTCTTCAGCTCTGTGAGAAGTCAGTAAGTTCCGTTCTCATCTCTTTATTTAGCTGGTTATCATGTTTTGGCTTTATGGCCTTGTTCAGAGTTTCAGTTTCCATTTGGTAAATGCTTATGTTTTACATTCGGTTATTACGTACCAATACATTCAAAGTATTGACGCTCTTTTTGCGCTATATCATTTTATGATGTAGATTCTGGACCTCAGACTTTGGGCTGCAGTCAGGCACTTCGCTATACTTTCCACCATCAGCTTATGGTAAGTCCTCTTAGCATCCAGAGGACTTGGTCAAATTTCCTCTCAGCCTTAGACTTTTAGACATTTGGTTTAAATAAAGTTGTCCCTGGGGTTTGTCCCGGTTGACTTATTTAGTTCATGTTTAGAAGCTTCATTAGACATATGTTAATTTCAGATTTTCAAGTTGTCTTTTAAAATGGTTTCTAATATTGGATATTGAAACAAAGTAATTTATATTTTGTTTTTAGAAGTTTATTCCAAGTTTATTGTTGCCAGCTTCCGCAAAGTTTGAAAAAAAAAAAGTTTTATTAACAGCTTGCCAGGCTAAGGGTCCGCTTGGGATCACTCGTGGTTCCAAGTGCCCGGTCACTTCCAGGGTGTAGGCTCGGGTCGTGACAGTTACATTATGCATTATATTCATTTTTGGAAAGAAAATTTTGCATCTTATAGAAACAACTAGCTAGCTAGACATCATCTCATTCGTTTGTGAACTTCAGACTGATATACACCATCAGGTTACTTTTATCTGTTGTAACAGGTAATCTGTCTTATTTTCAGGATTACAAGTCCCACATAAAAAGTTATGTTTAGTCGCATAAATTAACACTAACCATCGCTATGTCTATGTTGTGCAACTTATTGTCACAGATTTAATCTGTTTAATTTGTACATCAGGTGGAGTGACAACAATGAGACCATTCCTTGGAAAATTCTTCCCAGAAATACTGAAGAAGGAAGATCTGGTGATGCTGACACAAATGTGTATTGTGTATATGACAGTGAGGTTTTAACAGCCTTCACGTCATCACTCTATATCGCTGGCTTTGTAGCGTCTCTCACAGCTGGTGGCCTCACGGCAGCCATAGGACAAAGAAACATAATGGTAGTAGGAGGCTGCACTTTCTTTGTTGGTGCTCTTATCAATGGTGCTTCTCATCTTGGGTCGTATTTTATTAGGCTTTGGTGTCGGCTTTACTAACCAGGTAGCAAAACATAGAGTTTAGTAATTTTATACTGATAGTTTGAGAATTATGTATAGCATCATGATATCTGAGCATGCATTTGAAGGCAACTCCCACCTACCAGTCAGAAATGGCACCTTCAAAATGGTGTGGTGCATTCGGCACAGGTTTCCAATTCTTCATAGGTCTTGGCGTTGTTACTGCAAATTGCATAAACTATGGCACCTCTAAGCTCAGTTGGGGACGGCGCCTTTTTCTCAGCCTGGACATTGTGCCAGCCGCAACAATGACCATAGGTGCACTTGTCATTTTTTTTCCTTTAAATAATGTTGCTGTCAGGATCAATTTGCTCTCAACTGTATCCTCAAGTACCTACAACCTCCTACTAGCACAAGTATTGGATAATTCTGTCCATTAAAGCTTAGGCAGATTGAAAAGAAATCATAGCATTTTATTTCGCAACCGTTATTTTGTTAGGCCTAAAGTTAAAGGCTTCTAATGCCTTTCCATTGAGCCGGTCCTGTGATCTCAATCGCAGTCATCCATAATTTTTTTGTCATTTTTGTGACCACACCCTTTGGCGCAGGTGCACTTCTCATATCCGACACACCTAGCAGCCTAGTTGAGCGAGGGAAATTGGAGCAGGCAAAGCAATCTCTAGCTAAAGTTCGTGGAACCAATAAGAACACTGAAACTGAAGATGAGTTAGCTGATCTTATTAAGTCTAGTGAAGATGCAAGAGCTTCAAAGGAAGAGCCTTTTGTGACAATCTTTAAGAGACAACATCGGCCTCATTTAGTCATGTCCATTTCCATACCATTTTTTCAGCAAATGAGTGGGATTAATATCATTGCATTCTATGCTCCTGTCCTTTTTCAATCGGTGGGTTTAGGAAATAACTCAGCTTTACTTGGTGCTCTATATTATTCTTGGATTAGTAAATCTTGGTTCAATCCTTTTGTCTACTGGTATTGTTTTGGTCGGAGATTTCTCTTCATACAGGGTGGAGTACAAATGCTCATCTGCCAGGAACGTGTTTAGCTAATCGCCAACTGAGACAAGTCATTAAGCACCCAAATATCCAAGTTAAAACTCGAGTGATGACTGGTTAATGAGTTCATGTTTTGTGCAATCGAAGTGCATAAATTTATTTATACCATCAGGTTAAATTGACTTACACCCACTTGGTGGGAATTTACTGGGTATGTTGTTGTTGTTGTTGTTAGGTTAAATTGACTTGCAACATGTAAATTTTCATAACAAGTCAAATAAGGTAGCTTGAAAAATAAAGTAAGAAGATATTATAACCATTTAAATTGCATTGATAGTGTAAATTTTACACTAACAGTGTATATAACTTAAATCCGTTACAGAGTAACTTTTACATACAAACAGTGTATAGTTTAGTTGAATAGCAACAACATATTTCATTTAATCTTTGTGAAGGTAGCAATTGCTTCTACGCTTGCAGCTTCAATAGGCGAAAACGGAAGCAAGCAATATGCTGCTGGTTTTGGTTGGTCATGGGGTCCTCTAAGTTGGCTCATTCCAAGCGAAATATTTCCAATGAACATTCGAACAACGGGGTAAAGCATAAGTGTGGCCGTCAACTTTGCCACCACATTCATGTTGTCTTGAAGAATCTTAATCAAACACACAGTTTGTAGGATTATTGAATATTGTTCCACTAGTCAATTAGTGTAATCACATGTATATAAACACGAACTACACTGAAATAGCCACAGTCTATGAATCGTACCTTGTTACAGAAGATTGTTTCAATTGTTTCAGAGAAGATACTTTTCTTCAAGGAATCTACGAAGAGAGCTTTTGACAAATGAAGTTTCCTCTTTCTTTTATTTTTTCTTGTCTGACAGAAGGAGCTTTTTGTTTTTCTTGAGAGAGAGAAAGTGTCGATTGTTTCAGTCAAAAGAAACTATTTATAATTCTAAAGGGACACAACTCTTCAAATAGTTGTGTCTCTTCCCTTTTATTAATAATATAAATATATAAATAATTATATCTTATCTCTCTCTTACTATGGTTCCGGGTTGACCCACATGGTTGACCCGATCCAATTTCCTTCATGTCTCAAACATTCTTGGCCATGCTCTGTCACTTCAAGTATGGGGCTTTCTTGTTCTTTTCTAGTTGGATTACTGTAATGACCATTTTTATTGTGATATTCATGCCTGAGAGTGCTTCTCCTACACTTGATGCATTGAATTTAACGCGACGCCTTTGGTCTCAGCCTGAGACCAAAGGCGTCGCGTTAAATATGCATCAAGTGTGGGAGAAGCACTGGTTTTGGAGTAGATATGCCTGAGACCAAAGGCGTCGCGTTAAATTCGATGCATCAAGTGTGGGAGAAGCATTGGTTTTGGAGTAGATATGTTAAAGATCAGTCCTAGTGCTATACCAAAGAAGTTGAATTGATTATACCAAAAGTTTACATGTGTAGTTGCTTTTGTTATATAATACAGAGGAATTTTAACATAAGGGGATCACTGGGTAATAGAAGTTTATCATATATGCAACTTATGTTTCAAATTTGACCTTATTTGAAGTAGATTTGGATGTTGAATTGTTGAAATTCGAAAAGAAAAAAATGGCCAAACAAATTAAGACACATGCAGCTAAATTAAAACGATTTTTACATGTGTTTCAATCATGTACGATTAAAATCAAACACAAATTCAACTTTAATTTCTACATCTGATTTGTTCCCAAAACTGGTAAACTTCCAAAAAAAAAAAAATTACAAAGCAGACACAGGTTAAACAACGATCCCAAAAACGATTATTTGTGCAGTTCCCCAAATTCTCACTATGTCATTTATTGGGCGAAGTGGACATATAACTAGGGGTAGGTATGGAATTGAAATTTTAGTTCGGTAATTTTGATTTTTGATTTTAAAAATATTGTAACATTGCCATATCAGTTAATTCGGTATGGTTTGGTACTAAAAAAGATCAATTTTGATATTTTGCAGCACATTAAATCAATAACCATAATTTGTTTGACTTCAACTTACGTATACTCATATAATAGAGAAAGCCCAAGCATGCATTTTCCTTCGTTCATCAATTACATAAAAATAACATTTCAATCAAGATAGGATAGTCAAAAACTCAAATTTTCAACGTCCAAATAATTAGTTTTGTACTAATATTATTTTATATATTTTTAGTAAAATAATATATATGAATTGTATATGCAACTATGTAGAGTTAATATTCCAAATGGTCACTCAACTAATGACTCTTCTCTCAGAAAGTCACTCAACTTTGATCTTTACTCAAAAAGTCACTCAAGTAAGGATTCTTCTATCAGAAAGTTACTCAACTTTGATTTTTACTTCAAAAGTCACTCAACTATGAATGTTCTACTTACAAAGTTACTCAACCTATTTAATTGATTTTTTCATTAAAATTTGCTAACATGAAATTTTTCTTTAAAACCAAAATTCTAAGAAATAAAAAAAGATATTCATCTAAACCATTTAATGACCGGCTAATATCCAAAATTCATTTAAACCAAAATTTGCTAATTAAAGGGATTTATTATGTAATAAGCCTAATTTTAATGATGAAATAAGTTTATTGTACTTCAATTACAATCTCAAATCCAGGGAGTAAATTTATAAAATCATTGTATTTTCTAAATTTACAACATATATATCGATAAATACCAAACTGTGCATAGATCTTTAACCTAGTTCATTGGCTTTCTCTCTTACACACTTGTTTTTTTCCCTTGTGGCAATTCATAAATCATAACTGCTAAAAAACAATAAAACAATTGGAGAGTAAATGGAAGGAAAGGGAAAACTAGAAGTGTGTGAGACGTATCTTTTTCTTGGGCAGTGGCGGAGCCAGGATTTTCACTAAGGGGATTCAGAAGTAAGCATATGAACCAGCCGAAAAGGGTTCAACGTCTATTATATATACATAAAAAATAATTTTAACCATGTATAAATAGTATAATTTCCCGCCGAAGGGGGTTCGGATGAACCCCCTGAGCCAAAGGTGGCTCTGCCCCTGTTCTTGGGCCATCCTGAGTAACTCCATATATGATGTATTAAAAGTGAATTATACATGCAATATAGATATATTAAAATTATTTAGCTATAAATGGTAAATACTTTCTAACTATGGTATATTTAGGTAAGTTTCCTATATGAATTGTCACATTCCATACTACATGGCCCGAGAAAACGATACAACTATTGACAGGGTCATTGGCGCTTATGCCCTTATTTTGTGTTGATCTTTAATTTTTGCCATTCATGACAAATAATTTTTTGGGGCAAAAGTCTATATTTTTGCATCATAATATCTCAACAAGTTATGCCCCGCATGACTAACAACTTATGCTCACTAAGCATAAATTCGATTGCTAAATGACTAAAATTGAAGATCAGCCTATTTGAATAACAAGTCATGAAATTTCTTCCTATAGCATGTCCAATAGCTCATAAATTACTAAATGACTTTTGAATATATTTTGGAGAAGATCTGCCAATATATTTCCACAACTTTAAGCATACACCACAATTGAGACACCCTTTTAATTTGGTATATACTTCCATGGACAGTGATACATTGACTCATTGACTTCCAAGTCGTTCTAATTCTACCCGTATTTTACAAGCTGAGAAATAAATCATATTGACTCACAAGTCTTCACAACTCCACGTTTATTGTAAATACAACAAAAATATCAAATCTTCCATTTAGTAAAAGTTATGGAGGGGAAAACGGGGAGTAAATTGATTAAATTATTGTATTTGATGAAAAAACATGACATATATATAAGTACCAAGGTATGCATATATCTTTAACTTTACCTAAGTCAGTTCAAGCATGTGCTTTCCCCTTCCAGAGAGTAAATGGAAGGAAAAAAATTTTAAAAAAAGGAAAAGAGAAACGGGAAGTGTGTGAGACATTTCTTCTTCTTGGCCATCTGAGCAAAAATTGCAACATCTCACACTACATGGCCCGGGAAAATGAAGTACAACTATTGAAAGTCATTGGTAATTATGTTATTATTTTGTGTTGGTCTTTAATTTTTGTTCCTAATAATCAATAATTTTTTTGCGAGGGCATAAGCTTATATTTTCAAATCATAATATCCCACAAGTTATGCCCAGCATGACTTAAGAACTTATACTCACTAAGCATAAGTTTGATTGCTAAAGGGCAAAAATTAAAGACGAGCCAATTTGAAGAGTATGTCGTGCAATTTGTTCCTATTGCATGTCCATTAGCTCGTCAATTACGAAATGACTTGAATATCTTCTGGATAATATTTCCATAACTTTAAGTTTTGGCCACAATTGAGACACCTTTTCAATTTGTTGGTATATACATTGACTCATTGACTTCCAAGTTGCTCTAATTTTACCCGTATTTTACAAGCTGAGAAAGTGTTGGAAAATATGTTTCACGAACACAAAATATACAAAGAAGAACACAAAGATGAAGGCTTAATAATCCGAACAACGAACAGAGAATTAAAGGCTTGAAACACGCGCAAAACGCTTTCCTAAAAATGATATTTGCTCCCTCTCCTATGCGAGATTGCTATGGGATTATACGCAAATAGTTTTAGTGGATATGACAAGCCTATTGAATTCTGCACTAAGCAAATAGTGAAGAAATTCTTCTGAAAAGCAAGAAGTCAGGACTTGATCTTTTGGAGAAGAAAACGTTTATTCTCAGATGATAGAGAAGACAAAAAGTTACAATAGAAATACAGAAAGTTGGATTTAAATAGAATGGTGGAAACCAAAGGATGAAAGGACACAACCTTTCATCAAAAAACACCTCTTCATAAAAGACACAACCTTTTATTTAAAAGACACCTTTTCATTAAAGACTTTTAATTAATTTAATTTAAACACAAAATCCAACAATCCCCCACTTTTTTAAATATAAATTAGGACACAAAGATCAAGTCATGTTCACACATAGAGTAATGTATCTTTCGATTTGAACAGTACCTTAGTGCAATGCCACAAGACGAAATCGAATTCCACGTAGCATAATAGCTTTGAACGTGTTATTCCTTGTGATGACGTCGGTGACACTACACACATAAAAATTCCATTCCTGCTTTCCACTCAACATGCTTAGAACTTTTATGGCCATGTGCTATCCAAAATTCATGAATATTTATGAGAGCAGCTCCAACTCCCAATCGAAGCGGCACCACTTCTATATTCATATAGGTGAAGTTCTTTCAGTGTCTTTGTCATATTTGAGACACTTGTTCCTTGAACTGAATCTCAATAAGAGTATTAGAACTCGACCCTCTAATCTATGACAACCAGTACTAGTATATCTCTTACTTAAGTACTGAAACAACCACGTATCAACAACTTGTTGTTTCCCTTTGAACCCATAACTATTCATTTCATAGTGTTGGGTAGGGTTGCCATTATCGGTGGACCTAATTAAGTAGTTTTAACATAACCAAACTTGAAGTTGTATTCAATAACTTCCTTTTAAGAAACTTAATAAATAAATTAGTCAAATTCTTTTGACTCCACCAATGTGATAGAAGTTATTCCATCTTGAATTAACTTTCTCACATAATCATGTCAATAACTTATGCGTTTTGACTTCCCATTATATAATATCTATATGCTCGAACTAGAATGGTTTGATTATCACAAATTGAGCTCATATTTTTCAAAATCTATGGATTCTCTTAATAATCCCTCAATCACTTAACTCCTTCAACTTGTTTGCTTCTACTAATGCAAGGTTTTCTTGGTTTCAAGAAATTGTACCTCCTCGCAAGGTAAATATCCATCATGTGGTAAATTTATTTTTTTTCTCACATATTCAGTACCAACTTATATCGATATATCCTTATCAAATAGTATGAAACTTAGAGTTTCTCAAATCTGTAGTTCTCTAAAGAAAACCAAGAACTTGACTATTGGCCCTTCCAATAGCACATGCTAACACAAATTAAGAAATAATATATCAACAAATTAACTAACACAAATAGTTAACGCATGCTTTGGAGTTGAGATAACTTTTCGTGATAAATCACGACCTTTCAAAATAAATGACACCCTTTCAAGATCGAAACACAACCCTTGTTTGTTGAAGACATAAATTAAGATAATTGATAATTTCAAACATCTATGTCTCATATGCCAACTGTTCTCTTACAATTTTGAATCATTATAAGCATTTCAAACTACTGACAACACCTAACTCATTGTCTAGGGGAAAATGAACTTGATTTCCATGCACACACAAACAACCGATCTTACACATAAAATAAATTTGTGAAAACAGTAACTTTTAATTATCTCGATCGGTATCATAAACTTAGCATGTATTTCAATATCGTCACAAGAATATCATCTACCCTAATATTTATGAAAATAAATTCACAAAATCACAAAGGTAGAAATTTATAAATAAATAATAAGTAGGGTTAAGAAAATAGAACCCGATTTTATTCTTTGATCCATTATTTGGAATTTGAAGTCTATCTCTTTGACTATCCCACAAGACACCACGGACAGCCATCATGTATCCCTCAATCTCTTTATGTCCATTGTTGGTTTGTTCTCTTGCAACAATTGGAGTAAGCTTTGGCTAATGCATGAAACGGCGCCTCAGAAACAGTACGCAAAATCCAAAAAATTCTCCTTTTTTTATTTATTTATTTTCGTATTGTTTCTTGTCAAAAGAAAGGGGTCTGTGATCTTTGTCACTATATATCTTGCTCTATTGCCAAGTAGTGTATCACAATAAAATAATTCATACTGATATCCAGCACTTTAAATTTACTAATCAATGAGATTGAAATTCTGGGAATTCTCTTTTCCCATAGTAAATGATCTTCTACTACATAGATCATCGATCCAAGTCCGATACAACCGATACCATCTTTTGAATTTTTCGGATCAAATATCTTCTTCAATACAAAATATCGTTTTTAGATTGTTGAAAAATATGTTCCATGAACAGAAAATATACGAAGAAGAACACAAAAATGAAGCCTTAATAATCCGAACAATGAACACAGAATTAAAGGCTTGAAACACGCGCAAAACGCTTTCCTAAAAACGATATTTTCTTCCTCTCCTCTGCGAGATTGCTATGGAATTATACGCAAATAGTTTTAGTGGATATGACAAGCCTATTGAATTCTGCACTAAGCAAATAGTGAAGAAATTCTTCTGAAAAGCAAGAAGTCAGGACTTGATCTTTTGGAGAAGAAAATGTTTATTCTCAGATGATAGAGAAGACAAAAAGTTACAATAGAAATACAGAAAGTTGGATTTAAATAGAATGGTGGAAACCAAAGGATGAAAGGACACAATCTTTCATCAAAAAACACCTATTCATAAAAGACAACCTTTTATTTAAAAGACAGCTTTTCATTAAAGACTTTTAATTAATTTAATTTAAACACAAAATCCAAATCTTTTGGGGAAGAAGAAAAACTTTGGGGAAAGCTCTGTAAAAGATACGTTGTAAATTACAAGACGTTTGGTTTAAATATAATTAGTGACATGCAAAGTTTGACCAAACCATGTTGGCAAACAAATACAAAATAAATGAATGTGATAAATGTGTTTACATTAAAGACAATCCAAATCACAAAGTCATTGTTTGTTTGTATGTGGATGATATGTTGATCATCAGTAGAGATATTTCTGACATAAATGCTATGAAACGAATGCTTGAGAGCAAGTTTGATATGAAAGACCTTGGAGTTGCTGATGTGATCTTAGGAATAAGAATTCATAGAACTCCACAAGGGTTGGCATTGTCACAGTCTCATTATATTGAAAAGGTACTTGACAAGCAGAGGTGGAGCCAGGATTTCAACAAAGGGGGTTCAATATTTGAAGAAAACTAGTCGAAGGGGGTTCAACACCTACTATATATACATAAAAAAATAATTTTAATCATGTACAAATAGTATATTTTTCCGTCGAAGGGGGTTCGGATGAACCCTCTTGCCAAAGGCTGACTCCGCCCCTGTTGACAAGTTCAAGTATTTGGAGTTCAATATTGCCAAAACACCATTGGATGTGAGCCTTGCCCTTCGAAAGAATGAAGGTGAAAGTGACTCACAATTGGAGTATGCAAGAGTGTTTGGAAGTTTGATGTATATCATGAACTGTACGTGACCAGATATAGCATGTGCTATTAGTAAATTGAGTCGGTACATGAGTAATCCCAATCAAACTCATTGCATGGCAATGAAAAGAGTTTTGGGGTATCTAAAACATACTCAAGACTATGCTTTGCATTATAATAAATATCCTGCGGTAATTGAAGGTATAGTGATGCAAATTGGATCACCGGATCGAATGAAGTAAAATCCACGAGTGGATATGTATTTACTTTAGGTGGAGGAGGAGTCTCTTAAAAATCATCCAAACAGACATATATACAATGGAATTTGAATTTATCGTGTTAGATAAAGCCGGTAGAGAAGATGAATGGCTCCAGAATTTCTTGGAAAATATTTCTTATTGGCCCAAACCATTGGCACCAGTATGCATACACTGTGATAGTCAAGCGGCAATAGATAGGGCAGGGAGCGTGATGTATAATGGTAAATCTTGTCATATAAGACGGAGACATAATACCTTTAGAGAACTTCTCTCTAGTGGAATTATCACGACTGACTATGTGAAGTCAAAGGATAATGTGTCGGATCTACTTACAAAAGGCCTATCTAGAGAGGGAGTTGAGAGATCATCAAAGGAAATGGGTTTACGGCCTAGGACAAGTCATCACGACGGTAAATCAACCTAGCGGACTGGAGATCCCAAGAGCTAGGTTCAAGGAGATAAAACAAAGTTATGACTGACGGTTCAACATTATCAATTAACTTAACCCATTCTCATGATGAAGACAATGTTCAGGAAACAAGGATAAGACTTATGGTTGAAATTTTTTTAATGGTTTCTAAGTTTGGCAGATTTGACCAAATAGTTTGATCTATAGGATTGAAACATTTAGGAATCACCTATATGAGAGTGAAGTGGAAGTCGCTTCAAGGAGAATGATAGTAAAGGCCTATTCTCTAAGCTCTCATGAAATCAGGTTGTGTTCATGGCTGAAACGAACAAAACCGTGAGAACCATAAACGGTAAAAGGCTGGTTGTGTGACTTGTGTTGTCTAGGTGTACATTAAAGTTCGATGGTTCAAAGATATCACATCTACCAATTGATCGAGTGCATCTGATGCAAGTTCACTATGGAATATTCAAAGGGAAACCTACTTATCCAGATGCAATTAGTCTTTGCTTGAAGATCACACACTGGTCCAAATATTTTTTGATAAAATAGTCATTCCCCATATATATGGGGGATTGTTGGGTTCTTGTGAAAATGTGAATGGAAAATGGAGAAAAAAAAAGAAGGAAAGTGAAATGTATGTTCACTTTATGAAAAGAGTGTTCTCCCACATTGGTGGGAGAAGAAAACATTCTTGTGCTTAAGTATGGAAGCACTTCTTCATGTGGATAGTGAGGCAAGAACAAGTCAAGCCTCGCGCCGTCGTTGTCGTCGTCGTCGCTCGGCTTTGGCTTCGGATTTGGATTTGGATTTTTCAAATGATCGATCGAGAGACTATATTTTTGGACAAAATTAATTTAAAACTTGAGAGTTAATGACTGTTTAATACAAAAATCCGATACGAAAATATTCTCTATTTGCGGACGTCCGCACCTCGAAGGGACATGACCCTTCAAGGCACTATTTCAAAGCGAAATAACAACCTGTGGGGGCAGGTAATCACCTGCGGGCGCAGGTGGCCAACGCAGTTTGTGACTTGCGGGCGCAGGTCGACCACTGACAGGCGTAGGTGGTCGTGACTGTTCAAAACAGTGCATCCGTTTGAGAACCATTGCTTCTCTTCAGAAGCACCACCATTTTTCTATAAATACCTGAATTTTTCCTTAGGTATAGAGATGAAATTTTGAAGTAAAAAACATCTTCTTCTTCATAAAAACTCAAGTGTGATTTACGAACCGCTGAGTACGTTTATTGTTAGACAGAGTTTGAGGTACCGTCATTCTGTCGAAGTGATTCATTTTATCCTGGGAGAATATATTTCATAACCTCGGGTAGTTGAGGGGAATAATTTCCTTAAGGACACACCGTGAATTCGGTGGACTTGAATCTCCAATCTTCATCTCTTTCTTAATAATGGTTTTGCTATTTTCCAGAAAATAGTAGAAACTTCATTTTGATAGTTCATAGTTGTTGAACTTGTGTTTGAAGTTGTTTGGTTTTGCTATTTTTCCATAAAATAGTTTGAACTTCATTTTGTTATAGTTCATGAGTTGGGTTGAACTTATTAAAGTTCAAAGTTGTGAATATAAAGTTGCAACTTCATGTGATTGTTCTTATTTTATTTTTGAACATGTGATTGAAGTTATTGTTGGAAAATACAGTTTTACTAAACCCGATAAACAACAACAATATTCTCCTCCATTCCATTCATTTGCACCACACGATAGCAACCAATTCTCAACCAAATTAATACTTCTTTCACACCCAATTCACAATTCCTAAATTGAAATTCATCATGAACACCACCGACCAGCAACCCTGCTAGAAAACCACAACCAATGCCACCTATTCTTCCCCTTCTCCTCAATTACAGATAATCTCTTATTTTAATCTCATTCCTGATTTTTTCCAAACGGAATAGAATTCGACTGCGGTCCCCCATGAAATGTATCTGGTATGTTTTCCACGAAATTGTTACTTGAAAAAATCAATGGAGGAAAAGAAGTGTAGTGTGTCGCGGGTTTCATGAGGTATCCACTATTAATGGCGGGGTGGTGAAGGACATGAAGATACATCACGGGACTGTCTAAAAAAGGTACAAATGCTATGTATCGTACTGATTTTTGTGTACAGATACATAAGAATGATGTCTCTGGTCAAAAAATATGACAAAAATTATGTATTGAAATGAGATCTGTGTTACTGATACATAAGAATTAGTATCGGGATGAGTTCTGTGTTACTGATACACACAAAAAATTATATTTTTTGATACATTACTCATGAAGTGATCTATCTTATGAATCACCATTGTTGATGAATTACCTTCTACTATGTATCAGATTTTAATTTTTTTTCCTGAATTCATCAAATTCCAATTCAGTTGCGATTGCCGAAATCAAATTCATATACGAAATATTCTCTCCAATCACAATTCTGTCACTTTTGTATCCTTCGTATTTTATATCCGACAGCTAAACACCAGAATGCCTTAACAACATTGAGATGTTCATGATGTATCGTGTAAAAAAAAAAAAATCGAACTTGAAAAAAGAGAAGAAAGAATCAGAGATTTTTTGCTTAAACTATCGTGATCTGGTTTTTGAAATTTGAATTTTGAATTGATTACGCATTATTTTGGATACTAAGAAGACATTAAAATGATTGACGCGTGATTTACTCCAGAGATGAAGAGATTTTCATTATTTTTCTTTTTTATCTCGCTTAATTAATTACTAATGTATCGGACGTTAAGTGATGTATCTGAATGGACAAAATCCGGTATTTAAAGTAATTTTGGTAAAAATTGAGATAGGAAATAATTAGCTCTTACAAGGTTGAGATTTATGTAACTTTTACTTATAAAAAGCTTTTTAGTGAGAAGGCCCATAATGTGCAAGGTTTTGGAGTAGCTAAACGGATAATGAAGATATGACAACTTTTGGGTCATTTGCACGAATGCCCATGTTTTGGTGCATTCTTTAATTTTTGCCCCTCAAGTGGTTTTTAATTTTTACCCATCAGTAGTTCAGTATCAAGTGCTTTAGCTTTCTTCTTGCAAGACATAACTGCTAAAGAAGAAGAAAAAAAATTGGAGAGAAAGGAGAACAGTGAAGAACTGTGTGTGGGACTTTTCTTCTTCTCGGGTCATCTGAGCAAATATTGGAACAATTCCATTCTGGGCCGCAAAAATGATACTACAATTATTATTTTTTTATTAAAAGAAAAATTGGGGGTTGGCGAAGGAGAAACAGTGAAGGGAATTTCAAGGTGGAGAATTCAGTTAGTCAATCAAATGAGCTACTAAGATTTTCATACTATACAACTTTTTATAGATGCCTTGTGATTTTATCAAATATGAGGTTCTTATTATTACAATAAACTTTGAAACTAACTAGTAAGTTGCTTCGTGTTTTGTGGTTAATTTCGATCAATTATACTATTTATACGTCAAAGGAAGGAAAATTATTTGGGAGGAGTTATAGCCTATTTGACTAAACTTCTAAAATCAGCTTATTTTGAAAAATATTTATTCCAAAAAATGTTTTTCAAAAAATAGTTTTAGTGACAAACAGTTTGTGTTTGATCAATAAAATTAAAAAACACTTTTGAACAACAATTTGTGTTTGATTAAACTTCTTAAAAGTGCTTTTAAGTGTATTTTTTTCAAAAATATTTTTCCAATAAGTGCTTATAAAAAGAAACTGCTTCTTTTAGCTTCTGAAAAACAATTTATGTTACCTAAAATCTAATTCAAACAAGTGGTTTGGCTTTCTCAATTACACATTTGCTTTTTCCTTGTAGCAATACATAACTGCTCGAGAACAAGAAAATAATTGGAGAATATATGGAAGAGGGAAACGGGAAGTGTATGTGAGCCACTTCTCCTTTCTACTACACATAATGTGACTACTGTAGGGGTCATGTTCACTAGAAACCAAACCAAACCATAAATCGAATCTAATCAAAAGAAAAATAAAGGTATTTATTAGTTTGATTTGGGTTTGGTTTCTAATTTTAAAAACTTGAGAAATATTAATTTGATTTTGGTTTTAGACAAAAGACAATCAAACCGACTATACAAATATTTATTTTGCTTTTGATGGCCATCTATGAGAATTGCTCATTACTTTACTTTAGATGGCCAATCTATGTTCTTTTTCCATTATTAAAAGCCTTTTAGTGGGAAGGCCCATAATGTGCAAGGTTTTGGAGAAGCTAAATGGACAATGAAGACATGACAACTTTTGGGTCATTTGCACAATGCTCTTGTTTTGGGGCGTTCTTTAATTTTTGCCCCTCAAATCGATGGTTTTTAATTTTTACCCATCAGTGGTTCAGTACCAAGTGCTTTAGCTTTCTTCTAGCAATACATAACTGCTAAAGAAGAAGAAAAATAATTGGAGAGTAAATGAAAGGACAGGAGAACAGTGAAGTACTGTGTGTGAGACTTTTCTTCTTCTCGGACCATCTAATTCTAAGCAAATATTGGAACAATTCCACGCTGGCCCGCGAAAATGATACTACAACTATTTTTTTTTTTAGGGTAAACAATATAAATTCCGATAGTTTGGTGTCTAATTACAGAAAATCCCGACATTTTGCATATTTACAGTCTACAGAAAATCTCATTTTTTGGGCTGTCGAGATACATAATTTGTTCCCGATACATTCTGTTGAGATACATAATTACCCACACTGTATTCATTCAAAGATGCATAGTGTATGTATATTTTAAACAAAACTCACACTGATATACACAGAGATACATAATTCGTTCTCGATAGATTCCATTGAGATACATAACTGATAGTTGTGATTTTTGTAATTACTTTGTAAGAGTGAGGATTTGTATAAATATAGTAAGTTAAGGTGTATATTTATATTATTTTTCCTTTTTTTTTATTAAAAGAAAAATTGGGGGTTGGGAAGGAGAAACAGGGGAGGAGATTTCAAGGTGGAGAATTCAGTTAGTCAATCTGATGAGCTACTAAGATTCCCATGCTACAACTTATTATAGATGCCTTGTGATTTTATCAAATATGATGAGGTTGTTGTTATTACAATAAACTTTGAAACTAACAAGTTGCTTTGTGTTTTGTGGTTAATTTCGATAAATTATACTATTTATTTGGGAGGAGTTACAGCATTTGGACAAACTTCTAAAATCAACTTATTTTGAAAAATATTTATTTCAAAAAAAACATTTTTAGTAAGAAACAATTTGTGTTTGATCAATAAACTTAAAAAACACTTTTGGGTAGCAATTAGTGTTTGATCAAGCTTTTTAAAGGACTTTTAAGTGTAATTTTTTTCTTTCTAAAATGTTTTTCAATAAGTGCTTTCAGAAAAAAAAATACGCTTGGCCAATAGTGTTTTATGTGACTTTAACTCATTGACTCCCAAGTCTTTCTAATTCTACTTGCAATTGAACAATTCCCCATATAAATCTAATCGCTGAAGATTTATTTAGATTTGGTGTTTACAATAAGCAAATAGATGCATGACTTGTTTGCGCAGATACTTTTATCACTTAATCAATGTTAACAGATTTATATCTGATAATAGTAACTATGGTTTGGTGTAAACATTAATAATTTAATCTACAATAGCTGGAAGTTTGTAAAACTCTAGATTTACCACATTTTGTGCTGCTCATTATCTTTTCACTTCCAAGTTCAGCACCACGCTTGATTTCCAACAGCATTCTTCTTTTCTTTAGCTTGAAATGTTTTCTAGTCGGATGATTTTCAGTTTTTTTTTTTTTTTCGAGTTGGAAAAGGGAAAATGGAGGAAGGTATTACCATGAAGGGAATCGAACCCTCACCAACAAGGTAAGAGTTCATGCAGCCAACTAACTGAGCTACTAAGATTCCTAGTGGATCTTTAATTTTTGCCCCTCATAACAAATAAATTTTTTGCGGGCATAAATTTATATTTTTTTGCATCATAATATCCCACAAGTTATGCCCTGCATGACATAAGTTCAATTGCTAAAGGACAAAAGCTAAAGGCCAACCCATTTGAAGGGCAAGTTGTGTAATTTCTTCCTATTGCATGTTCATTAGTTCGTCAATTATGAAATGACTTTTGAATATATTCTGGAGAATATTTCCACAACTTTAAGTTTAGAGCCTATTTGGATGGACTTGTAGCTTTTGGTTTATAAGTCAAAAGCTATAAGTTAGGAATTCTAACTTTTGGCTTTTACCTTTTTAGCTTAAAAACAAATGCTTAAAAGCACTTTTATTTTACCCAAACAGTATCGAAGTGCTTAAAAACTATTTTGGCTTAAAAGCACTAAAAAAATAAGCCAATCCAAACAGGCTCTAAGGCCACAATTGAGACACCCTTCCATGCACAGTAAACATTAACTCATTGACTTCCAAGTCGTTCTAATTCTGCCCGTATTTTACAAGATCAGAATAAATCCCATTGACTCACAAGTCTTGTAATGAATTCTCTGCACATTATAAAACTATGCCCTGCACAAGTTCATAAATAACCAAAACAATCAGCAGCTGAAATCTTTAAGCTATAATAATGGTTCCCACAATATTTCTTTCCTTCAGTTTTCCACTCTCTTATATCTTTTCACAATTACTTTTGCTTCCACTGAGGAAGCAACTGCGCTCCTCAGATGGAAAGCAACTTTCCATAACGAGAATAATTCCTTATTGGCTTCTTGGACACTAAGTACTGATGCATGCGGGAATTGGCATGGAATTATATGCTTTAATGGTTGGATAAACAGGTTGAATATTACAAATGCTGGTGTTATTGGTACACTCAATGATTTTCCATTTTCATCTCTCCCTTTTCTTGAATATGTTGATCTTAGCATGAACCAGCTCACTGGCACCATCCCACCAGAAATCGGTAAGCTCACTAATCTTGTCTACCTTGATTTGTCGACCAACCAGATTTCAGGTTCAATCCCACCACGAACCGGCTCGCTAACGAAACTTGAGACTCTCAACATCTTTGACAACCATTTAAATGGTTCCATCCCTGCAGAAATAGGGAAACTTGTCAATCTTGTTGAAGCATATCTTGGGAAGAACCAATTAACAGGTCATATTCCTTCTGAAATAGGTAGCTTGGTCACTGTAAAGTTGTTTTATGCTTTCTCCAACGAATTGTCTGGTTCCATTCCTGACGAAATAGGAAAGATGAAGTCCCTTGAGAAATTGAGCTTACAGACAAATAATCTTTCTGGTCCAATTCCCAAAACAGTAGGTGACTTAATCGAGCTCAAAACCCTGCGCCTTTATTCTAACCAACTTTCTGATCCTATTCCTAGTGAATTGGGGAATTTGAAAAACCTCACTGATTTGGAATTATCTGATAATCAGCTTAGTGGTTCAATTCCAATTACTTTAGGTGACTTAACTGAGCTCAACATTCTGTACCTTTATTCTAACCAATTTTCTGGTCCTATTCCTAGTGAATTGGGGAATTTGAAAAACCTTACTGATTTGAAATTATCTGATAATCAGCTTAGTGGTTCAATTCCAATTACTTTAGGTGACTTAACTGAGCTCAACATTCTGTACCTTTATTCTAACCAACTTTTTGGTCCTATTCCTAGTGAATTGGGGAATTTGAAAAACCTCACTGATTTGGAATTATCTGATAATCAGCTTAGTGGTTCAATTCCAATTACTTTAGGTGACTTAACTGAGCTCAAAATTCTGTACCTTTATTCTAACCAACTATCTGGTCCTATTCCTAGTGAATTGGGGAATTTGAAAAACCTCACTGATTTGGAATTATCTCATAATCAGCTTAGTGGTTCAATTCCAATTACTTTAGGTGACTTAACTGAGCTCAACATTCTGTACCTTTATTCTAACCAACTTTTTGGTCCTATTCCTAGTGAACTGGGGAATTTGAAAAACCTCACTGATTTTGAATTATCTCATAATCAGCTTAGTGGTTCAATTCCAATTACTTTAGGTGACTTAACTGAGCTCAAAAGTCTGGACCTTTCTTCTAACCAATTTTCTGGTCCAATTCCAATTACTCTAGGTGACTTAACTGAGCTCAACATTCTGTACCTTTATTCTAACCAACTTTCTGGTCCTATTCCTAGTGAATTGGGGAATTTGAAAAACCTCACTGATTTGGAATTATCCACTAATCAACTTCATGGTTCAATTCCTACTTCACTTGGCAACTTGGGAAACTTGCGAACTCTGTTTCTCCATTTCAACAAACTTTCTAGTCTCATTCCTGTAGAAATAGGGAAGATGAAGTCACTTCAGGTTTTATCCTTACATGGCAACAATCTTTCTGGTCCAATTTCAATGACTCTAGGTGACTTAACTGAGCTCAAAAGTCTGCTCCTTTCTTCTAACTAACTTTCTGGTCCAATTCCAATTACTCTAGGTGACTTAACTGTGCTAAAAAGTCTGCACCTTTCTTCTAACCAACTTTCTGGTCCAATTCCAATTACTCTAGGTGACTTAACTGAGCTCAAAAGTCTGGACCTTTCTTCTAACCAACTATCTGGTCCAATTCCAATTACTCTAGGTGACTTAACTGAGCTCAACATTCTGTACCTTTATTCTAACCAACTTTCTGGTCCTATTCCTAGTGAATTGGGGAATTTGAAAAACCTCACTAATTTGGAATTATCCACTAATCAACTTCATGGTTCAATTCCTGCTTCACTTGGCAACTTGGGAAACTTGCAAACTCTGTTTCTCCATTTCAACAAACTTTCTAGTCTCATTCCTATAGAAATAGGGAAGATGAAGTCACTTCAGGTTTTATCCTTAGGGGACAATAATCTTTCTGGTCCAATTCCAATAACTCTAGGTGACTTAACTGAGCTCAAAAGTCTGCACCTTTCTTCTAACCAACTTTCTGGTCCCATTCCTAGTGAGTTGGGGAATCTGAAAAATCTGATTGATTTGCAGTTATTTGAAAATCAGTTTTCAGGCCATTTGCCTGAGCATCTTTGCCAAGGTGGGAAACTTGAGAAATTAACGGTCAATAGTAACAAGCTGACAGGACCAATTCCAAGCAGCTTGAGCAAGTGCTCGAGTTTCAAAAGGCTTCGCTTTGATAACAACAATTTCACTGGTAATTTATCTCAAGCTTTTGGTATCCATCCACACCTTCAGTTCATTGATTTGAGCGACAATGATTTTCATGGTGAACTCAGCAGCAACTGGGGAAAATGCAATAATTTAACTGATTTACGAATAGCCAGAAATAGAATTGGAGGTAGCATACCGCCAGAGATTGGAAATGTCAAAGGGCTTCTAGGACTTGATCTTTCATCTAATCTTTTGATTGGGCAGATTCCAAAGGAATTTGGAAAATTAACCTCACTGGTTAAGCTTTTGGTGAAAAACAACAATATTTGTGGCAATATTCCTGAGGAATTTGGGTCACTGACAAAATTAGAGTCCCTTGATCTATCAGACAACAAATTGAATGGGTCGATCCCGATGTGTATAGGAGATTATGTGCACTTGTTTCAGTTGAACCTGAGCAACAATAAATTTGGTCTGAAAATTCCGAAGGAGATAGGGAGGACAATTCATCTTAGTGTACTTGATTTGAGCCATAATCTTCTTGATGGAGAAATACCTACTCAGCTAGCAAGCTTGCTGAACTTGGTAAGCTTAAATCTTTCCCACAATGGTCTCACTGGACGCATTCCTGAAGAACTTGAAAGTTTGACTGGTTTAAAGGATGTTGTATTGTCATACAATAAGCTGGAAGGTCCAATCCCTAATAATAGAGCTTTTATCAATGCCTCACTTGAGGGTAATAAAGGTCTTTGTGGCAATGTAACAGGACTCCAGCCTTGCAAAAGGCCATCTTCTGTGGAAAAGAAGCACTCTACCACAAAGGGATGAAAACTCATCCTCATCGCTGTACTTCCTGTTATGGGAACACTAGCACTGCTCTGTGTTTTCATTGGTGTTCTCTTTATGTGTGATAAAAGAAGGAAAGTTAGAGACGTTGAAAGACGGGATGATGATGGTTGGCTTTCGATATCCATGTTAGATGGAAAGGCATTGTACAAGGACATCTTAAACGCCACAGAGGAGTTTGATGCGAAATTTCACATCGGGCAAGGAGGGCACGGAAGCGTTTACAAGGTAAACCTTCCACCTTTGGGGAATGTAGCTGTGAAGAGACTTCATTCTTCATTTGAGAATACACATCCCAAAAGCTTCATGAATGAAGTAAGGGCATTGACTGGGATTAAGCACCGGAACATTGTGAACCTCTACGGCTATTGTTCGCATGCAGAACACTCGTTCTTAGTTTATGAGTATGTGGAGAGGGGGAGTTTGTCTAGTATTTTGAGCAATGAAGTTGAGTCAAAGAAATTGGATTGGCTTAAAAGGGTAAATATCATCAAAGGTGTTGCTTTTGCTTTATCTTACATGCACTAGGATTGCTCACCACAGATTGTTCATCGAGACATATCAAGCAGTAATGTTTTGCTTGATTCTGAGTATGAAGCTCGTGTTTCAGATTTTGGCATAGCTAAGATTCTCAAGCCAGACTCATCCAATTGCACTGCGCTTGCAGGAACATATGGCTATGTTGCACCTGGTAAGGTCTAACTTTAATTTTAATCCTTTTTTCAAACATATAGCCAAACACTCTAATACTATTTTAATCTCATTTGCACGTTTAAATTGTGTTGTTTCAGAGCTTGCATTTACAATGATGGTTACGCCAATGTGTGACGTCTATAGCTTTGGAGTATTAGCATTGGAGATAATCAAAGGAAAGCATCACGGGGAATATATTACTGTGCTAGCCAATTCGTTGACTATAGATCATGTGCAGCTTAGTGATTTGCTAGATGAACGCCTTCCATATCCTGAAGATGAAGAGAAGTTTTGGTCTTTATCATCAAGCTAGCAAGCTCTTGTTTGGTTGAAACTCCAAAATTAAGGCCAACAATGCACTTCATCTCTGATAAGTTATCATCAATGGATCCACGTCCACCTACTCATGTAAAGCGAGCTTTGTAATCCCTGAGATGTAAGGTGTCTTTGTGTGACAGTTAATAACCATTGACCCACGACAAAATTATTACTGGGACTATTATTGTTTTATTGTCTGGTTTATTGTATTAAGAATGTATAATGTAGAACTTAGAAGGCAATTTCTCCTGGGCCAAAAAGTAATAAAAACAAGCTTGCCGGAGTGTGATCAGAAAACTCACCGTAATTCGTCCGTGTTGCATCAGTGTACTTGAAATGTTTTGAAACTGAAATTTAGCAGTTGCAACAGCACTATAATGAGGACCTCCTTGTTGTATTCCTGGTTTAGTAAAATCTGTATTTTCAATAATAACTTCAATCACATGTTCAAAATAAAATAAGAACAATCACATGAAGTTCAAACTTTGTATTTCACAACTTTGAACTTTAATAAGTTCAACCCAACTCATGAACTACAACAAAATGAAGTTCAAACTATTTTCTGGAAAATAGAAAAACCGTCGTTTAGAAAGAGACGAAAAATGAAGATTCAAGTCCACCGAATTCACGGTACGCATGTCCTTAAGAAAATTATTCCCCTCAAGTACCCGAGGTTCTGGAATATATCCTCCCAAGATAAAATGAATCACTTCGATAGAATGGCGGTACTTCAAACTCTGTCGAACAACGAACGCACTCAACGATTCGTAAATCACACTTGAGTTTTTAGAGAAAAAGAAGATGTTTTTCTTTCACAAATTTCATCATTCATACCTGAGGAAAAATTCAGGTATTTATAGCTAAAAGGTGATGCTTCAGAAAAGAAGCATTGGTTCTGAAATGGATGCACTGTTTTGAATAGTCGCAACCACCTACGCCCTCAGGTGCCTTAAATGGTGCAAAATAGAATGCTCCTCTTGACCTGCGCTGGGTCATCTGTGTCCGCAGATGCCGATCTGTGCATGCAGGTCACGTTCCGTCTTTGAAATAGTGCCTCGAAGGGTCACGTCCCTTCGAGGTAAGTTGTGACATGCGTCTGCATATGTCATGTATGTCCACAAATGGAGAATATTTTTGTATCGGATTTTTGGATTAAAAACTTCACTAATTCTCAAGTTTCAAATGAATTTTGTCCAAAAAGATAGTCTCTCGATCATTTGACAAATCCAAATCCGAAGCCGAGAGAGCGACAACTACGATGGCGCGAGGCTTGTCTTGTTCATGCCTCACTGTAAAACCCCAAAATTTTTGAACCTTCAAGAACCCATATACTTATATGAATTTGGGTTTAAAGAAAAAAAATAATTCCGAGTCACGACACCGACTCACGGGACGTGGGTTGGACTTACGGAACCGTAGGTCCCTTCCGTGGATCAGTTTTCGGAAGCTAGAAAAATTCCCTGATTTTCACGGAACCATTCCACGGCCCGTGGGATGACTTATGGCATGTAGGTGGGTTCCGTAACCTATTTTCGAGAAATTTTTTTTAAGTCGGACTAGGGGTATTTTGGTCATTTTTCCATAATGAGACCCAACCCTTTCAGCTTAAAAGCACCTCCCAAATCCTAAAAACATATTTTTCTTTCTCCAAAAACATACTCCATCTTCTCTCTAAACACAAAGAGGGAAATCAACTAGGGTTCAAGCTTCAAGGCCCAAAGATTCAAGCTTTCATCAAGTTCTCTCGGTCAAAAGGCATGTTTGAACACTCCCTTTTTCAACCATTATTTCATTAATTATATGATTAAGATTAATATTATGTATATTTTGTTGATGTTTGAAATTGGGTTTAATGTTTAACTTATGAAAAGTTTGATAATTGTTTTTCCCCTTTTCTTTAAGAATGGATTTTTAATCTTTAATTGGAGTTTTTGAGATTGAATTGGCTATTTGAAATTAATGAACTATTATTGATTAAATGTTTTAGCCATGATTTCTAGTCTCTTGAAAGCTTTGAAACTTCATAAGGAATATAAATGTTTTTCCCCGTCCTTTATATCATTGTAAGTATTGTGTTATTTAAAAGGGTTTGAAGTTGTTGTGCGGATTTCAATTATGATTATGTTTATGATGTTAAAGGCGGGGTTGATTTTGGAGTCAAAAGATGTTTAATGAAAATTATTTGGCATGATAAGAGTGACTTGCAAGGTTATTGGTATGACGATACCAACATGTTAATGCCTTAATGAAAGACTCTATGATTGAATGTAATAAAAATGTTTTAATTGGGCCTGAAGAGAATTATGTAGTTTACCGAGAAGGTGTAGTCCTTGTGACCAATACTGGAAACCACGTTTGCCAACGTGGGGAGGTCCTGTCTTGAAATATGGATGACCACTGTATACTTGCCTTGAGCAGTTGTATGCAGGTTCAATTATGTAATGATTTGGCCAACTATGTTATCTCAGTCCATGCGGCTAACATGGATTGAGGCCCCGCCAGTTGGGTAGTACTGAACCCATATTGCCCGTGGGTTACTTAATGTCGGTGTAACTACATAGTTTAGAACTAAGAATTTCAAATGATTGTTTATTTTATATTTTTAAATGTTCTTTATTTCATACCTCACTTATGACGGACTTATACTATGAAGCTCTTCAAATTTCTATTATTATATTATATAAACTATTTTGGATTTCCTTTCCCCCGGTTGCATGCCAGTACTCATCGTACTGACCGTCCTCGAACGCTACATCTTTTCATGATGTAGGTTTCGAAGCCTTTGCTCGTGACCCGGTTCAGCAGTAGACTATTCACAGGTCAACAGTTCGTAAGCGGTGAGACCTCCATCTTTCGGAAGGCATTATTTTTACTTCCCTAGAACTTCATTTTGATTTTATGGTATTTCCGGGGCCATGTACCGGCTTAGGATTTCTATTCATAATGTTAGAGGCTTCGTAGACCTAAGTGAATTTTTATTTTGATGTTACGTTCCAAAGATTTTGGACTTTAGAAATCTTTTATTTCATGGGTATAGTTTCCGCATTTATTTACTTTTATTATGACTATGCTTATGATGTAATGCTAAGGGGTCTTCTTGGGCCATCATTGGTTCGGGAAGCCCGTCACGGCTAGGGCCTCGGTTCGGGTTGTGACACTCACTATCCACATGAAGGAATGCATCTCATTATATGCATAATAAAGTTTCTTTCTCCCACCAATGTGGGAGAACTTTACTTCTTCAAAGTGAAACCACAATTCACTTCTTTCCTCCATTTGTTCCCTCCATTTTCCATTCACATTTTGCACTAGAACCCAACAATTCCCCACATGAATGGGGAATGGCTATTTCAACAAAGAATATACAGACAAGTGTGTGATCAACAAGCAAAAACTACTTGCATCTGGATAAGTAGGTTTCCCTTTGAACTTTCCGTAGTGAACTTGCATCGGATGCACTCGGTTAATCGATAGATGTGATATCTTTGAACCGTCGAACTTTAATGTACACCTAGACAAGAAAAGTCACACAACCAGCCTTTTACCGTTTATGGTTCTCACGATTTTGTTCGTTTCAGCTATGAACACAACCTGGTTTCATGAGAGCTTAGAGAATAGGCCTTTACTACCATTCTCCTTGAAGCGACTTCCACTTCACTCTCACATAGGTGATTCCTAAACTTTTAATCCTATAGATCAAATAATTTGGTCAAATCTACCAAACTTAGAAACCATTAAAAAGCTTTCAACCATAAGCTTTATCGTTGTTTCCTGAACATTGTCTTCATCATGAGAACGGGTTGAGTTAATTAAAAATGTTGAATCTTCAATCACAACTTTATTTGATCTCCTTGAACCTAGCTCTTGGGATCTCCAGTCTGCTAGGTAGAGTTACCGCTATAATGACTTGTCCTAGGCCTTAAACCTATTCCCTTCGATGATCTTTCAACTCCCTCTCTAGATAGGCCTTTTGTAAGTAGATCCGACACATTATCCTTTGACCTTACATAGTCAATCGTGATAATTCCACTAGAGAGAAGTTCTCTATCGGTATTATGTCTCCATCTTATATGACGAGATTTACCGATATACATCATGCTCCCTGCCCTACCTATTGCCGCTTGACTATCACAGTGTATGCATACTGGTGCCAATGGTTTGGGCCAATAAGGAATATCTTCCAGGAAATTTCGGAGCCATTCAGCTTCTTCACCGACTTTATTTAATTCGATAAATTTAGATTCCATAGTAGAGCGGGCAATACATGTCTGTTTGGATGATTTCCAAGAGACTACTCCTCCACCAAGGGTAAATACATATCCACTCATGGATTTTACTTCATTTGATCCGGTGATCCAATTTGCATCACTATATCCTTCAAGTACCGCTGGATATTTTTTATAATGCAAATCAAAGTCTTGAGTATGTTTTAGATACCCCAAAACTCTTTTCATTGCCATCCAATGCGTTTGATTGGGATTACTCGTGTACCGACTCAATTTACTAATAGTGCATGCTATATCTGGTTGCATACAATTCATGATGTACATCAAACTTTCCAACACTCTTGCATACTTCAATTGTGAGTCACTTTCACCTTCATTCTTTCGAAGTGCATAGCTCACATCCAATACAGTCTTGGCAATATTGAAATTCAAATACTTGAACTTGTCAAGTACCTTTTCAATGTAATGAGACTGTGACAATGCCAACCCTTGTGGAGTTCTATGAATTCTTATCCCTAAGCCAACCCTTGTGGAGTTCTATGAATTCTTATCCCTAAGATCACATCTGCAACTCCAAGGTCTTTCATATCAAACTTGCTCTCAAGCATTCATTTCATTGCATTTATGTCAAAAATGTCTCTACTGATGATCAACGTGTCATCCACATACAAACAAATAATGACTTTATGATTTGGAGTGTCTTTAATGTAAACACATTTATCACATTCATTTATTTTGAATCTGTTTGCCAACATGGTTTGGTCAAACTTTGCATGCCACTGTTTGGGTGCTTGCTTTAGTCCATAAAGTGACTTAACAAATTTGCACACTTTCCTTTCTTTACCAGGAACCACAAAACCCTCGGGTTATTCCATGTAAATTTCTTCCTCCAATTCTCCATTTAAGAATGCAGTTTTCACATCCATTTGATGGATTTCAAGACCATATACCGTAGCTAATGCAACCAACATCTGAATGGACGTTATCCTTGTTACTGGCGAGTATGTGTCAAAATAGTCAAGGCCTTCTTTTTGTCTAAAACCTTTCACAACAAATCTTGCCTTGTATTTGTCAATAGTACCATCAGCTTTTATTTTCCTTTGAAAGATCCATTTAGAACCTAAAGGTTTATTTCCTGGAGGAAGATCAACCAACTCCCAAGTATGATTGCTCAAGATTGAATCAATCTCACTATTGACAACCTCTTTCCAAAAGGATGAGTCCACAGACGACATCACTTTTTTGAATGTTAGAGGTTTATTTTCAAGAAGAAATGTTACAAAATCTGATCCGAAGGAAGTCGACGTTCTTTGTCGCTTACTACGCCTTGGATTCTCTTCATTATGAACATTCTTCGTTGGTTCATCCCTAGGTCATTTAGACCCTTCACTAGAAAGTTCATGTCTAGTCTTATACGAATAAATATGTTCAAAGAACTCAACATTATCTGATTCAATTACCGTGTTATCATAGATATCCGAATGTTGGGATTTATGAACCAAAAATCGACATGTTTTACTGTTTGTAGCATATCCGATGAAAACGTAGTCCACAGTCTTTGGTCCTATTTCACCCTTTTGAGTATAGAAACTTGGACTTTTGCTAGACACCCCCACACTTTGAAATGTTTCAAGTTGGGTTTCCTTCATTTCCATTTCTCATATGGAATAGATTGTGTCTTTCTATGGGGCACTCTATTGAGTGTTCGATTAGCTGTAAGGATACCCCCACAAGTTTTGCGGTAAACCTGAACTTATAATTAAGGCATTCATCATTTCCTTCAACGTTCAGTTTTTCCTTTCCGCAATCCCATTTGATTGAGGTAAATACGGGGAAGTCGTTTGATGGACAATTCAATTTTTCAAACATATCTCCGCAAAAGGAGATTCATATTCTCCACCCCTATCATTTCTTATCTTTTTGATTCTTTTATCCAACTGATTTTCAACTTCAGTTTTATATTGCCTAAATGCATCTATTGCTTCATCCTTACTATTCAGAGCAAATAGACATAACGGTAATTAGTGCAGTCGTCAATAAAAGTTATGAAAAACTTTTTCCCACCACGAGATGGTGTCGACTTCATATCACAAATGTCTGTCTGAATTAAGTCTAAGGGATTGGAATTCCTTTCAACAGACTTATATGAATGTCTAGCATACTTTGATTCAACACATGTTTGACACTTTGATTTACTACACTCAAAATTTGGCAAAACTTTCAAGTTAATCATTTTTCGCAAGGTTTAGTAAGTGACATGTCCCAAAAGTTCATGCCATAATTCATTTGACTCAAGCAAGTAAGAAGAAGCCTCAGTTTTATTCTTGTCAATAGCCATTACATTAAGTTTGAAAAACCACTCAACGAGGTAGCCCTTTTCTACAAACATTTCATTCTTGCTTATTTCAACTTTCTCCGAAACAAACACATATTTAAACCCGTTTTTAAAGATTAGTGTTATAGATACTAAGTTTTTCCTAATAGTAGGAACATGGAGAACATTGTTGAGAGTCAACACCTTGTCGGAAGTCAATTTTAGGAATATCTTCCCACTTTCTTCAACCTTGGTTATTACATTATTTCCCATAAAGATCACTTATTTGGGACCAGAGGTATCATAAGTAGCAAAAGCTTCTTTATCCGCACAAACATGTCTAGTGGCTCCTGAATCTAACCACCATTCATTTGGATTTTCAACTAGATTATATTTTGTGATCATTGCACACATATTTTCAATCTTTCCAGTTGCTTCCAACATGTTTATCTTATTTCTTTTCTTGTTCCTTTTCAGAATTTGACACTTTAGAGCATTGTGGCCAACCTCACTACAATTGTAGCACTTGCCTTGTTGATTTCTCACGCAACTTAATGTCCTCTTCTATCTTAAGACAACTCACAAGATCTCCTAAACCAAACCATTGGTTTTCAAACATTACTTTTTTAGGAACTTGAGGATCTCCATTTTTGAAAATTTGCATTTTAAGTTTGGTCAGCCAAAATGACATCATTTACTGCCATTCTTTAAAGTTCACACCAAAGTACTTTTTCGGTCTCTCAATCGTTTCCATTGCTTCAACAATATCTGAAAGACTTAATGACATAACATTGGTTGTCGTTGGGACAACACCAATCACAACCGAATCAATTCGTTGTTCAGTTCATTCGTTATTTCCTTATCAAGCTTTGACAACCACTTTAGTATTTCAGAATACTAACTATAAAGACATTAATCTTTAAACATTTTTTTCTAGTCAACAATGAAGTTTTTATGTCTTCAAATTATCAACCGAATGAACTTTGAAATCTGACAAAGTTTTTATATTCTTCAAATCAGAAACAAATTCAAACAGAGTAAAAATCCATAGATTTTAAACTCCAGAAACTAATACAAAGAGTTCAACAATTCGGTGAAGTTTTTATATTCTTCGAATCGAATTTACAGTCCAATTTCTCAGCAAAATTTTTATATTATTTAAACCGAGGGAGTAAAAATCAAAAGATTTAGTCTCCACAAAATCAGACACTATACAGATTAACCAAAAGTACTTATAATTTCCTTAAGATTGTTGTGTTCCGGATTTAGTAAAATCTGTATTTTCAATAATAACTCCAATCACATGTTCAAAATAAAATAAGAACAATCACATGAAGTTCAAACTTTGTATTTCACAACTTTGAACTTTAATAAGTTCAACCCAACTCATGAACTACAACAAAATGAAGTTTAAACTATTTTCTGAAAAATAGAAAAACCGTCGTTTAGAAAGAGATGAAAAATAAAGATTCAAGTCCACCGAATTCACGGTTTGTCCTTAAGGAAATTATTCTCATCAAGTACGCGAGGTTCTGGAATATATGCTCCCAAGATAAAATGAATCACTTCGACAGAATGGCGGTACCTTAAACTCTGTCGAACAACGAACGCACTCAAAGATTCGTAAATCACACATGAGTTTTTAGAGAAGAAGAAGATGTTTTTCTTTCACAAATTTCATCATTCATACCTGAGGAAAAATTCAGATATTTATAGCCAAAAGGTGATGCTTCAGAAAAGAAGCATTGGTTCTGAAACGAATGCACTATTTTGAACAGTCGTAACCATCTGCGCCCTCAGGTGATCAACCTGCACCCACAGGTGCCTTAAATGGCGCAAAACAAAATGCTCCTCTTGACCTACGCTGGGACATCTGCATCCGCAGATGCCGACCTGTGCGCGCAGGTCACGTTCCGTCTTTAAAATAGTACCTCGAAGGGTCATGTCCCTTCAAGGTGTATTGTGACATGCGTCCGCACATTTCATGTGCGTCCACAAATGGAGAATATTTTTGTATCAAATTTTTGGATTAAAAACTTCACTAATTCTCAAGTTTCAAATGAATTTTGTCCAAAAAGATAGTCACTCGATCGATCATTTGACAAATCCAACTCCAAATCCGAAGCCGAGAGAGCGACGACGACGGCGGTGCGAGGCTTGTCTTGTTCATGCCTCACTATCCACATGAAGGAATACATCTCCTTATATGCATAATAAAGTTTCTTTCTCCCACCAATGTGGGAGAACTTTACTTCTTCAAAGTGAAACCACAATTCACTTCTTTCCTCCATTTGTTCCCTCCATTTTTCATTCACATTTTGCACTAGAACCCAACACTCCTCTCCTAATCTAAAAAAACACAGAATCCTGTCATCAGAGGAGAAGCGCATGTGTCTCGCGCTCCGACAAACCTGCCAGTGAAAACCCAGTTCAGTCCTTGTGTGGAGGGGCGTGCGTGGACCAATTTTGGTCGGGATTCTTGTTCTGACGTAGCCTTGACGTCTCCGGTTGAATCCTGGTGATACCGTGATTATAGGACCACGTTTTGGTGAACGCTATTTTTGGTCAAGTTGGGGATTTTTCTTATTTAGTTGTTGATTCTTCTTTTGATTCTGGAAATTGGTTGGAGGTTGCCCACGAGCGCGATTTGATATTGTCTCTAGGAAGCTATCTAAAGAATTTGAAAATGAATATCGGATTGTTAAAACAAACTCTTGCATTACTTTGTCATCTGTATGAAGTCTATCCAAGCTGGCATTTAATTTGATTTTTGTGAGTAAACTCACAAGAGATCTCAATTGTTATATATCATTCTTCCCCGAACATTATGTGTTTTGTGATCTTGCAACAAATTAGGTTATTAGTAAAAGACATGTATCCTATGGTCTATACATTCTTGATGAATTGGAATCGGAGTATATTGCTTGCTCCGGTTGTTATACCCCATTTTAACACGGGTCAAACCGAGGTACAACATATTGGAAAACTTCTAAAGGTAAATTAAGGAAGTCGCCACCTAATTAGTTCTACGGTGAATTAGGACACCTATTATAAACTAAGTGATTAAAATAAACAAAGACTCCATTTTAAGGTCTACGCAACCGAAGTGATTCTAGGTAAGGGTTCTAAATTATCCTAAAGGAAAGGGATTAAGCATCCTAAAGGATCTGTTAACTACGGTTAACCGGCCAAACTTAGATTGATAATATATATATATATATATATATATACCACATGAAGAAAATACATATTTTTGGGCATAAATATAACTAAAAGATATTTTATAAGTATTTTAAGAAAAAGTACGACAATAAAAATATTTGAACTTAAACTTTGCTAAATAGATAAACAATATTTATGAGAATATTAACTTTATAAAAATTAGTGAAGGCGGTGATTCAAACAACTGATTATAAAACTTCTTTTCATGAATTTAGTCTTAAACAACATGGTGTAATTAACAAAATCTCTTTTAATCATTTGCTAAAAATTAACTCAATCATTTTAGTTCTTTTTTAAAAAAAACCCGAAACATATATATAGATATCCGCCAACATCATATACAAAAATGTAAGAAAATAATGTATGTGTTAGTTAAAAATATATATATATATATATATATATATATATATATATATATATATTATAGTATACTTGGAAAGTAAAGTAGTGAGAAGGTATACCTTCACAACTATATTTTGGCTCATTCCTACTTGTAAAATTTATAAATCGGATTGATAGCTTTTGAAATCAATTGGACAAAGCTTATTCACTTTATAAAAAATGAAATCCTCTTGAAAACTTGAATAAAACTCTAAATTGGTTTGACTGGAAAAGAACGTGACTAACAAATGCTCAATTTGTAAGAAAAATCTTAACTTAAATTTTAAGAAAAAATACCATTCTTCGGTAATCTAAGATATTGAATAATTGAAGCCTAATTAGTAAAATTTTACTACAAGAATGCATAAGTCGAGTGACTATATCAAATCTATTACTTAAAGGGACGGGGGAGCAAATGAATTCGTTTCACTATCGTTCCTAGTTGGTTGGCATGAACCCAAACACAATCAAAGCAAGGACTCTTTTTTGGAAGGAGTAGCCTGCTAGACACGAGCGAATGGTGCATATTAATCGCTTCTCTGATTTGGAAAGAGATGGAGTCATATCGTAACTCCAAATGCGCTCCCAAATGTATGTGTAAAACAAGGAAAGAAAAAGGAAACAAGGAAAGAAAAAGGATTAGAGGAAAATCTGAACTCACTTAGTATATTAAAATGAAATACTTGCACTTAAGGACCAAGAACTATATATACACCAAGAACTAACCCACACAATTTTCATACCAAAAGAGAATATTAATAAAATAACAAAGTCATACAATTTGTCGTGACCTCTAAATAGAACCTCGCCACACGCTATTTCCCCAAGTAACAGGATCTAACTTGGCATTTTAAAACTCTCTGTACTCTTACTCTTACACATAACCACATAAGCAAATACTTCTATTTTTCTAATCCTTAAAACATAACCCAAATCAGTGCTTGTAACAAAAAAAACAAAAATGCATGTGGGACTATATTTTAAGATAAAGAAACAGATAACCAATACTCATTTACAGAACCAATCGTAAATCATACTACGCAGAGTATATTTGTGAGCATCATGATTTTTCTAATGTATATTTAAACACAAAGTCGTAAGTTTGCATTGAGCGAATCTGAATCAGTTTTAGCCTAAAGAATGCTTGCAAATATGATCTCTAAGTGTAAAACAAATTACATACCGATACTGTAGATTTAGCATATTAAATCACTTAAAACAAGTAAATAACTTGTGTTTGACTATCAGAAAATAAAACTTAAGAGCATGCCTGCAAGAATAAGAATTTAAGCTTACGCAAGTATGTGTATTTAACAATCCGAACAAACACGCAGAGAAGATTACATATTGATAGAAATAACAGAATATTGACACTGACCTTTTGCGGGGCAGTGAACTAGGACTTCTGATCGCAAATCTATGCTTGAACTTGAGCAACGAACAACTCGAAAAACACTCAAGGGCGAGAGTCTCCGACCAAAATCGTACGAGTATGCAAGAGCCTAGTGTTTTAAGCAAATAGCAGCGACTATAATGGTGCAGGGGCCGCTGGAAAGCTTTAGGCTAAAGGATGGCTAATAAAAAGCTTCTAGTAAATGATGGAGGTGGCTATTAAGGTCTGCTAAAAAGAACTTGAAAGAGTGTATTTATAGAATAAAACTAGGGCATCATTCTTTCATTTTTGGGCGGAATTTTGAATTTCAAATTCGAATTTGGTCAAAGTGACCGTTTGAAAGTGGATGAAATCAATTTTTCTCAGAAATAAATCGTCTCTTTGTGTCACGGACGAGAGGAGATAATGATAGAGACGAAGTTAGCACTAAAACAACGAGGCAAGCTCTGGCCATGGTGGAAAGAGATCTTGTTACTTTTCTGAAAATGGAAGGTAAGGAGAGAGAGAGAACGCGTGCTGCTGTTGTTGCTGCTGCTGAGGAACTTTAGGGAAAATCCCAAGGAAATTAGGTCATAGAGGGGCATTTTGGGTATTTTAGATGGGTAAATGGGCTATTATTTGGGTTGATTGAAAAAAAAAGTTGTATAATTTGGGCTATGGATGGCCTAACTTGATGGTCTTATCTTCCTATCCAAATTCATTTTTTGAACTTCTTTATATTAAATAATAACTTGGAAAATATCATGTAATAATCTTACAATGGCTAATTAATAGTAATGAGATATAAATTAGCAAACCTATAAAATGTAGGTAATGTGATATATAGTAGAGTAATAATATTACCTAGGTTAATTTTATGATTAACAAGTAATAAATGGATAGTAATCGTATAAATAGTTATAATAAAACAACAAAACTTTAAAATAGTAATGATAATAATAAATAATTATTATAATAGCAAGTAGTAATTATTGCGATAAATAACGGTAAAGATAATGTATTTGATTTATTAAATTTAGAAGCTCAAAAATAAATTGGAAGAAAGGAGGGTCAAAATTGGGTGTCAACACCAGTATCATATCTCCTTTTGAAGTACACTGTCGGTTGGGACATTCCTCTCTGCCTATGTTGAAGAAACTTTGTCCTCGGTTTCAAAATGTTTCTTCATTGGAGTGTGAGTCATGCCAATTCGAAAAATACCATTGCAGCTTGTTTAGTCCAATCGTTAATAACGAGATGAGTTTGCTTTTGAATTAGTTCTGTAACACCCCGTACCTTCCTAACCCTACTTGACGACATGGAACAATGTTTACTTGGGTGTCGAGAGCCAGACATATGTATTTTGTAATGCTATTGATGAGATAATTGACTTTCGCCCTCGTATATGTGATTAAACCTTCATCGGAGGTGTTTTATGATTTTCGTGGAGCATTTGTGGGGTTCAAAATGAGGCTAAGAGGACCTCCAAATAAAGTATTATAAGGGTAAGAAGTAAGTTAAAGAATAGGATATGAAGTATCTAACCAAACCCGCGAAGAAAAGTTGAAAAACGAAATTTTCAAAAAAATTAAGGTTGGAGCGTGCCAGAGAGCGTGCCACGCTGCTCTGGGCTAAAATTGTTAGCCCAGAGGCAGCAAGCTGGCGCGCCCAAGGGCGTGCCACGCTGGTTTTGCCAGTTTTTTAAAAGTTGGAAATTTTAAGTTTCACGGGTATCCGGGGGCGTATCGAGTCGATTTTTGCCACGTTTCTTCTACAACCACGAGTATATACATGAAATGAGTGAAATATTATATTGGTATGATAAAATTACTCGAGAACGAATTTGGCGTCAAAATGACGGTTTTACCCTTTTGGTCAAAATAGGCCATACGTGGCTAGAATCACTTGTTTTTGGGATTGAGGCTACGGATATGAATAGCGTGAGTGGAAATATTATTGTAAAACGTATGAGATGATTTAACCAAGAGAAATTATTGATTTTACTGGGTTAAGTGAATTGGGCCCAAAAAGGACCCAAAAATGAAAAGAAAACATGGCCCAAGAATGGGTCAAAAGACCCATTCTTGCCTTGGCCTTCTAGAAACCCACACCCACATTAAATGTTAAGAGTGGCTAAGGATGGACTTAAGGGATTATATAAAGAGCAAGAAATCTGATTTTATTGCTTTAAAACTCTCATGCCTTTTGAGATATTTTCTCAAACATTTCTCTAGTTCCAAACCCTAAAGCAAAATAATTCCTTGGGACTCTTTGGACAAGATCATCCTATTCCAAGCCTTGGTAAGTATTCATTCTCATGGATTAACATATTATATGCATGGGAGATTATGTATAGCATGATAGTTATGTTGGCAAGGTGGTGAATAGTGTATTTGTGCTTTTGGTGAAAGATGTGCTATCTTGGTGATTTGAACTTGAAAAGAGACTTGATGTCTTAATGAAAGAGCATGGTATGGATAAAATATGAACATGTATGGTGTGATTTTGTTATTAAACTTGTTATTTTTCTAAAAGTGTAAATTGTGGGATTTTGGCCGATATGTGCTATGAAGTGTATTAAGGTGAATTGATGGACTATTTGTGATGTGGTGTGGATAAGAAAGTGTGAAGGAGAAGTGTTGTGGTGAAATGTATTGATTACCATGTATTGGTCAATGTTGGGAATATTGGGGGATTTTTGGAATGCTAATTTCTTCAATGGTTTTGTCAAGGGGAAATGACATGTGTAAAGGCAAACATGTAACTCATTGACATTGTATGCATTTGTAAAGTAGTTGGCTGTTAATATGAATTCCGTTATGTTTTGTGTTGTAGAGTGACACATAAAGGAGGAGAGGGACTATTGTATATGCATCTAAGGTTGAGGTATGTAAGGTTACTCTGTCAGTATCTTTCTGCGGCAAATAGTATTCACATGACATTACGTTTGTCCCATCCCAAAATGTGCTAAGGTATCCTATATGCGATTATAAATGGTCATTATCATATATTTCCTACTCATTGATCATTTGTGAATCTCATGTTTCATATTCATGGTTAATGTTCCAAAAGCTCAAATAAGGTTAAGTTCCAATGTTCCAATAGTGGTTATACTCATATATCTTGTTCATGGATGATTGTTCAATGGTTCCAATAGTGTATGTTCCCAACAATGTTTGTCCATATGTTTCTCACTCATTGGTTAATGATCCAAAGCTTCAAGTAACGTTATGACCATCATTGTATCAATCTCAAAGTAATGATTAAAGTAATGCATATGTGGTTAATGTTTGAGTACGGGTGGCAGCTTTGGGGGCGAAATGCCTAGCTCAAGCCGATCCCGATATTATTGGATCAGGGGGCAGCTTTAGGGGCGAAAGCCTAACTCAAGCCGAACCTGACAGGGGGCAGCTCTGGGGGTGAAAACCTAGCTCGAACCGAACCTGATATATTGATTTATGGGTGGCAGCTCTAGGGGCATAAGCCTAGCTAGAGCCGATCCCAACATAATGATATGTTATGTAAAGACCCACTGATCAGTCGGAGCCCGGGTACATTGTGACACATGTATTGACAAACAAGCATTGAAGTAAAGAAAGCAAAGAAAGTAATGAAAGCAATACACATGGTTTCCAAAATGCAGAATGGTGACTTACTCACGTTGATTAGTCATTTGTATTGAGTTCATTGATACGTTCATGTGTTATATAGTTTCATTTAAGCCTTACATACTCAGTACTTATTCCGTACTGACCCCTCTTGGGAAATTTACCTTACTTGTTGCAGGCGCAGGTACTAATAGGCCTCCTCAGTAGGTTGCCAGTGTTACAGATCTTTGGTGAGCTCTAGTTAGTTCGGGGCTTCTCCGAGTCGCAGTTGTACATATGTTTTGGTGTTGTACATGTTGTATAAAGTGGGGACTTGTCCCGACTTTTAGTTCATCTTGGTCAATGCATGGTTAGAGGCTTTTGTAGACGGATGTGGGTGTATAAATGTAAAGGGTATATGTCGTTTTTGACTTCGTGGCCTCAACGGCCAAGTTTCGCATATGTATATATATATTATGTTCCATGAATTCCATTGTTGGTGTCTATATGCTCCATGAATTCCATTGTTGGTGTCTATAGCTATTATGTGATTATGGGTTTTCTTATGGCATGCATATAATTGAATAGAGACAAAGCTTGGTTCTCTCGGGCCTTGTCGGCTACGAGTGCCAATCCGTCCCGATGGGATTCGGGGCGTGACAAAGTCACCCCGATGTTTAGGGACCATGTCCTTTTATGTCCAAAGGTGGGTATAAATATTTTATTACCTTTGTGGATGATTTTTATATGATGACGTGGATATACTTTATGAACAACTGATCCAAAGTGTTTTCCCATTTTTATGCCTTTTCTGCTTAAGTTAAGACTCAATTTAATAATATTGTGCTCCATATTTAAGAGTGACAATGCTAAAGAATACATGTCAGAATCATTTCAGTCTTATATGAGACAATATGGGATTCTCCACCAGTCATCTTGTGTTGATACACCTTCTCGATTTACTTGAGACAACTCGGACACTATTATTTCAAACAAGGTTCCTAAATAGTTTTGGGCCAATCCGGTCTCTACTACTTGTTTTCTGATTAATTGCATGCCATCTACTAACTACTATAATTGCTTACAATGTACCTGATACTTCTGCACGTCCTAATAACTCATGAGTTATACCTGATTTTTGCCTTTGGATAGACCAGGTTGCCTAACGTGTTCCAATGGAAGTAGTAAAGATAGTAAGTAATGAACACAATAGTTTTATGTGGAAAATATCCGGCTTATAAAAGGAGTAAAAAACCACGACATGTACCTCTATAGGATTTAACCCCAACTTCACTAAACACAATGAGCCTCTCAACAAAAGATTACAACCTCTGTAACCTAAGGAATTATAAACTCTAATTCCTAATGTTCAATAATCTTCAAGTTCCCCACTTGAAAATCAGATTACAAAATTCTAGCAACCCTAGAAACTAACTCTAATTCCTAAAACACACAAACCTCCCAAGGTTTATGTTCTCAAGTCTTTGAGTTATCCCAACTTGAAGACTAAACTCCTAAACCGGTTTATAACATACTGACACTAAGAAAGCATGAAAATTACAACTCAATAAACTTTCTAATACATATTAACTAGAATGAAAGACTATTAGACACATGGATGAAGCAGGTTCTTCAATCTAGTTCTTCAATCTGGTTCACTGTATTAGGCTGCACTTCGATAGGTAGGGAAAACTCTCTCAAAAATTGTTCTAGCTTATTTTCTCGTGTTCTACCCTTTTTTCTCTCAGTATGAGTGCATTGATTTTGTTTTAGAAGACCTTGAGTATTTATAACTCCAACCAAGTAGACTTCTAACTCCACAAGGACTCCCATGCTTCTTGGACTCTCTTCTTGAGTGTTGTAGTCAAACACTAACTCTCCTTTTTCAGCACATGGTGATCTCCTTATATTTATCTAAAGTAACAAACTTTTGTTCCTTTATTTTTGCATATGTGACTTTATCCACAAAGTCCTCTTGCAAGTTGAACTTTTTTGAAGCAGTTTTTCATGAACCAGCTATGCTTACTTGTTCCATGGCCTCTTGTCAATCATCAAAACTTCATAAGTCTTAACAAATTTCCCCTTTTTGATGATGACAAACTCAGGTCCTTGTGCATTCCATTTCAATACCAACATCTTGACCTGTGAACACTAAAGCATGGAACACTTGAATAAACCATGTTAGTTAACTTAGGTTATAAAATCTACACAACACTTATCTTCCCTCTTTTGGCATCATCGAAAATTGTTTCAACCATATAGATGACAAAGCATTATGGACTTTGCATGATGGAACAGGAAATAGCTGTCGCGCCCCATTTTTGTCGCAAAAAGCAGAATTCGACGTGACAACTCTTTTTAGGAATGGTTTAAAAGAGAAGAGTCGCCACTTAACGAATTAAGGTATGTTAGGGCACCATTCTAAACTAATTGCGGTTATTTAAATAGTCTGCATCAATCAGAAATTCGGGTAAGAGTTCAAATTACCTCCAAAGGAAGGTGTTAGGCACCTTTCGAGGTCCACAAATGTGGGTCTCGGCCGAACTCATATATTATGTGGGGAATTTTACGTGATAAGCAAAGGTCAATTAATAATTAATTAATCTAAAATAACCAAGTACCTATTCATGCGATATTTAACTTAATTATTCTAGATGAAGAATAAAAGCAAGTTGAAAGTAACAAAAAGATGAATAAAACCTAACAAAATGCATGCATTTTAAATACAAACACAACTTAAGATTACCATACAAGTTGACACAACCTATTTTATAACTGAAAGAAGTACAAATTCAATCATTACTTAGTTACATTGTACGGGCATAAAGAAATGATAGGGATTAAGCTAATTAATTTATACTTTACAAAAATAATAATTGCGAAAGACAAGGGACTGACCTGATTTGTGGAGCATTAATTTAATAGAGAATGGTAAAGTATTCAAAAATGTTGAGTTGAGAATAGTAACGGGAGTCCAATATGTCAATTGAGATTTCCAAAGAGGCCCTCTCTTTTCGACATAGTGTTCTAGTCCTCTAGTATATTATAACATCTTATGTAGGAAAAGAGATTGTTAGTAAAATCTATGCCATCTTAATTTGATGGCAAATATAATGTAAGAGAATAAATAATAAATTAACAATACATAAATTTAAGAGAGAGAGAGAGAGAGAGCGTGGGATCAGGTATGACAAGGCTGAAATGGGCCCAATGTGATGTTACATCCCTCTTCTCTATTTTTATATGATAACTCTCTTAAACGCCTCAAGACATGCAAGACGAATATAATTCTTAAACAAACTTATTTAAGAGTACAAAATAAAATATTTTAGCATTTAAAAGTCATGTAAAGAAAAAAATATGTTGGTATTATATATAAATTATATCAAAGCATGTCAACAATTAGTATAATTGTAAGAGTTGTCAAGTCTTTGAAACTTTTAAAAGGGTGACATATTAATTAAGAAAAGAAGGGAGTAACGAGCCGCTTTATATTTTAATAAAGCTATGTGTACGCTTCATACAAGAAGTCAGCTATAGCCTGTCTTTTGTCATCATTTCCCAAACGTACCTGACCCACGATGGGGTGACGATTCCACTTGAGCTCTGCCTCGCGCATTGACTCCTCTTCTTGCCACAATTGAACTCCAAGTGATGTCATTCAGTTGTAGTGTGCATGAAAAAATATTCAAAGAAGTGGTGAGAGTATGTTTATTGTTAACGTTAGACTAATCAAAAGAAAAAAATAAAATAATAAAGTAATAGAGATATTCATGACTAAAATAAACATTGCACTCGAAGATATTTAAACAGGACAATATAGCGAAATAGATACAAAAGTAACATGATTTGGACCTTTATTCTAATTCTAATTTAGCAACTAGTTTGTAGAATAAAAGAAACTAAAACAAGGTAGTGAGATAGAAGGCTAAGATAATCAATTTGTCCAACAAATGATAAGGAGCGTGTACAGGAAGTGGTTGTTCCTTATTATTAACTAGTTTCTGGACACGTGCGTTGCACGTGTATTTAAAGCATACATGTGTATGATGAGTAACATGAAATCTAAATGCAAAATAATTAGATATTCTTTGAACTTGTAAAGTTGAACTATATATAGTTGAAGTACAATGTGTAGTGAGATTAATTTTAATGGTGTTAGGTCCAAAGATATGATATGATCGTATCTCACTCAGTACTTTCGTATAGCCAATGTTCTGGATGTGTGTTTCATTCCATTTATGCAATTACATCAATGTCACTAAAAACCTAATTATTAAGAGAAGAAAAAAATGCAATGTCTCAAAGTGGAGTAATCTTGCACCAAATAATGGGAAGTTTCACTTTTTAAAATCCTTGGAACCTCTTTCAACTAAAACGACATCTTAAACACGGAGAATAATTTGTATTTTCTTCTTTTAATATAAAACTGTCTAATCTCAAACATATATTTGGATATCATCTTCATATATATTTATACATAATCATATTGATACTCTCTGCAATTTTCAGAATATGTAAAAGATGTTGTAAAGAATACCATACAATGAAGAAATAAGTAGTTATCCCTAAATTTTCAATATTAAAAAAGAATCTGCTAGATATATAGAACTAAAAAATGTTATATAAATGTCCACACACATTGCTCTTTCCAACGGACTATAAGAAGAGTAAATATCACAAACTTAAAGCTGAAAATGGCTCCCATAGTTTCAATACACCTTCGAAGCATAAATACATAAGGTGCCATAAGTATAATGTAACTACAAAAATTTAATTGCAAGTACTGAAAATAAGACAAAAACACAATAACCTAGAGCGACGGAGAGTATGTCAAAAGCAAAGAAAGCTGAGAACTACCAAATATTATTTTACTTGGATCTCTGCTTCAGCATTTCCTCTCCAATCTCCTCATATGTTTTTTCGTCCACTTGGCTCTCATGGTAAATCAACTACGACGTAAAGGAGTCTTTTTACTTTGTGGCCAAAGTGAACCTATCGATCAAGAAGAGTACATCAATTATCCATGACTTTTCTTACAGAATTTTCAATTTTTCATAGGTTCACAACCAAAAAAAAAAAGGAAAAAAAAGGTCAGGGATACCAACATCACCTCATTCCAGGAGTGGAAAAAACGAGGGCAGTTCTTCTTTTCTTCAACAGTCAGACCTTAAAACAACAAATGTACATGCTTCCTAACCAAATAGTTGTTAAGAAACCAATTTCGAACATGCTAAATAGCAGTCCAAGAATCTTTCATAATCAGGCATAAATGGTTAAGAGAGTTGATATATGAGCAATATCAATGAAACCCCTGACGGACGCATAAACAAAGACAGCCCAAAAAGAATGTAAATGGATCTACCATGATTCACTTGTTTTGGCAATTTATAATATTATGAAGCTTATTGTTGGAAGTTGAAAATAACTTCAAATCATTGAATTGGTACAGGAAGATGAAAAGTCATTCTAGAGTATTGAATATGATGCAATAAGTGGCAGTTGCATGGAAATTAATTCACCGGTTTTTATAATCAAATGCCTGATAAATTGTACAACTTTAATTAGGTAACTTATGTACACCTTTAATTTTTTCTTTTTCATTTTAACAAAGAGGTTATTGATTTAAAAGTAGCCAAGTTAAGAAAATGAAAAGATAAATATAGGAATTGTAAAAGATAGTATAGTGATACATGATCTATTAGTAATTTAAAGCAATTAAATTTTGTGATGTTAAATGCCTTGGATACATCTGTATGAGAATTATTAAAGTAGTATTGCTTCACTTTCCAATCATCCGGTTCTAATTAATAAATTAGTTAAATTTTTTTTTTTTTTTTTTAAACTTAAGGGGTAAAATAATATCATTTTATTATATTTTAATTTAGTGTAGGGGTAAAATGGTAATCCAACTTTGCCCCCAAATTCTTCCCACTTTTAGTATAAAATATGATTTTTCCTAGAATGATGCAATCACTTCCATCAAAATAATCACGTTAATCGAGATGGATCTTAGCCAAATAACCACATATTGTGATACTATACAGAGAGTAACTTATATATTTCTTAGCTTCCCACATCAGTCCAAAATGCAAACATTTAAAGATTATTTATATACAAGAGCTTAAAAACAAATTAGAAACAATCTTACTATTGTTTTCCTCGTGAAAATATTCCAAATTAGTGCTTGAATTATTAACGCAAAAAGAGCATGTATGCTAGCCAAATTAAACCATGTTTTTCGAATGAGAATATTTTACAACGTCATTAGATCTGTTAAAGAGCCAAATTATAAATCCGCAACATGAAAACTTAAGAAAATACCAATTTAGAAGTGGATATAGTTAAAACACATATTTTAATTATTCATGAAAATAAATTCTCAATCCACATCACTTGTATCTCTACTCTATAGTGAACGAAAATCAAAAAAAACAATGGACACTATATATGTACCCGTGAACTCATTTTCAGGGAAAATCAAGAAAAACCAATATTAGCTTCACACTCTTCACATTTCAAAATAACATGATATTTAATAATAACAAGTTCATGTACATGTAACCCACAAGCATAAACATATACTGAATGAATTAATCTATAGGACCAATATCAATAAATAACAAGATGTGACAAAATTTCAAAAAAGGTTTAGAGACAACCTGTGTCAACGAGCAGCACCATGATGGAATTCTTAGACTGAAGCTTGACTAGGCATTTTGGTTGAATTTCCCGCTGTGCTAACCTATCACTGTTGCTTCCTGGCGGGACTCTGATTATAGTTGTTGATTTTCGGGTATGGCTGCTGTAATTGAAGCTTTCAATGCTGTGGTTGGGGTATTTCGGGGGCATAACTTCGATGTATTTTCACTAGTTGAAGCCTGAAGTCTTTTTGCGGTTTAATTTTGCACCGAAGACTTCATTCTGATCGTGCTACGTGAGTTATGTCCATCTAGTGGCGGGAAACTGGTGGTGCTAATAGAGATGGATGACGTGGGGCTGTTGGCTATGGTCCTTGGGGTGAGACTGCCGATGAAGAAGATGAGTGTCGGTGAAGAGGTCTCGATAGAGAAGAGAAAACTAAAAATGATGGAGCATCTCCCTCTCTTTCTTTCCTTGATTCCCAAGTACCCATGTATTAGCGTAAGTGTATGTGAGTTGTAATGGAGAGAAAATGATGGCTGGTTGCCATTGAAAATCCTCTGTCCTCTATCTCCCTCTTTTTGAAATATATAGAAGAAGAGAAGCAGAAGTAAACGTTGGGGGAGAGAGTTCAATATGGAAAGGAAATATATTCTCCATGTAAAGAAATGATAGGAGGGATTATTTTTGGACAAGAGTAATATTCTTTCAAGTTAAGAAAAATATTTTTCTGATTTGTGGGAGGATTTTCTGGATATGAAGGGTGTAAAATAAAATAAGTAAAATTAATTTGAAATAATTTTGAGGATAAAAATATTCTTCACAAGAAATCCTCTTCACCACTGCCTCTCTACATAACCGCCTTCTTCTTTTTTATTTATTTATATATTTATATTTATTTTAGAAGCAAAAGGATCATCAAAAAAAAAAAAATCTACCCTTTTGCTTTTATTCTTTATTGATTTTGCAAATTTTAGGAAGCATTGGCTGGAAGAGGAATTTTTTTACTAATCACATCCCTAGTTTCCTTGAATAAAATCAATTAAAAGACCTCTTAATTTATTCTATATATATAAATTAGTACTGCACTTTATTTACTTTCCATGCTTACTTCAATATGACTTTAATGCCTTTCTACTCCAAAATGGTTAAACGAAACAGCTTCTTTAAATACCATGCATTCTTTGACATACATAATTTTATTATCATACTGCAAAATTGCATTTTGTACATATTTCTCAGATTTAATTAGGTCTATCATTTCTCAGATTTAATTAGGTCTATCATTTTCTGAGGCTTCATAATTAATTTACTTTTTGTGTTATAGAAGCAACAAGGTGACATTCATTTGTCTATAGCAATAGGGAGGCCAAAGATGTCATCGTCCAATTCTCCATGTGCAGCATGCAAATTATTGCGTCGAAAATGAACGCAAGAATGTGTTTTCGCACCATACTTCCCACCAGACCAACCTCAAAAATTCGCCAATGTTCACAAGGTGTTTGGGGCTAGTAACGTGGCCAAATTACTCAACGAATTAAACGTGACTCAACGTGAAGATGCTGTAAATTCCCTAGCCTATGAGGCCGAATATCGCCTTCGTGATCCTGTTTATGGCTGTGTTGGCTTAATTTCAATACTTCAACATAAGTTCAAGCAAGTCCAAGATGATTTATTGACTGCTAAGAAAGAATTAGCAACGTATATTGGTCCGCAAGCAATGTTGCCGATGATTCAACATTCGGGGTATATGCAGCAGCATCCGAATAATCCGTCTTCTTCTACTATGATGCCTTATAATATGCAGCCAACGCTAGGAATGCCAACGGGGATGATGCAACAACACGGTGGTCAATTAATAATGCGCGATCCTCAGCAACAACAGCAACAACAGAATCAGCAGCAAGTGATTGAAGCTCATCAATTAGCCGCGGTAATGGCAGCGACGAGGGAGCAACAAGAGATGATGAGAACTTATGAGCAACAACCACCACCCCAGCAACAACAGCAGCAACAATTTAACGGTGGATTTGATTCTGCAGGTAGTATAACGGATGAAAACCCAAAATCTTTTATTTAAACCATAGATATATATATATGAAAACCCATAAAATTTACTTTAAAATCAATAGTAGTGATTTGAAATTGTTATTAGTGACTTGAAAATAGTTATGTGTACGTAGTGATTTGAAATTGTGAAATTGTTTCTTGAAAATAGTTATGTGTAGTGACTTGAAATTGTGAACTTGTTTCTTAAAAATGGTCAAGTGTAGTGACTTGAAATGTGAACTAGTGACTTGAAAATGGTTAAATGTAGTGACTTCAAATCCTAGGTAACACGTTAATTTTGCTATGAATAATTTGCACCAGTTTAAACTTATAGCTATGATATTCTTGTGCATTTGCGAGAGTCTGTTGTCATTTTCTATTTTACTTGTATATTCTCACTTTTTTCGTTTTGTTTGTGATTTCCTAGGTTCTCGTGGAGTTGTTTATCATGGAATATGGTATAGATCAATATATTCTTTGCCTCTTCTTTTTACTTTGAGTATTATTTTAATTGGATTATTAAAAATATCATCTTTTCCCATTTTAATTTTTATTGTTTGGACCTCTAAGCTTCCACTGGTTGCTACCATTTATGCATAACGTTTGCTTATGTTTTACTACATTATAAGAGTAGACAATAAATCAAATCACTTTATCATTTTTGTCAAAAAAATTTCTTCTTCGATAAGAAATTTTTCTCCCGGATAAATTTTTGTTTGATACTCCATGCGTTCGCTTTTACTTGTCACATTTTGAATTGTCACACTCAAATTATTAACATGACTATTTTATTATAGTACCCTTATTAATTGATGGTTACTATTGTGTCTTGAAATTAGTTTAAAGAATAAATAATTAATGTTAAGGGTAAAATAGAAAAAAAGAAGCTGTCTTTTCTTGATATGTCAAAAATGACAAGTAAAAGTAGAAATTCAATTAGGAAGTTAGTGACAAGTAAAAACGGACTAAGGAAGTATATTTTATTCAGTTGAATGCCCAGGTAAAGTTATTTCTATTTAGTTTTTAAGTTAGAGAAACTTATTTTCACTAATTTCCTATCAAATTCAGCTTGTACCTTTTTCTTGTATAATTCAGTTACTTAATACACACAATTTTAATATTATATATGTCATTTAAAAAACCTATACTAATTGAATTGAAACACACGTGCAACGCACGTATCCAGAAACTAGTACTCATATAATAGAGAAAGTCCAAGCATGCATTTTCCTTCGTTAATCAATTACATAAAAATAACATTTCAATCAAGATAGGATAGTCAAAAACTCAAATTTTCAACGTCCAAATAATTAGTTTTGTACTAATATTATTTTATATATTTTTAGTAAAATAATATAAATGAATTGTATATGCAACTATGTAGAGTTAATATTCCAAATGGTCACTCAACTAATGACTCTTCTCTCAGAAAGTCCCTCAACTTTGATCTTTACTTCAAAAGTAACTCAAGTAAGGATTCCTCTATCAGAAAGTCACTCAACTTTGAGTTTTACTTCAAAAGTCACTCAACTATGAGTGTTTTATTTAAAAAGTCACTCAACCTATTTAATTGATTTTTTCATTAAAATTTGCTAACATGAAATTTTTCTTTAAAACCAAAATTCTAAGAAATAAAAAAAGATATTCATCTAAACTATTTAATGACCGGCTAATATCCAAAATTCATTTAAACCAAAATTTGCTAATTAAAGGGATTGATTATGTAATAAGCCTAATTTTAATGATCAAATAAGTTTATTGTACTTCAATTACAATCTCAAATCCAGGGAGTAAATTTATAAAATCATTGTATTTTCTAAATTTACAAGATATATATTGATAAATACCAAACTGTGCATAGATCTTTAACCTAGTTCATTGGCTTTCTCTCATACACACTTGTTTTTTTCCCTTGTGGCAATTCATAAATCATAACTGCTAAAAAACAATAAAACAATTGGAGAGTAAATGGAAGGAAAGGGAAAACTAGAAGTGTGTAGACGTTTCTTTTTCTTGGGCCATCCGAGCAACGCCGTCATATATGATGTATTAAAAGTGAATTATACATGCAATATAGATGTATTAAAATTATTTAGCTATAAATGGTAAATACTTTCTAAATATGGTATATTTAGGTAGGTTTCCTATATGAATTGTCACATTCCATACTACATGGCCCGAGAAAACGATACAACTATTGACAGGGTCATTGGCGCTTATGCCTTTATTTTGTGTTGATCTTTAATTTTTGCCATTCATGACAAATAATTTTTCGGGGCATAAGTCTATATTTTCTCATCATAATATCTCAACAAGTTATGCCCCGCATGACTAACAACTTATGCTCACTAAGCATAAATTCGATTGCTAAATGACTAAAATTAAAGACCAGCCTATTTGAATGACAAGTCATGAAATTTCTTCCTATTGCATGTCCAATAGTTCGTAAATTACTAAATGACTTTTGAATATATTTTGGAGAAGATCTGCCAATACATTTCCACAACTTTAAGCTTACACCACAATTGAGACACCCTTTTAATTTGGTGTATACTTCCATGGACAATGATACATTGACTCATTGACTTCCAAGTCGTTCTAATTCTACACGTATTTTACAAGCTGAGAAATAAATCATATTGAATCACGTCTTCACAACTCCACGTTTATTGTAAATGCAACAAAAATATCAAATCTTGCATTTAGTAAAAGTTATGGAGGGGAAAACGGGAGTAAATTGATAAAATTATTGTATTTGATAAAAAAAAACATGACATATATAATAAGTACCAAGGTATGCATATATCTTTAACTTTACCTAAGCCCAGTTCAAACATGTGCTTTCCCCTTGTGGCGATACATAGTTGCTAAAGAATAAGAGAGTAAATGGAAGGAAAAAAAAAATTAAAAAGAAGGAAAAGAGAAACTGGAAGTGTGTGAGACATTTCTTCTTCTTGGCCATCTGAGCAAAAATTGCAACATCTCATACTACATGGCCCGCGAAAATGAAGTACAACTATTGACAGTCATTGGTAATTATGTTCTTATTTTGTGTTGGTCTTTAATTTTTGTTCCTAATAATCAATAATTCTTTTGCGAGGGCATAAGCTTATATTTTCAAATCATAATATCCCACAAGTTATGCCCAGCATGACTTAAGAACTTATACTCACTAAGAATAAGTTTGATTGCTAAAGGAAAAAAATTAAAGAGGAGCCAATTTGAAGAGTATGTCGTCCAATTTGTTCCTATTGCATGTCCATTAGATCGTCAATTACGAAATGACTTGAATATCTTCTGGATAATATTTCCACAACTTTAAGTTTAGGCCACAATTGAGACACCCTTTCAATTTGTTGGTATATACATTGACTCATTGACTTCCAAGTTGTTCTAATTTTACCCGTATTTTACAAGCTGAGAAAGTGTTGGAAAATATGTTCCATGAACACAAAATATACGAAGAAGAAAACAAAGATGAAGGCTTAATAATTCGAACAACGAACACAGAATTAAGGGCTTGAAACACGCGCGAAACGCTTTCCTAAAAATGATATTTACTCCCTCTCCTCTGCGAGATTGTTATGGGATTATACGCAAATAGTTTTAGTGGATATGACAAGCCTATTGAATTCTGCACTAAGCAAATAGTGAAGAAATTCTTCTGAAAAGCAAGAAGTCAGGACTTGATCTTTTGGAGAAGAAAACGTTTATTCTCAGATGATAGAGAAGACAAAAAGTTACAATAGAAATACAGAAAGTTGGATTTAAATAGAATGGTGGAAACCAAAGGATGAAAGGACACAACCTTTCATCAAAAAACACCTCTTCATAAAAGACACAACCTTTTATTTAAAAGACACCTTTTCATTAAAGACTTTTAATTAATTTAATTTAAACACAAAATCCAACAATCCCCCACTTGTTTAAATATAAATGAGGACACAAAGATCAAGTCATGTTCACGCATAGAGTAATGTATCTTTCGATTTGAACAGTACTTTACTGCAATGCCACAAGACAAAATCGAAATTCCACGTAGCATAATATATAGCTTTGAACGTGTTATTCCTTGTGATGACGTCGGTGACACTACACACATAAACATTTCATTCCTGCTTTCCACTCAACATGCTTAGAACTTTTATGGCCATGTGCTATCCAAAATTCATGAATATTTATGAGAGCAGCTCCAACTCCCAATCGAAGCGGCACCACTTCTATATTCATATAGGTGAAGTTCTTTCAGTGTCTTTGTCATATTTGAGACACTTGTTCCTTGAACTGAATCTCGTTAAGAGTATTAGAACTCGACCCTTTAATCTATGACAACCAGTACTAGTATATCTCTTACTTAAGTACTGAAACAACCACGTATCAACAACTTGTTGTTACCCTTTGAACCCATAACTATTCATTTCATAGTGTTGGGTAGGGTTGCCATTATCGGTGGACCTAATTAAATAGTTTTAACATAACCAAACTTGAAGTTGTACTCAATAACTTCCTTTTAAGAAACTTAGTAAATAAATTAGTCAAATTCTTTTGGCTCCACCAATGTGATAGAAGTTATTCCATCTTGAATTAACTTTCTCACATAATCATGTCAATAACTTATGCGTTTTGACTTCCCATTATATAATATCTATATGCTCGAGCTAGAATGGTTTGATTATCACAAATTGAGCTCATATTTTGCAAAATCTATGGATTCTCTTAATAATCACTCAACTCCTTCAACTTGCTTGCTTCTACTAATGCAAGGTTTTCTTGGTTTCAAGAAATTGTACCTCCTCGCAGGGTAAATATCCATCATGTGGTAAATTTATTTTTTTTTCTCACATATTCGGTACCAACTTGTATCGATATATCCTTATAAAAAAGTATGAAACTTAGAGTTTCTCAAATCTTTAGTTCTCTAAAGAAAACCAAGAACTTGACCACTGGCCCTTCCAATAGCACATGCTAACACAAATTAAGCAATAATATATCAACAAATTAACTAACACAAATAGTTAACGCATGCTTTGGAGTTGAGATAACTTTTCATGATAAATCACGACCTTTCAAAATAAATGACACCCTTTCAGGATCGAAACACAACCCTTCTTTGTTGAAGACATAAATTAAGATAATTGATAATTTCAAACATCTATGTCTCATATGCCAACTGTTCTCTTACAATTTTGAATCTTTATAAGCATTTCAAACTACTGACAACACCTAACTCATTGTCTAGGGGAAAATGAACTTGATTTCCATGCACACACAAACAACTGATCTTACACATAAAATAAGTTTGTGAAAACAGTAACTTTTAATGATCTCGATCGGTATCATAAACTTAGCATGTATTTCAATATCGTCACAAGAATATCATCTACCCTAATATTTATGAAAATAAATTCACAAAATCACAAAGGTAGAAATTTATAAATAAATAATAAGTAGGGTTAAGAAAATAGAACCCGATTTTATTCTTTGATCCATTATTTGGAATTTGAAGTCCATCTCTTTGACTATCCCATAAGACACCACGAACAGCCATCATGTATCCCTCAATCTCTTTATGTCCATTGTTGGTTTGTTCTCTTGCAACAATTGGAGTAAGCTTTGGCTAATGCATGAAACGGCGCCTCAGAAACAGTACGCAAAATCCAAAAATTTCTCTTTTTTTTTTTATTTATTTTCGTATTGTTTCTTGTCAAAAGAAAGGGGTCTGTGATCTTTGTCACTATATATCTTGCTCTATTGCCAAGTAGTGTATCACAATAAAATAATTCATACTGATATCCAGCACTTTAAATTTACTAATCAATGAGATTGAAATTCTGGGAATTCTCTTTTCCCATAGTAAATGATCTTCTACTACATAGAATAATCGATCCAAGTCCGATACAACCGATACCATCTTTTGAATTCTTCTGATCAAATATCTTCTTCAATACAAAATATCATTTTTAGATTGTTGGAAAATATGTTCCATGAACAGAAAATATACGAAGAAGAACACAAAAATGAAGGCTTAATAATCTGAACAACGAACACAGAATTAAAGGCTTGAAACATGCGCGAAACGCTTTCCTAAAAACAATATTTTCTCCCTCTCCTCTGCGAGATTGCTATGGGATTATACGCAAATAGTTTTAGTGGATATGGAAAGCCTATTGAATTCTACACTAAGCAAATAATGAAGAAATTCTTCTGAAAAGCAAGAAGTCAGGACTTGATCTTTTGGAGAAGAAAACGTTTATTCTCAGATGATAGAGAAGACAAAAAGTTACAATAGAAATACAGAAAGTTGGATTTAAATAGAATGGTGGAAACCAAAGGATGAAAGGACACAACCTTTCATCAAAAAACACCTCTTTATAAAAGACACAACCTTTTATTTAAAAGATACCTTTTCATTAAAGACTTTTAATTAATTTAATTTAAACACAAAATCCAAATCTTTTGGGGAAGAAGAAAAGCTTTGGGGAAAGCTCTGTAAAAGATACGTTGTAAATCACAAGAATTTTGGTTTAAATAGAATTAGTGGCATGCAAAGTTTGACCAAACCATGTTGGCAAACAAATTCAAAATAAATGAATGTGATAAATGTGTTTACATTAAAGACACTTCAAATCACAAAGTCATTGTTTGCTTGTATGTGGATGATATGTTGATCATCAGTAGAGACATTTCTGACATAAATGCTATGAAACGAATGCTTGAGAGCAAGTTTGACATGAAAGACCTTAGAGTTGCTGATGTGATCTTAGGAATAAGAATTCATAGAACTCCATAAGGGTTGGCATTGTCACAGTCTCATTATATTGAAAAGGTACTTGACAAGTTCAAGTATTTGGATTTCAATATTGCCAAAACACCATTGGATGTGAGCCTTGCACTTCGAAAGAATGAAGGTGAAAGTGACTCACAATTGGAGTATGCAAGAGTGTTTGGAAGTTTGATGTATATCATGAACTATACGTGACCAGATATAGCATGTGCTATTAGTAAATTGAGTCGGTACACGAGTAATCCCAATCAAACTCATTGGATGGCAATGAAAAGAGTTTTGGGGTATCTAAAACATACTCAAGACTATGCTTTGCATTATAACAAATATCCTGTGGTAATTGAAGGATAGAGTGATGCAAATTGGATCACCGGATCGAATGAAGTAAAATCCATGAGTGGATATATTTTTACTTTAGGTGGAGGAGCAGTCTCTTGGAAATCATCCAAACAGACATGTATTGCCTGCTCTACAATGGAGTCTGAATTTATCATGTTAGATAAAGCCGGTGGAGAAGCTGAATGGCTCCAAAATTTCTTGGAAGATATTTCTTATTGGCCCAAACCATTAGCACCAGTATGCATACACTATGATAGTCAAGCGGCAATAGGTAGGGTAGGGAGCGTGATGTATAACGGTAAATCTCGTCATATAAGACGGAGACATAATACCTCTAGAGAACTTCTCTCTAGTGGAATTATCATGACTGACTATGTGAAGTCAAAGGATAATGTGTCGGATCTACTTACAAAATGCCTATCTAGAGAGGGTGTTGAGAGATCATCAAAGGGAATGAGTTTACGGCCTAGGACAAGTCATCACGGCGGTAAATCTACCTAGCTGACTGGAGATCCCAAGAGCTAGGTTCAAGGATATAAAACAAAGTTGTGACTGACAGTTCAACATTGTCAATTAACTTAACCCATTCTCATAATGAAGACAATGTTCAAGAAACAAGGATAAGACTTATGGTTGAAATTTTTTTAATGGTTTCTAAGTTTGGCAGATTTGACCAAATAGTTTGATCTATAGGATTGAAACATTGAGGAATCACCTATATGAGAGTGAAGTGGAAATCAATTCAAGGAAAATGATAGTAAAGGCCTATTCTCTAAGCTCTCATGAAACCAGGTTGTGTTCATGGCTAAAACAAACAAAACCGTGAGAACCATAAATGGTAAAAGGTTGATTATGTGACTTGTGTTGTCTAGGTGTACATTAAAGTTCGATGGTTCAAAGATATCACATCTACCAATTGACCGAGTGCATCCGATGCAAGTTCACTATGGAATATTAAAAGGAAAACCTACTTATCCAAATGCAATTAGTCTTTGCTTGAAGAACACACACTGGTCCAAATATTTTTTGATAAAATAGCCATTCTCCATCCATATGGGGGATTGTTGGGTTCTAGTGAAAATGTGAATGGAAAATGGAGAAAAGAAAATGGAGGAAAGTGAAATGTATGTTCACTTTATGAAAAGAGTGTTCTCCCACATTGGTGGGAGAAGGAAACATTCTTGTGCTTAAGTATGGAAACACTTCTTCATGTGGATAGTAAGGCAAGAACAAGTCAAGCCTCGCGCCGTCGTTGTCGTCGTCGTCGCTCGGCTTCGGCTTCGGATTTGGATTTGGATTTGGATTTGTCAAATGATCGATCGAGAGACTATCTTTTTGGACAAAATTCATTTGAAACTTGAGAGTTACTAATTGTTTAATACAAAAATCCAATACGAAAATATTCTCCATTTGCGGACGTCCGCACCTCGAAGGGACATGACCCTTCGAGGCACTATTTCAAAGTGAAATAACGACCTGTGGGTGCAGGTCGTCACCTGCGGGCGTAGGTGGCCAACGCAGTTTGTGACTTACGGGCGCAGGTCGACCACTGACAGGCGTAGGTGGTCGTGACTGTTCAAAACAGTGCATTCGTTTGAGAATCATTGCTTCTCTTCAGAAGCACCACCTTTTGGCTATAAATACCTGAATTTTTCCTCAAGTATAGAGATAAAATCTTGAAGTAAAAAACATCTTCTTATTCATAAAAACTCAAGTGTGATTTACGAATCGCTGAGTGCGTTCGTTGTTACACAGAGTTTGAGGTACCGTCATTCTGTCGAAGTGATTCATTTTATCCTGGGAGGATATATTCCGTAACCTCGGGTACTTGAGGGAATAATTTCCTTAAGGACACACCGTAAATTCGGTGGACTTGAATCTCCAATCTTTATCTCTTTCTTAATAATGGTTTTGCTATTTTCCAAAAAATAGTAGAAACTTTATTTTGATAGTTCATAGTTGTTGAACTTGTGTTTGAAGTTGTTTGGTTTTGCTATTTTTCCAGAAAATAGTTTGAACTTCATTTTGTAGTAGTTCATGAGTTGGGTTGAACTTATTAAAGTTCAAAGTTGTGAATACAGAGTTGCAACTTCATGTGATTGTTCTTATTTTATTTTGAACATGTGATTGAAGTTATTGTTGAAAAATACATTTTTACTAAACCCGATAAACAACAACAACATTCTCCTCCATTCCATTCACTTCTGCACCACACGATAGCAACCAATTCTCAACCAAATTAATACTTCTTTCACACCCAATTCACAATTCCTCAATTGAAATTCATCATGAACACCACCGACCAGCAACCCTGCTAGAAACCACCACCAATGCCACCTATTCTTCCCCTTCTCCTCAATTATAGATAATCTCTTATTTTAATCTCATTTCTTATTTTTTCCAAACGGAACAGAATTCGACTGCGGTCACCCATGAAATGTATCTGGTATGTTTCCCACGAAATTGTTACTTGAAAAAATCAATGGAGGAAAAGAAGTGTAGTGTGTCGCGGGTTTCATGAGGTATCCACCATTAACGGCGGGGTGGTGAAGGACATGAAGATACATCACTGGACCGTCTAAAAAGGGGACAAATATTATGTATCGTACTGATTTTTGTGTACAGATACATAAGAATGATGTATCTGGTTGAAAATATGACAAAAATTATGTATTGAAATGAGATCTGTGTTACTGATACATAAGAATTAGTATCGGGATGAGTTCTGTGTTACTGATACACACAAAATATTATATTTTTTGATACATTATTCATGAAGTGATGTATCTTATGAATCACCATTGTTGATGAATTACCTTCTACTATGTATCAGAGTTTAATTTTTTTTCCTGAATTCATCAAATTCCAATTCAGCTGCGATTGCCGAAATCAAATTCATATACGAAATATTCTCTCCAATCACAATTCCGTCACTTTTGTATCCTTCGTATTTGGTATCCAACAGCCAAATACCAGAATGCCTTAACAACATTGAGATGTTCATGATGTATCGTGCAAAAAAAAAAATCGAACTTGAAAAAAGAGAAGAAAGAATTAGAGATTTTTTGCTTAAACTATCGTGATCTGGTTTTTGAAATTTGAATTTTGAATTGATTACGCATTATTTTGGATACTCAGAAGACATTAAAATGATTGACGCATGATTTACTCCAGAGATGAAGAGATTTTCATTATTTTTCTTTTTTATCTAGCTTAATTAGTTACTAATGTATTGGCGGCAGTGATGTATCAGACGTTAAGTGATGTATCCAGATGGAAAAAATTCGGTATTTAAAGTAATTTTGGTAAAAATTGAGATAGGAAATAATTAGCGCTTACAAGGTTGAGATTTATGTAACTTTTACTTATAAAAAGCCTTTTAGTGAGAAGGCCCATAATGTGCAAGGTTTTGGAGAAGCTAAACGGATAATGAAGATATGACAATTTTTGGGTCATTTGCACGAATGCCCATGTTTTGGTGCATTCTTTAATTTTTGCCCCTCAAGTCGATGATTTTTAATTTTTACCCATCTATAGTTCAGTATCAAGTGCTTTAGCTTTCTTCTTGCAAGACATAACCGCTAAAGAAGAAAAAAAAAATTGGAGAGAAAGGAGAATAGTAAAGTACTGTGTGTGGGACTTTTCTTCTTCTCGGGCCATCTGAGCAAATATTGGAACAATTCCATGCTGGGCCGCAAAAATGATACTACAATTATTTTTTTTAATTAAAAGAAAAATTGGGGGTTGGCGAAGGAGAAACAGTGAAGGGAATTTCAAGGTGGAGAATTCAGTTAGTCAATCAAATGAGCTACTAAGATTTTCATACTACACAACTTTTTATAGATGCCTTGTGATTTTATCAAATATGAGGTTCTTATTATTACAATAAACTTTGAAACTAACTAGTAAGTTGCTTCGTGTTTTGTGGTTAATTTCGATCAATTATACTATTTATGCGTCAAAGGAAGGGAAATTATTTGGAGGAGTTATAGCCTGTTTGACTAAATTTCTAAAATCAACTTATTTTGAAAAATATTTATTCCAAAAAGTGTTTTTCAAAAAATTGTTGTAGTGACAAACAGTTTGTGTTTGATCAATAAAATTAAAAAACACTTTTGAACAACAATTTGTGTTTGATCAAACTTCTTAAAAGTGCTTTTAAGTGTATTTTTTTCAAAAATATTTTTCCAATAAGTGCTTATAGAAAGAAACTGCTTCTTTCAGCTTCTGAAAAACAATTTATGTTACCTAAAATCTAATTCAAACATGTGGTTTGGCTTTCTCAATTACACATTTGCTTTTTCCTTGTAGCAATACATAACTGCTCGAGAACAAAAAAATAATTGGAGAGTATATGGAAGAGGGAAACGGGAAGTGTATGTGAGCCACTTCTCCTTGCTACTACACATAATGTGACTACTGTAGGGGCCATGTTCACGAGAAACCAAACCAAACCATAAATCAAATCTAATCAAAAGAAAAATAAAGATATTTATTAGTTTGATTTGGTTTTGGTTTCTAACTTTAAAAAATTGAGAAATATTAATTTGATTTTGGTTTTAGACAAAAGACAATCAAACCGACTATACAAATATTTATTTTGCTTTTGATGGCCATCTATGAGAATTGCTCATTACTTTACTTTTGATGGCCAATCTATGTTCTTTTCCCATTTTTAAAAGCCTTTTAGTGGGAAGGCCCATAATGTGCAAGGTTTTGGAGAAGCTAAACGGACAATGAAGACATGACAATTTTTGGGTCATTGGCACGAATGCTCTTGTTTTGGGGCATTTTTTAATTTTTGCCCCTCAAATTGATGGTTTAAATTTTTACCCATCAGTAGTTCAGTACCAAGTGCTTTAGCATTCTTCTAGCAATACATAACTGCTAAGAAGAAGAAAAATAATTGGAGAGTAAATGAAAGGAAAGGAGAACAGTGAAGTACTGTGTGTGTGAGACTTTTCTTCTTCTCGGACCATCTAATTCTGAGCAAATATTGGAACAATTCCACGCTGGCCCGCGAAAATGATACTACAACTATTTTTTTTTAGGGTAAACAATATAAATTACGATAGTTTGATGCCTAATTATAGAAAATTCCGACATTTTGCATATTTACAGTCTACAGAAAATCCCATTTTTTGGGCTGTCGAGATATATAATTTGTTCCCGATACATTCTGTTGAGATACATAATTACCCACACTGTAATCATTCAAAGATACATAGTATATGTATCTTTTAAACAAATCTCACACTGATATACACAGAGATACATAATTCGTTCCCGATACATTCCATTGAGATACATAACTGATAGTTGTGATTTTTGTAATTACTTTGTAAGAGTGAGTATTTGTGTAAATATGGTAAGTTAAGGTGTACATTTATATTATTTTTCCTTTTTTTTATTAAAAGAAAAATTGGGGGTTGGGAAGGAGAAACAGGGGAGGGGATTTCAAGGTGGAGAATTCAGTTAGTCAATCTAATGAGCTTCCATGCTACAACTTATTATAGATGCCTTGTGATTTTATCAAATATGATGAGGTTGTTGTTATTACAATAAATTTTGAAACCAACAAGTTGCTTTGTGTTTTGTGGTTAATTTCGATAAATTATACTATTTATTTGGGAGGAGTTATAGCATTTGGCCAAACTTCTAAAATCAACTTATTTTGAAAAATATTTATTTCAAAAAAAATATTTTTAGTAAGAAACAATTTGTGTTTGATCAATAAACTTAAAAAACACTTTTGGGTAGCAATTAGTGTTTGATCAAGCTTTTTAAAGGACTTTTAAGTGTAATTTTTTTCTTTCTAAAATGTTTTTCAATAAGTGCTTTCAGAAAAAAAAATACGCTTGGCCAATAGTGTTTTATGTGACTTTTTCTTCCTTTATAATTGTTTCTCACAACTGTAAAATTGGCCAATCCAACCACCTTTTCCATTGCATATACTTCCATGGATAGTGAGTGAGACATTAACTCATTGACTCCTAAGTCTTTCTAATTCTACTTGCAATTGAACAATTCCCCATATAAATCTAATCGCTAAAGATTTATTTACATTTGGTGTTTACAATAAGCAAATAGATGCATGACTTGTTTGCGCAGATACTTTTATCACTTAATCAATGTTAACTGATTTATATCTGATAATAGTAACTATGGTTTGGTGTAAACATTAATAATTTAATCTACAATAGCTGGAAGTTTGTAAAACTCTAGATTTACTACATTTTGTGCTGCTCATTATCTTTTCACTTCTAGTCGGACGATTTTCAGTTTTTTTTTTTTTTTTTTTTGAGTTGGAAAAGGGAAAATGGAGGAAGGTATTACAATGTAGGGAATCGAATCCTCATCAATAAGGTGAGAGTTCATGCAACCAACTAATTGAGCTACTAAGATTCCTAGTGGATCTTTAATTTTTGCACCTCATAACAAATAATTTTTTTGCGGGCATAAATTTATATTTTTTTGCATCATAATATCCCAGAAGTTATGCGCTGCCTGGCATAAGTTCAATTGCTAAAGGACAAAAGTTAAAGACCAACCCATTTGAAGGGCAAGTTGTGTAATTTCTTCCTATTGCATGTCCATTAGTTCGTCAATTATGAAATGACTTTTGAATATATTCTGGAGAATATTCCCACAAATTTAAGTTTAGAGCCCATTTGGATGGACTTGTAGCTTTTGATTTATAAGCCAAAGGCCATAAGTTAGGAATTCTAACTTTTGGCTTTTGCCTTTTTAGCTTAAAAACAAATGTTTAAAAGCACTTTTATTTTATCCAAATAGTATCGAAGTGCTTAAAAACTATTTTGGCCTAAAAACACTAAAAAAATAAGCCAATCCAAATGGGCTCTAAGGCCACAATTGAGACACCCTTCCATGCACAGTGAACATTAGCTCATTGACTTCCAAGTCGTTCTAATTCTGCCGTATTTTACAAGATCAGAAATAAATCCCATTGACTCACAAGCCTTGTAATGAATTCTCTACACATTATAAAACTATGCCATGCACAAGTTCATAAATAACCAAAACAATCAGCTGAAATCTTTAAGCTATAATAATGGTTCCCACAATATTTTCTTTCCCACAGTTTTCCACTCTCTTATATCTTTTCACAATTACTTTTGCTTCCACTGAGGAAGCAACTGCACTCCTCAGATGGAAAGCAACTTTCCATAACGAGAATAATTCCTTATTGGCTTCTTGGACACTAAGTACTGATGCATGCGGGAATTGGCATGGAATTATTTGCTTTGATGGTTGGATAAACAGGTTGAATATTACAAATGCTGGTGTTATTGGTACACTCAATGGTTTTCCATTTTCATCTCTCCCTTTTCTTGAATATGTTGATCTTAGCATGAACCAGCTCACTGGCACCATCCCACCAGAAATCGGTAAGCTCACTAATCTTGTCTACCTTGACTTGTCGACCAACCAGATTTCAGGTTCAATCCCACCACAAACTGGCTCGCTAACCAAACTTGAGACTCTCAACATCTTTGACAACCGTTTAAATGGTTCCATCCCTACAGAAATAGGGAAACTTGTCAATCTTGTTGAAGCTAATCTTGGAAAGAACCAATTAACAGGTCATATTCCTTCTGAAATTGGAAAGATGAAGTCCCTTGAGAAATTGAGCTTACAGACAAATAATCTTTCTGGTCCAATTCCCAAAACAGTAGGTGACTTAATCGAGCTCAAAATCCTGTGCCTTTATGCTAACCAACTTTCGGGTCCCATTCCCAGTGAGTTGGGGAATTTGAAAAACCTCACTAATTTGGTATTATCTGATAATCAGCTTAGTGGTTCAATTCCAATTACTTTAGGTGACTTAACTGAGCTCAACATTTTGTACCTTTATTCTAACCAACTTTCTGGTCCTATTCCTAGTGAATTGGGGAATTTGAAAAACCTCACTAATTTGGAATTATCCACTAATCAACTTAGTGGTTCAATTCCAATTACTTTAGGTGACTTAACTGAGCTCAACATTTTGTACCTTTATTCTAACCAACTTTCTGGTCCCATTCCTAGCGAGTTGGGGAATATGAAAAACCTGAATGATCTGGAATTATCTCATAATCAGCTTAGTGGTTCAATTCCAATTACTCTAGGTGACTTAACTGAGCTCACAATTCTGCATCTTTATTCTAACCAACTTTCAGGTCTCATTCCTAGTGAGTTGGGGAATTTGAAAAACCTCACTAATTTGGAATTATCCATTAATCAGCTTAGTGGTTCAATTCCAATTACTCTAGGTGACTTAACTGAGCTCACAATTCTGCATCTTTATTCTAACCAACTTTCAGGTCTCATTCCTAGTGAGTTGGGGAATTTGAAAAACCTCACTAATTTGGAATTATCCATTAATCAGCTTAGTGGTTCAATTCCAATTATTCTAGGTGACTTAATTAAACTCAAAACCTTGCGTCTTTATGCTAACCAACTTTCTGGTCCCATTCCTAGTGAGTTGGGGAATTTGAAAAACCTCACTTATTTGGAATTATCCATTAATCAGCTTAGTGGTTTAATTCCTGCTATATTGGGCAATTTGAGAAACTTGCAAACTCTGTCTCTCTATGACAACCAGTTTTCGGGCGATTTGCCAGAGCATCTTTTCCAAGGTGGGAAACTTGTGTACTTCACGGTGAATAGTAACAAGCTGACAGGTCCAATACCAAGTAGCTTGAGCAAGTGCCTGAGTTTAAAACGTGTCCGCTTGAACAACAACAGTTTCAAGGGGAATTTATCAGAAGCTTTTGGCATCCATCCACACCTTCAGTTCATTGATTTGAGTGACAATGATCTTCATGGTGAACTCAGCAGCAACTGGGGAAAATGCAACAATTTGACTGATTTGCGAATAGCCAGAAATAGAATTGGAGGTAGCATACCACCAGAGATTGGAAATGTCAAAGGGCTTCTAGGACTTGATCTTTCATCAAATCATTTGATTGGGCAGATTCCAAAGGAATTTGGAAAATTAACCTCCCTGGTTAAGCTTTCTGTGCAAAACAACAATATTTCTGGCAATATACCTGAGGAACTTGGGTCACTGACAAAATTAGAGTCCCTCGATCTATCTGACAACAGATTGAATGGATCGATCCCGAAATGTATAGGAGATTTCGTGCACTTGTTTCAGTTGAACCTGAGCAACAACAAATTTGGCCAAAAAATTCCAATGGAGATAGGGAGGATGACTCAGCTTAATATACTTGATTTGAGCCATAATCTTCTGGTTGGAGAAATTCCCCATCAGTTAGCCAATTTGAAGGTGTTGGTAGACTTAAATCTTTCCCACAACGGCCTATTTGGGCACATTCCTGAAGAACTTGAAAGTTTGACTGGTTTGCAGGATGTTGTTTTGTCATACAATGAGTTGGAAGGTCCAATCCCTAATAATAAAGCTTTTATCTATGCTTCATTAGAAGGTAATAAAGGTCTTTGCGGCAATGTAACAGTACTCCAGCCCTGCGAAAGGCCATCTACTGTGGTGAAGAAGCACTCAACTGTGAAGCGACGTAAACTCATCCTCATCACTCTACTTCCTGTTATGGGAGCACTAGTACTACTGTATGTTTTCCTTGGTGTTCTGTTTATGTGTAATAAAAGAAGGAGAGCTAAAGACGTTGAAAGACGGAATGATGATGGTTGGCTTTCGATATCTACGTTAGATGGGAAGACATTGTACAGAGACATCTTAAACGCCACAGAGGAGTTTGATGCAACATTTTGCATCGGGCAAGGAGGGCATGGAAACGTTTACAAGGTTAACCTTCCATCATTAGGGACTATAGCTGTGAAGATACTTCATTCTTCATTTGAGAATGAACATCCCAAAAGCTTCATGAATGAAGTAAGGGCATTGACTGGGATTAAGCACCGGAACATTGTGAACCTCTATGGCTATTGTTCGCATGCACAACACTCGTTCTTGGTTTATGAGTACGTAGAGAGGGGGAGTTTGTCTAGTATTTTAAGCAATGAAGTTGAGTCCAAGAAACTGGATTGGCTTAAAAGGGTGAATATCATCAAAGGTGTTGCATTTGCTTTATCTTACATGCACCAGGATTGCTCACCACCGATTGTTCATCGAGACATATCAAGCAGTAATGTTTTGCTTGATTCCGAGTATGAAGCTCGTGTTTCAGATTTTGGCATAGCTAAGCTTCTCATGCCAGACTCATCCAATTGCACTGCGCTTGCAGGCACATATGGCTATGTTGCACCTGGTAAGGTCTAACTTTAATTTTTATCCTTTTTTTGAACTTCATGAACTATAGCATAACACTCTGTACTGCTTTAATCCCATTCGCAAGTTTAAATTGTTATACCTTTTTTTGAAATTGTGTTGTTTTAGAGCTTGCATATACAATGAAGGTTACGCCAATGTGTGATGTCTATAGCTTTGGAGTATTAGCATTGGAGATAATCAAAGGAAAGCATCTCGGAGAATATATTACCTTGCTAGCAAATTCGTCAACTATAGATCATGTGCAGTTTAGTGATTTGCTAGATGAATGCCTTCCATATCCTGAAGATGAAGTAAAAGAGGTTTTGGTTTTTATCATCAAGCTAGCAAGCTCTTGTTTGGTTGGAACTCCCAAATCAAGGCCAACAATGCACTTCATCTCTCATAAGTTATCAAAAATGGATCCACGTCCACCTACTCATGTAAAGTGAGCTTTGTAATCCCTGAGATGTAAGACATCTTTGTATGAAAATGAATAACCCTTGACCTATGGCAAAATTATTATTGCGACTAGTCTTGTTGTATTGTCAGGGTGCTAGTCTGGGTTAATCTATTAGAGTGTATAATGTAGAAGGTAATTGTTCCTTGTGCCAAAAAGTAATAAAAACAAGCTTAATGTTTGGTAAGTACTGATTATATAGAGAGGATTATGTATCAGAATTTAGCTAAGTTGTATTCCTCTGGAGCCAGGAAATGTCAGAACAGTCACTACTGTTTATAACCATAAACTCTTCCTGTTATAATTTTTCTAAGTGAAGCTCTCCAAACTAAATATGGCTCTAGAATACAATAAACTAAGTACCCATTTTAGAAGAAGGACATGAAGAGAAAAGTTTGATTGATATAAGTAGACATCTATCTTAACAACAAGCAGTTCTGAAGTTTTCTGTTATTCAACAACTAACTAAATTTCTCTTGCATTAAACACAGCTGATGTTTTATTTTTTTGGCTTCAGAAATTGGATAATTAACCTAAGCATGGTGAAGAGCTGCATATTTCCAGAAGAACTGAAAAATGCTACTATTAGTTATGCATTTACTCCTCTTACCTACACTTCTCTTGCACTGCTGTATACTATGTGCTTGCTACATAGAGTTGACAGAAGAGGAAGTTTCACAGCTAAAGTTCACCGCAAATTCCTTAATCACTTCCATTTATAACAAAGTTTAAAACGTCTAGACTTGTAACTAGTTTATTTATTGAGGTGTCACATGTTCTGTTTCTATACTCTATTAGTTGGCAACTTCAACTTCAAGATACTCTATATATATAAATATTGGAAATATAAAACCTTGTTTTAGATCTCTTCAAGTTGCTGAAAGTAAAATGGCAATTGGCAGCATGGGATGTTGATGGACAAGGTAGTGATAACCAGAGCCGAACCCAGGATTTGAGCTTGATGGGTGCACCTCTATATTTAAATATAGTAATTAATAGTGTCAAAGTTCGACATACAGTTCTTTAAAAACTTATTAATTATGGTATTTTATAAGCAAAATTCTAATATTATTGAATATCATTAATTTGGTTTAATATGACAAAAGTGTGTTATCCCCCGTACTTGAATTCGATGCACTTTTATATTTTGAACAATAATAGAAAAAATTTGAAAAATAGGAAATCTGAGAGATTTGTTTGCTAGGGGAAAATGTTTGATTTAAGCCTATTTCAAACTTTAAATTGCGAATTTTTTAAATAAAAAAGAAGTCAATGATTAAAAGATAAAAGTAAAATAAACATTATATAGTATAAGATAGGGAGAATATCTATCTTTGGAAATTGGAGGGGAGCTTGTATTTTTGAAATAAAATTTAAAATACGTAAATAATATCCGCAATACATAAAAGAAAAAAGAAAAGATGTAAAATAATTGATTACTAAGTAGGAAGTCTTTTTTTAATCAAAGGATATACATACATACATATATATATATATATACATACATACATATATATATATATATATTGCACTTAAAATTCCAATAGATCGAAAATTTAAAATATAATGTAGTCAATGTTGTTTGAAGGGGGAAAACAGCAATAATGCTGCAGTAAAATGTATTTGGAAAAAAGAGCAATAAATAATTGTTGTTGTTGGGTTTCGAACCCACGTCGTTGCAGATAGGGAGAATATCTATCTTTGGAAATTGGAGGGGAGCTTGTATTTTTGAAATAAAATTTAAAATACGTAAATAATATCCGCAATACATAAAAGAAAAAAGAAAAAATGTAAAATAATTGATTACTAAGTAGGAAGTTTTTTTTTAATCAAAGGATATACATACATACATATATATATATATATTGCACTTAAAATTCCAATAGATCGAAAATTTAAAATATAATGTAGTCAATGTTGTTTGAAGGGGGAAAACAGCAATAATGCTGTAGTAAAATGTATTTGGAAAAAAGAGCAATAAATAATTGTTGTTGTTGGGTTTCGAACCCACGTCGTTGCACAATTCAGGATATTTTAAGCGACATGCTCAACCATCTCGCCAACCCGGCCAGTTGTTCTTGAGGGTGTACGACATATATATAACTAAACTCACTGCTATATATACAGATATACAAACTATATATACAGAATTTTTCTCGAGGCTAGCGGGTGCACGTGCACCCCCTACCCTCAACGTAGGTCCGCCTCTGGTGATAGCCACTATAACGGAAAGATAACGTTTGCAGTTGTCATCACTAGCATTGTTGCTGCATCAGGTGGCCTCATTTTCAGATTTGATATTGGAATTTCAGGCAAGTGTGCATGTTTTCTTTTTCATTGTCCAATTTATTATACTGAATTCCATTTTATTAGAGTGAATCCAAATATGTGAAATTATCTAAGACTAGTCCCCCTTTTTTTAATTGAAAGATAGAAATCTTATTTATAGCTATGCATCAGTTCACTGAGAGGAACTCTTTAATGAATTAGGAATAACTTGATTAGTTGGTTAAAAGGTAGTTAAGCAATTAGTGTGTTTGTTAGTCGGTTATGTAGTGATTAGTTAGGAATCAGTTAGAATAGAATGTCACGCCCCAAATTCCAACGAGGCGTACTGGCACCCGAAGCCGTTGAGGCCCGAGAGAACCAATCTTTACCCATGTACATTTGTATGCATGCCTGAGTATGTATGAATATCAGTCTATCTCATGTAACTATAAAATACCAATGGCGGAAGTCATGGCAAACATATACTATATCTGAAACTCGGCCGTTAGGGCCATCAAGTCAACATGAACATACATCTCTTACATTCGTCTTCCCACATCCGTCTACAAAGCCTCTAACAGATACATGTACGTAAACAACCTACAGTCGGGACAAGTCCCCGCCTTAGACAAACTTTACAATCCAAAACAAATATACACATGTGACTCGGAAATCCCCGGACCAACTGGAGCTCACCAACAGTCTGCAGATGACCTGTACTCTACTGTGGTGGTCTACTGGCACCTGTGCCTGCAACAAGTAAGGTAAGTCCCCCAAGGGGGTCAGTACGAAAAATGTACCGAGTATGTAAGGCTATAAGAACTGCATGAAACTTAAAAACCTCAATGAACTCAAATACATGAGAATAGTCAATATAGATAACCCACCGCTCTGTATGTGGAAATATGTATCTTATATTCATTACTTTCTTTTGCTTCTAGTATTTTTATTCCTCATCGCTCATATCATATCGTACCCGGGCCCCAACTGATCAGTGGGTCTTAACATAACATAACGTTATGTTGGGATCGGCTCGAGCTAGGCTTATTCCTCTAGAGCTACCACCCTGGGATCGGCTCGAGCTAGGCTTAGCTTATGCCTCTAGAGCTACCACCCTTAAATCAAGACATATCGGGCTCGGCTCGAGCTAGGTTATTACCTCTAGAGCTGCCACCCATAACCAATATATCAGGTTCGGCTCGAGCTAGGTTCTTACCTCTAGAGCTACCACCTGTCAGGATCGGTCCTAGCTAGGCCTATGCCTCTACGACTACCCCCTGATCCAATAATCTCGGAATCGGCTCGAGCTAGGCTTATGCCTCTAGAGCTACCACCCGTACTCTTGCAACCAACAAATATGCATTACTTATTTCTTACTTTTGAGAGATTGATATGTTGATAGTCATAACATTATTGGAACCTTGGAACATCAGTCCATGATTAAGAAACTTATGAATAACAACAAATCCACAAATAAAGAACATGTGAATAATAATACATGACAACCTGAAATGAAATGCCTTAGACCATTTCGGAATGGAACAAATATAATGACAACGTGAACAATATGTGCTGCAGAAAGATACGGTAAGAGTAACCTTACATACCTTATCTTCTCAATATGAATACACAGTCTTATATGTGATTACCACAATCCAATTCCGTCTTTATGTTTCACTCTACAACATAAGTACATAACGGAGCTTAAGTTATCCATTCACTTCCGTACAAGTGCATAAAACGACAATGAGTCACATGATTGACCTATAACGTCATTTCATCCTTTACAATGTAATTTACGACATTATCATACCAATAATACCACAACATACTACACATTACCCAATACATCATAATAGGATCGCATTTCACACCCAAGTTATACGTTACACTTCTCCTTCAACATTACGTTACCTTTTCCCCTTCAAGTCACTTAAATATCTTTCACAATAGCACATGAACAACAATCCATAATTGATATCATTCAAAATACCTCCGGGATACTCCTTTAAAGTCATTTCAAAGGTACCATAAGTTGGTAATTGCATCCAAAAAGGGTATAGGGGTTTCGGGTGGTCAAAGAGATGCGAAAACATGCAAAACGGAGTCCTGGGCTGACCTGCGAAGCCACCTGCGCCCGCAGGTGCCCCTTGGCAGTTTCCAGGGTCACCTGTGTTGGCATCTACGCCCGTAGGTGCCCCGTCTGCGGGGGCGGGTGCCCGTTTCAGCCTCCGGGGGTCATTTTCGGGTCCTTTTTCGCCATGAATGGTCCATGATCATAATTGTCACACCCCGAATCCCAACGAGGCGTGATTGGCACCCGAAGCCGATATGGCCCGAGAGAACCAATCTTTGCTCATGAACCTTCGTACATGTGTACTCGTATGAATTTTATTATATCTCATGCAACTATGTGGAAGACATGAATCATGGAAATATATGCCATATATACATAAATTAAAACTTGACCGTAGGGGCCATTACGTTGAACTGACCATACATATCTTACGTCCGTATACCCACATATGTCTACAAAAGCCTCTAACAGATGCATTTACCAGACCAACTAAAAGTCGGGACAAATCACCGCTTTATCTTTACAACATCAAAACAAATGTACAACTGTGATAAGTCCCGAAGCAACTGGGGCTCACCAAAGGTCCGCAACTAACTGTCAACTTACAAATCTACTAGTGTCTGTACCTGCAACATGTAAAGTAAGTCCCCAAGAGGGGTCAGTACGAAGAATGTACTGAGTATGTAAGGCCATAAGAAAATTTCATCAATACATAAGAACTTCAATGGAAATAATTATAAGAGAAAACTCCATATGTGAAACCATGTACCTTTCTTTTATTATTATTATTACTATTTTTGATCACTCAATCATAGCCTTATCATTCATATAATATTTTTCATATGATACCTTTGTTCAATGGATTCTTCCTTTGATTAACGCTCATTATCATTATTATTAGTCATTCAACATACATCCACTCTTTGGTGGGCAATAACGTACATCTACTCTTTGGTGGGTAATAACATACATTGCTTTCTTTTCTTTCATTATTCTTTACTTCATTTCTCTTTCTTTCATACTATGAGTGATACCTTGATGATAGAAACATTCTTGAAACTTGAAACACAAATATACTTTACTTCACATCTTTACTCTTGTAAGATTGGTATCTTTACTTATGAGGGATAGATACATTAACTTGCACATTACTTCTTCCGTTACCTTTGAGAGATTGGTACATTTAACTTGTGAAAGATTGTTATATTCCCTTACCATAACCTTATTTAAACACAACATCTTGGAACCATTGGAACAATAATCAATGTATAAGAGACATGTATATAAACACTATTGGAACTTGGGACCTAACATGATTGGAACAATGCTATTCAAATTAAACAGGCTCTCTTTACCTCATTGCTCTTGTTGAGATAGTCTTCTAGGGATCTACAACATATGACAACTTAAGGACTTCCGTCCATAAATAAGAACTAAGTGGGTCATAATTCGTCTAAGAGTAAAACACACATGAATAACAATATATATCGACCTTAGTTGGAATACTATGGAACCCCTTTGAAATAGAATACTTTTGGGAACCTTAGGATAATGATCACTAAATACGATACATGTGGATATCACTGCACACTAACCTGAGATGCAATACCTTAGAACATTTGAAACCCTTGACATATTAGCCAGTGAACGTGAGTCAACCAATGGACATGAGTCACAGGATTCACCAGTGACCAATGAATAAGGAACATATGAGTAACACTAGCCAACTACCGAATACGGAATACCACTTTGGAATCGTGTTCACCCTACATCTATGGTTTTCCTGTACTTTTGCCCCAACCAACATATGTAACTTAATTTCTTTCTCTTGAGAGATTGGTGTACTAGCTTGCACATTACTTCCTTTATTACCCATATGAGATCATCACCTTTTAGGTGGCATATAATATAATACCGTTCATCACCTTATAGGTGGCATATAATATAATACCGTTCATCACCTTATAGGTGGCTTATAATATAATACCGGACATCCAGCTGATCAGTGGGCTATAATATATACCGGACATCCAGCTGATCAGTGGGCAATAGTCATATATATCATAATAATAATACCGGACATCCAGCTGATCAGTGGGCAATAATATATAATAACATAGCATAATATTGGGAGTGTACCATCTTGAACTTATGCCCCTTAGATTGATCCATACTCAATAAAATATCAAGTAACCATGTGTGCATTACTTCTTTACAGTCTTATTCCCTTTTCATAGTTATGAGAGTGACACAGTATGCCTCATAAGATTGATACTTTAACTTGTGTGAGATTGATACATTGATAAACATAACTTTATATGAAACTTTGGGTCAATAATTAATGAGGAGAGACATGTGGATAAACATTCTTGGAAACACAATATCATTTGAAACATAACACCACCGGGACCATTGGAACAATAATTAAGGAACAATAGATATGAGTATAACCATTATTGGAACTTTGGAACATAATCTTATTTGAGCTTTTGGAATATTAACTATGAATATGAGACATGAGATTTACCAATGATCAATGAGTAGGAAATATACGACAATGTCTATGGGTAACCGGATATAGAATACCTTAGCACATTTCGGAATAGGACTAGTGACATGTCAATGTGAATACTACTTGCTGCAGAAAGATACGGACAGAGTAACCTTACATACCTTGTATTCTCAATACTTTTATACAATCTTAGATGTGTATACAATGTCCCTCTCCTTCTTTATATTTCACTCTACAATACAAATACATAACGAAATTTACATTAACCACCAATTATCTTTCAAATGCACATAACATCAATGAGTTACATGTTTGCTTTTAAACATGTCATTTCCCCTTGACAAAACCATTGATAAAATTATTATTCCAAAAATCCCACAATATTCCCAACATTGACCAATACATGATAAACAATAGCATGTCACACCAAGTTCATATTTTACACTTCTTCATTACCACCACATCACAATTATTCCATCAAATTACTTTAATACACCTCACAACAACAAATCGGCCAAACTCCCATAATATACACTTATAGAAAAATAACAAGTTTGGGACCATAATAACACCATACATGTTGTTATTTTATCCATACCATGCTTTTTCATCAAGACCACAAGTCATAATCCAAGTGGTAATCCCATGGATTTCACATCTTTTACCAAAACACAAAACACCATATTCAACACTTCCAAGTATAACCAACATGATATACATAATCTCTCATGTTCATAATATGTTAAAGTACAAGAATAATCACTTACCCAAGCTTGGAAAATGGTGATCTTGTTCCAAAAATGGCTTAGGGTTTGAAGAGCCTCAAAGGGATTTTCTTGAAAAGTCTAGAAAATGCAAGAAAAACATGTGTTTCTTTGTGGATGAAAATCTGATTTTTCCTCCCTTTTATATACCCTTGGAGTCCTTGCTCAATTATTGCTTTGGTCAAAAGAAGAATGGGTCATTTGACCCATTCTTGGCCCATGTTTTTCTTTCTCATTTTGGGCCCTTTTTGGCCCAATTCACTTAATCCAATAAAATCAATAATTTCTCATGTTTAATTCATTCCATATGCATTACAACAATATTACCACTCATGAAATTCATACTCGTAGCCTCGATTTCGAAAACAAGCAATTCTAGCCACGTTTGGCTCATTTGGACCAAAAGGGTAAAATCGTCATTTTGACGCCAAATTCGTTCTCGAGTAATTTTATCATACCAATATAATATTTCACTCATTTCATGTATATTCTCATGGTTGTAGAAGAATCGTGACAAAAATCGGCTCGATACGTCCCCGGGCACCCTTGGGACTTAAGAAAAATTCCAACTTTTGAAAGGTGCGCACTAGCAGCCCGGCACGCTGCCTGGCGCCCCCCCTTACTGCCTCTGGACTAAAAATTTTAGTCCAGAGCGGCGTGGCACGGTCCCAAACGCGCCCCTTACTTAGTTTTTTCGAAAATTTTGTTTTTCGACTTCTCTTCGTGGGCTTGGTTAGATACTTCAAGTCCTATTCTTTAACTTGCTTCTCAACCTTAATATACTTTGTTTAGAGGTCTTCTTAGCCTCGTTTTGAACCTCACACATGTTTCACAAACATCATCGAACACCTCCTACGAAGGTTTAATCACATATACGAGGCCAAAAGTCAAGTATCTCATCCATAGCATTACAAAAGACGTATGTATGGTTCTCGACACCTAAGTAAGCATTGCTCAACATCGTCAAGTAGGGTTAGAAAGGTACGGGGTGTTACAATAATTAAACTTCTATTTTCATATTGTACATTATATTAGATGCCAATGAACAGCCATGGTTTCACAACACACATCAACATCACCAAAACCACACTTTTCCTTCAATACACCACCAAGTCCATGCACAATTTTGCAATAACAATTCCAAATATTATGTACAAGGATAAAACAAGTTAAGACTACAATCACATATCACACGTCAATATTGAATCCATCAAGTTCACTTCCTTCAAGATCACAAGTCCATTCCAAGTTTATAAGGCAAAACCCTTTTCCGATTGCAAAAATAGACAGTTTTACACATAGTAAACTGTCCAACACTTTGCTAGCAAAACCAACATGATTTATACACCATCTTAAACATATCATATACTAAACCATGAGAATACATACTTACCAAAGCTTGCAAGATGATGATCTTGGCCAAAGGAATGAAGGCTTAGGGTTTGGAAGAGAAGTAAAATATCTTGTAAAAGTCTAGACTTGGCATGTGAGTCTTTGTGAATAAAAATTTGATTTTTAGTCCCTTTTATAGTCTCATGTAGTCTCATTCTTAGCCACATATTAGTCATAAATGTTAGGCTTACTTGGTCAATTGAAGAATGGGTCAAATTCCACTTTTGGGTCATGTCTTTTTGTCTAATTTTGGGCCTCCATTGAGCCCAATAGCACAAGAGTCATTTAAGCCCAACAATTAATGCATAATTCACCAACACTCTCATGTTCAAATAATTCCATGAATTTTACGGTAATTAACTAGGTTTGGAAACATACGGGGTGTTACATAGAAACTCTATATAAGCAACACTGTTGCATTGTAATGATTGAGCTGATCATTTTTCTCTTTCTCAGAAATAATATCTTCTTCCTTCCTTCTCTACTGAACTCAAATACATACATCTATGGTAGCTTATAGTGATCAATTGCATAAACTTAACATGGTATCAGAGCTATAAACCACGATTGTGCATTTTACAGAGGAGAATTGTGAGGTTTTGAACTCGTTGACAGCTTTCGGTGAAATAGGTTGAGGTTCAACAATGGCGACTTCAACTTCGAATACTGTGAAGTTTGATCACAATCATCCCTGTTTTTACACCCTTCCGACACTATCGGAGCACCTATTATTCCGATGCAGCTAACTGAATCCGATAACTATTCGATATGGAGCAGGGCCATGCGCATTCAATTGCTTGGGAAAAACAAGATGGGAATCATTGACGGCACCCAGAAGAAAGAAGATTTTGGAGTTGAATTAGGGCATCAATGGGACCGGTGTAATGCAGTTGTTCAGGGATGGATAATGAGTTCAGTTACGCAGGAATTGCACACAGGAATTGTCTACGCTACGAATGCATAGACTGTTTGGGAGGATTTGCGTGAACGCTCTGATAAGGTAAATGCTTCACGAATCTACCAGTTATATAAAGCCATAGCAACTACTGTACAAGAAACTGATAGTATACCTAGCTATTTTTCAAAACTTCGCAATTTATGGGATGAATTTGCTAGTATAGTTCCTCCATCTTGTGATTTCCCTAGATCTAGAAAGTTTAATGCACATGTAGAGAGACAGAAGTTGATGCAGTTTTTAATGGGCTTAAATGAGATGTATGATCAATCCAGAAGTCAAAAATATAATGATCGAGCCTACTTCTACTCTCAACAAGGCATATGTTATGCTTGTTGAGTGGGAAAGCCAACGATCGATTGGTAGCTCCTCTATGCAAGGTGAAGGTACTGATTTAGCTGCTCTCCCAGCAGCAAGGGGAATGAATTCTCGACTGTTGATTGGAGAAGGCTCTAATTCTAGACCTATGAGTAGAGAAAATTCAGAGTGTGCAGCCCACATGATAGGGAAAGGACTGCATTATTGACCTAACAAGGGATCTTCCTATCAGCATTTTCAGAAAGGCAAGAAGAATTGGGACCAAAAATGTGACTATTGCAAACTACAAGGGCATGTGATGGATAACTGTTTTAGATTACATGGATATCCACCTGACTGGAAATCTAAGAAGAAGGGGACAGGTAATACTGCTTACAATGTGCAAGCTGAATTCTCAACTCCAAAGTTGCAGGATGGAACAAGAGACAAGGGGAAAGCAGTAGAATCCTTGGTTCCAAGAGACTTACCAAGAGCTCCACAACTGACAGGTGAGCAACATCGACAAATCCTGCAGATGCTTAACAGGGATCCTCCTCAGACCAATATGATGGCTAACAAGGCAGGTATATCTCAAACTCCTAAAACTAAATTAGAGAGTTTAAGATGGATAATTTATAGTGGTGCTACCAACTACATGGCTTCTAATTTAGACATAATGCATGATGTGAAAATTGCCAAATCTGAACAAAACGGAAAAGTCTACTTGCCTAATGGAGGAGTGACCTTAGTGACACACACTAGATGTTGTAGACTGTCAACTACCGGAGAAATACATGATGTGCTCTTTGTTCCAGATTTTCAATACAATCTCTTATCTGTATCAAAGGTCACCAGGAAAATGAACTATTTTGTGTCATTTTATCCTGGCTTCTGTTTATTCCAGGACCTACCACTTGGAAGCTGATGGGGATTGGTAAGGAGGAGGATGTCCTTTATCTTCTAGCTCAACCAGGAGCTCATCCTAAAAAAGGTGTAGATACTCAAGCCTTAACTGCTCAAGATGATCAGAACACTATCATGCTATGGCACAGGAGATTGGCTCATGCACCTGTTAACTTAATAAAGGACATGCTTGATTTTAATATTGAACACTGTAAATTAGTATTTAGTACTTGTGAGATTTGTCCCTTAGACAGACATACTAGACTTTCATTTCTTAGTAGTACTACTAAATCTAGTAAGGTGTTTGATATGCTACATGTGGATATGTGGGGACCTTATCACACTCAAACATTTGATGGTAACAGGTTTTTCCTTACAATTGTTAATGATCACTCCAGAATGACTTGGATTTTCTTGCTAAAATTCAAAAGTGATGTGTTTCTTTCTTTTAAACAGTTTTTTAGAATGGTGCTTACTCAATTTAATATCACAGTTAAAGGTATAAGGACAGATAATGGAGGTGATTTTGTTAGTGGTCACATGCAATCTTTACTTAAAGAATTGGGTGTTATTCACTATAGAACTTGTGCACATACCCTTCAGCAAAATGGTGTAGCTGAGATGAAGAACAGGTATTTGCTTGAAGTTGCTAGAGCACTCAGGTTTCAGGGTCATATACCCCTTAAGTTTTGGGGTCATTGTATTCTTACTACAGCCTACATTATTAACAGGATGCCTTCCAGTGTACATGCAGAGAAATCACCTTATGAGGTCTTTTTTGGGAAGAAACCTTGCTTTACTCATTTCAGAACATTAGGTTGTTTGTGTTTTGCTAGCACACTACCTAGGACTGACAAGTTTGCTCCAAGAGCTTTGAGATCAGTACTTATGGGATATTCTAATATTACCAAAGGATATGTTCTTTTTTATCTTGATGCACACAAATTTTTTGTTAATAGAGATGTGGTGTTTCAGGAAAACCAGTTTCCCTTCAAGGACATACATACAGTTGATGACACATCTGTAGATTTTATGTCACCCTCTCCAGATTCTTATTTTTGTGATAATCTTTCTGCTCCTAGTAATGTATCAGATGCACCTGATCTAGCATCCTCACTACCAGTTGATCTTCCTCCTGCACCTCCTGATATTGTCCCAAACTATTTACCATTTGTTGTTCCTAATGATGCTTCTACCTCTACTTCTTCTCAATACACACTTCCAATCCTTATAAAATCCACAAGAACCACCAGACAACCTCTTTGGCTATCAGATTTTGTTTCTAAACCATCAGCTAGTAGTGTTCTTTATCCTCTTGCTGATACTTTGTCTTATGAACATCTTTCCTCTTCCTATCAAAAATATCTGCATGTTTTTTCTGCAATACAAGAACCTGTCTCTTATCAAGAGGCTGTTAAGGATGCTAGGTGGTTGGAGGCAATGCACACTGATTTGAAGGCTCTCCAAGACAATCGTACTTGGGACCTGGTTCCTCTTCCCAAAGGTAAAGTTCCTTTTGGTTGTAGATGGGTATATAAAGTCAAGTTGAAAGCTAATGGTGATGTTGAAAGGTTTAAGCTAGACTAGTTGCTAAGGGGTTCAATCAGACAACAGGTCTTGATTTCCATGATACTTTTTCACCAGTAGTTAAAATTGCTACTGTCAGGACGGTTCTTTGTTTGGCTACCCAACACAATTGGTTTGTTCATCAGTTAGATGTGTATAATGCATTTCTGCATGATGAGGTGTATATGCAATTGCCTGAGGGTTTTCCAAGTCAGGGGGAGAATGATATTGTGTGTAGACTTTTCAAATCCCTTTATGGACTTAAGCAAGCAAGTAGACAATGGAATTTGAAGTTGTGTGAAGCATTAGTGAGTCTGGTTTCACTCAGAGTAGTTTGGACCATTCTTTGTTCATCAAAAATCAAGGATCAGACATAGTAGTGATCCTTGTGTATGTAGATGACATGCTTATGACTGGTAATAGCTTGAGTCTCATAGAACATACTAAAGCTTCTCTTCAAAAGGCTTTCAAAATCAAGGATCTTGGTGACTTAAATTTTTTCCTTGGCATGGAATTTAGTAGATCTGCCAGAGGTATTCTTATGAATCAAAGAAAGTATGCCTTGGAAATTATCTCTAATTTTGGTCTAAGAAGTGCTAAACCATTTATGACACCTCTTGAAATGAACATGAAGCTGACAACACTGGAATTTGACCAGGCTACAGGTGAATCAGCAGATGAGCCTTTTGAAAACAGAGAACAATATCAGAGGTTGATAGGGAAAACGTTGTATTTAACACTGACAAGACCAGATATTGCATTCTCAGTTCAAACACTTAAGTCAATTTTTGCAGCAACCAAAAAGGTCACTTTGGGATGCAGCTGTGAGAGTAATGAGATAGGTGAAGAGAGAACCAGGGCTTGGAATATTGTTGAGCAGCAAAAGGTCAACCAATATAAGTGTATATTGTGATGTAGATTGGGCTTCATACCCTAACACAAGGAGGTCAGTTTCAGGTTTTTTGGTCAAGCATGGTGAATCACTACTATCATGGAAGTCAAAAAAACATAATGTAGTCTCCAGACGTTTTGCAGAAGCTGAGTACAGGAGCATGGCAAATGCAGTTTCAGAATTAGTGTGGATCACTGCATTATTAAAGGAGCTGGGAAGTGCAATTGAGGAACCACCAATAGTGTTTAGTGATAGTAGAGCAGCCTTGCAAATAGCAACCAATCCAATGTTCCCAGAGGCGGACCTACCTTGGGAGTAGGGGGTGCACGTGCACCCGCTAGCTTCTAGAAAAATTCTGTAGATATAGTTTGTATATCTGTATATATATCAAGGAGTTTAGTTAAATAGATGTAGTGCACCCGCAAGAATAATCGGCTTGGCAAGCGAGATGGTTGAGCATGTCACCTAAAGTATCCCTTATTGCGTGATGACTTGGGTTCGAACCCCAACAACAACAATTATTTATTGCTTCTTTTTTCAAATACATGTTACTGCAGCATTAAATTTTTGATATATTGGAATTTTAAGTGCAAATATATATATACATACATTATATCCTTTGATTTTAAAAAAAACTTCCTACTTAGTAGTCAATTATTTTACATCTTTTCTTTTTTCTTTTATGTATTTTGGACGTTATTTACGTATTTTTTCTTTTATTTCAAAAATACAAGCTCCCCTCCAACTTCAAAGGGTAGATGTTCTCCCTATCTTATACTTATAATGTTTATATTATTTTTATCTTTTAATCATTGACTTATTTTTTATTTAAAAAATTAGTAATTTAAAGTTCGAAATAGGCTTAAATCAAACGTTTTCCCCTAGCAACCATCTAGCAAACAAATCTCTCGGATTTCATATTTTTCAAGAACTTTCTATTATTGTTCAAAATATAAAAGTGCATCAAATTCAAGTACGGTGGATAACACACTTTTGTCATATTAAATCTAATTAATGATATTCAACAATATTAGAATTTTGCTTATAAAATACCATAGTTAATAAGTTTTCAAAGAACTGTATATCGAACTTTGGCACTATTAATTACTATATTTAAATATAGGTGTGCACCCATCAAGCTCAAATCCTGGGTTCGCCTCTGAGTGTTCCATGAGAGGACAAAACACATAGAGATTGACTGTCACTTTATCAGGCAAAAGATACAAGAAGGAAAGGTGAAAATAGAACATGTGAGCTCAAGAGAACAACTTGCAGACATATTAACCAAGGGTTTACCTAGACTGAAACATGAAAACTTAGTAAGCAAGCTTGGTGTGTTGAATGTCTTTGCACCCACCAGCTTGAGGGGGAGTAATGAATTAGAATTACTTGATTAGTTGGTTAAAAGGTAGTTAAGCAATTAGTGTGTTTCTTAGTCGGTTATATAGTGATTAGTAAGGAATCAGTTAGAATAGAAACTCTATATAAGCAACATTGTTGCATTGTATTCATTGAGCTGATCATTTTTCTCTTTCTCATAAATAATATATTCTTCCTTCCTTCTCTACTGAACTCAAATCCATGTATCTATGGTAGCTTAGAGTGATCAATTGCATAAACTTAACACTCTTTAGTGTATTACAGGTATTAGGCTGTCTTAGCTGTAAACTAGCCGAAGTATTCCTAACGTACAGAGTTCCTACTTTTGTCTGATTCAAAATATTGAAGAATAAACACCCGAGGAACTCTAAAAAAACATAAAATATTGTAATGCAGCTGACTTGCTCCTTCCTTGGCCAAAATATCTGTCACTTGGTTTTGTTCTCGAAAGTAATGATAAACAATGTTTCTCGTAGAGAATTTCCTATTAATTAGCAGGAGTATGAAGATAGTTATATTATGCATTATATTCATTTTTGGAAAGAAAATTTTGGATCTTATAGAAACAACTAGCTAGCTAGACATCATCTCATTCATTTGTGAACTTCAGACGGATGTACACCATCAGGTTACTTTTATCTGTTGTAACAGGTAATCTTTCTTATTTTCAGGATGAAAAGTCCCACATTTCAAAGAGGTTTACATGTAGATATTTTTCGACTTAGCTGATAGTATAAAGAATTTCTTACACTGATGGGGTATATAAGTTAAACTATAGGATATCTAAATTTTATCTAAACTATAGGATATCTAAAAAATGGCTTATTTTGGTCAAAACTTCTATATGGATTTTTGACCACAATAAGCCATTTTTAAAATCAATTCACTAAAGTAATATGTTTTGTAAAAATTTTACAAAACTAGTATAAACGTTGTTGGCAGTAACGTATTAGCTTTTAAAAAAATTAACGGATCAAAACGGTGTTAAAATAGGAATCGTTACTGACAGTAACGTTTTTGGCTTAAAACGTTACCAATGGTAACGAGACTCTGCAACTCTGCCACAAATGTGGCAGAGACGCAGAGCCTCGTTACTTTTGGTAACGTTTTAAGCCAAAAACGTTACTGTTGGTAACGTTTTAATCTAAAAACGTTACTGTCAGTAACGATTCCTACTTTAACGCCGTCTATTGTTTCTTGTGGTCCGTTAATTTTTTTAAAAGCTAATACGTTACTGCCAACAACGTTTATACTAGTTTTGTAAAATTTTCAAAAAACATACTACTTTGGTGAATTGATTTAAAAAATGGCTTATTTTGGTCAAAACTTCTATATTTAGTCACATACGTGAAATTAACACTAATCATCGGTATGTTTATGTTGTGCAACTTATTGTCACAGAGATTTAATCAGTTTAATTTGTACATCAGACGGACTCCAACTGGTGGAGTGACAACAATAGACCATTCCTTGGAAAATTCTTCCCAGCAATACTGAAGAAGGAAACATCTGGTGGTGCTGAAACAAATGCGTATTGTGTATACGACAGTGAGATTTTAACAGCCTTCACGTCATCAGGGGCGGAGCTACAGTATATTACGGGGGTTCGGACGAACCCAGTAGCTTTTGTGTAGATCCTGTATTTGTATTAGAAAATTGAGTAGCTAGTATCTAATATTAACCTGCGAACCCATATCAAAGCTGGGCAGATGGTGCAGTGGTTAGGAGTATAGTGTCAAGGTTTTCCCGTGTGCGGGGCGTTGAGGGTTCGAACCCAGCCATGTCAATTCCTTTTCTTTTTTCCACTAGGGACATATTGTGCAGATTTTTTAAAAAAGATGCATTACTAAAAAGGGTTTTCCTCCTTCCATGTATAAGTTTTATATGCAGTTCTTAAAAATAAAAAAAACTTTATTTAAAACATAAAAATATAAGATTAATAATTAAAAAGAGTTTTTATAAAAAAAATTCATTCTAAAACAAAAGAGACTCCGTTTCTTTTATAAACATTAAACTCAATATTAAATATCTACAAAAGACCGAAAATCTATTTGGTCTTCTTCCTTTTCTTGTTCAAAAGCTGCAAAATTCTTAGTCTACCCGCCACCCACCCCTTTTTTAGAGTCCAAATCTCGCGATTGATACGGTCAAAAGACTGCTATAATCTTTCTCCTCTCTTGCTACTTTTTATTTTCAATATGTTTACCTATAATAATGAGTAATATATATTCAATAATTGTTTTTTTTTTAAATTCTAGAGTTGTCCCATATTACTTCTATATTTATTAATTTTTATTGTTTTGCTTCCCAAAGTTTCAACCCAGAACTCACGACAAGCCGACAAGTATGTCGTCTCTTTCATATTTCTAATTTTTTTATAATATAATTTGCAATCTTTATATGTGTTGATAATGAAAAATAGGCACAAACAATAGTAATGGTCCCCTATGAAGTTTATTAAAAATGACTTGAAAAGTATAATTGGTGATGTCTTATTGAATAATTATTTAGTTTGTTATATAGAGGATAAAACAATTGAAAGTGTACCTAATGATGCAATCATTAATCATTTTCAAAAGATGAAAAGTTATCGAATGTAGTTGTAATGATAATATTTAATATATTTATGTAGTGTTAAATGATTCATTTCTTTTTAAATATATTATGTATCAATACTCGTTCGTTAATTTGGCGATTATTATATATTAGCTTGAGGTCATTGTTTCGTCTTAAATTTCAGAACCCCCAAGCTTCAAATCCTGGCTTCGCCTCTGCACGTCATCACTCTACATCGTTGGCTTGGTAGCATCTCTCACAGCTGGTCGCCTCGCGGCAGCCATAGGACAAAAAAACATAATAGTAGTAGGAGGTTGCACTTTCTTTGTTGGTGCTCTTATCAATGGTGCTTCTCAAACTATATCTATGCTCATCTGGGGTCGTATTTTATTAGGTTTTGGTGTCGGCTTTACTAACCAGGTAGCAAAACATAGAGTTTAGTAATTTTATGTTGATAGTTTGAGAATTATGTATAGCATCATGATATCTGAGCATGTATTTGAAGTCTACTCCCTTATACCTGTCAGAAATGGCACCTTCAAAATGGCGTGGTGCATTCAGCACAGGTTTCCAATTCTTCATAGGCTTTGGTGTTGTTACTGCAAATTGCATAAACTATGGCACCTCAAAGCTCAGTTGGGGATGTCGCCTTTCCCTCAGCCTGGCCATTGTTTCAGCCGCAACAATGATCATAGGTGCACTTATCATTTTTTTTCCTTTAAATAATGTTGTTGTCAGGGTCAATTTGCAAACACCTCAACTATATCGTCAAGTACCTACTACCTCCTACTAGCACAAGTATTGGATAATTCTGTCCACTAAAGCTTAGGCAGATTGAAAAAAAATCATCTAGCATTTTATCATGCAATTTTTATTTTGTTAGTCTAAAGGTAAAAGGCTTCAAGTACATTGCCTTTAAGCCGGCCCTTCCTTTTATATCCCTTTGAAGAGATCTGAACCCGATCTTCCATAATTTTTGTTTCATTTTTGTGACCACGCCCTTTGGCACAGGTGCACTTCTCATATCCGACACACCTAGCAGCCTAGTTGAGCGAGGAAAACTGGAGCAGGCAAAGCAATCTCTAGCAAAAATTCGAGGAACCAATAACAACACTGAAATTGAAGCAGAGTTAGCTGATCTTATTAAGTCTAGTGAAGTTGCAAGAGCTTCAAAGGAAGAGCCTTTTGTGACAATCTTTAAGAGACAACACCGGCCTCATTTGGTCATGTCCATTGCCATACCATTTTTCCAGCAAATGAGTGGGATTAATATCATTGCCTTATATGCACCTGTCCTTTTTCGATCGGTGGGGTTAGGAAATAATTCATTTCTGCTTGGTGCTATTATTCTTTGATTAGTCAATCTTGGTTCAATCCTTGTGTCTACTGGTATTGTTGATCGGTTCGGTCGGAGATTTCTCTTCATACAGGGTGGAGTACAAATGCTCATCTGCCAGGTACGTGTTTAGTTAATCGCCAACTGGGACAACTCATTATGCACCAAAATATCCAAGTTAAAACTCGAGTGATGACTGGTTAATGAGTTCATATTTTGTGCAATCGAAGTGCATAAATATTACTTATACCATCAGGTTAAATTGACTTACAACAACATGTTAACTTTTCATAACAAGTCAAATAAGGTAGCATGAAAAATAGAGTAATAACATGTTATAACCATTTAAATTGCATTGATAGTGTAAATTTCATACTAACAGTGTATATGTTAGAATAGGAGTAGGAATAGGAATGGGATATTAGAATATGAGTAGGAATAGGAATATATATAAAACTAGGTAAACTACCCGCGCTTCGCACGGGTTGAATTATATTTTAAAAATTTTGTTTGTTGTAATGAATTAAACGTTATATATTATGAAGGGCCAAAGTAAAATAATTTTTATCTTCGAAGTATTCGTATTGGTGTTTGTTTTGGATTAATTGTTATTAATGCCTTTGCAATCTACCTTTCCATTCTTGAAGTACAATTGCTTTTTGAGTCTTTTTTTTAAATGTATGAAGCAAGTGTCTTTAGTGTTGAAGTTCTTTAAAAAATTTACAAGGCAACTTTGACTTTCCAAATGTACTCTTCTCAAATTCCTCCATAACAATAAAAAATAACACCAAACAATGAAATGACATGTACTTTGATAAGCTTGCATCATCTTTTATGCGAAGGCCTTTTACAATGGTTGGATTCCTGCCGCTATTCCTCATGGTTTGGTTAGTGCTACCTCCTTCATAGTTTAACAAATGAACATTTCTGAAAATTCTGTATAAAAAGACGATAATTAATTTGATTAGTTCGCATCGCACATAAAGAATTTAAGCAATTCGGCTAAACGGTTCATCAACTCCAATTTTATATAGATGTACGATGAACCAAAGTAGAATGAGATTTTTAAAATTCATGTTAGCATTTGCAAGATCGTCGCCCTCAGATAAAGCTAGAGGGTTGTGATCACAAAATTTATTTAGTATCAATGAATGATAACAGTAATCAATTCCACCCTCTTCTATGATACGTAAATAAACTCGGTTTATTAATTCTAAGCAAGTGTTGTCTAAATGCACTGGTAACAACAACAAAGTGAATCAAAGATATTTTGGAATAAAATTTAAATGCGCAAGTAAGAGTAACTGTCACACCCCGAGTTCCAATGAGGCGTGATTGGCACCCGAAGCCGATAAGGCCCGAGAGAACCAATCATTACTCACGTCCTGTAACACCCCGTACCTATCCAACCCTACTTGATGACGTTGGACAATGGTTATTTTGGTGTTAAGAGCCATAGGTATGAATTTTCGTAATGTTAGTGATGGAAGAATTGATATTGGGCCTAGTACATATAAGTAGACCTTCGTAGGAGGTGTAAACCTCGTATGTTATCGAACCTATACGACTACGTGTACATTTATGGAATTAGTTAAACATGAGAGATTTGATGAAATAGGAATTAAATTGTTGGGGTTTACATGGGTCTTGAGCCATTGGGCCAATGAGGCCCAAAAATTGCATGGAAGACATGGCCCAAAGAATGGAAAAGATCCATTCTTGTGTTGACCAAGTCCACATGTATTAAATTGGATAAGGATGGACATTTACTACTATATAAAGCAAGAGAAAATCAGATTTTTATTCATTTTGGACACCCATGCCATTTCTAGATTTTTCCAAAATTTTCTCTTTGTCTCTTAAGAACCCTAACTCATTCCCTTGGCCAAGATCATCCTTGTACAAGTTTTGGTAAGTGTCTAATATGATGGTTTAATATATTTTATGCATGAGAAATGGTATATTATGTTGGTTATGTTGGTGGAGTATTGAGAAGTTCACAAGGTGTGAAATGTTACTTCTTGTTAAATCGGAGGATGGTTTGTCTTGTTGTCTATGCACTTGTGGTTTTGAAGAAAGTGAACTTGGTGGAGTACATATTGACGTGAGATGTGATTATAGTTTTACCTTATTTCATACTTGTGTATAACGTGTGGAATTGTTATTGTGAAAGCGGTTATGGTTTTGGAGCCGTATTGGCCGTGAAATGTAGTTTTGGGTGTTGTTATGTGTGTTGTGAGACCATGGCTGAATGTTGGTGTTTAATATGATCAAAAATATGTCAAAATAAGTTTGGTTATGATCATGGACCATTCATGGCATGAAAAGACCCAAAAGAGGCCATTTCGGACCGAAACGGGCATCCGCCCCCGCAGACGGGGCATCTGCGGGCGCAGATGCCTCTGGCTGCTGCCAAAGGGCATCTACGGGCGCAGGTGGCAGCGCAGGTCAGCCCCCGGGTCCGATTTTGTGTGTTTTCGTCTCCCTTTGACCCCCGAAACCCCTATACCCTTCATGGATATAATTATTAACTTGTGATGTCGTTTTAATGACCTTAAAGTGTTGTATGAAGACATGTTGGACTGTATTAAATGTGGATGGTTGTTCATATGTTGTTATGAGCTAAATTGATAAGCGTAAATGTGACGGAATGGAAATGAGAAGGCATAAAGGGTAAGTGTGATGCGAAATGCTATTGTTGTATGAAACTTGGTCAATGAGTGGAATGTTACGGTAGTGTTGGCATGTTGATGCGATAAATGACATTGTAAGAAGGCGAAATGACGTCCTAAAGTAACTATGTGACTCATGGTCATCTTGTGCACTTGTAAGGTAGTTGGTTGCTAATATAAGCTTCGTTATGTACTTGTGATGTAGAGTGAGACGTAAGGAAGAAAGCTGGACTATTGTATCTTCATATAAGCTTGTGTATGTGTAACACCCCGTACTTTATAACCTCACTTGATACCTTGGGATCATATCTACATAGGTGTTGAGATGCCATGCATATGTGTTTTATAGTGTCATTGGGAAAACATTTGATATCGGACGTAACATGTGCGATTAGATCGTCGTAGGAGGTGTGTTGTGATTTCATAGAGCATAAGAGTCAAACACTTCAATACACTCCTACATACTCCTACATGATCAAATCATAAAATGTGAATAGTGATCCAAAATGTTCAATGAAGCCAAGGGTGACTAGAATTCCAATTTTTGCGATCGAGGCGACGAATGAGAATCTTTTAAGAGGATGTTGTCGTGACATTATAGAAATATGTAAACATGAGATATATGGTGAATAATACATGAAATCTTTGGGTTGCATGGATATGTATGATTGGGCCCAAAATTAGGCCCAAATGGGATTAAAAGACTTGGCCCAAAGAGGAAATGACCCATTCTTGCAATAATGGACCAATTGCACATATCCCTTAATGCCACATGGAACTAAGAATGACCTTGGGTCTATATAAAGTCCCCAACATCAGATTTTATTATCAAAAGCTCTCATAACTTTTGGATATTTTCTTAAAACATTTCTCTCTTTTCCAAACCCTAAGGCAAATAATCCCTTTGGACTCCTTGGACAAGATCAACATATTCCAAGCCTTGGTAAGTATTTCTCCTCATGGATTAACATATTATATGCATGGGAGATTATGTATATTATGCTAGTGGTGTTGGCAAAGTGATGAATAGTGTATTTTGCTTTTGGTGTAAGATATACTATCTTGGTGAATTGAACTTGAATTAGGCCTTGTGCCTTTGATGAAAAAGCATGGTATGGATAAAATATGAACATGTATGGTGTTATTTTTGGCATTAAATTTGTTCTTGTCAAAAAGTGGAAATTATGGGATTTTGGCCGATATGTGTTATGAGTTGAATTAAGGTGCTTTGATGGCTTATTTGGGATGTGTTAAGGATAAGAAAGTGTAAAGGAGAAGTATTGTGGTGAAATGTGTTGATTTTTATGTATTGGTCAATGTTGGGAATATTATGGAATTTTTGGAATAATAGTATGATCAATGGTTTTGTCAAGGGGAAATGACATGTTTAAAGCCAAACATGTAATTCATTGACATGGTATGCATTTGTAAAGTAATTGGTGGTTAATGTGAATTTCGTTATATATTTGTAGAGTGACACATAAAGAAGGAGCGGGCTTATTGTCTACGCATCTAAGGTTATAGATTCGTATTGCGAATCTAAGGTATGTAAGGTTACTTTGTCCGTATCTTTCTACGGCCAATAGTGTTCACCTTGACATTTCTCTAGTTCTATTCCGAAATATACTAAGGTATTCCATATGCAATTATCTATGGTCATTGTCATATATTTCCTACTCATTGATCAATTGTGAATCTCATTTCGCATATTCATGGTTAATGTTCCGAAAGTTCAAATAAGGTTATATTCCAATATTCCAATAGTGCCTATACTTGTGTCTCTTGTTCATGGCTTCTTGTCCAATGGTTCCAATAGTATCATGGTGCTAGTGATGTTATATTTCTCATTGATATTTGTTCACATGTTCTTCACTTATTGGTCAATGATTCAAAGTTTCCAACAATGTTATGTTCCAAAGTTCCAAAGTGATGTTATGATTATCAAAGTATCAATCTCAAAGTAATGAACAAAGTAATGCAAATGTGGTCAATGATCAAGTACGGGTGGCAAGTCTAGGGGCGTAAGCCTAGCTCGACTCGATCCCGAGATTTGGATTTATGGGTGGCAAGTCTAAGGGCGTAAGCCTAGCTCGACTCGATCCCGAGGGTGGCAAGTCTAGGGGCATAAGCCTAGCTCGACTCGATCCCTATATGATGATATGAAAGACCCACTGATCAGTCGGGGCCCGGGCACATTGTGATATGTCATGACATGTGAGCATTGAGATAAAGAAAGTAATGAAAATAATGAAAGCAATCCACATGGTTTCCAAAGCGTAACATGGTGACTTATTCACATTGATTATTCATATGTTTTGAGTTCATTGAAATATTCATGTGTTGTACAGTTTCATCTGAGCCTTGCATACTCAGTACTTATTTCGTACTGACCCCTCTCGGAGAATTTACCTTACTTGCTGCAGGCGCAGGTCCCAGTAGGCCTCCTCAGTAGATTGCCAGTGTTAGCGGCTCTTTGGTGAGCTCCAGCTCATTCGGGGCTTCTCCGACTCAGAGTGTATATATGTTTTGGTATTGTATATATTGTGTAATGTGGGGACTTGTCCCGACTTATGGTTCATTTTGGTCAATGCTCTTGTTAGAGGCTTTTGTAGACGGATGTGGGTGTATGAATGTAGAAGGGATATGTCGTCCTTGACTTGGTGGCCTCAACGGCCAAGTTTCGCATATATGTACATATATCATGTTCCATGACTTCCATTGTTGGTCTTGATAGTTGATATGTGTTTATGGGTTTCTTATGGCATGCATATGATTGAGTAAGTAAAGATTGGTTCTCTCGGGCCATGTCGGCTACGGGTGCCAATCACGCCTCGTTGGGATTCGGGGTGTGACAAAAGTGGTATCAGAGCAGTCGGTCTAAGGATGTCTACAAAGCCGTGTCTGAGTAGAGTCTTACTTATCGATGTGTTGTGCACCACATTTATAAGTAGGAGGCTACGGGACATTTAGGATGTTGTTTCTTTCCTTCACTCTAGATCGTGCAATAGAGCCAATGTTGTCAGTTGTATTGTATCTGATTTTGGTAATTGTTTTTCTTTGGTATAGTCAAAATGCCGAACACTAGAAGAGGAAGAGGAAAAGGTAAAAGTAAGCTGATCAATAGAATTGCTGGTGAAGGAACAAGTAGACCACCGCCTGAACAAGTTGCTCAAGGTGGGGCTGAAACTGAGTTCGCAACGCGAGCTTCTTCTACTTCTTCAGCTCCAGAAGAGCCGAGAAGAAGGGAAGTGCCCGTGGAACCACCGACAAATGCCACAGATCAGGATCTTAGGAATGCTGTACAGATGTTGACACAGTTAGTGGCGGCACAAAGCCAGGGAAGAGCTGGTGCTATGGCACATGATGATGATGAGGCTAGAATGGCAAGTCGCAGAACACAGGATTTCTTGAAACTGGACCCTCCTATATTCACAGGGGCAGATCCAAAAGCAGATCCACAGGACTTCATGGATCAAATTCAGAGGGCATTGGAAGTTATGCATGTGACAGGGGTAGAGACAGTTGAACTTGCTGCGTACAGGTTGAAGGGAGAGGCAATATTGTGGTATGAGGATTGGAAGAAATCCCGTGACATTGGTGCAGATCCACCTACTTGGGAAGAGTTTAAAGTGGCTTTCCTTGATCATTACTTGCCCTATGAGATCCGTGAGGCACGTGCGGATCAATTCCTAAATCTCCGTCAAGGAAATTTGAGCGTCCGAGAATATAGCTTGCAATTTAATTCCTTGGCTCGATATGCGCCAAATGTTGTGGCTACGATGACAGACAGGGTCCATAGATACGTGGACAGACTAGAGCCATATTTGGTAAGAGATTGCACTATTGCGGCCTTGAATAGGGACATGGACATTGCTCGCATACAAGCCTTCGCCCAGAAAATGGAGGATCAGAGACAGAGACGCAGGGTACATGAATTTGATAGGGGACAATCCAAAAGGGCTAGACCTATGGGACCACCTATGATGTCCCAAGGAGGATCTAGGCCCCGCATGTTTCCGAGACCACCTAGACCGTCATTCTCTTATTCCACAGGGAGTGCTTATTCTCAGTCTCGAGGGTTTCGAGGTGGTTCAGCTGGACAGAGTAGTGGGGGTCATGGATCACAGTCAGCAGGTTTCCCTCGTCAGCAGTGTCAGCACTGCGGGCGTATGCACACAGGTACATGTCGAACAGGGACGAATGCCTGTTTTTGGTGTGGTATGCCGGGACATATAGCGAGAGAATGTCCACAGCGGAGCATGGGTGGTATAGCACAACCAGCTGGGTCGGCTGTTGCGTCTTCAGCATCAGTTCCTTCACAGGGCCGAGGGGTGCAGCCTATTGGTCGTGGTAGAGGTACCAGAGGAGGAGCCAGTACTAGCGGGGTCCAGAATCGCACTTATGCTTTGGTGGACCGCCAGAATTCAGAGGCTTCCCCAGATGTCATCACAGGTACATTATCCATATTCTCACATAATGTATATGCATTAATTGACCCAGGCTCTACATTTTCCTATGTTACTCCATTGGTTGCTGCGAAATTTGCAACGACACCGGAAATATTAATTAAGTCAATTGAAGTGTCTACACCGGTTGGTGAATATATTGTTGCAAAGAGAGTGTATCGTAACTGTGTGGTAACTGTGTGTGGTCATGATACGTTGGCCGATCTTATTGAATTGAACATGGTGGATTTTGATGTAATTATGGGAATGGATTGGTTGGCCTCTTGTTATGCTACGGTAGATTGCCGGGCCAAGAAGGTGCAATTTTGTTTTCCACAGGAAAATATTCTAGAATGGCAGGGTAAGGTAGGGGCACCACGAGGAAGATTTATTTCCTATTTGACAGCCAGAAAAATGATTGCCAAGGGATACATATGTCATTTGGTACGAGTGAAAGATAATGATGCAGAACCATTAACTCCACAGTCTGTACCGGTCGTCAATGAATTTCTTGATGTATTTCCAGAGGATCTTCCAGGTTTACCCCCAGAACGGGAAGTGGAATTCGGCATTGATGTGATTCCAGGCACTCAGCCTATTTCTATCCCTCCATATAGAATGGCTCCAGTGGAACTGCGTGAATTGAAGGAGCAGTTGAAAGATTTGCTGGATAAAGGCTTCATTAGGCCTAGTATGTCCCCGTGGGGTGCACCGGTATTATTCGTACGCAAGAAAGATGGCACCTTGAGAATGTGCATCGACTATCGGCAACTGAATAAAGTAACGATCAAGAATAAATACCCCCTTCCTCGCATTGATGATTTGTTTGATCAGTTACAGGGTGCCAGGTGTTTTTCAAAAATTGACTTGAGGTCGGGTTACCATCAGGTCAGAGTTAGAGAGGAGGATGTACCCAAGACAGCTTTCCGAACACGGTATGGCCATTATGAATTTTTAGTTATGTCATTTGGGCTAACAAATGCACCGGCTGTGTTTATGGATTTGATGAACAGAGTGTTCAAGCCATTCCTAGACGTGTTCGTGACAGTATTTATAGATGACATCCTTATTTATTCAAGATCACCAGAAGACCATGCTTATCACTTACGGCAAGTGTTGTAAATTCTCCGTGAGCGTAAGTTGTATGCAAAATTCTCCAAATGTGAGTTTTGGTTGAAATCAGTCGTGTTCTTGGGTCACATTGTATCAGATGAAGGCATACAGGTTGATACCCAAAAGATAGAAGCAGTGAAGAATTGGCCAAGACCTACGACACCCACAGAGATTCACAGTTTTCTGGGTTTGGCAGGTTATTACCGAAGATTTGTAGAAGGTTTTGCTTCTATTGTGGCACCATTGACAAAGTTAACTCACAAGGCAATTAAATTTCAATGGAATGATGCATGTGAAAGAGGGTTTCAAAACCTGAAAGATAAGTTGACTTCTACACCAGTGTTAGTTCTTCCTGAAGGCACAGAGGGCTATGCAGTGTATTGTGATGCTTTCGGGATTGGTCTCGGATGTGTATTGATGCAGCATGGCAGGGTGATAGCATATGCCTCACGACAGTTGCGGCCACATGAGAAAAACTATCTCACACATGATCTTGAATTGGCAGCGGTAGTTTTTGCTTTAAAGATATGGCGTCATTATTTATATGGTGTTCATGTTGACATCTATACGGATCACAAAAGCTTGCAATATCTTTTTAAGAAGAAGGAACTCAATTTGAGGTAACGAAGGTGGTTAGAGCTTTTAAAAGACTATGACATTGATATTCTTTATCACCCAGGCAAAGCAAATGTAGTAGCTGATGCATTGAGCCGTAAGGCAGTAGAAAGCACTAGTGGTCAGTTGAATAAAAAGCATGAGATAATCAAAGACTTGAATCAATTAGCCAGCCTAGGAGTTCGCCTTATTGAAACCGCAGATGATAGAGTTATGGTGCAGAATGCAGCAGAATCCTCCTTGATAGCTGAAGTGAAAGAGAAACAGTATGCAGATTCTATTTTATTGCAGCTAAAGGAGAATGTGCAGCAGAATTTGACCAAGGCATTTGATATTACACCGAAAGGGGTGCTTCAATGTCAAGGGAGAATATGTGTACCGGATGTAGATCAGCTGAGGACACGAATACTGACAGAGGCGCACCATTTGCGCTATTCCATTCATCTAGGTGCTACTAAAATGTACCATGAATTGAAAGAGGTGTATTGGTGGGGCAACATGAAAAAGAACATTGCAGAATTTGTCGCGCAGTGCCCAAATTGTCAACAAGTGAAAGTGGAACATCAGAAACCAGGAGGTTACATGCAATGTATCAATCTTCCAGTCTGGAAGTGGGATATGATTAATATGGATTTTATTACGGGTTTGCCTCGTACATTGCGGAAGTTTGATTCCATATGGGTTATAGTGGACCGACTTACTAAATCAGCGCATTTTCTACCGGTCAAGACGACCTATACAGCTGAGGATTATGCAAAGTTGTATGTAAAGGAGATAGTACGATTGCATGGTATTCCACTTTCTATTATATCAGACAGAGGAGCACAGTTCACAGCACACTTTTGGAAATCTTTTCAGCGGAGTTTGGGTACTCAGGTGAATTTGAGTACGGTTTTCCATCCTCAGACTGATGGACAAGCCGAACGTACTATTCAGACACTTGAAGATATGCTACGAGCATGTACGTTGGATTTTCAAGGTAGTTGGGATGACCATTTGCCTCTTATTGAATTTGCATATAACAATAGCTATCATTCAAGTATTAAAATGGCACCTTATGAAGCCTTGTATGGAAGAAAATGTAGATCACCAATTGGGTGGTTTGAAGCAGGAGAAACTGCTTTACTTGGGCCAGATATTGTTCACCAAGCCATGGAGAAAGTTAAAGTTATCCAACAACGGTTACAAACGGCTCAAAGTCGTCACAAGTCATATGCCGATGTGAGAAGAAGAGGGCTTGAATTTGCCATAGGTGATTGGGTATTTTTAAAGGTGTCACCGATGAAAGGGGTAATGCGGTTCGGAAAGAAAGGAAAATTGAGTCCACGTTACATAGGCCCATATGAAATTATTAGAAGATTTGGGCAAGTTGCGTATGAGTTGGCACTACCCCAGGACCTTTCGTCAGTCCATCCGGTATTTCATGTGTCGATGCTCCGGAAATGCATAGGAGATCCTTCACGTATTGTGCCCGTAGAAGATGTTCAAGTGGCAGAGGATCTCACTTATGAAGAGGTGCCCATTGCTATCCTAGATCGACAAGTAAAGAGATTGAGAAATAAAGACATAGCATCCGTAAAAGTCCTGTGGAGAAATCAACAAGTAGAGGAGATCACGTGGGAAGCGAAAGAAATGATGAAATCCAAGTATCCCCACTTATTCCAAATGGACCAAGAAGTTCACAGTGCGGAGGTGGAACAATAACAAGTAAGTATTTAAAAGCATTATGTGAATGTGTATAGGTATGTTAGAGTAAAGATGTATTTGTTGTATATAAGACACTGTTGTTAACATTCGAGGACGAATGTTTCTAAGGGGGGAAGAATGTAACACCCCGTACTTTATAACCTCACTTGATACCTTGGGATCATATCTACATAGGTGTTGAGATGCCATGCATATGTGTTTTATAGTGTCATTGGGAAAACATTTGATATCGGACGTAACATGTGCGATTAGATCGTCGTAGGAGGTGTGTTGTGATTTCATAGAGCATAAGAGTCAAACACTTCAATACACTCCTACATACTCCTACATGATCAAATCATAAAATGTGAATAGTGATCCAAAATGTTCAATGAAGCCAAGGGTGACTAGAATTCCAATTTTTGCGATCGAGGCGACGAATGAGAATCTTTTAAGAGGATGTTGTCGTGACATTATAGAAATATGTAAACATGAGATATATGGTGAATAATACATGAAATCTTTGGGTTGCATGGATATGTATGATTGGGCCCAAAATTAGGCCCAAATGGGATTAAAAGACTTGGCCCAAAGAGGAAATGACCCATTCTTGCAATAATGGACCAATTGCACATATCCCTTAATGCCACATGGAACTAAGAATGACCTTGGGTCTATATAAAGTCCCCAACATCAGATTTTATTATCAAAAGCTCTCATAACTTTTGGATATTTTCTTAAAACATTTCTCTCTTTTCCAAACCCTAAGGCAAATAATCCCTTTGGACTCCTTGGACAAGATCAACATATTCCAAGCCTTGGTAAGTATTTCTCCTCATGGATTAACATATTATATGCATGGGAGATTATGTATATTATGCTAGTGGTGTTGGCAAAGTGATGAATAGTGTATTTTGCTTTTGGTGTAAGATATACTATCTTGGTGAATTGAACTTGAATTAGGCCTTGTGCCTTTGATGAAAAAGCATGGTATGGATAAAATATGAACATGTATGGTGTTATTTTTGGCATTAAATTTGTTCTTGTCAAAAAGTGGAAATTATGGGATTTTGGCCGATATGTGTTATGAGTTGAATTAAGGTGCTTTGATGGCTTATTTGGGATGTGTTAAGGATAAGAAAGTGTAAAGGAGAAGTATTGTGGTGAAATGTGTTGATTTTTATGTATTGGTCAATGTTGGGAATATTATGGAATTTTTGGAATAATAGTATGATCAATGGTTTTGTCAAGGGGAAATGACATGTTTAAAGCCAAACATGTAATTCATTGACATGGTATGCATTTGTAAAGTAATTGGTGGTTAATGTGAATTTCGTTATATATTTGTAGAGTGACACATAAAGAAGGAGCGGGCTTATTGTCTACGCATCTAAGGTTATAGATTCGTATTGCGAATCTAAGGTATGTAAGGTTACTTTGTCCGTATCTTTCTACGGCCAATAGTGTTCACCTTGACATTTCTCTAGTTCTATTCCGAAATATACTAAGGTATTCCATATGCAATTATCTATGGTCATTGTCATATATTTCCTACTCATTGATCAATTGTGAATCTCATTTCGCATATTCATGGTTAATGTTCCGAAAGTTCAAATAAGGTTATATTCCAATATTCCAATAGTGCCTATACTTGTGTCTCTTGTTCATGGCTTCTTGTCCAATGGTTCCAATAGTATCATGGTGCTAGTGATGTTATATTTCTCATTGATATTTGTTCACATGTTCTTCACTTATTGGTCAATGATTCAAAGTTTCCAACAATGTTATGTTCCAAAGTTCCAAAGTGATGTTATGATTATCAAAGTATCAATCTCAAAGTAATGAACAAAGTAATGCAAATGTGGTCAATGATCAAGTACGGGTGGCAAGTCTAGGGGCGTAAGCCTAGCTCGACTCGATCCCGAGATTTGGATTTATGGGTGGCAAGTCTAGGGGCGTAAGCCTAGCTCGACTCGATCCCGAGGGTGGCAAGTCTAGGGGCATAAGCCTAGCTCGACTCGATCCCTATATGATGATATGAAAGACCCACTGATCAGTCGGGGCCCGGGCACATTGTGATATGTCATGACATGTGAGCATTGAGATAAAGAAAGTAATGAAAATAATGAAAGCAATCCACATGGTTTCCAAAGCGTAACATGGTGACTTATTCACATTGATTATTCATATGTTTTGAGTTCATTGAAATATTCATGTGTTGTACAGTTTCATCTGAGCCTTGCATACTCAGTACTTATTTCGTACTGACCCCTCTCGGGGAATTTACCTTACTTGCTGCAGGCGCAGGTCCCAGTAGGCCTCCTCAGTAGATTGCCAGTGTTAGCGGCTCTTTGGTGAGCTCCAGCTCATTCGGGGCTTCTCCAACTCAGAGTGTATATATGTTTTGGTATTGTATATATTGTGTAATGCGGGGACTTGTCCCGACTTATGGTTCATTTTGGTCAATGCTCTTGTTAGAGGCTTTTGTAGACGGATGTGGGTGTATGAATGTAGAAGGGATATGTCGTCCTTGACTTGGTGGCCTCAACGGCCAAGTTTCGCATATATGTACATATATCATGTTCCATGACTTCCATTGTTGGTCTTGATAGTTGATATGTGTTTATGGGTTTCTTATGGCATGCATATGATTGAGTAAGTAAAGATTGGTTCTCTCGGGCCATGTCGGCTACGGGTGCCAATCACGCCTCGTTGGGATTCGGGGTGTGACAGTATGCATAGTAAGACGCAAAGGTATGTAAGGTTACTCTTTCCGTATCCTTCTACAACATATTGTTCCTATTGACATTGGGCTTGTTTCAATTCCGAGAGGCTTGAAGTATAGAAATTCAGGGTAACGTATATTGTTATTCATATGTGCCCTATTCTTAGATGAATTATGATTCACTTATTTCTTATTCATTGGTTGAGGTTCCAAAGATGTTATGACGTTATAATTCCTCAAAGAACTATCTCCAGAGGGTAATAATGTAAGAGAATCTATCTATTATTGTTAAGTATTTTCCAATCATGTCATGTTCCAAAGTCCTATGGTATGATGCTTATCCGTGTATCAATCCTTCCCAAGTAGAAGTACCAGTCTCATAAGAGTAATAGGAGAGGTGATTTGCAAGGTAGTATAATTATTCCTCATAAGTGAAGATGTCAATCTCATGAGTTAAAGGAGTGAAGTGAAATGTGTACATAAGTGTGTGCTTTAACGTCATGATCTCTAATGTGTTACTCTCCTAATTATGTACAGGGTATAAGATGGTAAAGAGTAAGGCGCATGGTTCCTATATGTTTCATTGAGTATGGATCACATTCTAGAGGGTATAAGTTCAATATGGAAAATCCCAATACTATGCTATGTTCTTTGTTATATCTCACCAAGGTGGAGGCCTGGTATCGTGCTTACGTATATAAGATTTCATAAGAGTAGTGAAGGAGGTGAAGTGCGAGTTACTATAGCTATTCCTCACTAGTTAAGGTACTAATCTCATGAAGTCAAGGAGTGATATAATTGTGTGTTTCAACTAATGTCCTAAGGCATCTCATTTCATGTTATTATCTAGTGTTAATCATATATACCTTATTCTTGATCTATTGTTATTCATGTGTTACATAATTATGGACATGGTTCCAAAGTCCCAATAATGTTATGTTCCAAAGCTTCCAGTAAGGTTAAGACTATAAAGGTATCAATCTATCACAAGTAAATGTATCAATCTCTCAAAAGTAATGAAAGAAGTAATGTGCAAGTTAATGTACCTATCCCTCACAAGCAAAGATGTCAATCTTATAAGAGTAAAGATGTGAAGTAATGTATATTGTGTTTCAAGTTGCAAGAATGTTTCTATCAACAAGGTATCACTCATTGAAAGAACGAAAGAGCAATGAAAGAAAGAGTAATGAAATAAAGAAGCAATGTTTAATGGGTGGCATCCCAGGGGTTAAATACCTAGCATGGGTCGATCCCAATAACACGGGTAGCATCCCAGGGGCGACAGAAAAGCCTAGCATGGGTTATCTTATGACATCCCAGGGGCGACACGAAAGCCTAGCATGGGTTCACATAGCATGACATCCCAGGGGCGACACGAAAGCCTAGCATGGGTTCATATGACATCCCAGGGGTCAAAGTACCTAGCATGGGTTCATCTCATCCCAGGGGCTACAAAACAGCCTAGCATGGGTAGAACAATAAAGATGAATGAATATGAAAGCAAGAGAAGTAAAGAACGTAACATACATGGTTCCCCACATACAGAAAGAGAGTTTATTTACAATTGCTATTTCTCTTATATTGATTCCATGGTTGTTGTTGTTATGTACAAATTATTGGAGATGGTCATAGTGAAAGAAAGGTACATGGTTCTACATATTCCATTGAAGTAAAGAAATCAATGGAAGTAATGAAAGTAATACTCATGGGTTCCAAAATGCAACATGGTAACTTGTTCACATTGATTATTCATTTGTATGTGAGTTCATTGAAGCATTCATGCATCGTACAGTTTCATCTGAACCTTACATACTCAGTACATTCCTCGTACTGACCCCTCTTGGGGACTTACTTTACATGTTGCAGGTGCAGGCATTAGTAGACCTCCTCGGTAGACTGGGGGATCATTTGCAGAGTTTTGGTGAGCTCCACTTGGTTCGGAGCTTCCTGGGTCATAGTTGTATATTTGTTTTCATATTGAGATGTTGTCTAAAGCGGGGACTTGCCCCGACTTAGTTGGTCCTGTAAATGCATCTGTAAGAGGCTTTTGTAGACGTATGTGTGGGTATGGATGTAAGATATGTACGTTCAGTACGACGTGATGGACCAAACGGCCAAGTCTTATATATGTATATGTTTGACATTTTACATTTTATCAATTACATGAGACAGTATGTTATTTTTTTGAGGTTATTCATACGAATGTTCATGAGCAAAGGTTGGTTCTCTCGGGCCATATCGGCTTCGGGTGCCAATCAAGCCTCGTTGGGATTCGGGGTGTGACACGTCCAATCATATACATACCATAAGAAACATCACCACCACGTAAGTATATAAAATGCTAATAGAGGAAATCATGGAGCATGATATATATACATATAAGAAACTTGGCCGTTAGGGCCATCAAGTCAAGAAGGACATACACCTCTTACATTCATATACCCACATATGTCTACAAAAGCCTCTAACAGAAGTACATACATGACCAACCTAAATTCGGGACAAGTCCCCGTTTTACATAACATTTACAATACCAAAACCAATGTACAACTTAACACGGAAAGCCCCGAACCAACTGGAGCTTACCAAAGATCAGTGGATATCCTGCAGCTTACTGGGGAGGTCTACTAGTACCTGTGCCTGCAGCAAGTAAGGTAAATTCCCCAAGAGGGGTCAGTACGAAGAATGTACTGAGTATGTAAGGCAAATAGTAACTGTGTAAGATATAAGAACTTTCAAGAGTTCAAGTACAAGTGAATAATTAATGTAAAATAAACCATGATTCTATGTACATTTGGAAACACGTATCTTGCTTTCTTTGCTTTCTTTGCATTTGCATTCATTTGTCATTAACCATTGTCATGTGATACCCGGGCCCCAACTGATCAGTGGGTTATAACATATCATTGGGATCGTTCCAGCCAGGCTTATGCCCCTTAGAGTGCCACCCATAAATGATATATCAATAGGATAGTTCCAGCCAGGCTTATGCCCCTTAGAGTGTGATCCATGAATAATAATAGTGGGAGCGTTCCAGCCGGACTTATGTCCGTTAGATTGCACTCCCCAATTGAACAATTATGCATTACTTCTTTACTTTTGAGAAATCGATACATTGGTTACTATTGCATTATTGGAACATTTGGAATACTATAGACATTTATGTAACACGTGAATAATAAGTGCTCAATAGATAAGGAACATGTGAGTAACAAGATAGCTACTTGAGTTGGACTACTTTTGGACATTTCGGAATAATACAAGGACATTGTCAATGTAATCAATATGAGCTGCAGAAGGATACGGACAGAGTAACCTTACATACCTCGTATTCTCAATATAAATACTCAATCCTATACGTGAACACAATAGTCCCGCTCCTTCCTTATGTTTCACTCTACAACACAAATACCTAACGAAATTTACATTAACCACCAACCACTTTACAAATGCATATGACGTCAATGAATTACATGTTTGCTTTTAAAATTGTCATTTCCCCTTTGACAATACCATTGATGAAATTATCATACTAATAATCCCACAATATTCCCAACATTGACCAAAATATCATAAACCATTAGCATGTCACCCCAAGTTCATACTTTCCACTTTTCATCACCACAACATCACAATTATTCTATCAAATTACTTCAATACACCTCACAACAACAAATCGGCCAAAATCCCATAATTTACACTTATATGAAATTAACAAGTTTAATAACATAATCACACCATACATGATATTTCATCCATACCATGCTCTTTCATCAAAATCACAAGGCATATTTCAAGTGTAAATCCCATGGATAACACATCTTTTAGCAAAAACACAAAGTGTCATGTTCAACACTTCCAAGCATAACCAACATGATCTACATACTCTCTCATGCATATAATATATTAATCCATAAGAATAATCACTTACCTAAGCTTGAAAAATGATGATCTTACTCCAAAAGTTGGCTTAGGGTTCTTTAAGAGTTGAGAGAAATTTTGGGAAATTTCTAGAAATGTGTTGTGTGTTCCTTTGAATAAAAAATCAGGTTTTTCCTTTCATTACGTCACCAATTCCGTACACTTTTTCCATAACTACAATTTCCAAAAATGACACATAAAGAGAAATCAACTTAGGGCATAACCATATCATACATGTTGATGTTCAAACCATAAATCTCACTTCTTTCAAGACCACAAGGCCACTTCCAAGTTCAAATCACCAAAATAACACGACTTGTGTCATATAAACAAAAGTGCCCCAATCAACCCTTTTAGACATAACCATCAAAATCCATACCATCTCTTATGCACATAATATATTAAAACACAAGAATAGGCACTTACCAACACTTACAAAGTGATGATCTTGGCAAAATAAGTGTAGTTTCCTTAGATTTGAAAAGGGTTTCTTTTGGTTTCTTGGAATTCTCTAGAAAATATAAGAAATGGCAAGGTGTGTTGAATGATAAAAATCTGATATTTTTGAGCTTATATATATCATCCTTAGCCAATATTTAGTCAAGGATGAGGTGTCCAAGTGGGTCAAGAAAGAATGGATCATTTTTCCTTGTTTTGGGCCATGTCTTCATGTAAATTTTTGGGCCAAGTTTGAGCCCAATAGCCAATATGCATTAAATCCCACACTTGCGTGTATTATATATCCTTTATTACACATTCACTTAATTTCGTCACGTAGTCGCATACATTCGGAAAATTTTGGGGTGTTACATTCTCCCCTCCTTAAGAACATTCGTCCTCGAATGTTAAAAGTAGTAGTAATCAATTTAACAAATTTAGGTTTAGATACATTCGTCACATTGCCATATATTAAAATGCTCATGTGTACTTACCCGTTATCACTTCAAGTCGCACCTTGGACCTCCTCTTCGGTTTGGAACAAATACGGATATTTCGCTTTCATTCTTTCTTCAGCTTCCCATGTAATTTCTTCCACTTGTTGATTTCTCCAAAGCACCTTGATGGAAGCTACATCTTTATTTCTTAACCTCTTGACTTGTCTATCCAGAATAGCAATGGGCACTTCCTCATAAGTAAGATCTTCTGTTACTTGTACATCTTCAACGGGAACAATACGAGATGGATCCCCTATGCACTTTCGAAGCATCGAAACATGAAACACTGGATGGACTGAGAAAAGTTCTTGAGGTATTGCTAACTCATACGCAACTTGCCCAAATCTTCTAATAATTTCATATGGGCCTATGTAACGTGGATTCAATTTTCCTTTCTTTTCGAACCGCATTACCCCTTTCATTGGTGACACCTTTAAAAATACCCAATCACCTATAGCAAATTCAATCTCTCTTCTTCTAACATCAGCATATGACTTGTGGCAACTTTGGGCCGTTTGTAACCGCTGTTGGATCACTTTAACTTTCTCTATAGCCTAATGAACAATGTCTGGCCCAAGTAAAGCAGTTTCACCCGCTTCAAACCATACAATTGGTGATCTACATTTCCTTCCATACAAAGCTTCATAAGGTGTCATTTTAATACTTGAATGATAGCTATTGTTGTAAGCAAATTCGATAAGAGGCAAATGGTCATCCCAACTACCTCAAAAATCTAACACGCATACTCATAGCATATCTTCAAGTGTATGAATAGTACATTCTGTTTGCCTATCAGTTTGAGGATGGAAAGTCGTACTCAAATTCAACTGTACGCCCAAACTCTTCTGAAAAGATCTCTAAAAGTGCATTGTAAACTGTGCTCCTCTGTCTGATATAATGGAAAGTGGAATACCATATAACCGCACTATCTCTTTAACATATAATCTTGCATAATCCTCAGCTGTATAGGCGGTCTTGACTAGTAGAAAATGCGCTGACTTGGTAAGCCTGTCCACTATAACCCATATAGAATCAAATTTCCTCAATGTACGAGGCAAACCTGTGATGAAGTCCATATTAATCATATCCCATTTCCAGACTGGAAGATTGATACATTGCATGTAACCTCCAGGCTTCTGATGCTCTACTTTCACTTGTTGACAATTCGGGCATTGAGCGACAAATTCTGCAATGTTCTTCTTCATATTTCTCCACCAATACACTTCTTTTAAATCATGGTACATTTTAGTAGCACTCGGATGAATGGAATAGCGCGAATGATGCGTCTCTGTCATAATTCGTTTCCTCAACTCATCTACATCTGGTACACATAATCTTCCTTAACATTGAAGTACCCCTTCTTGTGTAAGATCAAAGGCCGCAGTTAGACCCTGTTGCACATCCTCTTTTAGCTGCAATAACATAGAATCCGCAAACTGCTTCTCTTTCACTTCAGCTATTAAGGAGGATTCCGCTGCATTTTGCACAATAACCCCTTCATCTGGAGATTCAATAAGACGAACTTCCAAGCTGGCTAGTTGATGTAGATCTTTCATTATCTCTTGCTTTTCAATCAACTGTCCACTAGTGCTTTCTACTGACTTGCAACTCAATGCATCAGCTACTACATTTGCTTTGCCTGGATGATAGAGAATATCAATATCATAGTCTTTTAAGAGTTCTAACCACCTTCGTTGCCTTAAATTGAGTTCCTTCTGCTTAAAAATATATTGCAAGCTTTTGTGAAAGCAAAAACAACCGCTGCTAATTCAAGATCATGTGTGGAATAGTTTTTCTCATGTGGCCTCAACTGTCGTGAGGCATATGTTATGACATTACCGTGTTGCATCAATACACATCCGAGGCCAACCCCGAAAGCATCACAATACACTGCATAACCTTCGATACCTTTGGGAAGCACTAAAACTGGTGTAGAGATTAATTTATCTTTCAACTTTTGGAACCTTTTCTCACATGCATCATTCCACTGAAATTTAACTGCCTTATGTGTAAGCTTTGTTAACGGTGCAGCAATGGAGGAAAAACCTTCCACAAATCTTCTGTAATAACCCGCCAGTCCAAGAAAACTACGAATTTTTGTAGGTGTCGTAGATCTTGGCCAATTTTTCACTGCTTCAATCTTCTGTGTATCAACCTGTATCCCTTGATCTGACACAATGTGACCCAAGAATGCAACTGACTTTAACCAGAACTCACACTTAGAGAACTTGGCATACAACTTATGTTCACGGAGAATCTGCAATACTTGCCGTAAGTTATTAGCATGGTCCTCTGGCGATCTTGAATAAACCAGGATATCATCTATAAATACCGTGACGAATACGTCTAGAAATGGCTTAAACACCCTATTCATCAAATCCATGAACACAGTGTCACACCCCGAATTCCATCGGGACGTGATTGGCACCCGTAGCCGATAAGGCCCGAGAGAACCAAGCTTTGCCTATATTCATTCGTATGCATGCCATAAGAAACCCATGATCATAACAGAGTAACCATACTATCAATGGACTTTAGAGAACCTAGGACATATATAAACATATGCAAAACTTGGCCGACGAGGCCAACAAGTCAGAATCGACATGTACCTTTTACATTTATACACCCACATCTGTCTACCAAAGCCTCTAACAAGTGCATTGACCAACATGAACTAAAAGTCGGGATAAGTCCCCGAACTATACAACATGTACCACGACAAAACATATATACACACTCTGACTCGGAGAAGCCCCGAACTGACTGGGAGCTCACCAATGATCCGTAGGAAACCCGTAGCCTAGGGTGGAGGTCTACTAACACCTGTCCCTGCAGCCAATAAAGTAAAGTCCCCAAAAGGGGTCAGTACGAAGAATGTACTGAGTATGCAAGGTTATAAGAAACTTCATGAAACTTAAACACTTCAAGGAACTTGATTTCAAGAGAATAGTCAATGTGGATCAATCATCATTTAGTATATGTGGAAATAGGTACTTTATGTTCATTACTCCATTTGCCTTTATGCCCGTTACCGTTAACAGTTAGAACCGTCAATAATGTATAACCGTTAATATGCAATCGTCAATATGCAATGCATCCGTCAATATGCAACCGTTAATATGCAATGCGTCCGTCAATATGAAACCGTCAATATGCAATGCATCCGTCAATATGCAACCGTCTCAAGTTCGGCATCAAGCTAGGCTTTTACCCCACTGAGCTTTCCCCCTGCTACCACCCAAAAAACAAGGAAGCAGGTTCGGCGTCAAGTTTGGCTTTTACCTCACTGAGCTTCCCCCTTGATCCAGTGAATATAATAAAGTTCAGCGTCAAGCTTGGCTTTTGCCTCACTGAGCTTTCCCCCTGCTACCACCCGGAAAACAAGGAAGCAGGTTCGGCATCAAGTTTGGCTTTTCCCCCAAAGCTATCACCCGCACTCAAAGAACCATAAAGTAACCATAAATGAATGATAAAGTAATTTTGAAGTAATTAGCAAGTAATTATAAAGTAACCATAAAGAAAATTATAAAGTAACCATGAGGGAAAATATAAAGTAATCATGAGGGAATATATATAAAGTAACCATGAGGGAATATATATAAAGTATCCATAAGGGAAAGGTAAAGTAATCATGAAATAACTTTTCCTTTACTCTTGAGAGATTGATCCATTGGGGGATTACTTTATTGGAAACACATGTGTGCATTACTTCATTCTTTACTTTCATGAGATTGATACTTGATAATAATTATAACATTATGGAAGCTTTGGAATTTTGTTCAATGATTAAGAGACGTATGAGTCATGATTGGTCCATGATTAAGAAGCATGAGAATAGTAACATGTGACAACTTGAAATGATATACCTTTTAACATTTCGGAATGGAACAAGGACAATGACAACATGAACAATATGTGCTGCAGGAAAATACGGACAAAATAACCTTACATACCTTATCGTCTCAATATGAACACTCAATTCTATACGTGAATACAATCGTCCCGCTCCTTCCTTATGTTTCACTCTACAACACACAAATATACAAGGGAATTTACATTAACCACCAACTACCTTACAAATGCATACAACGACAATGAATTACATGTTTGGCTTTAACATGTCATTTTCCTCTTGATTGTACCATGTGTGAAACTATCACACCAACAATACCATTTACAAAACTACCATACCAATAATCCCACAATATTCTCAACATTGACCAATATCACAAACCACTAGCATGTCACCCCAAATTCGTACTTTTCACTTCTACATCACCACAACATCACAATGATTCCATCAATTCACCTCAATACACCTCACAACAACAAATCGGCCAAAATCCCATAATTTACACTTATGGAAAAATAACAAGTTTAGGACCATAATCACACCATACATGTTGATATTTTATCCATATCATGCTCTTTTATCAAAACCACAAGTCATATTCCAAGTTTAAATTCCATAAATGGCACATCTTTTACAAAAACACAAAGTGCCATATACAACACTTCCAAGCATAACCAACATGATATACATACTCTCCCATGCATATAATATGTTAATCCATAAGAATAAACACTTACCTAAGCTTGGAAGATGATGATCTTGATCCAAAGATGACTTAGGGTTTGAGAGCCCAAAAGAGATGTTCTTGATAATTCTAGAAAAAAGAATAGAAAGCATGTGTGTTCTTTGTAGTAAAAAATCTGATTTTGTGCCCCTTTTATAGGCCTTTGAAGTCTCTTTCTCAATTATTGCTTGGTCAAAGAAGAATGGGTCATTTGACCCATTCTTGGCCCATGCTTTTCTTCTTCATTTTTGGGCTTTATTGAGCCCAAATTACTTAATCCAATAAAATTAATAATTTCTCATGTTTAATTCATTTCACATGCATTACGACAATATTCCCACTTACGAGATTCATGTTTGTAGCCTCGATCCCAAAAACAAACAATTCTAGCCATGTATGGCCTATTTTGACCAAAAGGGTAAAATCGTCATTTTGACGCTAAATTCGTTCTCGAGTAATTTTATCATACCAATATAATATTTGACTCATTTCATATATATGATCATGATTGTAAAAGAAACATAGCAAAAATCGGCTCAATACGTCCCCGGATACCGTTGGGACTTAAGAAAAATTCCAACTTTTGAAAGGTGCGCACAAGCAGCCCGGCACGCCCTTGGGCGCTCCCCAACACTGCCTGGGGACTGAAAATTTCAGCCAGAAGCGGCCCGGCACGGTCCCAAACGCGCCCCACACTTAAACTTTCCAAAAATTTCATTTTTCGACTTTTCTTCGCGGGTTTGAGTAGACACTTCAAGTCCTATTCTTTAACTTACTTCTTAGCCTTGATATGCTTTGTTTAGAGGTCCTCTTAGCCTCATTTTGAACCCCACAACTGTGCCACAAAAATCACAAAACACCTCTTACGAAGGGCTAACCACATGTACAAGTCCAAAATGTCAATTTTTCCTCTTCATTAACATTACCAAATGCATACTTATAGCTATCGACACCTAGGTAATCATTGTTCCACGTCGTCAAATAGGGTTGGGAAGGTACGGGGTGTTACACACAGCTGGTGCATTTGTTAGTCCAAATGACATAACTAAAAATTCATAGTGGCCATACCGTGTTCGAAAAGCTGTCTTGGGTACATCTTCTTCTCTAACTCTGACTTGATGGTAACCCGACCTCAAGTCAATCTTTGAAAAACACTTGGCACCCTGTAACTGATCAAACAAATCATCAATTCGAGGGAGGGGATATTTATTCTTGATCGTTACCTTATTCAATTGCTGATAGTCGATGCACATTCTCAGCGTGCCCTCTTTCTTCCGTACAAATAATACCGGTGCACCCCATGGGGACATACTAGGCCTAATGAAGCCCTTGTCCAGCAAATCTTTCAACTGCTCCTTCAATTCACGCAATTCTGTTGGAGCCATTCTATATGGAGGAATAGAAATAGGGTGCGCGCCTGAAATCACATCAATGCCGAATTCTACTTCCCGTTCTGGGGGTAAGCCTGGACTATCCTCTGGAAATACGTCAAGAAATTCATTGACTACTGGAACTGACTGTGGAGTTAATGGTGCCACATCATTATCCTTCACTCGTACCAAGTGAAATATGTACCCCTTGGCAATCATTTTTCTTGCCTTCAATTAGGAAATAAATTTTCCTCTTGGTGCTCCTACATTATCCTGTCATTCGAGAACATTGTCTTGGGGAAAACAAAAATGTACCTTCTTGGCTCGACAATCCACCGTGGCGTAACAAGAGGCTAACCAATCCATTCTCATGATCACATCAAAATCCATCATGTTCAATTCAATAAGATCGGCCAAAGTATCATGATCACACACAGTTACCAAGCAATCACGATAAACTCTTTTTGCAACAATGGACTCACCGACTGGTGTGGATACTTCAAATGACTTAATTAATAATTTCGGCATTCTTTTAAATTTTGCAGCAATTAATGGAGTAACATATGATAATGTAGAACCCAGATCAATCAATGCATATACATTGTGTGAAAATATGGATAATGTACATGTGACCACGTCAGGAGAAGCCTCTGAATTCTGCCGGTCCACTAGAGCATAAGTACAGTTCTGAGCTCCACTGGAACTAGCTGCTCCTCTAGCACCTCTGCCATGACCAGCAGGCTGTACACCCCTGCCTATAGAGGGAACAGATGATGAGGATGCAACAGCTGATCCTGTAGATCGTGCTACACCACCTGTGCCCCTTTATGGGCAGTCTCTCACTATATGCCCTGACAACCCGCACCAGAAGCAGACATTCATCCCAATACGACATGTACCTACATGATACTTTCCGCAACGCTGACATGGATGATGAGAAGATCCCGATGTCTACGATCCTGGAATACCACTGCTCTGCCCACTGTAACTACCCCTGAACCCTCGAAATTGAGGTTGAGCGCCCGCTGGGGAATAAGAGAATGAAGGTCTAGGCGATCTAGGATACATCCGGGGCCTAGAGTCTCCTTGGGACACCATAGACTGTCCCATAGGTCTAGCCCTCTTTGAAGGCCCTCTCTCAAATTTATGTACCCTTCTTCTCTGCCTCTGGTCTTCCATTTTCTGTGTAAAAGCCTGGATTCGGGCTATGTCCATATCTTTGTTTAAGGCAGCAATAGTGCAATCTCGTACCAAATATGGCTCCAACCTGTCCATATATCTATGGACTTTATCTGTCATCGTAGCCACTACATTGGGAGCATATCAGGCCAAAGAATTAAATTACAGACTGTATTCTCTAACACTAAGATTCCCTTGACGCAGATTCAGGAATTGATCCGCACGAGCCTCACGGATCTCATAAGGAAGGTAGTGATCAAGGAAAGCCTCTTTAAATTCTTCCCAATTAGGTGGGTTTACACCAATACCACGAGCCTTCTTCCAGTCCTCATACCACAATATAGCCTCGCCCTTCAATCTATAAGCCGCAAGCTCCACCGTTTCTACACCAGTTATATGCATCACCTCCAGAGCCCTTTGGATTTGATCTATAAAATCTTGCGGGTCTGCATTTAGATATGATCCAGTGAATGTAGGAGGATCTAGTTTCAAGAAATCCTGCGTTCGTCTACTAGCTGCTCTCACTGCACTATCATCACCTGTCATCGGACCACCTTGTCCCTGAACCTGTACAGCAACTATTCTGGTCAACATCTGTACTGCATTCTTTAGGTCCTGGTCAGTAGTATTCACTGGTGGCTCTACCGGTACATCTCTTCCTCTTGACTCTTCTGAAACTGGAAGAGTAGAAGAAGCCTGTGATGCCATCTCTGGTTCAGCGCCGCCTTGATTAATTGGTTCAGGCGGGGCTCTACTAGTTCCTTCTCCAGCAATTCTGTCTAGTCTCTTACTTTAACCTCGACCTCTTCTTATCATCGGTATTTTCTATAATATACAAGAACAACAATATTTATGGTCAGAAACAGGTATACCTATAACTTCGGCTCTAATGCACGATCTAGAAATGAAGGAATGAAACAACTCCTAAATGTCCCGTAGCCTCCTACTTATAAATATGGTGCACAACACATTGATAAGTAAGACTCTACTCAGACACGGCTTTGTAGACACCCTTAGGACGACCTGCTCTGATACCACTTTTGTCACACCCCGAGTTCCAATGAGGCGTGATTGGCACCCGAAGCCGATAAGGCCCGAGATAACCAATCACTACTCACATCCAATCATATACATACCATAAGAAACATCACCACCACGTAAGTATATAAAATGCTAATAGAGGAAATCATGGAGCATGATATATATACATATAAGAAACTTGGCCGTTAGGTCCATCAAGTCAAGAAGGACATACACCTCTTACATTCATATACCCACATATGTCTACAAAAGCCTCTAACAGAAGTACATACATGACCAACCTAAATTCGGGATAAGTCCCCGCTTTACATAACATTTACAATACCAAAACCAATGTAATACTTAACACGGAAAGCCCCGAACCAACTGGAGCTTACAAAAGATCAGTGGATATCCTACAGCTTACTGGGGAGGTCTACTAGTACCTGTGCCTGCAGCAAGTAAGGTAAATTCCCCAAGAGGGGTCAGTACGAAGAATGTACTGAGTATGTAAGGCAAATAGTAACTGTGTAAGATATAAGAACTTTCAAGAGTTCAAGTACAAGTGAATAATTAATGTAAAATAAACCATGATTCTATGTACATTTGGAAACACGTATCTTGCTTTCTTTGCTTTCTTTGCATTTGCATTCATTTGTCATTAACCATTGTCATGTGATACCCGGGCCCCAACTGATCAGTGGGTTATAACATATCATTGGGATCGTTCCAGCCAGGCTTATGCCCCTTAGAGTGCCACCCATAAATGATATATCAATAGGATAGTTCCAGCCAGGCTTATGCCCCTTAGAGTGTGATCCATGAATAATAATAGTGGGAGCGTTCCAGCCGGACTTATGTCCGTTAGATTGCACTCCCCAATTGAACAATTATGCATTACTTCTTTACTTTTGAGAAATCGATACATTGGTTACTATTGCATTATTGGAACATTTGGAATACTATAGACATTTATGTAACACGTGAATAATAAGTGATCAATAGATAAGGAACATGTGAGTAACAAGATAGCTACTTGAGTTGGACTACTTTTGGACATTTCGGAATAATACAAGGACATTGTCAATGTAATCAATATGAGCTGCAGAAGGATACGGACAGAGTAACCTTACATACCTCGTATTCTCAATATAAATACTCAATCCTATACGTGAACACAATAGTCCCGCTCCTTCCTTATGTTTCACTCTACAACACAAATACCTAACGAAATTTACATTAACCACCAACCACTTTACAAATGCATATGACGTCAATGAATTACATGTTTGCTTTTAAAATTGTCATTTCCCCTTTGACAATACCATTGATGAAATTATCATACTAATAATCCCACAATATTCCCAACATTGACCAAAATATCATAAACCATTAGCATGTCACCCCAAGTTCATACTTTCCACTTTTCATCACCACAACATCACAATTATTCCATCAAATTACTTCAATACACCTCACAACAACAAATCGGCCAAAATCCCATAATTTACACTTATATGAAATTAACAAGTTTAATAACATAATCACACCATACATGATATTTCATCCATACCATGCTCTTTCATCAAAATCACAAGGCATATTTCAAGTGTAAATCCCATGGATAACACATCTTTTAGCAAAAACACAAAGTGTCATGTTCAACACTTCCAAGCATAACCAACATGATCTACATACTCTCTCATGCATATAATATATTAATCCATAAGAATAATCACTTACCTAAGCTTGAAAAATGATGATCTTACTCCAAAAGTTGGCTTAGGGTTCTTTAAGAGTTGAGAGAAATTTTGGAAAATTTCTAGAAATGTGTTGTGTGTTCCTTTGAATAAAAAATCAGGTTTTTCCTTTCATTACGTCACCAATTCCGTACACTTTTTCCATAACTACAATTTCCAAAAATGACACATAAAGAGAAATCAACTTAGGGCATAACCATATCATACATGTTGATGTTCAAACCATAAATCTCACTTCTTTCAAGACCACAAGGCCACTTCCAAGTTCAAATCACCAAAATAACACGACTTGTGTCATATAAACAAAAGTGCCCCAATCAACCCTTTTAGACATAACCATCAAAATCCATACCATCTCTTATGCACATAATATATTAAAACACAAGAATAGGCACTTACCAACACTTACAAAGTGATGATCTTGGCAAAATAAGTGTAGTTTCCTTAGATTTGAAAAGGGTTTCTTTTGGTTTCTTGGAATTCTCTAGAAAATATAAGAAATGGCAAGGTGTGTTGAATGATAAAAATCTGATATTTTTGAGCTTATATATATCATCCTTAGCCAATATTTAGTCAAGGATGAGGTGTCCAAGTGGGTCAAGGAAGAATGGATCATTTTTCCTTGTTTTGGGCCATGTCTTCATGTAAATTTTTGGGCCAAGTTTGAGCCCAATAGCCAATATGCATTAAATCCCACACTTGCGTGTATTATATATCCTTTATTACACATTCACTTAATTTCGTCACGTAGTAGCATACATTCGGAAAATTTTGGGGTGTTACAGTAACATGGTGAATAAAGATGCCTTTGAGTGAAGAACATAGATAATTAGCATTGACAATGAGCAAACTGAATAAATAAGCGTTTATTGAGTGAAAAGTGATTTGATGTTAGATATGACGTGGTAAAATGCCAAGAGACAAATCAGTGTGAACATTTAGCTGTTAGTGATTTGATTGAAATACGAAATCTGAAATAATTTCAGTGTCTGCACATTAGTATGTAGCAAACAGTAAACATATATTAACATAGCCCAGAATATCCATTTAGTTTATGCTATCAGTCGCTAGCCATTAAATTTGTTATTGTATACTGCGTAAGCTTATGTTGCCACGAAATAGAGCAATACCTTTCAAAGAATATAACCTGACGCAGTTCATTCCCATCACGCATCTTCATCTGTATACCTATTTATCTAAAAGCAGAGAGACATGGGAAAATGATTATAATGAATTAATAAATTGTAATAATATATAGTAATGCATGCTAGTAATTGTTGATAAGTAATAATTACCTCGTATCTTTCTACAACTCTAGGATATACATTCTAAAATACTTCCTTGTAGACAATATTTTTAATGAATGCAGGGTCTTTTGTGTCAGCGTCAACATTTAGTATGTTCAATCCTTCTCTTGTTGTTACTCGTGAAATAGATATATATAATTGGTCATGGGTGAATACCCGTTTCAGAAGATACAATCCAACTTGATTAAGAGATTGTCCCTGACTTTTATAGATTGTCATTGCGTAACAGGGGCGCTAAAGGAAGTTGGCGTCTATTAAGCTTGAATGACCACTTTGAATCGCTAGGAGACATACTAATTCTTGGAATAGTGGCACTTGTACCGATGTTCTTTCCAGAAATGATTTTTGCACTGACAGACCAAGCTCCAAGATGCGTGATAATCATTCTCGTTCCATTGTACAGGCCTTCTGTTTGGTTTAAATTTTTAAGGAGCATAACCAGAGTTCCTACAGTTGGCTTTAGGTTCAATTAGAAGTTCTTGTGAAGAGGCCAGTATCGCCAAATTTTTCTTTCCCTCACCCATAACACTCATGTTGTTATTTTCATAGACTACCGCATAACCATTGTTATCCTTGAGAAGCTCGGTTTTTATTCGTTAATTCAAAACCACGAAAGCCACCATCATCCTCTACCATAAACGTCCATCTTCATTGTCACGCCCCGAATCCCATCGAGACATGATTGGCACCCGTAGCCGATAAGGCCCGAGAGAACCAACCTTTGCCTATGTTCAATCATATACATTTAATAATCACCATTACATAAAAATGTGAAAGACGAATAAAGGAGAACATGGGACATCTTTATGCATACATATGAAACTTGGCCGTTGAGGCAATTCAGTCGAACCAACATATGTCCTTTACACTGATACACCCACATCTGTCTACAAAAGCCTCTAGCAAGAGCATTGACCAAAATGAACTATAAGTCGGGACAAGTTCCCGCTTTACACATTATGTACAATACCAACACATGTATATACTCTGACTCGGAGAAGCCCCGAATGAGCTGGAGCTCACCAAAGAACCGCTAACACGGGCAATCTACTGGGGAGGCCTACTGGGACCTGCGCCTACAGCAAGTAAGGTAAATTCCCCGAGAGGGGTCAGTACGAAATAAGTACTGAGTATGTAAGGCTCAAATGAAACTTTGTAACACATGAATATCTTAATGAACTCAAATACAAATGACTAATCAAGGTAAATAAGTCACCATGTTGCAATTTGGGAACCATGTGGATTGCTTTCATTACTTTTGTCACTTTCTTTACAATCAATACTCACTTGTTATCACATATGTCACAATGTACCCGGGCCCCGACTGATCAGTGGGTCTTTCATATCATATCATTGTGTTGGGATCGAGTCGAGCTAGGCTTATGCCCCTAGACTTGCCACCCATACATCAATGCATCGGGATCGAGTCGAGCTAGGCTTACGCCCCTAAACTTGCCAGCTTACGCCCCTAGACTTGCCACCCATAATTCCAAACCTCGGGATCGATTCGAGCTAGGCTTACGCCCCTAGACTTGCCACCCATACTTGATCATTGACCACATTTGCATTACTTTGTTCATTACTTTGAGATTGATACTTTGATAGTCATACCATCACTTTGGAACTTTGGAACATAACATTGTTGGAAACTTTGAATCATTGACCAATAAGTGAAGGACATGTGAATAAATATCAATGAGAAATATAATATCACTAGCACCATGATACTATTGGAACCATTGGACAATAAGCCATGAACAAGAGACACAAGTATAGGCACTATTGGAATATTGGTACGTAGCTTTATTTGAGCTTTCGGAACATTAACCATGAATATGAGACATGAGATTCACAAATGATCCATGAGTAGAAAATATATGACAATGACTAGTGATAAACGGATATCGGATACCTTAGCACATTTCGGGATAGGACTAGTGACATATCAATGTGAACACTATTTGCCGTAGGAAGATACGGACAAAGTAACCTTACATACCTTGGATTCGCAATACGAATATACAACCTTAGATGCATATACAATAATCCCGCTCCTTCTTTTTGTGTCACTCTACAACATAAATACATGACGAAATTCACATTAACCACTAATTACTTTACAAATGCATACCATGTCAATGAGTTACATGTTTGCCTTTAAACATGTCATTTCCCCTTGACAAAACCATTGATCATACTATTATTCCAAAAATTCCATAATATTCCCAACATTGACCAATACATGAAAATCAATATATTTCACCACAATACTTCTCCTTTACACTTTCTTATCCATAACACATCACAAATAATCCATCAAAGTACCTTAATACAACTCATAACCCATATCGGCCAAAATCCCAAAATTTACACTTATAGACAAGAACAAGTTTAACAACAAAAATAACTCCATAGATGTTCATATTTTATCCATACCATGATCTTTCATCAAAGGCACAAGTCCTAATTCAAGTTCAAATTCCATGGATCACACATCTTGTACAAAAGCACAAAATACCATATCCAACATTTCCAAGCACAACCAACATGATTTACATACTCTTTCATGCATATAATATATGAATCCTTAATAATATTCACTTATCCAAACTTGCAAAGGGATGATTTTGCTCCAAAATTGCCTTTGAGTCTTTAGGGTTCTTGAGAGAATATTATAGAATGTTTGAGAAAATGTCTAGAAAGCATGAGAGTTTAAATGAATAAAATCTGATTTGTGGGTCTATTTATAGTCCTTGGGTCATCCTTAGTCATTCTTGATATTTAATACTTCAATTGACCAAGTCAATAGAAGATTGGGTCATGTGACCCATGTCTTTTATCCCATTTTGGGCTTTTATTGAGCCCAAATCACTTAACCCAATAAAATCAATAATTTCTCATCTTTATACATATTACAATGATATTCCCACTCATAATATTCATATCCGTAGCCTCAATCCTAAAAACAAGCGATTCTAGCCACGTTTGGCTCATTTTGACCTTAGGGGCAAAACTGTCATTTTGACCCCAAATTCATTCTCGAGTAATTTTATCATACCAATGTAATATGTCATTCATTTCATGTATATACTCTTGGTTGTAGAATAAACGTAGCAAAAATCGGCTCGGTACGTCCCCGGATACCCTTGGGACTTAGAAATTTCCAACTTTCGAAAAAGTGGAAAACCCAAGGTGGCACGCTCCTGGGCGCGCCAACCCACTGCCGCTGGGCTAAAAATTTTAGCCCAGAGCGGCGTGGCATGGTCCCAAACGCGCCCCTCTTTAATTTTTTTCCGAAAATTCCATTTTTCGACTTCTCTTCGCGGGTTTGGTTAGATACTTCAAGTCCTATTCTTTAACACACTTCTTAACCTTATTATACTTTGTTTAGAGGTCTTCTTAGCCTCATTTTGAACCCCACAAATGCTCAATGAAAATTGCAAAACACCTTTCATGCAAGTTTAACCACATAACAAGAGCCAAATTCAATTATCTCACCAATAGCCTTACCAAATGCATACTTATAGCTCTCGATACCTACGTACATATTATTTAATGTCGTCAAGTAGGGTTGGGAACGTACGGGGTGTTACATTCATGCAATGCAACTACTACTTCTTTATCCCTCTCTCATCATAGTCCCTATGAGTACTTCCTCCCCTTCTCTAACTTGAAAGCAAGCCATGCCTACTCCACTCCCGCAATTCTCATCACGACAAATAAAATAAGACCAATTGTTCTGTATTAACCCATCGACATAGGATGTGTTGATTACTTTAAATGTCGCTGGTCAATTTACAAAGCAGAGTAGACTTACCCAAATTCATCTTCTCTTCGGCAAAGGTAAGACTACACATTCAGAGTGTTGTGTATTAAAGTTCAAAGATATTTTCGCAACATTGCTACATTTATATTTGACTCCAATAATTCTCATCCGTAACACCCAAAACCAGTTTAATTGCTCTATATCCTCCTGTTATGATCTCCTTTTGTAGGGATCCATAAAAAAAATTACCATCATAGAGATGTAAAGCTTTCTGAATTGAAAGGTTTGTCTTTGACTATTTGAACAATTTTAAGAAGAATTTTATGTACTTGGGTTCTCTCAATAACTAAGAAATAATGTAGACTGCTTGAATCTAACTGGTGTCCTTATCTTCAACTATCAATCATAACATCATGACAACGTATAAACCAAGGAGAAAAGGACTAATCAAAATGGATTTAAGCAAGATGGGAATGTATTTGATGTTCCCATTTACAGTCGATGAAGCTTTGATGCGGATTTCTTTGTTAGTTTTTAATTACCAAAAAGAGCATAGATGTTTGTTTTCATCTATCATCCCTATTGATTATTGATTATACAGTAATATATTTGTAATGATTTCGAATGTAAGAAACATTATGCAAAGACGGTAATAAAAATGTCTATTAGTAACAATGTAATTCAAAAGGGATACATATTATAAAATATAGAACATTTACAATTTATGAATAGGCATTCGTTGTTTGATGGCTCTACCAAAAGTTGCATATATATTTCTTTCTTTAGTTGTTCATTTCTTGTTCGCATATACTGAATTCGTAATTCTGAGAGATGGGTATATATTACATCTCTGGGAACTTTGAGTTGTTTTAACAACAACTGTTCCTGCAAATAAAAGCAACGTTATGTGAGCTAAAACAATAAGTTTAAGTAGTTAAATTGCTAAAGTGGTCATTAAATCTAACCTGGACAAATGTTCATTGGGAGTTGTTATGCAGCAGCCTTATTTATTTGGTCCAGAAATACAAAAGCACATAGTAGTTGAGTAAAGGCTGGGTAAAACATCAAACAAATAAACTTTCAGATTCACCAACGATAAAGTAGATTATGTAAAATAGGCTAAGGACAAACGTTAGACAACAAGAAATAAATAAGGGTGCAAATATGTTAGCGACAAAGCCTATGGAATTAAGAAATAGGAAGAGTATGTAAAATAGGTGAACATAAGTTTAACTGAATATGCCTTTGTAATGGTAAGGAGTGTACCTCAATTGGTAAGTATGTGAATTGGCGATTGAACTAAATTATCCACAAACAAAAGAGTGTTTTGCCGTTTTCCAAGTATTTACCCTCTTAATTGAACTAAGAGGTTGCGTTTGAGACATTAGGTTCAACCTTATTTGGGTGGAAACTTGAAGTCAAATCGTTTGTTGTGCTGCGAGCACTTATTGTAGCATGTATCTTTCGAACATGTACTGGAGTTGCAATTCCATAAAAGCACCTCTGAGTTAATTAGTTTTAACACTTGTACTGGAGCAGCAACATAGGATACCTCTTCTAAAGGAATTAGGACATCATTGTAACTATCTTTCAACCACACAGATAACGAAAGTATCAATACCTCTCTCGAGAAAAGTAAGTCAAATTTCTCTTTGTTGTATTCTCCTCCCCTTCCTCCAATTAAACAGATTCACAGAATCAATGGGACCAAACCATGCAAGCCCTTTAGCCCTCAGAATATAAGGCTGCTTCAAGCATGGCACTCACATTGTAGTGAACTATCCACCTGTTACCATTTAATTGGAAATGACAACGCCGTCAATATGAATCTTATTTAAGGTTAGTGACTGAATCTTATAAAGGTATCTGCAAAAGAAAGTGAATCTTATAGTTGGTAACCTGGTGCATAACGAAAGACCAAATATAGTACGTTGTATACTATTAAAATGTGTTCTGTATTCTTAAAGACACCTATAGCAAGAGCCAAGAGGTCTTGGATACGGGCCTAGTATCAATTATGATTACATAGAATGTAATATTACATTTCATTCGGATGCTGCATAAGTGTTGGGAAATTTCCAATTGTCATAGAAAAGAAGGAAAAAGGAACAACTAGTAGTTGAGGTGTGTTTTGATCAATGATTGGTCTTAGTTTAGGACATCAGGTAGGACACTCGCACAATTAATAGTTCAGGTATGAAACTCAAAAGATCTAGATGAGTTAGGCGTGTTATTGACCACCAATTTCCCACCCCCACCCCCCCCAATCAAGAATATGTCATTCATATTTGAAATGGTCTCCTATGGTGATGCAACAATACAACATATTTAAGTTGTCTAAATCCCTAAATAGAATACAAGAACAAAATAGAACAATGGCTTAACTTGATCGAAAAAAATAGTCTCTAAATCGTAATAGTTAGTCGTTTGATTTAGCTTTTTAAGCATCAACAATAGACTCCACCAACTTACATGGAAATATTTGATTCGAAGAAGTAAAACAAATTGGTTGAGAAAGGACAAGTAGAAGACCTGGGCCATTTGGAGGGATTTTGTGTGCTTCAAAGGAGTTCAAAGTGTGGAGAGATTTTGTGCGCTGCCAAGGAGAATTTCAAAGTTCTCTTGCAGAAAGTGCTGAAGTAAAGGGATGTTGGCAATAACAGGGAGCTCATCTATAATGATTTCAACTTCCACCAAACTTTTGAGATTCTGATATCTGATGATATTCTCAATGTTCATTTATTCTGTCACTCTTTCTTCCTAAACATGTCCAATTCTAAGGAAATAATGTGAAATTGAAATGGAAGGACGATTAAAAAGAAGAGGATCAAAAAGTTTCACCTGAATTCCTCTGTTCCAATAGAGAGTCAGTTCGAGGTCTGAGGCACAAAAATTGGGAAACAGTCAGCCTGCGAAAATTTCAAAAGAGAAATGTTATAGAGATACATGAAGTCAAGAATCAATGGAATATGAAGATTTGTACCTTAGATCTTGGTCACAGACAAAACTAAATCAAATTGGTTGAGAAAGGGAAAAAAACATACATGGGTGAGACATTTGTGCGTCGTGAAGAACAAAAGCACAAATGGTGAAAAGCAATGTTTCTCACCATTGTTGATTGAGCGAATTGAGAATTAATCGTAACGGAGCATATAGTAAAACCTGGAGAGACAAATCAATGCGAACAATTGACAGTGAATGATTCGATTAAACAAAGGCTTTAGAAAAAAAATTAGTGGTTGCAGTAAGGAAAACATTCTTAGCATAATTCCCAACATAATCATTTAGTTTATGGTCAAAATAGCCATGCAAGAAATTTGCATTTAAGAAGAGAAATATTGTCACTACAATTTATATGAGAACTTATAGAGTACCATTCTTTTTACAACAGTGAGGATGCGTATTATAAGTTATTTGGAAGAAGTACTACGAAAGGGAAAGGGAAAACATTCATGGAGCAGTTTCATTGTAGGTTTTGATATGAAGAGAGAAGGAAGATTTAAAAATTGATAAGATCTTAAAATATATGGAAAGAACACGTACAATATTGAAAAGTTTTATGTAAACCTGAACGTGCTTTTTAACCGTAACTTTTGGGGGGCGAGTTATAATTAAGATGGAAGAAGTCTGGAAACAATTCAGAAACCAGTAATTATGTGCGGTGTGTGAGAATTGCAAAGCATAATACCTGGACAGGCCGGTTTAGTTTTGGAATATATCAAGATGAGTTACAAATTTATCCGCCGAATTTGATGTAGAGAAGGAAGGGAGAAGGAAGATTACGAAAGGGAATCCTGAAAAGATATGTGAAGAACAATATATGTTAAAAGGAGTAGCGTCATGTAAACGACAAAGTTTCTGTTTCAGGGGTTGGATTATAAAGGAAAGGTATGGAAAGAATATGGATTAGAAGGGACCATCCCAACGCGTTTACAATGATCAAGAAGCTCTGATCTTTTGCATCAATTACGCTCTCAGATTCCCTCTGTCGTTGCATCAATTACGCTCTCAGATTCCCTCCTTCATCCTTCCAGGTTTGATCTTGCCACATTGTTGATCCAAAAGAATTGCCTTATATCATCATGCACAAATTTGATGAATTCATGCTTACAAATAACTCTCTGTTCAATAATTAAATTGGATCATGAGTAAAGTCAATATGAATGGTTGAGTTCTTTTCTTATAACAACAAAGTTGTGCTTTATATATCATTCAAATATTCAATGTCTTTTTTAACTCTTACAGATTTAAATTTAAAGAACAAAATAAGTGGTGAAAGGGTAAGGAGTGTACCTCGGTTGTGTGGCCTGTGAAAGGTCAATTGAAGAAAGACCTGAAAGTAAGAGAGCAAAGAAACAAACGAATAAGCTCTCAAATCTGTTAGCGTCAGAGCATACAAAATAAGAAATCGATAGAGTATGTAAAGTAGGAGAAGTCTTAAAATTAAGATTAGGGTGTGGTGAATTGCAGTGGGATTTTCGGCGAAAGTTTCGATGAGTTTGAGTGAGAAACGATAAGTAGTTACCTTGGTTGATGGGAGGATTGTACCGCTAAGGGAAGAAGAACAGGTAAAGCATGAGTGATTCGGTTTTTCAATTTCAGTGGATATTAGGTTGAAGAGATGGAGAGAGATGGTATAGGGAGTTGGTAGTGTCCCTTGGTGAGGTGCCGGTTTAGGTTGGTGGTTTTTTTGATTTTTTTCTTTTCTAAAGTTTTTTGGGTATGTGATCCATATTTTTTACCTGTTTCAAAGGATTGCTCAGTCAAGACATCTGAGCATGAAAATCATAGTCCAAGACACTTACTAATACCCAAACGGTAGTTACTACATCAACTCAGACAACAATCAATGTTTTGACAGTAGGGTTGTCAACCGTATAAGGGAAAGTAGGCGCTTAGCAGATTGTATGATTCAGAAACATGATCTATCATCTATAAAACAAACACGCCTAATTATAAGCGTACAATCAAACTGAAAATATCAACTAATAACACCAGTTAAACACATACTCCATTCAAAGTGAAAACATCAACTAATAACACAATTGTAAGGGTACATTCAAAGTCAAATAAAAAACTGATAATAAAACTTTGAAGTAATTTTAAATTTTGAACCATACCAAAGAAGAACCGGGGTATGGCATTCTCAGCATAGTGGATGCAAACGAAAACCTAAAATTATGGAAAAGAGAAAAAGGAAGAAGCGACAGGCAGAGATGAAGCGGGCGTCTCCTTTGATTGAGAACTGGTAGCGAAGCGGTGGTAGCCAAAGCATTTTTTTTAGTGAAGGAACTGCTGGTAGGTTGCAGTGCTAATATACTCTGGAGGAAGCGACTGTTGGAGTCTATCCCGAATCCGGTTAAAAAAAAGAATGAAAGAAAATTTGTAGCGTTTTATTTAGTGGAAATCGCATAAAAAAAAAAAGGAAGAAGTCAAATTACGATGCTGCTCTCAGAAGATGCCACGTCGCCGGGTCCTTTGACCCTCTTTTATATATATATATAGATATATAGATATATAGATAGATATATAGATATATAGATTCTACATGGAAAAGTATTGTAATATAGTGTCTATAAATAGGGTTTCAATATAATTATGTAGATACAACAATTCAATAATATTTTTCTCCATTATTTCTCACATGATATCAGAGCATTGGTGAGAAACTTCAGGAAAAGAAAACTAAGTCACCGAATCGTGTGTCAATTTTCGATGACTGATTTGTGTCATCTTTTGTTTGGTAAGTGTTGTGTGAAAACCAACACTACCACGAGGTTCGAAAATCTCCAGCGATCAAACCCCGACAAGAACCAGAGAAAAACATTGCCTCACGCACCCTCACGCGCCGACAACAGTGGGATTTTTCTGGCGAGATCTCGATCACGCGCAGAGCGAATGAGACATTTTTCGATCTGATTTCTGAATTTTTCTTATTCTGTTGGAGTCGCCTCGGCCTTCCGATCTCATTCGTGCAGTTTGATCTAAGGCGTATTTATATGCCCTATTGCCGCCTTTGAACCATGTTTACCTTAGTTTTGAGAGCAATAAGTATGTATTTTGTATTGTTTTGATGGAATATTTGATATTGTACTAATAAATGTGATTATACCCTTGTAGGGTGAAATTTGCGACTATTTGGAACATTTTTGGAGTGGAAATTAAGGCTTGGAGGAGCTATGAGCAAAGGATCTTGAAGATAAGAGACAAGCCAAATATTTGGACTTGAAGAATCCACCCGAATCCACGAAGAAAGGTCAAAAAAATGATGAAAATCGGAATTTTTGGGTCTGGCGTGCCGGGCCGCTTTGGAATAATATTTTGTTTGTATGGACAGGGGGCGTGCCGGGCCGCTTTTGCACAAATTTTCAGAGGCAGAAATTTGGCTAAGTGTCAGGCGCATTTTGTGGCGTGCCGGGCCGCTTTTTGCCAAATTTCTTCTCCGACCACCAGTCTATAAATAGGGCTCTTGGATTATTGTATCATAATTCCATCTTGGTAGGACTACTCTTGGGTGATTTTGGCATCCAAATTAGGCTTAATTCTTCTTCCTTTTTATTTTTATTTCTTTTTTATAATTTTTTATCAATTTATGTTAAATTAAGCCATGAGTGGCTAAAATCGCTTATTCTTGGGGTTGAGACTATGAACATGAATCTCTAGAGTTGAATATTATTGGCTTTTGTTGAAGTTTATCAATTTATGGTTATTCTTGATTTTACTATTTTAATGCTTAATTACCATTGAAATAATTCTATTGTCTTGAGGTGAGCTCGAGAGAAAAACTAAGAGATAGAACGTGGAATATAAGGAGCGTGATCTTTTCTCAAGGAAGGGATTCCGAGAGATTGCTATGCTGTTAGGATCGAGAGGTACCTAATTCTCCGTGCTTGTTCAAATACGGGAAGATAGCTTAAAGGCGTTAGAATTGGTTAAATCTATCCCCGCTCAACGATGTAGTTAGGTTTCCAATTTCTAATAGAAGGTTATAGTTTGGAGACGAATATAATCATACTATCAACCTCATGATCAATAACCACGATAGACAACTCAATTTGCTTAAACCATTAATATTCATGCGCTCGAGATGACGTTCGGGCTGCCTTAACCCTGGGAATTCAACTTGCTATTGTTTATACCCCAAGTTAATCATGTTAGTTTAGTTCATAGTTATTTTACACTCTAAAAGTATCATATTTCTATATTCCACCACTTGAATAAACAATCAAGAACTAGTTTAGTCTAGTGAATAGTTAAATGACAAGTCCCTGTGGGTTCGACATCTGGCTCGAAGGGGCCACTTTATTACTTGAACGATCACGTACACTTGCGTGTATAGCTAGGTCGCAACAAGTTTTTGGCGCCGTTGCTGGGGACTTCGATTTTAATTATTTATCTAGATTGGACTTTTTCTTATTGTTTGTTTGAGTTGTATATAATTTATTTTTGTACAAAGTTTTATTTTACCTTTCTACTACTCTTGTTGATATGTCAGCCTGGGATAGATGGTCATTGAATGATGAAAATTCTTGTTATTTTTGTGAAGGACCACACTTGGATGGTAATTGTCATGATGTTCAAGAGAGAGGGTTGTGCACACCTGCCCAATCTTTTGAATTGAATAGATGTCAGATGTGTGGTGGTTAGGATAGACATTGGAGTGACTGTCCAAACTATTATTCCCCTCCCCTGAACCCCTATGATGATCAGTCTGTTATTTGTGATGTTGGCAGGGCTAATGGAGCTAATGAGGTAAAAGCTCACTTTATGGATATGTTGAAGCGAATAATGGAGATACAGACACAACTAAGGGAAGACATGCAGAGAATTAGGGAAGCCACAGAGAAGATGCATTCCCAAGTCACAAAGTTACAGGCTAGGGCTGAAACTCATGTTAATCAGCAAGTTACAGTCTTATCCAACACTCAAGAGGAACCCCGGATTGATGAAGAAAGGGAGGCACTATTAGAAGAAAGTTGTGATGAAGAAGACATAGTCAGCTAGGACTGGCTAATGGAGCACGCACAAAAATTAAAAATTCATGAGTATCTCCGGGATGGTCTCACAACCATGGCAACCTAATTAAAAGGGGGGAGAGATGAGCTTATTTCAGAGATAGCACAATTTGGCTTAGATATCCGTGACTTGAATGTTCAGTTGATGAGAAAGATTGAGATGTCTGATATCTAATCACCAATAGTTGTGGAGACTAGCCATTCTGTGGATAAAGAAGAAGAATGTCAATAATTCGAAGATCATTCTTTGATTGATGTTAATGTTGAGAGGGAGTATAAATGTGAGCATGTTGCAGCTAGTGTAAGCGGAAAAGTGGGACGTATTGGATCTCATTCAAAGCATTTTTCTACATTATGTTTAGATGATGACATGTATTTTGAGTTATCTGAACTAGTGGAGGATTGTGTATATGAGAAACAAGAATCCTACATTCTTAAACTTGCACCAGAAAAGCAACAAAACAACATGCCTCACCTCAGGGCTAAGTGATTTAACATGCACCATCCATCACTTGGTCCCTTCATTTGTGCACCATCACCCTATGAGCGAAGCAAAAAGATGGATGCAATGTTGGGGGTGAAATTTATATCCTCAAGGTAGAGGAAAAATTTGACGGGTCATGCCGCGACGTTAAATTAGGCGCTTGTGGGAGGCACCCCAATGTTTAGTAAGTAGATTGTTTTTTGTTTTTTTATTATTAGTGTCACCTTTGTTTTTGTTTTTGTTTTTGTTTTTGTTTGTTTTGTTTTGCAGATGAGGGAAAGTCTAAGTACCCAAAATCTAAGCTAAGGAGCATTGCAAAAACTAAGTGTGGGGTCCTCCGGACCTCTTTCATGGATAAGATGCTACTAGCTAGGCTTAGAGGCCTCAAGGAGTATTTCTCTTGCCTTATTCTTTGAGTTATACTTTGGAGACAAAGTATGATTTTAAGTGTGGGGTGAAAGATCTTTCGATTTGGCTAGGGTGGAGTGTGTTATAGGAGTCTTTTGGTTATTTGTTTTTTGCTTATGTTGCTGAAAATGTAAAAAATACAAAAATATTTTCTTTTAGTAATTTTTAGATTTATTTAGGAGCACACTTCATCCAACCCTTGGTTTTTCTTTTCGGTTCTTTTTCAAGGGGAAGCCCTTTGAACCCAGTATCCTTTTTATTTTTAGGAGTAATTTTAAAATTTTAGAGATGCTCTAATTAGATGCTACGTATGATTGCATGATGCAAGTTGGTTTTGAATGTTGAAGCATGTGTAGTGAATTGAATGACTATTGTTAAGACACCTAGGCTAATTTTTTTGACTCTTTTGTGATGTTGGCTTAATGTAAATTCTTGCTATTGCTTGGTTAAGAGTCTATAGGGATCCTTCTTGATTTAGGCATGTGCCATGTGTGAGTGAGGTTTTTGTGATATTCCATACGCATATTGATGTCTAGAACTTGCCCGGTGTGTTTGCAAAGCAAAATAAAGGGTGTTGAGTTTAGGAAATGATATAGGCATGTCTTTGATAGCCATGTTTTATACCTACTTTATCTACCTTTTTTGCATGATCTTAGTTAGCCCCGTTGAGCCTTTAGTGTAACACCCCGTACAATTCCGAACCTAGTGGATTACCGTAACCTTCATGGAATTATTTGTACATGGGAGTTTTGAGGAATTATGCATTCATTTAAGTGGGTTGAATTTAATCTAATGAATTGGGCTCAATTAAGGCCCAAATATTAGACAAAAAGACTTGGCCCAAATGAGGAAAAGACTCATTCTTGTGTTTGACCAAGCATGCATGAAATTAGATAAGGATGACCATTTAATACTATATAAAGCAAGAGAAAATCATATTTTTATTCAACAACAACACACATGCCTTTTTTTAGAATTTTCTCAAGCTTTCTCTCTCACACAAACCTTAGGCCTTCAACCTTTTGGCCAAGATCATCATCTTGCAAGACTTGGTAAGTGTTTATGCTTATGTTTTAATATATTATGTGCATGAGAGGGTGCCTATATGATGTTGGTTATGTTGGTGGAGTATTGAGAAGTTCAATATGTGTGTACTATTCCATGTTTGTTAATCGGAGAATGGTTTTACCTTGTAAACTTGAACTTGGACTTGTCGTCTTGAATAAAATGAACTTGATGGAGTTAATATTGACATGTGAGATGTGATTATAGTCTTAACTTGTTTTATCCTTGTGTATAATGGTTGGAATTGTTGTTGTAAATTTGGTTATGGATTTGGTGACGTATCGAAAAGAAAGTGAGGTTTCGGTGATGTTATTGTGTGTTGTGAGACCATGGCTGATTGTTGGATGATTTTTGGCATCTACGATGATCAAAAATATGTGAAAATAAGTTTAGTTATGATCATGGACCATACATGGCATAAAAAGACCCAAAAGAACCCATTTTTGACCGATTTGGGCATCCGCCCCCGCAGACGGAGACATCTGCGGGCGCAGATGCCAATGCATATGCCTCTGGCATCTTCCAAAGGCCATCTGCGGGCTCAGTTCATCCACCTGCGGGCGCAGGTGGCTTCGCAGATCAGCCCCGGGTCCGATTTTGTGTGTTTTCGTCTCCCTTTGATCCCCGAAGGCCCCTATACCCTTTTTGGATGTAATTATCAACCTGTGATGCCGTTTTAATGACTTTAAAGTGTTGCATGAAGGCATGTTGGACTATGTTAAGTATGGATGGTTGTTCATATGTGTTATGAAGGAGAAATTGTGACGGAATAATAGTTAGGAGACGTAAAGGGTAAGTGTGGTGTGAAATGTTATTGATGTATGATATCTTAGTCAATGTGTGGAATGTTATGGAGCTGTTGACATGATCATGCAGAGGTCGTATTGTAAAGGATGAAATGATGTTATACGGCAGACATATAGCTCATTGTCGTTTTGTATACTTGTATTAACAGTTGTTAACGAGAATTCTATTATGAACTTGTATTGTAGAATGAAACATAAGGAAGGAGCTAGACTATTGTGTTCATATATAGACTTATGTATTCGTACTTGGAAGTGAAGTTATGTAAGGTTCCTCTTTCCTTATCCTTCTGCAGCAAATAGTGTACACCTTGTTATGGTACTTACTCATTCCTGGAACGTCTTAAGGCATCTCATTTCATGTTATCATCTAGTGTTGATCATATATGCCTTATTCTTGATCTATTGTCATTCATGTATTGGATATGATTCCAAGTTCCAATAATGTTGTGTTCCGAAGTTTCCAATAATGTTAAGACTAGAAATGTATCAATCTCTCATAAGCAAATGTATCAATCTCTCATAAGTGAATGTATCAATCTCTTGTAATTAAAGAATGAAGTAATGCGAATTAAAGAATGAAGTAATGTGAGTTAAAGAGCGAAGTAATGTGAATGTTATTTAATGGTTGAGGTTGAGTACGGGTAGTAGCCTAAGGGGCGAAAGCCTAGCTTAAAGCCGATCCCGAATGGATATTGAGTACGGGTGGTAGCCTAAGGGGCGAAAGCCTAGCTTAAAGCCGATCCCGAATAAGTATTGGATACGGGTGGTAGCCTAAGAGGCACAAGCCTAGCTTAAAGCCGATCCCGATTATTATGATATTATCCACTGATCAGCTTGGGGCCCGGGCAATATAAGAATGGAAGGAGGAGTAGTCGATGAAGAAGTGAATGACGAACGAACGAATGAACGTAAAAGTAAAGAAAGTAACTCACTTAATGCACATATTTCCATACACATAGAATGATGACTATCCATATTGAGTACTCATTTATATTTGATTTCATTAAAGTCTTTATGTATCATACAGTTTCTTATGGCCTTACATACTCAATACATTCTTCGTACTGACCCCCTTGGGGGAACTTACCTTACTTGCTGCAGGCACAGGTACTGGTAGACCTCCACGGTAGGCTACGAGTCATCCGCAAATTATTGGTGAGCTCCAATTGATTCGGGGCTTTCCGAGTGATTATGTATATTCATTTTGGTATTGTATATGTGTATAGAGCAGGGTGTTGTCCCGACTCTAGGTTGGTTATGGTTATGTATTGTAGAGGCTTTGTAGACAGAGATGGGAAGACAAATATAAGAGACGTATGTTGTTGTCTTGGTGGTGATGTTTCTTATGGCATGCACATGATTGTACATGGGTAAAGATTGGTTCTCTCGGGCCACATCGGCTTCGGGTGCCAGTCCACCCCGTTGGGATACGGGGTGTGACATTTAGCCTATTCTTTGGTAGCCTTATATGTAGCTTAATTCTTTTTTTTCAATTAACCGTAATTTGATCCAAAACTCCTAAGTGCTTTAGGTGAGAAACTAAGATGTTAAAGAGTGTAAAAATTGAAGAAGGAAAAAGTGAAGTTGAAGCCCCAAGTAAATAGCTTTTGGTGTGTGAAAAAGTTTATGTGTTTTTGGTAGAGAGTAATGTAATGAAAAGAAAAATTGACAAAAGAAGTGAATCATGTGTTGATAGCAAATACTCCTTGCCGAATATGTGTAAGCTAGCTTAAAGAGATGGGGCAAAACAAAAGAGAATAGGAAAGATAAAAGTGGTGTAAAATAGGTTTGTTGGAGGTGATCTTAATGTAAATTGTAGTGTATTAAAGCGCTTAGGGAAGATAGTCACTATTCTTGACCAAATAGTTCCTACCCGTCCTTTAGCCTACATTACAACCCGTAAAGTCCTACTTGATCTTGAGCTTTGGTATTCTAATAATAGTGGAGTACTACACTAAGGGCAAGCTTATGGTTCATCTTATGTGACATGTGAATTCTTTGTGAGAGTGAGCGGAATTTGATTCTTACACCCATTATTGTGATAAATTGCATATCTGTAAGTGAATGTGGGTGACTCTCTTGTGGTGACGGCACATGTTTGATGATAGATAGGTGACTTATATCATCACTTTGTTGAGCAATGTACATGAGTTTGCGAACTTGTAGAGTCAATTCTTGAGGCTAGGAAGTTTTGAAGTAGTATTCATGTGTTTCAAGTTGTAATATAACATGCTGAATGTAGAGCTTGCTATTCATGTGGTTGTTGTAGTGCTATGTTGAGTGTCTTAGTTGTAGTAGTAATTATAGAATCTCCTTGAGTTGATTGTGGTTGTTGTTCGAGGACAAACAAAGGTTTAAGTGTGGGGTGGTGATCTAAGGCGTATTTATATGCCCTATTGCCGCCTTTGAACCATGTTTACCTTAGTTTTGAGAGCAATAAGTATGTATTTTGTATTTTTTGATGGAATATTTGATATTGTGCTAATAAATGTGATTAGACCCTTGTAGGGTGAAATTTGTGACTATTTGGAGCATTTTTGGAGTGGAAATTAAGGCTTGGAGGAGCTATGAGCAAAGGATCTTGAAGATAAGAGACAAGACAAAGATTTGGACTTGAAGAATCCATCCGAATCCATGAAGAAAGGTCAAAAAAATTGATGAAAATCGGAATTTTCGGGTCTGGCGAGCCAACTGGCGTGCCGAGCCGCTTTGGAATAATATTTTGTTTGTATGAACAGCAGAGGGGCACAATTTGGGGCGTACCGGGCCGCTTTTGCAAAAAATTTCAGAGGCAGAAATTTGGCTAAGTGTCAGGCGCGTTTTGTGGCGTGCCGGGCCGCTTTTTGCCAAATTTCTTCTCGGATCACCAGTCTATAAATAGGGCTCTTGGGTTATTGTATCATAATTCCATCTTGGTAGGACTACTCTTGGGCGATTTTGGCATCCAAATTAGGCTTAATTCTTCTTCCTTTTTATTTTTATTTCTTTTTTATAATTTTTTATCAATTTATGTTAAATTAAGCCATGAGTGGCTAAAATCGCTTATTCTTGGGGTTGAGGCTATGAACATGAATCTCTAGAGTTGAATATTATTGGTTTTTGCTGAAGTTTATCAATTTATGGTTATTCTTATATTCTTGTTTTTACTATTTTAATGCTTAATTACCATTGAAATAAATCTATTGTCTTGAGGTGAGCTCGAGAGAGAAACTAAGAGATAGAACGTGGAATATAAGGAGCGTGATCTTTACTCAAGGAAGGGATTTCGAGAGATTGATATGCGGTTAGGACCAAGAGGTACCTAATTCGCCGTACTTGTTCAAATACGAGAAGATAGCTTAAAGGCGTTAGAATTGGTTAAATCTATCCCCGCTCAACGATGTAGTTAGGTTTCCAATTTCTAATAGCAGGTTATAGTTTGGAGACGAATATAATCATATTATCAACCTCATGATCAATAACCACGATAGACAACTTAATTTTCTTAAACTATTAATATTCATGCGCTCGAGATGACATTCGGGATGCCTTGACCCTGGGAATTCAACTTGCTATTGTTTATACCCCAAGTTAATCATGTTAGTTTAGTTCATAGTTATTTTACACTTTAAAACTATCATATCTCTATATTCCACCGCTTAAATAAACAATCAAGAACTAGTTTAGTCTAGTGAATAGTTAAATGACAAGTCCCTGTGGGTTCGACATCCGGCTCGAAAGGGCCACTTTATTACTTGAACGATCACGTACACTTGCGTGTATAGCTGGGTCGCAACACAGTTATTTCCAGATTCGATCGTAGGAGTTAGGGTTCCGATGACTTTCAAAAACTTTTCTGGCAACCATTACTGTTTTTTTGGAGATTCAAAAATTTTTGGCGACCACTACTGTTTTTCAGAACTATTACTGTTTCTTGCTACTTCAAAGTCAAATTTCACAATATGTCTTTTGGGTGTGATATTTTTGACTCTAAAAATACGGGAATTAGATGTTCAACCCCTATGATCACTTCTGAACCATTAATGGGAAGTTCAAATTATTTATCTTGGGATTCCTCAGTTGAGTTGTGGTGCAAAGGTCAAGATGTCTAAGATCACTTAAAGATCAAGGCTAGTATGGTAGATGAAAAGGCAAAGTCCAGCGAGGAAGATACAAAAGCCAAAGAACAATAGGAGAAGGTTGATGCCAATTATGTAGTCTCTTATGGAGATCTATTGATTCTAAGTTGATACCCTTGTTTCTCCCATTCCAGACATGTTATTTAGTTTGGGAAAAGGCTCTTGCTTTATACACTAATGACATATCTCGATTTTATGATATGATATCTCGAATGACCAACTTAAAGAAACAAGAATTTGATATGTCTACTTACTTGGGACAGGTACAAGCAGACATAGAGGAATTTGAAACATTGATGCCCATTACTACAGATGTGGAAAAACAACAAGAGCACAGACAGACATTGTTTCTAGTTCTTACACTTGTTGGGCTTCCTACTGACTATGATTTAGTACGTGAGCAAATTTTAGTTAGTCCTACAGTTCCTACAATTGATGAGTTATTCTCTCGTCTACTTCGTCTAGTTGCACCTCACAGTCAGAAAGTAATTTCATCACCCACCATGGACTCATCTATTCTCACATCTCAAACCATAGAAAAACGAACATATCAGCCTATGGAGAATCGATAAGGAGGAAGTCGTTTTGGAAAATCTTGATCTAAGTGTAGTTATTGTCATATGTTTGGACATACTCAGGACATATGTCATATCTTGCATGGTCCACCTCCCAGTTATGATCCTAGTGTTATAAAGAAATATAGTGAGCTCCTTCAGAATAGAGCAAGTAAGCAGACATCTCCACAGCCTAATCGGCCACCCAATAATGCTCATATTGCTCAGACAGAATATGATAAGTTCCTTCAGTATCGAGCAAGTAAGCAGACGTCACCACTAGTAACCTCGGTTGCTCAGCCTGATGCTTCCGTTGTTGGTTATTCTTTTGCTTGTGTTTCACAGTCTAGTACTCTTGGATCATGGGTCATGGACTCAGGCGCTTCTGATCATATTTCTGGTAACAAATCACTTTTGTCTGATATTGTTTATTCACAATCTCTTCCTGCTATTACTTTAGCCAATGGGATCCAAACAAAACCAAAAGGAGTTGGACAAGCCAAACCCCTATCCTCTGTCACTCTAGACTCTGTTCTTTATGTCCCTGGTTCTCCTTTTAATCTTGCATCTATTAGTCGTTGATTCATGCCTTTATTGTGGTATAACATTTTTTGATAATTTTTTCTTATGCAGGACCGCAGTACGGGACAGACGATTGGCACAAGACATGAATCACAAGGCCTTTACTGTCACGCCTCAAACCTCGTTGGGGCGGACTGACACCCGAAGCCGATAAGGCCCGAGAGAACCAATCTTTGCTCAAGTCCATACATAGGCATGCCATAGGAAACATCACTACCATGTGAGAACATAGAATGCGAATAGCGAAAATCATGGAACATGTGATATACATTCATATGTGAAACTTGGCCGTCAGGGCCATCAAGTCAAACAGACATACATCTCTTTCATTCACATACCCACATACGTCTACAAAAGTCTCTAGAAGAAGCACACACATAACCATCCTAAATTCGGGACAAGTCTCCGCTTTACATAATATTTACAATACCAAAACCAATGTACAGTTGTGACTCGGAAAGCCCCGAACAACTGGAGCTCACCAAAGATCAGTAGATGACTCACAGCTTACTATAGAGGTCTATTCGTACCTGTACCTGTAGCAAGTAAGGTAAGTCCCACAAAGGACGTCAGTACAAAGAATGTACTGAGTATGTAAGGCCATAAGAAACTATCTGATACATAAACGCTTCAATGGAACAAATATAAGTGAATAGCCAACATGGATAAGTCATCATTCTATATGTATGGAAATATGTACATTACGTGGATTACTTTCTTTACTTTTATGCTTATTCGTTCATTCATCATTCATTTCATCATTCTTTACTCATCCTTTCATTCATACAATGCCCGGGCCCCAAGCTGATCAGTGGGTAACAGTATTCGGGATCGACCCATGCTAGGTTTTTCTTTTGCCCCTGGGATACCACCCGTAGTAGTGGGATTAACCCATGCTAGGTGTTCCTTCACCCCTAGGATACCACCCGAGATATTGGGATCGACCCATGCTAGGTGTTTCTTCCACCCCTGGGATACCACCCAAGAATACTCATCAACAACACATGGCTTCATTCTTTCATTATTCTTCCTTCATTCTTTCATTATAAGAGATTGATACCTTTGTAGTCATAACATTATTGGAAACACCACATTATTGGAAACACAACATTATTGGAAACATGGGATCTTTGGAACATTAGTCAATGCATATGAGATATGTGAATGACAATTGATTAATGAAGGAGGAATATGTGACTAATGATAGATAACATCCGAAAATGGAATACCTTAGGGCCTTTCGGAATAGAATACATATGATAACAATGTGAGCAATATGTGTTGTAGAAGGATACGGTAATAGTAACCTTATATACCTTATCTTCTCAATATGAACACTCAATCCTATACGTGAACATAATAGTCCAGCTCCTTCCTTATGTCTTACTCTACAATACAAGAACATACCGGAGCTTACATTAACAACTAGTTATCATACAAGCGTACAAGACGACAATGAGCTATATGATTGCCGTAAAACGTCATTTCCCCCTTTACAATACCATTTACAGCATTGTCATTCCAACAATATCACAACATGCCCAACATTGACCAAAATATCATAAACCACTAGCATGTCACACCAAGTTCATACTTTACACTTCTCCATCACTACGGCATCACAATGATTCCACCAAGTCACCTCAATACACCCCACACAACATATCGACCAAAATCTCATAATTTACACTTATAGAAAAATAACAAATTTAGGATCATAATCACACCATACATGTTGATATCTCAGCCATACCATTCACTTTTATTCAAACGTCAAGTCCTTTTTCAAGTTTAAATAACAAGAATGACACATCTTTAGCAAAAAGCAAAAAGCAAAAATTCACTATTCAACACTTACCCACATAACCATCATGCTCTACACCATCTCTCATGCATATAATATGTTAAAGTACAAGAATAATCACTTACCCAAGCTTGAGAAATGATGATCTTGTCCAAAAGATGACTTAGGGTTTGAAGAGCCAAAAGGGAATTGTCTTGAAAATTCTAGAAATGTGATGTGTGTCTTTTGGAATAAAAATCTAATTTTGGGGCCTTTATATAGTACTTAAGTCATCCTTAGCCACACTTGGCATTTAATATAATGTTTACTTGGTCAAATATAGAAGAATGGGTCATTTCGCTTTTGGGCCCATGTATTTTATTCCATTTTGGGCCTCAAATTGGGCCCAATCACACATCTAAACTTAGCCCACCTAATTTCATGCATAATCCATCATATATCTCATGTCTAAATAATTTCATAAGGTCACGACAATATTCTCTTACGAGATTCTCATTCGTAGCCTTAATCGCAAAAATAGAAATTTTAGTCGCTCATGGCTTCATTGAACATTTTGGATAAATTCTTGTGTTTCATGATTTGATCCTGTGGGAGTATGTAGGAGTGTATTGAGGTATTTGAAGCTTTATCAATGCTAAAATATCTCCAAGGGACCAAAAAAAACCATGGAAGAATCGACGTTGTATTGCGTTGCAAAACGAGCCCGGAAAGGCCAAACTACTTGTACCTTGCGCCACTGCTGGAAAGCAAGGCAGTGGCCCGAAAATAACCTGCCCTTTGAACCTACAAGCTTGCGCCACACCCCCTGAAACAGGGAGTGGCGCAAGTTTTGCTGCTTCTCTGAAATTTTTCCCCTTTTTGCACATACTAGCATATCATCCAATACCCTATCAAACATTACAAAATACTTACTTATTGCTCTTTACACTAAGTAAACATGACTCCAATTTATCAAATGTGGTCGGAAAGGTACGGGGTATTACATTTACTATCGTACCTCTTCAAATTCCTTCACAGCATGCTCCGTTATAGACCTTCCAAACCTAATTCACAAATGTTTAGGACATATGAGTCTATCCAATCTATAGAAGATGGTGCCTAGTTTTTCTAGTTTATCCACTTTAGATTGTGAGTCGTGTCAACTTGGGAAACACACTGTGCTACATTTTCATGTAGTATTGAGAGTCGTTCAGAGTCTATTTTCTTATTAGTTCATTCTAATATTTGGGGTCCTAGTAGAGTCAGTTCACCCTTAGGATTTCATTATTTTGTTAGGTATATTGATGATTTTTCAAGATGTACTTGGGTTTTCTAAATGAAAGATTGTTCTGAGTTATTTTCTATATTCAAAAGTCTTTGTGCTGAAATACAAAATTAATTTGGCATTTTTATTCATACTTTTCGTATTGATAATGCCTTAGAATACTGATCCTCCCAGTTTTAGGAGTTTATGACTCACCAAGGAATTATTCACTAGACATCTTATCCATATACCCCTCAACAGGACGGTATAGCAGAAAGGAAAAATAGGTATCTCTTGAGACTGCTTGCACTCTTCTCATTGAATCTCATGTTCCGTTGTGTTTTGGGGCTATGCAGTCCTTGCATCTTGCTATCTAATTAATAGAATGCCATCATCTTCTATTCAGAATAAGGTTCCCCATTCCATACTATTTCCTTAGTCACATCTCTACTCTATCCCCCCTCGTGTCTTTGGGAGCACATGCTTTGTTCATAATTTAGCCACAGGAAAAGATAAATTAGCCCTTCGTGCTCTCAAGTGGTCTTCCTTGGTTACTCTCGAATTTAAAAAGGGTATTGTTGCTATCTTATGTTCGGCGATGTCACATTCTGCTTTACATACGAGTGGCACTTGGGAGTTTGTTTCTCTTCCTGCAGGTAAATCTACTGTTGGTTGTTGTTGGGTTTATGCAGTCAAAGTTGGTCTAGATGGTCAGGTTGATCGGCTTAAGGCTCGCCTTGTTGCCAAAGGGTATACTCAGATATTTGGGCTAGATTATAGTGACATTTTCTCTCCCTTCGCTAAAATAGCATTTGTCCGTCTTTTTCTATCTATGGTTGTCATTCGTCATTAGCCTCTTTATCAATTAGACATTAAGAATGCTTTTTTACACGGTGATCTTAAAGAAGAAGTCTATATGGAGAAACCACCTGGTTTTGTTGATCAGGGGGAGTCTAGTCACCTTGTATGTCGATTGCACAGGTCGCTCTATGGTCTGAAACAGTCCCCTCGAGCCTGGTTTGGGAAGTTCAGCATAGTAATTCAGGAGTTTGGCATGATTCATCGTGGAGATGATCACTCAATATTTTATCGGCATTCTGAACCAAATCTGTGTATTTATTTGGTGGTTTATGTTGACGATATCATTATCACCGACAATGATCAAGATAGTATCACTAATTTGAAGCAACATCTCTTTCGGCATTTTCAGACTAAAGACCTCGGCAGATTAAAGTATTTTCTAGGTATTGAGGTTGCTCAGTCCAGATCAGGTATTGTTATTTCTCAACGCAAGTACGCCTTAGACATTCTTGAGGAGACAGAAATGATGGGATGTAGACCCATTGACACTCCTATGGATCCGAATGTTAAGCTTCTGTCAGGACAGAGGGAGTCACTCAGTGATCCTGGAAGGTATAGGCGGCTGGTTGGAAAGTTGATTTTATCTCATAACTAAACCTGACATATCTTTTCCTGTGAGTGTTGTAAGTCAGTTTATGACTTCCCCTTGTGATAATCATTGGGGTGCAGTTGTTCGTTTTCTTCGATATATAAAGTCAACTCCTGGTAAAGGACTCTCTTCGAGGATCGAGGCCATGTGCATATCATTGGATATACAGATGCTGATTGGGCGGGTTCACCCTCTGATAAACGTTCTACATATGGATATTGTGTTTTAGTTGGAGGTAATTTGGTGTCCTGAAAGAGTAAGAAACAGACTGTGGTTACTCGATCTAGTGCACAAGCAGAATATTGAGCAACAGCTGTAGCAACTTGTGAGCTAGTTTGGATCAAACAGTTGTTGAGAGAACTAAAATTTGGAGAAATCGGTAAGATGGAACTTGTGTGTGATAATCAAGCAGCCCCCTTCATATCGCGTCAATCCAGTATTTCATGGGAGGACTAAGCACATAGAGATTGGTTTTGTCACTTTGTCAGAGAAAAGATACTCTCAGGAGATATTGTTACAAAATTTGTGAAGTCAAGTGATCAACTTGCAGATATGTTCACCAAGTCCCTCACTAGTCCTCGTATTAATTACATTTGTAACAAGCAATAGAAATATATATAAAATCCTACTTGGAAAAGGATTGTAATATAGTGTCTATAAATAGGGTCTCAATGTAATTATATAGATACAACAATTCAATAATATTTTTCTCCATTATTTCTCACAGTATATAACGTAAATAACTTACAGAGTTTTAACTTTTACATACAAACAGTGTATTTGTTAAGTTGACTAGCAATAATATATTTCGTTTAATCTTCGTGAAGGTAACAATTGCTTCTGTTGCAGCTTCTATAGGCGAAAACGGAAGCAAACACATTAGCAAGCAATATGCTGCCTAATCAGAGGCGAAGCCAGGATTTGAAGCTTGGGGGTTCTGAAATTTAAGACGAAACAACGACCTCAAGCTAATATATAATAATCGCCAAATTAACGAACGAGTATCGATACATAATATATTTAAAAAGAAATGAATCATTTAACACTACATAAATATATTAAATATTATCATTACAACTGCATTCGACAACTTTTCATCTTTTGAAAATGATTAATGATTGCATCATTAGGTACACTTTCAATTGTTTTATCCTCTATATAACAAACTAAATAATTATTCAATAAGACATCACCAATTATACTTTTCAAGTCATTTTTAATAAACTTCATAGGGGACCATTACTATTGTTTGTGCCTATTTTTCATTATCAACACATATAAAGATTGCAAATTATATTATAAAAAAATTAGAAATATGAAAGAGACGACATACTTGTCGGCTTGTCGTGAGTTCTGGGTTGAAACTTTGGGAAGCAAAACAATAAAAATTAATAAATATAGAAGTAATATGGGACAACTCTAGAATTTAAAAAAAAAACAATTATTGAATATATATTACTCATTATTATAGGTAAACATATTGAAAATAAAAAGTAGCAAGAGAGGAGAAAGATTATAGCAGTCTTTTGACCGTATCAATCGCGAGATTTGGACTCTAAAAAAGGGGTGGGTGGCGGGTAGACTAAGAATTTTGCAGCTTTTGAACAAGAAAAGGAAGAAGACCAAATAGATTTTCGGTCTTTTGTAGATATTTAATATTGAGTTTAATGTTTATAAAAGAAACGGAGTCTCTTTTGTTTTAGAATGAATTTTTTTTTATAAAAACTCTTTTTAATTATTAATCTTATATTTTTATGTTTTAAATAAAGTTTTTTTTATTTTTAAGAACTGCATATAAAACTTATACATGGAAGGAGGAAAACCCTTTTTAGTAATGCATCTTTTTTAAAAAATCTGCACAATATGTCCCTAGTGGAAAAAAGAAAAGGAATTGACATGGCTGGGTTCGAACCCTCAACGCCCCGCACACGGGAAAACCTTGACACTATACTCCTAACCACTGCACCATCTGCCCAGCTTTGATATGGGTTCGCAGGTTAATATTAGATACTAGCTACTCAATTTTCTAATACAAATACAGGATCTACACAAAAGCTACTGGGTTCGTCCGAACCCCCGTAATATACTGTAGCTCCGCCCCTGGCTGCCTTAGTACTTGCCTTGATTGCACCTATGCTGCTGGTTTTGGTTGGTCATGGGGTCCTCAAATTGGCTCACTCCAAGTGAAATATTTCCAATGAACATCCGAACAACGGGGCAGAGCATAAGTGTAGCCATCAACTTTGCCACCCCATTCGTGTTGTCTCAAACATTCTTGGCCATGCTCTGTCACTTCAAGTATGGGGCTTTCTTCGTTCTTTGCTGGTTGGATTGCTGTTATGACCATTGTTATTGTGATGTTCTTGCCTGAGACCAAAGGCGTCGCGTTAAATTCGATGCATCATTTGTGGGAACAACACTGGTTTTGGAGTAGATATGTTAACAGATCAGTCCTAGTGCCATAGCAAAGAAGTTGAATTGATTTTACCAAAAGTTTACATGTGTAGTTGCTTTTGTAATCTAACAGAGGAAATTTAACATAAGGAAGTCACTGGGTAATAAGTTATGATATATGGAACTTATTCAAATTTAATCTTATTTGGAGTAGATTTGGGTGTTGAATTGTTGAAATTCGAAAATAAAAAGTTGGCCAAACAAATTTAGACACGTGTAGCTAAAATTAAAACAATTTTTACATACATTTCAATCATGAGCGATTGAAATAAGACGCGAATTCAACTTCAATTGCTATGTCTGAATTGTTCCCAAAACTGTTAGACATGCACACACAAAAAAATTACAAAGCAGAGACAAGTTAAACAATGATCCCAAAAGCGATTATTTGTGCACTTCCCGGGGTGGATATGGTATTGAAAACTTCTCACTATGTCATTTATTGGGAGAAGTGAGCATATAACCCGGGGTGGATATGGTATTGAAAACTTCATTTCGGTAATTTAGATTTTTGTTTTAAAAATACTATATTATTACCATATCAATTAAAGAGCGATTTCAATATTTAAACACCGATTTCGGTATTTTGCGGCACATTAAATCGGTAACTATAGTTTGTTTGACTTCGACTTACATATACTCATATAATAGAATATTGTGACTTCGGCTTTTCAAGAAGCATCTCAATTATATCATACTAACACATTATACATGTAGAAATATTCAAAAGAAATACAAGGGTGCATTTCCTTCCGTTAATCACACAAAAAAAAGACATTTCAATCAAGATAGGATAGTTAAAAATTTCAATGTCTAGATAATTAGTTTTGTACAAATATTATTTTATATATTTTTAGTATTATAATAATATTAATGAATTATATACGCAACTATGTACTTCGATATGGTATTCGATATTTCGGCATTCTTCTTATAAATATCAAATACCGTATCGAATATTTTTTTAGAATGCATACTAAATTCCATATCAAATAACATAATATCATAATAACAGTATCAAAAATTTTAATTTCAATATAATATTCGGTATCTACCATACCATGTCCATCCAAATATAACGCCCAAATTATCACCTTGGGAAATCAGACACATATCAATTTTGTTAGGTATGGATTACCAATCTCATTAGGTTTGGTTACACTCAACCTAGCTTAATATGATAGCAATTTGAGCCTAATCCTCACTGTATGGAAACTAAAACATATATACTTTTTCCGTTTATTTTTATTTGTCACATTTAGCTTTATGAAAGTAAATTGATTAAACTTCGAAGTTAAATGAAAGTAAATTAATTTAATACTTTAAATTTTAAATTTAGATGTCCGACAAGTATACGAAAAATCCTATAAGTTACAATCCTTCTTATATTAATATGATGAAAAAATACATCTTAAATACTGGTTAAAGTTTGTGTAATTTAACTCTCAATAAGTGTAATGTGACAAGAAAAAGAAGGAATAGCTATTTTACTAGATTCGGATTAGCCAAATATAGGGAAACGGGAAACCAGAAACATACGTCTCACACTTAATTAGGCTTAATTAGGCTTGATTACCATAGCAATTTGGGCCAAACTCGCATTATGTCATTTATTGGGCTGAGTTGGGCATGCAGCACCAAATTTTCTTCGGCTAAAAATTACATCATACCATAACTACTTAAAATCCTAACCCTTTCAAATAATTACATAAATCTCTGATTTTACTTAAAAGTTTGGATACATCACTGAAGAAGGTGATATATCCGTGTAAAATTAAGTGATGTATTCGAAAAAATGAGATATATCCGTGTAAAATTAAGTGATGTATTCGAAAGAATGTGATGTATCCATGTGGAATGTGATGTATCCGTATAAAATTAATTAATGTATCCAAAAAAATGTGATGTATCCATGTAAAATTAAGTGATGTATCCAGAAGAATCTGATGTATCCATGTGGAATAAATTAGGGATTTTTAGTAATTTTAAAAAAAAACTGGGATAGAGAGTAATTAGCTTCAAAAGGGTTGGGATATATGTAACTTTTACAAAGCATAAATACCCATTTTGAGTTTTGGGGTCATCGTTTAACTTGTGTCAGCTTTTTAATTTTGTTTTTACAAATTTAGTCACTTTGAAAATAATTTAGGTGAATGCGATTGAAGTTGACAATTTGTGGACTGACTTCAGACATTTTCAACTGAAGTGCATGTAAAAATTTTGGTCAAAATTTCAGTCATGTTTGTATGAATTTTTTTTGTCATTCTTTTTTCGTTCTTCGAATTTCAATAATTTGACACTCAATCTTCCTCAAATAAGTACTAATTTGAAACATAAGTTTCACATATATATCATAAAGAACAAACCTCTATCATTAATTTGTCAAAACAACAACAAATTCATTTGGCACCATTTTAATTTTTTCATGTATATTTGCACTTCAGTCATAGATGAAGAAGATTGTATTCGTTCGCTCTTGTATCACTTGTATTCATTAGATCTTGTATCACTTGTATTCATTAGCTCTTGTAGCACTTGTATTCATTTGCTATTGTATCAATTATATTCACTAGATCTTGTATCACTTGTATTCATTAGCTCTTGTAGCACTTGTATTCATTCGCTCTTGTATCAATTATATTCACTAGATCTTGTATCACTTGTATTCATTAGCTCTTGTATCTCTTGTATTAGTTCGCTCTTGTATCACTTGTATCAACAACCATTAGAGTGATACACTTGATACAAATATGTTCTTCAAGATTATATGTCTCTGCTATGTCATTGCAGAAACTAATAGTGGGATTGTATTAAATAGAGGAACTTCAAGATTGTCTGTGTCACACCCCAAATCCCATTGAGGCGGACTGGCACCCGAAGCCGTTGAGGCTCGAGAGAACCAATTTTTGCTCATGTACACTCATATGCATGTCTCATATTATATCTCATATGATAAAAATCTGATTTTTGGCCCTCATTTATATCATCCTTAGTCACAATTAAGTCAAAGATGAGGTGTCTCTTCATCATTAAGGCTTGGATCAAGAATGGGTCAAATTTTCCTTTTTGGGCCATGTATTTCTTGTAATTTTGGGCCAATTTTGAGCCCACTAACCAAGATGAATTAAGTCCAACACTTTGCATACATAATATACCCTTTGTTGCATGTTCAATTAATCCCGTCACTTAGTCGCATTCGTTTGAGAATTTACGGGGTGTTACAGTCTGTTGATAAAACCGCCAATGATACAATTAGTACATTTGATTAAGTATTTTCTTCTTCTTTTTTTATGTATTCATTCCTTGTATTTCACAGAATACAATTGATAAAATCGAATGAATAGTATGTCTGTTTGGACTATCATTGAGTGAAACACGTAATAGAGAAAGAGGGAGAGAGACGGGTGAGAGAGGGAGAGGAAGGAGAGAGCGAGCGAGATTGGGAGAGAGAGAGAAGAGAAAGTGAAATATGATTATGCAATGTAATTTTTTAAAAAATATATCTATGAATATTAAATATATAGCACATATTTGTTGTACCATAAAAAACTTCCTAATATTTTTTTAAAAAATCATAAATCTGCATTTACTGGTATTAAAAGAGCAGGCCTGAGCAGGTGAGCCCAATTTAGTAGAATAAGTAGCTAGGCTCTCTGATAATTCTCCTTTATTTTTTATTTTATTTTTAAAAAAAATAAAAAAGGGGACCCCACAATAATACATAAACCTCTGATGAGAAATTAAATGCATAAAATTGCCATTTGACCGCTTTTCTCGGCTTTCAAAATTCCAATAAATGACATATAATCCCACAAAATATTAACGCCATAATCAATTTGCTACTCATAAATATAAAGTGCTACTCTAATAAGTTTCAGAATTTTGACCTTCAATTTTGGCATCAATAATATCTATGGACCCAAAGGCCTAACACATGCGTTTCATAATGTCTTAAGTAAAAAAAATTCACCAAAGAATATAGTAGTATTTAATTTAGGGAAACAACCATAGTTTAAATTTTGGGTTATTTACACTTTTGTCCATATTTTGTGTCGGTTTTTAATTGTCTCTCATAACAAATAATTTTTTCGCAGAGCATAAGTTTATACAATCAAACTTCTCTATAGTGACAACGTTTGTCTGAACATTTCATGACTGCTATATATTGAGGTGTTGTTATATAGGTATAATGACATAAGATAATACATCAATTTCCTTACAACTTATACATGTATTAGTTATGCGGGTTTCTAAAATGCAAATCAAATATGATATTTTAGTTTTATACATGAATAACTTATTTCTCAGCTAACTAGTTACGAAACATTGTATAACTTATACATAAATTAATTCATGAATAAGTTGACTCTTTCCTAGTTACCAAACGACCATTAGGGATAGTTTGGTTTCTGGTCAAGAGTTACGCAGGAACAAATTATGCAAAATTACAATAGCATATTATATGAACGAGTAGGAGAGGTAGAAGCTTAAATATGGATTCAATCAAGCCTAATAATAATTTTTGTTTGAACATTATATTTATGTTAAAAAGTTTATCAAGTATATACACATATCAAATTTAGAACTCAATTATTGATGTTAGTATTCTAAAATACAGTTTATAAAATTGAAATGGATGCAAGTCTTGTTCTAGTTGACTTGGGAAAAAAAAATCAAGAATAGTACAATGATGTACGTCTTTGTCTGGATCTTTTAATTAGTCCATCAAACTCGATCAAGTTGATGGTGTACGCCAAGATATATATTGGAATTGATTATTGTATTGTTGAGATAGGAAAATGTTTACTTAGTTTTGTGAGGCTTACGCCCTAAGCGCCCCACTGTACATCTTAACCACATCCAATGCTCGTGGCTCGCCTAATAGTTCTTACACAAATTTTGTCAAATTCTTTAGTCAATACTGTTGATCCTCATAATTCTCTATTAAATGAATGATGCTTAATAGTTTGTTTTTTTTCATATGTAGAAATAATAAAATTAAGAGTGACTAGCATATTTACTATTTGAGAACGTCGTGAGGGTGAATATGACTTAACATTTCTATTTAAAAGACATATCTTAATTTTACATCTTCACTTGTCATCTGTCTTTATGTTTTTGTCCTATATTTCAAAATTATCATATTTTATTTTATTATTAGAAAGTATTTTTTTTAATTCGTGAAAGAGTTAATGTTTAATGATAATATTAATAGTTTATTAATTATTTCTTTAGGGAGGTAAATTGCATAATTTGATAGTCATATATTTTAAGAAATTGTGATTCTTTTATTGTTTGAAAGTTAAGACATTAGAGTTGGTTTGTATCTCATAATAGTTTTTATATCATTGCATTATTTTTATTTGTAAATGATGTTAAAATTTTTGTTTTCTATGAGTTTTTTTAATCATTTTTAATTTTTTTTAAATTAATAATGTATTTTTTGTATAATTTTTGTGTTATTATACTATATTTATTATACTATAAATTAAAAATTAAAGATCCATGGGACTTTCGGCCCATGCCTCGGGGCTTACGCCTCGCCCCATGCTAAGTAAAATGTCTCACCTCACACCTACGCCTTTTAAAACACTGTTTGAGAGTGACACAATCATAATTGTGGGCCTAATTAACAAAAAGACTAAGGGTCGTTTGGTACCTGGATAAAGAAAATAATTTCGGAATAAAATTTGGGATTAACTTTATTCCATGTTTGGTGTGAGGTATTGACTAATTCGAGAACTATTCTATCCCATCATTTGTACTATGATAGGATTACTATCTCATATGAAGGGTGAAATGAAAATATAGTCTCATGAAATATCCCAACTTATTAAATATTCCTGCTTTTCGCATCCGGTATACTAAACGAGCCCTAAGATTTTCAAGAAAAAAGTTGTCCTATGTAAAAGCTGTTGATATACTACTTAATTAAAGTTTTTTTTTTAATTACTTCATTAAAGTTTTAAAAGCAGTTATGTGGCACTTATAAAAACTCTATGGGATCATATCGACGGGGCATTAATATGATCGACCTTCTCATCTACTCTTATTTATGTCGCCTGAATGTAGAGACAGAAAATATTCATTGTTTTAAAAATTACTCCCTTCGTTCGGATTTACTTGTCACTATTTTCCTAATTTGATTTATATTTTTACTTGTTATTTTTGATGAATCAAAACAAGATAATTTTTTTCCCATGTTTTACCCTTAGCATTAATCACTTATTCTCTAAATCATTTTTCAATCCTTATTATTAAACATCAATTAATAGGGGTAATATGATAAAGTCACTATATCAATCATTGCTTTCTTATTAGGTGTGCCAAGTCAAAATGTGACTAGAGTAGATCCGAATGAGAATTTTGATGTTTAATACAAGTATTTTGATGGAAATACGAGTATTTTGCATTAAATTTAATTTTGTCATTAACTTTTTTGTAAATCTCAGAATATGTGATTATTGAAATAGGGAAGAATTGAAATTTTAGAGCAAAATTGGCACAATGTAGGAATGATATATACCACCTAAACAAGAATTAGCCTTGACATTTCCTTAGTTTGTTCTATCCTTCGAACTCGGAGATTGAAGATCACTCTATAACTATACTCTCGCGTTCCACTGGGGTGCTAATATGATAGGTGAGAAATCACTCTGAATTTTCTTTTTTTGGGCCGAAGAACCGATATCGAGGTGTCAAATTTTTATGTTGATGTGAGCTCTTGAGTAGTAACTTTTATTCGTTGAACGATGGTCCTTTAACTCGGCGTTGTTGGATCAAACAACCTAACCAATTTAGATATTCTTGATCAAGTTGAACTCGAATCTTTTTTCAAAAATTGTTTTATTGGACGACGTAATTATATAGTGCGGATAAGTATTTTCAACGTATAGACAAACGGCAACAAAATTCGGTATATTCATGATCAGTGTTTTAAAAGGCGGGGGCGTGAGGCGAGGCGTTTTACATACCGCGGGGCGATGCATAAGCCCCATGGATCTTTATTTTTTAATTTATAATATAGTAAAAATAGTACAATAAACACAAAATTTATGAAAATACATTTATACTTTTTAAAAATTTAAAACATGATTTAAAAACTCTTAGAAATCAAAACTCCTAACATCATTTTACAAGTAGAAATAATGCTATGAAATAAAAGCTATTATAGGATGCAAAAACTCTAAAATCTTAACCTTCAAATAATAAAAGAATCACAATTTCTTAAAATATATGACTATCATACCATTCAATTTACCACCCTAAAAAAATTAATCAATAAACTATTACTATTATAATTAAGACATCACTTCTTCATGAATAAAAATAAAATAGTTTCAAATTACAAAATAATAAAATATGATAATTTTGAGATATGACACAAAAATATAAAGACCAATGATAAGTAAAGATGTAAAAGTTTGGATATATTTTAAACAGAAATGTTAAGTGATATTCACCCTCACACCATTCTCAAATAGTAAATAAACAATAATATGACTTGTTATTTAAGTTATTCTCAATTTTCTTACTTTTATAAATGAAAAAAACTACTAAGCATCATTTATATATTAAAAATTATGAGGATCAATAGTGTTGGCTAAGGAATTTGACACAATTTGTGTAAAAACTATTAGACGAGCCTCGAGCGTTGGGTGTTGGGCGTGTTTAGGAATTACAATCGGGCTCTTGAGGCGTAAGCCTCACATAACTAAACCCCACACTTGAGCTCCGAGGCATTTTGACAGTGCCTTGCCCCGAGGCGAGTCCCAAAACTGTCTTTTAAAACACTATTCATGATACAGAAATATACTAAAACCTACTCGTCCTCTTTTGTTCTTTTTTTTTTTTGTGAATCAACTAATTTGAATTATACGTTAACAAAGAAAAGAGAAAAAATAAAACAAAATATTAATTAAAACTACAAAACAAAATGAATCTGAAACCAAATCGCAGTATCTTTATCTTCTTACACATTTGCAGAAATTTATAGTGAGAAAGTTATTACTCTTTCCATTCATTTTGCTTGTTCACCATACTAAACATAAATATTCACTTTTACTTGTTCAATTTAGAAAATAAAGAGATAATTTATCACTTTATTCCTAATTTACCCTTATTATTAACTATAATCATTTTCTATGCATTTTTCAAAGCATTATCTCTCTACTTATTTCTCTTTAAAAATGTATCAAATCAATAATGAACAAGTAAATATAAACCGATGGAGTATTAATAACAGAGTACGATGAAGGGAATTGTCAAGTTACCATCTGAATATGATCTAAGTTGTATTTCTCTTTACGCTAACTGCTGGACGCTGGTCATCATGTATACATATGGCCAAATATTTAAGCCAATACGGCTGTTAAGTGGTCCATACATCAAAGTACACTGCAAGAGCTTTTCACTGATCTTCCCTCAATAGTTGTTTTTTTTTAAATGTTATTTTCCTTATTTAAAGGGAAAAAAACGCTTCGTAACAATAACTTTTTTATTTTTGATGCTTGAACTTGAAATCTTTAATTAAGAATATATATAATCTTGTGTTATTGCTTAGTGTAGCTTTTTCTGAAAATTTTAATAATTTGTGGACTCGTGATAGCATATTAACACTTTTGTTTGCGAATTCCTTTGTATAATCTTAGCTTAAAAGAATACATGTTTTATATTTTATTGCCTTCAATTTGTCATTTGCTTTTTCATATATCCATTCCACCACAATTTTTTTTTTGTGGTGTTAACGTTTTAATTTATCTGTTATTAGAGCACGTGAAAATATAAGTTGTTCAAAAGTTCATTTTGGGGAATTTTTACTTGCCTATGCAAAATTATATAAATAATTACTCGGTTTAGTAACAGGATCTATTTTAAAAAGACAACAAGAGTTTTTTTAATAAATACATATGCTTGGGTCAAAACATTCAACTTGTCGTATAATTTTTTGTCGTATAGAATCCAATTAAAGCATAGAACTTGCATATAATTATGGCTTACGTTGTACATATTGTATATCATTTGTATGTATTACAAGTGATATACACGCAATATATAAAATACATACAACTAATTATTTATACTTGGCATTATCTTTTATAATTTAAATAAGAAGAATATGAGAGGTTGGTTGTAGCAGGAGACAGAGGTAAGCCGAAAAAGAACTGGGTGGTGGGGGTGGGTGGTGGGGTGATTAGACAGGGCATGACACATCTTCAGCTAACTGAGGACAATATGACCTTAGATAAGAAGGTATGGAAGTCGAGGATTAGAATAGAAGGTTAGTAGATAGCGGAGTATTGTCGCATTTTGTATGGGAACGGTACGTGTCACGACCCAATTTCTCGGGTCATGATGACACCTACTATAACCCACCAGTAGGTAAGCCAACCCGTAGTCCAGAACAGCTAGTAACGGACTACCCAAAGGAATAAGAAATGCAGCGGAATAAATATGATAATAAAGCTAATATAATCCCAAGACCTGGTGGAGCCAGTACAAGAGCTTCTAATACATCCAGAGTACAAGTGAAATACAGGAAAATATATGGATACAAGTCGTCTCTGATACAACATAGAGAACAGTCTAACAATAAGAGGGAGGGTAGGGATACTCCAAAGCGCCAGGAGCTCACCCCGTATCTCCGATCCATAGCTGCTCCGCATGATATACACACATCAACGACGATAACTCATGCTATGACCTGCAGGCTGCAGAAGTGTAGTATGAGTACCAAACACGTGGTACTCAGTAGGCAAAGACCGACTGAGCTCTAAAAATAACGCAAGCATAAGCAGCATGAAGGCATGAAAGTACCTACAGACAACTATCCATGAAACTAGGCATAACTATGCTAACGAAGCAGTAGGGACAACTACCCTATCCTGACATCATTCAGGAGCTAAAGCACTATACCGTATATCACCATTAAAACATAAATGAAGAACAGAAAAAGGATATATAATATTAGTACAAGGCCAAAGGATACATATACGATGTAAATAGATAAGGAAAGAGAGGGATATACGGTGATACCATACATATAAGTAGACATATAGGGTTAACTCAAAGGTAACTACCTGAGAGAGTCAACCTACATCTCATAGTCCATAGCCCAATAAGGAGTCAACACTAGCCTCATCAAGCCTAGGATAAACCAACCATAATATAATCTACCGAAAGGATAAAGGAATAAGAAACGTACCTCTAATCTCAGGTACCAGTCCACAACCAACCTGCCACGAACTAACCATAATAAACCATAATAAAGTAACCGGCTAGTCCGGGCAAACAAGTAGCTAACCGGGCCCCCATAAGCCCGAAAGATTCACAGAAGCACTCAGCAAACAGCAACCATAACCCATATTTATACAGCCTCCCATACGACCGATAGATACAGGTGCCAAACAACTATACTGGTGATAGGCAATGCATATGAATAGATGAATGCAATATAAACCATGCCGGGGGCACCGGACTCGAACCGGTTCCACAATCTCAAAGCATACCGGGGGCACCAGACTCGAATCGGTTCCACAATATCAATCCATACCGTACCAAGTGTATATACCTCCTTCAGCTCACCTATCTCGCAAAGGTAGGACCTAAGGCGACCAGTTTCTCCGGATCGACGGCTCTCGAACGAAGGGTCCCCTAGGGGACTCGAAAAAATCCATATACACTGCCTGGTCCCGATCCAGGACTTCCAATAACCATCATGATCCATCCACTCCGTCCAGTACCAGAGGGAGATATATATATATATATATATATATAATCAGTGCACGGACTCGAACCGTGTCTAAAAGGATATACATCCGAAAGTCCATTGCCCGAGATCATGCTCGGGACTAAATCATGTATAAAGGATCGAAATATCCCTCGATCGGAGTAAATAGTAGTGGTAAGATGAGTGGATAAATAATAGACCGAAATCATCCTCGGTCGGAGTTTTAAAACATCATTTCCAGTTTCAAAAGCTCATAATCCAGTAAAATGAGGTGGTATGATTCCCTTTATAAAATAATCCTTTTAAAAGTGAAAAGTGGGAATAAATTCCTTTTGTTGGAAACAATAGTAAAATCAAGGTTTTGGTTAGAATCGTACCACTAAATGAGCATGAATGCACCAGATATCATGCATGCCATCACCAGTATCCAATCAACATAACTATAAGCGCCTAAGCGTCTATAACTCACCAAAGTCCAACTAGCCTTATAATCTCAGTCTCGGACCCAATAGCATGTAACCAATATAGTAAGGTATCATAACCCGAGCCACCACAATAATCAAGGGCATAAAGCCACCATAAGGATCTAATCGGGGAAAAACCTCCCGAATTGCTAATTCAAACGGTAAGTCTCATACCAAAGGATCCTTAATCACCAACTGTGGTTAACATGCTTATATTCAAGGGCAATAGGGCTCTATGGACATAACAAGTAATTATAATAGAGTTCGGGTCACATCTATACCCCAAATTTTCATAAAATAGGCTAAGTCATGCTATACTAGCCATAATCATATCCTATATTCTTTACCTAGCATGCATTCCATACTATACACAATCTCATAGAGTAAAGTAGACCGAATCCTACCTCGATGCCGAACCGCAATTCTTGAAGCGTCCACAAATCGCTCGAACTTGCTCCACGATCCCGAATCGACGTCACACTATCAAAATAGTAACCTATACGTCATTACGAGTAAAACGATACCCATATTGCAATATAAAACTCCGGATCCAAAATCGAGTCAAGAATGGGCCCGTGGGGCCCGCTAACGGAATCCAAAAATTGAATCTGTCAAGAGGTCCCTCGAATGATATGGAATATGTGCTCAAAAGTTGAGCACAAATCGGGGCTCAAATCAGTCCCCAAAGATTAGAATTTCAAAGACCTAATTTCTAAGAATTAACAAGGAAAAGAGCGGAATTCTATGAGGAAAATAATGAGAATACTCAAGGGACGTTAAAACAACTTACCTTAGTCTCAAGAAGGATTCCCCACACTTCCCCACGCTCCAAGCTCCAACAATGGCGAAAAAAGGGTTGTTGAATCGAAACTTTAATCGAAAATCGAGAAAATGACCTGGAGGGTCATTACAGTACGAGTGGGCTAACTTCCTCCTCTCCTCTTGTCTTTTTAGTAGTATTATGGCGTAATTTCTTATTTTTCAATGTGTATTACTATTTGTTGTTGCATTTGTTTTGTATCTTTCTACTTTGTTGTCTCTTTTCTTTCTATCCTGCGTTGGATACATCCCTTCTTAACCGAGGTCTATGGTAAGTATGTAGTCTCTCTAACCGAGGTTTGCGTACATCCTATCTGCAACAGACCTCATTTATGGGTTTATAATGAATATGCTATTGTTTTTATTGTTATTTAACTATAAACTTCAAACTTCAAATCCGTCTATGATCAATCAACCTTGATCAAACTTGTGTTTCCCAAGTACGGTCTCCGACTCGCAATTGCATGCATATATAACATGTCATCAAAAAATTGAGAGACGATCTCATGACATATAGCATAACAGGCAGCATCATTTTATTTTTGTAAAACTATACTATAAATTAAGGTGATTAACATTAATACACTTAATAAGAAATTTTCTACAATTAATTTCGAACAGCTTTTATATATGTCAAGTTTAATTTTTTTAATAGTGGTAGTTGTAAATGAAGGGAGGTAAGAGGTTGAGAAGCATTAAAAGGATGTATCATGTATGATGAAGAGGCCGGCGGTACTCTGAGATACTTAATTTTGTAGAAAGCGAGGTGTTTAAATGCATTTCCTCTTTCTATTTAATTTGCATTCAATTGAATTCAATATGATTTAATGTAACGCAGCTGCCTGCTACATTTAATTTAACACACAACCCACCCTCTTTTCCCTACTCATATTTCTCCTCTTTGTATATACCTGTACAAACACATACTCCCTCTATTTCTAAATAAGAACTTCTTTTGTCTTTTGATTTTATCCTAATTAAGTGTTTGTTTAAGCCTTCAAAAATAAATTAGTCATGTTCTTCCAAATTTGCCCTTATTTAGATAAAATGTAATCAATGTCAACTTGAAAAGAGATAAATTTATTAGGAATAAGTTGGTAAATTTAGTACTCCCCGCGTCTCATTTTAGTTGGTCATCTTACTAGAAATAAATGTTTCATATTAGTTGATCACTTACTAAACTAAGATAGAATTAATTACATTTTTTCCATTTTACTCCTACAATTAATTACAATTCCAATGTTCATTCCAATGTCTATTCTTATACCCAATTAATAACATTAATATGGGTAAAGGGTAAAATAGCAAAAACCATCAATACATTTATGATTTCTTAATTACCGTGTAAAATGTATTGTGCCCAACTAAAATGAGATAAAAAGAATACTTTTTATTTTTTAAGAGTTATTAATTTGATAAATGGTGTGTCAACTCAAAAAAAATACTTATTTTGGAACGAAGGGAATACTATCATCATTAAAACCTCCCTATTTAATGTCTCCTTTTCCCGCTTGACTTCTTCTTTTCTTTACTTTATTATTTGCTCCAATGAGTTTACTCAGAACGAGGGCCGCCTTGGAGTAACTATAAAGTTGTTGTCATGTGACCAGGAAATCACGAGTTCAACCCGTGGAAACAATCTCTTGAAAAAATGTAAAGTGAAGCTGCATGTCGTACAATATAGATCCATGTGGTTCGGCCCTTCCCCCGACCTTCACGCATAGCAAAAGCTTTAGTGCACCGAATTATCCCTTTTAATTTTTAGTTACTCAAAACAAATTTAAGTTATATACACTGACAGTTTATAAGATTAACTTGATCCAGAGTAGCATATGTAGAATTGTTCCTAAATTGTGTCAATATTTGAATAAATGATAAATAGATATAACGACAAGTAGTGTCATTTTTTTACAAAATTATTTACCTAATACTTCTATCGGAAACAACTTCTTTACTTCATTTGAGGTAGTGGTATGGACTGCGTACACTTTACCCCCCCCCCCCCCTCTTTCAGACCCCACCTGATGGGAATACACTGGGTATGATGATGATGACTTATATTTAGTAAAAACAACCAATGACGCGTTATCACGAGACACTGCTTGGGGCAAGGTGTATTCGCCCCTGGGTTAATTTGTTATAGTACTCCCTCCGTTCCAAAATACTTGGCCCATTTGCACTTGGCACACCCGTTAAGATGTCAATGATTAAAGGTGTAATTTTACTTTTTTACCCTTGTACTCTAATAATTAAACAATGATGATGGGTATTGAAACCAAGAAGTATTTAATTGATGACATGCATGAATTGCTACTTACTAAGTGACTATCTATATTCACTTACTACTCAAATACATAATTGACTCTTTATATTCACTAACTGCTCATACGATATCTTTTGTTTTAATGAATTTTTTTAATGAATTATTTATTCCACAAATCTAAACTAGAGAATTTTTAAAAAAAAATCACTAACTACTCAATACGGTATCTTTTGTTCCACAAATCTAAACAAGAGAATTTTTTTTTAAAAAAAAAAAAGAAGAAGAAAAGATGTCATATGTTTTAACAAACTTCAGTCAAAAAAGGAAGAAAAAGAGTCACATAGGTAGTTGTCATTCATATTTAATACCCTTGAAATTGGTGTGATACTTAATGTAATACTAGGGGTAAAACTGGAAATGCATGCTCAAAATATTCTTGATTTTATAAGTGAGACAAGTATTTTGAAACAAACAAATATAGAAAGTAGGCCAAGTATTTTGGAACGGAGGGAGTAGCATATTATTACTCTATTTTGCAGAGTAAATTTCATGGGTGGTCATCTAATTTTGTGTTTATTACTAAGAAATCATTATTCTTTATTTTATTATATAAAAGTCATTCACAAACTTTGTTTTACCTTTCACAAAAGTAACTTTGCAAAATATTATTAAAACTCTACCTAAAATGTGAGATAAAATAACAAAAAAATCCCTTATGTTTGAGGATATATTCAAAATGATCCCTTAAATATAATTTGAGCAGTTTAGTCCACTATTTTGAAAAAAAAAAATAAGCCATTTTTATTTTCATCCATTTAACAAACTCTACCAACTAAATTTAATGGAAATTGGAAAAAATTAAAATCAGGAAAAAAATCTCAAAATATATTTATCATAAATATAAAATATTATATTTTCATTTATTTACCCTTTCCTAATATACTATTTTTAAAACTAATTTATAGACATCTTTTCTTTCCCTTTGTTAAATAATATTTTGTTTATATATCAATACATTATTAAGTAAATAAATTATTAAGTAAATAAATATGATTTTCAAATTATTTTGTAATAGCTTCTATGAACATTATCATCAACACATTGGATATGTGACCTAAACGGTAAAAAAAAATTGTGAATAAGAGTTTATTAAAAGAAAATAAAAAAATAAAATAATGCTACTTATTATGAAATTAATAAATTTAAAAGTTTTGAATAGGAGATTTTCTAGAGGGACCGGGGACGGAGTTGAAAGATTTGTTGAAAGTTGAAAATGATGGCATTATGAAAATTTAAAAAAATCCATACAAGTGTTTCACTTCTTGATATTTCAAATATTTTATAAAAGAATTGAATCTAAGTAAGTCTTATTTTTTCTAGAACTTATACAATCTATATCTTTAAATTTGTGTCCAACCACAATGAAGAAAGCAAATTAAAAACTTAATCTTCATTTGTATTTTGATTTAGCAATGATAGTGAATGAAATAAAAAAGGGAAAAAAATAATAAATCATATTTATAAAAGTAATCGAACAAATTAGTATCAGTATGGAAAAATAAGTTTAAGTATATATTTTCGCATTAGTGATAAGTACGTTAAAGAAAATATTATAAAAAAATCAAAATAACCAAAGAAAGTGTGTATCATGTGTCATATGGGAGATCTACGATTATGAAACGAAACTTGGGAAGGGGTCTGTGAAATTATTATAAAGATAAATAAATTACACCTACCAAGCTACATCAAATGCTCTAATAAACCAAAATGAAAATTGCAAAGAAAATACCTTTAAATATGAATCAATATTAAATTTATTTTTTTATAATTTTGTAAAATTTAACAATCAGAGTTTGGTAAGTATTTGATGACGGTCAAATATACTCAGATTTGGCAAGTTTAAAGCACCAAAACTGCTCAAAAGTATATTTAAGGGACCATTTTAAACTTACCCTCAAACATAAAGGATTTTTTTGTTATTTTATTACAAATTTTAGGTAGGGTTTTAACAACATTTTGCCACAGTTACTTTTGTGAAAGATGAGACAAAGTTAAATGATTTTTATGTAACAAAACAAAGAATAGGGACTTTTCAATAATGAACACAAAACTACATGACCACCCATGAAATTTTCTCCTATTTTGCATATTATCAATATCAGACATGATATATATAAAAACAAATTACCTATTGTTATATGCCATCAATTTATGATCTGATAACGTAAAACCTATATGTACTGTCAATGAACAAAATTGCCAAATTTAAATCCATTCACAGAACTGCTGGGTTTTGCATCTTATAAATGCACAAATTTAAATTCATTCACAGAACTGATCGGTTTTGTATAATTGGTCAAAGGGGAGTAAATTAATTTGTCAATGAATATGGTAGGTGAATATGCATAAATAGATGGGTTTCGTACGTACGTCCAATTGGGGGGCTTATGGGCTAAAGTATAATGAGCCCTGCATTGGCTTTTTATGTTTCCTCATTATAAGATGCCTACTCAATATTCAACTCATGACTTGTTGCTTCATCCTTTTCTCTTAGCATGGCTGTGTCATGTTTTTAAAATAAATGTATAAAAATTAACTGATAGCACTTGATATATTATTGAGGGAAGGGCCAAAGATACATTGATGTTTGGCCATGAGAATTTTTCACTTTTTTCCAGAAAATTATTTCACTTTAGTAAAAATTGTAGTGTTTAGTCATAAAAATTTCAAATACAATTTGGAATTGTATTTGGAAAAGTGAAAACAAGTGAAACTTGTTTTCACTTTTTTCACTTTCACTTCCACTTCTCTCACAAAAAGTAAAAAACAACTCCAATTTATATTCATGGTCAAACACAACTCCAACTCCAACTCCAACTTCAACTCCAACTCCAAAAAATTTTGGTTTTCATGGCCAAACACCTACTAAATTATTATTTTTTTGAATTTCATATCTGAACTATTAAGAGTGTAAGTTTCTTATTTAATTTGAACTATCACTCAATGGTTAGCAAAACACACCTAGACGCTAGCTAGATTAAATATTTGTCTACAAATGATTTTAGGCGTATTTGGTCATAAAATCTTCGTCCACCTGACATATATAATGGTTTTATTAGCTGACATATAATGAAAATTACATAATATTTCTTAAACCACGACGAAATTGTGGCTTAATAGTGGAAAACAAGCTGGAAGATATCGATGTATCGACGGAGACGAGACCATGGCTGAGAAGGTGGAGAAGAAAGTATCGGATGCGATGGGGAATAAATTAATTTACAGTATGATAATTTTTAACCTTTAACTTTAATTTTTAACCTAATAATAACTTATTTAACTTTTGCCACGGTGGAATTGTTTTCCCATGTGGAATGTCACATAACAGAATTTTTAAACCAAAAAAAGTGTGTAGTACACACACCATCCAATATTAGTCGAGGTGTGTTTCACTAATCATTGAATGATAGTTCAGATAAAAAGCTGACACGCTCAATAGTTCCAGTATGAAATTTCAAAAAAAAATGTGTTTTTAATCTTTCACTCTTTATTATTCACTTTTTGATTTTGAGATTTTAGAATACTTGTACATATTCGTTTCATCCATTCTTTTTGTTTAAACATCCGATGTTCAAAATGGGGCATGCAAGTGCATATATATAGCTGATTCAAGGATGTTATTTAAGTGATAATCGAAATTTATAATTTATAAGCTTTTCATCTAGGAGACTGAGAGTGAAAAATAGTACATCTTTGCGCATTGCCCCCACCTCCACCCCACCCCACTTAAAAGAATTAATTTAAATAGTTATTCACACAAACTGCTTAAACTAAAAATAGAAGGCGAATATAATATATATATATATATATATATATATATATATATATATATATATATATATATAAATATTATATAGAACATGCGTATAATTGTGTATAATCTATCATTTATGTATATTGAGTAGGAAGTAACAGTGAATCCGACTAGCTATTTGTGAAAGATTCCCACTTGAAGAATTCAAAAAGATAGGAAAAACAAAATTGCGTGGAGATCAGATTTTTGAGAGAGAATACCAATAATTCGATAAATTAATTAGTTCTTTACCCTGACAATATATTAAATTTTTATATCATCATCTTAAGTTATAATAACATGTAACAAATCATAGCAAGTATGATTGTAGGGTAGATAGAACAAGAACTAGCATAACACTGTATACAGAGATTAATAAATAAGAAGAAACACCAATAAACTCTTTACTATTCCTATCATATTTTTTAATAACCGTAATGTTCGGGGCAACTTTCATGCACCTCGACTAAATCCACAAGATATCTTCAACCTGCCATAGTTATCAGGTAACTCTTTACTATTCCTATCAATTTATAAGTAAGGCATACACGAATTGACCCCAAAAATAATCAAGTAAAATTGATACACTAAAATAAAAAATAAAAAAAAGTTTGTGATAAAACATACTGATAGACAACCGAAGTTGTAGGGAAATGGTTTCAACAGAAGTGATGATACAAAGTAGTAGGGGACCCGGGGGGGGGGGGGGGGGCATACGTATTTGTGACTCATTACAATGTTGGTTGTTTAAAAATGTTTGAAGGCCGTTGTGAGCTAGTAAAAGCACACACATATAGATTATGTGTAGTTTCAATGGATGGGAATTTTATTTTATTTTTTTGGATAAGAGATGCAAGCATTACTTGAAAATATGGATGAAAATTTATCTCAGAAATTTCAATAATTAACTTCCCCGGTCCAATTTATTTATCATATTCTTATACATAAACTATTAATTAAAAAGTAGTTTGATTAAGTTATTGTTATTTATTACTCCCTCCGTTCAATAATAGTTGTCCACTATTAGCTTGACAACAAGTTAAGAAATAATAAATAATGGGATAATTTTACTATATTATCCTTTGAATACAATAAATTGAATATCTTGGGAAATGCATTGAGTGATAAATAGTATTTAATAGCAAGGGTAAAATGGGTTTAAAAAGGGATAAATTATCCATTGATTTTTCAATCTGGGCAAGTATTGTTAGACATTTATTTTAGTATAGTGAACAATTATTGTTGAACAGGGGGAGTATTTGATACTCTACTATTCTTCTTTTAACCATATTAATCTCTCTCCATATTTATTGAACAAGGATAAAGGTGAAAACTAATTTAATTATATCTTAATTTTCTAAAATGACAACTATTTTGGATCAATTATTTTTAATAAATCTGACAACTAAATGGACAGGGGAGTAGGACTTTAAGGCCTAAGGGTGTGTTCGGTTTAGATGAAAACATTTTCAGACATTTTCCCTACTTTCTCGTGTTTGGTTAATTGAAAATTTTGAGAAATGGCAAAGAGAATATAATTGAAGAAGATAAATATTCTAATAAGTCAAATATTATTTTCCTCTAATGCCTGAACAACTAATTAAAAATGACTTGGCAATTATTTCATAGTAATAGAAAAAGGGATAATTGTGCAAAAGTACAGTAGACAACAATACATTGCACCTACATAACAAAGTTTTTATGTTTTCACTCGTATGGCCTACTGTTTTCTTAAAGTGATGTTTAAAAACTCCTTTTTTTTTCTCTTTTATAACAATGTTGCGAAACTTAATATACAATATTATATTATTAGTATACATATAATATACAAAATTATAAAAGGTGTTTATACACTATTATACATAAATTGACTTTGTATTCTTTTCCTTGAATTCAAGCATTAAATCCAGCAAAAACTACATCAAATCACCCTGAATTTTAGAATTAGGTTCCTCGATATGTGTTCGATGTTTAGTAACAATTCTCACTCGAAACAGACCTTATTTGTGGATATTCAACTTTCAAACATTGAAGCTTTGAACTTCAACAATACCCGCCCATGGAATTTCTGTTTCTTGGTTGTGGATATTCAAATTTCAAACATTGAAGAGTTTTTAACTTCAAAATTTTGTACCAATATTTGAGAAAAAATCAAATATTTATAGCCAATAAGTGTTGCTTTAGAAAAGAAACAATGGTTCCAAAAAGTTGCACTGTTTCGAACCCGTCGAGCTGTTTGTGGGGGCATACGCATGTTTGTAGCTGCAAATCACTCCACAAAGCAAAACAAAAAGTTGAGAGAAATTTTGCAACCACAAACGGTAGTTTGCATCGGCAAACCGCTCAGCATAATTCAAACAGTGAATTGAAGGATCGCGTCCCTTTATTGTGAGGTGGATATGCGTTCGGAAACTCATTTATGCAGCCACAAAAAAGATAAACTCTCGATCGATCATTATCCAAATCGAAATCCAAAGCTGAGCCGAGCGGGCGATGACGATGACTCGAGGCTTGTCTTCTTCTTACCTCACTAACAGCGTGGAGTAGTGCTTCTACTTTTAAGCACAAAAAAGCTTCTTTCTCCCACCAATGTGGGAGAAACACTTCTTCTATGAAGTGAAAGTATTTCATTTTCCATTCACATTTAACACTATAACCCAACACTAACACATGATAAAAACTTTTTATGATACTCCATTCATTTACTTTGAGAATTTTACATGACAGTATATATCTCATATATTTAATTATAGAAATAGCCTAACTGTTGCATCATTTCAGAAATAACATCTTTTATTTCACTTTTGTCATTTACATAAAAATTTGTATAATAATTAATCTTCTTTCTCTCATAATTTTCATTAATTAAAGAATTTATTTCCATCAATGCACTTTTATTACATTTACTCTTCCTTCTCTCTCTTCTCTCATAATTTTCTATATTTTTTCTTCAATATTATTTTTATGCTGACAATTTTTAAAAATTATTTTAAATACATTTCAAGCATATTATACAGTGATTAATTTTAATATATATATATATATATATATAAATTTTCTTATATATTTATAATATATACTATCATACATGTAGTACACCAAATATATGAATTGTATATGTAATATATGTAACTAAATAAAATAATTATACATAGTTTTAAAATATATATTTGATAATTATACATGCATATATATATATGTGTGTGTGTGTGTACATTTACCTAAGGAGTCAAGAATACCAATTTAATTAGTAATATGTTAATATAATATTTGTAATATTTATGTTTGAAATCCAAAAGAGAACAGATAAAAATGTATTAACAAATAATTAAAAAAAAAAAAGAACACTAGGAATAGAAAAAGATTTTAAAAAAATCTAATATAAAAAGAAATTAAAAAAAGGTACTAGAAAAGAAAACTAATATTTTTTAAAAATATGGAACACTCCTTAACTAATTGAGATTTTATTACTAAATAATATGGTAAGATTCATTTAATAAGCGATATTTAAGGAATATATATTTGTTCCATTTTTTATTTTTACGTGCACAACTTTTAAGCTATTTAATAGGGTTATGCTAATATGGTAATAAAGATTTGGCTATAATTGATATAATCAATCTTTGGCTAAAAATTAGCAATGTATATTTGAAGGTTGCCTAATTACATAAGATGCTCATTTACTTTTACTTATCTTTGGACTTTGCACGCTCCTTTAAGAAACAATGATTAATATGAGTATTTTACCACAATACTCATATTAGTTGATGCATAATCCTAGGTCTTCGGAAACAATTTTGGGAATGAGTAATTAATGTTACGGGTAAAACAGGATAAAAAATTATCTTTTCTTGATATATTAAAAATGACAAGTTAAAACAGAAATCTATTTTTGAGATACTGGACAACTAAAAGTGAACGACGGGAGTATTTCTTCCCTTTTTCAATGATAGAAGAGCCTTTAAAATTTTTAGTAGTTACTCCCTCCATTCATCTTTACTTGTCGAGTATATTAAAAATAGTTATCCAACTGTACTTGTTCAGTATGTAAAATCAAGAGACAATTTATCATTTTGTGTCAATTTTATCCTTATTAGTAAATACTATTCGTTTCTAATCTTTAGATAACTTAGAGTAATTCATAGGGGTGATTACTATATCACCCTTTGATTATAATAAATTTAATATTTTGTAAAATTTATTGGATAATGAATAATATTTAATAGAAAGGATAATATGGACACAAAATGGTAAGGATAGACCGAAGGAGTGTATCTCAACATGTGTGTCAAGTCAAACATGAACAAGTAAGATATATCGACGGAGTGTTTTGAGTAAGTCATTTAATTAGAAAGTTGGAGTTATGAGTCATAATGACCAACCCCCTATTAAAGTTTCTCTAGCTATTCAACGCCCTTCTTCAACTGTATACGGACTCTTCTTATTTAATGACAATTACAGAGAAAATGATAGAAATGTTTATTTTTTTAAAAAAATTGGTGGTATATTTAAAATAGTTTTTTTAAGTATTATTTGAATAGTTTTGATTCTTTAAGTTTGTCAAAAATGAGCTTTTTAGTCTTCAACAGATATTTATCAAATTCTAATTGTTAAATTTAATCAAAATTATAAACATAATTAAATAATATTTAGTGGGAACTCACATTTGAAAGTATAAATTTTGTAGTTTATATTTTCGGTCTAATTTTTTGTGTTTAGTACTAGTTTTTTTACTGTTGTTGCAGTTTCCGGAATTTTGACGAAATCTTTTTTGGTGTATTTGGTTAAATCTTTTCCCAGTTTTGATTAAATTTAACAATTAGAGTTTCATAGATATTTGCGGAGACCAAAAATACTCACTTTTGATAAACTTAAAAGACCAAAGTTGTCCAATTAATACTTAAGTGATTACATTTTGGACCTACTACCAAAAACAAGGGACCATTTTTCTCATTTTCTCAACAATTTCATAACCCCCACCCTCCACGGGCGGAGCTAGCTTACTATCAGGGGTTCACTCGAACCTCCTCGATCAAAAATTATATTATTTATATATTGTTGAAATTATTTTCTATGTATATATAGTAAACGTTGAAACCTCGTTCGACTAGTTTGTGTGTTTACATCTTTATATTTCAAACTCCTTTAATGAAAAATCTGACTCGGCCACTGCCACCCCTCCCCCTCCCACCCCACCCCTTGCACCTCTTCATCTTCTTAAGTATTAACGTCATGACCTATGTGTCTAAATACAATAACTCTACAGCTAATCTTTTGTGATGGCTTCCTTTGGAAGGAAACTATGACGTATATCTGCTTTTAATTGTGTGGGTGGAAGATGTATCATTTGGGGTCATCTGGTTTTTCTGCATTAAAATTGTTTAATTGATTGATCATATAAGAAAAGATGTGTTTGGTTGGTCTTATTAAATTTTATATAGTTAATATATACGTAACAATATATATCAACTATTATATGCAAGATAAGGTGCAACTATGTAATTTTCCAAGAAGGTAATTCGATTGGATAAACTCTCTTGCACCTCCTAATCCCACCCCTGATTATTATGCTTTGATATATTGGCTAACTAGTGTTGGCCGTCTATCATCTTCCATATGATAGATTGGCATACTTGATAAAATTAAAGGGCTCGATGCTTAACACATGTAATAGAGTATGTTATGGGATTGATTTTATTACTGTATCAGTCATCGTAAAAAATAAACAAAACATTAAAGTGAGCAGTCTCGTATAAATTTACTCTATAAGCTTTCTCTGCATTGCAATATACGCATAGCTATTCCATGAGTTTCTTAAATTTAAAGCTTCAAAAGAAATTAGGGCAAATTGGTGCACAAAGCATTCGTTATTAGTTGAGATCGGAGAAGGTCGCACTCCAAGGGGTGTGGTATGTAGACAACCTATACAATAATACAAATATTAGTAGTTACATTCATAACTCGAACCCGTGACCTATATATAAATCACACATACAATTTTACCGTCGCACTAAGACTCCTTTTCAAGCTCTAAAAGAAATTAAAGAAAAGAATTCGTGAATGGACTAGAGATAAGATTTCGTCAAAATCTTCCTTAAAAAGTTAATATCACATACTGGAGGGATAAATATCTCATGAATGAACATTTTAAAGTTCTTTTTCCCATCCATTCTAAAGCTATTGGCATTAATGGCAGTTTGCTATACACACCACGATATATTACATGGGTCAGTTGTTAATATTAGTAGGCCAACAATCAAGTAGAGGACAGTGACAAGAGAATGCAACTAACTCAAGTCATTGAAATTGAATATCTAGTAAAATACATAAAATAGAAGGTGTTTCGCTAAGTTTATACGTCAGTCAAATGACTTTTAAGCACTTTCTAAATTTATGTATTTCGCCAAAATCAATAAAATTCATAGTTGAACCGAAATTTAAGGGTAACAACGTATCATTTATCAATACTTTTCTGCCAAACGTATCTACTCCTTCCGTTCAAATTAATTGTCATGTTTCATTATTTGAGAGTTAAGTAACTTTAACAAGCATATTAAGATACATTTTCACTATATTGATTTGAGAAGAACTACAATATACAGTACTTTTCGTATAGTTTTTGAATATCGAAATTATAATTTTAAAATATTGAACTAATCTAATTTAATATAGCTTTAAAAATTTGTTAAATTGACTCTCAACAAGAGAAATATGACAATTAATCCGCAACAAAGGAAATATCATTAATTATCAGTTTCAATACATCTACCCAAAAACATAGAATTATTTATTTATAAATTCAACTTCAATTCTTAAAACTTATCGATCAATTATTTACAATCAGCTAACCTAAACAGGCTATACATTTCTTAGTTATAAAGAGTATATATAGATTATGTTGGCGTATTATTCCCTTTGTGTATAATAAAAATGACCTAAACAAGAATTTTGTGGTCTGGCCAAGGGGGGAAAATTAAAGATTTCAATAGTTACATTTAACTAAAGTGATCATGTATGATGGTAAAAGCGATAAATGAATTAGTTAATGCATGAAAATACAATGTCGATTTGACCGAAGAGAAGAGAAGAGAAGAGAAAAGTTAGTTAGTACTACTACTTATCATTAAATAGCAACAACAAAAAGATGTGGTGTGGCGGATAGAGCTACTCCTTTCTTAATAAAAGATTTCGATTTCAAGCTGGTATAGAAAAATCCTTAGTAGGGAGTGTTTTTCTTGAATGAGCTCAATCTACACAACACAAATTCGGATTAGTCATATTCCAATATGGATACTGAACACCAAATGAAAAGCCAAACAGAAAAAAAAAAAAGCTTTAAATAGCAGGTAGGAGGTGTATAGTAATTGCAAAGTCCCAACTCCAATTCAATTGAATTGAATTCAATTCAATTTACTTCTCACTTGAAGAGCACGTCATACAGATGAGAAGAATGGGACCCTTTCTAGTTCCACATTAAAACTTTTGCCCTTTTAGATTCTATTGCAGTTGGTTGCCTCCACCTATATAACCGTCCACATTATTTACACCATTTTATAATTATCTCAATCTCCATCAAATGAGATAAAACTTTTTGGGAGATTTCTTCTTTCTTTTTTGATCATTTGTGATGGTGTCCTTTCATACAATAAGTCAAATTCCAACACAAAGAAATGTTATGGAAGATTTGTCTAAGAAGAGAAAATGGGAAGATGAAGTTTCTAGTGATGAAATAAAGCCACAAAAAGCAAAAAAAGTGACAACTCTGTTTGGCACACAGCTGCATCTTGAGACTCCTTTGCCTTTGGAGTGGCAAAGATGCCTCGATATTAAGGTATGTTGTGTGGTTTTATAACGATGGTGTCCTAGTCAGTTTGAGCGCATGTAAAAAAAGATATTTTATATATATAAAAAAAAATTGACATAAGAAAAAGCTTATAGTGTTGTAGTAAATGTATGTTTCAAAAGAGTTATAAGTTCAAATTTTAGGTGTAGCATCCTTATTTTTCTTTTAATCCACTTATTAGCACTCTTGGTTTTCCCGCTGTATGTGAGGTAATTTTGTCCACCAAATTCAAGCGGATATAAATAAAAAGATTACCTAGATGAGATTTGATCCTTTGGGTGTGTTAGGTATGAAGGGAAATGTTTTTCATTGAAAATATTTTTTTAGAAAAATAAGTAATTTTCTTTTCTTTTTTTTTAAAATGTAAGTAAAAATATTTGTTTGTAATTTAAATAAATATTTTAATGATAATATTTTGTATGTAATTTAAATAAATACTACGGAGGTGGGGTGAGGTAGGGGTGTTGGATGGTTGGGGTTAGGCTACCGAATGGAGTGAAGATGAAGTGTATTGGAGGATGGGGAAGAGTGAAATACAATTATATGAGATGTTATTTGTGGAACTTGTTTTCTCTACTTTCACTAAGGAAGAAATTTCTTCAAGGAATTTGTTTTTCTTAAGAAAATATTTATCAAAAATTAATTAATCGAACATAAAAAAAATTAAAAAATACTATCTAGAAAATGTTTCCTCCATGCCACCAAACGCACCCTTAGTGACATGCGGAACCACTCGTGTACAGCTGGTAAAAGAAACTCGTTATGAATACCCGTCGCTTTCGTGTGTTACTGAAATTCTTTATGAATCTTCGTGTGTTTACTTATTTATATTCTTAAAAAATTTGACTTTGTCACTGAATGAACTAATTAATTATTTTTGCTATTTTGTAAATGCAGTCTGGACAGATTTACTTCTACAACACAAGGACACAAAAGAGGACATCAAGTGATCCAAGACTAAATGATCCAGAACCACCAACACCTCCAGTGCATATAAGTTTAGATCTTGAACTCAACTTATTACCATGTGGATCACCAGGAAAGATCAACCAAATTGATGACAAATTTGTTAGCAATTCAAATTACTCCACCAAAAAGAACAGTGAGTCTAAAGGTTTAATCAATCGTTCACCATCATGGCTAACATTTGATGTGGATGAACAAGAGATGGTCACTGCTGTTTGCAAGAAATGTCACATGTTAGTTATGATGTCAAAATCTTCACCAACATGTCCAAATTGCAAGTTTGTCAATCCACTTGATGAAACTCCTACTAGTCTGTTCAAGAAAAGGCTAAGTTCCTTTTGATTAATTGAGGAATTAACGTCCAAGTGGGAAATAATTTAGCATGCATCCTAGTTATAAGACTTTTGTGTCGCCCTTAGAAAAGTTTTGAAGTTATTATATGTACATAGTTATGTTACCCCTAAGAAAGCCTGCTAACTGTATGAGTAATTCCCAAGTCTCTTTGGTATCATGCATGATTTGTAAAAAGAAATTGGCTACTATTATATTGAAAATTTTGCAGCATCAAAAGTTTGAGTTAGTTTTTCATATCCCTTTTTTCTTTTAAGATAATAGTTAAAACACTTTTTGAAGTATCATTTTTTATTTGTGAATTTTTATCTGAACTATCAAGTGTTTGTGTTTTCTACTTGAGCTTCAACTATCAAGTGGTTATGTTTTCTACCTAAGCTATTACTAATTGTTTGTCAAAATACACCTCAACTAGTATTTTATGGTGCATGTTCTGTGTATGTACACACTTTTTTTGTTTAAAGTTGGTGCCAAATGGCACTCCACGCTAATAATTAAAGGAATTCATTAAAATTTATTAAAAATAAAAAGAATTAAGAGATATTGGTCAAAAGTCAAATAACTCTTGAAATATTACTTTTTTGTGAGTTTTTTAATTGAATTAGTACTAATTATTTTTCAAAACACACCTCAAAATTAATGAGTCAGCCATTCTGTGGATCGAATTTTATGGTCAAATTAAATCGTCATGGGCCTTTTGTTGATTATATTCAAATTTTGTCAGTCAGTTTTCAGTTGTGTTTTTATACAGTTGGTATCGATACTATCTTTTTTTGGTTGGTTGGTTTTTCATCCGATCTTCGTTGTTTGTATTGGAGCTAGACTAATCTGAATTTTCACCGCATAAAACTTATTCAAGGAAAGCACTCCTTACCAAGAATATTTTTATATATATAAATCGCCAACTCAAAATCAAAATATTTAATTAAAAGAGGAACAACACCATCCGTTGCACCACGTCTTTAAAGGTGTGGACCGACAATATCGATCACAAGATAGTTAATGTACTGAATATACTTCCTCCGTTCGGATTTACTTGTGATAGTTAATATACTGAATATACTCCATTCGTTCGGATTTATTTGTCACTATTTTTCTAATTTGATTTTTATTTTTACTTGTCATTTTTGACAAATCAAGAAAAGACAAAAAAAAATTCCATGTTTTATCCTTAGCATTAATTATTTATTCTCCAAAATTATTTTCCAATACCTATTACTAAACATCAATAAATAGGGACAATATGGAAAAATTACTATACCAATCATTATTTTTTTAATGAATGTGTATGTCAAAAAATAACATATAAAAGCAAACGGAGGGAGTATTAGTTTCAACCTCCTCTTTTAATTAGACCATTAATGCCTCACGTTAATGCACCTAAAAAAGGATTCTTAAATTTGACTTGGGAGTTAAACGGTGTAAATACACTTCCACCATCCATGTCACTTAGAAGTAAATTAATTTTATTCCCTCTTTTCCTTTTCAATTACTAGTCTAAATTTTTTATCTTAATTACTTATTCATTTTCAACAAATTAAGAGAAATTTATTTATTTATGCAACATTACCCTATATATTTTGTTGAGATAAGAGCAGGTTATAATGTAGTGGTAAATGCATGTTTCAAAAAAGAACTTAGATTTATAAGTTCAAATCTTAGGTGTAGCTTTCTTATTTTTCTTTAGCCGTTGTATCAAGTAATTTTATCCATTAAAATTTAAGTTTTATAAATAAAAAGATTACCTAGATGAGATTTGATTCTCCGAATGTGTATGGTACGGTATAATTTAAATAAATACTATGAGAAATGGGGGAGGAGAAGTGGGGATGTAAGTGAAGATGAGGTATGTTAGATGACGGGAAAGACACAGTTAATATGAAATGTCATTTGTCAAAATTTATTTTTACTTACAAAGTCATTTTCCTGTATTTTTGAAGAACTTATTCTTAAAAAAAATATTTATTACAAATTTAATCAATTGAACATGAAAACATTGAAAAATATATTATCTAGAATGTTTCCCTCCATGCCACCGATGCACCCTTAGTGACACGCGGAACCACTCGTGTACAGGGGCGGAGCCAGCCTTTGGCATGGGGTTCATCCAAGCCCCCTTCGATAGAAAATTATACTATTTATACATTACTAAAATTATTTTTTATGTATATCTAATAGATGTCGAACCCCCTTCGATTAACTTTTCTTCAAATTTTGAACCCCCTTAGTGGAAATTCTGGCTCCGCCTCTGCTCGTGTACAGCTGGTAAAAGAAATTCGTTAGGAATATCTGTGGCTTGCGTGTGTTACTGAAATTCTTTATAAATCTTTATGTGTTTACGTATTTATATTCCTAAAAATTCTAGCTTCGTCACTGATTGAACTAATCAATTAAACGTATTTATGCTACTTGCCGTTTTGTAAATGCAGTCTGGGCAGATTTACTTCTACGACACAAGGACACAAAAGAGGACATCAAGTGATCCAAGACTGCATGATCCAGAGCCACCAATACAACATCCAGTGCATATAAGTTTAGATCTTGAACTCAACTTATTACCATGTGGATCACCAGAAAAGACCAATCAACTTGATGACAAATTTGTTAGCAATTCAAATTACTCTACCAAAAAGAACAGTGAATCTAAAGGTTTAATCAATCGTTCACCATCATGGCTAACATTTGATGTGGATGAACAAGAGATGGTCACTGCTGTTTGCAAGAAATGTCACATGTTAGTAATGATGTCCAAATCTTCACCAACATGTCCAAACTGCAAATTTGTCAATCCACTTGATGAAACTCCTACTAGTCTGTTCAAGAAAAGGCTAAGTTCCTTTAGATTAATTGAGGAATTAATGTCCAAGTGGGAAATAATTTAGCATGCATCCTAGTTGATTAGACTTTTGTGGCACCCTAAGAAAAGCTTATATACAACTTTAAGTTGTTATATGTACATAGTTATGTTACCCCTAAGAAAGCCTGCTAACGGTGTTGACACCCAATTTTGACCCTCCTATTTATCATTTTTACTTATTCAGGCGTCTATTTTGTTCACGAGGCCAAAATCTCTATTTTTACTAATTTTTATCAAAATTTGTGATAATAGATACTATTCACATTATTTAAGTATTATTATTTTATGATTATTATTTTCAATTATTTTTAATCATTATTATTATATCATATTCTTTACTTGCAAAATTATTGTTTACTTAATCTTTTACACTTTCTCTTTTAATCTATTTTAAAAGCATTTGATCAAATATTTTAAGAATTATTTATTTTATTGTGAATTATTTTTTATATAAAATATAATAATTGATTTAATAATTTAGTATTATTTTCCTTTACTTAGTAATTTAGTAGCCACCCATCTTATATATTTTATTTTATTTTTTGATAGAAATTTATTTAGTCCAAAACAAACTCAAAATTCAAACTTTCAAATTCAAATTTTATCAAATCTTTTCATAAGTAGAAAAATCCTTCTTACTATCTTTCCTTTCTTATGAAAATATTTTTATTCTCAAAATCATTTCAAATCAATTTTACCTATTTTATTTTACTACCTCCATATCCGTAAAATCCACCTAGAAAATCAAAAATTATTTTCTTAACTTAAAAGAATATTACTCTTCTCAAAAACGAATCTCCGATTTTTTTTACATGGAGAAAATATTTCCTTTCCATCTTTCCTGCCCTTCCCAACGTCTCTTTTCTTCTTAGATACCCAAGATGACATAGATAAAAGTAGGAGGAGGATGCGAGGGACGGGGGAGCTTCTGATCATTTTTGTTCTCAATGGCATCTCCCTAACCAAGAGCTCCATTACATCTTCACCATAATGACGCCACCCATTTTCGATCACGAGATTCCCATAAACCTCTTAAGAGGATCTCATCTTCTCCCTTTCCGATCCAAAACAACCTTAAGGCCACCATGGACATCAATGATAGTCAGCCACCATCTCTCGCCTTTGTCCGACAAAAAATTATTTTACTATCCTTAAAAACACCACCATGAACTTTAGCCACCAACTCAAAACATCCATCATAGCATATCCTTAACCGGTCATTGCTCCGACCAAACATCATTAAAAAAAAATGGCAGCTTCGTCTCCCATATAAATTGTCCAAATGTTGTACAAATGCAAACGGAGGATCGGAGATGATGACAAACAGTGGAGGTCGACACAACCATTATATGTGTCGCCTTTCCATCACGGTTGCACTACCGTCCTTTCTACGTTGAGGTTTTCTGGCGAGGCTCTCCGGTCAGTGGTCCTGCATTGATTTTGCAAAGCTTGGCTCTCCGACTTGAATCAAATTTAATCCGATTTGAAATAAAGGCTCATTGGAGGTCCATTTCTTTCAACTCGCAGCTTATTAATTTATTTCAATGTAAAAATCTGTTGTCTGTTTAAATTTTCATGATATTTTATTTGATTTGCTCGATTGAATGATTGAGTGTTGTTCAATGACATGTAGTATAAATGTAGGGGGGGGAAAAAAAAATTTGAAAAAATGACATTGAGATGACACTATTAAATGTTACCATGAAGGTAGTCTTTTCTTTTAATTATTCTGTCAAATGGAGTTGGTTTAAATTAGTGACGTCTAGGAATTGTATTTATATATTATCTCTTAATCCTTGTTTTTGTTTCACTTGTTTTTAGTCCTTTATTTATTTTAATTTCATAAAGTAACACTACCTGAAATGATATTATGGTGATGAATGTTGTTCGTTATTTAAATACATTACCTTTTCTTATCATTGCTTGAAGTTTATGTCATAAATGACGTTATCAACCAACTGGCTTGAGTAGAAAAAAATGTGAGAAAAACGAAGTGAGCTACAGGTTTATTTTTTAACCACGACGTTGTCACTTATTAAAATAATAAATAACTGAAAAACTCTATTTTTCTTAAAACCTCTTTTATTATTACTTGCTTGGTTCGATCGGGAATCAATTTTTATAGTACGTACTTTAGTAATTTTTTGATTACTTAAATATTAATTGAGAACAGACATACTCTCATCTATTTGAATATTTTACATGTACATCACCACGAGATGCGATCGTTTGGAATTCAACTACGTCGAACGGAGGAGTCAATGCATGATGCAGAGCTCAAGTGGAGTCGTCACCCCATCGGAGGTCAGGTACGTTTGGGAAATGATGACAAAAGACAGGCAATAGCTGACTTCTTGTATGAAGCGCACATATAGCTTTATTAAAAGTATAAAGCACCTCGTTACTCCCTTCTTTTCTTATTTAATATGTCACCCTTTTAAAAGTCTCAAAGACTTGACAACTATTACAATTATATTAATTGTCGACATGCTTTGATATAATTTATATATTATACCAACATACCTTTTCTGATTTACATGACTTTTAAATGCTAAAATATTTTATTTAGTACTCTTAAATAAGTTTCTTTAAGAATTATATTCGTCTTGTCTTGAGGCGTTTAAGGGAATTGATCATATAAAAATAGAGAAGAGGGGTGTAACATCGCATTGGGCCCGTTTCAGCCTTGTCATACCCTGATCCCACATTCTCTCATTCTCTGTCTTAACTTTATGTATTGTTAATTTATTATTTATTCACTTACATTATATTCACCATCAAATTAAGGTGGCATATATTCTACTAACAATCTTTTCCTTACGTGAGATGTTATAATTTACGAGAGGACTAGAGCACTATGCGGAATAGAGAAAAGTTGAGAGCTCTTCGGGAATCTCAACTGGCTTATTGGAGTCTCGTTATTATTTGTAACTCAACATTTTGAATACCTTAACATTTTTATTAAATTGATGCTCCATAAACCAGGTCAGTTCCTCGACTTTCGCAATTATTATTTTGTATAGTATAAATTAATTAACTTAATCTCTTTCATTTCCTTATGCTCGTATAATGTCACTAAGTAATAATTGAATTTGTACTTCATTTAGCTATAAATAGGTTGTGTGTAAACTTATGTGGTAATTTTAAGCTATGTTTGTATTTTAAAATGCATGTATTTTGTTAGGTTTTTATTCATCTTTTTGTTACATTTTAACTCGCTTTTATTCTTCTCCTAGAATAATTAAGTTAAATATTGCATGCTTAGGCATTTGATTATTTTAGATTAATTAATAAATAGACCTTTTTGCTTATCACATAGAAATTCCCACGTAATATATGAATTCGGCCGGGACCCACATTTGTGGACCTCGAAAGGTGCCTAACACCTTCCTTTCGAGGTAACTTGAACCCTTACCCGAATTTCTGGTTGACATAGACTAATAAATTAAAATAAGTTCGCAATTTAGTCTAGAATGGTGCCCTAACGCACCTTAATTCGTTAGGTGGCGACTCTTCACTCTAATTAATCCCAAAAAGAGTTTGTCACGTCGAATCCCGCTTTTCGCGAGAAAAATGGGGTGCGACAAACGGTATGAGTAATTTCCAAGTCTTTGGTATCATGCATGATTTGTAAAAAGATGTTGGCTAATATTATATTGAAAATTTTGCAGTATCAAAGGGTTTGAGTTAGTTTTTCATAATTTTTTTAGATGATGGTCAAGAAGATTTTTTTTTTTTTTTGCGAGTTCTCTACCTGAACTACTTAGGTGTTTATGTTTTCTACCTGACAATCACAAAATATTTATCAAAACAAACACCTCGACTAGTAACTAGTGGTGTGTGGTGTACACTCGTTTTGTTTTACAGTGTGGTGTACACTCTTACTTATAGGAGTGAAATGAAAAAAAAAAATAGTAAATGAAGAGATAGTGGTCTACAAACACATGAAGTAATAATTTTTTTTGCGAGTTTTCTATCTGATCTATCGCTAGCTTTTTAATGAAAAGTATCTCAAAATTAATGAGTCAGTTGCCATGTGCATCGAATTTTATGGACAATTAAGTTGTCATGCGCCTTTTATCGATGTATTCAAACACTTAGGGCTCTTTTGGTACATGGTACAAGCGATAATTAATCCTCGGATTAATTTAAGGATGAACTTATCTCATGTTTGGTTGAGATAAAATGTATGGAATAACTCATTTCGGGATTGTGGTGTTATTTTTATCCCACCTTGAGGGTGGGATAACTAATTCCGGGATAGCGAATTTCGGGATGATTGATCCCGGAATAACTTGTTTCCTACCAAACAACCCCTTAATCTAGTTGGTTTTGAGGTGTATTTTGATAATAGGTGGGTGATCGTTCAGGTAGAAAATGCAAATACTTAATAAAACAAGTTTGTTTTTTACCTATTTTTTGGGAATATGTTTGGACCGGCATTATCTCTTTTATTTTTGTTTCAATCCAATGTTTGGTACCCGCATTAAAGCCTGATTAATTTGGATTAATACTGCGTAGGGGCCAATTCAGTGAAAGTGCTCTCTACCAAGTTCTTTTCATATCCAAGATTCGAATCCTAAGCCTCTAATTATCGAAGGAGAAGGAGTCTCATCCACTGCACCACATTTTTTGGTGGACGGGACCTGAAACTATCGATCACAAGATAGTTAATGTACTGGATATGTTTGGTTCAACCTCTTCCTTTAAAAAAGGATTCTTAAATTTGGCTTATGAGTTAAACGGACATCGGTGTAACTATACTTACATAATCATATCACTTAAAAGTAAATTAATTTTATTCCCTCTGTTCCCTTTTATTAGTCTCTGATTTTAAAAATAATTTTCTTTATCTTGCTTATTCATTTTTAACAAATAAAAATATTTTTTTTAATATTATCCTATAGTATTAAGTACCTAAACTTCCCAAATTTATTAGAATTACAACTTTAATAACCATTAACAATGATAATTTAGTAAAACAAATTCTTAATTATGAAATTAGTCCATAGAGGACTAGTAAAAGGGAATGAAGCTATTAAATAATGGTATTGATATTTGGCAATCTGTAATAAATGATAATTGACTTATTATTGTATTATCAGTGCATGTAATTTGAAATTCTTGGTGTATAAAAAAAATTTTACACTATGAGATTATATAAAAAATATCTCCAAAGACTAAGTAACTCTCCATAAAATATGCACCCTTTGAAGCCATATATCAAAAATTGGTATGCAGTAGTAGACATTAAATTACTGAGGTTAATTTTCTCTTCATACTGCGGTTAGATTATGAAATTCATTTTTATTTGCTTATATCAAGCATGGCTTGATGTATTGGTCTTTCAATTCTTAACATGATTGCCTGGAAAATTAACGTGTCATTTTGGCTCAAAAACAGAAAATAAAGGAAAAAGTAATGAAAGAAAGAAGCATCCAATGTGTGGCCTAATGAAGTCTCAGGTTTAAATTCCAGTGGAGATAAAAATTTTAGGTGATTTCTTCTCATCTACCCTAGCCTTGGTGAACAGAGTTATCTAATACGTATTGATGATGAAAGGTAACACGTATTTTGTGAAATTAGTCGAGATACGCGCAAACTAACGCGACCACCACAGTTATAGAAAAAGAGAGAGAGAGAGAGGGAGAATGTGTTGTTTTGCTTGCTCCCACTGTCCCATATTAGTTGGTCATTTTCCTTTTTACATGCATGTTAAGAAATCATAAATAAGAAGATAATTTTATTAATTCACCCCTTAAAAAACTTTTTGAGAACATAACAAATAAGTGTGAACACTTTCAAAAAGAATTAATTGCAAGGGTAATATGAAAAAAATTTAATTAATGCTTTCTTGATTTAGTAAGATGATCAACTAATATGGGACGGAAAGTATATATTTAGTTTGTCAAACCACTCATGTTGACTCATAATAATGACTACTAATAAATCAACATTGGAAAATGAAATGAAACAATGCTGCAGCTAGCATTGAACTTTATGATCATGTTATGACTTTAACACATTAAATCAAAATTATGGCAAATTGTTACGATCCTTAGCAAAGTATGGGATTGATTTGAGTCCCACGTAGATATAGAAATGTGTTGATGTGGCTAATTCTCCCTAGGTTGTATATACTCTTCCTGTTTCATTTTACTTCACCCTTATATTAAAAATAAATGTTTCAATTTACTTGCCCATTTTTGCAAATCAAGAGATTATTATTACTTTTTACCCATACTATCCTTAGTATTAAATAACTATATACAAAGTAATAGTAGTAGTAGTAGTAGTCAAATTTAGAGTTCAAAAACATTATTAATAATGTTAATTTGGTAAAATACAACTCTAATTAATATTTTCTTAAGAAATGTGTCAAGTCACCAAGAGCCAAGTAAAATGAAACGGGGGGAGTACATACCATATATCAACAGCAGTTAATATTTGCTTATCATGAAATCAGAAGTGCCACTAAACTTGCTCAAAAGGCTAAAAATGAACGAGTGCAAAGAAAAGTATTTTCTCAAGTTGAAGTACTAGTACTTACAAAGTATAATGAAAACAAAAAAAACAAAATGCATTACGTAAAATCATTTGTTTTTTCTATTTTCAGTAAGGTTTGTGTTCAATTTTGGCATCAAGTTGGCGTTCATACTCAACTACTATGTTAATTAGCTTATTTGGTTTGGTAACAATTAGCTAGCGTCCATTGGCAGGTAACATGTCAGTATCAAATCTGCGATGAAAAACAAGTGAACTACTTGCTCCGTTTCAATTTACGTGAATTTATTTAATTGACTCAACATTTAACTAAGATAGAAAGTATTTTTAAAATTTGTGATTTTAACCATATGGTAACATATGTGTGATTATAAAAGCTCCTTATTAAGATCAAAATGAGAAGTTTAAGTTAGATTATTTCTAAATTTAAAAAGTGATCATTTTTTTATATACACTATAAATAAAATAGATTCACATAAAATGAAATGGAGTGAGTAATCAATAGATAAGATGGGATGCCGATGTACCAGGGGCAGAACTAGGGGCCACGAAGGGGTTCAATATGTCAACCTCCTTTTGACGGAAAATTATGCTATGGGTATAAAATTAAAATTATAAATTGTTCAATATGTCAACCTTCCTTTGACGGAAAATTACGCTATGGGTATAAGAATAAAATTATAAATTACTTTTTATTAATATCTAATAAATGTTAAATTTCATTATATTTTCATGTTCTTACTACTTTATATCTTGAGTATCTCGACTACTACACTAAATTTATTACTCTCTCCGTTTTCAATTTGTTTCTCTGATTTAACTTGATAAGGAGTTTAAGAAAGTAAAATATTTTTGAATCGTGTAATCTTAAACCAAAAATATATTGTAGAATGTACCAAAATGTCTTTAATCTTATGATTTTAAATATGTCATGTGAATAGTAGAATTAAAGAGTTATCAAAAAAAAAGATATTCTTTTTTAAACAGACTAAAATGAAAAGAGCTACAAATAAATTGAAACAGAGGGTAATATGAGTTAGCGCACCTTCACAGTAACAGTTATTTGCTATCTTTAGTAGGCGTTTTGTCGTGGATTCGAAATAGTTCACTTTATTTAGAATTTATGGAGTTGAGAGTAAACAATATAATTGTGTTTGATTATACTTTTTACAAAAAAAAAAATATTTAGAATAATATTCATGTTCAAATGTACATAAGTACAATTTCAAAAGTGAAAAGTAAGTTTGAAAAAAAGGTTATAAACAGCATGCCCGGTGTAGCTCACAAGTGAGGTCTGGGAAGGTAGAGAGGTTGTTTCCCATAGACCCCCGACTCAAGTAAAGCATATCAAAATCAAGTATCGAAAAGAAATACAATAATGAAAGAGACATGCTAAAAACAAAAGAAGACAAAGACCAGTGCGCAGCGCCAACAAATAATACGGTAACAAGAATTGCTACAACCAAGTGCGGCCTGGGACATATCACATATCACTGGACATAGACATAAATAATCAGATCCATTTCACAATCAGACAGCATAATAGGAGGCATTATGCCCAGTTTGTACAAAACCATCGCGAGTTGCACTTTCCTATCCAAAAATACTCCAGAATGCTTAAAACTTTTAAGTAGATCTACCTGCAAAACTGTAGACAACACCTGCCTACTTTGTTCTTCTTTTCTTCTGCTTTTTATATTGTTCATATAGATTCAAAGACAATGTTGTCTCAACCGATTCCGCTCTTAATCTTTCATTTTCAGCTATGTCACGCAGCAGCGTGTAATGCTCTGAGAGTTTCTTTTTAACATCATTTTCATCAACTTGAACAGTGAGATCAAGGCCAGGCCCCATACTATTATGCTTCAGTGAGGCATTCCCTTTTTTCCTCTTGGCATTTGAGCTTTTAGGATCAACTTTTACGATGAAGGATTCCTGCTCAAGTGACAACTCCTTAAAAGCTTGTTGAGGAGATTTGTTGGACAGGTGAACCTGGTTATCACTAGTGCTCAGCATAGAAATGTTGGATGCCAATGTAGAAATAGCTGGGTGGTAATGCTTTGACAAGAGGTTCAACTCCCAAAGCACTGAAGCAAGTGCACCACTAAGGTTCGGGTCAGTTGCGTAAGGCTGATATTTCTGCAACAGAAAAGAACTGGCATCAGCACATTCTAGGGGTTCAACTATCTACTGAATATGAATGGCACAATTGGAAACATTTCTTTTTTCATGAGAAGAAGTCATTTCGGTACGAAGCATATAGCTTGTACCATGAGTGGCACACAGCAAACAAATGTCATTGAAAATTTCCTCAGCTTCCCCGATGGAAAGTTCAATACAATACGACTTCAGAAAACACAACGAGAAGTACTATGCATTAGGAATGCCCATTCCTGAAAGTACTAGATATAAAGCACTACAAAGTTTCTAGATTTCACTTGGACCACTCAACTGACCTTTGTACCTATTGAACACTTAAACCACTCAAAATATGTACCTATTAGACACTTTTTTGTTAATCAGCCAAAAATATAAAATCGGTGTAATACACTCGCGGTGACGTGGCAAAATGACCAATTATATTAGTGCATGTGGCAGATGAGTTCAAAAAAAATATTTTTAAGAAAAAATTATGAGTAAAAAAAATTTAAAAAATTAAATACTTAAATCCTAACTCTAATCACCAGTCGTCGCCACCCCCTCTGCCCGCCTTCACCTTCATCTACCATGTCAAAAGCTATCATCCCATTTCCAGCTCATCAACTTCATAAAATTTCAAAACAAAAATCAATGCAAAATTCTTTGAACAAATCCAAGAAAAATGTCATCTTTTAACATAAAAATTGACAAATCATTACAATCAAAGAATCAATTTTATCTAATAATTAAGAAAATTAATTGGATTTGAAAAGTGAAATGAGGAAGAACACGTAAAGATAACATTCCCCTTGAATACATCATATTTCTTTTTTTTTAAACGTGTTTTTCTTCATTTCACTTTAAATTAGTGTTTTTTTCCCTTTTTCTGAATCTGTTCTTTCTTTTTTTGGGGGATCTGTTCTTCATTTTTTTTGATCCAATTTTGTTTTGTTGGGAAGAAGAGAGGGTGGGGGTTGGGAAGAGGAAAAGAGAGAGAGAGAGAGAGGAAGTATAATTTGGGTGATGGACTCCATTTTTTCCGGAGGTGAATTTGGAACAAGAATACAATGAAGAAGAAGAAGAAAAGAAAAAAAGAAATTTGACAAAAAAAAAACACTTCTCACGCGCCTATTTTCAGGTGTTGTACACTCACTAAGCCATGTCAGCAAAAGGTGTTTAAGTGGTTCAAATCCAAAGTGGTACAGGTGTTCAATAGGTCCAAAGGTCAGTTGAGGGTTACAAGTGAAATCTCGAAACAAGTTTAAGGGCATATCGATGACTTAAGCCAAGTTTCTATATCACTATAATGTCAACAGATTCCAAGCCCTATGTTTACCTTGCCTCTGTTGCCCCTTCCCCTGATCCCCCACCCAAAAGAAAGTATATAAATGAAGCTGGGAACAAATTAGAGATGTCCGTAACAGAAGGGCCAAAGAGGTCGATTTGTCTCATTTTCTTCAGGAAATATCAAGTGCACGAATGATACATATTCGATGAAAAATTTTATATTGTGCCCCACACAACTGACACTAGTTGTGTGGAACTTCTTTTTGTCTCACAAGTCGGTGGACCCGAAAGTGTAAGATTTGGGTCCACCAACTTGTGAGACAAAAAGAAGCCTCCCACAATTAATGTCAATTGTGTGAGACAAATAATAAAAAGTTTACCAAAGTCAACACCATTACACAGTGAGTGCCATATAATTAATCAGAAAGACGATACTGGTTCATACCGCAATGGCACCAGAAACAGAGCCACCTCCAGCATCATTTTCTAACAAGTTCCGGCATTTGACGTTCTTCTGAAGGAGATGCTTCAAAGTCACCAAGGCTGAAATAGTTTAAAAAATGAGAACCATAAATCATAACATATAAAAGATTGGATAAGAACATATTGCTGTCTGGTAATGATTATCAAATTTATGACCTTACCAGCCAAGGACTCTGCAGATCCAGAGCATAAAGAGAATGTAGCTAAACGTTTTATAAAAGCTGCAGCCCTTTGCATGTCATGTTGTCGATCATCACAAAGCATTATCTTCAAAGCTTCAGCTAAGATCTCACCTTTATCCCTGCTTAAAATAAAAGATGGCTAACTGTGTTACTCTAGCCTTAGATGATGTAACCTCAGACTAATAAAATAAATATCCAACTCTTGTACTCAGAGAGGAGGTCGAAATATGCAGTTTGATAGGCACATAACTACCTTGCAGGCCTGTACTCAATTATCAGATTGTAAAGTTGGACAAAGAAATCCTGAAGATCAACATTCAGTGCGTCCAAATTGTTTCTCATCACTCTGAAAGCGACAATGCAACACTGGAGCCTTTCAGTTACTGTCAGACATGCTGAAACATCCTTGGAAGAGCCATCAGAGTTATTACCACTTCTCGCAAGCTTTCTCAAATAATTCATGAGATCGGACATGAAATCTAAGTCAATAAGCTGGCAAAATTTCCCAATTCCATCAAGACAAGGAGTAAGAAGTGGATGACTTCCAGCTAGCTGAGGTGAGGAACCTGCTTCGGATCTGAGAAACAATCACAATAAAGTTACTTTTCGAGAAAGCATCAAGCAACAAAACATAATGGTCAAGTATAGTACAGACTATACTGATGCAAGAGCTAATAAAGCCCTAATATAAACAAATGTTCATAGATGCTTTGAATATCCAAAACCTGAATTTGAGCAATCTCCATTGCAGAGCACTAATAGTTTTTCTTAAAGTTTTTAATCAGGTAATTGAGTTCCATAAGCTGAAAGCCTGAAACTATAGTCCAGTACTTGGAATAGTATTATACAACACCAAGTGAACAGCAGTAGCAACTTATTCAGGATAGAAATTACATCACATAACTATTGCAAGTGTTCTTTGTTTTATTCTGTTCAGATATACACACTGTGAAAAAGATTGGTCTCGCAGTCTCAGACTTTCTTTCTTCTAATTTATTCTATGCAGTTACCATCTTTGAATGTCTCATTCAATAGTGACAACCAAGAATATGCAGGTCCAGTGAACTCGAATTACAATTCAACGTTAATAACCTAACTAGAAATCACCATGTTTGTATTATAAGGAAGGAAACAGGAAATTATGATTCCATTCTATAAATTAGATAATAGTTGTGGAAAATTATCTCTACCCCGCAAAGGTAGAAGTAAGCTCTCCAGACATCCTAACCTTCCCCGACCCCACTCATGCGATTACACTAAGTATGTTGTTTTAGTTGTGGAAAATTAATTTAGAAAATGGTAATTAATACGTCTAAATTTGATGCTAAGCGGGCAAGAATTTACACGCAGAAGATAATTCTAATTCGCATAGTTTGCAAGCAAAATCTACCTAAGTTGTGCAGGAAATGCATAAATTTTGTAGTAAACCTAATACATTTTTGGTAAACTTGCATTGAACAGTTTAGACACTGATGATGCATAAAACGAGACACACTTCCAATTAGAAATTATAAATTCCATTTTCACACTACTACACACCATAATTAGTGAAAAGCAATACTAAATTTACAAATGCTCTGCCAAGTGGCATGGCTGATGGTCTCTTATGAGTTCACTATTAAAAACTAATCTCTTGTGCCAATTATTGCACTTGCGATCCTGCAATCTTATTGCAGTCAAATGATCTCATTTAACATTCCCAACATTGTTACTTCTATTTTCATTTTATTTTTCAAGAATAACATCATTACTTATTTTTAGATAGGTCATTGGAGGGTTACTAGAAAAATGCTGTATTATGGCTTATAATATTTCATACTATGGCTTAAAACAATTAAATGGGCTAACATTAAGATTGCTGAAGCAATCATTAATTTCCAAGCCTAATTTCATCCCTCAAACCTTTTTGTGCTTTAGAGCAGTCATCTACATAATTTCCCAGAATTTACCATCAAACTTGTGAGGTGGAGGATTACGCTGATTCATAACTTCAGTTGTTACAACACTTTAATTTTGTCAAACTTGCAAATTCTGCCTAGAGAAACCAAAATGCAATTCATGGCACCTATAACACAATAATCAGCATGGACGCTATTGTTAAATCCTAAAGCTGTCAACTACCCGCTACCAACTTCCATAGCTTTACCCTTTTTCCCATTATGAATATACATCTAAATAGCCTTTTGTTTGACATTTAAATGCAGGATACAATATGCAGGCAACTAAAGGAAATATCACAACTGTATGGAGAACATGCCCCAGAGATAGAAAAGAAAATGAATATCTGACAACACATAGAAAAATCAAATATGCTGGAAACACATTAGTATCATTAAGTAAAATTAATTAGACATCAAGACAACACAAAAGCATCCATGGAAGCACAACAAAGGCTTGGAGCTGACGAACTGCTCTTCATCAAAAGCAAAATAAATGGTGAGATGCACTTATATAACAAAAAAGGAATTTTTTTTTATTTTTTTTTTGTGATAACTGGTAACATATAACCCAAAAAAAAATTCTAAAACAGAAGCCTTCCCAATTTCAGATGGATTGGTATAAAATCCAAAGAGTTGGAGATTGAATCATTAAGAAAACTATCTCTGTCTTCTTTATTTGTTTTATGCATAAATCAATTAAAATAAGAAAGGAAATGGAAGGTGGTCTTCATTCTTCTCATTTGTCTTCCTCCGATATCCTCTCTGAATGCTCCAAATCCCCCATCACAATGTCTCTATCCACTTCTTCATTCAAGAGTTAATGAAAGTATGGCTGCCATCTACATCTAATATCCTAGGAGCCCCAGTACGGAAGAGTGAGAGGTTGGATTTGGATGGTTTCAGGAGAGGTAAAGGTAGGCCGAAGAAGTATTGGGGAGAGGTGAATAGACAAGACATGACGCAGTTGCAGCTTACCGAGGACATGACCTTAGATAGGAGGTTGTGGACACGGATTAGAGTAGAAGGTTAGTAGGTAGTAGAGCGTTGTCTCGCTTATCCTTCCATACTAGAAGTTGTAGCATTTCTCCTATAGTTTCTTGTCCATCGATGTCTATTACTATCTACTATTGCTTATACTGCAACTATCGCCCTTTTTTGTTGTAGTTACTGTTCCCTGTTTGTTTGTTTTTTCAGTGTTTTGTCATGCTTTCTATAGTATTTTGCCATGATCCTTCACTTCAGATGTTTCTTTACTACTTTGATATGCTTTGCCTTGAACCGAGGGTCTATCGGAAACAGCCTCTACCTTCCAAGGTAGGGTAAGGTCCGCATACACTCTACAGTCTACCCTCGCCAGACCCACTTGCGGGATTACACTAAGTATTATGTTGTTGTATTTTATTTGTTTTTCTTTTTTCTTTTCTATAAAGCTGGAAAGCTCTCAGCAAAGGATCATGCTTTTGTGTGAGATTCTCTACTTTCCTATACATTTGTATGACAGGATTTCTCGTTAAACCAATACAACTTAATCAAAATAATAATAAACGTCAGGTACACAAGAAAAGTGGAATTACAGTATTTTGTTTCCTCACTGAGGAACTAGTTATATGATGTGGTTCAAGTTCAAATCTAGTGTGTTCATGATAAGTGAATTCATTGATCGCTCCATTACAACATCAAGAAGAAAAATATACCTAGGCTTTAATGCATGCTTTAGGACCCGAAAGTATGTCTCAAAGATAGCTGATAATACATCAGTCTGCATCCTTCTCCTTTCAGTAACATCTGTAGCTAATGAAGCAGCCTTCAATTCTGCAGTGACCTGTAAAAACATGAGCAGTGCAAATGAATTTATAATTAACAAGTCCAGTCACAGATCATGTTGCCAAAAGAATACCTCTTCTCGTGTCTTTGACATCATCTCTTTCCGTGTTCTTTTTCTCTCATTGGCAGATGCTTCTTTTTGCTCCTTAAGGCTCTTTCTTTTAGCATTTTTGCTTTTAAATTTATTATTAGCATCTGGAGCTTCACGTTTTCCAAGATCATCATCAAATGTCAGACACATAAACACCTGAGCATGAGAAAATCATGTTAGGAGGATCACGAATTCTACCAATGCTAAATCAGAAACTACTTCTATCGGGAGCAAGTCAACTAAACAAAGCAAGAATACCCAGGTAGACTCTGTACTTGAATGAATGTTGTTGAGCATATTAAGGTCCTACGTTTGTTTTTTAAATATTAAGAGCATATTTGTTTTTTAAATATTAAGAGCATACGTTTGTTTTTTTAAATGAATGTTTGTTTGTTTTTTTTGCTCCTTAAGGCTCTATCAAACATTTGAATAATTTTATGGCATCATATTGTATTTTACCCTACTAATTACACCAATTCCAATTACTAGGTGGCTTTCCAGACACACCTCTAGTGTTTTTTGTCTCTGCTCGGATTTGAACCTGAGACCTGATGGTTCTCAACCACTTCATTGACCAGTAGGCCACACCCTTGTGTGCGAAGATCATATGTTGACTAGCAACATTTGAAAAGATCATCATCTTCTTCATCAATTATTTGACACGGTCATCATCACATTTCAAATTGAAAATTTGCCCTTTTGCACAATACCAAGATATATGCTTTAAATATACATCATATCCAAGTTCATTATGTCATCATAAAACAATCTAAGAAAAAAATCATAGAACGAAATGGTATTAAAATTGCAGACCTCAATGGAATCAGGATGTAGCTGACAATCATGAGCTTTAACGAGGTCTGCAATCATTTGAACAGCCTCCACAGTTGCCTCACCACCGTGCTTCCCCTCATTGGTAAAAAGTGACTTAACAGTAGCACAGCAAAGTTTCCTGTCAACAAGCAGTAGATTAACAAACTTGAGAGAACATAATTGCTACTTGAAAAGCAGCATAACCTGGACGCACAAGTGTATTATTTAAATATCCTGTTTCATAATCAGCATGTATCTATGGGGAGAGCCGAGAGGACTAAACTACAAAAAACAACGCAACATATCCCAACAACTTTAAAGTGCACGGTTTTGGTGTTCGCTTTTCCTCGAGAAAGTGGCCCTTGAATTTTCAAAGCACTGAACTTGTACAATATATTTTCAAGCTTTGCCAATAGAAGCAATTTAGTAGATCTTTAAACCACATATTAGCATTCAACTTTTGGATAAGACAAGAAACAACATAAGATGAATATTCATTGTGTTGGAGATCCATACCACATTACAGATGATATAAATAGCAATACAAGCCAAAATTCCTCGTTAATGAAATTATAAAGCAAAAGCTGAAGTCAACAAATCCTACCCAGAAAACGTAGTGTTAGATCCTCACCTGAAACATCTCACATCATAAATACTCGTATGCTAAGTTTTCCACTCCTTTCCAACACCTAATATTCTCACTTCATGGTTTACAAACTTTATAAATGTATATAATAACTGCCCCTCCTTCATTCTCACTTCATGGTTTACAAACTTTAAAAATGTATATAATAATTGCCCCTCCTCCATTAGATGCTTCCGGAGCGCTTTGCGCGTCCGGCCTAATTGAAGAAGAGCTACTAATGGAAAGGAACTAAGAATCCCAATAATAGCCCTTAATTTTCTCACAAGATGGTTTACAATTTACAAAGTTCACAAACGTCCAATTCCAACTTTCCATCACTCAGTTTACGAACATCAAATTCTAACTTTCCATCAATCAATTTAAGTGTCTTACTTCCTCTGTAAGTTTGTCGCAAAACTAAGCTCATCTCTTTAAAATGGGAACTTCTTCTACTATCAGCTTTTAAAGTTAATATTAGAAAAAAGGTGGACAGGGATTCAATATAACAGATTAAAGGCACAGCTCCATAATTTAAGTATAAGTCTCAAATATTCCATAATATGCATGCCTAGTCAAATTACATCAACTACTATGGGAAAATAGATTAGACATAATATATTGGATGAATGTACAACACTGAAGTAAACAAAAAGTGCTGGGTTGATTAACTAACGAGAAGCACTTTTAAATCCTTCAAAACTTTTCAGAGAAACCCCCTTCCAAACCTTCTATCACTTTAAATTCTCAAGCGCTCCAAAAATAGTTTAAATATAGCTTAGCTCTACAAAGAAGTGCCTTGCAATTTTTGCCCCCAAAACCCTGGTCTAGCGGTAAGAGTGCAGTGCGTGGTGTGTGGATTAGGTGCATGCTACACAAAAGCCTTGTATTTAAGTGGAGAAGGGAATAGGGGCGGGCACATTAGCCACCGAGTTTTGTATCGTGGGTTATTAGCCCTCGGAGATTTTTCGATTATCAAAAAAGAGTGCATTGCAATTCATGGGGTCTCTCAGTCCTCCAACTGACAAAATTGAGACCTGATTTTCAGGCTTACCCTCCATAACCTCATTGCAATTTAAAGTTATGCATTTTATTCAGCCTCACCATTAAGCACTTCAATACCAGTCCTTCATATGAACTCAGTGCTTGTATTTGTAGATTTTTTAAAAACTTAATTTGCTGCAACCACAATCACAACAGAAACCAAATAATGCTTGTTTCGCGTCCTTTATAATGCCAAAGCAACTTGAAAAGAAGAAAGATCGTATCTCACTCGCCGTGAGATCTGCAGATTTCAGCCACTAGAACAGGATCATAGGGGCCTAGGGCAACCCAATGAAGGATTCATGGAGTGCAAAAGATGTAACATGGAATTTCATCCTTCAACCAACTCCAAGTAAAGTAATAGTGGAAAAGCTGGAAGGAAATGAAAGAGGAGCAGTAAGCATAATTTACCTCGATATGTCATCCTCAGAGCTTATGTTTCTTATGACAGCAGCTAACAAATTCTCTCGGCAATTGAAGTGTGGAACTGCCTCGAGTAAAGTACAGATGCAGCGAACTGCGACACGTTTGTATACAGCCTGCTTTTCTATGGCAATCAGCTTTTGTATATAAGCCTGTCAAATCACAAACAGGAAAAGAAGCAATGAGCAAAATTATCTCACAGAATATTGTTAAATGTACCAAGACTAGAATTATATTTGAATCTGCAATCTGACAAACATGAGTAACATTTCAAAGGATGCTAGTTAAGTTTCTAAGACCTTTTAAAAATAGGAAATCACATTCTATGTTACTTCAAATTTCAAATTTTCTTCATCTCAGCTACTTGCCTTGCTGATACGAGATATATCAAGAAGTTTCTTGGAGAAAAGGTACAGTCATCCTGATCCATAACTTAGATTGTACCCATTTGATTGACCTCCTTTTCAAAGACAGAGATTCTTATTTTTTACTTCAATTCGTTTCATAGAAGTTCCTTCAGTACGTGAAAATGCTTAACAGAGTAGGTAGGTCTAGCTAGCCCTTAAACTCATCGAACTTAACTACTCATTCTCAGGTGATGGATTTACTTTGATTCTGTATTTGATATCCCACAGCAAAGATAATTTATACAATGCCCAGGATAAAGGGGGTGTTTGGATCGATTTTTTTTAAGTACTAGCTTATAAGCTAAAAGCCAAAAGCCATAGGTTGGGAGTACCCAACTTTTGGCTTTTGGCTTTATTTTTTTTTTGAACTTTTTCAGCCTAAAAGAAAGTGCTTAAAAGCACTTTTTGCCTTTCCCAAACACCTCCAAAAGTAAAAAAGAGCTTAAAAGCCAAAAGCACTTAAAAATAAGTCAATCCAAACACCCTCAAAGAATAGCTTGTCACGCTGTCTGGTGTTTATTCATATGTAATAACAAATTGAGATATGTAAAATAATTGCAATGCAATGACAATTTAATAATTCAACCCAACATCTGGAGGAATACATTAAATACTACTGCAGTCCTAGCACTTTTTTTTTTTGAACTTGGTAACTTTGTATTATATCACACAGTACATGGGTTGTACTGAAACCTCATATACAAGGGTACTCTTAAATCCACTGCTCTATATCACTGCAGTCCTAGCACTTTTATCTGCATAAAGTACCTCAACATGCTATCACGCAACACCAGAAACAAGAACAGCTCGAACAATATTTATTTCCCGTGTTTTATACTTTTATTCCAAACAAAGTACAATTTGTATGGCCTGAATTCCTATTTTTCCATCCACAAGGAAAAAGATCAAAAGTGTGTTAACAGTGCACCAAAAAAGAGGCACAATAATTTGCAATCAAGGAAATGGAACACAACAAAGTGGTAAACCATGTCATAACAGTATGCACTAACAGCTATAATATGAATTCAGATGTGCAATCAATTATTATTGAGATTTTGATCCATAATCAACCTTATATGCAGATAAGAGGGTAGATTCATAGAACCGCATTTTCTTAACAGCCTTAGAAACTTTCATCTCCTGCTCCTTTTCAGTTGGCAGCCGGATGCGATACCTGAAGCCCATATTGAAAAGACAAAACAAGAGTTAATAGCTTAGATAGCATCATCATACCCAGTGTATTCCCACCAGGTGGGGTCTCGTGGTTGCGGGGGGGGGGGGGGGGGGGGGGGAGTGTACGCAGTCCATACCACTACCTCAGATGAAGTAGAGAGGCTGTTTTCGATAGACCCCCGGCTTAGATAGCAAAGTTGATAAAACAACAAAAAAGTTGGACAAGTAAACTAGAAGAAGCCCATGAAATCTTGCAAACTTCTCACCCAGGAATGATATCTCTGAAAACAGCCAACAGAGACTTAAGGGCAAGTACCACTATATCACGATCACCATCTTTAGAAATTTCCAGCATCTCCTTGAGAGATTTGATGTTTAATTCAGGATCTGTAAGCAGTGCAGTTCCCAGTTCAGCTAGTCTAAACTTCTTTTTTTCATTGGCCTCTTCTTCTGTCATATCTTTTCTCACCTCGTCCTAACACCATGGATGTATAATCAATATACTCGTATCCAAATTTAGGTGTTCTCTTTTTTACTATATAGTTATTAAAAATAAAAATTTCAGCAAGCAACATAAAGTTATGATAATATAAATCCTAGAATTCAAAGTAAACAACACAAAAATATACTTCACAATGCCACGGAATTACAAATTCAATTGCAAAGTTACTTTTCAATTAATCAACCACAGAAAAGAATTATTAGCACTTAGTTTTATACTTTTTAGTAATTGAACTAAGAGAGTTGAAGAGAGAAATAAGAAGAAGAAAGATGTGATTCACAAGGAACAGAGAAACAAAGGAAGTAGAAGCGAAGGTGCTACAAGCTCGAGAAGAAGAAGACAAAAGCAGCAAAGAGGACATTGAAGTGTATATGAGGAGAAGTTCGTGTACTTAATAGGAAAAAGCCCTTTTTCTCCTTTTCTTCTTTTTTTAATCTTTTCTATCTATTGAAATTAGATTTAAAGAATCAACTCCTTCTTGTAGGTTCACTTTGCACCTCACCATCCAAAATGCATAGCTTCTTCCATAAGGCTATTTCCCTAGCTTTGCATTGCTCCATTGCTTAACGATGGCTTTTAATAACACTGGTTAATATAAGAATGAGCTCGCAGAACTCCATTGATAATATATACTGAAAGAATATTGTCGAAATATGAAGGAAGTATGTTTGTGACAGCTAAAGACAAGTTTGTCATTCTGAATTTGAGGTCCGAGGGAGTATTATTTTTCCAGAATAATCTGACTCAGAATGCCTAGCATAAACCATCCCACAACACTTCTTACAAGGAGCAATACTAATCCAAGTGATTTATTTCCTCCTCCACAAATAAATAGGAAAACATGAAACAGTGAAACAGGTGGTAATTCCAGTACAGTGACAGTGCAACAAGGGAACCAGCATTAACTTGTGTCATACCCCACACTCATCATATATATACCTTTCAAAAGTTCTAGTGCCTCTTTTCCATCTTCACATTGTCATCTACAATTTAAAGGTACTTTGGGATATACATTCTAGCACGACGGCATATCCTTTAGGATATATATAATGCACGTACCAAGACTTCAGCTTGAGGTATTTGCTCAACATCCTCTACTGCTGCCACCTCTTTTGACTGTTTCTTAGCCTCTTTCCTCATTTTCTTCAACTGTGCACGCTTCTCTGCTTTAGTCCGCCTCACCACACTTGCATCAGTTCCATCTTTGTTGTTAGCATTATCTTCATCTTTATCTTCATTTTCAGATTTTTGTGTAGCCTTTGGCACTGTATAATATGAAAATTAAGACTCAATTAACGGTTACAGCAGATTAAATACCAGGTGATGATGAGTGAACAAGAGGTTTCAGTACCTGTCCTGTAATGAAGTTTTCCATCTAATGTTTTCACAGGAAGAGCATCCACAGGATCCACCTCTAGCCCCTGTTTTTCTGTTTCTTTATCAAGTGACTTCTTCTTTAACCGCCTTTCATACAGAGACTCCAGCTCGTCTTCTTTCACATCGGCAACACGAGTAACTTGCCTTTCCAGTTACAATAATAAGATCAGTTATTTAGAAAGTTAATAGACTTACATAAGACGGGAAAAGTAAATGAGAAACTAAAAGAAACAGATCTTCCATCTAAATCGTACTCCAAGATTGAACATAGAAAAAAAATAGAAGTTGAACAAATAAAAAAGGACACATCACTATCACATTTTTAAAAAACATAGCAATCCGTGAACAAATAAAAGTTGTGGCATCACATTATTGATTAACCGGAAAAAAAGGGGGGCAAATGCCAAGGAATACGTCAAGAGTGGCAAATGAAAGTGACCCTAGCTACAGGGGCCTCAGGGTGAACTAATACCAGATATAATTTCAAATATTAGTCTTCCGCAAAGCAATTAAAACAATATATTCCCCTTTCCAAGAGCTCTGTCTTTCCTAGTTTTCGAATATGTATTTTGAATCAACATTATCCAAGCAAAAAACAGATTTATACCACATTCAAATCATCCAACTTAACATATCAAAATGAGAAAGTTTCGCTACGCATGCATCAATTCACAAAAATAAAGTCAAACCAACCAAAAAAACACGTCTATCCTTCCTTATTTACGAGCACCTTTGTAACACTCAAAACCATACCAAGCTTACAAGAAGGAAAAAAAAGGTTACTTTTCCATTAAAAAATGAATAACAAACAATTCGTGTATGTGCATTAGTTCCAACAGAGTAAAGTGCGAAAGGGCAGCTCGATGCACTAAAGCTCCTGCTGTGCACGGGCCAAACCACGAGGGTCTAACAACATGATAAAGTGAGAATAAACACCTGTACATGCCAATAATTGCTTACTTATTAATTAATTCCGTATCCAATTCGGACAAGAAGCCAGTATATTCTCGATTTTCGCTAACGAATTGCACGTCCTCGTCTGATACTTCAACTGCTTCATCAGGAATTTCCGGTGGAAGCTCCGGCGGTAGCACAATCTTCTGCTTTTTCTTCCCCATTTTCTTCCTCATTATTTATAGTATCTGTAAAAGGTATATATACAAACTGTGAGCTACTGCAATCAACTTAATATAAACTGGAGCTTCACTAACCATAATTTTCAACAAAGAAAAAGCAATACACGTTACTAGCAGTTAAAACTTCTTCTTCTTTTTTTTTATAACCGTGGAGTTCGGGCCAGCTTTCACGCACCTCGACTTGATTATTGCTAAAACGAAATTAGAATACACAACACAAAATCAAAGCCAATATAAACTGGAGCTTCACTAAGCATGAATTTCAACAAACAAAAAAAAAAAAAACGTTACTAGCAGTTAAACCTTTTTTTTATAATAACCGTGGTGTCAGGGCCAGCTAGCTTTCGCGCAGCGAGACTTGATTATTGCTAAAACGAAAATTAAAACACACAACACAAAATCAAGACAATATATTAATTGAAAAAGGAGATAAATTTGTTGTTAGATATGGAGAGAGGAAGATGAACATACGATTTAATTTGATTTTTCTATTGTGAGAGAATGAGTACAGTATGGAGTTTTGCAGAAAGAGAGGGAAGAGGGAAGCGGCTGTGTGGGGAAATTAATTTGAGGGCTTAATTTGGATTGGAGCGCAGGTTTGGATTTGGGTTTGGATTTACTATTTGTTTCGGCCCAATTAGAAAAGGAATGTGGGCTTTAACAGAAGTTCAGGGATAATTGCATAAATAGACAATTTGAAAGTTTATCCCTTTCGTGATGACTTTCAGGGGTCATTTGGTAGGGGCGTATAAAAATAATGTAAAATATAGTGTATTAATAATGCTAATATTAGTTATATTTGTATTAGTTATGGTGAGATTTTTTTTATGCAGTATTTGATTTGGTGTGTTAAAAATAACATGCATTGCATACTTGTTTAAAAAAAAATTATTTGTTTACAAACATATCCTCAACAAATATGGTGAAAAGGATGTGAAAAAAGTTTTAAGGATAGTTGTGTCTTTAATCATGTTAATGCATACATTAGAATCCATTACATTACTAATACACACCTCAATATACAATAGAGTGTGTAACTAATGCAGACATTAGTTATACATAGGCTAAAAAATATATCAAACAAGGTACTAGTAGTACACAGGACTAATGCATTCATTATATTTTCTAATACACTTTACCAAACGATCCCTTAAATATATGAATTAGGGGCGAAAAATTTAAAAGTGACTGTAATGGGATCTTCTAAGTTTTCAATACTTGAATGACCAAAAATGAGGATTTAACTCCTATTTTTTGGTTTGATTTTTCATTTTCTCTCTTTAAATTTGTGATTTCTAATTTTGTCATTCACTAATTTAAGCTTTTGTTTGAATGTACGGTAACGAAGTCATGATTTTAAATTAGCGCTTGAATATGTGATTTCAAATATATATGATTTGTGATTTCAATTTTTTTTAAATATAAAATTTGACTTATAAATTTATATTTTGTAAAAAGAAAGACTCATCATTTTAAATTTAGACTCATCATTTTAAATTTTGCAAAAAAAAGACTTATGCTCGACATGAAGATATTGTTTGTACCATATCAATAATTAGTTACTATACTTGTTGACTAGTGGATCTTTATAAAATTATGGGTGTTTTGAAGTTTGTAGTCTCAAATATTTGTTTATATTTATAAAAGGTTTACAACTTGTGAGATTTTTGTGTTTATAATTAAGAAAATGTATAATTTAAGAAAATCCGAATACATGTAAAATCAAAACTTCAATTTCAAAACAATCTGATTTCAAATCATGATTTCATATCACATAAACAAATGAACCCTAAATAATTAAAAAAGTGATAAAAATAATCTTTCAAAAAAAAAAATACAACATAAAATTAAAAAACACAAGGCACAAGTTATACCTTTTCTTTATAATCTAAATGTTCTAGTACAAGTTTCACCTTATAATTAAGATATAAGTACAATTTCAAAACTTACAGAGTTGTGCCCTTTAGTCCTCTAAACTTTTGTGGAACAATGCAAAAATTCTCTAAAATTATATTTTGCAAATTAGATACTACATAATGTGCCGAATTATGAACTTGTATCTTGCCTTTGAATGAGTTATTTGAAGTTTGAACACATAATCTCTAATTTCTTTTGGTGACAAAGTCCAAAAAAGCGAATTCTCTCAGAGGGAAAACGTTTCAAAGCAAGTATAAAGAATATACCATTGATAAGAGCAAGGAACATAATCCTGTAACCAAAGTAAAAATCTTGATACACATTTCTTCTGCTAGTAATTATATTGAAGAAGTACTTGTAATGCGTTACACTTTCATCATGCATGTATTGACTTGGTGTAAACACCGAGTATGGATAAGTTTTTTCCGATAAAGGACTTGAATAGTTATGGCAATGGTCAACTAGAAATGTTTTCTCGACAAATTTTAAAACTTCACCTATAATAATAATGTTAGGATTTGGTCAGTTGGAGACCAAAAAACATGATTCATGATACATTTGGATCATTTTGCGCAACAACATTATCGAAGAAGAAAATATTTCGAAAAGAGCTCTAACAACCAAACGTATCAAATTTATTATAATGTTTCACATTGTACTTTCAATCTTTTAGGCAAGTCTTTTCAATATTTAATAATGATGCATCAATATATAAACATTTCAATTCTAATTTTTTTAATTCATATATATATTTTTTTTTCCAACTGCAAAAAGAAAGATACAGAAAAGTGAATAACCAAAACAAGACGTACAAATATAATCTGTTGGGTGTTTTAAATTGGCTAAATTACAAATATATGTGGGTTTATATTACTGCACATACATAGATCTAATGTATATATGGGATTCTGGTATTGCATATACATAGATCTAATGTATATGTGGGTTTCTATTATTGCATATACATAGATCTAATGTATATATGGGTTTCTGTCACTGCACATATATATATAATTTTGGTGATGTATATGCTTGCGGAAAACAAGACAATGTATTGTATTTGTTTATTCTGATACATATATGTAATGTTTTGATGATGAATATGATGGCGGAAACTAGAGAGTGTATTTTATTTGTTTATTCTGAGACATATATCTAATGTACATATAACAATTATGTATATGAAGTATGTGGCATATACATATAACTTTATGTATTTGTCAAGGGCATTGACGGGTGAACTTTCCCAATCTTTGAACATCGGATTGATGCCTTGTATGGAGACTTATCTTGCCGGAGCCTGTGGAGAAGGTGGCTGGTTAATGGAGGAGGAGAGGCAGTAACTAAGAGAGAAAAGGTTTCACCGGTCGGCGAGTGGTTCGCGGTGGAGCGGCGGCGGTGTTGGGTTGCTGATTGGAGAAGGTGGAGCATAGGGTGAGAAACCGAGGGACTTCGCCGTCTGGAGGAGGAGAAGTAGAGCGGCTCACAGGCGTATGCTCGCCGGTGGCGGCGTGGTGACGCGTGGAGGAGCAGTGGCGACTGGATTTTGGTTTAGAGAGAGTGAGAGAGGGTTCGGTCTAAAAAACAGAGCTACGTGAAGTTGATAGTTTTTTATCGTAGAAATTTGGATGATTTGAACAAAGAAAGATGATTTGGTAATTCAAAATTTCAAAATTTGAAGCTGTTACTGAAATCAAGGGATTCGCCAGACAAAAAATATCACGTTAATTGCGTTTCAAACATGTTAAAACTGTTTTTTTCCTTTTATGTCGTTGAACAGTTTTGTACTTATGTATATGTTAGTGATGTATATGGTCGTTTAGTTATGTATATGCCTCGTAAAGATAAGAGATTTGATGTAATTTAAGCAAATATTGGGAGAGAGTGTAATTAACTAGTAAACTACTGATATTTATGTTATTTACACTTTTAAATTTTCATTTTTTTAGCAATTTTAGATAAAGCAATATAAAATTAGTTTGAAAAGAGAGAGAAAGAGTTTAAAAGGATGCATATATGAAACATAATTAGGTTATCAACCCACTTTCTAAGTTACTTTCATAAATTTTGTCATGATCTTCGGTCACGTACAAAATATAAAGTTTATCTTATGCTAGAACTCCACTTTAATCTTATATGATTGAAATTTAAATCATAAATTTAAATAAATTAAATTTCAATCTAAAATACATATAAATCTCTGAAATTTTATCATATACGCTTGAAGTTGTCATATATGTGACCTCTCAAACTTCGACTTCGGATAAGACTTGCAACTTTTTGTTTAGTATAAAAAATAAGAGATAATTAATTTTTTTGAGTCAATTTTATAATAAGCTTATTTCATTTTTGATTAAAATAAAATATATAAAATAACTCATTTTGAAATAATTTATTATAATGTTATTTTTATCTTACCTTAAAAATAAAATAACTAACCTTAAAATAGCTAATTCTAAAATAATTAATTTCAAAATAACTTATTTTTCAACAAATAACCCCTTAAACTAGAGATATTCATGTGAATGAACCGTACGAGAATTGACTATTCAGTTATTGGGCCCCTTGCTCACGCTCATCTAGTATGGAAAGAGTCGGTGCAACTTACCACAGCCGTCTCAAACTTGCCAACAAAATATTAAAAAAAAACAAAAGTAAAAAATGAAGCACCTACTACGAAAAAAAAGACATAATATATAAACGTGATTTTTAATTTGATCTGAATTTATATTCACTAATTATATATATATAAAAATAAATATTTAAATTTATATAAATAAAATTAAACAATTAAATACATATGATTTACCTAATGTCTTATCTAACAATTCGTGTACTATAATTATTTGATTGGAAACAAATTATTCTAAAATTAATTATCCCTAAATAATAAGTTATCCTATTAATATGTTTAAAAAATTTTCAAAACTAAATAATACTGAACAACTTAATTAGAAATTATTATGTTAATTTTCAGAAAATATTTTTCCTTCATACGAAACACACTCTATACCTCATGCCAAACAAATCCGTGCATTATGCCATATACTACGTAAAAAAAAAATATTAAAAAATCTCCCCACCTTCCAGCGCCCACACCCTTTATTTTAGCCAAAAAAAAAACAAACATATGAGAAAGAGAAACATCAGAAACACTCCTAAAATCATACAACAGAAATAGCAAAAACAAAAAACCCTAATACTAATCCTATATAAAAAGTAAAAACCACTATTCTCCTTCATCCCAAAATCCCCTCTAACCCAAACGACTCATCATCAATCTCTCTCTTTATTCCTCTCTGTGTTCCCCAAAAAACTTCATTTTCTTTCATCAAATCTTCAATTTCAATTTTTTTTCTTCACAAAATTCAGTTGTGAATGGTAGAAATCCTCAAGAACTTGTTAATGATCTCCCCTTTAACACCAAAAAGGGGGATCTCTGTTTCTTCTGCTTTCTCTTTTGGTTCTTGCAAAGAAGGCTGGTACTTTCGCTGCATCGGCGTTGACCCTTAAAAACACTCTCCCTTTTCCAAAATTCAAAATCTTGATTTTTTTTTTCTTTTTTTCTTTTGGTTTAATTGAAAAAAAATAATTTTGGAAAAAAAAATTGAAATTGGAAAAAATAAGATGTTGCTTTACAAGCCAAAGAAGAATCAAACCGGAAAAGGGAACCGGATTTTGATTAGTATTACGGTTCTGGGAAGTGCCGGTCCGATCCGGTTCGTTGTTAATGAAGAGGAACTTGTGGCTGATGTTATTGATACTGCGTTGAAGTCTTATACTCGTGAAGGAAGGCTTCCGGTTCTTGGTTCTGATTTCAGTAACTTTGTGCTTTATTGTCCCACTGCTGGTACTGAAGGTAATTGTTTGCTGCTTGCTTCATAGAAATCTAAGAAATGTTGTTTCACCGTTTTTTGATGTAATTTAGCTGGGTGATTTTGATATGTGTTGAATTTAGACTCAATTTTGTGTTTTGTTTGTGAAAAAAATTGTTGTGCTCTTTATATTTGGTTGATTTGGTAAGATCTTTTTTGAGTTGATTTCTCGGATGGTCACTCAGTTAATAGTTATTATCCTATAAAGTCGTCCCTTTCTTAGTTGAAGAAAATTGGAATTACGGAGGAAGGTGACTTTCCGAGCTAATAACTATTAGTTGGGCGCATCTGAAAATGTTGCATTTTCACCCCTTTTTTATTGTTAAGTTAGCTGATTGATTTGATTATTGTTAAGTTAGCTGATTGATTTGATGTTTTATGAGTTTAGTGGCTAGTGCGTATATAATTTTGATATGTGTTGAATCTGGACTCAAATTTTGTTTTGTTTTGTTTCTTAGAAATTTTGATGTGCCGTTTATCTTTGGTTGATTTGTTTGAATGTTTCTGTATCGTAAAATTTTTGAATAGTGTTGATGATCAAGTTGATGTATTCTGAGATGCGTTTTTTTGAGATTTCTGTTAATATCTGTCGGTTGTTGATTCCGTGTACCTCAATTATTGTTGTTTTGTTGTAGTTTCTGTTCTGTTACTATCTGTTGTTCCTTGTACTTCCGTTACTTCTTTGTTGGTCTGCTTTGGACTGTTTTTTCTTGAGCAGGTATGCAGCCTCGCTTCCTATGGTAGTGGTAAGTTCGTTCACTCTACCCTCTCCTGATCTGTAGCTTTGCTTGCTTTTACAAACGAGTTTTTTGTTTTTTTTTGGGTAATTTTGTTGATTTGGCGATGCTTATTAGTTTGTTCAAACTATGTTTGTAAATAATGAAGTTTGCTCTGTGTTCTTTTCATTTGATTGCTTCGACGAACATCTTTAGCAACTTTTTCCTAATTTAATTAGATTCAACTGTCAATTATCAAGTTGTTGTTGATTAAAAAACTTCATCTTTTGCTCATTTTTTGCAGCTGCATATGAACAATTTGCATTTGGTAGAATGTATGTTCATTTGGTTTTACAGAAAGCAAGGTCATTGTACACACATGTATATCATACTAGGTTGCCTATTGTGGAAGTGCACTAAAATGCTTTTATTGCTTTTATTATTCCAACATTGTAGAATTTTGGTATTTGTTGGGGGTGAAACTGTTGGTACTCGCTCTAAATTAGTATATGAACTGCTTTTTGTCCGAGTAGAGGCTCTAGGTTTTGTTCCAATGTGGATGAGTTTTGACTTATGCTTATGTTCTCATTGCAGCTTATGTTCATTTTGTTTTGCAGAAAGCAGTGTCATTGTACACACATGCAACATACTAGGTTACGTGTTGTGGAAGTGCACTTGAATGCTTTTAATGTTCCAACTTTGTAGAATTTTGGTGTTTGTTGGGGTGAAACTGTTGGTGCTCGCTCTAAATTAGTATATGAATTGCTTTTTGTCCAAGTGAAGGCTCTAGTTTTTGTTCCAATGTGGATGAGTTTTTACTTGTGCTTATGACATACTAGGTCACGTGTTGTGGAAGTGCACTTGAATGCTTTTAATCTTCCAACATTTTAGAATTTTGGTGTTTGTGGGTGAAACTGTTGCTCGCTCTAAATTAGTATATTTAGTTATGAACTGCTTTTAGTCTTGAGTTAAGAGGCTCTAGTTTTGTTCCAATGTGGATGAGTTTTTACTTATGCTAATGTTCTCATTACAGCTTTGAGGCCATGGGAGACTATTGGATCCCTTGGAGTTCGTAACTTCATGCTGTTCAAGAAGTCATCACCGGGCGAGAATGCAGTTGAAGATGGGAAACAATCACCAATGGTCCGAAAGGGTGCTGGAAGCTGGAAGGCATGGTTTAATAAGTCAGTCAGTCGCAAGATAGTGTCTCATGCGGCCTTCTGAAGTCTTTTTGTGTGTTCGTTTTTCTTCCGATGTGTGTGCTGTGGCGGTTATGTTCTGTGTTCCATGCGACCTAATAAACCAGTGCAGTATTTGTGTTTTCAATAATGACGAAGTAAACCTTTGTCATTTACTTTGTCAGCTGTTTAGTTCTTGAGTGTGTTCAGTGTGTTATTTTGTTTGAACCAGATAAAAGGTCCTGTTGGTGTTTCAGTAATCAAATGTCGAGGGAACATTTTCTATGAAAGTAATCATTTCCTCTTTCCATTCTATTAATGTTTTAAGCGTGCTCGTTACAGGTAAACAAGTACTCCCTCCGTTCAGATTTACTTATTATTATTTTTTTAATTTGATTTTCATTTTTACTTGTCATTTTTGACGAATCAAGAAAAGACAATTTTTTCTTTCGTGTTTTACCCTTTAACATTACTTACTTATTTTTTAAATTATTTTTCAATACCTATTACTAAACATCAATTAATAGGGTTAATATGGAAAAATCATTATTTAATTATTGTTTTCTTAATAGGTGTGTTAAGTCACAATGTGATAAGTAGATCCGAACGGAGGGAGTAACATCTCCCAACTCTGGAACTAATTATGTAGAAAATGACAATTATATTTAGAGTCAAGCCCTTCTTCACTCAAACCAGGATGTGTACTAGTGGTTGCGTTCAAAATCACGAGGTCTCATGTAAAAACCTAAGATAAACACATTAGGTGATTTCTTTCTATTTGTCCAACACTTTCTTTCTATTTGTCCAACACTTAGGGTGACAGAATAACTTGGTACTATCTTTTTTTTTTTTTTTAATTTAAGCCCAAAATCATAGCCTCTCACCAAGCTCTAACTTGGAGATTAGTCTGTATTGTGTAATACTCACAACACTAGAGTAGGCGCATGACTGTTTATATGGTGCTTATTGAAGGCAGAAGCAATAATTGGACCATTGAAAGTGGCTGCCAATGCCAATATGGAGCAACTCCGAATACAAGTTAGCAAACGCTTCTCGAAGGCGATCCTCTTGAGTTCCGGCTGCTTCCGTTATTGAAATAGCCTTTCGTCACCCTACCAAACAAAAGATGCTACTATCAAACTGCTTGCCCTATTGAAGTACCAATGAATGAAAGAGAAATAAGAAAGACAAAATAATAAAAAAAAGAAACAAGAAAGAAAAACAGGAAAACATAAAATACGCCAAACAGGATCAATTATTATCTGTAAAAACTCAATAACACCGCAATGATGAAAAATTAAAGTTATTTGATAAATATAAGATTTATTAAAACTGGAAATTTTAGATTTGATATTTAGATTTGACAACCAATAATATTCGAATACGGTCAGATCTCTCTATCACGTTACCTCGTTATAATAATATTTCACTATAATGGTTTGATTTTCTCCGAAATTAATTTTTCATGTTATATTTTACTTCTCTATAATTTTATTTTACCTATAACAACAACGACGTTTATTATAGCCCTACATTCTTTGTAAAATTATCTCTTGATAACAGCATACTCAAATATTATGTTATAATATTTTGTAAGAAATATATTATGTACAAAATAAAATATTAAAATATTTATGGTAATCATTATTAATTTCATGCCCGCAGTAAATTTCAAGTATAAATATCTAATTTAAAGGAAAAAAATATATTTAACTGGTGCACATCAATTATTTCATAATTTTACGAGGAAAAGACTATTAATATTTGTCTTTTTTATATTTCTGCTCTTTTTAATTTTGCATATTTTTATTTATAACAACTAAATAAAATCTGTATTTCAAATGTCAATAGACATTTGACTGTATTAGGAAAAAAAAAAACATTGAAATTTTTAAGGACCGTGCTTCAAATTTTTTTGAAAACACAAGAAAAATGCAACCTCACAATATATAGTATTTGCGAGGGAAACAAAATTCACGTGAAATCAATTCGAAATCAAATTCATCGCAAAAGCAGCAGAGAGCGAGAAAACAGAGAGAGAAAATGGAGGAAATGACAAGTGAAAGAGAAATAGGTGAAGCTCTTAAGCCAAAAATCGCAATTCAATGTGCTAAATCTGCAATTCTCATCTCATCGCTCAAAAATACTACTCTCACTTCTCCCAATATGAACCTAAACAATGTACTATTCAATCTCTTTTCCTTCCCCTCTGTTTTACATGCTTTTATGTTTAAATCGTAGTAACGTTTTTGTTGTTGAAGGTTCTGATTATATGAAATATATACATTGCTAGTTCTTTTTGTTGTTGAAGTTTTTGATTATATGATATATAGATCGTTATTTTTGTTGTTGTTGTTGTTGACGTTTTTGATTATATGATATGTGGATCGCAATTTTTTTGTAGTTGAAGTTTTCGATTATATGATATGTAGATCGCAATTTTTTTTTGTTGAAGTTTTTGATTTTATGATTATATAGATCGCTATTTTTATTTTTTTTTGTTGTTGAAATTTTTGATTATATGATGATATAGATTGCACTTTTGTTTTGTTGAAGTTTTTGATTATATGATAAATAGACTGCAATTTTTTTTTTTTTTTGAAGTTTTTGATTTTTGATGATTTCAGAATGAGGAGAATTCGAAAGAGATTGAGGAATTGAAGATGGAGATATTCAAGCAGAAATTGAAGAACAAAAAGCTCAAACTTTGCAGTGTTACGGAGTTATTGATCCAAGTTATCGTTTTACTCTCCGTTTGGACTATGCTTCTGTTGCTGGCCTTCAATTGATCCAAGTACTATTGTTCGATTCATTTTGTTGCCCTATTCAATTGTTCGGTCTTCATTGAAGTGTATCTAGAAGTATCTGTTATCAAACTATTGTTGCAGGAGTATTTGAGAACTGAGATTTGAACAAAAAAACTGCAGATTTTCGAAAGTAATGCATGATTTTATGGTTAATTAGGTGGTGTTCTCTATGTGGATAGTAATATTTTTGGAATCTTATAAAGAAAAAACAGTTCAAATCTTCGTTTATCTAGCATGAGAATTACTATTTTCTTTCACCATGGAACGTATTTCTGATTCGTTAGACTGCATCGTGGATAATGCTTCTGTATTTGTATTTGTATTTTGTATGGACTATGCTTCTGTTTCTGGCGTTTAATTGATCCGGTCCTGTTGTTCAATTCATTTTGTGGCTCTATTCGGTAGTTCTATGTTGACTGTTCACATATGAAGTGAATTTGTTTGCTACAGTTGAATTCTAGAAGCAACTTTGATCCAGACTATTGTTGCAGAAGTTTTTGAGAACTGAGATTTGAACGAAAAACTGCAGATTTTTGAAAGTATTGCATGATTTTACGGTTAATTAGATGATGTTCTGTTTTGATACTAGTAAATTTTGGAATCTTATGAAGAAAAAGTTTAAATCTTCATTATCTAGCATAGAGAATGAGCATTATTTTATTTCATCGTGGAACATATTTTTGATTCGTTAGACTGCATCATGGATTATGATTTTGTATTTTGTAGTGTTATAGTTGTGAAGGTTGCAGCAGCAGATTGCATTTGCTTTAATTTTCTATTTCCGCTTTGCTCGTGCCAGTAATCTGTGCTTTCTAAAATTTCTCATTTGATGTTTACTTCCAATTGAAAGGGATGATTCACCAGTAAGAATAGGTGGAGAAACTCTTTTTATTTATTTTAAAGTCTTGTTTCTATCTAATTTATTCTTGAGATCTTTACACAGACAGCCCGTTGAATTCATTTTGTACCTTTTTTACCGATATACATAGATTATACACTGATGATACATGGTTATATGCATATTATACATTTGGCGGCTATCTTTAGTTTAAGAGGTTGAGTAAGCTGCTAAATTTATGTTGATTCTTCTGTTACCTCGACGATTGGTAAAGTTAGTGACCCCAGTAAAAGATGATGATTCTTCTTCACTTTTTTGGGATAAGTATTGCAAGTAAAGTTGCAAGCATCTAGTAATTGTGGATATACAGTAATTGTGTATGTTGCCTTAACTTTTGTTGCCTTCTTCAAAAGGAAGGAAAAGACACCTAGACCAATGTTAATAGTCACTTTTTAGCACTAGGATATGGAAATGAATCAATGATAGTGATCATCAAGGTCAATGATGACACAAAGTGTCCATGTAAACAATAGTAGTAGCTTAATGGGTGGAATTGACAAATGCTTAGATGTGGAAACTTGAACAGCTAAAAAGCTCTGTCTGCTAGTATTATTCAACAGCTGATTAATAAAAGTAGTAGTTGGTTGGAATTTAAAACAAAAAATCTTATACAGTTGTAATAAAGAAATCAACACATCTTTGCTTAAAGAATGGGCCAGTAGGCAGCATTCAGCGACCTCCTCTCACCTTTTCACACTCCACCTTGTCCTTCCTATATTCTTTCTTATGAGGAGACTTGCTTGAGGTCTCAATTTTGCCTCAAATTTCAAGAAAACAATGATCCCCTTCCTTTGGTTAATACTTCTAACACACATCAGATGGGTGAATACAGCAGATCTAGCAAGTGTTTCAACTTCACCGGTCCTAAACATATTCATATTAGCCGGACAAAGCAACATGTCCGGCCGAGGTGGCGTTATTAACCATGGCCAAAATGGCATGGTTAATGAAACATGGGATGGTGTAATTCCACAAGAATGTCAATCCAACCCAAACATCCTTAAACTCAATGCAAGATTCCAATGGGTTGAGGCTCAAGAACCACTTCACCAAGACATAGATTTGGGTAAAGTTTGTGGGGTTGGACCAGGTATGTCATTTGCCAATTCAGTTCTGACAAGAGATCCAAATATTGGAGTGATTGGTTTGGTGCCTTGTGCTATTGGTGGAACAAATATCAGTGAATGGGCTCGTGGCGGTGTTCTGTATAATCATATGATAAGGAGAACTGAGGCTGCTTTGCAAGGAGGTGGAAAGCTTCAAGGTTTGTTGTGGTACCAAGGTGAGAGTGATACACAGAGTCTTGAGGATGCCAAATTGTACAGATTTAGATTGAAGAGATTATTCAAGAATGTGCTCCATGATCTACAGTCACCTACATTGCCTGTGATTCAGGTAACTAAAAAAAATATTTTGGCAAAAGTAAATTATTCTTTGTGTCAAAAGTAGGACAAGTATAGTATTTGGGGTGAAAAAGATTTTTACTCGTAGTAAATTTTTGTTATTACAGAAAGTTAGATTCTAATATATAATATTAATTAAGCATCTAAGAATTAATTCTTGAATTGTCACGGAAATTAAGTTATTTAACCCTCGTCCTTTCGATATCACTTTTGTTTTTCCAATTTATGGGATGGAGTTGGTCAGTCTTTATTCTTGTACCACATGAAAATTTAAGGTGGTCTAGAATGGTTGCTCTCTTTCTTTTTCAGCAAACCAAGTATTCCGAGAGAGGATTACAAGGTGGGGAATTGAACTTTCTCACCAACAAGGTGAAAGTTCAGATAGTCAATCAACTAAACTACTAAGATTTCCCTTCATTCATTTTACTTGCCTACTTTAGCATATCAAGTGAAAGGCAATTTTTTTCTGTTTTATTCGTTGCATTAAATACTCACTTCAAATCATTTTTCAAGCCCATATATACCAAAGTAATATGTGTATTGTGATAAAATATGCACTTTATTTATTAATTATTAAGGGACGTGCAAAGTCCACGTGTACAAGTAAAAGTAAACGAAAGGAAGTACAGTAGCTTTCTAGAGTTCAAAATTCAAATTGAATTCTGTACAACTCTTTTCTAATGTCATTGTTGGAGTTAGTTGAGAAAAATGAGCTGAGAGTCTTCTCAAGTTTTCAATTAAATAAAAGAGACAAATAAATTTTAAGTTAAAAAGGAAAAAGTCGCTGAAACAATTAAAGACAGTTGTTCAACAACTGTATTAAAAAGTTAAATTTTTTTTTGTCACTTTTACCTAATTTAAAAAACTTGAAGGACCCTTACTTAATTGACAAACTTGTTTGTCCCTTTTAATCCGAAATCCCGAGTTAGTTGAGAGTGGTCCAACACCTTTATTGAGGAAACTTTGAATACTTTCGCTAATTTTACGAGTTAATTTCTCAAATTGTCACTCAACTTATAGAAGTATTCAAATAAAGTAACTTTTGAATTTTTTAGATAATATTTTCACTTAAATTGTAGAAATATCTCACTAAAGTAACTTTTTAATTTTTTTGGACAATATTGTCATTGAACTACACATATATTTCCAACAGGGTGAAAACTAACGAAAAAGTTAAATTTTTAACGGAAGTTTATTCATACATATTTTAAGCTATATTTTTAAATCAAATACCCATTAATTATATAAAATTTATTTAATCCATTTTAAATGTGTCTTTAATAAAATAAATTATATTTATGTAATTAGAGAAAAATGATGGTGCAATCTTTTGTTAAAAAGTGATACATGTATTTTGTATTTTTAACAAAAGTTTAGATATTTATTATTTTAGTTTTCTTTTTTGTTTAAAATTCAATTTAATTATAGAATTTATTGTACAAATGTGCAAAGATGAATAGTAATTATGCATCACTGATATTATTTTTTTTAGCTAATATTTATTTTTTGTTAAGATGAACTTCTTAAATACCAGATCTTTTTAATTGCAAACTTGAGATTAGTATGTAGGAGAAAAAAATAGGGAAGATGATATGATTTTTTATGAAAATATTATTTTAGATTGCACCTTCATTTTGCTCTAATTACATGACGATAATTCATTTTATTAAAGATATATTTGAAATAAGTTAAATAAATTTTATGTAATTAATGGGTATTTGATCTAAAAATAAAAGTTAAAATATATATGAATAAACTTCCGTTAAAAAATTAACTTTTCCGTTAGTTTTTACCTTGTTGAAAATATATATGTAGTTCTGTGACAATATTGTTCAAAAAATTAAAAAGTTACTTTAGTGAGATGTTCTTACAAGTTGAGTGACAATATTGTCCTAAAAAATTTAAAAGTTACTTTAGTGGGATACTTCTATAAGTTGAGTGACAAGTTGAGGAATTAACTCCTTTTTAACTCTTTTGTTAGTTTTAGCTTGTTTGGAAAAATTTATAGAGTTCAATGACAATATTTTCCAAAAAAGATCATAAGTGACTTTAGTGGGATATTTACAAAAGTTGAGTGAGGAATTGACTCTAATTTTATTTGTTTGGTATGGGTGTAGGTGGCATTGGCATCATCTCTAGGGTCATATATGGAGGAGGTTAGAAAAGCTCAACTTGGTATTAATCTTCCAAATGTAAGAACTGTTGATGCCAAAGGGCTCCCTGTAGGTATGGATTATGTGCACATTACCACTCTAGCACAAGTCCAGCTTGGGCAAATGCTGGCTGATGCTTTCCTTCAGACTCAGACTGTGCTACTCCCTATTGATCAGACAGTGACTAGTAATGCCCACAAAAGTTGCTCAAATTTTGTTATAGATCTTCTACTTAGTCCATTTAGATAATGCAGAGGTCGGAGATTTAATCGTGGGATTATGATCCAATTAACCCGTCTATATGGTCACCTGGAATTAGTCGATGTGCGTGCAAGCTCACCCGCACACCATGATTATCAAAAAAAAATAAAATTCATTCAAAAGTATTAAAACCATGATTTGGAATTTACCAAATCAATAAGTAGTTTATTAGATATTGTTAATTGAACTATAAAGTTTCCATAGGTAGATGATACTCAAAACCTCAGATAAAGCCAACATATTCCAAGTGGGCACACAGCAGTAGCATCTGATTTATTTCAAAAGGCATAGCCTTATTTCACGTTTCATAAAACTTTAAGTCTTGATGTATGTATACCTCACTGGCACACATCGTACATAATATATATTAAATGTTTATTTATTTCATGATTTAACTAGCTGCTTCATGTTTCATCAAATGCTTGATGTTATATAGTAGAATGTATGGCACTAAAATTGTAAAAAGGCATTATGCTTCTCCATGGAATTACGCTGGGGAGTTTAAAAAAAGTTATCTATTTACGTGCTCTCATAATTCTATAATAATTAATGTTAAGGATAAACATGCCAATTATTTTGAGACGGAGGGAGTAAGTATTGGCTGATGCCTACTTCTTTGGAACCTAATTAAATATACTCCCTTCGTTTGGATTTACTTGTCACTTTTTGACATGACAATTTTATCACTTCCTGTGAGAGGTCATTTGCTTTTGCTTACTGCTCCCTCGACCCACTTGATGTGATACAATTTTAAGGGTCAAACTACATAATTTTTTAGTATGAATTCATACATAGAATTTTTAAATATTTTGAAATTAAATCTATGTAACTACATAAAAAAATATTTGAAAAACATATAAAAAGATAGCAATCAAAGAAAAAATTCTCTGACTCTCCAGATGATAACGGTGTAACGTGAAGTGGGACAAAGAGAATAGTTTAATAAGGTCGTAACTACCCTCAATGCTCCCAAACTAGCCAACATGAGTCACGTTATATGCTAATTATGATCGAAACCATATTTTCAGCCGGCCGCAGACAAAATTAAAGGCATATGGGTATTGAAATATCTATGCTAGTGGTACTATATCTAGGAAGAATCTTTTTTCCCATCGTGTAATTGCCCCCGTCGGTGGCCTTGAGTAAACTTTTTTTTTTTTTTTTTTTTCCATTTGGTGTCCGGTATCTGCATTGGAGCCCCGACTAATTCAGATCGCGCACTTTAGGGCACATTCTGGGAGTGACACTCCCAAGAGGGTTTTCTCCATTCCCAGAACTTGAATTCGAGACCTCTAGTTAAGAGTGAAGCAATCCCACTACTGCACCACAAACCATGTTGCGGCCTTGAGTAAACGTAATACAACGCGAAGGGAGAGGAAAGTATCTTTATTTCCTTTAACCCCTAAGAAACAATTAACTTAAATAGTCCTTCATCCAATCAATTAATAGCCAAAGAGTGTATCATATATATAATTAATATTTAATCTATATACATTAATTTAAAAATATAAATAGTGAATTTTGAGCCCACTGTAAAGGATCTATTGAAAATAATCTCTCTATCCATACAAACTACCCTCTCCAGACCTCACTTATGGGATTATCGGGATATGTTGTTGTATAAATATTGAATCCAATCATTATTGATATAAAAATCCCCTTCCTTAATGGTGGTGTAACTCAAATGGAGGCATTTATGACTTAATGCGCACGTGGATATATGCGCCTTATACTTTATCAATTGCATCTCTAGAAAGTGAGGTAGTTGAGTGATGGCAACGTTCAACGGTTACTAGAGTATAAATTTTGTATTTTTCTAAGAAGCAACATGGGATGACTTCAAAATTAATTTTAAAATTTTGATCAAATATGTTATTCCCTCCGTTAGGTAAAGGTGTTTGACTATACAAAGTAAAGAAATAAAGAAAAACTTTAAGCTAATAATCTAAATTCTAAATAAGTTATAGATATTTGTGTAATTATTAATCAACTCCTTAAGAGATAAAATGGATGCCATTCATTTTGGTCGGACAAAAAGAAAAGGTGTAACATAATTGAAACGAGGGAGTATTAGTTATCTGATTGTAGTGTTTCCTTGAGACGTATTGAGACACGGAATTACTATTTGCGTGTCCATATGGTTGGGAAGAAGGCCGGTGGCGATGGTGGCTTTGTGCGTTGGATCACTAATCTAATGGAATCTCCACTTGGCTGCTAAACCGAACAACCAAAGCTCAAGTACAGCCAAAGCTAATCTTATACAGTTTGGAAAGCACATAACAAAAAATAGCCAGTTGGTGATTTTACATTGGTGCACTTCCTCTCCCATTGAGCTCTAATCAAAGTTAATTTCTCCCTCAATTTCTTCAATTACTAATTGCAGTGATATACACATTTTCATTTTGCAAGAAAAAGAAATTATAATTCCTTGTTATATACGAAACAGCCAAATATATTCCTACCATCAAAGAATCAGCATGCACGAATTTACAGCTCAAAGTTCCAAGTCAGATAAACACTCGGGAGTAGTACCTTCTTCTTCACCTGAGAAAGGATAAAATTAATAATCAAGAGTTTTGCCATATTATATTATCAACCTGAGAAGGACAATGATAGAAGCAAGAAACTAAACAAGGATGTGATGCACGTGGCAAAAAGCCAAAGGAAATACAGATGTAAGATATAACAACAGAAAGTGAATCGGATTACATCGACACTCCTGGTGAAGCTACAAAAGCACATAAATTAGTTACTCTTTTTGTTCTTCCTTCTTCTAAGTTATATCAAAATATCTGCCGAAAACTTTGCGCGCTGAATCCATAGCTGTATATTAACAGAGAGGAGGGAGGGGGGAGGGGAGGGGGAGGGGGGGCGATTTAAGGGATAGGTAATTCAATGCAGGGTAGGCTGATTGATAGTGTACAGCACAGTTGCGGCATGAAGAAGGTATATTATTAATTCTGAAAGGTTTCTGCAATCAAAACAAAATCTAAAACTTTATTCTTGCTTCTAACAAGTGAAGAAAATGTTTGCTCAAACCTCTGTATTTTCTTGGTAGCTGTATCTTTAGATAGACAAATTACTTAATGCACTGAGAGCTGATTGATAGTGTAAAGCACAGCATGACAAGAAGAAATATAAATTTTATTTCTCAGGGTTCTGCAATCAGAATGACTTATAATACCTCTAATCAAATGCATAGGGATCATCAGCATACGGATTCAGAGATCCTTCTGAGAACAAATCACCTATGTTTGCAGGTTTTGGATGACCTCCTCCTTTAATACCCTGCATCAAAATTAAGTAGCGGATGTTAGAATTAGTTGAGCTCAAGTATGGAGATTTGTCTGTCTCTTTTTTCTCTTTTAGCTAGTTAAGCTCTCAAGGCACCACCAAGGAGACATGTCCTTTTCTTAGATTAAGGAACGAAGGACCATGAATGGAAAGTGAAAACATAACAGGTCAAATAATGGTTCATATCCTGATAACGTCTCGGGGGATCTTGATTTTGGTGTCTCCTTTTTATGGTGCTTTAATGGACCCTTTCTTCATACAGCGATATAAAGGTTAAACTTATCTACACATTGACATAGTCGCATAATGCCACGTAGTAACTTCAATATACTGGAATCTGTTAATGATGGCAAGTGAATGGAAAGCAGGTAAATGAATGAGTCATACCCCGATAACCTCTCTGGGAGTCTTCACCTTCGGTGTCCTTTTCTTTTTGTGCTTAGATGGATCCTTTTATAACACAGTAATATAAAAGTTACTCATAATATATATTGGCAGGCCAGCAGTCTATTAACTGAAATACTGGAATCAGGTAACGACGGCCAGTAATGCTGTTAAAAATTCAATTTTACATACATCAAACATGACTGTGCTTTTTGTTTTTCTTCGTTTCGTAATTGTTCTACCATTTGTGGTTTCAACTTCATACTCATGATGGGTCACCTGGAATTTACAAAGTGAGGAGAAACAGTGAGATACCATCCAGATCTTAAAAAGGTATCTCCACAGAAGGGGATGAAATCAGAGTGTAAGCCAGATGCTAGATATCAATTATCTAATGCAAAATGAATTCATAATAAATCTGAGTTGCATGCTCCGTGATAAGGCATCAGCGCTAATTAAGCCGAACTGTTTGGGTTACCTATAACTGCAGTTAGCCACTTACCTTCCTACTATGTTTAGGCAGATTTCCAGTATTCGCCTGCTCCACTTTCCTCAACAAATTTGATACAGGTGTTTGACTTCCTACCAGATAATGTGAACCCTACCAAATTATTGAAACATAAGCTAAAATCAACATGCTAGTTTAGCAAATTGAAAGGAAATCAGAATGATCTGTTGCTTTGCATGTTTACCACATCCTTGGCGTCAATTCTCTCAGGTGCAAGCTGGCTCCTTTTGACACTATCAGGTTGGTTTCTTTTGGTCACCGAGCAAGAGTAGTTCTGCAAATTTCAAAAAATTTCAGCAATGATGGTCGAAGTTAGATTATTAACCAAATTGGCTGTATTTAACGTGTTCAGCATCCCTTCAAGTAGCAATCAGATTGATCCTTCCCCATCACTTTCAGTTTAGATCAGAAATATAACAAGTTGTCAAATCTCTCTATCATAGGTCAACTTTTGGAGTCTTTTCCATTTGTTCTCATGTTCGAACCAGTCATATCAAAAGGATTTCAGGGAGACGAATCAACTAGTTGAACTCGGTGATCAGCATGATACAGATTAGAAGATACAAGTTTAACCATTAAACACACACACAAAAAAAATCCGCAGTTGTAGTGTTACTGATATGGAAATACCTTTACCTAAAATAAACAAAAAGTGTTACCTGATATGGGCGAAAACATAATTTATTTGTATATATAAATTAATAGCTGATCAATCAGCAGATTTATATGTAATATGTTAGTGTTTCAACAGCAATGACTTTGCATAGCTATGTGGTTAGATTACAGACAATTACATAGCTATGTGACTATGAGGCTGAGGTGGTTATAAAGCTTGGTACGCAGGCCATCCTAAAGAGAGATAGTTTCAAGTATCTTGGGTCTATGATTCAGGGGAATGGAGAGATTGACGAGGATGTCACTCACTGGATTGGGGTAGGATGGATGAAATGGAGGCTCGCGTCTGGAATCTTGTGTGATAAGAAGGTGTCTCCTAAACTCAAAGGCAAGTTCTACAGAGTAGTGGTTAGACCGGCTTTGTTATATGGTTCGGAGTGTTGGCCAGTCAAGAAAACTCACATCCAAAAGATGAAGGTGGCGGAGATGAGAATGTTGCGGTGGATGTGTGGGTGTACTAGGAAGGATAAGATTAGGAATGAGATTATTCGAGATAAAGTGGGAGTAGCGTCGGTGGAAGCCAAGATGCGGGAAGTGAGGTTGAGATGGTTTGGGCATGTGTTGAGGAGGGGCACGGATGCCCCAGTGCGGAGGTGTGAGATGTTGGCTAGGGATGGATTCAGGCGAGGAAGGGGTAGACCAAAGAAATATTGGAGGGAGGTGATTAGACATGATATGGAGCAGCTTCAGCTTACCGAGGACATGACCCTAGATAGGAAGGTGTGGAGGAGGCGGATTAGAGTAGAAGGCTAGTAGGAAGGGGGCGTCATTGTTAGTAGATAGGAGAATTTTGTTTTCATTAGTGGTGCTTGTAGCTAGAGTATTTGTATTATTTCAAAGTGTGTTATTACTTGTTGTATTACTTGGTGGGTCCCGCTTATATTATTATTGGGTGTGGTTATACATATCGTTTCTTGCCCCCATACTATTTCTTTTCTACACTGCTGTATCTTGAGCCGGGGGTCTTTCGGAAACAGCCTCTCTATCTCACATCTGAGATAGTGGTATGGACTGCGTACACCTACCCTCCCCAAACCCCACGTGGTGGGATTATACTGGGTTCGAACCTTCTTTGAAGTCACTTCTTCCTCTTCTGGATTATTTCCCATTACTTTCCACTGCATCTGCAAAAGAGCCCTCTGTTTCTCCTCCTAAGATAAGACATGAATACTGTCAGACAAAAATTCGATGTGAACAGAAAATCAATTAGAACATACTTTAGACTTCTGCAAAGCCAACTCCTCCTGCAGTCTTCTGCAGTCATCCTCATGCTCAAGTCTGAGATCTCTTAACTGAGATTCATGCTCATTCCTCATTGAATTTGTTTTCTGAGATAAATATCACACATCAGCTACTAAGGCAATATACATGCAGAATAATGAGCTAAGACACAAAAACTACTCTTAAAAGAATTTACCTCTCTCAATTCACTTTCATACTGAAGACGAGCACGTTTTAGCTCGTCATTGTGACTGGCAACAAGACTCATTTCCTTCTTGCTGTTCTCTTGCTGAATATGACATACCTGTGGCAAAATGCTTCAGCTATAGGCTAAATGGAGTCTGTTTTCAACATTATTCACAAACTTCTGTCTTTGAAGCCCAAGAAATGTTGGAGTTTTATCTGAATTACATAGTAAAGTAAACAGAAGGTTTTATGTCTCTTAGGCAGCATACTTAGCCTAACTTCCCATCCGGATACATGGTGGCAAAATAGAATCCGTTAGATGTAACAAACAGGATTAGTATAATAATCTTTTAATTTGTTAGATGATCGTACTAACCGATTGTAACTTAATCATATCCAACAAATTCCTATAGATATTTACATTCTATAGCAAGAGAAAAGGATATTTAGGAAATTAAATAGAGTTCAATTTTGGGCAAAGCTGCCATGAAGAAGGTCACTTCAACAAACGCGTGAAAATATCACATTCTAGTTGCCCGCTCACAATTGTGATTCCTCATGACAAACAACTCAAAAAATCACATTTGAGCCTTAAACATCATTTCAAGCCTTGAAAAGCTGTTTAGATCCTGAATCCATTTTCGTAGAGAATCATGAGAAATCCAATAATTCCAATAAATGAGCAAAAAAACTTTTAGATAAAGATCATCATTCGTAAGAATTTCCCTACAACCTTAAAAAATAAGTGTGAGAATCATGAAAGAATATTGAACTTCAATGCAACTGCAACACTAATATTTGTCAGGAGTCGAACTAGAATACACAAAGAAAAAACTGAACTGCGTGCAAAGAATGACATTGAAAGAAGGGATAAATAGAATAATTAGACTGTCAATTTTGGAATTCATAAGAAAATATAGAAGATTTCATGACCCTAAAGAAGTAAACGGTAACTGTGCATTCTTTCCCATACATACCAAATTAGCATGTTCTTCCTGTAAACGCTTCAAGTTCTGCTTAGATTCTTCTCTGCATTCCAACAGCTTTGATTCACAATTCCTTTCCATCTCCCCAACAATTTTTTCAGCCTGAAGATCAATAAATAAAGTGAAAAGCAAACAATATTTTTCCAGCAAAATGTCCTTTAACGTAAGAATTAGTAGCTACCTTCTCCTTCTCTAGATTGACACTTTCCAATTTCTCCAAGTCGTACCTCCTCCGGATGTCACTGATGGCCTAAGGAAGATCTTACGAGTGTAACTTTTAGGATAGGAGCAAACAAGTACAGAGAAAACTACAGAAAAAATATTTTATGGTTAACCTGATCATTTTTCTGAGACAATTCCTTTAGATGTCTAGAAAGTTCTAGCTGTTTGCTTTCTAACATCTGATCATACTGCTTTTTAGATTCTACGAGCTTGCTTTCAGCAGCAAGCAAAGATGTCTGAATCTGCAACAAGGTGCAAAACATTAGTCATTTAAACACATTGTATTAGCTATAATAGGATTCATAGAACTAAAAGTATCATAGAGAAAACCTTTTCTCTCTCAGCTTCTAACTGTTTCTCCCCGTCCTGAAGTTCCTGAACTAGCTGATCTTTCTCCTCCAACTTACTGTTAATCTCTGTAACATGCTTCTCCAGTGAATCCACTGTTTCTGTGTAGTTGTCAATTTCCTTGCGTAAAAGTTGAATTTCATCTTCCTTTTTCTGCATGTCTGATTCAAGCTTTCCAATATGATCTTTGTTCTCTGTTTCCATCTCGGAGAGTTTCAATGATAAATTTTGCTGCAAGATAAGAAAATTGAGCTTGTTATGTTTAATCAGACACTGCTACTAGGCATGAATAATATCTTGTGAGAAGAATTGACCATTTCATTCTCTGATAGTTTTGAATTATCTGATAAAGTGACAATATTTTCCTGCAGCTTGCTAATCAGCAGTTCCATCTCCATCTTCTTGGAAAGAAGCAGTTCTATTTCAGACTCCAATTTTCTAATTTGATCTTCTGCTAAACGGGATTCTTCAGCGTGCTGCACCATTGCATGTTCTTGCTCTTTCTGAAGTGCGGAGACTTTATCCTTCAAGTCCGTATTAGCCAACTGTAGAGCATTTTTCTCTGATGTAATGCTTGTATATTGATCCTGGAGCTTGCCAAACTGTTGTTGAGCATGCTGAGCAGCAAGTTCCCCCTTCTCTCTCATCATTTCAAAACCAGAGTCAAATAAAGCATTGAGCTGAATAATCTTCTCTGCAAAGGCAATACTTTGGCTATCCAAATCAGTAAACTTCACCACCATTTCATTCACAAACTCGTTAAGGTTCTTTATCTCCTGAAGTGAAGTATCTAATTGTTTAGCAAAGTCGCTATTTTTAGATACAAGATCACTCTTTTCTTTCTCCAAATTGTTTTTGGAAGTTCTCAAGTCCTCCAGTTCATCTTCTTTTAATCTTGATTCAAGATGTAATTCTTCCAACTTAGACTTCAAATTCTCCACTGCAAGTCCATTAACTGCTACAGCAGCCTCAAACTCCTTGATCATGGCATCTTATGAAAAATTAAAAGAAGAAACAAGTAAATTAAGGGAGAAAAGTATTTAGAACTGAGAAAGTTACCAAGTGTAAACTCATCACAAAAAATAGAGATGTTTAGATCTATGTCAGGAGTAGGACATTTGTGAGACAGAATGAAGCATAAGAAGAAAACTTTCCCTTTCTGATTAACAAGGCAAATGCTCCTAAAGAGCTAACACCTCTTTTGGAGAAACTAAGACTCTGATAAGTTTTATTAATAAAAGAATCTTAAAGCGCACAGCATGAACTCCAATGGATAGAGAAGAACGTCAAATGACAGATGACGTCAACTGAATTGTTTCCAAACACTGTGAACAGTTTCAGTTGCAGCATAACATAAAAGAGAGATGTTATTGTTGAAGTGTGTGACCACCTCAACTAAAAGTTTAAGCTGTCCGAGAGAGAACATTTTTATTTACTTATCATCTCTTCAACATGCCCCTTTATGATCAGGCATGATTATTTTTCATGGGCTAAAGCATGTGGAATTTTTTTAAAAAATTAATGGGTGCATGAGACTCTAATCTAGGACCTCTGCCTGCTCTAATGCCATGATAAGAAAATGGACTATGGGACTAACTCAACCAGAATAGCCAGTTCATGAGGTGAGAATGCCCAAGTGTCCATCCCACAAATGATGTGGGACTCAACAGTTATACTCTCAAAAAAAACGAGAATTTCAACCCCTTGGTTTAAAAAGAAGAAACTACTTTGGCATTTTTATAGCTACAGACCAGTCTACGAGCTTTCTTATGTAATTAAAGCAGTCAGACATAGATTGTTCACAAACAAATGACTGCATGTGATAAAAGTGAAATAGAACTTGAGCTGCTTAAGTAAATTTTTTCAGTGAAGTCCATATTGAATCCAACCAAAGGGCAATGGGATTTGATAGACAACAGAACTAAAATAAATAAACAAAAACAGAAGAGGGGATTAGCTTGCTGATGCAGACAATAGAGCCATTTTTTACACAACATCTGCTATTTCTGGAAAGCTAAGGTGCAAGCACAAAAGCTCTTAGATCATAGCTATTTACCTTTCTCCTCAATTACACCGATACGTTTGCTCTGTTCAACCCTGAAACAGTTCTCCATTTTCTCCTTCTCGATACCAAGTTCATTCAGCTCCCTTTTACCTTTAGTAACAACCCAGAAATTAGGCAACTATAAACATTAGTATCTAAGAAGCATAAATCTCTAGTTATTCAGCAGCAGATATGGTTTCTGACTACTTAGAATTTCTCAATTGAGGATAAAATATCTTGCACAGTAATGCATTTAAAAACTTACAATTTCTAACAGTTTCTTCGGAGGATTCCAACCTCAAATAGAGGGCATTCATGTTGTCTTGCAAGTTATCAATAACAACAGAAGTTGCAGATTGTCTATCTTCAAAAGATGCCTTGTCTTTCTCAGCTGCATAGTCAAGTGCACAACCAAAAAAATAATATTAAAAAGCTAGAAACGATTGTTCCATCTGCTTTGCATCTGGAAATTCTTCAAAAGAAAGTTCTGCGTACATACCATCCTGAACCACACCAGCTAGGTGCTGTAAGGTTTCAGTTAGCTGATCACACAAGGTCTTTGTTGAAGAAAATTTAGATTCCAGTCCTTTCCATAGCTTCTCGTCTTCTTTCTGCTTCACTTTCAACTTAGCATTTTCATTATATGCATTTTGCAACTTTTCTTCTAGCATACGAACATCTTCAGTCAACTTCTTCAATTTAGAGCTCTATATTTAATGATGCATAGTTAGAGAACAAGTGAATTACTAATTATTGAGTTTCAAATTAAACACGAAACCTAATAGCAGTTATATGAACATACAGAAGCCTTTGTGTTCTGTATAAGCCTACTACACCTGATAGCTGAATCTACGACACACACACACAAACAAAAAACTACGAATCGGTGTTCAATTCGAATCGGTGTTCAATTCAACACATTTACCGCCAATTGCAGATCAGTTTTAGCAGAAGCTTGCTCCTTCACCAATTTCTCTGGTAACGATAGAGAAATCATGAGCAATCTATAAGAAAATGTATCAATTTCTTCTGAAAATGAACAATGCTAATACATCAAAATACTACCTGCTGTAAGCTTCAAATTCGCAAAACTTCCAGTAGAAACCATATCTGAAGACATCCGCGGAGTTATTGACATCGATTTCGCAGCTCCTAAACCAGATGCCGATAGCGATTTGAAGTGATCAAGGCCTTTCATGCCTGATAATCCTAAAAGTTTGCTCATTTTTTCTAATCAAACGGAAATACTTTCCGAATTAACCTACATAAACGAAGTACGAAACCTACTACATTAATTTTTATGTCTTTGTTGATCACAAAACAAGGATTTTAACCCTAAAAATCGAAAAAATTGAAAAAAATCGAAGCGATTGGCTGTGTGAACTTAGCGTTTTAGTGTTCGTGTTGAGAAAAATACTGTATCGGAGAAGAAAATTGTGGAGAAAGGAACTTCGAAGCGATCGTCTTCTGCGATTTTCTCTCAGTTGAACGTCGAGTCTGAGAGAAATGAGAATGAACATTCGAAATGGAAAGGCGCGAAGGAAATCCGGTATTTATAGGTCGGTGGGTGGGGAAGATATTTTCGCTTCTCATTTTCTTTGGGCACAGTATAGAGGGAAAATAAAAAGAGGTGGGAGAATTACAATTTGGTCCCTTAATTACTTGAAATGTGTAATTTCATTTCATCCGTTCTTGACTATCTAAATTTTCACCAGATAAAAGTTCAATTTCTCAATTTAAAATCTCCTCCTCCAATTTTCCTTCTCTTGTTCATTTTCTTGACATTATCCATGTAATTGAAATTAGATATAATTCGATATAATTTTTAACGTATTTGTCTGATCAAATATTTATTTGATCGACATGTAATAATTACACTCTCTAATTCTTTTTTATTTTATTATCTTTTTTGAAAGGCGTGGGAGGGGAGAAGGGGAGGAGGATTGATAATTGGTGGCAATTACTATATTATGTAATTATAAAACTTGATTTTTTTCTTTAATGATTTCAGAAGCCGATATAAGTACTTCATAGCCAACACACATAAGTATGGGGACAAGGGGTCTCCTTGTCTCAATCACTTATTAGTATCAAAGGGTGTGGTTGGCCTCCCATTGATTAGGACTGAATAAGATACTGTTGTGATACACATAATTATTCACCCCATAAACTATTCTGGAAAACCCAACATATTCAAGATTTGCTCCAAGTATGGCCACTTAATAAAGTCGTAGGCCTTTTGCATATCGACCTTCGAAATATACCGTGGGGAAATACCTTTTCGACCATAACCCCTAATCAACTCATGGCTCATAATGATATTGTCCACCAACAGCCTCCCCGGTACAAAAAGCATTTTGGGACTTGTCCACCAGTGCATGCATCACTCCTTGTAGTCTAGCAGTAAGGATTTTAGACATTATCTTGTATAAAACAATACAATAAGGAGTCGTTTGGTAGAGTGCATAAGATAGTACTGAATAGAGTGTATTAGTAATGCTGAGATTAGTAGTGCTGAGATTAGTAATGTTGGGATTAGTTACGCTGGGATTATTTTTTATGCAGTGTTTGGTATGATGTATTGAAAACAACATGTATTGTTATATTTTTAAAATGATATTGTTTGTTTACAAAAATACCCTCTACATTCTATAGCTTTGTGTTTTTTTTTTGCAAAGCTTTATTATTCATTCTTAAAAATAAAAAAAAAATTTATAAACATTTATCCACACCGGGTGTTTACATCCTATCAATAAACAAATGGCATGTGTCATTTTTTAAACTATAATTATTTATTCTTAACCATAATTAACTATATTTGTACATATCCTAAATATAGAAAACAATATTAAAAGGCTTCATATTAACGTCAAAGTAATTGCTGGATTGCCCATTTTATTCCAAATTCAGTTGAATTTTTTTATTTAAATTATCTATTTTCTTAAAAATTTGTAAGCTAATTTGTTTAAATAAATTTATTAGTACAAATATAAAACATATATCCAAGAAAATAAATAAAATAGTTACAAGAATTTGAGGGATATTTTTGTCTTTACATATATAATCCCATGGTATTAAATCCAATGTATTACTAATACCACCAAATGGAAGGTATTAGTTATACACCCTATAATACCATATAGGTTGTATAACTAATACATGTATTAGTTATACACATGCCCAAAATTCCAACCAAACATAGTACTAAATAATACCATACATAATACATGAACTATTTCTCCTAATACATTGTACCAAACGACCCCTAGAGATATGTTGGTATTCCTTGATGGAGGAGGGATTTTATACCTTAGGGATCAGCGTAATAGTTGTACAATTTATGGGCCTAAACTAGGGTGTGGATCGTCGGTTTGGTTTGGTTTTATGTATTATCTGTTCGATTTATCGATTTTTGATTTTTAAATATGTTAAATCAATAACCAATCAATAAGATATTTTTATCGGTTTTCGGTTTATTGATTTTTAGTCCTTAACGGTTCGATTTTCGGTTTAACCTATAAGAATATTCATAAAATAGAAATAGTAGCAACTAACATGAAAAGAAAATGAATCTTAGTTGCATCTAAAATCTTATATGATGTATTTTAATTTACAAGAATCTTCAAATTTAAACTGAATGTTAGTCTAGGAAATTGAATAGGTTTGTTAGTTTGTAGAAATTAAAGAGAAATTAAGAGAAATATATAATAAGTAATCTATATATAGAGAGAGATTCTTATTGGGGTAAAGTAGTAATTTAGTTTATTCTTATTGGGTTATCGGTTTACCTAATAATCCAATAAGAAAAAACCAAAACAGGACCAATAATCCAATAAAATTTTTTATAAAATCATTAAAAAGTCATTAACCCAATAACCCAATAACAATAAACCAATAACATTTTTATCAGTTTAATTTATTGATCGGTTCGATTTTTGCACACCCCTACCCTAAACATCTTTGACTTATCAAAAAATTGTTGCACAGTCTGAATTATGTCCTCACCAAGAACAGCCCAGGTCTACTTGAAAAAAAAATGAATTGTAGCTATCGCAACCTGGAGCTTTTTTATCATTTATGAACTTGAGAGCTTGTTTAATCTCATCACTGATAACAAGCCTGATTAGCTGCACATGTTGATGTCTATTCAGTGCATACCCTCCTTATATGACCTGAGTATTAATAGCCGGTAACTGTCTAGCAAACTACCCTAGTAAATTATTATAGAACTCTGTACTCTCTGCTTCAATCATGTCAGATGTTTGCAAAAGTCTCCCATTTACACCTACTAATTTCTTGATAGCATTCTGAGCTTGTTTATTTTTAAGACAAATATGAAAGTACGTGGAGTTTGAATCGCCCACCTTAAGCCATTGTACCCTTGACTTTTGATGTAGTTTCACTAAATTTTTCTTACACTGTTTTTCCTCCTGAAGCAGTCTTTGGCCTTCTTCAGGTGATATCATTTGGCCTTATAGCATTTTGAGGGCACTTTTAGCCTCATCAACTCTCTGATCTACTCCTTTGTAGTTTGTACTCCATGTTGTTCAACCTCTTCAGTATAGTCTTTACTCTTTGCATATTCCCCAATATAGTTGCCATAATAGCCTTTCTAGATCTGTATCATACAACCTGCACATCTTGGGCAAACCTCTCATGTTCTATCCAGTGACTAAAAAATCTAATAGGCTTATCACAATTCAGCCTCTGCATCTCAAACTCCACACACACAGGGCTATGGTCTATCTATAGATTTTACCTACACAATAAAGTTACAAATTTATAAATATTTAATACTATATTTTTACAGCTAATATACATCTTAGTACCTAGTGCTAAACAAAATTTAGTAATAATTTTTATATAGACATATTTATCAGATATCAATATTTAGCTTTTGATAATAAATTTTTATTTTAAAAATCTAATTGTATAATTACAATTATAGAATCAAACATCATGTTTATAATTACATTGTATAACTAATCCCATAGGATATTTCTATATAACTTTATCCCACGAAGAGGAATATTTCATGAGATTAGTTATATGGGTAATTATACCCAAGGGTCTGGCCTAGTGGTTCAATAAGGTGGGTTTGAGCACCATAAGGTCTCAGGTTCAATTCTCAATAGAGACAAATACTAGTGGCCTGTTTGGAAAGCCATCCTGAGAATTGAATTTGGTGTAATTGAGTGTAATTACATAGTTTGATATGTTTGTTTGACCAGGTAATTACTTGGTTAGTAGCTAATTGAGTGTAATTGGCAGGGGTAACTACACTCTCCAATTCACAGAGGAGAGCTGTGAATTGCTGATAATTATATGGTATAATTACAAGCTGGTTACTTTTCAATTTCTTCCTTTTATTTCTATTTTTATTTTTTTCATTTTAATTTATTTTTTTATTTCTATATTTTAAATTAATTTTAATTTTTATTATTCTAATATTTTTGAAAAATATATTTTTTATTGTATATTACATTTTTCAACCTTTACTTCTTGTGATTCTATGCAATTGTTCATATAATCTATTTATTTATTTATTTTGTGTTTATTTTTTTCATTTAGCATAATTTTATTAGTATTCTAATTTTTAAATTAAAGTAGAATTCATTGTTGAATAATGTTATAGACTTACATTTTTATTTTCCTTTGAATTATATTTATGTACATTATGTTGAATTTGACATAAAAGTATTATGTTAACTTTTTTGTGTTGAATTTTGAACCTATGTTATATTTTGAGTTTCAATTTATTTGTTTTAGTAGTATTGACTTGATACTATTTCACATTGCAAGCCATTCATTTTTTAGTTAGAATTGATCGATTATCATTTATCAAATTT